>OZ012678.1:101229301-102626051 GCA_963942445.1 Argyra leucocephala
ACCCTTACCTAGATCAGAGACCCTACGGGATAACAATATAACAATAAAAGCTGAAGAATATGAGAAAAAGCATAATTATTGGCTTTACCCCTAACTATAAAAGTCATAAGGCGTCAATAAAAACTGGACAATAAGAAAAAAAGCATAATTATTGGTTTTACCCCTAAATAAATAATAAATGGCCTATAGAATCGATATGATTTAACAAAGCCATAACCATATCTTAATCTTCACTATAATGGTCATACCTAATCATACCTAAACGTCAAAACTAAAATTTAAAAGAAGTGAAATAAAAATATAAATTCTATAAATAAATGTTTTGTTTTTTTTTATTTTGAGTTTTGAAATAGTTAGGGCTATTATGATAATAAAAAAAAGCATAAAAAACGTATCCATGGCTATTTTAATGTGTTTTTAATGTGGGTGTGGTATCTTTTTTTTGCAAATGCATTTAATTTCATATCTATACTGCCAGCGACATCTATTCGCCACATTTTGTTCAAATGTACGTTTCTATTAATAGTATTTGTTTGGGAGCGTTTAGACATCAAATTTAGTTTCATAAAAGTTTTGTTTTACTTATTTTTATTACGTTTACAAATTTTATTGCAATTACATCAAATTTTATCTCAAAAGTTTTAATTACATATCTCAAAAATAAACAAAAATCAACTTTGTAAACTTGAAAAATATGGAGATACGAATATGCGTTACGAGTACTAATAATAAATACTTATAACAAATATAAATATACTGTGTAATTTCAGAACATTTGTGAAATCAATTATTCTAAGTATTATTTGTATTGATGAATAATAATAATATTTCATACACATTTTTTGTAATTTTTAATGTATGTCTTTCAATATATTGGCATAATACAATTAGAAATTTACTTTTGCTCGCAAAATTCACTTTTTCAACAATACAAAAATGCGTGTCGAGCACTATTATTTAAAAAAAAAAAATAATGATATTCTATAACAAAGTCGGATGTCAAACTTTAATGAACTTTTATAAACAAAATTCAAAAACGTATAAACGCAGCGTACGAATCGTTTAGAAGCCATGAATGTTTTAAAAAAGTAAAGAATTTTAAATGAAACGCAAGAGCAACGTCCAAATCTCTTAAAAGCTATAATGAAACGGAAAAGCAACGTTCAAATCTCTTAAAAGCTATGAGCGTTTCACAAAAGCACAGAATTTGAAATGAAACGGAAGAGCAACGTTCAAATCGCTTAGAAGCTATAATGAAACGGAAGAACAACGTACAAATCGTTTAGAAGCCATGAGTGTTTCACAAAAGCAAAGAATTTTAAATGAAATGGACAGGTACAAAGGCAATAAAATATTGGTTATTTATATTATGCTTAGGCGAATCCTTTTCTTTTGTATTTGTTTAGTTAGGGTTATTTTATTTATAAGCAATCAGTTTTACTGCTCGCATAAAGAACTTCATTTACAGTTTCTAATGCTAATTCTACACTAATTAGATCGCTTTCGTCACTAATAAACATTGAAGATCCTTAATAGTCACATCCTCAAAACCTTCACCTTGTTGCATGTACATAAATAAAAATATGTAACCGTGTGGCTAGAGGTACGAAGCGTGTTATAAGAGGGTAATTCACAAATTTCTAGACGTGATGGAGGAGGATTACATGTACATTTAAAATATTTATTAGTTTTTTATTAAACTTCAATTCCGTTTTTATTTAAAATATTCATATATCTACCTATTGCAAAATATATATGTACATACACATTTGTGAAATTTTTGTTTTCAGAATTTTAATTTTACAGCCACAAATTCAATTCATACCTATATATTTTTTTTTTATTTTTCAAGACATATCTAAGTTACCTATGATACCTATGAAATGCCCCTTCAACGCAATAGTACAAAAATAATTTTTCAATTTATTTTAAAATTTAAATTAATAAAGAATACAAATTCAGTCCAAAAACAAAATCAAAAAATTACAAATTACAAAAACAATTTACACACGGCATTGTTGCAGGTGTTCTTTTGTTTTGCCCAAACACAGAAAAATAAAAATTAAATCATTGTACCTTATTTTCTTTTTTTTTGCGCACATATCACACGACACACATATATAAATTATAATGAAGGATTAAGGAATTGCAAAATTTTTTTGTTCCGCGTAGTTTCTCTATATGTATTATACTTCCTTTATGATATTATTATTATATTGATAAAATCATAATAGCTTTGTTTACGATATTGAAAACAAATAGTAAATTTAGAAAATATATTTTTTACCTTATGTTCAGAAATTCCAACAATTGAAATTTATTTATTTTATTAACAAATAATTCAAAAGTATAAATTTAAATGCGCAGTAGCATTGAGTAAATATTATATTGTGCATGGAGATTCATAAGCCGAAATTTACGATCTGCTAAGAACAAGAAAAACAAAATATGTTGGCATTATTATCAAGTTCCAATTTCCAATTCAATTACACAGCAAATTTAGTACACATAAAAATTAAAAAAAACTTTAAAAAGAAAAATCACAGACTACCCTTACCTAGATCAGAGACCCTACGGGATAACAATATAACAATAAAAGCTGAAGAATATGAGAAAAAGCATAATTATTGGCTTTACCCCTAACTATAAAAGTCATAAGGCGTCAATAAAAACTGGACAATAAGAAAAAAAGCATAATTATTGGTTTTACCCCTAAATAAATAATAAATGGCCTATAGAATCGATATGATTTAACAAAGCCATAACCATATCTTAATCTTCACTATAATGGTCATACCTAATCATACCTAAACGTCAAAACTAAAATTTAAAAGAAGTGAAATAAAAATATAAATTCTATAAATAAATGTTTTGTTTTTTTTTATTTTGAGTTTTGAAATAGTTAGGGCTATTATGATAATAAAAAAAAGCATAAAAAACGTATCCATGGCTATTTTAATGTGTTTTTAATGTGGGTGTGGTATCTTTTTTTTGCAAATGCATTTAATTTCATATCTATACTGCCAGCGACATCTATTCGCCACATTTTGTTCAAATGTACGTTTCTATTAATAGTATTTGTTTGGGAGCGTTTAGACATCAAATTTAGTTTCATAAAAGTTTTGTTTTACTTATTTTTATTACGTTTACAAATTTTATTGCAATTACATCAAATTTTATTTCAAAAGTTTTAATTACATATCTCAAAGATAAACAAAAATCAACTTTGTAAACTTGAAAAATATGGAGATACGAATATGCGTTACGAGTACTAATAATAAATACTTATAACAAATATAAATATACTGTGTAATTTCAGAACATTTGTGAAATCAATTATTCTAAGTATTATTTGTATTGATGAATAATAATAATATTTCATACACATTTTTTGTAATTTTTAATGTATGTCTTTCAATATATTGGCATAATACAATTAGAAATTTACCTTTTCTCGCAAAATTCACTTTTTCAACAATACAAAAATGCGTGTCGAGCACTATTATTTAAAAAAAAAAAATAATGATATTCTATAACAAAGTCGGATGTCAAACTTTAATGAACTTTTATAAACAAAATTCAAAAACGTATAAACGCAGCGTACGAATCGTTTAGAAGCCATGAATGTTTTAAAAAAGTAAAGAATTTTAAATGAAACGCAAGAGCAACGTCCAAATCTCTTAAAAGCTATAATGAAACGGAAAAGCAACGTTCAAATCTCTTAAAAGCTATGAGCGTTTCACAAAAGCACAGAATTTGAAACGAAACGGAAGAGCAACGTTCAAATCGCTTAGAAGCTATAATGAAACGGAAGAACAACGTACAAATCGTTTAGAAGGCATGAGTGTTTCACAAAAGCAAAGAATTTTAAATGAAATGGACAGGTACAAAGGCAATAAAATATTGGTTATTTATATTATGCTTAGGCGAATCCTTTTCTTTTGTATTTGTTTAGTTAGGGTTATTTTATTTATAAACAATCAGTTTTACTGCTCGCATAAAGAACTTCATTTACAGTTTCTAATGCTAATTCTACACTAATTAGATCGCTTTCGTCACTAATAAACATTGAAGAACCTTAATAGTCACATCCTCAAAACCTTCACCTTGTTGCATGTACATAAATAAAAATATGTAACCGTGTGGCTAGAGGTACGAAGCGTGTTATAAGAGGGTAATTCACAAATTTCTAGACGTGATGGAGGAGGATTACATGTACATTTAAAATATTTATTAGTTTTTTATTAAACTTCAATTCCGTTTTTATTTAAAATATTCATATATCTACCTATTGCAAAATATATATGTACATACACATTTGTGAAATTTTTGTTTTCAGAATTTTAATTTTACAGCCACAAATTCAATTCATACCTATATATTTTTTTTTTATTTTTCAAGACATATCTAAGTTACCTATGATACCTATGAAATGCCCCTTCAACGCAATAGTACAAAAATAATTTTTCAATTTATTTTAAAATTTAAATTAATAAAGAATACAAATTCAGTCCAAAAACAAAATCAAAAAATTACAAATTACAAAAACAATTTACACACGGCATTGTTGCAGGTGTTCTTTTGTTTTGCCCAAACACAGAAAAATAAAAATTAAATCATTGTACCTTATTTTCTTTTTTTTTGCGCACATATCACACGACACACATATATAAATTATAATGAAGGATTAAGGAATTGCAAAATTTTTTTTGTTCCGCGTAGTTTCTCTATATGTATTATACTTCCTTTATGATATTATTATTATATTGATAAAATCATAATAGCTTTGTTTACGATATTGAAAACAAATAGTAAATTTAGAAAATATATTTTTTACCTTATGTTCAGAAATTCCAACAATTGAAATTTATTTATTTTATTAACAAATAATTCAAAAGTATAAATTTAAATGCGCAGTAGCATTGAGTAAATATTATATTGTGCATGGAGAATCATAAGCCGAAATTTACGATCTGCTAAGAACAAGAAAAACAAAATATGTTGGCATTATTATCAAGTTCCAATTTCCAATTCAATTACACAGCAAATTTAGTACACATAAAAATTAAAAAAACTTTAAAAAGAAAAATCACAGACTACCCTTACCTAGATCAGAGACCCTACGGGATAACAATATAACAATAAAAGCTGAAGAATATGAGAAAAAGCATAATTATTGGCTTTACCCCTAACTATAAAAGTCATAAGGCGTCAATAAAAACTGAACAATAAGAAAAAAAGCATAATTATTGGTTTTACCCCTAAATAAATAATAAATGGCCTATAGAATCGATATGATTTAACAAAGCCATAACCATATCTTAATCTTCACTATAATGGTTATACCTAATCATACCTAAACGTCAAAACTAAAATTTAAAAGAAGTGAAATAAAAATATAAATTCTATAAATAAATGTTTTGTTTTTTTTATTTTGAGTTTTGAAATAGTTAGGGCTATTATGATAATAAAAAAAAGCATAAAAAACGTATCCATGGCTATTTTAATGTGTTTTTAATGTGGGTGTGGTATCTTTTTTTTTCAAATGCATTTAATTTCATATCTATACTGCCAGCGACATCTATTAGCCACATTTTGTTCAAATGTACGTCTCTATTAATAGTATTTGTTAGGGAGCGTTTAGACATCAAATTTAGTTTCATAAAAGTTTTGTTTTACTTATTTTTATTACGTTTACAAATTTTATTGCAATTTCATCAAATTTTATTTCAAAAGTTTTAATTACATATCTCAAAGATAAACAAAAATCAACTTTCTAAACTTGAAAAATATGGAGATACGAATATGCGTTACGAGTGCTAATAATAAATACTTATAACAAATATAAATATACTGTGTAATTTCAGAACATTTGTGAAATCAATTATTCTAAGTATTATTTGTATTGATGAATAATAATAATATTTCATACACATTTTTTCTAATTTTTAATGTATGTCTTTCAATATATTGGCATAATACAATTAGAAATTTACCTTTTCTCGCAAAATTCACTTTTTCAACAATACAAAAATGCGTGTCGAGCACTATTATTTAAAAAAAAAAAATAATGATATTCTATAACAAAGTCGGATGTCAAACTTTAATGAACTTTTATAAACAAAATTCAAAAACGTATAAACGCAGCGTACGAATCGTTTAGAAGCCATGAATGTTTTAAAAAAGTAAAGAATTTTAAATGAAACGCAAGAGCAACGTCCAAATCTCTTAAAAGCTATAATGAAACGGAAAAGCAACGTTCAAATCTCTTAAAAGCTATGAGCGTTTCACAAAAGCACAGAATTTGAAATGAAACGGAAGAGCAACGTTCAAATCGCTTAGAAGCTATAATGAAACGGAAGAACAACGTACAAATCGTTTAGAAGGCATGAGTGTTTCACAAAAGCAAAGAATTTTAAATGAAATGGACAGGTACAAAGGCAATAAAATATTGGTTATTTATATTATGCTTAGGCGAATCCTTTTCTTTTGTATTTGTTTAGTTAGGGTTATTTTATTTATAAACAATCAGTTTTACTGCTCGCATAAAGAACTTCATTTACAGTTTCTAATGCTAATTCTACACTAATTAGATCGCTTTCGCAACTAATAAACATTGAAGATCCTTAATAGTCACATCCTCAAAACCTTCACCTTGTTGCATGTACATAAATAAAAATATGTAACCGTGTGGCTAGAGGTACGAAGCGTAATTCACAAATTTCTAGACGTGATGGAGGAGGATTACATGTACATTTAAAATATTTATTAGTTTTTTATTAAACTTCAATTCCGTTTTTATTTAAAATATTCATATATCTACCTATTGCAAAATATATATGTACATACACATTTGTGAAATTTTTGTTTTAAGAATTTTAATTTTACAGCCACAAATTCAATTCATACCTATATATTTTTTTTTTATTTTTCAAGACATATCTAAGTTACCTATGATACCTATGAAATGCCCCTTCAACGAATAGTACAAAAATAATTTTTCAATTTATTTTAAAATTTAAATTAATAAAGAATACAAATTCAGTCCAAAAACAAAATCAAAAAATTACAAATTACAAAAACAATTTACACACGGCATTGTTGCAGGTGTTCTTTTGTTTTGCCCAAACACAGAAAAATAAAAATTAAATCATTGTACCTTATTTTCTTTTTTTTTGCGCACATATCACACGACACACATATATAAATTATAATGAAGGATTAAGGAATTGCAAAATTTTTTTGTTCCGCGTAGTTTCTCTATATGTATTATACTTCCTTTATGATATTATTATTATATTGATAAAATCATAATAGCTTTGTTTACGATATTGAAAACAAATAGTAAATTTAGAAAATATATTTTTTACCTTATGTTCAGAAATTCCAACAATTGAAATTTATTTATTTTATTAACAAATAATTCAAAAGTATAAATTTAAATGCGCAGTAGCATTGAGTAAATATTATATTGTGCATGGAGAATCATAAGCCGAAATTTACGATCTGCTAAGAACAAGAAAAACAAAATATGTTGGCATTATTATCAAGTTCCAATTTCCAATTCAATTACACAGCAAATTTAGTACACATAAAAATTAAAAAAACTTTAAAAAGAAAAATCACAGACTACCCTTACCTAGATCAGAGACCCTACGGGATAACAATATAACAATAAAAGCTGAAGAATATGAGAAAAAGCATAATTATTGGCCTTACCCCTAACTATAAAAGTCATAAGGCGTCAATAAAAAC
This sequence comes from Argyra leucocephala, assembly GCA_963942445.1. NCBI lineage: Eukaryota > Metazoa > Arthropoda > Insecta > Diptera > Dolichopodidae > Argyra > Argyra leucocephala. The sequence goes on from OZ012678.1 coordinate 101,237,057, forward strand.
TGAACAATAAGAAAAAAAGCATAATTATTGGTTTTACCCCTAAATAAATAATAAATGGCCTATAGAATCGATATGATTTAACAAAGCCATAACCATATCTTAATCTTCACTATAATGGTCATACCTAATCATACCTAAACGTCAAATCTAAAATTTAAAAGAAGTGAAATAAAATATAAATTCTATAAATAAATGTTTTGTTTTTTTTATTTTGAGTTTTGAAATAGTTAGGGCTATTATGATAATAAAAAAAAGCATAAAAAACGTATCCATGGCTATTTTAATGTGTTTTTAATGTGGGTGTGGTATCTTTTTTTTTCAAATGCATTTAATTTCATATCTATACTGCCAGTGACATCTATTCGCCACATTTTGTTCAAATGTACGTTTCTATTAATAGTATTTGTTTGGGAGCGTTTAGACATCAAATTTAGTTTCATAAAAGTTTTGTTTTACTTATTTTTATTACGTTTACAAATTTTATTGCAATTACATCAAATTTTATTTCAAAAGTTTTAATTACATATCTCAAAGATAAACAAAAATCAACTTTCTAAACTTGAAAAATATGGAGATACGAATATGCGTTACGAGTACTAATAATAAATACATATAACAAATATAAATATACTGTGTAATTTCAGAACATTTGTGAAATCAATTATTCTAAGTATTATTTGTATTGATGAATAATAATAATATTTCATACACATTTTTTGTAATTTTTAATGTATGTCTTTCAATATATTGGCATAATACAATTAGAAATTTACTTTTTCTCGCAAAATTCACTTTTTCAACAATACAAAAATGCGTGTCGAGCACTATTATTTAAAAAAAAAAAATAATGATATTCTATAACAAAGTCGGATGTCAAACTTTAATGAACTTTTATAAACAAAATTCAAAAACGTATAAACGCAGCGTACGAATCGTTCAGAAGCCATGAATGTTTTAAAAAAGTAAAGAATTTTAAATGAAACGCAAGAGCAACGTCCAAATCTCTTAAAAGCTATAATGAAACGGAAAAGCAACGTTCAAATCTCTTAAAAGCTATGAGCGTTTCACAAAAGCACAGAATTTGAAATGAAACGGAAGAGCAACGTTCAAATCGCTTAGAAGCTATAATGAAACGGAAGAACAACGTACAAATCGTTTAGAAGCCATGAGTGTTTCACAAAAGCAAAGAATTTTAAATGAAATGGACAGGTACAAAGGCAATAAAATATTGGTTATTTATATTATGCTTAGGAGAATCCTTTTATCTTATATCAATATATAATTCAATATATTGGCATAATACAATTAGAAATTTACTTTTTCTCGCAAAATTCACTTTTTCAACAATACAAAAATGCGTGTCGAGCACTATTATTTAAAAAAAAAAATAATGATATTCTATAACAAAGTCGGATGTCAAACTTTAATGAACTTTTATAAACAAAATTCAAAAACGTATAAACGCAGCGTACGAATCGTTTAGAAGCCATGAATGTTTTAAAAAAGTAAAGAATTTTAAATGAAACGCAAGAGCAACGTCCAAATCTCTTAAAAGCTATAATATAACGGAAGAGCAACGTTCAAATCTCTTAAAAGCTATGAGCGTTTTACAAAAGCACAGAATTTGAAATGAAACGGAAGAGCAACGTACAAATCGCTTAGAAGCCATGAGAGTTTCCCAAAAGCAAAGAATTTTAAATGAAACGGAAGAGCAACAAACAAATCTCTTAAAAGCTATAATGAAACGGAAGAGCAACAAACAAATCGTTTAGAAGTCATGAGTGTTTCACAAAAGCAAAAAATTTTAAATGAAAAGGAAGAGAAACGTCCAAATCTCTTAAAAGCTATAATATAACGGAAGAGCAACGTTCAAATCTCTTAAAAGCTATAATGAAACGGAAGAGCAACGAACAAATCGTTTAGAAGTCATGAGTGTTTCACAAAAGCAAAAAATTTTAAATGAAACGGAAGAGAAACGTCAAAATCTCTTAAAAGCTATAATATAACGGAAGAGCAACGTTCAAATCTCTTAAAAGCTATAATGAAACGGAAGAGCAACGAACAAATCGTAGAAGTCAGTAGTGTTTCACAAAAGCAAAAAATTTTAAATGAAACGGAAGAGAAACGTCCAAATCTCTTAAAAGCTATAATGAAACGGAAGAGAAACGTACGAATCGTTTAGAAGCCATGAATGTTTTAAAAAAGTAAAGAATTTTAAATGAAACGCAAGAGCAACGTTCAAATCGCTTAGAAGCTATAATGAAACGGAAGAATAACGTACAAATCGTTTAGAAGCCATGAGTGTTTCACAAAAGCAAAAAATTTTTAATGAAACGCAAGAGCAACGTCCAAATCTTTTAAAAGCTATAATGAAACGCAAGAGCAACGTTCAAATCTCTTAAAAGCTATAATGAAACGGAAAAGCAACGTACAAATCGTTTAGAAGCCATAAGTGTTTCACAAAAGCAAAGAATTTTAAATCAAACGGAAGAGCAACGTCCAAATCTCTTAAAAGCTATAATGAAACGGAAGAGCAACGTACAAATGGCTTAGAAGCCATGAGAGTTTCACAAAAGCAAAGAATTTTAAATCAAACGGAAGAGCAACGTCCAAATCTCTTAAAAGCTATAATGAAACGGAAGAGCAACGAACAAATCGTTTAGAAGCCATGAGTGTTTCACAAAAGCAAAGAATTTTAAATGAAATGGACAGGTACAAAGGCAATAAAATATTGGTTATTTATATTATGCTTAGGCGAATAAAACAAATAGTAAATTTAGAAAATATATTTTGTACCTTATGTTCAGAAATTCCAACAATTGAAATTTATTTATTTTATTAACAAATAATTCAAAAGTATAAATTTAAATGCGCAGTAGCATTGAGTAAATATTATATTGTGCATGGAGAATCATAAGCCGAAATTTACGATCTGCTAAGAACAAGAAAAACAAAATATGTTGGCATTATTATCAAGTTCCAATTTCCAATTCAATTACACAGCAAATTTAGTACACATAAAAATTAAAAAAACTTTAAAAAGAAAAATCACAGACTACCCTTACCTAGATCAGAGACCCTACGGGATAACAATATAACAATAAAAGCTGAAGAATATGAGAAAAAGCATAATTATTGGCTTTACCCCTAACTATAAAAGTCATAAGGCGTCAATAAAAACTAGACAATAAGAAAAAAAGCATAATTATTGGTTTTACCCCTAAATAAATAATAAATGGCCTATAGAATCGATATGATTTAACAAAGCCATAACCATATCTTAATCTTCACTATAATGGTCATACCTAATCATACCTAAACGTCAAAACTAAAATTTAAAAGAAGTGAAATAAAAATATAAATTCTATAAATAAATGTTTTGTTTTTTTTTATTTTGAGTTTTGAAATAGTTAGGGCTATTATGATAATAAAAAAAAGCATAAAAAACGTATCCATGGCTATTTTAATGTGTTTTTAATGTGGGTGTGGTATCTTTTTTTTGCAAATGCATTTAATTTCATATCTATACTGCCAGCGACATCTATTCGCCACATTTTGTTCAAATGTACGTTTCTATTAATAGTATTTGTTTGGGAGCGTTTAGACATCAAATTTAGTTTCATAAAAGTTTTGTTTTACTTATTTTTATTACGTTTACAAATTTTATTGCAATTACATCAAATTTTATTTCAAAAGTTTTAATTACATATCTCAAAAATAAACAAAAATCAACTTTGTAAATTTGAAAAATATGGAGATACGAATATGCGTTACGAGTACTAATAATAAATACTTATAACAAATATAAATATACTGTGTAATTTCAGAACATTTGTGAAATCAATTATTCTAAGTATTATTTGTATTGATGAATAATAATAATATTTCATACACATTTTTTGTAATTTTTAATGTATGTCTTTCAATATATTGGCATAATACAATTAGAAATTTACTTTTTCTCGCAAAATTCACTTTTTTAACAATACAAAAATGCGTGTCGAGCACTATTATTTAAAAAAAAAAAATAATGATATTCTATAACAAAGTCGGATGTCAAACTTTAATGAACTTTTATAAACAAAATTCAAAAACGTATAAACGCAGCGTACGAATCGTTTAGAAGCCATGAATGTTTTAAAAAAGTAAAGAATTTTAAATGAAACGCAAGAGCAACGTCCAAATCTCTTAAAAGCTATAATGAAACGGAAAAACAACGTTCAAATCTCTTAAAAGCTATGAGCGTTTCACAAAAGCACAGAATTTGAAATGAAACGGAAGAGCAACGTTCAAATCGCTTAGAAGCTATAATGAAACGGAAGAACAACGTACAAATCGTTTAGAAGCCATGATTGTTTCACAAAAGCAAAGAATTTTAAATGAAATGGACAGGTACAAAGGCAATAAAACATTGGTTATTTATATTATGCTTAGGCGAATCCTTTTCTTTTGTATTTGTTTAGTTAGGGTTATTTTATTTATAAACAATCAGTTTTACTGCTCGCATAAAGAACTTCATTTACAGTTTCTAATGCTAATTCTACACTAATTAGATCGCTTTCGTCACTAATAAACATTGAAGATCCTTAATAGTCACATCCTCAAAACCTTCACCTTGTTGCATGTACATAAATAAAAATATGTAACCGTGTGGCTAGAGGTACGAAGCGTGTTATAAGAGGGTAATTCACAAATTTCTAGACGTGATGGAGGAGGATTACATGTACATTTAAAATATTTATTAGTTTTTTATTAAACTTCAATTCCGTTTTTATTTAAAATATTCATATATCTACCTATTGCAAAATATATATGTACATACACATTTGTGAAATTTTTGTTTTAAGAATTTTAATTTTACAGCCACAAATTCAATTCATACCTATATATTTTTTTTTTATTTTTCAAGACATATCTAAGTTACCTATGATACCTATGAAATGCCCCTTCAACGCAATAGTACAAAAATAATTTTTCAATTTATTTTAAAATTTAAATTAATAAAGAATACAAATTCAGTCCAAAAACAAAATCAAAAAATTACAAATTACAAAAACAATTTACACACGGCATTGTTGCAGGTGTTCTTTTGTTTTGCCCAAACACAGATAAAATAAAAATTAAATCATTGTACCTTATTTTCTTTTTTTTTGCGCACATATCACACGACACACATATATAAATTATAATGAAGGATTAAGGAATTGCAAAATTTTTTTTGTTCCGCGTAGTTTCTCTATATGTATTATACTTCCTTTATGATATTATTATTATATTGACAAAATCATAATAGCTTTGTTTACGATATTGAAAACAAATAGTAAATTTAGAAAATATATTTTTTACCTTATGTTCAGAAATTCCAACAATTGAAATTTTTTTATTTTATTAACAAATAATTCAAAAGTATAAATTTAAATGCGCAGTAGCATTGAGTAAATATTATATTGTGCATGGAGAATCATAAGCCGAAATTTACGATCTGCTAAGAACAAGAAAAACAAAATATGTTGGCATTATTATCAAGTTCCAATTTCCAATTCAATTACACAGCAAATTTAGTACACATAAAAATTAAAAAAACTTTAAAAAGAAAAATCACAGACTACCCTTACCTAGATCAGAGACCCTACGGGATAACAATATAACAATAAAAGCTGAAGAATATGAGAAAAAGCATAATTATTGGTTTTACCCCTAAATAAATAATAAATGGCCTATAGAATCGATATGATTTAACAAAGCCATAACCATATCTTAATCTTCACTATAATGGTCATACCTAATCATACCTAAACGTCAAAACTAAAATTTAAAAGAAGTGAAATAAAAATATAAATTCTATAAATAAATGTTTTGTTTTTTTTTATTTTGAGTTTTGAAATAGTTAGGGCTATTATGATAATAAAAAAAAGCATAAAAAACGTATCCATGGCTATTTTAATGTGTTTTTAATGTGGGTGTGGTATCTTTTTTTTGCAAATGCATTTAATTTCATATCTATACTGCCAGGGACATCTATTCGCCACATTTTGTTCAAATGTACGTTTCTATTAATAGTATTTGTTTGGGAGCGTTTAGACATCAAATTTAGTTTCATAAAAGTTTTGTTTTACTTATTTTTATTACGTTTACAAATTTTATTGCAATTACATCAAATTTTATTTCAAAAGTTTTAATTACATATCTCAAAGATAAACAAAAATCAACTTTCTAAACTTGAAAAATATGGAGATACGAATATGCGTTACGAGTACTAATAATAAATACTTATAACAAATATAAATATACTGTGTAATTTCAGAACATTTGTGAAATCAATTATTCTAAGTATTATTTGTATTGATGAATAATAATAATATTTCATACACATTTTTTGTAATTTTTAATGTATGTCTTTCAATATATTGGCATAATACAATTAGAAATTTACTTTTTCTCGCAAAATTCACTTTTTCAACAATACAAAAATGCGTGTCGAGCACTATTATTTAAAAAAAAAAAATAATGATATTCTATAACAAAGTCGGATTTCAAACTTTAATGAACTTTTATAAACAAAATTCAAAAACGTATAAACGCAGCGTACGAATCGTTTAGAAGCCATGAATGTTTTAAAAAAGTAAAGAATTTTAAATGAAACGCAAGAGCAACGTCCAAATCTCTTAAAAGCTATAATATAACGGAAGAGCAACGTTCAAATCTCTTAAAAGCTATGAGCGTTTAACAAAAGCACAGAATTTGAAATGAAACGGAAGAGCAACGTACAAATCGCTTAGAAGCCATGAGAGTTTCCCAAAAGCAAAGAATGTTAAATGAAACGGAAGAACAACAAACAAATCTCTTAAAAGCTATAATGAAACGGAAGAGCAACAAACAAATCGTTTAGAAGTCATGAGTGTTTCACAAAAGCAAAAAATTTTAAATGAAACGGAAGAGAAACGTCCAAATCTCTTAAAAGCTATAATATAACGGAAGAGCAACGTTCAAATCTCTTAAAAGCTATAATGAAACGGAAGAGCAACGAACAAATCGTTTAGAAGTCATGAGTGTTTCACAAAAGCAAAAAATTTTAAATGAAACGGAAGAGAAACGTCAAAATCTCTTAAAAGCTATAATATAACGGAAGAGCAACGTTCAAATCTCTTAAAAGCTATAATGAAACGGAAGAGCAACGAACAAATCGTTTAGAAGTCAGTAGTGTTTCACAAAAGCAAAAAATTTTAAATGAAACGGAAGAGAAACGTCCAAATCTCTTAAAAGCTATAATCAAACGGAAGAGAAACGTACGAATCGTTTAGAAGCCATGAATGTTTTAAAAAAGTAAAGAATTTTAAATGAAACGCAAGAGCAACGTTCAAATCGCTTAGAAGCTATAATGAAACGGAAGAACAACGTACAAATCGTTTAGAAGCCATGAGTGTTTCACAAAAGCAAAAAATTTTAAATGAAACGGAAGAGCAACGAACAAATCGTTTAGAAGCCATGAGTGTTTCACAAAAGCAAAGAATTTTAAATGAAATGGACAGGTACAAAGGCAATAAAATATTGGTTATTTATATTATGCTTAGGCGAATAAAACAAATAGTAAATTTAGAAAATATATTTTTTACCTTATGTTCAGAAATTCCAACAATTGAAATTTATTTATTTTATTAACAAATAATTCAAAAGTATAAATTTAAATGCGCAGTAGCATTGAGTAAATATTATATTGTGCATGGAGAATCATAAGCCGAAATTTACGATCTGCTAAGAACAAGAAAAACAAAATATGTTGGCATTATTATCAAGTTCCAATTTCCAATTCAATTACACAGCAAATTTAGTACACATAAAAATTAAAAAAACTTTAAAAAGAAAAATCACAGACTACCCTTACCTAGATCAGAGACCCTACGGGATAACAATATAACAATAAAAGCTGAAGAATATGAGAAAAAGCATAATTATTGGCTTTACCCCTAACTATAAAAGTCATAAGGCGTCAATAAAAACTGGACAATAAGAAAAAAAGCATAATTATTGGTTTTACCCCTAAATAAATAATAAATGGCCTATAGAATCGATATGATTTAACAAAGCCATAACCATATCTTAATCTTCACTATAATGGTCATACCTAATCATACCTAAACGTCAAAACTAAAATTTAAAAGAAGTGAAATAAAAATATAAATTCTATAAATAAATGTTTTGTTTTTTTTTATTTTGAGTTTTGAAATAGTTAGGGCTATTATGATAATAAAAAAAAGCATAAAAAACATATCCATGGCTATTTTAATGTGGGTGTGGTATCTTTTTTTTGCAAATGCATTTAATTTCATATCTATACTGCCAGCGACATCTATTCGCCACATTTTGTTCAAATGTACGTTTCTATTAATAGTATTTGTTTGGGAGCGTTTAGACATCAAATTTAGTTTCATAAAAGTTTTGTTTTACTTATTTTTATTACGTTTACAAATTTTATTGCAATTACATCAAATTTTATTTCAAAAGTTTTAATTACATATCTCAAAAATAAACAAAAATCAACTTTGTAAACTTGAAAAATATGGAGATACGAATATGCGTTACGAGTACTAATAATAAATACTTATAACAAATATAAATATACTGTGTAATTTCAGAACATTTGTGAAATCAATTATTCTAAGTATTATTTGTATTGATGAATAATAATAATATTTCATACACATTTTTTGTAATTTTTAATGTATGTCTTTCAATATATTGGCATAATACAATTAGAAATTTACTTTTTCTCGCAAAATTCACTTTTTCAACAATACAAAAATGCGTGTCGAGCACTATTATTTAAAAAAAAAAAATAATGATATTCTATAACAAAGTCGGATGTCAAACTTTAATGAACTTTTATAAACAAAATTCAAAAACGTATAAACGCAGCGTACGAATCGTTCAGAAGCCATGAATGTTTTAAAAAAGTAAAGAATTTTAAATGAAACGCAAGAGCAACGTCCAAATCTCTTAAAAGCTATAATGAAACGGAAAAGCAACGTTCAAATCTCTTAAAAGCTATGAGCGTTTCACAAAAGCACAGAATTTGAAATGAAACGGAAGAGCAACGTTCAAATCGCTTAGAAGCTATAATGAAACGGAAGAACAACGTACAAATCGTTTAGAAGCCATGAGTGTTTCACAAAAGCAAAGAATTTTAAATGAAATGGACAGGTACAAAGGCAATAAAATATTGGTTATTTATATTATGCTTAGGCGAATCCTTTTATCTTATATCAATATATAATTCAATATATTGGCATAATACAATTAGAAATTTACTTTTTCTCGCAAAATTCACTTTTTCAACAATACAAAAATGCGTGTCGAGCACTATTATTTAAAAAAAAAAATAATGATATTCTATAACAAAGTCGGATGTCAAACTTTAATGAACTTTTATAAACAAAATTCAAAAACGTATAAACGCAGCGTACGAATCGTTTAGAAGCCATGAATGTTTTAAAAAAGTAAAGAATTTTAAATGAAACGCAAGAGCAACGTCCAAATCTCTTAAAAGCTATAATATAACGGAAGAGCAACGTTCAAATCTCTTAAAAGCTATGAGCGTTTTACAAAAGCACAGAATTTGAAATGAAACGGAAGAGCAACGTACAAATCGCTTAGAAGCCATGAGAGTTTCCCAAAAGCAAAGAATTTTAAATGAAACGGAAGAGCAACAAACAAATCTCTTAAAAGCTATAATGAAACGGAAGAGCAACAAACAAATCGTTTAGAAGTCATGAGTGTTTCACAAAAGCAAAAAATATTAAATGAAAAGGAAGAGAAACGTCCAAATCTCTTAAAAGCTATAATATAACGGAAGAGCAACGTTCAAATCTCTTAAAAGCTATAATGAAACGGAAGAGCAACGAACAAATCGTTTAGAAGTCATGAGTGTTTCACAAAAGCAAAAAATTTTAAATGAAACGGAAGAGAAACGTCAAAATCTCTTAAAAGCTATAATATAACGGAAGAGCAACGTTCAAATCTCTTAAAAGCTATAATGAAACGGAAGAGCAACGAACAAATCGTAGAAGTCAGTAGTGTTTCACAAAAGCAAAAAATTTTAAATGAAACGGAAGAGAAACGTCCAAATCTCTTAAAAGCTATAATGAAACGGAAGAGAAACGTACGAATCGTTTAGAAGCCATGAATGTTTTAAAAAAGTAAAGAATTTTAAATGAAACGCAAGAGCAACGTTCAAATCGCTTAGAAGCTATAATGAAACGGAAGAATAACGTACAAATCGTTTAGAAGCCATGAGTGTTTCACAAAAGCAAAAAATTTTAAATGAAACGCAAGAGCAACGTCCAAATCTTTTAAAAGCTATAATGAAACGCAAGAGCAACGTTCAAATCTCTTAAAAGCTATAATGAAACGGAAAAGCAACGTACAAATCGTTTAGAAGCCATAAGTGTTTCACAAAAGCAAAGAATTTTAAATCAAACGGAAGAGCAACGTCCAAATCTCTTAAAAGCTATAATGAAACGGAAGAGCAACGTACAAATGGCTTAGAAGCCATGAGAGTTTCACAAAAGCAAAGAATTTTAAATCAAACGGAAGAGCAACGTCCAAATCTCTTAAAAGCTATAATGAAACGGAAGAGCAACGAACAAATCGTTTAGAAGCCATGAGTGTTTCACAAAAGCAAAGAATTTTAAATGAAATGGACAGGTACAAAGGCAATAAAATATTGGTTATTTATATTATGCTTAGGCGAATAAAACAAATAGTAAATTTAGAAAATATATTTTTTACCTTATGTTCAGAAATTCCAACAATTGAAATTTATTTATTTTATTAACAAATAATTCAAAAGTATAAATTTAAATGCGCAGTAGCATTGAGTAAATATTATATTGTGCATGGAGAATCATAAGCCGAAATTTACGATCTGCTAAGAACAAGAAAAACAAAATATGTTGGCATTATTATCAAGTTCCAATTTCCAATTCAATTACACAGCAAATTTAGTACACATAAAAATTAAAAAAACTTTAAAAAGAAAAATCACAGACTACCCTTACCTAGATCAGAGACCCTACGGGATAACAATATAACAATAAAAGCTGAAGAATATGAGAAAAAGCATAATTATTGGCTTTACCCCTAACTATAAAAGTCATAAGGCGTCAATAAAAACTAGACAATAAGAAAAAAAGCATAATTATTGGTTTTACCCCTAAATAAATAATAAATGGCCTATAGAATCGATATGATTTAACAAAGCCATAACCATATCTTAATCTTCACTATAATGGTCATACCTAATCATACCTAAACGTCAAAACTAAAATTTAAAAGAAGTGAAATAAAAATATAAATTCTATAAATAAATGTTTTGTTTTTTTTTATTTTGAGTTTTGAAATAGTTAGGGCTATTATGATAATAAAAAAAAGCATAAAAAACGTATCCATGGCTATTTTAATGTGTTTTTAATGTGGGTGTGGTATCTTTTTTTTGCAAATGCATTTAATTTCATATCTATACTGCCAGCGACATCTATTCGCCACATTTTGTTCAAATGTACGTTTCTATTAATAGTATTTGTTTGGGAGCGTTTAGACATCAAATTTAGTTTCATAAAAGTTTTGTTTTACTTATTTTTATTACGTTTACAAATTTTATTGCAATTACATCAAATTTTATTTCAAAAGTTTTAATTACATATCTCAAAAATAAACAAAAATCAACTTTGTAAATTTGAAAAATATGGAGATACGAATATGCGTTACGAGTACTAATAATAAATACTTATAACAAATATAAATATACTGTGTAATTTCAGAACATTTGTGAAATCAATTATTCTAAGTATTATTTGTATTGATGAATAATAATAATATTTCATACACATTTTTTGTAATTTTTAATGTATGTCTTTCAATATATTGGCATAATACAATTAGAAATTTACTTTTTCTCGGAAAATTCACTTTTTTAACAATACAAAAATGCGTGTCGAGCACTATTATTTAAAAAAAAAAAATAATGATATTCTATAACAAAGTCGGATGTCAAACTTTAATGAACTTTTATAAACAAAATTCAAAAACGTATAAACGCAGCGTACGAATCGTTTAGAAGCCATGAATGTTTTAAAAAAGTAAAGAATTTTAAATGAAACGCAAGAGCAACGTCCAAATCTCTTAAAAGCTATAATGAAACGGAAAAGCAACGTTCAAATCTCTTAAAAGCTATGAGCGTTTCACAAAAGCACAGAATTTGAAATGAAACGGAAGAGCAACGTTCAAATCGCTTAGAAGCTATAATGAAACGGAAGAACAACGTACAAATCGTTTAGAAGCCATGATTGTTTCACAAAAGCAAAGAATTTTAAATGAAATGGACAGGTACAAAGGCAATAAAACATTGGTTATTTATATTATGCTTAGGCGAATCCTTTTCTTTTGTATTTGTTTAGTTAGGGTTATTTTATTTATAAACAATCAGTTTTACTGCTCGCATAAAGAACTTCATTTACAGTTTCTAATGCTAATTCTACACTAATTAGATCGCTTTCGTCACTAATAAACATTGAAGATCCTTAATAGTCACATCCTCAAAACCTTCACCTTGTTGCATGTACATAAATAAAAATATGTAACCGTGTGGCTAGAGGTACGAAGCGTGTTATAAGAGGGTAATTCACAAATTTCTAGACGTGATGGAGGAGGATTACATGTACATTTAAAATATTTATTAGTTTTTTATTAAACTTCAATTCCGTTTTTATTTAAAATATTCATATATCTACCTATTGCAAAATATATATGTACATACACATTTGTGAAATTTTTGTTTTAAGAATTTTAATTTTACAGCCACAAATTCAATTCATACCTATATATTTTTTTTTTATTTTTCAAGACATATCTAAGTTACCTATGATACCTATGAAATGCCCCTTCAACGCAATAGTACAAAAATAATTTTTCAATTTATTTTAAAATTTAAATTAATAAAGAATACAAATTCAGTCCAAAAACAAAATCAAAAAATTACAAATTACAAAAACAATTTACACACGGCATTGTTGCAGGTGTTCTTTTGTTTTGCCCAAACACAGATAAAATAAAAATTAAATCATTGTACCTTATTTTTTTTTTTTTTGCGCACATATCACACGACACACATATATAAATTATAATGAAGGATTAAGGAATTGCAAAATTTTTTTTGTTCCGCGTAGTTTCTCTATATGTATTATACTTCCTTTATGATATTATTATTATATTGACAAAATCATAATAGCTTTGTTTACGATATTGAAAACAAATAGTAAATTTAGAAAATATATTTTTTACCTTATGTTCAGAAATTCCAACAATTGAAATTTTTTTATTTTATTAACAAATAATTCAAAAGTATAAATTTAAATGCGCAGTAGCATTGAGTAAATATTATATTGTGCATGGAGAATCATAAGCCGAAATTTACGATCTGCTAAGAACAAGAAAAACAAAATATGTTGGCATTATTATCAAGTTCCAATTTCCAATTCAATTACACAGCAAATTTAGTACACATAAAAATTAAAAAAACTTTAAAAAGAAAAATCACAGACTACCCTTACCTAGATCAGAGACCCTACGGGATAACAATATAACAATAAAAGCTGAAGAATATGAGAAAAAGCATAATTATTGGTTTTACCCCTAAATAAATAATAAATGGCCTATAGAATCGATATGATTTAACAAAGCCATAACCATATCTTAATCTTCACTATAATGGTCATACCTAATCATACCTAAACGTCAAAACTAAAATTTAAAAGAAGTGAAATAAAAATATAAATTCTATAAATAAATGTTTTGTTTTTTTTTTATTTTGAGTTTTGAAATAGTTAGGGCTATTATGATAATAAAAAAAAGCATAAAAAACGTATCCATGGCTATTTTAATGTGTTTTTAATGTGGGTGTGGTATCTTTTTTTTGCAAATGCATTTAATTTCATATCTATACTGCCAGGGACATCTATTCGCCACATTTTGTTCAAATGTACGTTTCTATTAATAGTATTTGTTTGGGAGCGTTTAGACATCAAATTTAGTTTCATAAAAGTTTTGTTTTACTTATTTTTATTACGTTTACAAATTTTATTGCAATTACATCAAATTTTATTTCAAAAGTTTTAATTACATATCTCAAAGATAAACAAAAATCAACTTTCTAAACTTGAAAAATATGGAGATACGAATATGCGTTGCGAGTACTAATAATAAATACTTATAACAAATATAAATATACTGTGTAATTTCAGAACATTTGTGAAATCAATTATTCTAAGTATTATTTGTATTGATGAATAATAATAATATTTCATACACATTTTTTGTAATTTTTAATGTATATCTTTCAATATATTGGCATAATACAATTAGAAATTTACTTTTTCTCGCAAAATTCACTTTTTCAACAATACAAAAATGCGTGTCGAGCACTATTATTTAAAAAAAAAAAATAATGATATTCTATAACAAAGTCGGATGTCAAACTTTAATGAACTTTTATAAACAAAATTCAAAAACGTATAAACGCAGCGTACGAATCGTTTAGAAGCCATGAATGTTTTAAAAAAGTAAAGAATTTTAAATGAAACGCAAGAGCAACGTCCAAATCTCTTAAAAGCTATAATATAACGGAAGAGCAACGTTCAAATCTCTTAAAAGCTATGAGCGTTTTACAAAAGCACAGAATTTGAAATGAAACGGAAGAGCAACGTACAAATCGCTTAGAAGCCATGAGAGTTTCCCAAAAGCAAAGAATTTTAAATGAAACGGAAGAACAACAAACAAATCTCTTAAAAGCTATAATGAAACGGAAGAGCAACAAACAAATCGTTTAGAAGTCATGAGTGTTTCACAAAAGCAAAAAATTTTAAATGAAACGGAAGAGAAACGTCCAAATCACTTAAAAGCTATAATATAACGGAAGAGCAACGTTCAAATCTCTTAAAAGCTATAATGAAACGGAAGAGCAACGAACAAATCGTTTAGAAGTCATGAGTGTTTCACAAAAGCAAAAAATTTTAAATGAAACGGAAGAGAAACGTCAAAATCTCTTAAAAGCTATAATATAACGGAAGAGCAACGTTCAAATCTCTTAAAAGCTATAATGAAACGGAAGAGCAACGAACAAATCGTTTAGAAGTCAGTAGTGTTTCACAAAAGCAAAAAATTTTAAATGAAACGGAAGAGAAACGTCCAAATCTCTTAAAAGCTATAATCAAACGGAAGAGAAACGTACGAATCGTTTAGAAGCCATGAATGTTTTAAAAAAGTAAAGAATTTTAAATGAAACGCAAGAGCAACGTTCAAATCGCTTAGAAGCTATAATGAAACGGAAGAACAACGTACAAATCGTTTAGAAGCCATGAGTGTTTCACAAAAGCAAAAAATTTTAAATGAAACGCAAGAGCAACGTCCAAATCTTTTCAAAGCTATAATGAAACGCAAGAGCAACGTCCAAATCTCTTAAAAGCTATAATGAAACGGAAAAGCAACGTACAAATCGTTTAGAAGCCATAAGTGTTTCACAAAAGCAAAGAATTTTGAATCAAACGGAAGAGCAACGTCCAAATCTCTTAAAAGCTATAATGAAACGGAAGAGCAACGTACAAATGGCTTAGAAGCCATGAGAGTTTCACAAAAGCAAAGAATTTTAAATCAAACGGAAGAGCAACGTCCAAATCTCTTAAAAGCTATAATGAAACGGAAGAGCAACGAACAAATCGTTTAGAAGCCATGAGTGTTTCACAAAAGCAAAGAATTTTAAATGAAATGGACAGGTACAAAGGCAATAAAATATTGGTTATTTATATTATGCTTAGGCGAATAAAACAAATAGTAAATTTAGAAAATATATTTTTTACCTTATGTTCAGAAATTCCAACAATTGAAATTTATTTATTTTATTAACAAATAATTCAAAAGTATAAATTTAAATGCGCAGTAGCATTGAGTAAATATTATATTGTGCATGGAGAATCACAAGCCGAAATTTACGATCTGCTAAGAACAAGAAAAACAAAATATGTTGGCATTATTATCAAGTTCCAATTTCCAATTCAATTACACAGCAAATTTAGTACACATAAAAATTAAAAAAACTTTAAAAAGAAAAATCACAGACTACCCTTACCTAGATCAGAGACCCTACGGGATAACAATATAACAATAAAAGCTGAAGAATATGAGAAAAAGCATAATTATTGGCTTTACCCCTAACTATAAAAGTCATAAGGCGTCAATAAAAACTGGACAATAAGAAAAAAAGCATAATTATTGGTTTTACCCCTAAATAAATAATAAATGGCCTATAGAATCGATATGATTTAACAAAGCCATAACCATATCTTAATTTTCACTATAATGGTCATACCTAATCATACCTAAACGTCAAAACTAAAATTTAAAAGAAGTGAAATAAAAATATAAATTCTATAAATAAATGTTTTGTTTTTTTTTATTTTGAGTTTTGAAATAGTTAGGGCTATTATGATAATAAAAAAAAGCATAAAAAACATATCCATGGCTATTTTAATGTGGGTGTGGTATCTTTTTTTTTCAAATGCATTTAATTTCATATCTATACTGCCAGCGACATCTATTCGCCACATTTTGTTCAAATGTACGTTTCTATTAATAGTATTAGTTTGGGAGCGTTTAGACATCAAATTTAGTTTCATAAAAGTTTTGTTTTACTTATTTTTATTACGTTTACAAATTTTATTGCAATTACATCAAATTTTATTTCAAAAGTTTTAATTACATATCTCAAAAATAAACAAAAATCAACTTTGTAAACTTGAAAAATATGGAGATACGAATATGCGTTACGAGTACTAATAATAAATACTTATAACAAATATAAATATACTGTGTAATTTCAGAACATTTGTGAAATCAATTATTCTAAGTATTATTTGTATTGATGAATAATAATAATATTTCATACACATTTTTTGTAATTTTTAATGTATGTCTTTCAATATATTGGCATAATACAATTAGAAATTTACTTTTTCTCGCAAAATTCACTTTTTCAACAATACAAAAATGCGTGTCGAGCACTATTATTTAAAAAAAAAAAATAATGATATTCTATAACAAAGTCGGATGTCAAACTTTAATGAACTTTTATAAACAAAATTCAAAAACGTATAAACGCAGCGTACGAATCGTTCAGAAGCCATGAATGTTTTAAAAAAGTAAAGAATTTTAAATGAAACGCAAGAGCAACGTCCAAATCTCTTAAAAGCTATAATGAAACGGAAAAGCAACGTTCAAATCTCTTAAAAGCTATGAGCGTTTCACAAAAGCACAGAATTTGAAATGAAACGGAAGAGCAACGTTCAAATCGCTTAGAAGCTATAATGAAACGGAAGAACAACGTACAAATCGTTTAGAAGCCATGAGTGTTTCACAAAAGCAAAGAATTTTAAATCAAACGGAAGAGCAACGTCCAAATCTCTTAAAAGCTATAATGAAACGGAAAAGCAACGTTCAAATCTCTTAAAAGCTATGAGCGTTTCACAAAAGCACAGAATTTGAAATGAAACGGAAGAGCAACGTTCAAATCGCTTAGAAGCTATAATGAAACGGAAGAGCAACGTTCAAATCGCTTAGAAGCTATAATGAAACGCAAGAGCAACGTCCAAATCTCTTAAAAGCTATAATGAAACGGAAAAGCAACGTACAAATCGTTTAGAAGCCATAAGTGTTTCACAAAAGCAAAGAATTTTGAATCAAACGGAAGAGCAACGTCCAAATCTCTTAAAAGCTATAATGAAACGGAAGAGCAACGTACAAATGGCTTAGAAGCCATGAGAGTTTCACAAAAGCAAAGAATTTTAAATCAAACGGAAGAGCAACGTCCAAATCTCTTAAAAGCTATAATGAAACGGAAGAGCAACGAACAAATCGTTTAGAAGCCATGAGTGTTTCACAAAAGCAAAGAATTTTAAATGAAATGGACAGGTACAAAGGCAATAAAATATTGGTTATTTATATTATGCTTAGGCGAATAAAACAAATAGTAAATTTAGAAAATATATTTTTTACCTTATGTTCAGAAATTCCAACAATTGAAATTTATTTATTTTATTAACAAATAATTCAAAAGTATAAATTTAAATGCGCAGTAGCATTGAGTAAATATTATATTGTGCATGGAGAATCACAAGCCGAAATTTACGATCTGCTAAGAACAAGAAAAACAAAATATGTTGGCATTATTATCAAGTTCCAATTTCCAATTCAATTACACAGCAAATTTAGTACACATAAAAATTAAAAAAACTTTAAAAAGAAAAATCACAGACTACCCTTACCTAGATCAGAGACCCTACGGGATAACAATATAACAATAAAAGCTGAAGAATATGAGAAAAAGCATAATTATTGGCTTTACCCCTAACTATAAAAGTCATAAGGCGTCAATAAAAACTGAACAATAAGAAAAAAAGCATAATTATTGGTTTTACCCCTAAATAAATAATAAATGGCCTATAGAATCGATATGATTTAACAAAGCCATAACCATATCTTAATCTTCACTATAATGGTCATACCTAATCATACCTAAACGTCAAAACTAAAATTTAAAAGAAGTGAAATAAAAATATAAATTCTATAAATAAATGTTTTGTTTTTTTTATTTTGAGTTTTGAAATAGTTAGGGCTATTATGATAATAAAAAAAAGCATAAAAAACGTATCCATGGCTATTTTAATGTGTTTTTAATGTGGGTGTGGTATCTTTTTTTTGCAAATGCATTTAATTTCATATCTATACTGCCAGGGACATCTATTCGCCACATTTTGTTCAAATGTACGTTTCTATTAATAGTATTTGTTTGGGAGCGTTTAGACATCAAATTTAGTTTCATAAAAGTTTTGTTTTACTTATTTTTATTACGTTTACAAATTTTATTGCAATTACATCAAATTTTATTTCAAAAGTTTTAATTACATATCTCAAAAATAAACAAAAATCAACTTTGTAAATTTGAAAAATATGGAGATACGAATATGCGTTACGAGTACTAATAATAAATACTTATAACAAATATAAATATACTGTGTAATTTCAGAACATTTGTGAAATCAATTATTCTAAGTATTATTTGTATTGATGAATAATAATAATATTTCATACACATTTTTTGTAATTTTTAATGTATGTCTTTCAATATATTGGCATAATACAATTAGAAATTTACTTTTTCTCGGAAAATTCACTTTTTTAACAATACAAAAATGCGTGTCGAGCACTATTATTTAAAAAAAAAAAATAATGATATTCTATAACAAAGTCGGATGTCAAACTTTAATGAACTTTTATAAACAAAATTCAAAAACGTATAAACGCAGCGTACGAATCGTTTAGAAGCCATGAATGTTTTAAAAAAGTAAAGAATTTTAAATGAAACGCAAGAGCAACGTCCAAATCTCTTAAAAGCTATAATGAAACGGAAAAGCAACGTTCAAATCTCTTAAAAGCTATGAGCGTTTCACAAAAGCACAGAATTTGAAATGAAACGGAAGAGCAACGTTCAAATCGCTTAGAAGCTATAATGAAACGGAAGAACAACGTACAAATCGTTTAGAAGCCATGATTGTTTCACAAAAGCAAAGAATTTTAAATGAAATGGACAGGTACAAAGGCAATAAAACATTGGTTATTTATATTATGCTTAGGCGAATCCTTTTCTTTTGTATTTGTTTAGTTAGGGTTATTTTATTTATAAACAATCAGTTTTACTGCTCGCATAAAGAACTTCATTTACAGTTTCTAATGCTAATTCTACACTAATTAGATCGCTTTCGTCACTAATAAACATTGAAGATCCTTAATAGTCACATCCTCAAAACCTTCACCTTGTTGCATGTACATAAATAAAAATATGTAACCGTGTGGCTAGAGGTACGAAGCGTGTTATAAGAGGGTAATTCACAAATTTCTAGACGTGATGGAGGAGGATTACATGTACATTTAAAATATTTATTAGTTTTTTATTAAACTTCAATTCCGTTTTTATTTAAAATATTCATATATCTACCTATTGCAAAATATATATGTACATACACATTTGTGAAATTTTTGTTTTAAGAATTTTAATTTTACAGCCACAAATTCAATTCATACCTATATATTTTTTTTTTATTTTTCAAGACATATCTAAGTTACCTATGATACCTATGAAATGCCCCTTCAACGCAATAGTACAAAAATAATTTTTCAATTTATTTTAAAATTTAAATTAATAAAGAATACAAATTCAGTCCAAAAACAAAATCAAAAAATTACAAATTACAAAAACAATTTACACACGGCATTGTTGCAGGTGTTCTTTTGTTTTGCCCAAACACAGATAAAATAAAAATTAAATCATTGTACCTTATTTTTTTTTTTTTTGCGCACATATCACACGACACACATATATAAATTATAATGAAGGATTAAGGAATTGCAAAATTTTTTTTGTTCCGCGTAGTTTCTCTATATGTATTATACTTCCTTTATGATATTATTATTATATTGACAAAATCATAATAGCTTTGTTTACGATATTGAAAACAAATAGTAAATTTAGAAAATATATTTTTTACCTTATGTTCAGAAATTCCAACAATTGAAATTTTTTTATTTTATTAACAAATAATTCAAAAGTATAAATTTAAATGCGCAGTAGCATTGAGTAAATATTATATTGTGCATGGAGAATCATAAGCCGAAATTTACGATCTGCTAAGAACAAGAAAAACAAAATATGTTGGCATTATTATCAAGTTCCAATTTCCAATTCAATTACACAGCAAATTTAGTACACATAAAAATTAAAAAAACTTTAAAAAGAAAAATCACAGACTACCCTTACCTAGATCAGAGACCCTACGGGATAACAATATAACAATAAAAGCTGAAGAATATGAGAAAAAGCATAATTATTGGTTTTACCCCTAAATAAATAATAAATGGCCTATAGAATCGATATGATTTAACAAAGCCATAACCATATCTTAATCTTCACTATAATGGTCATACCTAATCATACCTAAACGTCAAAACTAAAATTTAAAAGAAGTGAAATAAAAATATAAATTCTATAAATAAATGTTTTGTTTTTTTTTTATTTTGAGTTTTGAAATAGTTAGGGCTATTATGATAATAAAAAAAAGCATAAAAAACGTATCCATGGCTATTTTAATGTGTTTTTAATGTGGGTGTGGTATCTTTTTTTTGCAAATGCATTTAATTTCATATCTATACTGCCAGGGACATCTATTCGCCACATTTTGTTCAAATGTACGTTTCTATTAATAGTATTTGTTTGGGAGCGTTTAGACATCAAATTTAGTTTCATAAAAGTTTTGTTTTACTTATTTTTATTACGTTTACAAATTTTATTGCAATTACATCAAATTTTATTTCAAAAGTTTTAATTACATATCTCAAAGATAAACAAAAATCAACTTTCTAAACTTGAAAAATATGGAGATACGAATATGCGTTGCGAGTACTAATAATAAATACTTATAACAAATATAAATATACTGTGTAATTTCAGAACATTTGTGAAATCAATTATTCTAAGTATTATTTGTATTGATGAATAATAATAATATTTCATACACATTTTTTGTAATTTTTAATGTATATCTTTCAATATATTGGCATAATACAATTAGAAATTTACTTTTTCTCGCAAAATTCACTTTTTCAACAATACAAAAATGCGTGTCGAGCACTATTATTTAAAAAAAAAAAATAATGATATTCTATAACAAAGTCGGATGTCAAACTTTAATGAACTTTTATAAACAAAATTCAAAAACGTATAAACGCAGCGTACGAATCGTTTAGAAGCCATGAATGTTTTAAAAAAGTAAAGAATTTTAAATGAAACGCAAGAGCAACGTCCAAATCTCTTAAAAGCTATAATATAACGGAAGAGCAACGTTCAAATCTCTTAAAAGCTATGAGCGTTTTACAAAAGCACAGAATTTGAAATGAAACGGAAGAGCAACGTACAAATCGCTTAGAAGCCATGAGAGTTTCCCAAAAGCAAAGAATTTTAAATGAAACGGAAGAACAACAAACAAATCTCTTAAAAGCTATAATGAAACGGAAGAGCAACAAACAAATCGTTTAGAAGTCATGAGTGTTTCACAAAAGCAAAAAATTTTAAATGAAACGGAAGAGAAACGTCCAAATCACTTAAAAGCTATAATATAACGGAAGAGCAACGTTCAAATCTCTTAAAAGCTATAATGAAACGGAAGAGCAACGAACAAATCGTTTAGAAGTCATGAGTGTTTCACAAAAGCAAAAAATTTTAAATGAAACGGAAGAGAAACGTCAAAATCTCTTAAAAGCTATAATATAACGGAAGAGCAACGTTCAAATCTCTTAAAAGCTATAATGAAACGGAAGAGCAACGAACAAATCGTTTAGAAGTCAGTAGTGTTTCACAAAAGCAAAAAATTTTAAATGAAACGGAAGAGAAACGTCCAAATCTCTTAAAAGCTATAATCAAACGGAAGAGAAACGTACGAATCGTTTAGAAGCCATGAATGTTTTAAAAAAGTAAAGAATTTTAAATGAAACGCAAGAGCAACGTTCAAATCGCTTAGAAGCTATAATGAAACGGAAGAACAACGTACAAATCGTTTAGAAGCCATGAGTGTTTCACAAAAGCAAAAAATTTTAAATGAAACGCAAGAGCAACGTCCAAATCTTTTCAAAGCTATAATGAAACGCAAGAGCAACGTCCAAATCTCTTAAAAGCTATAATGAAACGGAAAAGCAACGTACAAATCGTTTAGAAGCCATAAGTGTTTCACAAAAGCAAAGAATTTTGAATCAAACGGAAGAGCAACGTCCAAATCTCTTAAAAGCTATAATGAAACGGAAGAGCAACGTACAAATGGCTTAGAAGCCATGAGAGTTTCACAAAAGCAAAGAATTTTAAATCAAACGGAAGAGCAACGTCCAAATCTCTTAAAAGCTATAATGAAACGGAAGAGCAACGAACAAATCGTTTAGAAGCCATGAGTGTTTCACAAAAGCAAAGAATTTTAAATGAAATGGACAGGTACAAAGGCAATAAAATATTGGTTATTTATATTATGCTTAGGCGAATAAAACAAATAGTAAATTTAGAAAATATATTTTTTACCTTATGTTCAGAAATTCCAACAATTGAAATTTATTTATTTTATTAACAAATAATTCAAAAGTATAAATTTAAATGCGCAGTAGCATTGAGTAAATATTATATTGTGCATGGAGAATCACAAGCCGAAATTTACGATCTGCTAAGAACAAGAAAAACAAAATATGTTGGCATTATTATCAAGTTCCAATTTCCAATTCAATTACACAGCAAATTTAGTACACATAAAAATTAAAAAAACTTTAAAAAGAAAAATCACAGACTACCCTTACCTAGATCAGAGACCCTACGGGATAACAATATAACAATAAAAGCTGAAGAATATGAGAAAAAGCATAATTATTGGCTTTACCCCTAACTATAAAAGTCATAAGGCGTCAATAAAAACTGGACAATAAGAAAAAAAGCATAATTATTGGTTTTACCCCTAAATAAATAATAAATGGCCTATAGAATCGATATGATTTAACAAAGCCATAACCATATCTTAATTTTCACTATAATGGTCATACCTAATCATACCTAAACGTCAAAACTAAAATTTAAAAGAAGTGAAATAAAAATATAAATTCTATAAATAAATGTTTTGTTTTTTTTTATTTTGAGTTTTGAAATAGTTAGGGCTATTATGATAATAAAAAAAAGCATAAAAAACATATCCATGGCTATTTTAATGTGGGTGTGGTATCTTTTTTTTTCAAATG
Organism: Argyra leucocephala; assembly: GCA_963942445.1. Classification (NCBI taxonomy): domain Eukaryota; kingdom Metazoa; phylum Arthropoda; class Insecta; order Diptera; family Dolichopodidae; genus Argyra; species Argyra leucocephala. Next base: position 101,260,973 of record OZ012678.1, read on the forward strand.
CATTTAATTTCATATCTATACTGCCAGCGACATCTATTCGCCACATTTTGTTCAAATGTACGTTTCTATTAATAGTATTAGTTTGGGAGCGTTTAGACATCAAATTTAGTTTCATAAAAGTTTTGTTTTACTTATTTTTATTACGTTTACAAATTTTATTGCAATTACATCAAATTTTATTTCAAAAGTTTTAATTACATATCTCAAAAATAAACAAAAATCAACTTTGTAAACTTGAAAAATATGGAGATACGAATATGCGTTACGAGTACTAATAATAAATACTTATAACAAATATAAATATACTGTGTAATTTCAGAACATTTGTGAAATCAATTATTCTAAGTATTATTTGTATTGATGAATAATAATAATATTTCATACACATTTTTTGTAATTTTTAATGTATGTCTTTCAATATATTGGCATAATACAATTAGAAATTTACTTTTTCTCGCAAAATTCACTTTTTCAACAATACAAAAATGCGTGTCGAGCACTATTATTTAAAAAAAAAAAATAATGATATTCTATAACAAAGTCGGATGTCAAACTTTAATGAACTTTTATAAACAAAATTCAAAAACGTATAAACGCAGCGTACGAATCGTTCAGAAGCCATGAATGTTTTAAAAAAGTAAAGAATTTTAAATGAAACGCAAGAGCAACGTCCAAATCTCTTAAAAGCTATAATGAAACGGAAAAGCAACGTTCAAATCTCTTAAAAGCTATGAGCGTTTCACAAAAGCACAGAATTTGAAATGAAACGGAAGAGCAACGTTCAAATCGCTTAGAAGCTATAATGAAACGGAAGAACAACGTACAAATCGTTTAGAAGCCATGAGTGTTTCACAAAAGCAAAGAATTTTAAATCAAACGGAAGAGCAACGTCCAAATCTCTTAAAAGCTATAATGAAACGGAAAAGCAACGTTCAAATCTCTTAAAAGCTATGAGCGTTTCACAAAAGCACAGAATTTGAAATGAAACGGAAGAGCAACGTTCAAATCGCTTAGAAGCTATAATGAAACGGAAGAGCAACGTTCAAATCGCTTAGAAGCTATAATGAAACGCAAGAGCAACGTCCAAATCTCTTAAAAGCTATAATGAAACGGAAAAGCAACGTACAAATCGTTTAGAAGCCATAAGTGTTTCACAAAAGCAAAGAATTTTGAATCAAACGGAAGAGCAACGTCCAAATCTCTTAAAAGCTATAATGAAACGGAAGAGCAACGTACAAATGGCTTAGAAGCCATGAGAGTTTCACAAAAGCAAAGAATTTTAAATCAAACGGAAGAGCAACGTCCAAATCTCTTAAAAGCTATAATGAAACGGAAGAGCAACGAACAAATCGTTTAGAAGCCATGAGTGTTTCACAAAAGCAAAGAATTTTAAATGAAATGGACAGGTACAAAGGCAATAAAATATTGGTTATTTATATTATGCTTAGGCGAATAAAACAAATAGTAAATTTAGAAAATATATTTTTTACCTTATGTTCAGAAATTCCAACAATTGAAATTTATTTATTTTATTAACAAATAATTCAAAAGTATAAATTTAAATGCGCAGTAGCATTGAGTAAATATTATATTGTGCATGGAGAATCACAAGCCGAAATTTACGATCTGCTAAGAACAAGAAAAACAAAATATGTTGGCATTATTATCAAGTTCCAATTTCCAATTCAATTACACAGCAAATTTAGTACACATAAAAATTAAAAAAACTTTAAAAAGAAAAATCACAGACTACCCTTACCTAGATCAGAGACCCTACGGGATAACAATATAACAATAAAAGCTGAAGAATATGAGAAAAAGCATAATTATTGGCTTTACCCCTAACTATAAAAGTCATAAGGCGTCAATAAAAACTGGACAATAAGAAAAAAAGCATAATTATTGGTTTTACCCCTAAATAAATAATAAATGGCCTATAGAATCGATATGATTTAACAAAGCCATAACCATATCTTAATTTTCACTATAATGGTCATACCTAATCATACCTAAACGTCAAAACTAAAATTTAAAAGAAGTGAAATAAAAATATAAATTCTATAAATAAATGTTTTGTTTTTTTTTATTTTGAGTTTTGAAATAGTTAGGGCTATTATGATAATAAAAAAAAGCATAAAAAACATATCCATGGCTATTTTAATGTGGGTGTGGTATCTTTTTTTTTCAAATGCATTTAATTTCATATCTATACTGCCAGCGACATCTATTCGCCACATTTTGTTCAAATGTACGTTTCTATTAATAGTATTAGTTTGGGAGCGTTTAGACATCAAATTTAGTTTCATAAAAGTTTTGTTTTACTTATTTTTATTACGTTTACAAATTTTATTGCAATTACATCAAATTTTATTTCAAAAGTTTTAATTACATATCTCAAAAATAAACAAAAATCAACTTTGTAAACTTGAAAAATATGGAGATACGAATATGCGTTACGAGTACTAATAATAAATACTTATAACAAATATAAATATACTGTGTAATTTCAGAACATTTGTGAAATCAATTATTCTAAGTATTATTTGTATTGATGAATAATAATAATATTTCATACACATTTTTTGTAATTTTTAATGTATGTCTTTCAATATATTGGCATAATACAATTAGAAATTTACTTTTTCTCGCAAAATTCACTTTTTCAACAATACAAAAATGCGTGTCGAGCACTATTATTTAAAAAAAAAAAATAATGATATTCTATAACAAAGTCGGATGTCAAACTTTAATGAACTTTTATAAACAAAATTCAAAAACGTATAAACGCAGCGTACGAATCGTTCAGAAGCCATGAATGTTTTAAAAAAGTAAAGAATTTTAAATGAAACGCAAGAGCAACGTCCAAATCTCTTAAAAGCTATAATGAAACGGAAAAGCAACGTTCAAATCTCTTAAAAGCTATGAGCGTTTCACAAAAGCACAGAATTTGAAATGAAACGGAAGAGCAACGTTCAAATCGCTTAGAAGCTATAATGAAACGGAAGAACAACGTACAAATCGTTTAGAAGCCATGAGTGTTTCACAAAAGCAAAGAATTTTAAATCAAACGGAAGAGCAACGTCCAAATCTCTTAAAAGCTATAATGAAACGGAAAAGCAACGTTCAAATCTCTTAAAAGCTATGAGCGTTTCACAAAAGCACAGAATTTGAAATGAAACGGAAGAGCAACGTTCAAATCGCTTAGAAGCTATAATGAAACGGAAGAGCAACGTTCAAATCGCTTAGAAGCTATAATGAAACGCAAGAGCAACGTCCAAATCTCTTAAAAGCTATAATGAAACGGAAAAGCAACGTACAAATCGTTTAGAAGCCATAAGTGTTTCACAAAAGCAAAGAATTTTGAATCAAACGGAAGAGCAACGTCCAAATCTCTTAAAAGCTATAATGAAACGGAAGAGCAACGTACAAATGGCTTAGAAGCCATGAGAGTTTCACAAAAGCAAAGAATTTTAAATCAAACGGAAGAGCAACGTCCAAATCTCTTAAAAGCTATAATGAAACGGAAGAGCAACGAACAAATCGTTTAGAAGCCATGAGTGTTTCACAAAAGCAAAGAATTTTAAATGAAATGGACAGGTACAAAGGCAATAAAATATTGGTTATTTATATTATGCTTAGGCGAATAAAACAAATAGTAAATTTAGAAAATATATTTTTTACCTTATGTTCAGAAATTCCAACAATTGAAATTTATTTATTTTATTAACAAATAATTCAAAAGTATAAATTTAAATGCGCAGTAGCATTGAGTAAATATTATATTGTGCATGGAGAATCACAAGCCGAAATTTACGATCTGCTAAGAACAAGAAAAACAAAATATGTTGGCATTATTATCAAGTTCCAATTTCCAATTCAATTACACAGCAAATTTAGTACACATAAAAATTAAAAAAACTTTAAAAAGAAAAATCACAGACTACCCTTACCTAGATCAGAGACCCTACGGGATAACAATATAACAATAAAAGCTGAAGAATATGAGAAAAAGCATAATTATTGGCTTTACCCCTAACTATAAAAGTCATAAGGCGTCAATAAAAACTGGACAATAAGAAAAAAAGCATAATTATTGGTTTTACCCCTAAATAAATAATAAATGGCCTATAGAATCGATATGATTTAACAAAGCCATAACCATATCTTAATTTTCACTATAATGGTCATACCTAATCATACCTAAACGTCAAAACTAAAATTTAAAAGAAGTGAAATAAAAATATAAATTCTATAAATAAATGTTTTGTTTTTTTTTATTTTGAGTTTTGAAATAGTTAGGGCTATTATGATAATAAAAAAAAGCATAAAAAACATATCCATGGCTATTTTAATGTGGGTGTGGTATCTTTTTTTTTCAAATGCATTTAATTTCATATCTATACTGCCAGTGACATCTATTCGCCACATTTTGTTCAAATGTACGTTTCTATTAATAGTATTTGTTTGGGAGCGTTTAGACATCAAATTTAGTTTCATAAAAGTTTTGTTTTACTTATTTTTATTACGTTTACAAATTTTATTGCAATTACATCAAATTTTATTTCAAAAGTTTTAATTACATATCTCAAAAATAAACAAAAATCAACTTTGTAAACTTGAAAAATATGGAGATACGAATATGCGTTACGAGTACTAATAATAAATACTTATAACAAATATAAATATACTGTGTAATTTCAGAACATTTGTGAAATCAATTATTCTAAGTATTATTTGTATTGATGAATAATAATAATATTTCATACACATTTTTTGTAATTTTTAATGTATGTCTTTCAATATATTGGCATAATACAATTAGAAATTTACTTTTTCTCGCAAAATTCACTTTTTCAACAATACAAAAATGCGTGTCGAGCACTATTATTTAAAAAAAAAAAATAATGATATTCTATAACAAAGTCGGATGTCAAACTTTAATGAACTTTTATAAACAAAATTCAAAAACGTATAAACGCAGCGTACGAATCGTTCAGAAGCCATGAATGTTTTAAAAAAGTAAAGAATTTTAAATGAAACGCAAGAGCAACGTCCAAATCTCTTAAAAACTATAATGAAACGGAAAAGCAACGTTCAAATCTCTTAAAAGCTATGAGCGTTTCACAAAAGCACAGAATTTGAAATGAAACGGAAGAGCAACGTTCAAATCGCTTAGAAGCTATAATGAAACGGAAGAACAACGTACAAATCGTTTAGAAGCCATGAGTGTTTCACAAAAGCAAAGAATTTTAAATGAAATGGACAGGTACAAAGGCAATAAAATATTGGTTATTTATATTATGCTTAGGCGAATCCTTTTATCTTATATCAATATATAATTCAATATATTGGCATAATACAATTAGAAATTTACTTTTTCTCGCAAAATTCACTTTTTCAACAATACAAAAATGCGTGTCGAGCACTATTATTTAAAAAAAAAAAATAATGATATTCTATAACAAAGTCGGATGTCAAACTTTAATGAACTTTTATAAACAAAATTCAAAAACGTATAAACGCAGCGTACGAATCGTTTAGAAGCCATGAATGTTTTAAAAAAGTAAAGAATTTTAAATGAAACGCAAGAGCAACGTCCAAATCTCTTAAAAGCTATAATATAACGGAAGAGCAACGTTCAAATCTCTTAAAAGCTATGAGCGTTTTACAAAAGGACAGAATTTGAAATGAAACGGAAGAGCAACGTACAAATCGCTTAGAAGCCATGAGAGTTTCCCAAAAGCAAAGAATTTTAAATGAAACGGAAGAGCAACAAACAAATCTCTTAAAAGCTATAATGAAACGGAAGAGCAACAAACAAATCGTTTAGAAGTCATGAGTGTTTCACAAAAGCAAAAAATTTTAAATGAAACGGAAGAGAAACGTCCAAATCTCTTAAAAGCTATAATATAACGGAAGAGCAACGTTCAAATCTCTTAAAAGCTATAATGAAACGGAAGAGCAACGAACAAATCGTTTAGAAGTCATGAGTGTTTCACAAAAGCAAAAAATTTTAAATGAAACGGAAGAGAAACGTCAAAATCTCTTAAAAGCTATAATATAACGGAAGAGCAACGTTCAAATCTCTTAAAAGCTATAATGAAACGGAAGAGCAACGAACAAATCGTAGAAGTCAGTAGTGTTTCACAAAAGCAAAAAATTTTAAATGAAACGGAAGAGAAACGTCCAAATCTCTTAAAAGCTATAATGAAACGGAAGAGAAACGTACGAATCGTTTAGAAGCCATGAATGTTTTAAAAAAGTAAAGAATTTTAAATGAAACGCAAGAGCAACGTTCAAATCGCTTAGAAGCTATAATGAAACGGAAGAACAACGTACAAATCGTTTAGAAGCCATGAGTGTTTCACAAAAGCAAAAAATTTTAAATGAAACGCAAGAGCAACGTCCAAATCTTTTAAAAGCTATAATGAAACGCAAGAGCAACGTCCAAATCTCTTAAAAGCTATAATGAAACGGAAAAGCAACGTACAAATCGTTTAGAAGCCATAAGTGTTTCACAAAAGCAAAGAATTTTAAATCAAACGGAAGAGCAACGTCCAAATCTCTTAAAAGCTATAATGAAACGGAAGAGCAACGTACAAATGGCTTAGAAGCCATGAGAGTTTCACAAAAGCAAAGAATTTTAAATCAAACGGAAGAGCAACGTCCAAATCTCTTAAAAGCTATAATGAAACGGAAGAGCAACGAACAAATCGTTTAGAAGCCATGAGTGTTTCACAAAAGCAAAGAATTTTAAATGAAATGGACAGGTACAAAGGCAATAAAATATTGGTTATTTATATTATGCTTAGGCGAATAAAACAAATAGTAAATTTAGAAAATATATTTTTTACCTTATGTTCAGAAATTCCAACAATTGAAATTTATTTATTTTATTAACAAATAATTAAAAAGTATAAATTTAAATGCGCAGTAGCATTGAGTAAATATTATATTGTGCATGGAGAATCATAAGCCGAAATTTACGATCTGCTAAGAACAAGAAAAACAAAATATGTTGGCATTATTATCAAGTTCCAATTTCCAATTCAATTACACAGCAAATTTAGTACACATAAAAATTAAAAAAACTTTAAAAAGAAAAATCACAGACTACCCTTACCTAGATCAGAGACCCTACGGGATAACAATATAACAATAAAAGCTGAAGAATATGAGAAAAAGCATAATTATTGGCTTTACCCCTAACTATAAAAGTCATAAGGCGTCAATAAAAACTGGACAATAAGAAAAAAAGCATAATTATTGGTTTTACCCCTAAATAAATAATAAATGGCCTATAGAATCGATATGATTTAACAAAGCCATAACCATATCTTAATCTTCACTATAATGGTCATACCTAATCATACCTAAACGTCAAAACTAAAATTTAAAAGAAGTGAAATAAAAATATAAATTCTATAAATAAATGTTTTGTTTTTTTTTATTTTGAGTTTTGAAATAGTTAGGGCTATTATGATAATAAAAAAAAGCATAAAAAACGTATCCATGGCTATTTTAATGTGTTTTTAATGTGGGTGTGGTATCTTTTTTTTTCAAATGCATTTAATTTCATATCTATACTGCCAGCGACATCTATTAGCCACATTTTGTTCAAATGTACGTCTCTATTAATAGTATTTGTTAGGGAGACATCGTTTTTAGACATCAAATTTAGTTTCATAAAAGTTTTGTTTTACTTATTTTTATTACGTTTACAAATTTTATTGCAATTACATCAAATTTTATTTCAAAAGTTTTAATTACATATCTCAAAAATAAACAAAAATCAACTTTGTAAACTTGAAAAATATGGAGATACGAATATGCGTTACGAGTACTAATAATAAATACTTATAACAAATATAAATATACTGTGTAATTTCAGAACATTTGTGAAATCAATTATTCTAAGTATTATTTGTATTGATGAATAATAATAATATTTCATACACATTTTTTGTAATTTTTAATGTATGTCTTTCAATATATTGGCATAATACAATTAGAAATTTACTTTTTCTCGCAAAATTCACTTTTTCAACAATACAAAAATGCGTGTCGAGCACTATTATTTAAAAAAAAAAATAATGATATTCTATAACAAAGTCGGATGTCAAACTTTAATGAACTTTTATAAACAAAATTCAAAAACGTATAAACGCAGCGTACGAATCGTTCAGAAGCCATGAATGTTTTAAAAAAGTAAAGAATTTTAAATGAAACGCAAGAGCAACGTCCAAATCTCTTAAAAGCTATAATGAAACGGAAAAGCAACGTTCAAATCTCTTAAAAGCTATGAGCGTTTCACAAAAGCACAGAATTTGAAATGAAACGGAAGAGCAACGTTCAAATCGCTTAGAAGCTATAATGAAACGGAAGAACAACGTACAAATCGTTTAGAAGCCATGAGTGTTTCACAAAAGCAAAGAATTTTAAATGAAATGGACAGGTACAAAGGCAATAAAATATTGGTTATTTATATTATGCTTAGGCGAATCCTTTTATCTTATATCAATATATAATTCAATATATTGGCATAATACAATTAGAAATTTACTTTTTCTCGCAAAATTCACTTTTTCAACAATACAAAAATGCGTGTCGAGCACTATTATTTAAAAAAAAAAAATAATGATATTCTATAACAAAGTCGGATGTCAAACTTTAATGAACTTTTATAAACAAAATTCAAAAACGTATAAACGCAGCGTACGAATCGTTCAGAAGCCATGAATGTTTTAAAAAAGTAAAGAATTTTAAATGAAACGCAAGAGCAACGTCCAAATCTCTTAAAAGCTATAATGAAACGGAAAAGCAACGTTCAAATCTCTTAAAAGCTATGAGCGTTTCACAAAAGCACAGAATTTGAAATGAAACGGAAGAGCAACGTTCAAATCGCTTAGAAGCTATAATGAAACGGAAGAACAACGTACAAATCGTTTAGAAGCCATGAGTGTTTCACAAAAGCAAAGAATTTTAAATGAAATGGACAGGTACAAAGGCAATAAAATATTGGTTATTTATATTATGCTTAGGCGAATCCTTTTATCTTATATCAATATATAATTCAATATATTGGCATAATACAATTAGAAATTTACTTTTTCTCGCAAAATTCACTTTTTCAACAATACAAAAATGCGTGTCGAGCACTATTATTTAAAAAAAAAAAATAATGATATTCTATAACAAAGTCGGATGTCAAACTTTAATGAACTTTTATAAACAAAATTCAAAAACGTATAAACGCAGCGTACGAATCGTTTAGAAGCCATGAATGTTTTAAAAAAGTAAAGAATTTTAAATGAAACGCAAGAGCAACGTCCAAATCTCTTAAAAGCTATAATATAACGGAAGAGCAACGTTCAAATCTCTTAAAAGCTATGAGCGTTTTACAAAAGCACAGAATTTGAAATGAAACGGAAGAGCAACGTACAAATCGCTTAGAAGCCATGAGAGTTTCCCAAAAGCAAAGAATTTTAAATGAAACGGAAGAGCAACAAACAAATCTCTTAAAAGCTATAATGAAACGGAAGAGCAACAAACAAATCGTTTAGAAGTCATGAGTGTGTCACAAAAGCAAAAAATTTTAAATGAAACGGAAGAGAAACGTCCAAATCTCTTAAAAGCTATAATATAACGGAAAAGCAACGTTCAAATCTCTTAAAAGCTATAATGAAACGGAAGAGCAACGAACAAATCGTTTAGAAGTCATGAGTGTTTCACAAAAGCAAAAAATTTTAAATGAAACGGAAGAGAAACGTCAAAATCTCTTAAAAGCTATAATATAACGGAAGAGCAACGTTCAAATCTCTTAAAAGCTATAATGAAACGGAAGAGCAACGAACAAATCGTAGAAGTCAGTAGTGTTTCACAAAAGCAAAAAATTTTAAATGAAACGGAAGAGAAACGTCCAAATCTCTTAAAAGCTATAATGAAACGGAAGAGAAACGTACGAATCGTTTAGAAGCCATGAATGTTTTAAAAAAGTAAAGAATTTTAAATGAAACGCAAGAGCAACGTTCAAATCGCTTAGAAGCTATAATGAAACGGAAGAACAACGTACAAATCGTTTAGAAGCCATGAGTGTTTCACAAAAGCAAAAAATTTTAAATGAAACGCAAGAGCAACGTCCAAATCTTTTAAAAGCTATAATGAAACGCAAGAGCAACGTCCAAATCTCTTAAAAGCTATAATGAAACGGAAAAGCAACGTACAAATCGTTTAGAAGCCATAAGTGTTTCACAAAAGCAAAGAATTTTAAATCAAACGGAAGAGCAACGTCCAAATCTCTTAAAAGCTATAATGAAACGGAAGAGCAACGTACAAATGGCTTAGAAGCCATGAGAGTTTCACAAAAGCAAAGAATTTTAAATCAAACGGAAGAGCAACGTCCAAATCTCTTAAAAGCTATAATGAAACGGAAGAGCAACGAACAAATCGTTTAGAAGCCATGAGTGTTTCACAAAAGCAAAGAATTTTAAATGAAATGGACAGGTACAAAGGCAATAAAATATTGGTTATTTATATTATGCTTAGGCGAATAAAACAAATAGTAAATTTAGAAAATATATTTTTTACCTTATGTTCAGAAATTCCAACAATTGAAATTTATTTATTTTATTAACAAATAATTAAAAAGTATAAATTTAAATGCGCAGTAGCATTGAGTAAATATTATATTGTGCATGGAGAATCATAAGCCGAAATTTACGATCTGCTAAGAACAAGAAAAACAAAATATGTTGGCATTATTATCAAGTTCCAATTTCCAATTCAATTACACAGCAAATTTAGTACACATAAAAATTAAAAAAACTTTAAAAAGAAAAATCACAGACTACCCTTACCTAGATCAGAGACCCTACGGGATAACAATATAACAATAAAAGCTGAAGAATATGAGAAAAAGCATAATTATTGGCTTTACCCCTAACTATAAAAGTCATAAGGCGTCAATAAAAACTGGACAATAAGAAAAAAAGCATAATTATTGGTTTTACCCCTAAATAAATAATAAATGGCCTATAGAATCGATATGATTTAACAAAGCCATAACCATATCTTAATCTTCACTATAATGGTCATACCTAATCATACCTAAACGTCAAAACTAAAATTTAAAAGAAGTGAAATAAAAATATAAATTCTATAAATAAATGTTTTGTTTTTTTTTATTTTGAGTTTTGAAATAGTTAGGGCTATTATGATAATAAAAAAAAGCATAAAAAACGTATCCATGGCTATTTTAATGTGTTTTTAATGTGGGTGTGGTATCTTTTTTTTGCAAATGCATTTAATTTCATATCTATACTGCCAGGGACATCTATTCGCCACATTTTGTTCAAATGTACGTTTCTATTAATAGTATTTGTTTGGGAGCGTTTAGACATCAAATTTAGTTTCATAAAAGTTTTGTTTTACTTATTTTTATTACGTTTACAAATTTTATTGCAATTACATCAAATTTTATTTCAAAAGTTTTAATTACATATCTCAAAAATAAACAAAAATCAACTTTGTAAACTTGAAAAATATGGAGATACGAATATGCGTTACGAGTACTAATAATAAATACTTATAACAAATATAAATATACTGTGTAATTTCAGAACATTTGTGAAATCAATTATTCTAAGTATTATTTGTATTGATGAATAATAATAATATTTCATACACATTTTTTGTAATTTTTAATGTATGTCTTTCAATATATTGGCATAATACAATTAGAAATTTACTTTTTCTCGCAAAATTCACTTTTTCAACAATACAAAAATGCGTGTCGAGCACTATTATTTAAAAAAAAAAAATAATGATATTCTATAACAAAGTCGGATGTCAAACTTTAATGAACTTTTATAAACAAAATTCAAAAACGTATAAACGCAGCGTACGAATCGTTTAGAAGCCATGAATGTTTTAAAAAAGTAAAGAATTTTAAATGAAACGCAAGAGCAACGTCCAAATCTCTTAAAAGCTATAATGAAACGGAAAAGCAACGTTCAAATCTCTTAAAAGCTATGAGCGTTTCACAAAAGCACAGAATTTGAAATGAAACGGAAGAGCAACGTTCAAATCGCTTAGAAGCTATAATGAAACGGAAGAACAACGTACAAATCGTTTAGAAGCCATGAGTGTTTCACAAAAGCAAAGAATTTTAAATGAAATGGACAGGTACAAAGGCAATAAAATATTGGTTATTTATATTATGCTTAGGCGAATCCTTTTCTTTTGTATTTGTTTAGTTAGGGTTATTTTATTTATAAGCAATCAGTTTTACTGCTCGCATAAAGAACTTCATTTACAGTTTTTAATGCTAATTCTACACTAATTAGATCGCTTTCGTCGCTAATAAACATTGAAGATCCTTAATAGTCACATCCTCAAAACCTTCACCTTGTTGCATGTACATAAATAAAAATATGTAACCGTGTGGCTAGAGGTACGAAGCGTGTTATAAGAGGGTAATTCACAAATTTCTAGACGTGATGGAGGAGGATTACATGTACATTTAAAATATTTATTAGTTTTTTATTAAACTTCAATTCCGTTTTTATTTAAAATATTCATATATCTACCTATTGCAAAATATATATGTACATACACATTTGTGAAATTTTTGTTTTCAGAATTTTAATTTTACAGCCACAAATTCAATTCATACCTATATATTTTTTTTTTATTTTTCAAGACATATCTAAGTTACCTATGATACCTATGAAATGCCCCTTCAACGCAATAGTACAAAAATAATTTTTCAATTTATTTTAAAATTTAAATTAATAAAGAATACAAATTCAGTCCAAAAACAAAATCAAAAAATTACAAATTACAAAAACAATTTACACACGGCATTGTTGCAGGTGTTCTTTTGTTTTGCCCAAACACAGAAAAATAAAAATTAAATCATTGTACCTTATTTTCTTTTTTTTTGCGCACATATCACACGACACACATATATAAATTATAATGAAGGATTAAGGAATTGCAAAATTTTTTTGTTCCGCGTAGTTTCTCTATATGTATTATACTTCCTTTATGATATTATTATTATATTGATAAAATCATAATAGCTTTGTTTACGATATTGAAAACAAATAGTAAATTTAGAAAATATATTTTTTACCTTATGTTCAGAAATTCCAACAATTGAAATTTATTTATTTTATTAACAAATAATTCAAAAGTATAAATTTAAATGCGCAGTAGCATTGAGTAAATATTATATTGTGCATGGAGAATCATAAGCCGAAATTTACGATCTGCTAAGAACAAGAAAAACAAAATATGTTGGCATTATTATCAAGTTCCAATTTCCAATTCAATTACACAGCAAATTTAGTACACATAAAAATTAAAAAAACTTTAAAAAGAAAAATCACAGACTACCCTTACCTAGATCAGAGACCCTACGGGATAACAATATAACAATAAAAGCTGAAGAATATGAGAAAAAGCATAATTATTGGCTTTACCCCTAACTATAAAAGTCATAAGGCGTCAATAAAAACTGAACAATAAGAAAAACAGCATAATTATTGGTTTTACCCCTAAATAAATAATAAATGGCCTATAGAATCGATATGATTTAACAAAGCCATAACCATATCTTAATCTTCACTATAATGGTTATACCTAATCATACCTAAACGTCAAAACTAAAATTTAAAAGAAGTGAAATAAAAATATAAATTCTATAAATAAAAGTTTTGTTTTTTTTATTTTGAGTTTTGAAATAGTTAGGGCTATTATGATAATAAAAAAAAGCATAAAAAACGTATCCATGGCTATTTTAATGTGTTTTTAATATGGGTGTGGTATCTTTTTTTTTCAAATGCATTTAATTTCAAATCTATACTGCCAGCGACATCTATTAGCCACATTTTGTTCAAATGTACGTCTCTATTAATAGTATTTGTTAGGGAGCGTTTAGACATCAAATTTAGTTTCATAAAAGTTTTGTTTTACTTATTTTTATTACGTTTACAAATTTTATTGCAATTACATCAAATTTTATTTCAAAAGTTTTAATTACATATCTCAAAGATAAACAAAAATCAACTTTCTAAACTTGAAAAATATGGAGATACGAATATGCGTTACGAGTGCTAATAATAAATACTTATAACAAATATAAATATACTGTGTAATTTCAGAACATTTGTGAAATCAATTATTCTAAGTATTATTTGTATTGATGAATAATAATAATATTTCATACACATTTTTTGTAATTTTTAATGTATGTCTTTCAATATATTGGCATAATACAATTAGAAATTTACCTTTTCTCGCAAAATTCACTTTTTCAACAATACAAAAATGCGTGTCGAGCACTATTATTTAAAAAAAAAAAATAATGATATTCTATAACAAAGTCGGATGTCAAACTTTAATGAACTTTTATAAACAAAATTCAAAAACGTATAAACGCAGCGTACGAATCGTTTAGAAGCCATGAATGTTTTAAAAAAGTAAAGAATTTTAAATGAAACGCAAGAGCAACGTCCAAATCTCTTAAAAGCTATAATGAAACGGAAAAGCAACGTTCAAATCTCTTAAAAGCTATGAGCGTTTCACAAAAGCACAGAATTTGAAATGAAACGGAAGAGCAACGTTCAAATCGCTTAGAAGCTATAATGAAACGGAAGAACAACGTACAAATCGTTTAGAAGGCATGAGTGTTTCACAAAAGCAAAGAATTTTAAATGAAATGGACAGGTACAAAGGCAATAAAATATTGGTTATTTATATTATGCTTAGGCGAATCCTTTTCTTTTGTATTTGTTTAGTTAGGGTTATTTTATTTATAAACAATCAGTTTTACTGCTCGCATAAAGAACTTCATTTACAGTTTCTAATGCTAATTCTACACTAATTAGATCGCTTTCGCAACTAATAAACATTGAAGATCCTTAATAGTCACATCCTCAAAACCTTCACCTTGTTGCATGTACATAAATAAAAATATGTAACCGTGTGGCTAGAGGTACGAAGCGTGTTATAAAAGGGTAATTCACAAATTTCTAGACGTGATGGAGGAGGATTACATGTACATTTAAAATATTTATTAGTTTTTTATTAAACTTCAATTCCGTTTTTATTTAAAATATTCATATATCTACCTATTGCAAAATATGTACATACACATTTGTGAAATTTTTGTTTTAAGAATTTTAATTTTACAGCCACAAATTCAATTCATACCTATATATTTTTTTTTATTTTTCAAGACATATCTAAGTTACCTATGATACCTATGAAATGCCCCTTCAACGAATAGTACAAAAATAATTTTTCAATTTATTTTAAAATTTAAATTAATAAAGAATACAAATTCAGTCCAAAAACAAAATCAAAAAATTACAAATTACAAAAACAATTTACACACGGCATTGTTGCAGGTGTTCTTTTGTTTTGCCCAAACACAGAAAAATAAAAATTAAATCATTGTACCTTATTTTCTTTTTTTTTGCGCACATATCACACGACACACATATATAAATTATAATGAAGGATTAAGGAATTGCAAAATTTTTTTGTTC
The DNA here is from genome assembly GCA_963942445.1 of Argyra leucocephala. Lineage (NCBI taxonomy): Eukaryota > Metazoa > Arthropoda > Insecta > Diptera > Dolichopodidae > Argyra > Argyra leucocephala. Next base: position 101,276,527 of record OZ012678.1, read on the forward strand.
CGCGTAGTTTCTCTATATGTATTATACTTCCTTTATGATATTATTATTATATTGATAAAATCATAATAGCTTTGTTTACGATATTGAAAACAAATAGTAAATTTAGAAAATATATTTTTTACCTTATGTTCAGAAATTCCAACAATTGAAATTTATTTATTTTATTAACAAATAATTCAAAAGTATAAATTTAAATGCGCAGTAGCATTGAGTAAATATTATATTGTGCATGGAGAATCATAAGCCGAAATTTACGATCTGCTAAGAACAAGAAAAACAAAATATGTTGGCATTATTATCAAGTTCCAATTTCCAATTCAATTACACAGCAAATTTAGTACACATAAAAATTAAAAAAACTTTAAAAAGAAAAATCACAGACTACCCTTACCTAGATCAGAGACCCTACGGGATAACAATATAACAATAAAAGCTGAAGAATATGAGAAAAAGCATAATTATTGGCTTTACCCCTAACTATAAAAGTCATAAGGCGTCAATAAAAACTGAACAATAAGAAAAAAAGCATAATTATTGGTTTTACCCCTAAATAAATAATAAATGGCCTATAGAATCGATATGATTTAACAAAGCCATAACCATATCTTAATCTTCACTATAATGGTCATACCTAATCATACCTAAACGTCAAAACTAAAATTTAAAAGAAGTGAAATAAAAATATAAATTCTATAAATAAATGTTTTGTTTTTTTTATTTTGAGTTTTGAAATAGTTAGGGCTATTATGATAATAAAAAAAAGCATAAAAAACCTATCCATGGCTATTTTAATGTGTTTTTAATGTGGGTGTGGTATCTTTTTTTTTCAAATGCATTTAATTTCATATCTATACTGCCAGCGACATTTATTCGCCACATTTTGTTCAAATGTACGTTTCTATTAATAGTATTTGTTAGGGAGCGTTTAGACATCAAATTTAGTTTCATAAAAGTTTTGTTTTACTTATTTTTATTACGTTTACAAATTTTATTGCAATTACATCAAATTTTATTTCAAAAGTTTTAATTACATATCTCAAAGATAAACAAAAATCAACTTTCTAAACTTGAAAAATATGGAGATACGAATATGCGTTACGAGTGCTAATAATAAATACTTATAACAAATATAAATATACTGTGTAATTTCAGAACATTTGTGAAATCAATTATTCTAAGTATTATTTGTATTGATGAATAATAATAATATTTCATACACATTTTTTGTAATTTTTAATGTATGTCTTTCAATATATTGGCATAATACAATTAGAAATTTACCTTTTCTCGCAAAATTCACTTTTTCAACAATACAAAAATGCGTGTCGAGCACTATTATTTAAAAAAAAAAAATAATGATATTCTATAACAAAGTCGGATGTCAAACTTTAATGAACTTTTATAAACAAAATTCAAAAACGTATAAACGCAGCGTACGAATCGTTTAGAAGCCATGAATGTTTTAAAAAAGTAAAGAATTTTAAATGAAACGCAAGAGCAACGTCCAAATCTCTTAAAAGCTATAATGAAACGGAAAAGCAACGTTCAAATCTCTTAAAAGCTATGAGCGTTTCACAAAAGCACAGAATTTGAAATGAAATGGAAGAGCAACGTTCAAATCGCTTAGAAGCTATAATGAAACGGAAGAACAACGTACAAATCGTTTAGAAGGCATGAGTGTTTCACAAAAGCAAAGAATTTTAAATGAAATGGACAGGTACAAAGGCAATAAAATATTGGTTATTTATATTATGCTTAGGCGAATCCTTTTCTTTTGTATTTGTTTAGTTAGGGTTATTTTATTTATAAACAATCAGTTTTACTGCTCGCATAAAGAACTTCATTTACAGTTTCTAATGCTAATTCTACACTAATTAGATCGCTTTCGCAACTAATAAACATTGAAGATCCTTAATAGTCACATCCTCAAAACCTTCACCTTGTTGCATGTACATAAATAAAAATATGTAACCGTGTGGCTAGAGGTACGAAGCGTGTCATAAAAGGGTAATTCACAAATTTCTAGACGTGATGGAGGAGGATTACATGTACATTTTAAATATTTATTAGTTTTTTATTAAACTTCAATTCCGTTTTTATTTAAAATATTCATATATCTACCTATTGCAAAATATATATGTACATACACATTTGTGAAATTTTTGTTTTAAGAATTTTAATTTTACAGCCACAAATTCAATTCATACCTATATATTTTTTTTTTATTTTTCAAGACATATCTAAGTTACCTATGATACCTATGAAATGCCCCTTCAACGAATAGTACAAAAATAATTTTTCAATTTATTTTAAAATTTAAATTAATAAAGAATACAAATTCAGTCCAAAAACAAAATCAAAAAATTACAAATTACAAAAACAATTTACACACGGCATTGTTGCAGGTGTTCTTTTGTTTTGCCCAAACACAGAAAAATAAAAATTAAATCATTGTACCTTATTTTCTTTTTTTTTGCGCACATATCACACGACACACATATATAAATTATAATGAAGGATTAAGGAATTGCAAAATTTTTTTGTTCCGCGTAGTTTCTCTATATGTATTATACTTCCTTTATGATATTATTATTATATTGATAAAATCATAATAGCTTTGTTTACGATATTGAAAACAAATAGTAAATTTAGAAAATATATTTTTTACCTTATGTTCAGAAATTCCAACAATTGAAATTTATTTATTTTATTAACAAATAATTCAAAAGTATAAATTTAAATGCGCAGTAGCATTGAGTAAATATTATATTGTGCATGGAGAATCATAAGCCGAAATTTACGATCTGCTAAGAACAAGAAAAACAAAATATGTTGGCATTATTATCAAGTTCCAATTTCCAATTCAATTACACAGCAAATTTAGTACACATAAAAATTAAAAAAACTTTAAAAAGAAAAATCACAGACTACCCTTACCTAGATCAGAGACCCTACGGGATAACAATATAACAATAAAAGCTGAAGAATATGAGAAAAAGCATAATTATTGGTTTTACCCCTAAATAAATAATAAATGGCCTATAGAATCGATATGATTTAACAAAGCCATAACCATATCTTAATCTTCACTATAATGGTCATACCTAATCATACCTAAACGTCAAAACTAAAATTTAAAAGAAGTGAAATAAAAATATAAATTCTATAAATAAATGTTTTGTTTTTTTTATTTTGAGTTTTGAAATAGTTAGGGCTATTATGATAATAAAAAAAAGCATAAAAAACGTATCCATGGCTATTTTAATGTGTTTTTAATGTGGGTGTGGTATCTTTTTTTTTCAAATGCATTTAATTTCATATCTATACTGCCAGCGACATCTATTCGCCACATTTTGTTCAAATGTACGTTTCTAATAATAGTATTTGTTTGGGAGCGTTTAGACATCAAATTTAGTTTCATAAAAGTTTTGTTTTACTTATTTTTATTACGTTTACAAATTTTATTGCAATTACATCAAATTTTATTTCAAAAGTTTTAATTACATATCTCAAAGATAAACAAAAATCAACTTTCTAAACTTGAAAAATATGGAGATACGAATATGCGTTACGAGTACTAATAATAAATACTTATAACAAATATAAATATACTGTGTAATTTCAGAACATTTGTGAAATCAATTATTCTAAGTATTATTTGTATTGATGAATAATAATAATATTTCATACACATTTTTTGTAATTTTTAATGTATGTCTTTCAATATATTGGCATAATACAATTAGAAATTTACTTTTTCTCGCAAAATTCACTTTTTCAACAATACAAAAATGCGTGTCGAGCACTATTATTTAAAAAAAAAAAATAATGATATTCTATAACAAAGTCGGATGTCAAACTTTAATGAACTTTTATAAACAAAATTCAAAAACGTATAAACGCAGCGTACGAATCGTTTAGAAGCCATGAATGTTTTAAAAAAGTAAAGAATTTTAAATGAAACGCAAGAGCAACGTCCAAATCTCTTAAAAGCTATAATGAAACGGAAAAGCAACGTTCAAATCTCTTAAAAGCTATGAGCGTTTCACAAAAGCACAGAATTTGAAATGAAACGGAAGAGCAACGTACAAATCGTTTAGAAGCCATGAGTGTTTCACAAAAGCAAAGAATTTTAAATGAAATGGACAGGTACAAAGGCAATAAAATATTGGTTATTTATATTATGCTTAGGCGAATCCTTTTCTTTTGTATTTGTTTAGTTAGGGTTATTTTATTTATAAACAATCAGTTTTACTGCTCGCATAAAGAACTTCATTTACAGTTTCTAATGCTAACTCTACACTAATTAGATCGCTTTCGTCACTAATAAACATTGAAGATCCTTAATAGTCACATCCTCAAAACCTTCACCTTGTTGCATGTACATAAATAAAAATATGTAACCGTGTGGCTAGAGGTACGAAGCGTGTTATAAGAGGGTAATTCACAAATTTCTAGACGTGATGGAGGAGGATTACATGTACATTTAAAATATTTATTAGTTTTTTATTAAACTTCAATTCCGTTTTTATTTAAAATATTCATATATCTACCTATTGCAAAATATATATGTACATACACATTTGTGAAATTTTTGTTTTAAGAATTTTAATTTTACAGCCACAAATTCAATTCATACCTATATATTTTTTTTTTATTTTTCAAGACATATCTAAGTTACCTATGATACCTATGAAATGCCCCTTCAACGCAATAGTACAAAAATAATTTTTCAATTTATTTTAAAATTTAAATTAATAAAGAATACAAATTCAGTCCAAAAACAAAATCAAAAAATTACAAATTACAAAAACAATTTACACACGGCATTGTTGCAGGTGTTCTTTTGTTTTGCCCAAACACAGATAAAATAAAAATTAAATCATTGTACCTTATTTTCTTTTTTTTTGCGCACATATCACACGACACACATATATAAATTATAATGAAGGATTAAGGAATTGCAAAATTTTTTTTGTTCCGCGTAGTTTCTCTATATGTATTATACTTCCTTTATGATATTATTATTATATTGATAAAATCATAATAGCTTTGTTTACGATATTGAAAACAAATAGTAAATTTAGAAAATATATTTTTTACCTTATGTTCAGAAATTCCAACAATTGAAATTTATTTATTTTATTAACAAATAATTCAAAAGTATAAATTTAAATGCGCAGTAGCATTGAGTAAATATTATATTGTGCATGGAGAATCATAAGCCGAAATTTACGATCTGCTAAGAACAAGAAAAACAAAATATGTTGGCATTATTATCAAGTTCCAATTTCCAATTCAATTACACAGCAAATTTAGTACACATAAAAATTAAAAAAACTTTAAAAAGAAAAATCACAGACTACCCTTACCTAGATCAGAGACCCTACGGGATAACAATATAACAATAAAAGCTGAAGAATATGAGAAAAAGCATAATTATTGGCTTTACCCCTAACTATAAAAGTCATAAGGCGTCAATAAAAACTGAACAATAAGAAAAAAAGCATAATTATTGGTTTTACCCCTAAATATATAATAAATGGCCTATAGAATCGATATGATTTAACAAAGCCATAACCATATCTTAATCTTCACTATAATGGTCATACCTAATCATACCTAAATGTCAAAACTAAAATTTAAAAGAAGTGAAATAAAAATATAAATTCTATAAATAAATGTTTTGTTTTTTTTATTTTGAGTTTTGAAATAGTTAGGGCTATTATGATAATAAAAAAAAGCATAAAAAACGTATCCATGGCTATTTTAATGTGTTTTTAATGTGGGTGTGGTATCTTTTTTTTTCAAATGCATTTAATTTCATATCTATACTGCCAGCGACATCTATTCGCCACATTTTGTTCAAATGTACGTTTCTAATAATAGTATTTGTTAGGGAGTATTTAGACATCAAATTTAGTTTCATAAAAGTTTTGTTTTACTTATTTTTATTACGTTTACAAATTTTATTGCAATTACATCAAATTTTATTTCAAAAGTTTTAATTACATATCTCAAAGATAAACAAAAATCAACTTTCTAAACTTGAAAAATATGGAGATACGAATATGCGTTACGAGTACTAATAATAAATACTTATAACAAATATAAATATACTGTGTAATTTCAGAACATTTGTGAAATCAATTATTCTAAGTATTATTTGTATTGATGAATAATAATAATATTTCATACACATTTTTTGTAATTTTTAATGTATGTCTTTCAATATATTGGCATAATACAATTAGAAATTTACTTTTTCTCGCAAAATTCACTTTTTCAACAATACAAAAATGCGTGTCGAGCACTATTATTTAAAAAAAAAAAATAATGATATTCTATAACAAAGTCGGATGTCAAACTTTAATGAACAATTTATACGTTATAAACAAAATTCAAAAACGTATAAACGCAGCCTTATATAAAAATTTTCTTCAAAACTATTAGCGGTCAAAATTAATGTATAATAGCCGACTTTTTTTAGACTTTTTACCAAATCTCTTAATCTCATCTCAAGACTTCCTAGAATTTCAGCTAATTTGCTTTTTCCGTAATTACAATCATAACTTGCTATGAAAACATTATATCAAACTGCGATTCTAAAGTTTATTTTTGTAGTTTTAGTACGCTTAAATTGAAGGCAAATATTTCTAAAAAAAAATTTTTTTTTTTCCTTATTTGATTTTCCACTTTTTAGTGAAAATATTTTTTTAATGAAAACTAATATATTTTCAAAGAATAACACATATAATCAAATGGCACTAAAATTCACTCTAACGCAACTTGGTTATTATCAAATGTGTAATTATATTTTATATTACCGTAACAAATTTTATAAAAATATGTATATTTTTAAAAAATTTTTGGAGATTTTTGATTAGATACCTTTGAATTTTTTAATTTACGTATTAAAAAATTTTCACCAATAAAAAATTACGCACTTTATAAAAAGAAACCCTGTTAAATACAAAAAATATTTGACGTAAAATCATAAATTAAATCTGAGAAAAAGTCTGAAATGTAAACACTCATCCGACTTTATCTACGATAAAATTCGATTTTGTACGACGTACAAAAGCACAGAATTTGAAATGAAACGGAAGAGCAACGTACAAATCGCTTAGAGGCCATGAGTGTTTCACAAAAGCAAAGAATTTTAAATGAAACGCAAGAGCAACGCCCAAATCTCTTAAAAGCTATAATGAAACGCAAGAGCAACGTCCAAATCTCTTAAAAGCTATAATGAAACGGAAGAGCAACGAACAAATCGTTTAGAAGTCATGAGTGTTTTACAAAAGCAAAGAATTTATAATGAAACGCAAGAGCAACGTCCAAATCTCTTAAAAGCTATAATGAAACGGAAGAGCAACGAACAAATCGTTTAGAAGCCATGAGTGTTTCACAAAAGCAAAGAATTTTAAACGAAACGGAAGAGCAATGTTCAAATCTCTTAAAAGCTATGAGCGTTTCACAAGAGCACAGAATTTGAAATGAAACACAAGAGTAACGTTCAAATCTCTTAAAAGCTATAATGAAACACAAGAGCAACGTCCAAATCTCTTAAAAGCTATAATGAAACGGAAGAGCAACGTCCAAATCTCTGAAAAGCTATAATGAAACGGAAAAATAACGTACAAATCGTTTAGAAGCCATGAGTGTTTCACAAAAGCAAAGAATTTTAAGTGAAACGCAAGAGCAACGTCCAAATCTCATAAAAGCTATAATGAAACGGAAAAGCAACGTACAAATCGTTTAGAAGCCATGAGTGTTTCACAAAAGCAAAGAATTTTAAATGAAACGGAAGAGCAACGTCCAAATCTCTTAAAAGCTATAATGAAACGGAAGAGCAACGTACAAATGGCTTAGAAGCCATGAGTGTTTCACAAAAGCAAAGAATTTTAAATCAAACGGAAGAGCAACGTCCAAATCTCTTAAAAGCTATAATGAAACGGAAGAGCAACGAACAAATCGTTTAGAAGCCATGAGTGTTTCACAAAAGCAAAGAATTTTAAATGAATTTGAAGAGCAACGTTCAAATCTCTTAAAAGCTATGAGCGTTTCACAAGAGCACAGAATTTGAAATGAAACACAAGAGTAGCGTTCAAATCTCTTAAAAGCTATAATGAAACGGAAGAGCAACGTACAAATCGTTTAGAAGCCATGAATGTATTACAAAAGTAAAGAATTTTAAATGAAATGCAAGAGCAACGTCCAAATCTCTTAAAAGCTATAATGAAACGGAAGAGCAACGTACAAAACGTTTAGAAGCGCCATGAGACTTTCACAAAAGCAAAGAATTTTAAATCAAACGGAAGAGCAACGTTCAAATCTCTTAAAAGCTATAATGAAACGGAAGAGCAACGTAAAAATCTTTTAGAAGCCATGAGTGTTTTACAAAAGCAAAGAATTTATAATGAAACGCAAGAGCAACGGCCAAATCTCTTAAAAGCTATAATGAAACGAAAGAGCAACGAACAAATCGTTTAGAAGCCAATAGTGTTTCATTTGTTTTCCATTTTGTTTTTAATGTGGGTGTGGTATCTTTTTTTTTCAAATGCATTTAATTTCATATCTATACTGCCAGCGACATCTATTCGCCACATTTTGTTCAAATGTACGTCTTTATTAATAGTATTTGTTAGAGGGCGTTTAGACATCAAATTTAGTTTCATAAAAGTTTTGTTTTACTTATTACGTTTACAAATTTTATTGCAATTACATCAAATTTTATTTCAAAAGTTTTAATTACATATCTCAAAGATAAACAAAAATCAACTTTCTAAATTTGAAAAATATGGAGATACGAATATGCGTTACGAGTACTAATAATAAATACTTATAACAAATATAAATATACTGGTAATTTCAGAACATTTGTGAAATCAATTATTCTAAGTATTATTGTATTGATGAATAATAATAATATTTCATACACATTTTTTGTAATTTTTAATGTATGTCTTTCAATATATTGGCATAATACAATTAGAAGTTTACTTTTTCTCGCAAAATTCACTTTTTCAACAATACAAAAATGCGTGTCGAGCACTATTATTTAAAAAAAAAAAATAATGATATTCTATAACAAAGTCGGATGTCAAACTTTAATGAACAATTTATACGTTATAAACAAAATTCAAAAACGTATAAACGCAGCCTTATATAAAAGTTTTCTTCAAAACTATTAGCGGTCAAAATTAATGTATAATAGCCGACTTTTTTTAGACTTTTTACCAAATCTCTTAATCTCATCTCAAGACTTCCTAGAATTTCGGCTAATTTGCTTTTTCCGTAATTACAATCATAACTTGCTATGAAAACATTATATCAAGCTGCGATTCTAAAGTTTATTTTTGTAGTTTTAGTACGCTTAAATTGAAGGCAAATATTTCTAAAAAAAAATTTTGTTTTTCCTTATTTTATTTTCCACTTTTTAGTGAAAATATTTTTTTAATGAAAACTAATATATTTTCAAAGAATAACACATATAATCAAATGGCACTAAAATTCACTCTAACGCAACTTGGTTATTATCAAATGTGTAATTATATTTTATATTACCGTAACAAATTTTATAAAAATATGTATATTTTTAAAAAATTTTTGGAGATTTTTGATTAGATACCTTTGAATTTTTTAATTTACGTATTAAAAAATTTTCACCAATAAAAAATTACGCACTTTATAAAAATAAACCCTGTTAAATACAAAAAATATTTGACGTAAAATCGTAAATTAAATCTGAGAAAAAGTCTGAAATGTAAACACTCATCCGACTTTATCTACGATAAAATTCGATTTTGTACGACGTGTAAACGCTGGCCAAGGATAAATTGGCATATAAAAATATAATATATACATGCATAAATCGAAATTAAACTTTTTTTACATTCGAGAATCGGTAGATATATGAATATTTTAAATAAAAGCGGGATTGAAGTTTAATAAAAAACTAATAAATATTTTAAATGCACATGTAATCCTCCTCCATCACTTCCAGAAATTTGTGAATTACCCTCTTATAACGCGCTTCGTACCTCTAGCCACACGGTTACATATTTTTATTTATGTACATGCAACAAGGTGAAGGTTTTGAGGATGTGACTATTCAGGATTTTCAATATTTATTAGTGACGAAAGCGATCTGGTAGAATTAGCATTAGAAACTGTAAATGAAGTTCTTTATGCGAACAGTAAAACTGATTGTTTATAAATAAAAATAATCATAACTAAACAGATACAAAAGAAAAGGATTCGCCTAAGCATAATATAAATAACAAATATTTTATTTCCTTTGTACCTAGTACAGTATCGTACAATAATGTTGAACATTTCAAAAGATGAAAATTTATAAAATATTTAACTTTGTTTTGTTGTTTTTTCTTTTGTTCATCAAAATAAAAAATAACACTAATGGAAGCGTCTAAACTGTTTTTATAATTTCTAATTCTTTGATTTTGTTCTTGGATTGAATTGGAGTTTTGTTTCAATTTCAAATAAAATGTAAAATTCTATTTAAATTACTTTTTTATGCGTTGAAAAATAATATTTCATAGGCACCACTTAGATAGGTTTTGAAAAAAAAAATGTACCTGTTTTAGAATTTGTGGCTCTAAAATTAAAATTCTTTAAATAACATTTTACAAATGTACAAATAATATGTACCTACCTATGTTGTAAAATATATTTTAAACAAAGAGAAAAGGCAGAATTGAAGTGTAATAAAATAATAAACACTTTGAATGTAATAAAAATAAATAACTTGAATATAAAAATGAAAAATTAAATAAACAAAAATAATTTCTTAAATTTATTATAATATTACTAGTATTAACAATATTATAATATTAGAAAAAATAAATAATTTATTAATTTATGTTTTCAATTACTTCAATGTGCTTATCTTTTTTGTGCCACACTGCAGTAAGGATTTTGCACACTATCGTAATTCATATATATGCATGTGTTCCTTGATTTCTTAGTGTATAGTGCATAGTAGAGGTAGAGTGTAGGTTATTAAGATTATCTTATCATAATATATTAACAATGAACGTGAACATTATTTTTGAATATTCTATTTCTATATTAAAATTTTTTAATTCTCCTTTCTTTATGAATTTCCAATTTAAAGTAAGTTGTTTGTGTTTGCATTAAAAATGTAACATTTTGGTTCCATGACAAAATTACATGTGGACAAAATTTCATAAAGACAAAATTTCATATTTAATACAATTAAATGTTTAAATTTTTATTAATCATTATAAAATGTGGAAGAAATTGTCAAAATCTGTAGTTGATTAATAATTCCTTTCAAAATATGATTTTGTTTTATATTTTTATAAGAATTGTTTTATATAAGAATTAGGTGGTTATGCTGAAGTCCGTCGAAATTACAAATTAAAAAAGCGCTTCAAACGAATAATATCTTTTATCGTTTTCAACAAAATGTAATGTGTAACAAAAAATTACTATTAAATTTTAATTTGTATATACCTACATATGTAATTAAAAATGTATAAGTTTTACTTTTAATTTATGTACATATTACCATAAAGGAAGTATAATATAGAGAAACTATGCGGAACAAAAAAAATTTTTTCAATATTTCTTAAATTTTACTTCACCGTAGAACCCCAGAGAAAAAATATATTTTATATGCCAAAATACCCCAGAGCGTAAATTATAATATCTCTTATAAATTATAATCTTTCTCTTGATTTTGTATATCGCATACGGATTCAATGATCTTGATAACAATATTGCAATTCCTTAATCCTTCATTATAATTTATACATGTGTGTCGTGTGATATGTGTGCAAAAAAAAGAAAATAAGTAGTAAGGAAGGAGCAATAGAAAAAATGTAATATGTTTCGTTTATATTCACACATACAATGATTTAATTTTTATTTTTATGTGTTTGGGCAAAACAAAAGAACACCTGCAACAATGCCGTGTGTAAATTGTTTTTGTAATTTTTTGATTTTGTTTTTGGACTGAATTTGTATTCTTTATTAATTTAAATTTTAAAATAAATTGAAAAATTATTTTTGTACTATTTCGTTGAAGGGTCATTTCATAGGTATCATAGGTAACTTAGATATGTCTTGAAAAATAAAAAAAAAAATATATGGGTATGAATTGAATTTGTGGCTGTAAAATTAAAATTCTTAAAATAAAAATTTCACAAATGTGTATGTACATATATATTTTGCAATAGGTAGATATATGAATATTTTAAATAAAAGCGGGATTGAAGTTTAATAAAAAACTAATAAATATTTTAAATGCACATGTAATCCTCCTCCATCACGTCCAGAAATTTGTGAATTACCCTCTTATAACACGCTTCGTACCTTTAGCCACACGGTTACATATTTTTATTTATGTACATGCAACAAGGTGAAGGTTTTGAGGATGTGACTATTCAGGATTTTCAATATTTATTAGTGACGAAAGCGATCTGGTAGAATTAGCATTAGAAACTGTAAATGAAGTTCTTTATGCGAACAGTAAAACTGATTGTTTATAAATTAAAATAATCATAACTAACAAATGCAAAAGAAAAGGATTCGCCTAAACATAATATAAATAACAAATATTTTATTTCCTTTGTACCTAGTACAGTATCGTACAATAATGTTGAACATTTCAAAAGATGAAAATTTATAAAATATTTAACTTTGTTTTGTTGTTTTTTCTTTTGTTCATCAAAATAAAAAATAACACTAATGGAAGCGTCTAAACTGTTATAATTTCTAATTCTTTGATTTTGTTCTTGGATTGAATTGGAGTTTTGTTTTAATTTCAAATAAAATGTAAAATTCTATTTAAATTACTTTTTTATGCGTTGAAAAATAACAATTCATAGGCACCACTTAGATAGGTTTTGAAAAAAAAAAAATGTACCTATGTTTTAGAATTTGTGGCTCTAAAATTAAAATTCTTTAAATAAAAATTTTACAAATGCACAAATAATATGTACCTCCCTATGTTGTAAAATATATTTTAAACAAAGAGAAAAAGCCGAATTGAAGTGTAATAAAAAACTAATAAACACTTTGATTGTACTAAAATAACTTCAATATGAAAATGAAAAATTAAATAAAGAAAAATAAATTCTTAAATTTATTATAATATTACTAGTATTAACAATATTATAATATTAGAAAAAATAAATGATTTATTAATTTATGTTTTCAATTACTTCAATGTGCTTATCTTTTTTGTGCCACACTGCAGTAAGTAAGTAATTTTGCACACTATCGTAATTCATATATATGTATTCCTTGATTTCTTACTGCATAGTGCATAGTAGAGGTAGGGTGTAGGTTATTATCATTATCTTATCATAATACATTAACAATGAACGTGAACATTATTTTGAATGAACATCATTTTTGGTTATTCTATTTCTATATTAAAATATTTTAATTCTCTTTTTCTTTATGAATTTCCAATTTAAAGTAAAGTAAGTTGCTTTTTGTTTGTATTAAAAATAATAAAAATGTATGCATTTTGGTTATATGACAAAGTTATATAAAACAAAATTTCATAAGTACAAAATTTCAAAGGACAAAATTTCAAAGGACAAAATTTCATATTTAAAAAAATTAAATGTTTAAATTTTTATCAACTAATATAAAATGTGGAAGAATTGTCAAAATCTTTAGTTGATTAGTAGTTTCTTTCAAAATATGATTTTGTTTTGTATTTTTAAGAAATAAAAAAATTAGATGGTTATGCTAAAGTCCGTCGGAATGTCAATTTAAAAAAGCGCTTCAAACAATATACTTTATATATTGTTAGAATAATATATTTTATCGTTTTTAATGTAACAAAATGTAATATGTAACAAATAATTACTATTAAATTTTAATTTGTATATACATATGTAATTAAAAGTTTATAAGTTTTACTTTTAATTTATGTGTATACGTTATGTAATTATTAAAAAATTAATAACTTTTTACAAAATAAATAAAAGCAAACTCAAACTGTCAACCCCGCCTTTTTTATTTGAAATAAAAAAAAAATTCCGAAACATTTGATTTGTGCACAGACTTGGCAGTCGAATGGATTTCAGAATACCGATTTTTTCGTATTCGGATCGGAAATTTTTTTGGGGATATTCGGCTTCGGACTTCAGCATAACCACTTAGTATTCTTACTTTTTTTAAGAAAAAAAAGTACCTTCATTACAAAACCAAATAATTTCAAATTTTTTATAAAAACTTAAATTGGGATTTAATTTTTTTAAATATGTAATTGTGTCTTTGAAAATTTGTCCCGACACCATGTATTTCATATTATTGGTATACTCTACATCTACCCAACAAGTGTGTATTTAATACGACATACACAACCTTACCTCATTGCCGCTACTACACTATATGTATGTTATATAAAAGCAAAAACAAAAAAAAACAAGAATTAAAATCATTTTAAAGATTCTCTCTCTCAAAGCTAGAATCTATACAGTTGAACCTGCATATAAGAAAAATTTTTAGTTCAATATTTTGTATGAGTTTCTGTTAACGAAGACATTAAAATGACGTATTACAAAATTTTAAAGTGAGTTTATCTAGGTCCTACTGTGTATGGGGTATTTTCAAAATTTTTTTAAGCAAAAAAAAATCGTCACAAAATTTGTTCCGCATAGTTTCTCTATATTATACTTCCTTTATGATTGTACCTTATTTTCTTTTTTTTTGCGCACATATCACACGACACACATATATAAATTATAATGAAGGATTAAGGAATTGCAAAATTTTTTTTGTTCCGCGTAGTTTCTCTATATGTATTATACTTCCTTTATGATATTATTATTATATTGATAAAATCATAATAGCTTTGTTTACGATATTGAAAACAAATAGTAAATTTAGAAAATATATTTTTTACCTTATGTTCAGAAATTCCAACAATTGAAATTTTTTTATTTTATTAACAAATAATTCAAAAGTATAAATTTAAATGCGCAGTAGCATTGAGTAAATATTATATTGTGCATGGAGAATCATAAGCAGAAAATTTACGATCTGCTAAGAACAAGAAAAACAAAATATGTTGGCATTATTATCAAGTTCCAATTTCCAATTCAATTACACAGCAAATTTAGTACACATAAAAATTAAAAAAACTTTAAAAAGAAAAATCACAGACTACCCTTACCTAGATCAGAGACCCTACGGGATAACAATATAACAACAAAAGCTGAAGAATATGAGAAAAAGCATAATTATTGGCTTTACCCCTAACTATAAAAGTCATAGGCGTCAATAAAAACTGAACAATAAGAAAAAAAGCATAATTATTGGTTTTACCCCTAAATATATAATAAATGGCCTATAGAATCGATATGATTTAACAAAGCCATAACCATATCTTAATCTTCACTATAATGGTCATACCTAATCGAATCTCTTAAAAGCTATAATGAAACGGAAGAGCAACGAACAAATCGTTTAGAAGTCATGAGTGTTTCACAAAAGCAAAAAATTTTAAATGAAACGGAAGAGAAAAGTCAAAATCTCTTAAAAGCTATAATATAACGGAAGAGCAACGTTCAAATCTCTTAAAAGCTATGAGCGTTTTACAAAAGCACAGAATTTGAAATAAAACGGAAGAGCAACGTACAAATCGTTTAGAAGCCATGAGAGTTTCACAAAAGAAAAGAATTTTAAATGAAACGGAAGAGCAACGTCCAAATCTCTGAAAAGCTATAATGAAACGGAAGAACAACGTACAAATCGTTTAGAAGCCATGAGTGTTTCACAAAAGCAAAGAATTTTAAATGAAACGCAAGAGCAACGTCCAAATCTTTTAAAAGCTATAATGAAACGGAAGAGCAACGTACGAATCATTTAGAAGCCATGAATGTTTTAAAAAAGTAAAGAATTGTAAATGAAACGCAAGAGCAACGTCCAAATCTCTTAAAAGCTATAATGAAACGGAAAAGCAAAGTTTAAATCTCTTAAAAGCTATGAGCGTTTCACAAAAGCACAGAACAACGTACAAATCGTTTAGAAGCCATGAGTGTTTCACAAAAGCAAAGAATTTTAAATGAAACGCAAGAGCAACGTCCAAATCTTTTAAAAGCTATAATGAAACTGAAGACCAACGTCCAAATCTCTTAAAAGCTATAATGAAACGGAATAGCAACGAACAAATCGTTTAGAAGTCACAAAAGCACAGAATTTGAAATGAAACGGAAGAGCAACGTACAAATCGTTTAGAAGCCATGAGTGTTTCACAAAAGCAAAAAATTTTAAATGAAACGGAAGAGAAACGTCCAAATCTCTTAAAAGCTATAATATAACGGAAGAGCAACGTTCGAATCTCTTAAAAGCTATAATGAAACGGAAGAGCAACGAACAAATCGTTTAGAAGTCATGAGTGTTTCACAAAAGCAAAAAATTTTAAATGAAACGGAAGAGAAAAGTCAAAATCTCTTAAAAGCTATAATATAACGGAAGAGCAACGTTCAAATCTCTTAAAAGCTATGAGCGTTTTACAAAAGCACAGAATTTGAAATGAAACGGAAGAGCAACGTACAAATCGCTTAGAAGCCATGAGAGTTTCACAAAAGCAAAGAATTTTAAATGAAACGGAAGAGCAACGTCCAAATCTCTTAAAAGCTATAATGAAACGGAAAAGCAACGTACAAATCGTTTAGAAGCCATGAGTGTTTCACAAAAGCAAAGAATTTTAAATGAAACGGAAGAGCAACGTCCAAATCTCTTAAAAGCTATAATGAAACGGAAGAGCAACGTACAAATGGCTTAGAAGCCATGAGTGTTTCACAAAAGCAAAGAATTTTAAATCAAACGGAAGAGCAACGTCCAAATCTGTTAAAAGCAATAATGAAACGGAAGAGCAACGAACAAATCGTTTAGAAGCCATGAGTGTTTCACAAAAGCAAAGAATTTTAAATGAAATTGAAGAGCAACGTTCAAATCTCTTAAAAGCTATGAGCGTTTCACAAGAGCACAGAATTTGAAATGAAACACAAGAGTAGCGTTCAAATCTCTTAAAAGTTATAATGAAACGGAAGAGCAACGTACAAATCGTTTAGAAGTCATGAGTGTTTTACAAAAGCAAAGAATTTATAATGAAACGCAAGAGCAACGTCCAAATCTCTTAAAAGCTATAATGAAACGGAAGAGCAACGAACAAATCGTTTAGAAGCCATGAGTGTTTCACAAAAGCAAAGAATTTTAAATGAAACGGAAGAGCAACGTTCAAATCTCTTAAAAGCTATGAGCGTTTCACAAGAGCACAGAATTTGTAATGAAACACAAAAGTAACGTTCAAATCTCTTAAAAGCTATAATGAAACGGAAAAGCAACGTACAAATCGTTTAGAAGCCATGAGTGTTTCACAAAAGCAAAGAATTTTAAATGAAACGGAAGAGCAACGTCCAAATCTCTTAAAAGCTATAATGAAACGGAAGAGCAACGTACAAATGGCTTAGAAGCCATGAGTGTTTCACAAAAGCAAAGAATTTTAAATCAAACGGAAGAGCAACGTCCAAATCTCTTAAAAGCTATAATGAAACGGAAGAGCAACGAACAAATCGTTTAGAAGCCATGAGTGTTTCACAAAAGCAAAGAATTTTAAATGAAATTGAAGAGCAACGTTCAAATCTCTTAAAAGCTATGAGCGTTTCACAAGAGCACAGAATTTGAAATGAAACACAAGAGTAGCGTTCAAATCTCTTAAAAGCTATAATGAAACGGAAGAGCAACGAACAAATCGTTTAGAAGTCATGAGTGTTTTACAAAAGCAAAGAATTTATAATGAAACGCAAGAGCAACGTCCAAATCTCTTAAAAGCTATAATGAAACGGAAGAGCAACGAACAAATCGTTTAGAAGCCATGAGTGTTTCACAAAAGCAAAGAATTTTAAATGAAACGGAAGAGCAATGTTCAAATCTCTTAAAAGCTATGAGCGTTTCACAAGAGCACAGAATTTGAAATGAAACACAAGAGTAGCGTTCAAATCTCTTAAAAGCTATAATGAAACGGAAGAGCAACGAACAAATCGTTTAGAAGTCATGAGTGTTTTACAAAAGCAAAGAATTTATAATGAAACGCAAGAGCAACGTCCAAATCTCTTAAAAGCTATAATGAAACGGAAAAGCAACGTACAAATCGTTTAGAAGCCATGAGTGTTTCACAAAAGCAAAGAATTTTAAATGAAACGGAAGAGCAACGTCCAAATCTCTTAAAAGCTATAATGAAACGGAAGAGCAACGTACAAATGGCTTAGAAGCCATGAGTGTTTCACAAAAGCAAAGAATTTTAAATCAAACGGAAGAGCAACGTCCAAATCTCTTAAAAGCTATAATGAAACGGAAGAGCAACGAACAAATCGTTTAGAAGCCATGAGTGTTTCACAAAAGCAAAGAATTTTAAATGAAATTGAAGAGCAACGTTCAAATCTCTTAAAAGCTATGAGCGTTTCACAAGAGCACAGAATTTGAAATGAAACACAAGAGTAGCGTTCAAATCTCTTAAAAGCTATAATGAAACGGAAGAGCAACGAACAAATCGTTTAGAAGTCATGAGTGTTTTACAAAAGCAAAGAATTTATAATGAAACGCAAGAGCAACGTCCAAATCTCTTAAAAGCTATAATGAAACGGAAAAGCAACGTACAAATCGTTTAGAAGCCATGAGTGTTTCACAAAAGCAAAGAATTTTAAATGAAACGGAAGAGCAACGACCAAATCTCTTAAAAGCTATAATGAAACGGAAGAGCAACGTACAAATGGCTTAGAAGCCATGAGTGTTTCACAAAAGCAAAGAATTTTAAATCAAACGGAAGAGCAACGTCCAAATCTCTTAAAAGCTATAATGAAACGGAAGAGCAACGAACAAATCGTTTAGAAGCCATGAGTGTTTCACAAAAGCAAAGAATTTTAAATGAAATTGAAGAGCAACGTTCAAATCTCTTAAAAGCTATGAGCGTTTCACAAGAGCACAGAATTTGAAATGAAACACAAGAGTAGCGTTCAAATCTCTTAAAAGCTATAATGAAACGGAAGAGCAACGAACAAATCGTTTAGAAGTCATGAGTGTTTTACAAAAGCAAAGAATTTATAATGAAACGCAAGAGCAACGTCCAAATCTCTTAAAAGCTATAATGAAACGGAAGAGCAACGAACAAATCGTTTAGAAGCCATGAGACTTTCACAAAAGCAAAGAATTTTAAATCAAACGGAAGAGCAACGTTCAAATCTCTTAAAAGCTATAATGAAACGGAAGAGCAACGTACAAATCGTTTAGAAGCCATGAGTGTTTTACAAAAGCAAAGAATTTATAATGAAACGCAAGAGCAACGGCCAAATCTCTTAAAAGCTATAATGAAACGAAAGAGCAACTAACAAATCGTTTAGAAGCCATCAGTGTTTCATTTGTTTTCCATTTAGTTTTTAATGTGGGTGTGGTATCTTTTTTTTCAAATGCATTTAATTTCATATCTATACTGCCAGCGACATCTATTAGCCACATTTTGTTCAAATGTACGTCTCTATTAATAGTATTTGTTAGGGAGTATTTAGACATCAAATTTAGTTTCATAAAAGTTTTGTTTTACTTATTTTTATTACGTTTACAAATTTTATTGCAATTACATCAAATTTTATTTCAAAAGTTTTAATTACATATCTCAAAGATAAACAAAAATCAACTTTCTAAATTTGAAAAATATGGAGATACGAATATGCGTTACGAGTACTAATAATAAATACTTATAACAAATATAAATTTACTGGTAATTTCAGAACATTTGTGAAATCAATTATTCTAAGTATTATTGTATTGATGAATAATAATAATATTTCATACACATTTTTTGTAATTTTTAATGTATGTCTATCAATATATTGGCATAATACAATTAGAAGTTTACTTTTTCTCGCAAAATTCACTTTTTCAACAATACAAAAATGCGTGTCGAGCACTATTATTTAAAAAAAAAAAATAATGATATTCTATAACAAAGTCGGATGTCAAACTTTAATGAACTTTTATAAACAAAATTCAAAAACGTATAAACGCAGCGTACGAATCGTTTAGAAGCCATGAATGTTTTAAAAAAGTAAAGAATTTTAAATGAAACGCAAGAGCAACGTCCAAATCTTTTAAAAGCTATAATGAAACGGAAAAGCAACGTACAAATCGTTTAGAAGCCATAAGTGTTTCACAAAAGCAAAGAATTTTAAATCAAACGGAAGAGCAACGTCCAAATCTCTTAAAAGCTATAATGAAACGGAAGAGCAACGTACAAATGGCTTAGAAGCCATGAGAGTTTCACAAAAGCAAAGAATTTTAAATCAAACGGAAGAGCAACGCCCAAATCTCTTAAAAGCTATAATGAAACGGAAGAGCAACGAACAAATCGTTTAGAAGCCATGAGTGTTTCACAAAAGCAAAGAATTTTAAATGAAATTGAAGAGCAACGTTCAAATCTCTTAAAAGCTATGAGCGTTTCACAAGAGCACAGAATTTGAAATGAAACACAAGAGTAACGTTCAAATCTCTTAAAAGCTATAATGAAACGCAAGAGCAACGTCCAAATCTCTTAAAAGCTATAATGAAACGGAAGAGCAACGTCCAAATCTCTGAAAAGCTATAATGAAACGGAAAAATAACGTACAAATCGTTTAGAAGCCATGAGTGTTTCACAAAAGCAAAGAATTTTAAATGAAACGCAAGAGCAACGTCCAAATCTCTTAAAAGCTATAATGAAACGGAAAAGCAACGTACAAATCGTTTAGAAGCCATGAGTGTTTCACAAAAGCAAAGAATTTTAAATGAAACGGAAGAGCAACGTCCAAATCTCTTAAAAGCTATAATGAAACGGAAGAGCAACGTACAAATGGCTTAGAAGCCATGAGTGTTTCACAAAAGCTAAGAATTTTAAATCAAACGGAAGAGCAACGTCCAAATCTCTTAAAAGCTATAATGAAACGGAAGAGCAACGAACAAATCGTTTAGAAGTCATGAGTGTTTCACAAAAGCAAAAAATTTTAAATGAAACGCAAGAGCAACGCCCAAATCTCTTAAAAGCTATAATGAAACGCAAGAGCAACGTCCAAATCTCTTAAAAGCTATAATGAAACGGAAGAGCAACGAACAAATCGTTTAGAAGTCATGAGTGTTTTACAAAAGCAAAGAATTTATAATGAAACGCAAGAGCAACGTCCAAATCTCTTAAAAGCTATAATGAAACGGAAGAGCAACGAACAAATCGTTTAGAAGCCATGAGTGTTTCACAAAAGCAAAGAATTTTAAATGAAACGGAAGAGCAATGTTCAAATCTCTTAAAAGCTATGAGCGTTTCACAAGAGCACAGAATTTGAAATGAAACACAAGAGTAGCGTTCAAATCTCTTAAAAGCTATAATGAAACGGAAGAGCAACGTACAAATCGTTTAGAAGTCATGAGTGTTTTACAAAAGCAAAGAATTTATAATGAAACGCAAGAGCAACGTCCAAATCTCTTAAAAGCTATAATGAAACGGAAGAGCAACGAACAAATCGTTTAGAAGCCATGAGTGTTTCACAAAAGCAAAGAATTTTAAATGAAACGGAAGAGCAACGTTCAAATCTCTTAAAAGCTATAATGAAACGGAAGAGAAACGTACGAATCGTTTAGAAGCCATGAGTGTTTCACAAAAGCAAAGAATTTTAAATGAAATTGAAGAGCAACGTTCAAATCTCTTAAAAGGTATGAGCGTTTCACAAGAGCACAGAATTTGAAATGAAACACCAGAGTAACGTTCAAATCTCTTAAAAGCTATAATGAAACGCAAGAGCAACGTCCAAATCTCTTAAAAGCTATAATGAAACGGAAGAGCAACGTCCAAATCTCTGAAAAGCTATAATGAAACGGAAAAATAACGTACAAATCGTTTAGAAGCCATGAGTGTTTCACAAAAGCAAAGAATTTTAAATGAAACGCAAGAGCAACGTCCAAATCTCTTAAAAGCTATAATGAAACGGAAAAGCAACGTACAAATCGTTTAGAAGCCATGAGTGTTTCACAAAAGGAAAGAATTTTAAATGAAACGGAAGAGCAACGTCCAAATCTCTTAAAAGCTATAATGAAACGGAAGAGCAACGTACAAATGGCTTAGAAGCCATGAGTGTTTCACAAAAGCTAAGAATTTTAAATCAAACGGAAGAGCAACGTCCAAATCTCTTAAAAGCTATAATGAAACGGAAGAGCAACGAACAAATCGTTTAGAAGTCATGAGTGTTTCACAAAAGCAAAAAATTTTAAATGAAACGCAAGAGCAACGTTCAAATCGCTTAGAAGCTATAATGATACGGAAGAACAACGTACAAATCGTTTAGAAGCCATGAGTGTTTCACAAAAGCAAAGAATTTTAAATGAAACGCAAGAGCAACGTCCAAATCTTTTAAAAGCTATAATGAAACGCAAGAGCAACGTCCAAATCTCTTAAAAGCTATAATGAAACGGAAAAGCAACGTACAAATCGTTTAGAAGCCATAAGTGTTTCACAAAAGCAAAGAATTTTAAATCAAACGGAAGAGCAACGTCCAAATCTCTTAAAAGCTATAATGAAACGGAAGAGCAACGTACAAATGGCTTAGAAGCCATGAGAGTTTCACAAAAGCAAAGAATTTTAAATCAAACGGAAGAGCAACGTCCAAATCTCTTAAAAGCTATAATGAAACGGAAGAGCAACGAACCAATCGTTTAGAAGCCATGAGTGTTTCACAAAAGCAAAGAATTTTAAATGAAATGGACAGGTACAAAGGCAATAAAATATTGGTTATTTATATTATGCTTAGGCGAATAAAACAAATAGTAAATTTAGAAAATATATTTTTTACCTTATGTTCAGAAATTCCAACAATTGAAATTTATTTATTTTATTAACAAATAATTCAAAAGTATAAATTTAAATGCGCAGTAGCATTGAGTAAATATTATATTGTGCATGGAGAATCATAAGCCGAAATTTACGATCTGCTAAGAACAAGAAAAACAAAATATGTTGGCATTATTATCAAGTTCCAATTTCCAATTCAATTACACAGCAAATTTAGTACACATAAAAATTAAAAAAACTTTAAAAAGAAAAATCACAGACTACCCTTACCTAGATCAGAGACCCTACGGGATAACAATATAACAATAAAAGCTGAAGAATATGAGAAAAAGCATAATTATTGGCTTTACCCCTAACTATAAAAGTCATAAGGCGTCAATAAAAACTGGACAATAAGAAAAAAAGCATAATTATTGGTTTTACCCCTAAATAAATAATAAATAGCCTATAGAATCGATATGATTTAACAAAGCCATAACCATATCTTAATCTTCACTATAATGGTCATACCTAATCATACCTAAACGTCAAAACTAAAATTTAAAAGAAGTGAAATAAAAATATAAATTCTATAAATAAATGTTTTGTTTTTTTTTTATTTTGAGTTTTGAAATAGTTAGGGCTATTATGATAATAAAAAAAAGCATAAAAAACCTATCCATGGCTATTTTAATGTGTTTTTAATGTGGGTGTGGTATCTTTTTTTTTCAAATGCATTTAATTTCATATCTATACTGCCAGCGACATCTATTAGCCACATTTTGTTCAAATGTACATTTTTCTATTAATAGTATTTGTTTGGGAGCGTTTAGACATCAAATTTAGTTTCATAAAAGTTTTGTTTTACTTATTTTTATTACGTTTACAAATTTTATTGCAATTACATCAAATTTTATTTCAAAAGTTTTAATTACATATCTCAAAGATAAACAAAAATCAACTTTCTAAATTTGAAAAATATGGAGATACGAATATGCGTTACGAGTACTAATAATAAATACTTATAACAAATATAAATATACTGGTAATTTCAGAACATTTGTGAAATCAATTATTCTAAGTATTATTGTATTGATGAATAATAATAATATTTCATACACATTTTTTGTAATTTTTAATGTATGTCTTTCAATATATTGGCATAATACAATTAGAAGTTTACTTTTTCTCGCAAAATTCACTTTTTCAACAATACAAAAATGCGTGTCGAGCACTATTATTTAAAAAAAAAAAATAATGATATTCTATAACAAAGTCGGATGTCAAACTTTAATGAACAATTTATACGTTATAAACAAAATTCAAAAACGTATAAACGCAGCCTTATATAAAAGTTTTCTTCAAAACTATTAGCGGTCAAAATTAATGTATAATAGCCGACTTTTTTTAGACTTTTTACCAAATCTCTTAATCTCATCTCAAGACTTCCTAGAATTTCGGCTAATTTGCTTTTTCCGTAATTACAATCATAACTTGCTATGAAAACATTATATCAAGCTGCGATTCTAAAGTTTATTTTTGTAGTTTTAGTACGCTTAAATTGAAGGCAAATATTTCTAAAAAAAAATTTTGTTTTTCCTTATTTTATTTTCCACTTTTTAGTGAAAATATTTTTTTAATGAAAACTAATATATTTTCAAAGAATAACACATATAATCAAATGGCACTAAAATTCACTCTAACGCAACTTGGTTATTATCAAATGTGTAATTATATTTTATATTACCGTAACAAATTTTATAAAAATATGTATATTTTTAAAAAATTTTTGGAGATTTTTGATTAGATACCTTTGAATTTTTTAATTTACGTATTAAAAAATTTTCACCAATAAAAAATTACGCACTTTATAAAAATAAACCCTGTTAAATACAAAAAATATTTGACGTAAAATCGTAAATTAAATCTGAGAAAAAGTCTGAAATGTAAACACTCATCCGACTTTATCTACGATAAAATTCGATTTTGTACGACGTGTAAACGCTGCCCAAGGATAAATTGGCATATAAAAATATAATATATACATGCATAAATCGAAATTAAACTTTTTTTACATTCGAGAATCGGTAGATATATGAATATTTTAAATAAAAGCGGGATTGAAGTTTAATAAAAAACTAATAAATATTTTAAATGCACATGTAATCCTCCTCCATCACTTCCAGAAATTTGTGAATTACCCTCTTATAACACGCTTCGTACCTCTAGCCACACGGTTACATATTTTTATTTATGTACATGCAACAAGGTGAAGGTTTTGAGGATGTGACTATTCAGGATTTTCAATATTTATTAGTGACGAAAGCGATCTGGTAGAATTAGCATTAGAAACTGTAAATGAAGTTCTTTATGCGAACAGTAAAACTGATTGTTTATAAATAAAAATAATCATAACTAAACAGATACAAAAGAAAAGGATTCGCCTAAGCATAATATAAATAACAAATATTTTATTTCCTTTGTACCTAGTACAGTATCGTACAATAATGTTGAACATTTCAAAAGATGAAAATTTATAAAATATTTAACTTTGTTTTGTTGTTTTTTCTTTTGTTCATCAAAATAAAAAATAACACTAATGGAAGCGTCTAAACTGTTTTTATAATTTCTAATTCTTTGATTTTGTTCTTGGATTGAATTGGAGTTTTGTTTCAATTTCAAATAAAATGTAAAATTCTATCTAAATTACTTTTTTATGCGTTGAAAAATAATATTTCATAGGCACCACTTAGATAGGTTTTGAAAAAAAAAATGTACCTGTTTTAGAATTTGTGGCTCTAAAATTAAAATTCTTTAAATAACATTTTACAAATGTACAAATAATATGTACCTACCTATGTTGTAAAATATATTTTAAACAAAGAGAAAAGGCAGAATTGAAGTGTAATAAAATAATAAACACTTTGAATGTAATAAAAATAAATAACTTGAATATAAAAATGAAAAATTAAATAAACAAAAATAATTTCTTAAATTTATTATAATATTACTAGTATTAACAATATTATAATATTAGAAAAAATAAATAATTTATTAATTTATGTTTTCAATTACTTCAATGTGCTTATCTTTTTTGTGCCACACTGCAGTAAGGATTTTGCACACTATCGTAATTCATATATATGCATGTGTTCCTTGATTTCTTAGTGTATAGTGCATAGTAGAGGTAGAGTGTAGGTTATTAAGATTATCTTATCATAATATATTAACAATGAACGTGAACATTATTTTTGAATATTCTATTTCTATATTAAAATTTTTTAATTCTCCTTTCTTTATGAATTTCCAATTTAAAGTAAGTTGTTTGTGTTTGCATTAAAAATGTAACATTTTGGTTCCATGACAAAATTACATGTGGACAAAATTTCATAAAGACAAAATTTCATATTTAATACAATTAAATGTTTAAATTTTTATTAATCATTATAAAATGTGGAAGAAATTGTCAAAATCTGTAGTTGATTAATAATTCCTTTCAAAATATGATTTTGTTTTATATTTTTATAAGAATTGTTTTATATAAGAATTAGGTGGTTATGCTGAAGTCCGTCGAAATTACAAATTAAAAAAGCGCTTCAAACGAATAATATCTTTTATCGTTTTCAACAAAATGTAATGTGTAACAAAAAATTACTATTAAATTTTAATTTGTATATACCTACATATGTAATTAAAAATGTATAAGTTTTACTTTTAATTTATGTACATATTACCATAAAGGAAGTATAATATAGAGAAACTATGCGGAACAAAAAAAATTTTTTCAATATTTCTTAAATTTTACTTCACCGTAGAACCCCAGAGAAAAAATATATTTTATATGCCAAAATACCCCAGAGCGTAAATTATAATATCTCTTATAAATTATAATCTTTCTCTTGATTTTGTATATCGCATACGGATTCAATGATCTTGATAACAATATTGCAATTCCTTAATCCTTCATTATAATTTATACATGTGTGTCGTGTGATATGTGTGCAAAAAAAAGAAAATAAGTAGTAAGGAAGGAGCAATAGAAAAAATGTAATATGTTTCGTTTATATTCACACATACAATGATTTAATTTTTATTTTTATGTGTTTGGGCAAAACAAAAGAACACCTGCAACAATGCCGTGTGTAAATTGTTTTTGTAATTTTTTGATTTTGTTTTTGGACTGAATTTGTATTCTTTATTAATTTAAATTTTAAAATAAATTGAAAAATTATTTTTGTACTATTTCGTTGAAGGGTCATTTCATAGGTATCATAGGTAACTTAGATATGTCTTGAAAAATAAAAAAAAAAATATATGGGTATGAATTGAATTTGTGGCTGTAAAATTAAAATTCTTAAAATAAAAATTTCACAAATGTGTATGTACATATATATTTTGCAATAGGTAGATATATGAATATTTTAAATAAAAGCGGGATTGAAGTTTAATAAAAAACTAATAAATATTTTAAATGCACATGTAATCCTCCTCCATCACGTCCAGAAATTTGTGAATTACCCTCTTATAACACGCTTCGTACCTTTAGCCACACGGTTACATATTTTTATTTATGTACATGCAACAAGGTGAAGGTTTTGAGGATGTGACTATTCAGGATTTTCAATATTTATTAGTGACGAAAGCGATCTGGTAGAATTAGCATTAGAAACTGTAAATGAAGTTCTTTATGCGAACAGTAAAACTGATTGTTTATAAATAAAAATAATCATAACTAACAAATGCAAAAGAAAAGGATTCGCCTAAACATAATATAAATAACAAATATTTTATTTCCTTTGTACCTAGTACAGTATCGTACAATAATGTTGAACATTTCAAAAGATGAAAATTTATAAAATATTTAACTTTGTTTTGTTGTTTTTTCTTTTGTTCATCAAAATAAAAAATAACACTAATGGAAGCGTCTAAACTGTTATAATTTCTAATTCTTTGATTTTGTTCTTGGATTGAATTGGAGTTTTGTTTTAATTTCAAATAAAATGTAAAATTCTATTTAAATTACTTTTTTATGCGTTGAAAAATAACAATTCATAGGCACCACTTAGATAGGTTTTGAAAAAAAAAAAATGTACCTATGTTTTAGAATTTGTGGCTCTAAAATTAAAATTCTTTAAATAAAAATTTTACAAATGCACAAATAATATGTACCTCCCTATGTTGTAAAATATATTTTAAACAAAGAGAAAAAGCCGAATTGAAGTGTAATAAAAAACTAATAAACACTTTGAATGTACTAAAATAACTTCAATATAAAAATGAAAATGAAAAATTAAATAAAGAAAAATAAATTCTTAAATTTATTATAATATTACTAGTATTAACAATATTATAATATTAGAAAAAATAAATGAATTATTAATTTATGTTTTCAATTACTTCAATGTGCTTATCTTTTTTGTGCCACACTGCAGTAAGTAAGTAATTTTGCACACTATCGTAATTCATATATATGTATTCCTTGATTTCTTACTGCATAGTGCATAGTAGAGGTAGGGTGTAGGTTATTATCATTATCTTATCATAATACATTAACAATGAACGTGAACATTATTTTGAATGAACATCATTTTTGGTTATTCTATTTCTATATTAAAATATTTTAATTCTCTTTTTCTTTATGAATTTCCAATTTAAAGTAAAGTAAGTTGCTTTTTGTTTGTATTAAAAATAATAAAAATGTATGCATTTTGGTTATATGACAAAGTTATATAAAACAAAATTTCATAAGTACAAAATTTCAAAGGACAAAATTTCAAAGGACAAAATTTCATATTTAAAAAAATTAAATGTTTAAATTTTTATCAACTAATATAAAATGTGGAAGAATTGTCAAAATCTTTAGTTGATTAGTAGTTTCTTTCAAAATATGATTTTGTTTTGTATTTTTAAGAAATAAAAAAATTAGATGGTTATGCTAAAGTCCGTCGGAATGTCAATTTAAAAAAGCGCTTCAAACAATATACTTTATATATTGTTAGAATAATATATTTTATCGTTTTTAATGTAACAAAATGTAATATGTAACAAAAAATTACTATTAAATTTTAATTTGTATATACATATGTAATTAAAAGTTTATAAGTTTTACTTTTAATTTATGTGTATACGTTATGTAATTATTAAAAAATTAATAACTTTTTACAAAATAAATAAAAGCAAACTCAAACTGTCAACCCCGCCTTTTTTATTTGAAATAAAAAAAAAATTCCGAAACATTTGATTTTGATTTGTGCACAGACTTGGCAGTCGAATGGATTTCAGAATACCGATTTTTTCGTATTCGGATCGGAAATTTTTTTGGGGATATTCGGCTTCGGACTTCAGCATAACCACTTAGTATTCTTACTTTTTTTAAGAAAAAAAAGTACCTTCATTACAAAACCAAATAATTTCAAATTTTTTATAAAAACTTAAATTGGGATTTAATTTTTTTAAATATGTAATTGTGTCTTTGAAAATTTGTTCCGACACCATGTATTTCATATTATTGGTATACTCTACATCTACCCAACAAGTGTGTATTTAATACGACATACACAACCTTACCTCATTGCCGCTACTACACTATATGTATGTTATATAAAAGCAAAAACAAAAAAAAACAACAAGAATTAAAATCATTTTAAAGATTCTCTCTCTCAAAGCTAGAATCTATACAGTTGAACCTGCATATAAGAAAAATTTTTAGTTCTATATTTTGTATGAGTTTCTGTTAACGAAGACATTAAAATGACGTATTACAAAATTTTAAAGTGAGTTTATCTAGGTCCTACTGTGTATGGGGTATTTTCAAAATTTTTTTAAGCAAAAAAAAATCGTCACAAAATTTGTTCCGCATAGTTTCTCTATATTATACTTCCTTTATGATATTACGTTATGTAATTATTAAAAAATTTATAACTTTTTACAAAATAAATAAAAAAAAACTTAAACTGTCAACGCCTTTTTTATTTGAAATAAAAAAAAATCTTCCAAAACATTTAATATTGATTTCTGCACAGACTTTGGAGTCGAATTTCAGAATACTGATATTTTTCGTATTCCGGTCGGAAATTTTTTTCGGGGATATTCCGCTTCGGACTTCAGCATAACCACTTAGCATTCTTACTTTTTTTTAAGAAAAAAAAAGTACCTTCATTACAAAACCAAATAATTTCAAATTTTTTATAAAAACTTAAATTGGGATTTATTTTTTTAAATATGTAATTGTGTCTTTGAAATTTTGTCCCGACACCATGCATTTCATATTATGGTATACTCTACATCTACCCAACAAGTGTGTATTTGATACGACATACACAACCTTACCTCATTGCCGCTACTACACTATATGTATGTTATATAAAAGCAAAAACAAAAAAAAAAACAAAAATTAAAATCATTTTAAAGATTCTCTCTCTCAAAGCTAGAATCTACACAGTTGAACCTGCATAAAAGAAAAAATTTTAGTTCAATATTTTGTATGAGTTTCTGTTAACGAAGACATTAAAATGACGTATTACAAAATTTTAAAGTAGGTCCTACTGTGTATGGGGTATTTTCAAAATTTTTTTAAGCGAAAAAAAATCGTCACAAAATTTGTTCCGCATAGTTTCTCTATATTATACTTCCTTTATGATTGTACCTTATTTTCTTTTTTTTTGCGCACATATCACACGACACACATATATAAATTATAATGAAGGATTAAGGAATTGCAAAATTTTTTTTGTTCCGCGTAGTTTCTCTATATGTATTATACTTCCTTTATGATATTATTATTATATTGATAAA
Organism: Argyra leucocephala; assembly: GCA_963942445.1. NCBI lineage: Eukaryota > Metazoa > Arthropoda > Insecta > Diptera > Dolichopodidae > Argyra > Argyra leucocephala. Next base: position 101,307,176 of record OZ012678.1, read on the forward strand.
ATCATAATAGCTTTGTTTACGATATTGAAAACAAATAGTAAATTTAGAAAATATATTTTTTACCTTATGTTCAGAAATTCCAACAATTGAAATTTTTTTATTTTATTAACAAATAATTCAAAAGTATAAATTTAAATGCGCAGTAGCATTGAGTAAATATTATATTGTGCATGGAGAATCATAAGCCGAAATTTACGATCTGCTAAGAACAAGAAAAACAAAATATGTTGGCATTATTATCAAGTTCCAATTTCCAATTCAATTACACAGCAAATTTAGTACACATAAAAATTAAAAAAACTTTAAAAAGAAAAATCACAGACTACCCTTACCTAGATCAGAGACCCTACGGGATAACAATATAACAACAAAAGCTGAAGAATATGAGAAAAAGCATAATTATTGGCTTTACCCCTAACTATAAAAGTCATAAGGCGTCAATAAAAACTGAACAATAAGAAAAAAAGCATAATTATTGGTTTTACCCCTAAATATATAATAAATGGCCTATATAATCGATATGATTTAACAAAGCCATAACCATATCTTAATCTTCACTATAATGGTCATACCTAATCATACCAAAACGTCAAAACTAAAATTTAAAAGAAGTGAAATAAAAATATAAATTCTATAAATAAATGTTTTGTTTTTTTTATTTTGAGTTTTGAAATAGTTAGGGCTATTATGATAATAAAAAAAAGCATAAAAAACGTATCCATGGCTATTTTAATGTGTTTTTAATGTGGGTGTGGTATCTTTTTTTTTCAAATGCATTTAATTTCATATCTATACTGCCAGCGACATCTATTCGCCACATTTTGTTCAAATGTACGTCTCTATTAATAATATTTGTTAGGGAGACATCGTTTTTAGACATCAAATTTAGTTTCATAAAAGTTTTGTTTTACTTATTTTTATTACGTTTACAAATTTTATTGCAATTACATCAAATTTTATTTCAAAAGTTTTAATTACATATCTCAAAGATAAACAAAAATCAACTTCTATAAAGAAACGGAAGCTATAATGAAACGGAAGAGCAACGAACAAATCGTTTAGAAGTCATGAGTGTTTCACAAAAGCAAAAAATTTTAAATGAAACGGAAGAGAAACGTCCAAATCTCTTAAAAGCTATAATATAACGGAAGAGCAACGTTCGAATCTCTTAAAAGCTATAATGAAACGGAAGAGCAACGAACAAATCGTTTAGAAGTCATGAGTGTTTCACAAAAGCAAAAAATTTTAAATGAAACGGAAGAGAAACGTCAAAATCTCTTAAAAGCTATAATATAACGGAAGAGCAACGTTCAAATCTCTTAAGAGCTATGAGCGTTTTACAAAAGCACAGAATTTGAAATGAAACGGAAGAGCAACGTACAAATCGCTTAGAAGCCATGAGAGTTTCACAAAAGCAAAGAATTTTAAATGAAACGGAAGAGCAACGTCCAAATCTCTGAAAAGCTATAATGAAACGGAAGAACAACGTACAAATCGTTTAGAAGCCATGAGTGTTTCACAAAAGCAAAGAATTTTAAATGAAACGCAAGAGCAACGTCCAAATCTTTTAAAAGCTATAATGAAACGGAAGAGCAACGTACGAATCATTTAGAAGCCATGAATGTTTTAAAAAAGTAAAGAATTGTAAATGAAACGCAAGAGCAACGTCCAAATCTCTTAAAAGCTATAATGAAACGGAAAAGCAACGTTTAAATCTCTTAAAAGCTATGAGCGTTTCACAAAAGCACAGAATTTGAAATGAAACGGAACAGCAACGTTCAAATCGCTTAGAAGATATAATGAAACGGAAGAACAACGTACAAATCGTTTAGAAGCCATGAGTGTTTCACAAAAGCAAAGAATTTTAAATGAAACGCAAGAGCAACGTCCAAATCTTTTAAAAGCTATAATGAAACGGAAGAACAACGTACGAATCGCGTAGAAGCCATGAGAGTTTCACAAAAGCAAAGAATTTTAAATGAAACGCAAGAGCAACGTTCAAATCTCTTAAAAGCTATGAGCGTTTTACAAAAGCACAGAATTTGAAATGAAACGGAAGAGCAACGTACAAATCGCTTAGAAGTCATGAGAGTTTCACAAAAGCAAAGAATTTTAAATGAAACGCAAGAGCAACGTCCAAATCTCTTAAAAGCTATAATGAAACGGAAAAGCAACGTACAAATCGTTTAGAAGCCATGAGTGTTTCACAAAAGCAAAGAATTTTAAATGAAACGGAAGAGCAACGTCCAAATCTCTTAAAAGCTATAATGAAACGGAAGAGCAACGTACAAATGGCTTAGAAGCCATGAGTGTTTCACAAAAGCTAAGAATTTTAAATCAAACGGAAGAGCAACGTCCAAATCTCTTAAAAGCTATAATGAAACGCAAGACCAACGTCCAAATCTCTTAAAAGCTATAATGAAACGGAAGAGCAACGAACAAAACGTTTAGAAGTCATGAGTGTTTCACAAAAGCAAAAAATTTTAAATGAAACGGAAGAGAAACGTCCAAATCTCTTAAAAGCTATAATATAACGGAAGAGCAACGTTCAAATCTCTTAAAAGCTATAATGAAACGGAAGAGCAACGAACAAATCTTTTAGAAGTCATGAGTGTTTCACAAAAGCAAAAAAATTTAAATGAAACGGAAGAGAAACGTCAAAATCTCTTAAAAGCTATAATATAACGGAAGAGCAACGTACAAATCTCTTAAAAGCTATGAGCGTTTTACAAAAGCACAGAATTTGAAATGAAACGGAAGAGCAACGTACAAATCGCTTAGAAGCCATGAGAGTTTCACAAAAGCAAAGAATTTTAAATGAAACGGAAGAGCAACAAACAAATCTCTTAAAAGCTATAATGAAACGGAAGAGCAACAAACAAATCGTTTAGAAGTCATGAGTGTTTCACAAAAGCAAAAAATTTTAAATGAAACGGAAGAGAAACGTCCAAATCTCTTAAAAGCTATAATATAACGGAAGAGCAACGTTCAAATCTCTTAAAAGCTATAATGAAACGGAAGAGCAACGAACAAATCGTTTAGAAGTCATGAGTGTTTCACAAAAGCAAAAAATTTTAAATGAAACGGAAGAGAAACGTCCAAATCTCTTAAAAGCTATAATGAAACGGAAGAGAAACGTACGAATCGTTTAGAAGCCATGAATGTTTTAAAAAAGTAAAGAATTTAAATGAAACGCAAGAGCAACGTTCAAATCGCTTAGAAGCTATAATGAAACGGAAGAACAACGTACAAATCGTTTAGAAGCCATAAGTGTTTCACAAAAGCAAAGAATTTTAAATCAAACGGAAGAGCAACGTCCAAATCTCTTAAAAGCTATAATGAAACGGAAGAGCAACGAACAAATCGTTTAGAAGCCATGAGTGTTTCACAAAAGCAAAGAATTTTAAATGAAATGGACAGGTACAAAGGCAATAAAATATTGGTTATTTATATTATGCTTAGGCGAATAAAACAAATAGTAAATTTAGAAAATATATTTTTTATCTTATGTTCAGAAATTCCAACAATTGAAATTTATTTATTTTATTAACAAATAATTCAAAAGTATAAATTTAAATGCGCAGTAGCATTGAGTAAATATTATATTGTGCATGGAGAATCATAAGCCGAAATTTACGATCTGCTAAGAACAAGAAAAACAAAATATGTTGGCATTATTATCAAGTTCCAATTTCCAATTCAATTACACAGCAAATTTAGTACACATAAAAATTAAAAAAACTTTAAAAAGAAAAATCACAGACTACCCTTACCTAGATCAGAGACCCTACGGGATAACAATATAACAATAAAAGCTGAAGAATATGAGAAAAAGCATAATTATTGGCTTTACCCCTAACTATAAAAGTCATAAGGCGTCAATAAAAACTGGACAATAAGAAAAAAAGCATAATTATTGGTTTTACCCCTAAATAAATAATAAATGGCCTATAGAATCGATATGATTTAACAAAGCCATAACCATATCTTAATCTTCACTATAATGGTCATACCTAATCATACCTAAACGTCAAAACTAAAATTTAAAAGAAGTGAAATAAAAATATAAATTCTATAAATAAATGTTTTGTTTTTTTTTATTTTGAGTTTTGAAATAGTTAGGGCTATTATGATAATAAAAAAAAGCATAAAAAACGTATCCATGGCTATTTTAATGTGGGTGTGGTATCTTTTTTTTTCAAATGCATTTAATTTCATATCTATACTGCCAGCGACATTTATTCGCCACATTTTGTTCAAATGTACGTTTCTATTAATAGTATTTGTTTGGGAGCGTTTAGACATCAAATTTAGTTTCATAAAAGTTTTGTTTTACTTATTTTTATTACGTTTACAAATTTTATTGCAATTACATCAAATTTTATTTCAAAAGTTTTAATTACATATCTCAAAGATAAACAAAAATCAACTTTGTAAACTTGAAAAATATGGAGATACGAATATGCGTTACGAGTACTAATAATAAATACTTATAACAAATATAAATATACTGTGTAATTTCAGAACATTTGTGAAATCAATTATTCTAAGTATTATTTGTATTGATGAATAATAATAATATTTCATACACATTTTTTGTAATTTTTAATGTATGTCTTTCAATATATTGGCATAATACAATTAGAAATTTACTTTTTCTCGCAAAATTCACTTTTTCAACAATACAAAAATGCGTGTCGAGCACTATTATTTAAAAAAAAAAAATAATGATATTCTATAACAAAGTCGGATGTCAAACTTTAATGAACTTTTATAAACAAAATTAAAAAACGTATAAACGCAGCGTACGAATCGTTTAGAAGCCATGAATGTTTTAAAAAAGTAAAGAATTTTAAATGAAACGCAAGAGCAACGTCCAAATCTCTTAAAAGCTATAATGAAACGGAAAAGCAACGTTCAAATCTCTTAAAAGCTATGAGCGTTTCACAAAAGCACAGAATTTGAAATGAAACGGAAGAGCAACGTTCAAATCGCTTAGAAGCTATAATGAAACGGAAGAACAACGTACAAATCGTTTAGAAGCCATGAGTGTTTCACAAAAGCAAAGAATTTTAAATGAAATGGACAGGTACAAAGGCAATAAAATATTGGTTATTTATATTATGCTTAGGCGAATCCTTTTCTTTTGTATTTGTTTAGTTAGGGTTATTTTATTTATAAGCAATCAGTTTTACTGCTCGCATAAAGAACTTCATTTACAGTTTCTAATGCTAATTCTACACTAATTAGATCGCTTTCGTCACTAATAAACATTGAAGATCCTTAATAGTCACATCCTCAAAACCTTCACCTTGTTGCATGTACATAAATAAAAATATGTAACCGTGTGGCTAGAGGTACGAAGCGTGTTATAAGAGGGTAATTCACAAATTTCTAGACGTGATGGAGGAGGATTACATGTACATTTAAAATATTTATTAGTTTTTTATTAAACTTCAATTCCGTTTTTATTTAAAATATTGATATATCTACCTATTGCAAAATATATATGTACATACACATTTGTGAAATTTTTGTTTTCAGAATTTTAATTTTACAGCCACAAATTCAATTCATACCTATATATTTTTTTTTTATTTTTCAAGACATATCTAAGTTACCTATGATACCTATGAAATGCCCCTTCAACGCAATAGTACAAAAATAATTTTTCAATTTATTTTAAAATTTAAATTAATAAAGAATACAAATTCAGTCCAAAAACAAAATCAAAAAATTACAAATTACAAAAACAATTTACACACGGCATTGTTGCAGGTGTTCTTTTGTTTTGCCCAAACACAGAAAAATAAAAATTAAATCATTGTACCTTATTTTCTTTTTTTTTGCGCACATATCACACGACACACATATATAAATTATAATGAAGGATTAAGGAATTGCAAAATTTTTTTTGTTCCGCGTAGTTTCTCTATATGTATTATACTTCCTTTATGATATTATTATTATATTGATAAAATCATAATAGCTTTGTTTACGATATTGAAAACAAATAGTAAATTTAGAAAATATATTTTTTACCTTATGTTCAGAAATTCCAACAATTGAAATTTATTTATTTTATTAACAAATAATTCAAAAGTATAAATTTAAATGCGCAGTAGCATTGAGTAAATATTATATTGTGCATGGAGAATCATAAGCCGAAATTTACGATCTGCTAAGAACAAGAAAAACAAAATATGTTGGCATTATTATCAAGTTCCAATTTCCAATTCAATTACACAGCAAATTTAGTACACATAAAAATTAAAAAAACTTTAAAAAGAAAAATCACAGACTACCCTTACCTAGATCAGAGACCCTACGGGATAACAATATAACAATAAAAGCTGAAGAATATGAGAAAAAGCATAATTATTGGCTTTACCCCTAACTATAAAAGTCATAAGGCGTCAATAAAAACTGAACAATAAGAAAAAAAGCATAATTATTGGTTTTACCCCTAAATAAATAATAATTGGCCTATAGAATCGATATGATTTAACAAAGCCATAACCATATCTTAATCTTCACTATAATGGTCATACCTAATCATACCTAAACGTCAAAACTAAAATTTAAAAGAAGTGAAATAAAAATATAAATTCTATAAATAAATGTTTTGTTTTTTTTATTTTGAGTTTTGAAATAGTTAGGGCTATTATGATAATAAAAAAAGCATAAAAAACGTATCCATGGCTATTTTAATGTGGGTGTGGTATCTTTTTTGTTCAAATGCATTTAATTTCATATCTATACTGCTAGCGACATCTATTAGCCACATTTTGTTCAAATGTACGTCTCTATTAATAGTATTTGTTAGGGAGTATTTAGACATCAAATTTAGTTTCATAAAAGTTTTGTTTTACTTATTTTTATTACGTTTACAAATTTTATTGCAATTACATCAAATTTTATTTCAAAAGTTTTAATTACATATCTCAAAGATAAACAAAAATCAACTTTCTAAACTTGAAAAATATGGAGATACGAATATGCGTTACGAGTACTAATAATAAATACTTATAACAAATATAAATATACTGTGTAATTTCAGAACATTTGTGAAATCAATTATTCTAAGTATTATTTGTATTGATGAATAATAATAATATTTCATACACATTTTTTGTAATTTTTAATGTATGTCTTTCAATATATTGGCATAATACAATTAGAAATTTACTTTTTCTCGCAAAATTCACTTTTTCAACAATACAAAAATGCGTGTCGAGCACTATTATTTAAAAAAAAAAAATAATGATATTCTATAACAAAGTCGGATGTCAAACTTTAATGAACTTTTATAAACAAAGTTTCACAAAAGCACAGAATTTGAAATGAAACGAAAGAGCAACGTTCAAATCGCTTAGAAGCTATAATGAAACGGAAGAACAACGTACAAATCGTTTAGAAGGCATGAGTGTTTCATAAAAGCAAAGAATTTTAAATGAAATGGACAGGTACAAAGGCAATAAAATATTGGTTATTTATATTATGCTTAGGCGAATCCTTTTCTTTTGTATTTGTTTAGTTAGGGTTATTTTATTTATAAACAATCAGTTTTACTGCTCGCATAAAGAACTTCATTTACAGTTTCTAATGCTAATTCTACACTAATTAGATCGCTTTCGCAACTAATAAACATTGAAGATCCTTAATAGTCACATCCTCAAAACCTTCACCTTGTTGCATGTACATAAATAAAAATATGTAACCGTGTGGCTAGAGGTACGAAGCGTGTTATAAAAGGGTAATTCACAAATTTCTAGACGTGATGGAGGAGGATTACATGTACATTTAAAATATTTATTAGTTTTTTATTAAACTTCAATTCCGTTTTTATTTAAAATATTCATATATCTACCTATTGCAAAATATATATGTACATACACATTTGTGAAATTTTTGTTTTAAGAATTTTAATTTTACAGCCACAAATTCAATTCATACCTATATATTTTTTTTTTATTTTTCAAGACATATCTAAGTTACCTATGATACCTATGAAATGCCCCTTCAACGAATAGTACAAAAATAATTTTTCAATTTATTTTAAAATTTAAATTAATAAAGAATACAAATTCAGTCCAAAAACAAAATCAAAAAATTACAAATTACAAAAACAATTTACACACGGCATTGTTGCAGGTGTTCTTTTGTTTTGCCCAAACACAGAAAAATAAAAATTAAATCATTGTACCTTATTTTCTTTTTTTTTTGCGAACATATCACACGACACACATATATAAATTATAATGAAGGATTAAGGAATTGCAAAATTTTTTTGTTCCGCGTAGTTTCTCTATATGTATTATACTTCCTTTATGATATTATTATTATATTGATAAAATCATAATAGCTTTGTTTACGATATTGAAAACAAATAGTAAATTTAGAAAATATATTTTTTACCTTATGTTCAGAAATTCCAACAATTGAAATTTATTTATTTTATTAACAAATAATTCAAAAGTATAAATTTAAATGCGCAGTAGCATTGAGTAAATATTATATTGTGCATGGAGAATCATTAGCCGAAATTTACGATCTGCTAAGAACAAGAAAAACAAAATATGTTGGCATTATTATCAAGTTCCAATTTCCAATTCAATTACACAGCAAATTTAGTACACATAAAAATTAAAAAAACTTTAAAAAGAAAAATCACAGACTACCCTTACCTAGATCAGAGACCCTACGGGATAACAATATAACAATAAAAGCTGAAGAATATGAGAAAAAGCATAATTATTGGCTTTACCCCTAACTATAAAAGTCGTCAATAAAAACTGAACAATAAGAAAAAAAGCATAATTATTGGTTTTACCCCTAAATAAATAATAAATGGCCTATAGAATCGATATGATTTAACAAAGCCATAACCATATCTTAATCTTCACTATAATGGTCATACCTAATCATACCTAAACGTCAAAACTAAAATTTAAAAGAAGTGAAATAAAAATATAAATTCTATAAATAAATGTTTTGTTTTTTTTATTTTGAGTTTTGAAATAGTTAGGGCTATTATGATAATAAAAAAAAGCATAAAAAACGTATCCATGGCTATTTTAATGTGTTTTTAATGTGGGTGTGGTATCTTTTTTTTTCAAATGCATTTAATTTCATATCTATACTGCCAGCGACATCTATTCGCCACATTTTGTTCAAATATACGTTTCTATTAATAGTATTTGTTTGGGAGCGTTTAGACATCAAATTTAGTTTCATAAAAGTTTTGTTTTACTTATTTTTATTACGTTTACAAATTTTATTGCAATTACATCAAATTTTATTTCAAAAGTTTTAATTACATATCTCAAAGATAAACAAAAATCAACTTTCTAAACTTGAAAAATATGGAGATACGAATATGCGTTACGAGTACTAATAATAAATACTTATAACAAATATAAATATACTGTGTAATTTCAGAACATTTGTGAAATCAATTATTCTAAGTATTATTTGTATTGATGAATAATAATAATATTTCATACACATTTTTTGTAATTTTTAATGTATGTCTTTCAATATATTGGCATAATACAATTAGAAATTTACTTTTTCTCGCAAAATTCACTTTTTCAACAATACAAAAATGCGTGTCGAGCACTATTATTTAAAAAAAAAAAATAATGATATTCTATAACAAAGTCGGATGTCAAACTTTAATGAACTTTTATAAACAAAGTTTCACAAAAGCACAGAATTTGAAATGAAACGAAAGAGCAACCTTCAAATCGCTTAGAAGCTATAATGAAACGGAAGAACAACGTACAAATCGTTTAGAAGGCATGAGTGTTTCACAAAAGCAAAGAATTTTAAATGAAATGGACAGGTACAAAGGCAATAAAATATTGGTTATTTATATTATGCTTAGGCGAATCCTTTTCTTTTGTATTTGTTTAGTTAGTGTTATTTTATTTATAAACAATCAGTTTTACTGCTCGCATAAAGAACTTCATTTACAGTTTCTAATGCTAATTCTACACTAATTAGATCGCTTTCGCAACTAATAAACATTGAAGATCCTTAATAGTCACATCCTCAAAACCTTCACCTTGTTGCATGTACATAAATAAAAATATGTAACCGTGTGGCTAGAGGTACGAAGCGTGTTATAAAAGGGTAATTCACAAATTTCTAGACGTGATGGAGGAGGATTACATGTACATTTAAAATATTTATTAGTTTTTTATTAAACTTCAATTCCGTTTTTATTTAAAATATTCATATATCTACCTATTGCAAAATATATATGTACATACACATTTGTGAAATTTTTGTTTTAAGAATTTTAATTTTACAGCCACAAATTCAATTCATACCTATATATTTTTTTTTTATTTTTCAAGACATATCTAAGTTACCTATGATACCTATGAAATGCCCCTTCAACGAATAGTACAAAAATAATTTTTCAATTTATTTTAAAATTTAAATTAATAAAGAATACAAATTCAGTCCAAAAACAAAATCAAAAAATTACAAATTACAAAAACAATTTACACACGGCATTGTTGCAGGTGTTCTTTTGTTTTGCCCAAACACAGAAAAATAAAAATTAAACCATTGTACCTTATTTTCTTTTTTTTTTGCGCACATATCACACGACACACATATATAAATTATAATGAAGGATTAAGGAATTGCAAAATTTTTTTGTTCCGCGTAGTTTCTCTATATGTATTATACTTCCTTTATGATATTATTATTATATTGATAAAATCATAATAGCTTTGTTTACGATATTGAAAACAAATAGTAAATTTAGAAAATATATTTTTTACCTTATGTTCAGAAATTCCAACAATTGAAATTTATTTATTTTATTAACAAATAATTCAAAAGTATAAATTTAAATGCGCAGTAGCATTGAGTAAATATTATATTGTGCATGGAGAATCATAAGCCGAAATTTACGATCTGCTAAGAACAAGAAAAACAAAATATGTTGGCATTATTATCAAGTTCCAATTTCCAATTCAATTACACAGCAAATTTAGTACACATAAAAATTAAAAAAACTTTAAAAAGAAAAATCACAGACTACCCTTACCTAGATCAGAGACCCTACGGGATAACAATATAACAATAAAAGCTGAAGAATATGAGAAAAAGCATAATTATTGGCTTTACCCCTAACTATAAAAGTCATAAGGCGTCAATAAAAACTGAACAATAAGAAAAAAAGCATAATTATTGGTTTTACCCCTAAATATATAATAAATGGCCTATAGAATCGATATGATTTAACAAAGCCATAACCATATCTTAATCTTCACTATAATGGTCATACCTAATCATACCTAAACGTCAAAACTAAAATTTAAAAGAAGTGAAATAAAAATATAAATTCTATAAATAAATGTTTTGTTTTTTTTATTTTGAGTTTTGAAATAGTTAGGGCTATTATGATAATAAAAAAAAGCATAAAAAACGTATCCATGGCTATTTTAATGTGTTTTTAATGTGGGTGTGGTATCTTTTTTTTTCAAATGCATTTAATTTCATATCTATACTGCCAGCGACATCTATTAGCCACATTTTGTTCAAATGTACGTCTCTATTAATAGTATTTGTTAGGGAGTATTTAGACATCAAATTTAGTTTCATAAAAGTTTTGTTTTACTTATTTTTATTACGTTTACAAATTTTATTGCAATTACATCAAATTTTATTTCAAAAGTTTTAATTACATATCTCAAAGATAAACAAAAATCAACTTTCTAAACTTGAAAAATATGGAGATACGAATATGCGTTACGAGTACTAATAATAAATACTTATAACAAATATAAATATACTGTGTAATTTCAGAACATTTGTGAAATCAATTATTCTAAGTATTATTTGTATTGATGAATAATAATAATATTTCATACACATTTTTTGTAATTTTTAATGTATGTCTTTCAATATATTGGCATAATACAATTAGAAATTTACCTTTTCTCGCAAAATTCACTTTTTCAACAATACAAAAATGCGTGTCGAGCACTATTATTTAAAAAAAAAAAATTAAGAATATTCTATAACAAAGTCGGATGTCAAACTTTAATGAACAATTTATACGTTATAAACAAAATTCAAAAACGTATAAACGCAGCCTTATATAAAAATTTTCTTCAAAACTATTAGCGGTCAAAATTAATGTATAATAGCCGACTTTTTTTAGACTTTTTACCAAATCTCTTAATCTCATCTCAAGACTTCCTAGAATTTCGGCTAATTTGCTTTTTCCGTAATTACAATCATAACTTGCTATGAAAACATTATATCAAACTGCGATTCTAAAGTTTATTTTTGTAGTTTTAGTACGCTTAAATTGAAGGCAAATATTTCTAAAAAAAAATTTTTTTTTTCCTTATTTTATTTTCCACTTTTTAGTGAAAATATTTTTTTAATGAAAACTAATATATTTTCAAAGAATAACACATATAATCAAATGGCACTAAAATTCACTCTAACGCAACTTGGTTATTATCAAATGTGTAATTATATTTTATATTACCGTAACAAATTTTATAAAAATATGTATATTTTTAAAAAATTTTTGGAGATTTTTGATTAGATACCTTTGAATTTTTTAATTTACGTATTAAAAAATTTTCACCAATAAAAAATTATGCACTTTATAAAAAGAAACCCTGTTAAATACAAAAAATATTTGACGTAAAATCGTAAATTAAATCTGAGAAAAAGTCTGAAATGTAAACACTCATCCGACTTTATCTACGATAAAATTCGATTTTGTACGACGTACAAAAGCACAGAATTTGAAATGAAACGGAAGAGCAACGTACAAATCGCTTAGAAGCCATGAGTGTTTCATAAAAGTAAAGAATTTTAAATGAAACGGAAGAGCAACGTCCAAATCTCTTAAAAGCTATAATGAAACGGAAGAGCAACGAACAAATCGTTTAGAAGCCATGAGTGTTTCACAAAAGCAAAGAATTTTAAATGAAACGGAAGAGCAACGTTCAAATCTCTTAAAAGCTATAATGTAACGGAAGAGCAACGTTCAAATCTCTTAAAAGCTATGAGCGTTTCAGAAAAGCACAGAATTTGAAATGAAACGCAAGAGCAACGTCCAAATCTCTTAAAAGCTATAAGGAAACGGAAGAGCAACGTCCAAATCTCTTAAAAGCTATAAGGAAACGGAAGAGCAACGTCCAAATCTCTTAAAATCTATAATGTAACGGAAGAGCAACGTTCAAATCTCTTAAAAGCTATGAGCGTTTCACAAAAGCACAGAATTTGAAATGAAACGGAAGAGCAACGTACAAATCGCTTAGAAGCCATGATTGTTTCACAAAAGCAAAGAATTATAAATGAAACGCAAGAGCAACGTCCAAATCTTTTAAAAGCTATAATGAAACGGAAGAGCAACGTACAAATTGTTTAGAAGCCATGAATGTTTTACAAAAGTAAAGAATTTTAAATAAAACGCAAGATCAACGTCCAAATCTCTTAAAAGCTATAGTGAAACGGAAGAGCAACGTACAAATCGTTTAGAAGCCATGAGTGTTTCACAAAAGCAAAGAATTTTAAATGAAACGGAAGAGCAACGTACAAATTGTTTAGAAGCCATGAGTGTTTCACAAAAGCAAAGAATTTTAAATGAAACGGAAGAGCAACGTCCAAATCTCTTAAAAGCTATAATGAAACGGAAAAGCAACGTACAAATCGTTTAGAAGCCATGAGTGTTTCACAAAAGCAAAGAATTTTAAATGAAACGGAAGAGCAACGTCCAAATCTCTTAAAAGCTATGAGCGTTCCACAAGAGCACAGAATTTGAAATGAAACACAAGAGTAACGTTCAAATCTCTTAAAAGCTATAATGAAACGGAAGAGCAACGTCCAAATCTCTTAAAAGTTATAATGTAATGGAAGAGCACCGTACAAGTCGCTTAGAAGCCATGAGTGTTTCACAAAAGCAAAGAATTTTAAATGAAACGCAAGAGCAACGTCCAAATCTCTTAAAAGCTATAATGAAACGGAAAAGCAACGTACAAATCGTTTAGAAGCCATGAGTGTTTCACAAAAGCAAAGAATTTATAATGAAACGCAAGAGCAACGTCCAAATCTCTTAAAAGCTATAATGAAACGGAAGAGCAACGAACAAATCGTTTAGAAGCCATGAGTGTTTCACAAAAGCAAAGAATTTTAAATGAAACGGAAGAGCAACGTCCAAATCTCTTAAAAGCTATAATGAAACGGAAGAGCAACGTACAAATGGCTTAGAAGCCATGAGTGTTTCACAAAAGCAAAGAATTTTAAATCAAACGGAAGAGCAACGTCCAAATCTCTTAAAAGCTATAATGAAACGGAAGAGCAACGAACAAATCGTTTAGAAGCCATGAGTGTTTCACAAAAGCAAAGAATTTTAAATGAAATTGAAGAGCAACGTTCAAATCTCTTAAAAGCTATGAGCGTTTCACAAGAGCACAGAATTTGAAATGAAACACAAGAGTAGCGTTCAAATCTCTTAAAAGCTATAATGAAACGGAAGAGCAACGTACAAATCGTTTAGAAGTCATGAGTGTTTTACAAAAGCAAAGAATTTATAATGAAACGCAAGAGCAACGTCCAAATCTCTTAAAAGCTATAATGAAACGGAAGAGCAACGTACAAATCGTTTAGAAGCCATGAGTGTTTCACAAAAGCAAAGAATTTATAATGAAACGCAAGAGCAACGTCCAAATCTCTTAAAAGCTATAATGAAACGCAAGAGCAACGTCCAAATCTCTTAAAAGCTATAATGAAACGGAAGGGCAACGAACAAATCGTTTAGAAGTCATGAGTGTTTTACAAAAGCAAAGAATTTATAATGAAACGCAAGAGCAACGTCCAAATCTCTTAAAAGCTATAATGAAACGGAAGAGCAACGAACAAATCGTTTAGAAGCCATGAGTGTTTCACAAAAGCAAAGAATTTTAAATGAAACGGAAGAGCAATGTTCAAATCTCTTAAAAGCTATGAGCGTTTCACAAGAGCACAGAATTTGAAATGAAACACAAGAGTAACGTTCAAATCTCTTAAAAGCTATAATGAAACGCAAGAGCAACGTCCAAATCTCTTAAAAGCTATAATGAAACGGAATAGCAACGTCCAAATCTCTGAAAAGCTATAATGAAACGGAAAAATAACGTACAAATCGTTTAGAAGCCATGAGTGTTTCACAAAAGCAAAGAATTTTAAATGAAACGCAAGAGCAACGTCCAAATCTCTTAAAAGCTATAATGAAACGGAAAAGCAACGTACAAATCGTTTAGAAGCCATGAGTGTTTCACAAAAGCAAAGAATTTTAAATGAAACGGAAGAGCAACGTCCAAATCTCTTAAAAGCTATAATGAAACGGAAGAGCAACGTACAAATGGCTTAGAAGCCATGAGTGTTTCACAAAAGCAAAGAATTTTAAATCAAACGGAAGAGCAACGTCCAAATCTCTTAAAAGCTATAATGAAACGGAAGAGCAACGAACAAATCGTTTAGAAGCCATGAGTGTTTCACAAAAGCAAAGAATTTTAAATGAAATTGAAGAGCAACGTTCAAATCTCTTAAAAGCTATGAGCGTTTCACAAGAGCACAGAATTTGAAATGAAACACAAGAGTAGCGTTCAAATCTCTTAAAAGCTATAATGAAACGGAAGAGCAACGTACAAATCGTTTAGAAGTCATGAGTGTTTTACAAAAGCAAAGAATTTATAATGAAACGCAAGAGCAACGTCCAAATCTCTTAAAAGCTATAATGAAACGGAAGAGCAACGAACAAATCGTTTAGAAGCCATGAGTGTTTCACAAAAGCAAAGAATTTTAAATGAAACGGAAGAGCAACGTTCAAATCTCTTAAAAGCTATAATGAAACGGAAGAGCAACGTACAAATGGCTTAGAAGCCATGAGTGTTTCACAAAAGCAAAGAATTTTAAATCAAACGGAAGAGCAACGTCCAAATCTCTTAAAAGCTATAATGAAACGGAAGAGCAACGAACAAATCGTTTAGAAGCCATGAGTGTTTCACAAAAGCAAAGAATTTTAAATGAAACGGAAGAGCAACGTTCAAATCTCTTAAAAGCTATAATGAAACGGAAGAGCAACGTACAAATGGCTTAGAAGCCATGAGTGTTTCACAAAAGCAAAGAATTTTAAATCAAACGGAAGAGCAACGTCCAAATCTCTTAAAAGCTATAATGAAACGGAAGAGCAACGAACAAATCGTTTAGAAGCCATGAGTGTTTCATAAAAGCAAAGAATTTTAAATGAAACGCAAGAGCAACGTCCAAATCTCTTAAAAGCTATAATGAAACGGAAGAGCAACGAACAAATCGTTTAGAAGCCATGAGTGTTTCACAAAAGCAAAGAATTTTAAATGAAACGGAAGAGCAACGTTCAAATCTCTTAAAAGCTATAATGAAACGGAAGAGCAACGTACAAATGGCTTAGAAGCCATGAGTGTTTCACAAAAGCAAAGAATTTTAAATCAAACGGAAGAGCAACGTTCAAATCTCTTAAAAGCTATGAGCGTTTCACAAGAGCACAGAATTTGAAATGAAACACAAAAGGAACGTTCAAATCTCTTAAAAGCTATAATGAAACGGAAAAGCAACGTACAAATCGTTTAGAAGCCATGAGTGTTTCACAAAAGCAAAGAATTTTAAATGAAACGGAAGAGCAACGTCCAAATCTCTTAAAAGCTATAATGAAACGGAAGAGCAACGTACAAATGGCTTAGAAGCCATGAGTGTTTCACAAAAGCAAAGAATTTTAAATCAAACGGAAGAGCAACGTCCAAATCTCTTAAAAGCTATAATGAAACGGAAGAGCAACGAACAAATCGTTTAGAAGCCATGAGTGTTTCACAAAAGCAAAGAATTTTAAATGAAATTAAAGAGCAACGTTCAAATCTCTTAAAAGCTATGAGCGTTTCACAAGAGCACAGAATTTGAAATGAAACACAAGAGTAGCGTTCAAATCTCTTAAAAGCTATAATGAAACGGAAGAGCAACGTACAAATCGTTTAGAAGCCATGAATGTATTACAAAAGTAAAGAATTTTAAATGAAATGCAAGAGCAACGTCCAAATCTCTTAAAAGCTATAATGAAACGGAAGAGCAACGTACAAAACGTTTAGAAGCCATGAGACTTTCACAAAAGCAAAGAATTTTAAATCAAACGGAAGAGCAACGTTCAAATCTCTTAAAAGCTATGAGCGTTTCACAAGAGCACAGAATTTGAAATGAAACACAAGAGTAGCGTTCAAATCTCTTAAAAGCTATAATGAAACGGAAGAGCAACGAACAAATCGTTTAGAAGTCATGAGTGTTTTACAAAAGCAAAGAATTTATAATGAAACGCAAGAGCAACGTCCAAATCTCTTAAAAGCTATAATGAAACGGAAGAGCAACGAACAAATCGTTTAGAAGCCATGAGACTTTCACAAAAGCAAAGAATTTTAAATCAAACGGAAGAGCAACGTTCAAATCTCTTAAAAGCTATAATGAAACGGAAGAGCAACGTACAAATCGTTTAGAAGCCATGAGTGTTTTACAAAAGCAAAGAATTTATAATGAAACGCAAGAGCAACGGCCAAATCTCTTAAAAGCTATAATGAAACGAAAGAGCAACGAACAAATCGTTTAGAAGCCATGAGTGTTTCATTTGTTTTCCATTTTGTTTTTAATGTGGGTGTGGTATCTTTTTTTTTCAAATGCATATAATTTCATATGTATACTGCCAGCGACATCTATTCGCCACATTTTGTTCAAGTGTACGTCTCTTATAATAGTATTTGTTAGGGAGTATTTAGACATCAAATTTAGTTTCATAAAAGTTTTGTTTTACTTATTTTTATTACGTTTACAAATTTTATTGCAATTACATCAAATTTTATTTCAAAAGTTTTAATTACATATCTCAAAGATAAACAAAAATCAACTTTCTAAATTTGAAAAATATGGAGATACGAATATGCGTTACGAGTACTAATAATAAATACTTATAACAAATATAAATATACTGGTAATTTCAGAACATTTGTGAAATCAATTATTCTAAGTATTATTGTATTGATGAATAATAATAATATTTCATACACATTTTTTGTAATTTTTAATGTATGTCTTTCAATATATTGGCATAATACAATTAGAAGTTTACTTTTTCTCGCAAAATTCACTTTTTCAACAATACAAAAATGCGTGTCGAGCACTATTATTTAAAAAAAAAAAACAATGATATTCTATAACAAAGTCGGATGTCAAACTTTAATGAACTTTTATAAACAAAATTCAAAAACGTATAAACGCAGCGTACGAATCGTTTAGAAGCCATGAATGTTTTAAAAAAGTAAAGAATTTTAAATGAAACGCAAGAGCAACGTCCAAATCTTTTAAAAGCTGTAATGAAACGGAAAAGCAACGTACAAATCGTTTAGAAGCCATAAGTGTTTCACAAAAGCAAAGAATTTTAAATCAAACGGAAGAGCAACGTCCAAATCTCTTAAAAGCTATAATGAAACGGAAGAGCAACGTACAAATGGCTTAGAAGCCATGAGTGTTTCACAAAAGCTAAGAATTTTAAATCAAACGGAAGAGCAACGTCCAAATCTCTTAAAAGCTATAATGAAACGCAAGACCAACGTCCAAATCTCTTAAAAGCTATAATGAAACGGAAGAGCAACGAACAAATCGTTTAGAAGCCATGAGTGTTTCACAAAAGCAAAGAATTTTAAATGAAATTGAAGAGCAACGTTCAAATCTCTTAAAAGCTATGAGCGTTTCACAAGAGCACAGAATTTGAAATGAAACACAAGAGTAGCGTTCAAATCTCTTAAAAGCTATAATGAAACGGAAGAGCAACGTACAAATCGTTTAGAAGCCATGAATGTATTACAAAAGTAAAGAATTTTAAATGAAATGCAAGAGCAACGTCCAAATCTCTTAAAAGCTATAATGAAACGGAAGAGCAACGTACAAAACGTTTAGAAGCCATGAGACTTTCACAAAAGCAAAGAATTTTAAATCAAACGGAAGAGCAACGTTCAAATCTCTTAAAAGCTATAATGAAACGGAAGAGCAACGTACAAATCGTTTAGAAGCCATGAGTGTTTTACAAAAGCAAAGAATTTATAATGAAACGCAAGAGCAACGGCCAAATCTCTTAAAAGCTATAATGAAACGAAAGAGCAACGAACAAATCGTTTAGAAGCCATGAGTGTTTCATTTGTTTTCCATTTTGTTTTTAATGTGGGTGTGGTATCTTTTTTTTTCAAATGCATTTAATTTCATATCTATACTGCCAGCGACATCTATTCGCCACATTTTGTTCAAATGTACGTCTCTATTAATAGTATTTGTTAGGGAGTATTTAGACATCAAATTTAGTTTCATAAAAGTTTTGTTTTACTTATTTTTATTACGTTTACAAATTTTATTGCAATTACATCAAATTTTATTTCAAAAGTTTTAATTACATATCTCAAAGATAAACAAAAATCAACTTTCTAAATTTGAAAAATATGGAGATACGAATATGCGTTACGAGTACTAATAATAAATACTTATAACAAATATAAATATACTGGTAATTTCAGAACATTTGTGAAATCAATTATTCTAAGTATTATTGTATTGATGAATAATAATAATATTTCATACACATTTTTTGTAATTTTTAATGTATGTCTTTCAATATATTGGCATAATACAATTAGAAGTTTACTTTTTCTCGCAAAATTCACTTTTTCAACAATACAAAAATGCGTGTCGAGCACTATTATTTAAAAAAAAAAAATAATGATATTCTATAACAAAGTCGGATGTCAAACTTTAATGAACTTTTATAAACAAAATTCAAAAACGTATAAACGCAGCGTACGAATCGTTCAGAAGCCATGAATGTTTTAAAAAAGTAAAGAATTTTAAATGAAACGCAAGAGCAACGTCCAAATCTCTTAAAAGCTATAATGAAACGGAAAAGCAACGTTCAAATCTCTTAAAAGCTATGAGCGTTTCACAAAAGCACAGAATTTGAAATGAAACGGAAGAGCAACGTTCAAATCGCTTAGAAGCTATAATGAAACGGAAGAACAACGTACAAATCGTTTAGAAGCCATAAGTGTTTCACAAAAGCAAAGAATTTTAAATCAAACGGAAGAGCAACGTCCAAATCTCTTAAAAGCTATAATGAAACGGAAGAGCAACGTACAAATGGCTTAGAAGCCATGAGAGTTTCACAAAAGCAAAGAATTTTAAATCAAACGGAAGAGCAACGTCCAAATCTCTTAAAAGCTATAATGAAACGGAAGAGCAACGAACAAATCGTTTAGAAGCCATGAGTGTTTCACAAAAGCAAAGAATTTTAAATGAAATTGAAGAGCAACGTTCAAATCTCTTAAAAGCTATGAGCGTTTCACAAGAGTACAGAATTTGAAATGAAACACAAGAGTAACGTTCAAATCTCTTAAAAGCTATAATGAAACGCAAGAGCAACGTCCAAATCTCTTAAAAGCTATAATGAAACGGAAGAGCAACGTCCAAATCTCTGAAAAGCTATAATGAAACGGAAAAATAACGTACAAATCGTTTAGAAGCCATGAGTGTTTCACAAAAGCAAAGAATTTTAAATGAAACGCAAGAGCAACGTCCAAATCTCTTAAAAGCTATAATGAAACGGAAAAGCAACGTACAAATCGTTTAGAAGCCATGAGTGTTTCACAAAAGCAAAGAATTTTAAATGAAACGGAAGAGCAACGTCCAAATCTCTTAAAAGCTATAATGAAACGGAAGAGCAACGAACAAATCGTTTAGAAGTCATGAGTGTTTCACAAAAGCAAAAAATTTTAAATGAAACGCAAGAGCAACGCCCAAATCTCTTAAAAGCTATAATGAAACGCAAGAGCAACGTCCAAATCTCTTAAAAGCTATAATGAAACGGAAGAGCAACGAACAAATCGTTTAGAAGTCATGAGTGTTTTACAAAAGCAAAGAATTTATAATGAAACGCAAGAGCAACGTCCAAATCTCTTAAAAGCTATAATGAAACGGAAGAGCAACGAACAAATCGTTTAGAAGCCATGAGTGTTTCACAAAAGCAAAGAATTTTAAATGAAACGGAAGAGCAATGTTCAAATCTCTTAAAAGCTATGAGCGTTTCACAAGAGCACAGAATTTGAAATGAAACACAAGAGTAGCGTTGAAATCTCTTAAAAGCTATAATGAAACGGAAGAGTAACGTACAAATCGTTTAGAAGTCATGAGTGTTTTACAAAAGCAAAGAATTTATAATGAAACGCAAGAGCAACGTCCAAATCTCTTAAAAGCTATAATGAAACGGAAGAGCAACGAACAAATCGTTTAGAAGCCATGAGTGTTTCACAAAAGCAAAGAATTTTAAATGAAACGGAAGAGCAACGTTCAAATCTCTTAAAAGCTATGAGCGTTTCACAAGAGCACAGAATTTGAAATGAAACACAAAAGTAACGTTCAAATCTCTTAAAAGCTATAATGAAACGGAAGAGAAACGTACGAATCGTTTAGAAGCCATGAATGTTTTAAAAAAGTAAAGAATTTTAAATGAAACGCAAGAGCAACGTTCAAATCGCTTAGAAGCTATAATGATACGGAAGAACAACGTACAAATCGTTTAGAAGCCATGAGTGTTTCACAAAAGCAAAGAATTTTAAGTGAAACGCAAGAGCAACGTCCAAATCTTTTAAAAGCTATAATGAAACGCAAGAGCAACGTCCAAATCTCTTAAAAGCTATAATGAAACGGAAAAGCAACGTACAAATCGTTTAGAAGCCATAAGTGTTTCACAAAAGCAAAGAATTTTAAATCAAATGGAAGAGCAACGTCCAAATCTCTTAAGCTATAATGAAACGGAAGAGCAACGTACAAATGGCTTAGAAGCCATGAGAGTTTCACAAAAGCAAAGAATTTTAAATCAAACGGAAGAGCAACGTCCAAATCTCTTAAAAGCTATAATGAAACGGAAGAGCAACGAACAAATCGTTTAGAAGCCATGAGTGTTTCACAAAAGCAAAGAATTTTAAATGAAATGGACAGGTACAAAGGCAATAAAATATTGGTTATTTATATTATGCTTAGGCGAATAAAACAAATAGTAAATTTAGAAAATATATTTTTTACCTTATGTTCAGAAATTCCAACAATTGAAATTTATTTATTTTATTAACAAATAATTCAAAAGTATAAATTTAAATGCGCAGTAGCATTGAGTAAATATTATATTGTGCATGGAGAATCATAAGCCGAAATTTACGATCTGCTAAGAACAAGAAAAACAAAATATGTTGGCATTATTATCAAGTTCCAATTTCCAATTCAATTACACAGCAAATTTAGTACACATAAAAATTAAAAAAACTTTAAAAAGAAAAATCACAGACTACCCTTACCTAGATCAGAGACCCTACGGGATAACAATATAACAATAAAAGCTGAAGAATATGAGAAAAAGCATAATTATTGGCTTTACCCCTAACTATAAAAGTCATAAGGCGTCAATAAAAACTGGACAATAAGAAAAAAAGCATAATTATTGGTTTTACTCCTAAATAAATAATAAATAGCCTATAGAATCGATATGATTTAACAAAGCCATAACCATATCTTAATCTTCACTATAATGGTCATACCTAATCATACCTAAACGTCAAAACTAAAATTTAAAAGAAGTGAAATAAAAATATAAATTCTATAAATAAATGTTTTGTTTTTTTTTTATTTTGAGTTTTGAAATAGTTAGGGCTATTATGATAATAAAAAAAAGCATAAAAAACGTATCCATGGCTATTTTAATGTGGGTGTGGTATCTTTTTTTTTCAAATGCATTTAATTTCATATCTATACTGCCAGCGACATCTATTCGCCACATTTTGTTCAAATGTACGTCTCTATTAATAGTATTTGTTAGGGGGCGTTTAGACATCAAATTTAGTTTCATAAAAGTTTTGTTTAACTTATTTTTATTACGTTTACAAATTTTATTGCAATTACATCAAATTTTATTTCAAAAGTTTTAATTACATATCTCAAAGATAAACAAAAATCAACTTTCTAAATTTGAAAAATATGGAGATACGAATATGCGTTACGAGTACTAATAATAAATACTTATAACAAATATAAATATACTGGTAATTTCAGAACATTTGTGAAATCAATTATTCTAAGTATTATTGTATTGATGAATAATAATAATATTTCATACACATTTTTTGTAATTTTTAATGTATGTCTTTCAATATATTGGCATAATACAATTAGACGTTTACTTTTTCTCGCAAAATTCACTTTTTCAACAATACAAAAATGCGTGTCGAGCACTATTATTTAAAAAAAAAAAATAATGATATTCTATAACAAAGTCGGATGTCAAACTTTAATGAACAATTTATACGTTATAAACAAAATTCAAAAACGTATAAACGCAGCCTTATATAAAAGTTTTCTTCAAAACTATTAGCGGTCAAAATTAATGTATAATAGCCGCCTTTTTTTAGACTTTTTACCAAATCTCTTAATCTCATCTCAAGACTTCCTAGAATTTCGGCTAATTTGCTTTTTCCGTAATTACAATCATAACTTGCTATGAAAACATTATATCAAGCTGCGATTCTAAAGTTTATTTTTGTAGTTTTAGTACGCTTAAATTGAAGGCAAATATTTCTAAAAAAAAATTTTGTTTTTCCTTATTTTATTTTCCACTTTTTAGTGAAAATATTTTTTTAATGAAAACTAATATATTTTCAAAGAATAACACATATAATCAAATGGCACTAAAATTCACTCTAACGCAACTTGGTTATTATCAAATGTGTAATTATATTTTATATTACCGTAACAAATTTTATAAAAATATGTATATTTTTAAAAAATTTTTGGAGATTTTTGATTAGATACCTTTGAATTTTTTAATTTACGTATTAAAAAATTTTCACCAATAAAAAATTACGCACTTTATAAAAATAAACCCTGTTAAATACAAAAAATATTTGACGTAAAATCGTAAATTAAATCTGAGAAAAAGTCTGAAATGTAAACACTCATCCGACTTTATCTACGATAAAATTCGATTTTGTACGACGTGTAAACTCTGCCCAAGGAAAAATTGGCATATAAAAATATAATATATACATGCATAAATCGAAATTAAACTTTTTTTACATTCGAGAAGAGTAATTTCTAACTGAGTGATAGATAACTGATAGGTTTAAATTTTGTTTTCTTCCATAAATAATGTTTGCATTTTATTTTCAATTAAACTAAGCCATATGATTATGTATGTAACAAATGCAAGCCCTATATGACACATGTACGTACATTTACATATACTTAGTTAAAGAAAGAGAAATAATAAAAGAAAGAGATTAATAAAAGAAACCAAATTAAAAACCGTGGTCGGCTTGGGATTGACAGGGTAACATCTGACCGGTCGCTGACCCAGATGCGCAACTGTCAAGTTCCTGAGCAAGTGCTTACATTACCTCCACGTGGTGACCTCCGGAAACTATCCTATACAGCATCCGCTTATACGATAGGCCAAAATTGTAAGTGCGCAAAAACAACCCTTCAGATTGAAGGTTGGCGTTAGGTTAACTACCTAACCCATAAAAAAAAAACATAGTTATGAAAGACTTAAAACAAGCCTCGGATATGGATGGATTAATTGGAAACAGACCCGGAACTCGTAAGGATTTTGATTTTAGAATTTGCACCTGGAACGTTCGAACACTATACAGCCCAGGTGCATCTAACATATTGGAAAATGTCCTCACGCAGTATAAAGCTGACATCACTGCGTTACAGGAATTGCGTTGGACAGGAACCGGAATAATAAGGAAACAAAAATGCGATATATACTATAGCTGCCACGAAAAACACCACATATTTGGATGCGGTTTTGCAATCGGAGACAGGCTAAGACGAAATGTTATTGATTTCAAACCAATTAACGAACGTCTGGCCATAATCCGCATTAAAGGCACCTTCTACAACATCAGCCTAATATGTGTGCATGCTCCTACTGATGAAAAAGAAGAAACAGAGAAAGAAGACTTCTATGACGCGTTAGAAAAAGCATACGAAGCTTGCCCGCAACATGATGCAAAAGTTGTGCTAGGGGATTTCAACGCTAAACTCGGTAGAGAGCAAATTTTCGGCAGAACAATCGGTAAACATAGTCTCCATCAACACACCACCGATAATGGTTACCGATTGATCAGTTTTGCAGCGGCGCATAATACGGTTATAAGCAGCACCAAATTTCCCCATAAAGATATTCATAAAGCCACCTGGCTATCTCCAGATGGCCGTACAACCAATGAAATTGATCACCTTATGATTGACGCACGCCACTCATCGTGCGTGCTGGACGTACGGTCATACAGAGGGGCTAGCATCGACTCTGATCATTTTTTGGTTATAGCACTTTTCAGAGCCAGAATATCTAATGTTAAAACAGTGCAGTCACATCATAATCCCAAATTTAACATTAGTAGCCTGCAGTCGCCCGAGATAGCCAGAAGCTTCAAAGAGCAAATTAGCCTAAATTTAACAGCCACACCTCCTTCAAACCATTCTTCGATTGATGATCAATGGAAAAACTGTGCCAGTATCATCAAAGAGGTAGCCGCAAACACAATTGGCTTCAAACCACGAAATACCAGAAATCCATGGTATGACGAGGAATGTGCATCAAAAACGTTGAAGAAGAACGAGGCGTATAAAAAAGCGCTGCAACGGAAAACAAGAGCAGCGAAGGAAGAATATAAGGCTAAAAGAAGAGATGAGAAGAAACTCATTAGGCGGAAAAAACGGGACTTCGAAAAATCTCTGCTCATAAATATCGAATCTCATAAAAATAGAGGCGAAGTGCGGAACTTCTACAAAAAAGCCAAGCAACTGGCAGCTGGCTATAAACCCGCTACACACGCGCTAAGAGATAATATGGGAAATTTGGTTACCGAAACGCAAGGGATATTGGAGACATGGAAGCAGCACTTTCAGCAGCTGCTAAATGGAGAGCAACAACAACAACAAGAGCTAGCAACACCAGCACCAGTCATTACCAGCAACCCCCCACCACCCACTGTAGAGGTTGTTGGCCAAGCCATCAGCAAGCTGAAAAACAACAAAGCTTCTGGACCTGATGGACTCCCAGCTGAATTATTTAAAGCTGGAGGCGATGTTTTGGTTAACTGCATGCACCAAATCATTGGCAACATCTGGAAGGAAGAAAGCATGCCAAATGACTGGAGTACCAGCTCTATATGTCCCATTTTCAAAAAGGGCGACGCCATGTCCTGTAAAAACTATAGAGGAATATCCCTCTTAAATATTGCATATAAGATCCTGTCCAACATTTTGTGCGAATGTCTGAAGCCCTATTGTGACGCTGTTATTGGCAGTTATCAATGCGGCTTTCGCCCCGGAAAATCAACAAGCGACCAGATGTTCGTACTTAGACAAATCCTGGAGAAGACCCATGAGTTTCAAATCGATACACACCACCTATTCATCGATTTCAAGTCTGCGTACGATTGCATATACCGCAGCGAGCTATATGCTGCTATGTCGGAATTCGGTGTACCAGCCAAGCTCATCCGATTGTCAA
Organism: Argyra leucocephala; assembly: GCA_963942445.1. Lineage (NCBI taxonomy): Eukaryota > Metazoa > Arthropoda > Insecta > Diptera > Dolichopodidae > Argyra > Argyra leucocephala. The sequence goes on from OZ012678.1 coordinate 101,333,826, forward strand.
AAATGACACTGGAAAACACAAGATGTGCTGTGGTGATTGGAAATAACACTTCTGACTATTTCCAGACGTGTACCGGATTTCGACAAGGAGATGCACTATCATGCGACTTCTTCAATCTAGTACTGGAACGTATAGTGCGACGAGCGAAAGTAAACACGGCCGGTACTATATTTTTCAGATCTGTTCAACTACTAGGGTATGCCGACGACATTGACATCATCGCCAGATCACAACGGGCGGTCGTCGAGGCCTTTACCCAGATTGAAGAAAAAGCGAAACGAATGGGTCTCAAAGTAAATGAGGATAAGACAAAATATATGTTGTCGACAAATAAAAAGACCTCTCAACATCATATTGGTCAAAACATCACTGTCGGCACATATAATTTCGAGGTAGTTCAGGAGTTTACCTACCTTGGAACCAGTGTTAATCCCACAAACGACATCAATGTGGAGGTACGGCGAAGAATAACCCTTGCAAACCGTTGCTGCTTCGGTTTGTCAAAACATCTCGGGTCAAAGCTCCTCTCTCGAAACACCAAAGTACAAATCTACAAAACGCTCATACTCCCGGTTTTGCTTTATGGATCAGAATCATGGACACTGCCTAAGGCAAGTGAGCATGCACTTGGTGTCTTCGAGAAGAAAATTCTTCGTCGGATATATGGTCCTGAAAACGTCGATGGGGTCTGGAGGAGAAGATATAATGCCGAAATCTATGAGCTGTACAATGAGGTGGACGTAGTCACAAAAATTAAAGTCAAGAGACTACAGTGGCTCGGACACCTAGAGCGGATGGACGAAAATGCTCCAGCCAAGAGAATCTTCGATTCCAGACCCGAAGGTACAAGACGTCGGGGCAGACCAAACCTTCGTTGGAGAAACGAAATATCGGCGGATTTAAAGCAATTTCGAATCTTCAACTGGAGAGAATCCGCCCGTGACCGGCAAAAATGGAGGATGTTGATGAGTCAGGCCCAGGACCTACATGGTCTGTTGGCCACCTAAGTAAGTAAGTAAGTAAATTAAAAACACAAAAAAAATATAATGAAAATGATGATTGAAAATAATTGAAATTGAATAATAATAGAAAATGATTGAAATATAATGATAACGATTTGTATTGCACACATTTATTTTGTATTCCTTTTTTGTTTTTTTTTTTTGCTTCCTTACACCATAGAAATGTCAATAAATATAGTGAATTTAAAGAGAAACCAAATTTTAACTTTATCAAATATCCATATTCCATTATTAGTACACACACATATGTAAATTTCACCTTAGGTGAATGCAAAAAATATCTATAATCTATCTATATTAACAAGAATATACACTCCCACTTTACGTAAACCTAATTTTTAAGAAATACCAATCCGAGCAAAATATCATTAGTTAAAAGAGGTAAAATTTACATTTACTTATCGTATACCAAATTTATTATGAGAGAGAAAAGGTACAAAACAGATGTTTGCCTTTTGCTTTATACTGTAAAATAATTTTGCGTTCTTATTATTCTCCTTTGGATTTGTTTACGTTTCCTCCCATTATTTATATGAGGCAGGCAAAAAATATTAGTTCTAATATAGTTTGTTCCCTTATACGAGGATTAATTCTGATCTTTTATTATTTTAATATTTTCGTTTTAAACATTATTATTTTCGTATATAACTATTAAAAATATTAAATTATAATTAATAATATAAAATATTATTAATATTTTTGTCAGTAATAATTTGGAGTTACAAACATTATTATTTTTTATTAATTATATTAGTAAACCTATATTTTTTCTTTTTCTTACACTTAAAGTTCTTATTATCGTCTATTTCTGACAATGTTTATCAAATTTGCATATGAATTTGTGTGCAAACAAATGAATACATACATGAGTTCATACTCTTTTTATGGATATACTTTGGTTAAATGGTTATTGAAATGGATATTTTGTTGAATTGAAGCAAATTGAAACAAACATATAAAGTCCAAGGCAAGTTAATTAAGACAAATATAATAAATAAATAAATACCTAAATAAAAATTTAAAAAAAAATATAGATAGATCTAACAATGGGTTCGTTCAGTAGCATTAACCGGTAGATCTGGAATCCATTTTGGATCCATGTACCATATATCTGGCCACTGAACGCATTTCACCACAAAAATTTATCGCAATACTAGCGCCATCACCGGAAAATATAATGAGTACTTGTAAACATAAATTAAATTTGAATGGAATAATATTTATTATCATACATATAATTTATTTTTTATAACTCTTAATTTAAGTTTTAAGTACATAAATCTTCGTTAAGAATTTAAATTTTCACACTAATTCAAAAAATAATGGCGATTTAAATTTAAAAACTTTCATAAAAAATATAAACATTTAATTTTTCTTACGGTAGATGTCACAACACTCAACATAAAAATTAGACTTTTTATAAAACTAGAATTTTTTCAGATCCATTTTCATTAACCGCGATACATTAACCGGTACATTTACCACACCGTTCAGTAAACAGATCCATGGATCTGTAGATTTCAGATCCAATGGTTAATTTCACAGAACGCTACCAATATTGTAAATTACTAGCTATTCCCAGCGTAACATTCGCTGGTCTAGCATTAGCATTATAAATGAAACAATTTATTTTATTTATTGATTTTCTTATTTTCTTAAAAAAAATCAATGTTTTACAATTATAGTTTTAAGTTTTTCAATTTAACTTATTTATTATGAAAAAATATGTAAAACATTGATTTTTTTTAAGAAAATAAGAAAATCAATAAATAAAATAAATTGTTTCATTTATAATGCTAATGCTAGACCAGCGAATGTTACGCTGGGAATAGCTAGTAATTTACAATATTGTTTGATCTATCTATAACTATTTTTTTTTAAATTTTTATTTAGGTATTTATTTATTTATTATATATTAATTTTGACCGCTAATAGTTTTGAAGAAACTTTAATATAGCTTGTTTATTATTAATGCATTTTGTTGTTTTGTTTTGACTTTTAAAAAAAAAATAAAAGTCAAGTGGTTATTGACATTGAATAAAATTGTATTGAAATATTTGACTTTTAAAAATAAAAGTCAAGTGGTTATTGACATTGAATAAAATTGTATTGAAATATTCTTTGGTTGAATGGTTATTTTGTGGAATTAAAGCAAGCAAGTTGAAGCAAACGTGTAAATAAACTTATAAAGTGCAAGGCGGGTTAATTGACGTAAATATAAAAAAAAACTTCGAATCACTCCAAAATTCTTATATGAACTGAAAAATCTCATATAAGAAATTTCTTTGATTACATTTTCCTGTGGCCTCTGTGACGTCATTTTGAATTGAATGTTGCAGCCTGTCTATTTAGGAGACATTGGAGCAAACAACGATAATTATCTTATTTAATCAAAACCAAAAGCTAATTTACATTAAATATTTAAGACTTAACTTAAAAATTTATAAAAACAAAAAATATTAAATATAGCAAAATAAAAATTTAAAACTAGCCTAGTTGATTTAATAAAAAAGTTATGTTAAATTTGTTAACTAGAGATAAGTGACGAAAGCGCCTCTAAAAGGAATAATATATTTAATAAAATGGGGAAAATTAAAAATAAAACTAAGCAATAGAATAATTATAAAGAAAAAATAATGCTTATATAGTAAAATATAAATGAAAATGATGAAAAAATTCAACAGTAAAACAAATTAAAATAAAATATAGCAGATTATAGAATTAAAAAACAAAAATTCAAATTAATTGATTTAAAAAGTTTTCAATAACGTGATGATCAAAAGAAAAAAGCCATGATTTGATTCCTTTATGAAATTTGAACTTTTTCGCAACGAAGATAATCTGGTAGTTTATAGAAATGACATTAGAAACATTCGCATTGACATTAGAGATTAATAGGAATAAAAGCAGAAATTATATATACATAGATAGTTCATTTCGAACAAGTTTTGTTAGACGTTTTCAATATGACGAGAACACCCCAAAGAATAATTTTGCTCATACTATGAGAAAAAAAAAAAAAAACAATTTTAAATTCTCTCATCTCTGAAATCATCATCTCGCTTTGTATTTTTTATTTTTAATTTTAATTGAGTGCCAGACAGTGAATGAAATGGATGTGTGTCGGATGATAACTTGTAATAAGGAAATTACATTATATACATACATTAAACATTACATATGTATGTATGTGCTTAGGATATATTATTATGTTACATTTATATAGCAATAGCATACTTATGAGTTTTTTTTTTCTTTGCTTTGCTTGCTACCTGTAAAATAAAGATTGATTATGATGATTAGATTTACCATTTAAAGAAAATAAAATTTCGGAAAATAAATTTTAAATTTTTTATATATTTTTAGTAAAGGGAAAAAGCCGAATTGAAGTGTGAATATAAACAAACAACATAATTTCAAATCAATTCGGCGTAAAAAACCCTTTTTAAAAAAAAAATAATTCATATTTCATTTTATATATATATGTATATAGAAAAAAAAAATAATAACTTATTTACAAATTTAAATTTTAAAAAAATTACAAAACATAAAATTTAACAAAAATAAAAATTAACGAATAATAACATTAACAATTAAAGAAAATAAAATTTGATATTTATGATAACCATCTATGCATGTACATATTATATCACAATTCAGTATTCACTCACAGCATGGCATTGGTTCACATGAAAAAAATAAACAAATTAATAACAAAAAATCAAATACCTACTTATTAAAAAATGCAAATTGTTAGTATGAATATTTGTTAGTTCTTAATTAACTTTGAATAATATTTAGTTTATTATTTTCGGCTTTTTTTCTTTTTTCTCTTTTACCAATAGCTTCTATACTTAATAATTTTTCACACAACCACTTTGTTTCTTTTCTTAATAAAAGCAGAATTAAAAATTCTAGAAACTTTAATTTATGAGGCAAGCATTCGTTTTTTTCACAAAACCATTTCGAATATTTAATGGATTTATTTGTTTCATCCAAACAATATGAGATAATATTTTTAAGTAAATGCTTTTTATAGTAATTTTGTGCAAAATAATTATCAAATATTTGAATATGAAATTGTGTAATTTCAAAAATTTCTTCTGTTGGAGCTTTTAAGTGAAACATTTCTAAATCACTTTTATAATTTTTTTGATAAATAAATTGCTCCGAGTCTAATGATAAGAAATCATCAGATTTTTTTAAAAATAAAATTTTACATTTATCACAACTAATCCTTTTCATTAATTTAAAAATAACATAACCGCATATGTATCTCTCTGCATTGCATGAAATAATATTTTTTGTCATCAAAACATTATTCGTATTGGCTTCATCATAACCTATTATCATATTTGTGATTTCATCATCAGTTTCATCAAAAGTTTCATCAACATTTGATTCGGAATTATTATCTTCGACCGAATAATCTTTTAAATCTTGAGGTAGAAACTCTGCATCATCCTCCTCACAATTAGAGTTTTCAAATTTATGATTAATTAATTTAACTGACATTATTTTAGCCAATACGTTACTAAATTCCATTACAGATGGGTTATTATTGCAACCATTTCTGTAACGAACCAAGGCAAATAAATTTTCCAACACATCTTGATTAAGCCTGGATAATATTAAATAATAAAATTCATTTTTATCATATAAAGTAAACATATCTTTAATTAGATCTATAATGCCAGTTAGAGTTTGGATCATGCCATCAATGCAATAAATTTTCTTGGATGTAGTTGGTGTTATTTCTTCAAAATTTTTTTTCATCTCTATTAAATATTTAAAAGTTATATTATTTTTTTGCACTGCTGAACGAAAAGGATTTCTATCATATAATTTTTTACTATTTAGACAGTCAAATAATTTATTAATTTTAGATACAAATTCAGCTGTTGATGAAGCACAAGGTTTTCTCGAAACAAATTTCCCAATTGAAATCATTGTTTTAATAGCAGCTGCAACAGAATTGCTAAAAATTTGACTTGCCAATCGAACATTCATTTTTTCAAATGAATTGGGAAATATGTGTTTTTTGGAAAGCTTCGGGCACATTCTTTTAGTATTTTTACTTTCATGTAAATATAGTGATTGAATAATTTTAAATGACACTTCACCATCAGTAGTTTTAAGGTCATATTTGAGCAGTGTATTTCGAAGTGACTTAATAAGATGTATCGGATCGAAAAGTGCGAACACTTTTTTTTTCTATTCCCTTAAAATTATAAAAAAAATAAGGATTTTCTTTTGTAACACCTAATGTGCTAAAACATTTTCTATTATTTGTGCCTTGGTCACATACTACTGCTCGGATATTAAGATTCAAATTGAAAGCGGTATCTAAATTTAAAAATAATAAATTTTGAATATCTGTACTACTAATTGGTTTATCGGTTGTGTAATAGCTTAGTACATACTTCCAATTATTTACTATGCCTCTTAATAGGAAAACACATATATATTTTGCAACATCTCCTGTTCGTTTGTATCCATAGTCTAAAAACCCTGTAATTTCATCCAATAGGGGATTATAGCTCAAATTTTTTCTAATTGCTATTTCATCAAAAACTAACACTGCCTCTCTTGAAAGTTCATTCATGTGAAAAAAAATAACATTTAATTCATTAATGTTTTTTTCATTTAGACCTATGGTTAAAAATTTAAGAGGAATCCACCTATTCAGGGAACTAAAATGAGGCAACTTAAGCTCTATAGAATTTCTTAAAAATTTGTATCCCTTTGGTGAATTGAAGTGCAAATTCAAAGCAATATTTTTTTCTTCCTCTGTCCAATTTTTTGTTGTCTTAAAATTCATTTCAAGAAAAGTTTTCGCATTACTTGGCAAATTTAACATTGTTACAGAATCTTTTTTTTGTTCGATCAGCTTCTCTTTTAATTTTCTATTTTGTGATTTCAAATACGTAATTTTGTTTTTCAAATTTAAATTTTTACGTTCAGTAATGTTAAAAGCTCTTCGCGAAGCAGTATACTTTTTATTATAATATGTTTCATTTTTCTGGAATTTCAGACAATGTTCACAGAAAACAGTGTTAGTTATAGCATCAGATGATTCTGAGCGAATATTTTCAATAGGCACAGATAAATAATTTAAATTTTCTTTTGTGTAAGTTTTTGGGATATTTTCTTTTCTGTTATTTTCTTCAAATACCAAAAACTCATTTAAATCAATTTTTACCCTTTCCGTTTTGTTTTGAAAAGGCTGAATACAAGAAGAACTTTCAGAAAAATCAAAAATATTAAAATCTTTTGTTTGATTTTCTTTGTTATTTGTTCCTGTATCAGGTAAAAGTAAAGTAGGAATTGCATTTTTTTTAGCCTCATTTTTCCTAAATATTTTTTTTCAAAGTGGTTCTCGCATATTATTAGTCTTTTGTTAGTAATCTTTTCAACACTTACCTTGCATTTCGATATCCATCTACTGAACATAGCCTTATCTTTTGGAAACGTAAAAAATTTGCCATCAAACGTTCTTGGGCTATTCTTACAGGATATACAAATTATTCCCGACTTGCGTTTATCCGAATTTAAATCTTTAAACATTTTATAGCGCACGCTTTTACACTTTCACTAGAAATTATACACTACACATAAGTATATAATTTCCTCCTTGACAGATTCATCAATTAAAAAAGCGCCAAAACTAAAACAATCACCTCAAAAATTCTCCCATAGTTTCTCATGTACTTTTTTACTTATTTATTACAATGAAATGAGGGAGGATATATGAGCTTCAGCTTACTATATAATTTATGTACATATTTAAATTGTCTCATTCTATACATTATCATATTCTTACTCAATCCGTTCATATAAATTTTTTAGAAAAAAAAAGTTATCATCGAAAATGGAATAATATTTCTTCCTATTTCTTTTTCTATCAAAATAAAAATATGACTTGATTTTTTTCCTTTGATAAAATTACCAAACACCTTACCAAACAACTACACATTCAATTTCACATTGCATATACATATTCCTTTTTTTACTATTGTTATTCTGATAAGACAAGAAATTATTATATCCATCTCTATAGTCTATACGAAAATATTATATTTTGTTCTGGGGTGCTCTTGTCATATGAACGTAATATTTTTTTGGGTATATATATATTTTAATATATATACATGCATATAAATATAATTACCCAAAAAGAATTCTCAACGAATTTTTTAAATCATGGTATTTTTTGAAAAATAGAATTCTTCTTGAGATAATAATAAAATATTCATTATGCATGTATATGATCAATTTACTATGCATACATGTTTGTGTACATGAATGCTATTGCTATTTCGTAAATCGCAATGTACAAAGAAAAATAACAAAAATAAAATTTTATTATTTCCAAGCAAAACATACCATCCGCTTATCTTCTTGATGATGTTTACTGCTTGAAAATAATTTTAAAATGAAATTTCAAGAGAAAGAGAGAACATTTAATTTTATTTAGAGAGAGCAGAATTTTGATTTTATTTCTCTGGGGTGCTGTCGATTTCAAAAATTTTTAAGAAAAGTGAATTGAACCTTTTATATGGGAATGAACTATCTATGTATACATAATTTCTGATAAAAGCTAGATTTCTGATGTTGACACGTAAATTGTATGTTCCATATAACCTTGTAGTATTATACCCGGAATTGTTAAAAAATGTTTTAAGAACTATGTAAAAATATAAATGTCAGGAAGTAAAACAATTTATTAGCAAAATTTGTTTCTAAACAATTTATGTATTCTTTTATCAAATGCTTACTCTAAAATGTGGTTTAATAATTATTGTTAAATTATTGTTACTCATATTATATGTATACATATCATATTATACATTCTAAATTCTAAAATTCATCCTATTTAGGATGCCATACCTAAAATTTACTTCTTAAAAATAAAAAAACACACCGGTTTATTTTCTTTTAATTTTATTAAATCAAAAAATATATCAACATACAGAAATAAAATACAAATGTAGATGAAGAATAGAAAAAAGCAAATAAAAACTATATAATTTAAATATATATTTAAAAGACTATATATATTATATTTTAGAATATATTATAAATAGAAAAACAAATTTGTTTATGCTTATATTAATAGAAAAAAATATTAGTTATGTATAAAAGTTTCTGTTTAATTTTAATTTAAGGGTGTTAAAAGGGTGGTAAAGGCTCTAGACGGAACATATGCTAACCTATGTTTCCGATAAAAACTAGGAAATGCCATCTGGTAAAACATCTACAGCTCTGCCATCAAATCCGACTCTCACCTCCTCGAAGGTAGGTAACATAGTTATCTGCCGGGTACCACCTGGTAACTTGTAAGGCTAACGAGAGCGGGTGAATGCGAACACTTGGCGCAATATCTAAGTAAATCGATTTGGTTAGCACGTGCGCGGACGCGATCTATGGTAATTGAAATTGTGAGTGCCGGCACAAAAAAAAAAAAAAAAAAAAAAAAAAAAAAAAATCCAGAAGCGTTTGACCTAAAATAGGCGGCTCCCTGGTCTGCGGCTGATCCCAGAGGGGCGGCAGTTAAAATCACCTGGCAGGAGGTATAAAATGCAACATAAAAACAAATAATAATGTATAGTCTAAATAACAAAATAAACTCGGTAGGGATATCTACCAAAGTGTCGGCAGAGACCACGGCTGCCGGCGAGGGCTTGGCTGAATGTACTAGACTTTCAGATGAGTCGCCAGTGGGGAACAACAATTTAGACAAGCTGATTAACCCTTTTAAAAAGAGTGCGAGGGTTCCAAGGTCGCCATCAAGGATGACCGAGCCAATAATTGATATACGGAGTCAAAATAATAAAGAACCAAACGAAAACCATATACTCCAAAAGAGGCTAAGCGAAATAGAGGCATTATGTATGTCACTAAAAAAAGAAATTTCGGCATTAAGAGCAGAAAACGAAGCTTTGAAAAAAAGAGAAAAACGTAATGCACCAAATGAAATCATCGAGCAAAAAGAATATTTCACGGTTGAAGATGAATTGAGCAGAGAAACTGACTGGCTGCTCAAAAAAAACAAAAGATCAAATAAAAAAAGAAAAGCTACTTCTTCACCTGAAGTTGAATCGTCACCATCTGGTTTAACAAAAACCTATCAGGAAAAAAACTCCAAAACAACTGAATTTGTGAGCAAAAGGAAAACCAAAATTCCACCTCTAATCATAAGTAACATAAATGATTTCAAACCATTAAATAAAATGATGCAAGCTAAAAATATAAAATATGAAATAAAATTGCTAAACAATAAGCAGCTGAAAATAAATCTGGAGACGGAAATGGATTATAGAAATCTAGCTAAAGATCTCAATGATACCAAGTACGAATGGCATACTTATGAAAGCAAAATAAATAGACCAATAAAAGTCATGGCACGCGGCTTGCACCAATCTTGCATGCCAGAAGATATAATAAGTGAGCTTCATAATAGGCAATTCAATATCATCAATGCAGTAAATATGATAAAGAAAGTCAAGGAAAATGATAAACAGGTAACTGTTAAACTCCCAATTTTCATGCTTACCTTTGATAGTAAGGAAGACATGAAAAAAATTTACAAAATCAATCATATTCAAAACATGATAGTTTATATTGAACCTCTGAGAAAAAGCAAAGATATTCCTCAGTGCAAAAGATGTCAGCGTTATAATCATACGCAAAAATTTTGTAATAGGGAGCCTATATGTGTGAAATGTGCTGGTAAACATTTAACAGCAGAATGCGATAAGCTGAAAACTTCACAGCCAAAATGCTCCAACTGCCAAGAGTCTCATCCAGCAAATTACAGAGGATGTCTTATTGCCAAAGAACTTCAGAAAAGGAGAAACTCTGTTTACCCAAAACTAGTTCAAAGGCAACAACCAAGAGAATTTATATCAAAGAAAGTAATAAAGGGAGTAACTTATTCTGCCATAGCAAAAGGCAAACTCAATGAAGATGTCTACCAAAGCAATAAAAATATGAAAAAAAATCGAGATTTCACTGCTGATGAAACACCTAGAATAGCTTATTCATCAAATGCAAATAATCAAACGCCGAGAAGAACTCGTTCGTCAAACAATCAAATTCCGAGAAGAGCTCGTTCAACAAATACGAAATTGATTGCAGAAAAAGAACAGCACGGAACTATATTAAAAACAATGGAAAAACTAATGAGTCTGGTAGATAGAATCTCACTAAGATTAGATAACTTGGAAAGTAGGTATACTGTTAAGTATCCTGATATGCCACATAACTCAATTAGATAATGAATAAGGACAAAATCACTATATGTACTTGGAATGCGAATGGCATTAACAACAAAAAACAAGAATTGGAAATGTTCCTAAACTTACGAAACATAGATGTCTGTCTCGTGTCAGAAACCCATCTAACAAAGGGGCACAATTTAGTAATTCGTGGATACAAAGTATATCACACAACGCACCCTGACAATCTACCAAAAGGAGGTAGTGCGGTCATAGTAAATGATCTTATTACCCATCATGAACATTGTAACATACAAAGTACAGAAATGCAACTCACAGCCGTACAAATAAGGTGCACAAAGCAAAATATCAACGTAGGAGCGCTGTACTGCCCGCCCAATCACGCTATTAAAAAACATATGTTCAAGAGCTTATTAATGAAATTAGGTGAAAGATTTATTCTTGGAGGTGACTACAATGCTAAACATCTAGAATGGGGCTCCAGGATGACCCTTACTCGAGGTAAAGAACTGAGAGAGGCGCTGAGAGAAACAGGTTGTTTATTTCTTTCAACAGGAAAACCAACATATTGGCCTGCAGATATAAACAAAACTCCTGATGTGTTAGACTTTTTTATAATGAAAAAAGTATCAACTAATTTCACATCTATAGAAGATAACTATGACCTCAATTCCGACCATTCTGCTGTCGTCCTAAAATTAAATACAACAATAGTGAAAAAATCTTGTAAACCATTTTTAACCAACTCATCTACAGATTGGTTAAGCTTCAAAAAGATTCTGCTAGAAAAAATTAACTTAAGAGTAACATTAGACAATGAGGAACAACTAGAAACTGCTACTGAAAAACTTATGCAAGCTGTCCAGTTTGCAGCTTGGAGTAGTACTAAGACAAAAAAATCAAAAAAAATCAGCCCTAGATATCCGGTGTATATCCTTAACATGGTAAAAGAGAAACGAAAAGCGAGAAGGAGGTGGCAACAAACGCGTGACCCATCCAGCAAAACGGATCTTAATAATAAAAGTCAGGAGCTAAAGAGAGAAATAAAGAAATTAAATGATAGATCTCTGAATTATTACCTACAAAATTTAACAGCTACTAAAGAAACAAATTATTCTTTATGGAAAGCTACGAGTAAAATGAAGAAGTCTATTGTGCATTCTGCACCACTGAGGAAAAATGATGGCTCATGGGCAAGAAGCGATAAAGAAAAAGCTGACACTTTTGCAGATCATCTCGCTGAAATTTTTAAGCCCAATGAAATGAACACTGTTATTGATCTAACTGAAATATATAACCATGAAGATATAAATATTCCCTTAATAAGTCGAAAAGAAGTAATTAAGGAAATAAAAAACCTAAAATTAAATAAAGCCCCAGGTTTTGATTTAATAACTTCAAATGTGCTAAAAAATATACCCAACAAAGTTCTCACACTCTTGGTATATATAATGAATGCCTGTATTAAACTTAAACACGTACCTAGTATATGGAAAGTTGCCGAGATAATAATGATCCAAAAACCAGGAAAGCCTGCTATCGACACCAAATCCTACAGGCCGATATCTTTGCTTCCTACAATATCGAAGTTGTTTGAAAAGTTACTATTGAGAAGGATTCAACCCCTCATAGAAAACAGGAATATAATACCTAATCACCAATTTGGGTTTAGGCAAAAACACTCAACAATAGATCAAGTACATCGAATAACAGACATTATAGAAAGGGCACTGGAAAATAAACAAATTTGTTCTTCAGTATTTCTAGATGTAGCCCAAGCTTTTGATAAAGTTTGGCATGAAGGACTCATCAAAAAGCTAAGTTGTTTGCTCCCTAAAAATTATGTTCAATTATTTTCATCATATCTCTCAAATAGAGTTTTTCGAGTTAAAAATGAGAATGAATACTCCTCTCTAAGAGATATAAAAGCTGGAGTACCGCAAGGTAGTATACTGGGTCCAATTTTATATTTGTTATACACCTGTGATATACCCGATGTAGAAAATATAAAAATAGCAACCTTTGCAGATGACACAGCGTTGATGGCAGTTGGTTCTACTATAGAAGAAGCTACAAACAAACTGCAAAAAGCTAATGACGAAATTTCCAACTGGTGCAAAAAATGGAAAATTAAATTAAATGAAGCCAAATCTAGTCATGTAAACTTCACCTATAAAAACATAGTAACTCCTCTCTCAGTTAAAATTAATGATGTCGTGATTCCATACGAGAATAAAGCTAAATATCTTGGCATGACCTTGGATGCAAAACTGAAATGGAAAGAGCATGTAAAAATCAAAAAACAAGAACTCCAGTTCAAATATAGAGAAATATACTGGCTGATTGGGCGGAATTCTACGGTCTCGACCTATAACAAAGTTTTGATGTATAATCAAATATTGAAGCCAGTCTGGGCATACGGTATTCAAATATGGGGATGTGCTAAACAAATCCATATTCAAACTATCCAAACATTCCAAAATAAGGTACTGCGCAACATAGTCAATGCTCCATGGTATGTTCGCAATGCCGATATTCATCGAGATCTGAAGATCTCATCTATAAAAGACGAAATAATTAAATGCGCTGCACGGCATAAAACTCGTCTGATCCAACATGTCAATACCGAAGCTTCTAGCTTAATTGACAATCAAAACTTTGTGAAGCGACTAAAACGAACAAGACCACTTGAGTTAGGTTAAAACCTTTTATCTATTAAAACCTTATTGGATTTTGGTAGATCAAAGGTATCTATGTTTCTTTGAGTTAAATGTAAATTAATGGTTAGTCTATAAGACTAGTTTTAATGTTGCAATAATGATAGGAGTTTTTAGTGGGTTAAAGTCCCACAGTCCTTCAAACTGCCTTCCCCGGTAATAGGTAGTCCCTGAAGCCTCTTTCGATGATTTACTACTATCTGGAAAAAAAAAAAAAAAAAAAAAAAAAAAAAAATTTTAATAAGAAAAACAAATTTGTTCAGGGTTAGATTAATAGAAAAAAAATAAAAAATATGAAAAGTTAAGAAATGAATGTTTAATTTAAAGTGTTAAGAAATAATTTTCTTTGTTTAATGGATTTAGATGAATTTGATGTGACAAAATTTTTTTGATGAATTCTATTTATTTATTTATTTATTAAACAGTGGACCTGCAGATGAATCTGTAGGCCAACTACAGACCCTTTTCCTCTACGGGATGTGGGCCTTTAAAATATAAAAGTAAATTTACAAAATAAAATATATAACATCTAAGAAATACAATAAATGGTATAAAAGAAAAGACTCAACAAATTAACAAAATAGAAATTACAATTTAAAACAAAATTATTAGTAAATTAACAATTCAGAAATAAAAATTTAAAATTCAAAATTTTAGCAAATTAACAAATTATCAATTTAGTAAAATAGAAACAAAGTTAATTGTACACTTATAAAAAATAAAGTTTGATGAATTCTTTTATCATTATTTTTATTTTTGCAATAATTATTCATCAAAATACTGCACCAAGTTCTCATACATTTTTCCTATGGCTTTTAAAGCGCCATCTTAACAAAAAAAAGTACGAAGTGTCATGCCTGTATATTTAGAATGCCTTGAAGCAGACCACGATCTGTCAAAAAAAAAATTAATTTTTTTTTTTGCTCAGAGCGTTTAGAGCTTGAAACCCGATTTTTTTATGCGTTCAGAACGCGCTCAGAGTACTCTATGTGTTCGATTTAAATTAACAGAGCACGTAGATCGCTTGAAATTAAATGAAAAGTGATTTTTATTTTAAAACAAAATAGATGATGCTACTGGAGCTTATGATTGTAGAGTACGGAAAACGATAACGCGAGCATTTCATCAAACGTTGTGTTTTGGTATGATTGAAAACGCTTGACAAACGTACTGTAAACGATTTTTCTAAAATGTCTTTTGCTTATGATTGAAAACACTCGAAACCAGTTTGTTGAATAAAAATGAAACGTGTTGCTGTGCTAACACTTGAAAATTTAATAATTAAAAATTGTAAGTAATTTTTAATAGTTTTAATGGAAAAATTTAAGATGTATTTTGTCCTATTAAACTATTAAATATTAATTTAAATATAAATTGTTATGATTAGGAGAAAAATAATTTTTTATAATTACAAGAACTTAATTATAAATTTCTGACCTATACACAAATACGATAATTTCTTAGTTAATTTCTTATCACTTATTTTTATATTTTTTAAATAAAACTGATCAACCAATTATTATTATTATATAAGTACTAGCTTGGTAACCCGCCATAAATGACGGAACAAAATAAATTCTAGCATTTATTTCCTTCATTAGAGTTTTCATTTCAAGTTTAAGAAAAAGATACGTATTTGCTTACTAATTTATCGTACCTTTATTTTTGTATTATAACGCTTTTAATTACCATATAAATAGAATATTTGTAGTAAGGTGCAAAATTTTCTATTCCCTAAGGGTTATTTACTCGATCCTTTTAGCGACATCCTTTTTGCCAACTTTGAAAATTTATGGTATAATTCAGAATCAAGTTAATCCTGTTAACATTCAATAACATTCGCTGCGTAAGATTAGCGTCGAAGTTTATAGCGAACAAATAATATTTTATAATGAGCCACAACTTTGAACGAAAACAATTTTAAAAACAAAAATAAATAAAATTGTTAATATAAAAAAACAATAATATTGTAGATACACATAATATTTATTTTAAAAAATAAAAACTCGTGTTGGAGAAAAAATTAAAATAAAAAAATTTACTGCAAATAAAATGGTATTTACAAAACTGTTCAGAACTTTTGAACCATTGATCGGTTATTTAAAATTTCATTTCATTTCAAAAAATTCATTATCGAACTGTTCATGTTAAAATTCATACATAATTATTATTTATAACACACATTAAAAAGAAGAAAAACAATCAATATGTTTTAACCGATACCTATATATATACCTACTTGCTATATTAAAAAAAATCATCACTCTCTAAGTCTCTACAACATACATTTCTATACACTTGAAGAAAACAAATATACCTAAAAATTATAAATTTACAAAGATAAGAAATAAAAAATAATAGTACAAAAATTCATTTAATTTCTTTAAAAATGTATAGGGTGTTATTGTTTTTATGTGTAAATCAGCAGAACCAAAACCTAACCCCATAATACATACTAAATATTATATACGATCATAAATTTATACATATATCATATAAATATATATATATATATATATATATAAGTTAATAAATACACTTTATTTATTTATTAAATTTTTTATTTTATTATTTTTTTATTTGAATTTCTTCAAATTCAACTTTATCGTACAAGCTACTAATTAACTCTAATTTAAACTTTTACTCACAATCTTAAAACAGTTAGTTTGAATTAAAATATTTGCTGAGTTAGCAAATTCCAAAATTTACTTATTTCACACGGAATTTAAATTATAAAAAAATAGAATGCAGTTGTGAAATAAGTCAGCAAAATTATTTGAAAAACAAAAGTTTAGAATTACAATTTAGAATATAAAAAAAGCGTATGTTTAATTTTATGTTGGTTGATGTTAATTGATTGTGTGTTTTGTGTTGGTTGATGTTAGTTAATTGTGTGTTGTGTTAACTCCTCCCTTCTTAAAGATCCGCGTCCCGTGGATCACATGTTAAGACGAATTGGTTGAATATTTTCCATTGGTTCTTGTAAGATAGTTTGTGGTGTTGTGATGGTAACTTTGGAAAATTTGTTCCAAAGTTTTGTTAGCAGAGCAATAGCACAGGCGGTGATGATTATCGCTAAAATGCTTATGTCACTTGCAATTGATAGATTGTTAATTTTTGATAGAGTCTTTAATTCCTTGATGTTGTCCAATTGAAGATTATGAACATATCCCACGTCGAGTTTCATATTAACCTCTGTTATATTTTGGAGAAAAACTGGTGGCATAATGTGAGATGTAGCAATTTCTTGATTTGTGAATTTGATGTTTTTTATTCCTATTGTTTCATTGCTAAATTGAATCACGAAGCTTCCGGATAGATGTTTTTGAAGGTGTTTTCCTACGAGTTCGCCATCGAAATTAGTGAGGAAGATTGTGTTTTCATTTATCTTTTCTATTACTTCCTTGTCACTGAATTCAAATTCGCATCCAGCGTGAAGTCCTTTTAACAATTGGTGAATGCAGTGGTCTTCCGATAGTAGTTCTAGTTGGTCCCTCTTGCATAGCATAACGTTGCCGATTTCATCGCATTTTTCTTTAATGCCAAATAAAGCTGATTGGTTCTTGAATATTTCCTTGTATTCGAGATATACCTGCTTCTTTTGTTTTGATGTTGCACGAAGACTCATCTGATCATAGCTTTCCTTTCCAGTCTTTGGCAAAGATATGACATAAAGGATTATTGAATCTCGGACGATCATGGCAGGTTGCGCAAATTCTATGGCTTCGATTTCGTTATTGTAGGGAAGCGAGTCCATTTGATGTATTATTTCGTGAATTTCCTCTCTGCTGAGCAAGTTGGTATTTATAATTCCTTTTTTTCCCAGTTGGGCTGCTGACACGATTTCCTGTACAGCTTCTTTTATTATGACCAATTTGTTGAACATAACTTGTTCTTGTTTTTCGTTACTTTCCTCTGTAATTTTGTTAAGGACTAGGTTGTAATTCTTTACTATTTCGTTCGTCAGTCCCATTACTTCTTTGTTCACCTTATATTGTTGGTTGTTATTTTCAACAATTTCATTTTGGCTCTTAAGAACTTCATCCCAATCGGTTGCGTCTGGTGATCCCGCTAACCATTTCCAAGCGGATCCTATCCAATTAATGGATCTCTTAGTTTTGTATCCAAGTTTTGGACCTTTTAATTTTGCAAGTAATTGGTTCACCTGTTCCAATTGATATTCTAATTGAGGTTTAATTAGGCTTTTTTCGTCTATCTGTTTTATTTTGAAGGTTAACTTGCTGATCACATTTGCATAATCTTCCAGGTTGATTGATTGGACGATCTTAAAATTACCATCAGCAATGTTTCCAGTTCTTTGTTTGATGACTGCCAAGGGCCCTTGAAGTTCGTATACGTCGGGCGAGGCGTTGGTATTACATATTAGTAACCTAAAATGAGAAAAGTAGAATGTTTGATTATTCCGTTGCCAAGTTCTTGATTTGGGATTTATGAATCCGTTTTCCACTGGTTGTTGTTACAGTGACTTTGTGATTTTTTGACACCGTTTCTTTTTTGAAGATTGGTTTTGTCTTCCCTTGGATTTGTTTAATTGCGACAAATATTACATCACCTTCCTTGTAGGTTTTAGGCTTATTCTTTTTCAGATTTTCCCTGCTGATTTTTATTTTCTGATTTCTTTTTATTTGTTCTACCAGGTTTTCGTTGATTTTTTCCCTTTGTTCGAGGAGGTTTTGATAGTTCACTCTTTGTGTTCTGCCGAAGAATATATCGCTTGGTTTTTGTTTGGTTACCGAATGAACGGTATTATTGTATCTGTCTACTGCGATATTTATTACTTCTTTCAAAGTTAACTGCGGGAATTCATTCTGAAGACATCTGACAATTTCAATTATAGTTGAGTGTACTCTTTCGACTGCTCCATTTACTTCGCTCCTTTGGGTAGGAGTGCGATATAGTTCGATATCTAGAGCTTTTATAAAATTTGAGATGATCGGGCTAATAAAGCTTCTTTCGTTATCGATTACTAGCATCTTAGGTACGGTAAAGAAGTGTAGTATTTTCGTTACCTTGTCTCGCAGGTGTAGAGCGGATTTGTCTCTGATACGGAAAAATTTGGTGAACTTAGAAAATTTGTCGATACAGGTTATAAATTTTTCACCTTTAACTTCAATGATGTCCATATGTAATATTTCTGATGGATATGTTGGCACAGGACTTTCCTGGAGTTGTGGTTTATTCGGATGTCGGTCGTACTTGTTTATTTTGCAAATGTCGCATGTTTGAATATACTTCTTTATTAGGCTGGTCATACGGGGGAAAAAATATTTTTCAAGAATTTGTAGTTTATTTTCGTTCCCATTCCTATGTGCTCTTCTGTGTTCCTTTTCGATAATGCTGAATTTGGTCTCTTCATTGTGAATATCCTCAATTAGCTTTTGAGTTATGCAAATTCTGAACTTAACGAAATTTTTCTTATAAATCTCGTGTAGGACTTGAATATGTTCCTCGGGGATTTTGATTCCATTCGTGAGATTGAGTTTCAGCTTTTGCTTTAAATTTAGCGTTAGAGCTTGCTCGTTTATTTCTGGAATGTTTATGTGATGTCGATAAAAGTTAGGGTGCGTCTCTTCAGTGTATGATGGGTCGCTTGATATTTTAATTATTATTTGATTTTGAAACGCATTTAACGGCGCTTCGGTGTGAGGTATTAAGTCCGTGTTATCCTGTTCGGCACTGTGGACAGTTTCCGTCGATGAAGAAGATGTTAGAGTGTTCACTTCCAGTTTTAATCTCGACAGGGCGTCTGCTACCACGTTTGTTCGTCCTGGTTTGTACACCAGTTCGTAGTTGTACTCTTCTATTTTTGCCTTCCACCTTTTTAGTTTAGCGTTATTGTTTCTATTGCTCAAAGCAAAGGTGAGTGGCTGATGATCGGTCATTATTCGTATCTTCTTTGCACCATAGAGATAGTTTCTTAGATTATCTAAAGCCCAAACTATCGCTAACATCTCTTTTTCGTTAGTAGCATAATTCTCCTCCGTTTTGCTAAGTGATCTAGAGATGAAGGTGATTGGTTTGTCCTTTCCGATATCTCCTTGGGAAAGTACTGCTCCAATAGCATGCTGCGACGCATCAGTGGTTAGGATGAACGGTTTTTCGAAATTTGGAAAAATTAATATTTCTGTTGACATTAGGAGTTCTTTCAAATTATTGAAGGCCCGTATTTCTTCCTGCTCTAACTTTATTTTTACTTTCCTTGATTGGTTCGCCTTCACTTGCGCATTTTCACCTCTGGTTAAATTTGTTAAGGGTTTCGCCACTTTAGCGAAGTCCTTGATGAACCTCCGATAATATGAGGTTAACCCTAAAAATGCTTTCAAGTCCTTTAGGTTTTCCGGTGGTTTAATGTTTTGAATTGCTAAGGTTTTCTGTGGGTCAGGTTTTATTCCCTTGTTGGTTATTCTATAACCTAAAAATCCAGTCTCTGTTCTCATAAACTCGGTTTTATCTAGGTTAACTCGGAGATTCGCCTGCTGTAATTTCTCAAAGATTTTCTCGATGTTCTGCAAATGTTCTTCTTCATTTTTCCCAAAGATGATGATGTCGTCAATGTAAACATAGCAGATCTTTCCTATGTATTCTTTTAGCACATCGTCGATCATTCTCTGGAAGATAGCAGGAGCGTTTTTGAGTCCAAAAGGTAATCTGGTGAACTCGTATTTTCCATTCATAGTGGAAAACGCTGTTTTATGGATGTCGCTGTCTTTCATTTTGATCTGGTGGAATCCTGAAGTTAGATCTAATGTCGTAAAAAATTTTGAGTTTCCCAGGCTTGCTATGGTATTTGAAATATCTGGTATTGGGTAGGTATCTGATATTGTGATAGCGTTAATCCTTTTGAAATCAATTACTATGCGATACTTTTTTATTCCAGATGAGTCTTGCTTTTTTTCTACCACCCAGATAGGCGAATTATATGGGCTTTTCGATGGCCTTATTATTCCATCTTCTAATAGTTTCTTGATTTGTTCTTCTACTTCACTTCGCATATTAACCGGATATGGGTATGACTTCGTATAGATGGGATCATCGGTCGATGTCCTTATTTCAGCCTTTACATTTGTATCTATTATTTCTTTATCGTTGATCGGTCCGAAAATATTTTTGTATTTTTCCAGGATTGTTCTTAGTTGGTTTTTGACTTCTTCATTTAGATGGCTATTTCTAATTTCGATATTATTGACTTGGATTGACTTCTTTTCTTTTAATGGAATTTCTATGTTTGGTTCAATTTTTAAGATGTTATTTTTTCGATCGATTACTGCTCCTAATTGTTTGAGAGTGTCGTCTCCGATTATTCCGTCAAATGTTTTCAATCCAGGAAGAACGAAGAAGTGTATCAAAGTGTCAATTCCTATGCTTTCAAAAAATTTTCCGCTAACTTTCTCTTTGATTTTTATTTCACCTCCAGCTGATTGTATTTTAAAGATGTTTTCCGTTGGTGTTGTTTTGTTTACTAAGTTGGGTCTTATAAAATTTTTGTTGGCTCCAGTGTCGATTAAAAATTTAAGGGTAGATTTTTCCTTCGTGTAGTATTCTAGGTAAGGAATGCTAGAGAGGCACCCGTCATAAAATTTACCTCTGGTATCTCTTCCTCTAGCTGCTCCTGAAGGTCTTCTTGTACAGCATAACAGTTCTCTTCTTCCTCTGTGTACTCATTTGCTTCGTGGCTTTCTTCGGAAGTTTCCATGTTGAATAGCCGCTGTTGTTTTGAATACGGGTTATTGCTGATACTGGCTGGTCTTTTAGTTAAGGCGTTGTTAGGGTCGGACGGCCGATTCATGTAGTTAACTTGTCTTGTTTGTATTGATCTATCGACGTCCATCCGCTCTAGTGGTTTTGGTTGCGTTGGCCTTGGTGGAGGAGGGTTATTGTCTTGTTGGATTTTTCGGTGTTGCAGATTGTATGCTGCATTCTGTTGATGTATAGGAAGTTTGTTCTGTTGATATCTTACTGGTTGCCGGATACTACTGTGCTGGATAAGTCTATTTGGATCTGATCTTGAAATTGGTATCCTGTTTATTGGAGTGGTAATTGAATTATTGAAGTTCTTGTTGTGGAAGCTAATACTTCGATAGTCATAATTTTGTAGGTCGAGGCAAGTCGAATAGGCTTCTGGGAGTGTTTGGGGTTTCTGCATCATTAGGTATCTAGAAAGTTCACCGTTTACTCCTCTTATAAATACGTCCAATGCTCTATTCCGATGTGATTCTACCAATGCATCTATGGTTTCCCTCGAGTGACTTTCCGTTTTGACCTTGTTGATAATGAGCGAAAATTGATGGTTTACCCTTGCGTAAAATTCATCGATGCTGCTTCTGCCCTGGGTAAGCATGCTTAGTTGATGTTCCAAAGTTCGCATGTCTCTTTTGTCTGCGTAATGCAGTGATAAACATTTCTTGATGGAATCCCAGTCTTCATCAAATATATTGTAGGAAATTAGTGCGGCGTCTGCACTGCCTCTTATTTTTCCTCTTATGGTTTGAAGAATTGTACGATATATCGGTTTATTTTTTACTAAAGAATAATCTTTTAAGATGTTCTCTACGCTGTGTATCCAAGATACGTACTGCACAGCGCTTCCATCGAAGATTTGAAGCTCCTTTACACTATCTGGCAGTCTCGATATTTCTTTCAGCTCTGTTTCGTTTCTTGGTGCTACTGGCGGTTGTTCGATTCTTATTGCATTTGCATTCGGATTTTCTAAAAAGAATAGCCTGGCCTCCAGTTTCTTGGTGTGTTCTATTTGAGCGTTAACTGCTCCAGTTAGTTGACTAATAGCTTTTTGTAATTCTTCCATTTCTTGTTTGTTTTTTTTCTTATTTTATATTTTTTTCTTTTTCTTTTTTACTACCAAAGAAAAACTGTTTTCTTTATTACTTAATTACTAATTTACAATTTTTTCTTTCTTTGAACTTATTTTAATTTTTGGCTAAAATTAATTTAATTTTCTTTAATTAACCTATTTTCTTAACCTAGAGTAAAACTCGAAAAAAAATTTTATTTCTTTATTTAAATTTTTCAATTTTTTTTTTTTTTTAATTCTAGTTTTTAGTTTACTTACAATAACTATTATTTAAAATTTTTTATTTTTTCCTTTTTTTTCCTTCTTTTTTTTTAAACTTGGCTTAGTTTCTTGCAAATTAATTTAGTTTGTCTTAATTCTATTAACTATTTCTATTTGTGGATATTCTATTAATTATTTGTTTAACCTATAGTAAAACTCCAAAATTTTTATTTCTTTATTTAAATTTTACAATTTTTTCTTAAAAATAGAATTAACTTTTATATTATTTAAAATTTTCTCTTTTAAAAAATTATAAATCAAAATTAATCTAGATTCTATGATTTTACTTTTAAATAGGTATTAACAAACTATTAGATATTCTATTAATTATTTGTTTAACCTATAGTAAAACTCCAAAAAATTTTATTTCTTTATTTAGATTTTACAATTTTTTCTTAAAAATAGAATTAACTTTTATATTATTTAAAATTTTCTCTTTTAAAAAATTATAAATCAAAATTAATCTAGATTCTATGATTTTACTTTTAAATAGGTATTCAAAATTATTTTGCACACACTTTTTTATGCAATTTGAATTTGATAGTAAACTGTTAAAAAACTGTAGCTTAAAATTTTTTCTTTTTATATGTAATTTTTCAACAAAAAAAAAAATTTTTTTCTTTTTCTTTTTGACTTAAATATTTACTTTATTTGGTTTAAAAAACCCCTTTTTTAATTATCTTTTTTTTCTTTTTAGTAATATAATTGAATTTTTAACTTAAGCTTTAATTTCTTTAATTTTTTCTTTTAAATTTTTCACTTAAATTTTATTTAATTTGATTTTTCCTTTTTTTTTTTTTTTTTTTATTTCTTAAAAATTTACTTCTATTAGATTTTATTTAATATGATTTATTTCTTCTTTTTTTTGTTAAATTTTTCACTTAAATTTTATATAATTTGAATTTTTTTATTTTCATAAAATTTTCTGTTTAGATTTTATTTAATTTAATCTTTTTCTTTTTTTTTTTTTTCAGGTAAGATATAATTCAGTGTTTGTACTTACAGAATTGTTGTAAAATATAACATTATACTTAAGGTTGTTTCTGTGCTTCTGATCATGTTCCCATGTTAATGATCCTTGATGCACGCTGAAAATTATGATTGGTATGTATGAATCCTTTTTTGCGTGTCCTCGGGTCCAGACTGCGTACTCGGGTACAATCCAATCGGTGAGAGTAATTATTGTTGAATACTTGCTTTTGTGCCTATGATTATGTTCTCATGTAAATAATCTTTGATACACGTTGTTGATAAAGCTGTTCCGTGCTTCTGATTATGTTCTCATGTGGATAATCTTTGATGCACGCTGTCACGGTCGCCAGTTAATAAATACACTTTATTTATTTATTAAATTTTTTATTTTATTATTTTTTTATTTGAATTTCTTCAAATTCAACTTTATCGTACAAGCTACTAATTAACTCTAATTTAAACTTTTACTCACAATCTTAAAACAGTTAGTTTGAATTAAAATATTTGCTGAGTTAGCAAATTCCAAAATTTACTTATTTCACACGGAATTTAAATTATAAAAAAATAGAATGCAGTTGTGAAATAAGTCAGCAAAATTATTTGAAAAACAAAAGTTTAGAATTACAATTTAGAATATAAAAAAAGCGTATGTTTAATTTTATGTTGGTTGATGTTAATTGATTGTGTGTTTTGTGTTGGTTGATGTTAGTTAATTGTGTGTTGTGTTAACTTATATATTAAAACAAAAACAATAAATAAAAAAAAATAAAAATAAATAACAATTTTAACTCATCAGTGCATCACATTTCTGGCTTGAGTATATATATACCTATAGTACTTTACAGGATATGCATACAGTATGGCAAAACAAAGTTATCATAACAACAACAAAAAACAAAAAAAATAAAAATAAATAACAATTTTAACTCTTCATCTCATCACTTTTCTGGCTAGAGTGTATATATAGGTATACCTATAGTACTATAATACAGGCTATGCATATACGGTAGTAAAACTATGATCATTATCATAACAACAAAAAAACCAAAAAAAAAAAAATATGTAGACACATATTGTGTATATGTAATTTTAAATAATAAGAATAACCTTTAAGTGCATTATGTTTTTTTTTGTGTTAAATGCTGTTTGCCTTTTGGTTATTATACCATATTAAACTATTGATAAAATTTCTATTAGTCCTTCTTATTATAAATCAAAAAAATTGTTTGTTTTATTTATATTATTATTATTATTTTTTATTTTTCCTTATTATTTGCGAAGAAGACTAACATTAAATTAAAAAAATATATTTCATGCAGTGGTATTTTTTCCTGCAAAGGTTCAGCATGGTAGACAGGGGTTAAAAAAAGAGTACCAAAGTAATTTGTATACATATTGTAATTTGTATATGTGTTAGAGCGTTCCGTCGAACTTACAAACATCCAGATAAATGCAGAATAATATATATATAATATAAGTAATATAAGATTATGTAAGTATGTATCTGTTTTGTTTCTAACTTTTGTATCTGTTTTTGTATCTAACAAAAATAAATTTTTTAGTAGAATTGGGGCTTATGATTGAAAACGAAACGAAACGATCAACACTATCACCTTCTTCACATTTTGATATGATTGAAGACGTGTTAATAAAAACATTTTCGAAATTTAACTGGCAGTTGTCAAAAACATATGTTTCAATTTTTTCTGGTTGTATTTCTGTTTATTTTAATATATTTATTTATTTATACTCCTTAGCACAAACAGTTTACAAAACAAAATTATATACCTATTTGCTACAAATCAAATTAAAATTGAAAATTTAATAAACTACATACATTTTAATAAAACAACAAACAAAAAAGAATAGCAAAATCCTAAAAAGAGCGATTGTATAATTTTTGTGTTTGTGACTGAGAGTCATCTTAAATAAATTGAATGAGTGTAGATGGTGCAAATTTCTAATAACGATATTGCTTGAAATTAAAGTTGATTTTAAATTTCCTTTTATAATCTCTGTAATGAAAATAACATAAGAAACCTCACGCCTAAAGTTCAATGTATACACAGATCAATAAGTTAGTCTTTGCTCATATGGTGGTAAGATAATAGGATTAGTAGACCATCACATGTAGCGTAAAGCGAATCTAAGAAATTTTGTATTGCCTATCAATGTGTACCTATATGGATAAACGTTGACTAAACTTGACTTGAATATTCAATATTCGTTCTTACCTTACTACAAGAGAAGTGTACAACGACTCAAGAACATAGGGATCTGAAAATTCATTTGATCAACGTTTAATAAATTTTAATAAAATACATTTATTTCGTTTAGTAATATAAACCAATAAATCATTTATGTTAATTCTAACCAAATTAATTAATGATATAGACCCATGTATATAAGAAGTTATATTTCTCCATGACTGGTTGACGATCACTAGGTAGTATTCCAAAAAATGTTGTAAACAGACTGTATACATTCAAACAAGAGAGAGCAATACATTCAAACTAAAACCTATCCAGAAATTATTATATGCATTATAATTACCAAATTTATTTGAGAATTTCTAAATAAAATAAAAAAAATACCGAAACTAATCAAAACAAATATAACTATTCCGGAAAGCATCATCAATTCAACTTTTTCAGTTATCAAACATCCGATTGATATAGTACCAAAGAATATCCATTATAAGAAGGTTCACTGGAAGTCAAGATATTTTTACAAACACATTTACAAAAAAAAAACCATTAGTTAAAGAAGCAAAGAACTATTGTAAATATTTTCTTATGTAAGAAGTTGTGAGAAAGGAAGAGTGCGATATAAACCATTTAAAAAACCACTTCATTTTTGCAATGTAATTTTAAATAGCCCACGGGAGATTTTCGTTTATTTATTTAGCCCACTAGAGATTTTTCATGTGTACAGTCGTCTGAAATTTTGTGTACGAATTTTTTTCAAAATAAACGTATTAAATTTATAAGGGTATGAGACTAAATAAATTTTGAATGATTGATTTTTTATAGATCCCTATATAAAATAATATTCATTTCAAAAACATTATTTCTTAAATATCATATTATTTTATTTTATTTTCTTATAAGGGAAGTAAATTTTTGATCATTCATGTATTTTCAATATACACATTTTTTCATATATTGAAATAAGTAGTTAAAAAGAATATCAAGCGGTTTGTTTTTTTATGAATAATCCGATGCCTTTTTAGTTTCTGAAAAATTAAATTGTGCATTTTAATCCTCAATGAACTAATAATACATATTATATTATTTTATATATATATTATTCTGCATTTATCTGGATGTTTGTAAGTTCGACGGAACGCTCCAACACATATACAAATTACATATGTATACAAATGCATATATATACAAATTGCTTTGGTGCTTTTTTTTAACCCCTGTCTACCATGCTGAACCTTTGCAGGAAAAATTGGTTGCATGAACTATATTTTTTTAATTTAATGTTAGTCTTCTTCGCAAATAATAAGGAAAAATAAAAAATAATAATAATAATATAAATAAAACAAACAATTTTTTTGATTTATAATAATAAGGACTAATAGAAATTTAATCAATAGTTTAATATGGTATAATAACCAAAAGGCAAACAGCATTTAACACAAAAAAAAACATATTGCACTCAAAGGTTATTCTTATTACTTAAAATTATACATAATAATACACATGTGTATCAGCAAATTTGTATTGTGTAATATTATACATTATACTACTTTATTGCTTCTACCTTTTATTTTTGGCATTATTGTGTGCGTAATTCACTTCACTCAAAAAAAATTATTTTTGTTTTTTTTTATTGTTTGCTGTATCTGTATTCTGTATGTTCTATATGCTCCATTCCAAAAATATTATTTTATTTTCAGTGTTAAGTGTTCACTTTTCACTTCACTGTTCAGGTTCATTGTTCAATCAATAGAACTTGATAGAAGTAGAGTAGGATAATTAACTCTATTTCTACGCCGGATAATAAAACATTTTTTTTTTTAAATTGAAAATTATATATGAAAATGTTTTTGTATTTTTTGTAAATTTTACCAAATTAGATACAAAATTTTGAATATTTTTTTAAAAATAACACAATACCATAATAACAGTTTATTCATATAGCAAAATAAGATTCCTATACATTATACAAAAGACAAAATTTATATGAAAATAAGATCCCACTTTTAAATTTGTTCTCCCAGAGGCCACAATAACGCTAATACGGTATAATTTATGCTAAATGGAACCCAACTAACGAATTATAACTAAATGGAAGTGAGTACGAGTATACCATACAAAAATACAAACATTTTATACAAATTTGTTGGTATGGTACTTCTTTTTCTGTTATATAAAAAAAAAGATTAGTCTTAGGCCAATATAGTTTTTTTAAATAGAAAATTAGTAAAATCTTTGTGTATGAATAATATAAAAGGAATCAAAATCAATCTTAATAAAAATAACAATGTTTTTTCAATTTAAACTTACTTTTACTTTATTACCGTATTCTATTATTACACAGAAAACTATTATTGTTAAATTATTTGAAAAAAAAAACAAAAATTATTTATGTTTTTGAAATATTGAAAATGTAGCAGTAGTTAGTAATATATGAATATATGAAATTTTCAAAAAGTACTAACACTAGCCATCAAAATAATTTCCATTAAAAAGAGAGAAAATATATTGAACGAATATGTTTATCTTTAATAATATACATGTGTATCAGCATATTTGAATTGTATAATATTATACATTATACTACTTATACCTGCTTATACCTTTAATTTTTGTCAATATTGTGTGCGTATTCTTTTTCTGTTATATAAAAAAAAAAAAGATTAGTGTTAGGCCAATATAAACATAAATAAAAATAAATAAAAAGTGATATAAACATAAGTACTGTAATTTCGGAATAAAGAATCTAATGAAAGAAAAAAAGAAACTAGGATTTATTTTGCTTCCGTCATTTATGACGGGTTACAAAGCTAGTAAGTAATATAATTACTTGACCTGTTAATTTTGTAAATAGGTAACAAAGCTGAATATTAATAATATGAACATTTCAAACTTGAATAAATAATATTCTTTATTGATATGCATTTTTAAAATAGAGTTAAATTTATTAATAGCATTTTTAGTATATAAGAAAGTACTTAGAAAAAAAAAATGCAGATTATATATGAAAATTAAGCAGTGTATGTTATATTTAAAAATAAATCAACTCTAACGCTTAAAAGAAGTTTTTATAAAAACTATTCTATATACAATCTTTTAAAAATGTTTCGAAATTGAGAAAACATAATCTTGTAAGTGTTTGGTGTGCGGTGCTGAAATAAATTTTAATTTGGAATTAAACTAACTAACTAAAAATAAAGACAATATTTTTTTCATACAAAAAAATTGTTCGTTCATTTTTTTTCCACTTTGTATTTTGAATTTTTATATAAATAAAATCCTTTTTTAAGAAAATTCCTTAAGTTGGCTAAAGTTTTGTTATAGTTGAATTAGAATCGTTAAGTTTTGACAAAACTTAAGCAAATTTAAACCAAATTTGACAGCAAAACTTAAGGTTCCTTCAGGCAGCTTAAATCTATTATAGTCAGGGCTAGTTTCTAAGTATCAGTCATAAGCCCCAATATAAAAATGTAAGCAGTAAACACAATTGCAACTACCGACAATAAATTCGCGACGAAAAAATTAAAATACATACGCTCTTATGTATCATCATTTATGTATGCTCACAATTCCAACTACAATCGCTCAACCACATTTTCGTTATCGTCGAAATAAGCCTATTTTCTATTTTTTTCGCTGGTAGTTGGATTTGTCATTTCTGACAACCTTTTTAAACATAAAAAAATAAAAGCAAAACAATTATTCTGAGATCTGATATTATAATATAATTGTTATATATTAGCAATGTATTTGGATCTGATGATGCTACAAATAAATTAATAAATTATTCAAAAATTTTTTAAAAATATTTTAACAAAATATTTTTTTATTCTGAAATTATGCCATTTGCTCTTCTTTTTTGTTTATTTATTTTTATTTTTCGTTTCGCTGCAATTGTGTTTCAAGTTGAGCAAAGAGAATTTCGTAAGTCGGTGGTCGCAATTTTGTTTACCGCTTAAACACTTTTGCCACCGTAGTTTGTTGGCAAAAGGGTAGAGAGGAAAACAAAAAAAAAAGCTTCGGCCTTTTTTATGAATACCAAATCGATCCTATTTCTGGTATTTTTTTACAAACACATAGAAACATTAAAGTTGAGAATTTTTTTCACTCTGAGAATTTTTTTATCAGCAGAAGAATTTATTATTATTTTGAATTTTGGTTGGATTCGTAGTTCCGGAAGAAATGTATGGGAAAAAAATAATGATAAAAATGAATGAAAAAATATGATCTTGAATTTTTTTAAAGGGATTTTAGGTTTATTTTTCATTTTTTTTTATTACAAGACAATTTTAGCTATTTGGATAATATTTTAGTATTTATGTATGTATTATAGTTATTTGTACATATATGTAAGTATAAATGTTAAATAATAATAAAATAAATAAAAATTTGAATATGAATTTGTACAGGAACAGGATATGCACGATAATTAAATATGTAGGTGTTTTTTCAGCTTCGATTTTTTTGTTTTAGGTGTATACGCATGTATAAATAATAAAGGGTTTAACTTATTTGCATTTATATTACGTAGTAACTAACGGTAAATTAATTTAACATCTCAGTTAACGTAATGTTCAGGTAATATTTACTATTTAAAAAATTAAAACATGCATATGAATGCATTTAAAATATTTTTTTTAAATTTAAAAAGAAAAGGATGTGAGATACATATTATATTGTATGAGTGTATAACTATTCTAACACTCTAATATTAATGAATGAAAAAATATGATTTATGAACTTTTTTGAAGGCATTTTAAGTTTTTTGTTTTTCTTTTTTTTTATTACAAGACAATTTTAGCTATTTGTATAATATTACTTTAGTATTTATGTATGTATATATAATTATTTGTGCATATAAGTATTAACAATAAAATAAATTAAATTTGAATATGAATTTGTACAGAAACAGGATATATACGATTTTTAAATATTAAGGTATGCTTTTAGTTTAGATTTTTTTTTTTTAGGTATATTATACATACGCATGTACACATGATTTAACTTATTTGGATTTATATTATGTAGTAATTAACAGGTAAATTAATTTAACATCTCAGTTACACGTAATCTAAAAAAAACCGGTAATATTTCCTGTGTAAAAAATTAAAACATGCATATTAATGCATTTAAAATATTTTTTTTAAATTTAAAAAGAAAAGGATGTGAGGTACATATTATATATTATGAGTATAGTTATAAGAATTTAGTCTAACACTCTAATATTAACTATGAATATACGTGATGGAAAAAAGAATGATGATAAAAATGAATGACATATTATTATTGAATTTATTTGAAGGGATTTTAGGTTTATTTTTTTCTTGTACATAACAATTTTTTTTTAGTTATTTTAATATTATTACTATTTTTTACATAACTAAAAACAATAATAAAACAAATACAAGTTTTTTTGAATAAATGAAAATTTTAATTTAATATGATTTCGTACAATAATATGGTAAGATGTTATATTATTAGCACAAATAAATAACTATATGTTATTTATTTGTGCTATTAGTATGTAACATTATTAAAAAAAAAAACAAAACAAAAACCTTTCTTGTTGTACCATACACCGCTTATACTCAAAAATAATCTCCTTTTATTCAAGAACAAAAACAAAAAAAAAACAAAACCAAAAAATATGGAATTCAACAAAACCTTTTGCGCTTGCGCATCATTTTTATTTTTCATGTTTCCTCTTTGAAAATTACACAGCCTACACACAGCCTACAATAATAAAAGCCCTGACACTCCTTTTGAGGTTATGTTTCGGACAATACATTTAAACATTTTTAGAAAAAAGCTGTAAAAACTGACAACCTGAAAACTATTTTTTTTGTTTCTTATTTTGTCTTTTTTTTTTTTTAAATGGCTATTTTTACCTATTCTAACCTATTGCACAGAAACAGAATTGCATTGAAACTTCAGAGAAACCTAAAACTTTTACGTCGAAAAAAGTCGTAGAAGGCTTATCATATTCACAGGTAACACAAAATAACCTAAGTCAAAAAAGAAACCCGAAAGAACAAAATAAAGTTTCTACACAAAAGTTGACTGAAAATACCATTATGCAGATGATGCAAAATATGATAAAAACAATGAATGAAATCTCAACAAGACTATGCACATTAGAAAACAAACATAATGAAATATATATGTATACACCAAAAAATAAATCCGCAAGGCATGGTTAAGAACGCACTTCGTATAGTCACGTGGAATGCCAATGGTATTCTGAACAAGAAAAATAATTTGGAAATTCTATTGAGAACACAAAATATTGATGTATGTCTCTTGACAGAAACACATATGACAGATAAGTCATCGCTTAAAATAAATGACTATACATGCTACAGCGCAAACCATCCGAGTAATACACCCAGAGGTGGTAGCTCAATTTTAATAAAGAAAGATATTAAGCACCACGAGGAACTTAGTCTAGAAATAGATGAATTCCAACTAATCGTGCTACGAATTATGTCTGTTAAACAAAGCCTTTGTGTCGGTGCATTATACTGTCCACCCAAATACAACATAAAGAATAACATGTTTGAAGAAATTCTTAAACTACTTGGCGATAGATTTATCCTGGGAGGTGACTACAACGCCAAGCACATAGATTGGGGGTCTAGAGTAACCTCTACGAGAGGAAGAGAGCTAAGAAAAGCTATAAAAGAAAAAGGCTGCATTTACCAATCTACCGGTAAGCCAACCTATTGGCCAACTGATAGAAATAAAACTCCTGATCTGCTTGATTTTTATATAACAAAAAAAATTTCACCCAATTATATTAAGCTAGAAGATAACCATGATTTGGACTCAGATCACTCTGCAGTCATACTAAATCTATATGAAAAGGTTATTAAGAAACAGTCGAAACCTCTGCTAACGAACAAGACAACTGACTGGGCTAGCTTTAAACAAGAAATAGAAAACAAAATAAACATAAAAACAAAACTAAGATCCAAATGTGATATAGATTCTGAAGTAGAAAATTTTATTAAAATTATTCAAAATGCTGGATGGAATAATACAAAAAATTGTGAATATAAATCGGTAGGATTCAACTACCCTAGAGAAATATTAAATATGATAAAAATAAAAAGAAGAGCTAGACGCAGATGGCAACAATCGCGTGATCCGGCAGACAAAACTGTGCTAAATAGATTAACTCAGAATCTTAAAAGAAAAATTAAAGATCTTAAAAATGAAAATTTTGAAAAATATATAAAAAATTTATCAGCTAAAAGAGAAAATAACTACTCGTTGTGGAAAGCAACAAAGAGTACAAAAACCTCGATCTCTCAAATCCCGCCAATCAGAATGAAAAGCGGTGAATGGGCGAGAGATAATAAAAATAAAGCTGAAACATTCGCAGATCATCTTGAAGAAATTTTTTGTCCAGACGAGACAGATTCGGATGATCTCACTGAAGAAAATAAAAATTGGCAAGAAAATGTTATATCACCATTTTCAGAGAGTGAAATAGTGGAACAAATTAAAAAACTCAGAGATAAAAAAGCTCCAGGTTTTGATCTAATTACATCGGAAGTCCTGAAAGAACTTCCGAAAAAAGCTATAACAATGCTAACACGCATTATAAACGCTGCTATAAGAATAAGGTATGTGCCGAATATGTGGAAAATAGCAGAGATAATTATGATACCAAAGCCAGGTAAGCCCATAAATGAGGTCAAATCCTACAGACCAATATCATTACTACCAATAGTATCAAATTTATTTGAAAAACTATTATTGATTCGAATGAGACCGATCATAGAAAATAGTAATCTGATTCCAAATTATCAATTTGGCTTTAGATCTAAGCACTCGACAATCGATCAAATTCATAGAATAACAGACATAATAGAAAAAGCTTTAGAGGAAAAGAAAGTGTGCTCTACCATATTTCTAGATGTAGCCCAAGCTTTTGATAAAGTATGGCATCGAGGCTTAATAAATAAACTAAACAATATGTTACCTAAACAATACGTAGATATACTCTCATCATATCTAGAAAACAGACTATTCAGAATAAAACAAGACGAAGAGTATTCTACTATTAGAGATATTAAAACGGGTGTGCCTCAAGGTAGTATTCTGGGTCCCATACTGTATTTGCTCTACACCAATGATTTACCAGAAATGGAAAATATAACTGTAGCTACATTCGCTGACGATACTGCGTTGATGGCAGTAGGATCAAATATTGACGAGGCTACAATTAAATTGCAAAGAGCAAGCGACAAGCTATACCTCTGGACAAAGAAATGGAAAATTAAACTCAATGAGTTAAAATCAGTACATGTAAATTTTACAAATAAAAAATTAGAAAATCAACCACCATTGGTAAATCTGAATGGGGTCAATATACCCCAAGAAAACAATGCTAAATACCTAGGAATGACATTAGATGTCAAACTTAGATGGAAAGAGCACGTTAAAAAGAAAAAATTTGAGCTTGAAAATAAGTATAGAGAAATGTACTGGCTCTTAGGTCGTAATTCTAAATTACCTATACATAACAAGATTTTGTTATATAATCAGATACTCAAACCAATATGGTTGTACGGCATACAAATATGGGGATGTGCCAAACAAACACATGTACTTTGTATACAAAAATTCCAAAATAAAGTCTTGCGCAACATGGTAAATGCCCCCTGGTATGTTCGCAACAGTGATTTGCACAGAGATCTAGAAATTCCTTGCATAGAAAATGAAATAAAAAGATATGCAACAAAGCATATAGCTCGTCTGGAGGGACATGTTAACGTTGAGGCCACTCAATTGCTAGATAATCAAAATGATGTCAGAAGGCTTAAAAGAACTAAGCCACTAGATTTAATACGATAGAATTTCGTAAAATTTTTCTTTAAGAAAATCAAAATAGCAATAAATTAATGGTTAGTCCGTTGGACTAGTATTAATGGGAGGGGTGTGGTTTAGTCAGTAAAAATCTGGCACACAATGGAAGCTACGGGGCTCATTGTGTCTATGAAGATTCCCACCAATCCACGCAAAAAAAAAAAAAAAAAAAAAAAAAAAAAATTTTTACCTATTTTCTTTTAAACTTTTTATAATTAAATTTTCCCCGAAATACTCCTAATTTTATATTAAAATAAAATTTAGGATTTCTTTTTTAACATATCGAAATTTCAAGCCTAAACTCGAAATTTTAGTGCAATATTTAATAAAATTATTTTCAAGTGTTTTCTGTTCAAATTTACCGCGTTCATTTTGACAATTGAAAAACAGAAAGAGAATTGAAATGTTTTCAAATTAAGTACTTGAGCTTTCAAAATTTATTAGAAAATGTGACTTAAATATGGTGAGTAATTTTAAGTTTAAACCTAGTTTTTGTGTGTTAAATTGAATTTAAAAAATATAAATTTTATACTAAAATAATATTTAAAAAATTTTCTTTGTGTTTAAAAAAAAATCTACATGAAAATATTATTCTTTATAGTGATTTTGTGCAATTAAACAAATTAAGGGATCACATTCAAGTAAGTAATTTTTGTGTTTTTTAATACAGTGAATACCAAAAAAAAAAATCAATTTTTAAGAAACGTGATATTTTTTTTATTGAATTATAATAGAGTTGATTTTTTTTTTTTTTATATTCTTTTAAATAATCATTAAATAATAAGTAATAATAATAAAGTAAAAAGTAAATAACTCTTGTATTTTCGGAGAGATTTGTACGTTGCTCTTCCGTTTCATTTCAAATTCTGTGCTTTTGTGAAACGCTCATAGCTTTTAAGAGATTTGAACGTTGCTCTTCCGTTTCATTATAGCTTTTAAGAGATTTGGACGTTGCTCTTTCGCTTCATTTAAAATTCATTGCTTTTGTAAAACACTCATGGCTTCTAAACGATTTGTACGTTGCTCTTCCGTTTCATTATAGCTTTTAAGAGATTTGGACGTTGCTCTTCCGCTTCATTTAAAATTCATTGCTTTTGTGAAATACTCATGGCTTCTAAGCGATTTGTACGTTGCTCTTCCGTTTCATTATAGCTTTTAAGAGATTTGGACGTTGCTCTTCCGTTTGATTTAAAATTCTTTGCTTTTGTGAAACACTCATGGCTTCTAAGCGATTTGTACGTTGCTCTTCCATTTCATTATAACTTTTAGGAGATTTGGACGTTGCTCTTCCGTTTCATTTAATATTCTTTGCTTTTGTAAAACACTCATGGCTTCTAAACGATTTGTACGTTGCTCTTCCGTTTCATTATGGCTTTTAAGAGATTTGGACTTTGCTCTTCCGCTTCATTTAAAATTCATTGCTTTTGTGAAATACTCATGGCTTCTAAGCGATTTGTACGTTGCTCTTCCGTTTCATTATAGCTTTTAAGAGATTTGGACGTTTCTCTTCCGTTTGATTTAAAATTCTTTGCTTTTGTGAAACACTCATGGCTTCTAAGCGATTTGTACGTTGCTCTTCCGTTTCATTATAGCTTTTAAGAGATTTGGACTTTGCACTTCCGTTTCATTTAAAATTCTTTGCTTTTGTGAAACACTCATGGCTTCTAAGCGATTTGTACGTTGCTCTTCCGTTTCATTATAGCTTTTAAGAGAGTTGGACGTTGCACTTCCGTTTCATTTAAAATTCTTTGCTTTTGTGAAAAACTCATGGCTTCTAAAAGATTTGTTCGTTGCTCTTCCGTTTCATTATAGCTTTTAAGAGATTTGCACGTTGCTCTTGCGTTTCATTTAAAATTCTTTGCTTTTGTGAAACACTCATGGCTTCTAAGCGAATTGTACGGTGCTCTTCCATTTCATTTAAAATTCTTTGCTTTTGTAATACATTCATGGCTTCTAAACGATTTGGACGTTGCTCTTCCGTTTCATTTAAAATTCCTTGCTTTTGTGAAACACTCATGGCTTCTAAACGATTTGTACGTTCCTCTTCCGTTTCATTATACCTTTTAAGAGATTTGGACGTTTCTCTTTCGTTTCATTTAAAATTCTTTGCTTTTGTGAAACACTCATGGCTTCTAAACGATTTGTACGTTGCTCTTCCGTTTCATTATAGCTTTTAAGAGATTTTGACGTTTCTCTTCCGTTTCATTTAAAATTCTTTGCTTTTGTGAAACATTCATGAATTCTAAACGATTTGTTCGTTGCTCTTCCGTTTGATTATAGCTTTTAAGAGATTTGGAAGTTGCTCTTCCGTGTCATTATAGCTTTTAAGAGACTTGAACGTTGGGTGCTCTTCCTTTTCATTTCAAATTCGGTGCTTTTGTGAAGCGCTCATAGCTTTTAAGAGATTTGAACGTTGCTCTTCCGCTTCATTTAAAATTCTATACTTTTGTGAAACACTAATGGCTTCTAAACGATTTGTACGTTGCTCTTCCGTTTCATTATAGCTTTTAAGAGATGTGAACGTTGCTCTTCCGTTATATTATAGCTTTTAAGAGATTTGGACGTTGCTCTTCCGTTTCATTTAAAATTCTTTGCTTTTGTGAAAAACTCATGGCTTCTAAACGATTTGTTCGTTGCTCTTCCGTTTCATTATAGCTTTTAAGAGATTTGGACGTTGCTCTTGCGTTTCATTTAAAATTCGTCATGGCTTCTAAACGATTTGTTAGTTGCTCTTCCGTTTCATTATAGCTTTTAAGAGATTTGGACGTTGCTCTTGCGTTTCATTTAAAATTCTTTGCTTTTGTGAAACACTGATGGCTTCTAAACGATTTGTACGTTGCTCTTCCGTTTCAATATAGCTTTTAAGAGATTTTGACGTTTCTCTTCCGTTTCATTTCAAATTCTGTGCTTTTTGAAACACTCATGGCTTCTAAGCGAATTGTACGGTGCTCTTCCATTTCATTAAAGCTTTTAAGAGATTTGGACGTTTCACTTCCGTTTCATTTAAAATTCTTTGCTTTTGTGAAACACTCATGGCTTCTAAGCGATTTGTACGTTGCTCTTCCGTTTCATTATAGCTTTTAAGAGATTTGGACGTTGCACTTCCGTTTCATTTAAAATTCTTTGCTTTTGTGAAAAACTCATGGCTTCTAAACGATTTGTTCGTTGCTCTTCCATTTCATTTAAAATTCTTTGCTTTTGTAATACATTCATGGCTTCTAAACGATTTGTACGTTGCTCTTCCGTTTCATTATAGCTTTTAAGAGATTTGGACGTTGCTCTTCCGCTTCATTTAAAATTCATTGCTTTTGTGAAATACTCATGGCTTCTAAGCGATTTGTACGTTGCTCTTCCGTTTCATTATAGCTTTTAAGAGATTTGGACGTTTCTCTTCCGTTTGATTTAAAATTCTTTGCTTTTGTGAAACACTCCTGGCTTCTAAGCGATTTGTACGTTGCTCTTCCGTTTCATTATAGCTTTTAAGAGATTTGGACGTTGCACTTCCGTTTCATTTACGAACGTCCAAATCTCTTAAAAGCTATAATATAACGGAAGAGCAACGTTCAAATCTCTTAAAAGCTATGAGCGTTTCACAAAAGCACAGAATTTGAAATGAAACGGAAGAGCAACGTACAAATCGCTTAGAAGCCATGAATGTTTCATAAAAGCAAAGAATTTTAAATGAAACGGAAGATCAACGTCCAAATCTCTTAAAAGCTATAATGAAACGGAAGAGCAACGTACAAATCGTTTAGAAGCCATGAGTGTTACACAAAAGCAAAGAATTTTAAATGAAACGGAAGAGCAACGTCCAAATCTCTTAAAAGCTATAATGAAACGGAAGAGCAACGTACAAATCGTTTAGAATCCATGAGCGTTTCACAAAAGCACAGAATTTGAAATGAAACGGAAGAGCAACGTACAAATCGCTTAGAAGCCATGAATGTTTCACAAAAGCAAAGAATTTTAAATGAAACGCAAGATCAACGTCCAAATCTCTTAAAAGCTATAATGAAACGCAAGAGCAACGTCCAAATCTCTTAAAAGCTATAATGAAACGGAAGAGCAACGAACAAATCGTTTAGAAGTCATGAGTGTTTCACAAAAGCAAAAAATTTTAAATGAAACGGAAGAGAAACGTCAAAATCTCTTAAAAGCTATAATGAAACGGAAGAGCAACGTACAAATCGTTTAGAAGCCATGAGTTATTCACAAAAGCAAAGAATTTTAAATGAAACGGAAGAGCAACGTCCAAATCTCTTAAAAGCTATGAGTGTTTCACAAAAGCAAAGAATTTTAAATCAAACGGAAGAGCAACGTCCAAATCTCTTAAAAGCTATAATGAAACGGAAGAGCAACTAACAAATCGTTTAGAAGCCATGACGAATTTTAAATGAAACGCAAGAGCAACGTCCAAATCTCTTAAAAGCTATAATGAAACGGAAGAGCAACGAACAAATCGTTTAGAAGCCATGAGTTTTTCACAAAAGCAAAGAATTTTAAATGAAACGGAAGAGCAACGTCCAAATCTCTTAAAAGCTATAATATAACGGAAGAGCAACGTTCAAATCTCTTAAAAGCTATGAGCGTTTCACAAAAGCACAGAATTTGAAATGAAACGGAAGAGCAACGTACAAATCGCTTAGAAGCCATGAATGTTTCATAAAAGCAAAGAATTTTAAATGAAACACAAGAGTAACGTTCAAATCTCTTAAAAGCTATAATGAAACGGAAGAGCAACGAACAAATCGTTTATCGTTTAGAAGCCATGAGTGCTTCACAAAAGCAAAAAATTTTAAATCAAACGGAAGAGCAACGTCCAAATCTCTTAAAAGCTATAATGAAACGGAAGAGCAACTAACAAATCGTTTGGAAGCCATGACGAATTTTAAATGAAACGCAAGAGCAACGTCAAAATCTCTTAAAAGCTATAATGAAACGGAAGAGCAATGAACAAATCGTTTAGAAGCCATGAGTTTTTCACAAAAGCAAAGAATTTTAAATGAAACGGAAGAGCAACGTCCAAATCTCTTAAAAGCTATAATATAACGGAAGAGCAACGTTCAAATCTCTTAAAAGCTATGAGCGTTTCACAAAAGCACAGAATTTGAAATGAAACGGAAGAGCAACGTACAAATCGCTTAGAAGCCATGAATGTTTCATAAAAGCAAAGAATTTTAAATGAAACGGAAGATCAACGTCCAAATCTCTTAAAAGCTATAATGAAACGGAAGAGCAACGTACAAATCGTTTAGAAGCCATGAGTGTTTCACAAAAGCAAAGAATTTTAAATGAAACGGAAGAGCAACGTCCAAATCTCTTAAAAGCTATAATGAAACGGAAGAGCAACGTCCAAATCTCTTAAAAGCTATAATGAAACGGAAGAGCAACGTTCAAATCTCTTAAAAGCTATGAGCGTTTCACAAAGACACAGAATTTGAAATGAAACGGAAGAGCAACGTACAAATCTCTTAAAAGCTATAATATAACGGAAGAGCAACGTTCAAATCTCTTAAAAGCTATGAGGGTTTCACAAAGGCACAGAATTTGAAATGAAACGGAAGAGCAACGTACAAATCGTTTAGAAGCCATGAGTGTTTCACAAAAGCAAAGAATTTTAAATGAAACGGAAGAGCAACATCCAAATCTCTTAAAAGCTATAATGAAACGGAAGAGCAACGTACAAATCGTTTAGAAGCCATGAGTGTTTCACAACAGCAAAGAATTTTAAATGAAACGGAAGAGCAACGTCCAAATCTCTTAAAAGCTATAATGAAACGGAAGAGCAACGTTCAAATCTCTTAAAAGCTTTGAGCGTTTCACAAAGACACAGAATTTGAAATGAAACGGAAGAGCAACGTACAAATCTCTTAAAAGCTATAATATAACGGAAGAGCAACGTTCAAATCTCTTAAAAGCTATGAGGGTTTCACAAAGGCACAGAATTTGAAATGAAACGGAAGAGCAACGTTCAAATCTCTTAAAAGCTATGAGCGTTTCACAAAAGCACAGAATTTGAAATGAAACGGAACAGCAACGTACAAATCGCTTAGAAGCCATGAGTGTTTCACATAAGCAAAGAATTTTAAATCAAACGGAAGAGCAACGCAAATCTCTTAAAAGCTATAACAAAACAGAAGAGCAACGTACAAATCGCTTAGAAGCCATGAGTGTTTCACAAAAGCAAAGAATTTTAAATCAAACGGACGAGCAACGTCCAAATCTCTTAAAAGTTATAATGAAACGGAAGAGCAACGTACAAATCGTTTAGAAGCCATGAGTGTTTCATAAAAGCAAAGAATTTTAAATGAAACGCAAGAGCAACGTCCAAATCTCTTAAAGGCTATATTGAAACGGAAGAGCAACGTACAAATCGGTTGAGAGTCATGAGAGTTTCACAAAAGCAAAGAATTTTAAATGAAACGGAAGAGCAACGTCCAAATCTCTTAAAAGTTATAATGAAATGGAAGAGCACCGTACAAATCGTTTAGAAGCCTTGAGTGTTTCACAAAAGCAAAGAATTTTAAATGAAACGGAAGAGCAATGTCCAAGTCTCTTAAAAGCTATAATGAAACGGAAGAACAACGTACAAATCGTTTAGAAGCCATGAGTGTTTCACAAATGCAAAGAATTTTAAATAAAACGGAAGAGCAACGTTTAATCTCTTAAAAGCTATAATGAAACTTAAGAGCAACGTACAAATCGTTTAGAAGCCATGAGTGTTTCACAAAAGCAAAGAATTTTAAATCAAACGGAAGAGCAACGTCCAAATCTCTTAAAAGCTATAATAAAACGGAAAAGCAACGAACAAATCACTTAGTTGATTGTTTCACAAAAGCAAAGAATTTTAAATCAAACGGAAGAGCAACGTCCAAATCTCTTAAAAGCTATAATGAAACGGAAGAGCAACGTACAAATCGCTTAGAAGCCATGAGTGTTTCACAAAAGCAAAGAATTTTAAATCAAACGGAAGAGCAACGTCCAAATCTCTTAAAAGCTATAATGAAACGGAAGAGCAACGTACAAATCGCTTAGAAGCCATGAGTGTTTCACAAAAGCAAAGAATTTTAAATCAAACGGAAGAGCAACGTCCAAATCTCTTAAAAGCTATAATGAAACGGAAGAGCAACGTACAGATCGCTTAGAAGCCATGAGTGTTTCACAAAAGCAAAGAATTTTAAATCAAACGGAAGACCAACGTCCAAATCTCTTAAAAGCTATAATTAAACGGAAGAGCAACGTACAAATCGTTTAGAAGCCACGAGTGTTTCACAAAAGCAAAGATTTTTAAATGAAACGGAAGAGCAACGTCCAAATCTCTTAAAAGCTATAATGAAACGGAAGAGCAACTTACAAATCGTTTAGAAGCCATGAGTGTTTCACAAAAGCAAAGAATTTTAAATGAAACGTAAGAGCAACGTCCAAATCTCTTAAAAGTTATAATGAAATGGAAGAGCACCGTACAAATCGTTTAGAAGCCTTGAGTGTTTCACAAAAGCAAAGAATTTTAAATGAAACGGAAGAACAATGTCCAAGTCTCTTAAAAGCTATAATGAAACGGAAGAACAACGTACAAATCGTTTAGAAGCCATGAGTGTTTCACAAATGCAAAGAATTTTAAATAAAACGGAAGAGCAACGTTTAATCTTTTAAAAGCTATAATGAAACGGAAGAGCAACGTACAAATCGTTTAGAAGCCATGAGTGTTTCACAAAAGCAAAGAATTTTAAATCAAACGGAAGAACAACGTCCAAATCTCTTAAAAGCTATAATGAAACGGAAGAGCAACGTACAAATCGTTTAGAAGCCATGAGTGTTTCACAAAAGCAAAGAATTTTAAATGAAACGTAAGAGCAACGTCCAAATCTCTTAAAAGTTATAATGAAATGGAAGAGCACCGTACAAATCGCTTAGAAGCCATGAGTGTTTCACAAAAGCAAAGAATTTTAAATCAAACGGAAGAACAACGTCCAAATCTCTTAAAAGCTATAATGAAACGGAAGAGCAACGTACAAATCGCTTAGAAGCCATGAGTGTTTCACAAAAGCAAAAAATTTTAAATCAAACGGAAGAGCAACGTCCAAATCTCTTAAAAGCTCTAATGAAACGGAAGAGCAACGTATAGATCGCCTAGAAGCCATGAGTGTTTCACAAAAGCAAAGAATTTTAAATCAAACGGAAGACCAACGTCCAAATCTCTTAAAAGCTATAATGAAACGGAAGAGCAACGTACAAATCGCTTAGAAGCCATGAGTGTTTCACAAAAGCAAAGAATTTTAAATCAAACGGAAGAACAACGTCCAAATCTCTTAAAAGCTATAATGAAACGGAAGAGCAACGTACAAATCGCTTAGAAGCCATGAGTGTTTCACAAAAGCAAAGAATATTAAATCAAACGGAAGAGCAACGTCCAAATCTCTTAAAAGCTATAATGAAACGGAAGAGCAACGTACAGATCGCTTAGAAGCCATGAGTGTTTCACAAAAGCAAAGAATTTTAAATCAAACGGAAGACCAACGTCCAAATCTCTTAAAAGCTATAATTAAACGGAAGAGCAACGTACAAATGGCTTAGAAGCCATGAGTGTTTCACAAAAGCAAAGAATTTTAAATCAAACGGAAGAACAACGTCCAAATCTCTTAAAAGCTATAATGAAACGGAAGAGCAACGTACAAATCGCTTAGAAGCCATGAGTGTTTCACAAAAGCAAAGAATATTAAATCAAACGGAAGAGCAACGTCCAAATCTCTTAAAAGCTATAATGAAACGGAAGAGCAACGTACAGATCGCTTAGAAGCCATGAGTGTTTCACAAAAGCAAAGAATTTTAAATCAAACGGAAGAGCAACGTCCAAATCTCTTAAAAGCTATAATGAAACGGAAGAGCAACGTACAAATCGTTTAGAAGCCATGAGTGTTTTACAAAAGCAAAGACTTTTAAATGAAACGCAAGAGCAACGTCCAAATCTCTTAAAAGTTATAATGAAATCGAAGAGCACCGTACAAATCGTTTAGAAGCCTTGAGTGTTTCACAAAGGCAAAGAATATTAAATAAAACGGAAGAGCAACGTCCAAATCTCTTAAAGGCTATATTGAAACGGAAGAGCAACGTACAAATCGGTTGAAAGCCATGAGAGTTTCACAAAAGCAAAGAATTTTAAATGAAACGGAAGAGCAACGTCCAAATCTCTTAAAAGTTATAATGAAATGGATGAGCACCGTACAAATTGTTTAGAAGCCTTGAGTGTTTCACAAAAGCAAAGAATTTTAAATGAAACGGAAGAGCAATGTCCAAGTCTCTTAAAAGCTATAATGAAACGGAAGAACAACGTACAAATCGTTTAGAAGCCATGAGTGTTTCACAAATGCAAAGAATTTTAAATAAAACGGAAGAGCAACGTTTAATCTCTTAAAAG
The DNA here is from genome assembly GCA_963942445.1 of Argyra leucocephala. Classification (NCBI taxonomy): domain Eukaryota; kingdom Metazoa; phylum Arthropoda; class Insecta; order Diptera; family Dolichopodidae; genus Argyra; species Argyra leucocephala. The sequence goes on from OZ012678.1 coordinate 101,378,365, forward strand.
CTATAATGAAACGGAAGAGCAATGTACAAATCGTTTAGAAGCCATGAGTGTTTCACAAAAGCAAAGAATTTTAAATCAAACGGAAGAGCAACGTCCAAATCTCTTTAAAGCTATAATAAAACGGAAAAGCAACGAACAAATCGCTTAGAAGCCATGAGTGTTTCACAAAAGCAAAGAATTTTAAATCAAACGGAAGAGCAACGTCCAAATCTCTTAAAAGCTATAATGAAACGGAAGAGCAACGTACAGATCGCTTAGAAGCCATGAGTGTTTCACAAAAGCAAAGAATTTTAAATCAAACGGAAGACCAACGTCTAAATCTCTTAAAAGCTATAATTAAACGGAAGAGCAACGAACAAATCTCTTAAAAGCTATGAGCGTTTCACAAAAGCACAGAATTTGAAATGAAACGGAAGAGCAACTTACAAATCGCTTAGAAGCCATGAGTGTTTCACAAAAGCAAAGAATTTTAAATCAACCGGAAGAGCAACGCAAATCTCTTAAAAGCTATAACAAAACAGAAGAGCAACGTACAAATCGCTTAGAAGCCATGAGTGTTTCACAAAAGCAAAGAATTTTAAATCAAACGGACGAGCAACGTCCAAATCTCTTAAAAGCTATACTGAAACGGAAGAGCAACGTACAAATCCCTTAGAAGCCATGAGTGTTTCACAAAGGCACAGAATTTGAAATGAAACGGAAGAGCAACGTACAAATCTCTTAAAAGCTATAATATAACGGAAGAGCAACGTTCAAATCTCTTAAAAGCTATGAGCGTTTCACAAAAGCACAGAATTTGAAATGAAACAGAAGAGCAACGTACAAATAGCTTAGAAGCCATGGGTGTTCCACAAAAGCAAAGAATTTTAAATCAAACGGACGAGCAACGTCCAAATCTCTTAAAAGTTATAATGAAACGGAAGAGCAACGAACAAATCGTTTAGAAGCCATGAGTGTTTCATAAAAGCAAAGAATTTTAAACGAAACGGAAGAGCAACGTCCAAATCTCTTAAAGGCTATATTGAAACGGAAGAGCAACGTACAAATCGGTTGAGAGCCATGAGAGTTTCACAAAAGCAAAGAATTTTAAATGAAACGGAAGAGCAACGTCCAAATTTCTTAAAAGTTATAATGAAATGGAAGAGCACCGTACAAATCGTTTAGAAGCCTTTAGTGTTACACAAAAGCAAAGAATTTTAAATGAAACGGAAGAGCAATGTCCAAGTCTCTTAAAAGCTATAATGAAACGGAAGAACAACGTACAAAGCGTTTAGAAGCCATGAGTGTTTCACAAATGCAAAGAATTTTAAATAAAACGGAAGAGCAACGTTTAATCTCTTAAAAGCTATAATGAAACTTAAGAGCAACGTACAAATCGTTTAGAAGCCATGAGTGTTTCACAAAAGCAAAGAATTTTAAATGAAACGGAAGAGCAACGTCCAAATCTCTTAAAAGCTATAATGAAACGGAAGAGCAACGTACAAATCGCTTAGAAGCCATGAGTGTTTCACAAAAGCAAAGAATTTTAAATCAAACGGAAGAGCAACGTCCAAATCTCTTAAAAGCTATAATGAAACGGAAGAGCAACGTACAAATCGCTTAGAAGCCATGAGTGTTTCACAAAAGCAAAGAATTTTAAATCAAACGGAAGAGCAACGTCCAAATCTCTTAAAAGCTATAATGAAACGGAAGAGCAACGTACAGATCGCTTAGAAGCCATGAGTGTTTCACAAAAGCAAAGAATTTTAAATCAAACGGAAGACCAACGTCCAAATCTCTTAAAAGCTATAATTAAACGGAAGAGCAACTAACAAATCGTTTAGAAGCCATGAGTGTTTCACAAAAGCAAAGAATTTTAAATGAAACGGAAGAGCAACGTCCAAATCTCTTAAAAGCTATAATGAAACGGAAGAGCAACGTACAAATCGTTTAGAAGCCATGAGTGTTTTACAAAAGCAAAGACTTTTAAATGAAACGCAAGAGCAACGTCCAAATCTCTTAAAAGCTATAATTAAACGAAAGAGCAACGAACAAATCGTTTAGAAGCCATGAGTGTTTCACAAAAGCAAAGAATTTTAAATGAAACTGAAGAGCAACGTCCAAATCTCTTAAACGCTTTAATATAACGGAAGAGCAACGTTCAAATCTCTTAAAAGCTATGAGCGTTTCACAAAAGCACAGAATTTGAAATGAAACGGAAGAGCAACGTACAAATCTCTTAAAAGCTATAATATAACGGAAGAGCAAAGTTCAAATCTCTTAAAAGCTATGAGCGTTTCACAAAAGCACAGAATTTGAAATGAAACGGAAGAGCAACGTACAAATCGCTTAGAAGCCATTAGTGTTTGACAAAAGCATAGAATTTTAAATGAAACGGAAGAGCAACGTTCAAATCTCTTAAAAGCTATAATAAAACAGAAGAGCAACGTACAAATCGCTTAGAAACCATGAGCGTTTCACAAAAGCAAAGAATTTTAAATGAAACGGAAGAGCAACGTCCAAATCTCTTAAAGGCTATATTGAAACGGAAGAGCAACGTACAAATCGGTTGGAAGCCATGAGAGTTTCACAAAAGCAAAGAATTTTAAATGAAACGGAAGAGCAACGTCCAAATCTCTTAAAAGTTATAATGAAATGGAAGAGCACCGTACAAATCGCTTAGAAGCCTTGAGTGTTTCACAAAAGCAAAGAATTTTAAATCAACCGGAAGAGCAACGTCCAAATCTCTTAAAAGCTATAATGAAACGGAAGAGCAACGTACAAATCGTTTAGAAGCCATGAGTGTTTCATAAAAGCAAAGAATTTTAAATGAAACGGAAGAGCAATGTCCAAGTCTCTTAAAAGCTATAATGAAACGGAAGAGCAACGTACAAATCGTTTAGAAGCCATGAGTGTTTCATAAAAGCAAAGAATTTTAAATGAAACGGAAGAGCAATGTCCAAGTCTCTTAAAAGCTATAATGAAACGGAAGGGCAACGTACAAATCGTTTAGAAGCCGTGAGTGTTTCACAATTGCAAAGAATTTTAAATAAAACGGAAGAGCAACGTTTAATCTCTTAAAAGCTATAATGAAACGGAAGAGCAACGTACAAATCGTTTAGAAGACATGAGTGTTTCACAAAAGCAAAGAATTTTAAATGAAACGGAAGAGCAACGTCCAAATCTCTTAAAGGCTATATTGAAACGGAAGAGCAACGTACAAATCGGTTGGAAGCCATGAGAGTTTCACAAAAGCAAAGAATTTTAAATGAAACGGAAGAGCAACGTCCAAATCTCTTAAAAGTTATAATGAAATGGAAGAGCACCGTACAAATCGTTTAGAAGCCTTGAGTGTTTCACAAAAGCAAAGAATTTTAAATGAAACGGAAGAGCAACGTCCAAATCCCTTAAAAACTATATTGAAACGGAAGAGTAACGTACAAATCGGTTGGAAGCCATGAGAGTTTCACAAAAGCAAAGAATTTTAAATGAAACGGAAGAGCAACGTCCAAATCTCTTAAAAGTTGTAATGAAATGGAAGAGCACCGTACAAATCGTTTAGAAGCCTTGAGTGTTTCACAAAAGCAAAGAATTTTAAATGAAACGGAAGAGCAATGTCCAAGTCTCTTAAAAGCTATAATGAAACGGAAGAACAACGTACAAATCGTTTAGAAGCCATGAGTGTTTCACAAATGTAAAGAATTTTAAATAAAACGGAAGAGCAACGTTTAATCTCTTAAAAGCTATAATGAAACGGAAGAGCAACGTACAAATCGTTTAGAAGCCATGAGTGTTTCACAAAAGCAAAGAATTTTAAATCAAACGGAAGAGCAACGTCCAAATCTCTTAAAAGCTATAATAAAACGGAAAAGCAACGAACAAATCGCTTAGAAGCCATGAGTGTTTCACAAAACCAAATAATTTTAAATCAAACGGAAGAGCAACGTCCAAATCTCTTAAAAGCTATAATGAAACGGAAGAGCAACGTACAAATCGCTTAGAAGCCATGAGTGTTTCACAAAAGCAAAGAATTTTAAATCAAACGGAAGAGCAACGTCCAAATCTCTTAAAAGCTATAATAAAACGGAAAAGCAACGAACAAATCGCTTAGAAGCCATGAGTGTTTCACAAAAGCATAGAATTTTAAATCAAACGGAAGAGCAACGTCCAAATCTCTTAAAAGCTATAATGAAACGGAAGAGCAACGTACAAATCGCTTAGAAGCCATGAGTGTTTCACAAAAGCAAAGAATTTTAAATCAAACGGAAGAGCAACGTCCAAATCTCTTAAAAGCTATAATATAACGGAAGAGCAACGTTCAAATCTCTTAAAAGCTATAAGCGTTTCACAAAAGCACAGAATTTGAAATGAAACGGAAGACCAACGTACAAATCGCTTAGAAGCCATGAATGTTTCATAAAATTAAAGAATTTTAAATGAAACGCAAGAGCAACGTCCAAATCTCTTAAAACCAATAATGAAACGGAAGAGCAACGTACAAATCGTTTAGAAGCCATGAATGTTTTACAAAAGTAAAGAATTTTAAATGAAACGCAAGATCTCTTCCAAATCTCTTAAAAGCTATAATGAAACGGAAAAGCAACGTACAAATCGCTTAGAAGCCATGAGTGTTTCACAAAAGCAAAGAATTTTAAATCAAACGGAAGAACAACGTCCAAATCTCTTAAAAACTGTAATGAAACGGAAGAGCAACTTCCAAATCTCTTAAAAGCTGTAATGAAACGGAAGAGCAACGTACAGATCGTTTAGAAGCCAAGAGTGTTTCACAAAAGCAAAGAATTTTAAAAGAAACGGAAGAGCAACGTCCAAATCTCTTAAAAGCTATGAGCGTTTCACAAAAGCACAGAATTTGAAATGAAACGGAAGAGCAACGTACAAATCGCTTAGAAGCCATGAATGTTTCATAAAAGCAAAGAATTTTAAATGAACCGGAAGAGCAACGTCCAAATCGTTTAGAAGCCATGAGTGTTTCAGAAAAGCAAAGAATTTTAAACAAATTTCTTCCGTTTCATTTAAAATTCTTTGCTTTTATGAAACATTCATGGCTTCTAAGCGATTTGTACGTTGCTCTTCCGTTTCATTTCAAATTCTGTGCTTTTGTGAAACGCTCATAGCTTTTAAGAGATTTGGACGTTGCTCTTCCGTTTCATTTAAAATTCTTTGCTTTTGTGAAACACTCATGGCTTCTAAACGATCTGTACGTTGCTCTTCCGTTTCATTACAGCTTTTAAGAGATTTGGACGTTGCTCTTCCGTTTCATTTAAAATTCTTTGCTTTTGTGAAACACTCATGGCTTCTAAACGATTTGGACGTTGCTCTTCCGTTTCATTTAAAATTCTTTGCTTTTATGAAACATTCATGGCCTCTAAGCGATTTGTACGTTGCTCTTCCGTTTCATTTCAAATTCTTTGCTTTTGTGAAACGCTCATAGCTTTTAAGAGATTTGGACGTTGCTCTTCCGTTTCATTTAAAATTCTTTGCTTTTGTGAAACACTCATGACTTCTAAACGATTTGTACGTTGCTCTTCCGTTTCATTACAGCTTATAAGAGATTTGGACGTTGCTCTTCCGTTTCATTACAGCTTTTGAGAGATTTGGACGTTGCTCTTTCGTTTCATTTAAAATTCTTTGCTTATATGAAACATTCATGGCTTCTAAGCGATTTGTACGTTGCTCTTGCGTTTCATTTCAAATTCTGTGCTTTTGTGAAACGCTCATAGCTTTTAAGAGATTTGGACGTTGCTCTTCCGTTTGATTTAAAATTCTTTGCTTTTGTGAAACACTCATGACTTCTAAACGATTTGTACGTTGCTCTTCCGTTTCATTACAGCTTTTAAGAGATTTGGACGTTGCTCTTCCGTTTCATTACAGCTTTTAAGAGATTTGGACGTTGCTCTTCCGTTTCATTTAAAATTCTTTGCTTTTCTGAAACACTCATGGCTTCTAAACGATTTGGACGTTGCTCTTCCGGTTCATTTAAATTCTTTGCTTTTATGAAACATTCATGGCTTCGAAGCGATTTGTACGTTGCTCTTCCGTTTCATTTCAAATTCTGTGCTTTTGTGAAACGCTCATAGCTCTTAAGAGATTTGGACGTTGCTCTTCCGTTTCATTTAAAATTCTTTGCTTTTGTGAAACACTCTTGGCTTCTAAACGATCTGTACGTTGCTCTTCCGTTTCATTACAGCTTTTAAGAGATTTGGACGTTGCTCTTCCGTTTCATTACAGCTTTTAAGAGATTTGGATGTTGTTCTTCCGTTTGATTTAAAATTCTTTGCTTTTGTGAAACACTCATGGCTTCTAAGCGATTTGTACGTTGCTCTTCCGTTTCATTATAGCTTTTAAGAGATTTGGACGTTGCTCTTCCGTTTGATTTAAAATTCTTTGCTTTTGTGAAACACTCATGGCTTCTAAGCTATTTGTACGTTGCTCTTCCGTTTCATTATAGCTTTTAAGAGATTTGGACGTTGTTCTCCCGTTTGATTTAAAATTCTTTGCTTTTGTGAAACACTCATGGCTTCTAAACGACTTGTACGTTGCTCTTCCGTTTCATTACAGCTTTTAAGAGATTTGGACGTTGCTCTTGCGTTTCATTTAAAATTCTTTATTTTTATGAAACATTCATGGCTTCTAAGCGATTTGTACGTTGCTCTTCCGTTTCATTATAGCTTTTAAGAGATTTGGACGTTGCTCTTGCGTTTCATTTAAAATTCTTTACTTTTGTAAAACATTCATGGCTTCTAAACGATTTGTACCTTGCTCTTCCGTTTCATTATTGGTTTTAAGAGATTTGGACGTTGCTCTTCCGTTTCATTTCAAATTCTGGGCTTTTGTGAAACGCTCATAGCTTTTAAGAGATTTGAACGTTGCTCTTCCGTTATATTATAGCTTTTAAGAGATTTGTACGTTGCTCTTTTGTTTCATTTCAAATTCTGTGCTTTTGTAAAACACTCATGGCTTCTAAACGATTTGTACGTTGCTCTTCCGTTTCGTTTCAAATTCTGTGCTTTTGTGAAACGCTCATAGCTTTTAAGAGATTTGAACGTTGCTCTTCCGTTATATTATAGCTTTTAAGAGATTTGGACGTTGCTCTTCCGTTTCATTTAAAATTCTTTGCTTTTGTGAAACACTCATTGCTTCTAAACGATTTGTACGTTGCTCTTCCGTTTCATTACAGCTTTTAAGAGATTTGGACGTTGCTCTTGCGTTTCATTTAAAATTCATTACTTTTATGAAACATTCATGGCTGCTAAGCGATTTGTACGTTGCTCTTCCGTTTCATTTCAAATTCTGTGCTTTTGTGAAACACTCATGGCTTCTAAACGATCTGTACGTTGCTCTTCCGTGTCATTACAGCTTTTAAGAGATTTGGACGTTGCTCTTCCGTTTCATTACAGCTTTTAAGAGATTTGGACGTTGCTCTTCCGTTTCATTTAAAATTCTTTGCTTTTGTGAAACACTCATGGCTTCTAAACGATTTGGACGTTGCTCTTCCGTTTCATTTAAAATTCTTTGCTTTTATGAAACATTCATGGCTTCTAAGCGATTTGTACGTTGCTCTTCCGTTTCATTTCAAATTCTTTGCTTTTGTGAAACACTCATAGCTTTTAAGAGATTCGGACGTTGCTCTTCCGTTTCATTTCAAATTCTTTGCTTTTGTGAAACACTCATGACTTCTAAACGATTTGTACGTTGCTCTTCCGTTTCATTACAGCTTATAAGAGATTTGGACGTTGCTCTTCCGTTTCATTACAGCTTTTGAGAGATTTGGACGTTGCTCTTCCGTTTCATTTAAAATTCTTTGCTTTTGTGAAACACTCATTGCTTCTAAACGATTTGTACGTTGCTCTTCCGTTATATTATAGCTTTTAAGAGATTTGTACGTTGCTCTTTTGTTTCATTTCAAATTCTGTGCTTTTGTAAAACACTCATGGCTTCTAAACGATTTGTACGTTGCTCTTCCGTTTCGTTTCAAATTCTGTGCTTTTGTGAAACGCTCATAGCTTTTAAGAGATTTGAACGTTGCTCTTCCGTTATATTATAGCTTTTAAGAGATTTGGATGTTGCTCTTCCGTTTCATTTAAAATTCTTTGCTTTTGTGAAACACTTATGGCTTCTAAACGATCTGTACGTTGCTCTTCCGTTTCATTACAGCTTTTAAGAGATTTGAACGTTGCTCTTCCGTTTCATTACAGCTTTTAAGAGATTTGGACGTTGCTCTTCCGTTTCATTTAAAATTCTTTGCTTTTGTGAAACACTCATGGCTTCTAAACGATTTGGACGTTGCTCTTCCGTTTCATTTAAAATTCTTTGCTTTTGTGAAACACTCATGGCTTCTAAACGACTTGTACGTTGCTCTTCCGTTTCATTACAGCTTTTAAGAGATTTGGACGTTGCTCTTGCGTTTCATTTAAAATTCTTTATTTTTATGAAACATTCATGGCTTCTAAGCGATTTGTACGTTGCTCTTCCGTTTCATTATAGCTTTTAAGAGATTTGGACGTTGCTCTTGCGTTTCATTTAAAATTCTTTACTTTTGTAAAACATTCATGGCTTCTAAACGATTTGTACGTTGCTCTTCCGTTTCATTATTGGTTTTAAGAGATTTGGACGTTGCTCTTGCGTTTCATTTAAAATTCTTTAATTTTATGAAACATTCATGGCTTCTAAGCGATTTGTACGTTGCTCTTCCGTTTCATTTCAAATTCTGTGCTTTTGTGAAACGCTCATAGCTTTTAAGAGATTTGAACGTTGCTCTTCCGTTATATTATAGCTTTTAAGAGATTTGTACGTTGCTCTTTTGTTTCATTTCAAATTCTGTGCTTTTGTAAAACACTCATGGCTTCTAAACGATTTGTACGTTGCTCTTCCGTTTCGTTTCAAATTCTGTGCTTTTGTGAAACGCTCATAGCTTTTAAGAGATTTGAACGTTGCTCTTCCGTTATATTATAGCTTTTAAGAGATTTGGACGTTGCTCTTCCGTTTCATTTAAAATTCTTTGCTTTTGTGAAACACTCATTGCTTCTAAACGATTTGTACGTTGCTCTTCCGTTTCATTACAGCTTTTAAGAGATTTGGACGTTGCTCTTGCGTTTCATTTAAAATTCATTACTTTTATGAAACATTCATGGCTGCTAAGCGATTTGTACGTTGCTCTTCCGTTTCATTTCAAATTCTGTGCTTTTGTGAAACACTCATGGCTTCTAAACGATCTGTACGTTGCTCTTCCGTGTCAATACAGCTTTTAAGAGATTTGGACGTTGCTCTTCCGTTTCATTACAGCTTTTAAGAAATTTGGACGTTGCTCTTCCGTTTCATTTAAAATTCTTTGCTTTTGTGAAACACTCATGGCTTCTAAACGATTTGGACGTTGCTCTTCCGTTTCATTTAAAATTCTTTGCTTTTATGAAACATTCATGGCTTCTAAGCGATTTGTACGTTGCTCTTCCGTTTCATTTCAAATTCTTTGCTTTTGTGAAACACTCATAGCTTTTAAGAGATTTGGACGTTGCTCTTCCGTTTCATTTCAAATTCTTTGCTTTTGTGAAACACTCATGACTTCTAAACGATTTGTACGTTGCTCTTCCGTTTCATTACAGCTTATAAGAGATTTGGACGTTGCTCTTCCGTTTCATTACAGCTTTTGAGAGATTTGGACGTTGCTCTTCCGTTTCATTTAAAATTCTTTGCTTTTGTGAAACACTCATTGCTTCTAAACGATTTGTACGTTGCTCTTCCGTTATATTATAGCTTTTAAGAGATTTGTACGTTGCTCTTTTGTTTCATTTCAAATTCTGTGCTTTTGTAAAACACTCATGGCTTCTAAACGATTTGTACGTTGCTCTTCCGTTTCGTTTCAAATTCTGTGCTTTTGTGAAACGCTCATAGCTTTTAAGAGATTTGAACGTTGCTCTTCCGTTATATTATAGCTTTTAAGAGATTTGGACGTTGCTCTTCCGTTTCATTTAAAATTCTTTGCTTTTGTGAAACACTCATGGCTTCTAAACGATCTGTACGTTGCTCTTCCGTTTCATTACAGCTTTTAAGAGATTTGGACGTTGCTCTTCCGTTTCATTACAGCTTTTAAGAGATTTGGACGTTGCTCTTCCGTTTCATTTAAAATTCTTTGCTTTTGTGAAACACTCATGGCTTCTAAACGATTTGGACGTTGCTCTTCCGTTTCATTTAAAACTCTTTGCTTTTATGAAACATTCATGGCTTCTAAGCGATTTGTACGTTGCTCTTCCGTTTCATTTCAAATTCTTTGCTTTTGTGAAACACTCATAGCTTTTAAGAGATTTGGACGTTGCTCTTCCGTTTCATTTCAAATTCTTTGCTTTTGTGAAACACTCATGACTTCTAAACGATTTGTACGTTGCTCTTCCGTTTCATTACAGCTTATAAGAGATTTGGACGTTGCTCTTCCGTTTCATTACAGCTTTTGAGAGATTTGAACGTTGCTCTTCCGTTTCATTTAGAATTCTTTGCTTTTATGAAACATTCATGGCTTCTAAGCGATTTGTACGTTGCTCTTGCGTTTCATTTCAAATTCTGTGCTTTTGTGAAACGCTCATAGCTTTTAAGAGATTTGGACGTTGCTCTTCCGTTTCATTTAAAACGCTTTGCTTTTGTGAAACACTCATGACTTCTAAACGATTTGTACGTTGCTCTTCCGTTTCATTACAGCTTTTAAGAGATTTGGACGTTGCTCTTCCGTTTCATTACAGCTTTTAAGAGATTTGGACGTTGCTCTTCCGTTTCATTTAAAATTCTTTGCTTTTGTGAAACACTCATGGCTTCTAAACGATTTGGACGTTGCTCTTCCGGTTCATTTAAAATTCTTTGCTTTTATGAGACATTCATGGCTTCTAAGAGATTTGTACGTTGCTCTTCCGTTTCATTTCAAATTCTGTGCTTTTGTGAAACGCTCATAGCTTTTAAGAGATTTGGACGTTGCTCTTCCGTTTCATTTAAAATTCTTTGCTTTTGTGAAACACTCATGACTTCTAAACGATTTGTACGTTGCTCTTATGTTTCATTACAGCTTTTAAGAGATTTGGACGTTGCTCTTCCGTTTCATTACAGCTTTTAAGAGATTTGGACGTTGCTCTTCCGTTTCATTTAAAATTCTTTGCTTTTCTGAAACACTCATGGCTTCTAAACGATTTGGACGTTGCTCTTCCGGTTCATTTAAAATTCTTTGCTTTTATGAAACATTCATGGCTTCTAAGCGATTTGTACGTTGCTCTTCCGTTTCATTTCAAATTCTGTGCTTTTGTGAAACGCTCATAGCTTTTAAGAGATTTGGACGTTGCTCTTCCGTTTCATTTAAAATTCTTTGCTTTTGTGAAACACTCTTGGCTTCTAAACGATCTGTACGTTGCTCTTCCGTTTCATTACAGCTTTTAAGAGATTTGGACGTTGCTCTTCCGTTTCATTACAGCTTTTAAGAGATTTGGACGTTGTTCTTCCGTTTGATTTAAAATTCTTTGCTTTTGTGAAACACTCATGGCTTCTAAGCGATTTGTACGTTGCTCTTCCGTTTCATTATAGCTTTTAAGAGATTTGGAAGAGCAACGTTCAAATCTCTTAAAAGCTATGAGCGTTTCACAAAAGCACAGAATTTGAAATGAAACGGAAGAGCAACGTACAAATCGCTTAGAAGCCATGAGTGTTTCATAGAAGCAAAGAATTTTAAATGAAACGCAAGAGCAACGTCCAAATCTCTTAAAAGCTGTAATGAAACGGAAGAGCAACGTACAAATCGTTTAGAAGCAATGAGTGTTTCACAAAAGCAAAGAATTTTAAATGAAACGGAAGAGCAACGTACATATATATATATAAAAGATATAGTATGAATAATGAATATATGTAACTTAATAATATAATAATAAAAATAATAATAATTCTAATTAAGAGAAGCACGACGAGATTTGTTTGAAACAAAAGCAAAGAATTTTAAATGAAACGGAAGAGCAACGTCCAAATCTCTTAAAAGCTATAATAAAACGGAAGAGCAACGTACAAATCGTTTAGAAGCCATGAGTGTTTTACAAAAGCAAAGAATTTTAAATGAAACGGAAGAGCAACGTCCAAATCTCTTAAAAGCTATAATAAAACGGAAGAGCAATGTACAAATCGTTTAGAAGCCATGAGTGTTTTACAAAAGCAAAGAATTTTAAATGAAACGGAAGAGCAACGTCCAAATCTCTTAAAAGCTATAATATAACGGAAGAGCAACATTCAAATCTCTTAAAAGCTATGAGCGTTTCACAAAAGCACAGAATTTGAAATGAAACGGAAGAGCAACGTACAAATCGCTTAGAAGCCATGAGTGTTTCACAAAATCAAAGAATTTTAAATGAAACGGAAGAGCAACGTACATATATATATATAAAAGATATAGTATGAATAATGAATATATGTAACTTAAAAATATAATAATAAAAATAATAATAATTCTAATTAAGAGAAGCACGACGAGATTTGTTTGAAACAAAAGCAAAGAATTTTAAATGAAACGGAAGAGCAACGTCCAAATCTCTTAAAAGCTATAATAAAACGGAAGAGCAACGAACAAATCGTTTAGAAGTCATGAGTGTTTCACAAAAGCAAAAAATTTTAAATGAAACGGAAGAGCAACGTCCAAATCTCTTAAAAGCTGTAATGAAACGGAAGAGCAACGTACAGATCGTTTAGAAGCCTTGAGTGTTTCACAAAAGCAAAGAATTTTAAATGAAACGGAAGAGCAACGTCCAAATCTCTTAAAAGCTATGAGCGTTTCACAAAAGCACAGAATTTGAAATGAAACGGAAGAGCACCGTACAAATCGCTTAGAAGCCATGAATGTTTCATAAAACTAAAGAATTTTAAATGAAACGCAAGAGCAACGTCCAAATCTCTTAAAAGCTGTAATGAAACGGAAGAGCAACGTACAAATCGTTTAGAAGCCATGAGTGTTTCACAAAAGCAAAGAATTTTAAATGAAACGGAAGAGCAACGTCCAAATCTCTTAAAAGCTATAATATAACGGAAGAGCAACGTCCAAATCTTTTAAAAGCTATAATGAAACGGAAGAGCAACGTACAAATCGTTTAGAAGCCATGAGTGTTTCACAAAAGCAAAGAATTTTAAATGAAACGGAAGACCAAGGTCCAAATCTCTTAAAAGCTATAATATAACGGAAGAGCAAAGTCCAAATCTCTTAAAAGCTATAATAAAACGGAAGAGCAACGAACAAATCGTTTAGAAGTCATGAGTGTTTCACAAAAGCAAAAAATTTTAAATGAAACGGAAGAGAAACGTCAAAATCTCTTAAAAGCTATAATGAAACGGAAGAGCAACGTACAAATCTCTTAAAAGCTATGAGCGTTTCACAAAAGCACAGAATTTGAAATGAAACGGAAGAGCAACGTCCAAATCTCTTAAAAGCTATAATGAAACGGAAGAGCAAAGTACAAATCGTTTAGAAGCCATGAGTGTTTCACAAAAGCAAAGAATTTTAAATGAAACGGAAGAGCAACGTCCAAATCTCTTAAAAGCTATAATATAACGGAAGAGCAACGTTCAAATCTCTTAAAAGCTATGAGCGTTTCACAAAAGCACAGAATTTGAAATGAAACGGAAGAGCAACGTACATATATATATATAAAAGATATAGTATGAATAATGAATATATGTAACTTAAAAATATAATAATAAAAATAATAATAATTCTAATTAAGAGAAGCACGACGAGATTTGTTTGAAACAAAAGCAAAGAATTTTAAATGAAACGGAAGAGCAATGTCCAAATCTCTTAAAAGCTATAATAAAACGGAAGAGCAACGTACAAATCGTTTAGAAGCCATGAGTGTTTCACAAAAGCAAAGAATTTTAAATGAAACGGAAGAGCAACATCCAAATCTCTTAAAAGCTATAATATAACGGAAGAGCAACGTTCAAATCTCTTAAAAGCTATGAGCGTTTCACAAAAGCACAGAATTTGAAATGAAACGGAAGAGCAACGTACATATATATATATAAAAGATATAGTATGAATAATGAATATATGTAACTTAAAAATATAATAATAAAAATAATAATAATTCTAATTAAGAGAAGCACGACGAGATTTGTTGAAACAAAAGCACAGAATTTGAAATGAAACGGAAGAGCAACGTACAAATCGCTTAGAAGCCATGAATGTTTCATAAAAGCAAAGAATTTTAAATGAAACGGAAGAGCAACGTCCAAATCTTTTAAAAGCTATAATGAAACGGAAGAGGAACGTACAAATCGTTTAGAAGCCATGAGCGTTTCACAAAAGCACAGAATTTGAAATGAAACGGAAGAGCAACGTCCAAATCTCTTAAAAGCTATAATGAAACGGAAGAGCAACGTACAAATCGTTTAGAAGCCATGAGCGTTTCACAAAAGCACAGAATTTGAAATGAAACGGAAGAGCAACGTACAAATCGTTTAGAAGCCATGAATGTATTACAAAAGCAAAGAATTTTAAATGAAACGGAAGAGCAACGTCTAAATCTCTTAAAAGCTATAATGAAACGGAAGAGCAACGTACAAATCGTTTAGAAGCCATGAGCGTTTCCTAAAAGCACAGAATTTGAAATGAAACGGAAGAGCAACGTACAAATCGTTTAGAAGCCATGAGCGTTTCCTAAAAGCACAGAATTTGAAATGAAACGGAAGAGCAACGTAAAAATCGTTTAGAAGCCATGAATGTATTACAAAAGCAAAGAATTTTAAATGAAACGGCAGAGTAACGTCCAAATCTCTTAAAAGCTATAATCAAACGCAAGAGCAACGTCCAAATCTCTTAAAAGTTATAATATAACGGAAGAGCAACGTTCAAATCTCTTCAAAGCTATGAGCGTTTCACAAAAGCACAGAATTTGAAATGAAACGGAAGAGCAACGTACATATATATATATAAAAGATATAGTATGAATAATGAATATATGTAACTTAAAAATATAATAATAAAAATAATAATAATTCTAATTAAGAGAAGCACGACGAGATTTGTTTGAAACAAAAGCAAAGAATTTTAAATGAAACGGAAGAGCAACGTCCAAATCTCTTAAAAGCTATAATAAAACGGAAGAGCAACGTACAAATCGTTTAGAAGCCATGAGTGTTTTACAAAAGCAAAGAATTTTAAATGAAACGGAAGAGCAACGTCCAAATCTCTTAAAAGCTATAATAAAACGGAAGAGCAATGTACAAATCGTTTAGAAGCCATGAGTGCTTTACAAAAGCAAAGAATTTTATATGAAACGGAAGAGCAACGTCCAAATCTCTTAAAAGCTATATCAAACGCAAGAGCAACGTCCAAATCTCTTAAAAGCTATAATATAACGGAAGAGCAACGTTCAAATCTCTTAAAAGCTATGAGCGTTTCACAAAAGCACAGAATTTGAAATGAAACGGAAGAGCAACGTACAAATCGCTTAGAAGCCATGAGTGTTTCATAAAAGCAAAGAATTTTAAATGAAACGCAAGAGCAACGTCCAAATCTCTTAAAAGCTATAATGAAACGGAAGAGCAACGAACAAATCGTTTAAAAGTCATGAGTGTTTCACAAAAGCAAAAAATTTTAAATGAAACGGAAGAGAAACATCCAAATCTCTTAAAAGTTATAATGAAATGGAAGAGCACCGTACAAATCGCTTAGAAACCATGATTGTTTCACAAAAGCAAAGAATTTTAAATGAAATGCAAGAGCAACGTCCAACTCTCTTAAAAGTTATAATCAAACGTAAGAGCAACGTCCAAATCTCTTAAAAGCTATAATATAACGGAAGAGCAACGTTCAAATCTCTTAAAAGCTATGAGCGTTTCACAAAAGCACAGAATTTGAAATAAAAGGGAAGAGCAACGTACAAATCGCTTAGAAGCCATGAGTGTTTCATAAAAGCAAAGAATTTTAAATGAAACGCAAGAGCAACGTCCAAATCTCTTAAAAGCTATAGTGAAACGGAAGAGCAATGTACAAATCATTTAGAAGCCATTAGTGTTTCACAAAAGCAAAGAATTTTAAATGAAATGCAAGAGCAACGTCCATATCTCTTAAAAGCTATAATTAAACGCAAGAGCAACGTCCAAATCTCTTAAAAGCTATAATGAAACGCAAGAGCAACGTCCAAATCTCTTAAAAGCTATAATGAAACGGAAGAGCAACGAACAAATCGTTTAGAAGTCATGAGTGTTTCCCAAAAGCAAAGAATTTTAAATCAAACGGAAGAGCAACGTCCAAATCTCTTAAAAGCTATAATAAAACGGAAAAGCAACGAACAAATCGCTTAGAAGCCATGAGTGTTTCACAAAAGCAAAGAATTTTAAACAAATTTCTTCCGTTTCATTTAAAATTCTTTGCTTTTATGAAACATTCATGGCTTCTAAGCGATTTGTACGTTGCTCTTCCGTTTCATTTCAAATTCTGTGCTTTTGTGAAACGCTCATAGCTTTTAAGAGATTTGGACGTTGCTCTTCCGTTTCATTTAAAATTCTTTGCTTTTGTGAAACACTCATGGCTTCTAAACGATCTGTACGTTGCTCTTCCGTTTCATTACAGCTTTTAAGAGATTTGGACGTTGCTCTTCCGTTTCATTTAAAATTCTTTGCTTTTGTGAAACACTCATGGCTTCTAAACGATTTGGACGTTGCTCTTCCGTTTCATTTAAAATTCTTTGCTTTTATGAAACATTCATGGCCTCTAAGCGATTTGTACGTTGCTCTTCCGTTTCATTTCAAATTCTTTGCTTTTGTGAAACGCTCATAGCTTTTAAGAGATTTGGACGTTGCTCTTCCGTTTCATTTAAAATTCTTTGCTTTTGTGAAACACTCATGACTTCTAAACGATTTGTACGTTGCTCTTCCGTTTCATTACAGCTTATAAGAGATTTGGACGTTGCTCTTCAGTTTCATTACAGCTTTTGAGAGATTTGGACGTTGCTCTTTCGTTTCATTTAAAATTCTTTGCTTTTATGAAACATTCATGGCTTCTAAGCGATTTGTACGTTGCTCTTGCGTTTCATTTCAAATTCTGTGCTTTTGTGAAACGCTCATAGCTTTTAAGAGATTTGGACGTTGCTCTTCCGTTTGATTTAAAATTCTTTGCTTTTGTGAAACACTCATGACTTCTAAACGATTTGTACGTTGCTCTTCCGTTTCATTACAGCTTTTAAGAGATTTGGACGTTGCTCTTCCGTTTCATTACAGCTTTTAAGAGATTTGGACGTTGCTCTTCCGTTTCATTTAAAATTCTTTGCTTTTCTGAAACACTCATGGCTTCTAAACGATTTGGACGTTGCTCTTCCGGTTCATTTAAAATTCTTTGCTTTTATGAAACATTCATGGCTTCGAAGCGATTTGTACGTTGCTCTTCCGTTTCATTTCAAATTCTGTGCTTTTGTGAAACGCTCATAGCTCTTAAGAGATTTGGACGTTGCTCTTCCGTTTCATTTAAAATTCTTTGCTTTTGTGAAACACTCTTGGCTTCTAAACGATCTGTACGTTGCTCTTCCGTTTCATTACAGCTTTTAAGAGATTTGGACGTTGTTCTTCCGTTTCATTACAGCTTTTAAGAGATTTGGACGTTGTTCTTCCGTTTGATTTAAAATTCTTTGCTTTTGTGAAACACTCATGGCTTCTAAGCGATTTGTACGTTGCTCTTCCGTTTCATTACAGCTTTTAAAAGATTTGGACGTTGCTCTTCCGTTTGATTTAAAATTCTTTGCTTTTGTGAAACACTCATGGCTTCTAAGCTATTTGTACGTTGCTCTTCCGTTTCATTATAGCTTTTAAGAGATTTGGACGTTGTTCTTCCGTTTGATTTAAAATTCTTTGCTTTTGTGAAACAATCATGGCTTCTAAGCGATTTGTACGTTGCTCTTCCGTTTCATTATAGCTTTTAAGAGATTTGGACGTTGCTCTTCCGTTTGATTTAAAATTCTTTGCTTTTGTGAAACACTCATGGCTTCTAAACGACTTGTACGTTGCTCTTCCGTTTCATTACAGCTTTTAAGAGATTTGGACGTTGCTCTTGCGTTTCATTTAAAATTCTTTATTTTTATGAAACATTCATGGCTTCTAAGCGATTTGTACGTTGCTCTTCCGTTTCATTATAGCTTTTAAGAGATTTGGACGTTGCTCTTGCGTTTCATTTAAAATTCTTTACTTTTGTAAAACATTCATGGCTTCTAAACGATTTGTACCTTGCTCTTCCGTTTCATTATTGGTTTTAAGAGATTTGGACGTTGCTCTTGCGTTTCATTTAAAATTCTTTAATTTTATGAAACATTCATGGCTTCTAAGCGATTTGTACGTTGCTCTTCCGTTTCATTTCAAATTCTGTGCTTTTGTGAAACGCTCATAGCTTTTAAGAGATTTGAACGTTGCTCTTCCGTTATATTATAGCTTTTAAGAGATTTGTACGTTGCTCTTTTGTTTCATTTCAAATTCTGTGCTTTTGTAAAACACTCATGGCTTCTAAACGATTTGTACGTTGCTCTTCCGTTTCGTTTCAAATTCTGTGCTTTTGTGAAACGCTCATAGCTTTTAAGAGATTTGAACGTTGCTCTTCCGTTATATTATAGCTTTTAAGAGATTTGGACGTTGCTCTTCCGTTTCATTTAAAATTCTTTGCTTTTGTGAAACACTCATTGCTTCTAAACGATTTGTACGTTGCTCTTCCGTTTCATTACAGCTTTTAAGAGATTTGGACGTTGCTCTTGCGTTTCATTTAAAATTCATTACTTTTATGAAACATTCATGGCTGCTAAGCGATTTGTACGTTGCTCTTCCGTTTCATTTCAAATTCTGTGCTTTTGTGAAACACTCATGGCTTCTAAACGATCTGTACGTTGCTCTTCCGTGTCATTACAGCTTTTAAGAGATTTGGACGTTGCTCTTCCGTTTCATTACAGCTTTTAAGAGATTTGGACGTTGCTCTTCCGTTTCATTTAAAATTCTTTGCTTTTGTGAAACACTCATGGCTTCTAAACGATTTGGACGTTGCTCTTCCGTTTCATTTAAAATTCTTTGCTTTTATGAAACATTCATGGCTTCTAAGCCATTTGTACGTTGGTCTTCCGTTTCATTTCAAATTCTTTGCTTTTGTGAAACACTCATAGCTTTTAAGAGATTCGGACGTTGCTCTTCCGTTTCATTTCAAATTCTTTGCTTTTGTGAAACACTCATGACTTCTAAACGATTTGTACGTTGCTCTTCCGTTTCATTACAGCTTATAAGAGATTTGGACGTTGCTCTTCCGTTTCATTACAGCTTTTGAGAGATTTGGACGTTGCTCTTCCGTTTCATTTAAAATTCTTTGCTTTTGTGAAACACTCATTGCTTCTAAACGATTTGTACGTTGCTCTTCCGTTATATTATAGCTTTTAAGAGATTTGTACATTGCTCTTTTGTTTCATTTCAAATTCTGTGCTTTTGTAAAATACTCATGGCTTCTAAACGATTTGTACGTTGCTCTTCCGTTTCGTTTCAAATTCTGTGCTTTTGTGAAACGCTCATAGCTTTTAAGAGATTTGAACGTTGCTCTTCCGTTATATTATAGCTTTTAAGAGATTTGGACGTTGCTCTTCCGTTTCATTTAAAATTCTTTGCTTTTGTGAAACACTCATGGCTTCTAAACGATCTGTACGTTGCTCTTCCGTTTCATTACAGCTTTTAAGAGATTTGGACGTTGCTCTTCCGTTTCATTACAGCTTTTAAGAGATTTGGACGTTGCTCTTCCGTTTCATTTAAAATTCTTTGCTTTTGTGAAACACTCATGGCTTCTAAACGATTTGGACGTTGCTCTTCCGTTTCATTTAAAATTCTTTGCTTTTGTGAAACACTCATGGCTTCTAAACGACTTGTACGTTGCTCTTCCGTTTCATTACAGCTTTTAAGAGATTTGGACGTTGCTCTTGCGTTTCATTTAAAATTCTTTATTTTTATGAAACATTCATGGCTTCTAAGCGATTTGTACGTTGCTCTTCCGTTTCATTATAGCTTTTAAGAGATTTGGACGTTGCTCTTGCGTTTCATTTAAAATTCTTTACTTTTGTAAAACATTCATGGCTTCTAAACGATTTGTACGTTGCTCTTCCGTTTCATTATTGGTTTTAAGAGATTTGGACGTTGCTCTTGCGTTTCATTTAAAATTCTTTAATTTTATGAAACATTCATGGCTTCTAAGCGATTTGTACGTTGCTCTTCCGTTTCATTTCAAATTCTGTGCTTTTGTGAAACGCTCATAGCTTTTAAGAGATTTGAACGTTGCTCTTCCGTTATATTATAGCTTTTAAGAGATTTGTACGTTGCTCTTTTGTTTCATTTCAAATTCTGTGCTTTTGTAAAACACTCATGGCTTCTAAACGATTTGTACGTTGCTCTTCCGTTTCGTTTCAAATTCTGTGCTTTTGTGAAACGCTCATAGCTTTTAAGAGATTTGAACGTTGCTCTTCCGTTATATTATAGCTTTTAAGAGATTTGGACGTTGCTCTTCCGTTTCATTTAAAATTCTTTGCTTTTGTGAAACACTCATTGCTTCTAAACGATTTGTACGTTGCTCTTCCGTTTCATTACAGCTTTTAAGAGATTTGGACGTTGCTCTTGCGTTTCATTTAAAATTCATTACTTTTATGAAACATTCATGGCTGCTAAGCGATTTGTACGTTGCTCTTCCGTTTCATTTCAAATTCTGTGCTTTTGTGAAACACTCATGGCTTCTAAACGATCTGTACGTTGCTCTTCCGTGTCAATACAGCTTTTAAGAGATTTGGACGTTGCTCTTCCGTTTCATTACAGCTTTTAAGAAATTTGGACGTTGCTCTTCCGTTTCATTTAAAATTCTTTGCTTTTGTGAAACACTCATGGCTTCTAAACGATTTGGACGTTGCTCTTCCGTTTCATTTAAAATTCTTTGCTTTTATGAAACATTCATGGCTTCTAAGCGATTTGTACGTTGCTCTTCCGTTTCATTTCAAATTCTTTGCTTTTGTGAAACACTCATAGCTTTTAAGAGATTTGGACGTTGCTCTTCCGTTTCATTTCAAATTCTTTGCTTTTGTGAAACACTCATGACTTCTAAACGATTTGTACGTTGCTCTTCCGTTTCATTACAGCTTATAAGAGATTTGGACGTTGCTCTTCCGTTTCATTACAGCTTTTGAGAGATTTGGACGTTGCTCTTCCGTTTCATTTAAAATTCTTTGCTTTTGTGAAACACTCATTGCTTCTAAACGATTTGTACGTTGCTCTTCCGTTATATTATAGCTTTTAAGAGATTTGTACGTTGCTCTTTTGTTTCATTTCAAATTCTGTGCTTTTGTAAAACACTCATGGCTTCTAAACGATTTGTACGTTGCTCTTCCGTTTCGTTTCAAATTCTGTGCTTTTGTGAAACGCTCATAGCTTTTAAGAGATTTGAACGTTGCTCTTCCGTTATATTATAGCTTTTAAGAGATTTGGACGTTGCTCTTCCGTTTCATTTAAAATTCTTTGCTTTTGTGAAACACTCATCGCTTCTAAACGATCTGTACGTTGCTCTTCCGTTTCATTACAGCTTTTAAGAGATTTGGACGTTGCTCTTCCGTTTCATTACAGCTTTTAAGAGATTTGGACGTTGCTCTTCCGTTTCATTTAAAATTCTTTGCTTTTGTGAAACACTCATGGCTTCTAAACGATTTGGACGTTGCTCTTCCATTTCATTTAAAATTCTTTGCTTTTATGAAACATTCATGGCTTCTAAGCGATTTGTACGTTGCTCTTCCGTTTCATTTCAAATTCTCTGCTTTTGTGAAACACTCATAGCTTTTAAGAGATTTGGACGTTGCTCTTCCGTTTCATTTCAAATTCTTTGCTTTTGTGAAACACTCATGACTTCTAAACGATTTGTACGTTGCTCTTCCGTTTCATTACAGCTTATAAGAGATTTGGACGTTGCTCTTCCGTTTCATTACAGCTTTTGAGAGATTTAGACGTTGCTCTTCCGTTTCATTTAGAATTCTTTGCTTTTATGAAACATTCATGGCTTCTAAGCGATTTGTACGTTGCTCTTGCGTTTCATTTCAAATTCTGTGCTTTTGTGAAACGCTCATAGCTTTTAAGAGATTTGGACGTTGCTCTTCCGTTTCATTTAAAACTCTTTGCTTTTGTGAAACACTCATGACTTCTAAACGATTTGTACGTTGCTCTTCCGTTTCATTACAGCTTTTAAGAGATTTGGACGTTGCTCTTCCGTTTCATTACAGCTTTTAAGAGATTTGGACGTTGCTCTTCCGTTTCATTTAAAATTCTTTGCTTTTGTGAAACACTCATGGCTTCTAAACGATTTGGACGTTGCTCTTCCGGTTCATTTAAAATTCTTTGCTTTTATGAAACATTCATGGCTTCTAAGCGATTTGTACGTTGCTCTTCCGTTTCATTTCAAATTCTGTGCTTTTGTGAAACGCTCATAGCTTTTAAGAGATTTGGACGTTGCTCTTCCGTTTCATTTAAAATTCTTTGCTTTTGTGAAACACTCATGACTTCTAAACGATTTGTACGTTGCTCTTATGTTTCATTACAGCTTTTAAGAGATTTGGACGTTGCTCTTCCGTTTCATTACAGCTTTTAAGAGATTTGGACGTTGCTCTTCCGTTTCATTTAAAATTCTTTGCTTTTCTGAAACACTCATGGCTTCTAAACGATTTGGACGTTGCTCTTCCGGTTCATTTAAAATTCTTTGCTTTTATGAAACATTCATGGCTTCTAAGCGATTTGTACGTTGCTCTTCCGTTTCATTTCAAATTCTGTGCTTTTGTGAAACGCTCATAGCTTTTAAGAGATTTGGACGTTGCTCTTCCGTTTCATTTAAAATTCTTTGCTTTTGTGAAACACTCTTGGCTTCTAAACGATCTGTACGTTGCTCTTCCGTTTCATTACAGCTTTTAAGAGATTTGGACGTTGCTCTTCCGTTTCATTACAGCTTTTAAGAGATTTGGACGTTGTTCTTCCGTTTGATTTAAAATTCTTTGCTTTTGTGAAACACTCATGGCTTCTAAGCGATTTGTACGTTGCTCTTCCGTTTCATTATAGCTTTTAAGAGATTTGGAAGAGCAACGCTCAAATCTCTTAAAAGCTATGAGCGTTTCACAAAAGCACAGAATTTGAAATGAAACGGAAGAGCAACGTACAAATCGCTTAGAAGCCATGAGTGTTTCATAGAAGCAAAGAATTTTAAATGAAACGCAAGAGCAACGTCCAAATCTCTTAAAAGCTGTAATGAAACGGAAGAGCAACGTACAAATCGTTTAGAAGCAATGAGTGTTTCACAAAAGCAAAGAATTTTAAATGAAACGGAAGAGCAACGTACATATATATATATAAAAGATATAGTATGAATAATGAATATATGTAACTTAATAATATAATAATAAAAATAATAATAATTCTAATTAAGAGAAGCACGACGAGATTTGTTTGAAACAAAAGCAAAGAATTTTAAATGAAACGGAAGAGCAATGTCCAAATCTCTTAAAAGCTATAATAAAACGGAAGAGCAACGTACAAATCGTTTAGAAGCCATGAGTGTTTCACAAAAGCAAAGAATTTTAAATGAAACGGAAGAGCAACATCCAAATCTCTTAAAAGCTATAATATAACGGAAGAGCAACGTTCAAATCTCTTAAAAGCTATGAGCGTTTCACAAAAGCACAGAATTTGAAATGAAACGGAAGAGCAACGTACATATATATATATAAAAGATATAGTATGAATAATGAATATATGTAACTTAAAAATATAATAATAAAAATAATAATAATTCTAATTAAGAGAAGCACGACGAGATTTGTTGAAACAAAAGCACAGAATTTGAAATGAAACGGAAGAGCAACGTACAAATCGCTTAGAAGCCATGAATGTTTCATAAAAGCAAAGAATTTTAAATGAAACGGAAGAGCAACGTCCAAATCTTTTAAAAGCTATAATGAAACGGAAGAGGAACGTACAAATCGTTTAGAAGCCATGAGCGTTTCACAAAAGCACAGAATTTGAAATGAAACGGAAGAGCAACGTCCAAATCTCTTAAAAGCTATAATGAAACGGAAGAGCAACGTACAAATCGTTTAGAAGCCATGAGCGTTTCACAAAAGCACAGAATTTGAAATGAAACGGAAGAGCAACGTACAAATCGTTTAGAAGCCATGAATGTATTACAAAAGCAAAGAATTTTAAATGAAACGGAAGAGCAACGTCTAAATCTCTTAAAAGCTATAATGAAACGGAAGAGCAACGTACAAATCGTTTAGAAGCCATGAGCGTTTCCTAAAAGCACAGAATTTGAAATGAAACGGAAGAGCAACGTACAAATCGTTTAGAAGCCATGAACGTTTCCTAAAAGCACAGAATTTGAAATGAAACGGAAGAGCAACGTAAAAATCGTTTAGAAGCCATGAATGTATTACAAAAGCAAAGAATTTTAAATGAAACGGAAGAGCAACGTCCAAATCTCTTAAAAGCTATAATCAAACGCAAGAGCAACGTCCAAATCTCTTAAAAGCTATAATATAACGGAAGAGCAACGTTCAAATCTCTTCAAAGCTATGAGCGTTTCACAAAAGCACAGAATTTGAAATGAAACGGAAGAGCAACGTACATATATATATATAAAAGATATAGTATGAATAATGAATATATGTAACTTAAAAATATAATAATAAAAATAATAATAATTCTAATTAAGAGAAGCACGACGAGATTTGTTTGAAACAAAAGCAAAGAATTTTAAATGAAACGGAAGAGCAACGTCCAAATCTCTTAAAAGCTATAATAAAACGGAAGAGCAACGTACAAATCGTTTAGAAGCCATGAGTGTTTTACAAAAGCAAAGAATTTTAAATGAAACGGAAGAGCAACGTCCAAATCTCTTAAAAGCTATAATAAAACGGAAGAGCAATGTACAAATCGTTTAGAAGCCATGAGTGCTTTACAAAAGCAAAGAATTTTATATGAAACGGAAGAGCAACGTCCAAATCTCTTAAAAGCTATATCAAACGCAAGAGCAACGTCCAAATCTCTTAAAAGCTATAATATAACGGAAGAGCAACGTTCAAATCTCTTAAAAGCTATGAGCGTTTCACAAAAGCACAGAATTTGAAATGAAACGGAAGAGCAACGTACAAATCGCTTAGAAGCCATGAGTGTTTCATAAAAGCAAAGAATTTTAAATGAAACGCAAGAGCAACGTCCAAATCTCTTAAAAGCTATAATGAAACGGAAGAGCAACGAACAAATCGTTTAAAAGTCATGAGTGTTTCACAAAAGCAAAAAATTTTAAATGAAACGGAAGAGAAACATCCAAATCTCTTAAAAGTTATAATGAAATGGAAGAGCACCGTACAAATCGCTTAGAAACCATGATTGTTTCACAAAAGCAAAGAATTTTAAATGAAATGCAAGAGCAACGTCCAAATCTCTTAAAAGCTATAATCAAACGTAAGAGCAACGTCCAAATCTCTTAAAAGCTATAATATAACGGAAGAGCAACGTTCAAATCTCTTAAAAGCTATGAGCGTTTCACAAAAGCACAGATTTTAAATAAAAGGGAAGAGCAACGTACAAATCGCTTAGAAGCCATGAGAGTTTCATAAAAGCAAAGAATTTTAAATGAAACGCAAGAGCAACGTCCAAATCTCTTAAAAGCTATAGTGAAACGGAAGAGCAATGTACAAATCATTTATAAGCCATTAGTGTTTCACAAAAGCAAAGAATTTTAAATGAAATGCAAGAGCAACGTCCATATCTCTTAAAAGCTATAATTAAACGCAAGAGCAACGTCCAAATCTCTTAAAAGCTATAATGAAACGCAAGAGCAACGTCCAAATCTCTTAAAAGCTATAATGAAACGGAAGAGCAACGAACAAATCGTTTAGAAGTCATGAGTGTTTCACAAAAGCAAAGAATTTTAAATCAAACGGAAGAGCAACGTCCAAATCTCTTAAAAGCTATAATAAAACGGAAAAGCAACGAACAAATCGCTTAGAAGCCATGAGTGTTTCACAAAAGCAAAGAATTTTAAATCAAACGGAAGAGCAACGTCCAAATCTCTTAAAAGCTATTATGAAACGGAAGAGCAACGTACAAATCGCTTAGAAGCCATGAGTGTTTCACAAAAGCAAAGAATTTTAAATCAAACGGAAGAGCAACGTCCAAATCTCTTAAAAGCTATAATAAAACGGAAAAGCAACGAACAAATCGCTTAGAAGCCATGAGTGTTTCACAAAAGCAAAGAATTTTAAATCAAACGGAAGAGCAACGTCCAAATCTCTTAAAAGCTATAATGAAACGGAAGAGCAACGTACAAATCGCTTAGAAGCCATGAGTGTTTCACAAAAGCAAAAAATTTTAAATGAAACGGAAGAGCAACGTCCAAATCTCTTAAAAGCTGTAATGAAACGGAAGAGCAACGTACAGATCGTTTAGAAGCCTTGAGTGTTTCACAAAAGCAAAGAATTTTAAATGAAACGGAAGAGCAACGTCCAAATCTCTTAAAAGCTATGAGCGTTTCACAAAAGCACAGAATTTGAAATGAAACGGAAGAGCACCGTACAAATCGCTTAGAAGCCATGAATGTTTCATAAAAACAAAGAATTTTAAATGAAACGGAAGACCAACGTCCAAATCTCTTAAAAGCTATAATGAAACGGAAGAGCAACGTACAAATCGCTTAGAAGTCATGAATGTTTCATAAAACTAAAGAATTTTAAATGAAACGCAAGAGCAACGTCAAAATCTCTTAAAAGCTGTAATGAAACGGAAGAGCAACGTACAAATCGTTTAGAAGCCATGAGTGTTTCACAAAAGCAAAGAATTTTAAATGAAACGGAAGAGCAACGTCCAAATCTCTTAAAAGCTATAATATAACGGAAGAGCAACGTCCAAATCTTTTAAAAGCTATAATGAAACGGAAGAGCAACGTACAAATCGTTTAGAAGCCATGAGTGTTTCACAAAAGCAAAGAATTTTAAATGAAATGGAAGACCAACGTCCAAATCTCTTAAAAGCTATAATATAACGGAAGAGCAAAGTCCAAATCTCTTAAAAGCTATAATAAAACGGAAGAGCAACGAACAAATCGTTTAGAAGTCATGAGTGTTTCACAAAAGCAAAAAATTTTAAATGAAACGGAAGAGAAACGTCAAAATCTCTTAAAAGCTATAATGAAACGGAAGAGCAACGTACAAATCTCTTAAAAGCTATGAGCGTTTCACAAAAGCACAGAATTTGAAATGAAACGGAAGAGCAACGTCCAAATCTCTTAAAAGCTATAATGAAACGGAAGAGCAAAGTACAAATCGTTTAGAAGCCATGAGTGTTTCACAAAAGCAAAGAATTTTAAATGAAACGGAAGAGCAACGTCCAAATCTCTTAAAAGCTATAATATAACGGAAGAGCAACGTTCAAATCTCTTAAAAGCTATGAGCGTTTCACAAAAGCACAGAATTTGAAATGAAACGGAAGAGCAACGTCCAAATCTCTTAAAAGCTGTAATAAAACGGAAGAGCAACGTACAAATCGTTTAGAAGCCATGAGTGTTTCACAAAAGCAAAGAATTTTAAATGAAACGGAAGAGCAACGTCCAAATCTCTTAAAAGCTATAATATAACGGAAGAGCAACGTTCAAATCTCTTAAAAGCTATAAGCGTTTCACAAAAGCACAGAATTTGAAATGAAACGGAAGAGCAACGTACATATATATATATAAAAGATATAGTATGAATAATGAATATATGTAACTTAAAAATATAATAATAAAAATAATAATAATTCTAATTAAGAGAAGCACGACGAGATTTGTTTGAAACAAAAGCAAAGAATTTTAAATGAAACGGAAGAGCAACGTCCAAATCTCTTAAAAGCTATAATAAAACGGAAGAGCAACGTACAAATCGTTTAGAAGCCATGAGTGTTTCACAAAAGCAAAGAATTTTAAATGAAACGGAAGAGCAACATCCAAATCTCTTAAAAGCTATAATATAACGGAAGAGCAACGTTCAAATCTCTTAAAAGCTATGAGCGTTTCACAAAAGCACAGAATTTGAAATGAAACGGAAGAGCAACGTACATATATATATATAAAAGATATAGTATGAATAATGAATATATGTAACTTAAAAATATAATAATAAAAATAATAATAATTCTAATTAAGAGAAGCACGACGAGATTTGTTGAAACAAAAGCACAGAATTTGAAATGAAACGGAAGAGCAACGTACAAATCGCTTAGAAGCCATGAATGTTTCATAAAAGCAAAGAATTTTAAATGAAACGGAAGAGCAACGTCCAAATCTTTTAAAAGCTATAATGAAACGGAAGAGGAACGTACAAATCGTTTAGAAGCCATGAGCGTTTCACAAAAGCACAGAATTTGAAATGAAACGGAAGAGCAACGTCCAAATCTCTTAAAAGCTATAATGAAACGGAAGAGCAACGTACAAATCGTTTAGAAGCCATGAGCGTTTCACAAAAGCACAGAATTTGAAATGAAACGGAAGAGCAACGTACAAATCGTTTAGAAGCCATGAATGTATTACAAAAGCAAAGAATTTTAAATGAAACGGAAGAGCAACGTCTAAATCTCTTAAAAGCTATAATGAAACGGAAGAGCAACGTACAAATCGTTTAGAAGCCATGAGCGTTTCCTAAAAGCACAGAATTTGAAATGAAACGGAAGAGCAACGTAAAAATCGTTTAGAAGCCATGAATGTATTACAAAAGCAAAGAATTTTAAATGAAACGGAAGAGCAACGTCCAAATCTCTTAAAAGCTATAATCAAACGCAAGAGCAACTTCCAAATCTCTTAAAAGCTATAATATAACGGAAGAGCAACGTTCAAATCTCTTCAAAGCTATGAGCGTTTCACAAAAGCACAGAATTTGAAATGAAACGGAAGAGCAACGTACATATATATATATAAAAGATATAGTATGAATAATGAATATATGTAACTTAAAAATATAATAATAAAAATAATAATAATTCTAATTAAGAGAAGCACGACGAGATTTGTTTGAAACAAAAGCAAAGAATTTTAAATGAAACGGAAGAGCAACGTCCAAATCTCTTAAAAGCTATAATAAAACGGAAGAGCAACGTACAAATCGTTTAGAAGCCATGAGTGTTTTACAAAAGCAAAGAATTTTAAATGAAACGGAAGAGCAACGTCCAAATCTCTTAAAAGCTATAATAAAACGGAAGAGCAATGTACAAATCGTTTAGAAGCCATGAGTGCTTTACAAAAGCAAAGAATTTTATATGAAACGGAAGAGCAACGTCCAAATCTCTTAAAAGCTATATCAAACGCAAGAGCAACGTCCAAATCTCTTAAAAGCTATAATATAACGGAAGAGCAACGTTCAAATCTCTTAAAAGCTATGAGCGTTTCACAAAAGCACAGAATTTGAAATGAAACGGAAGAGCAACGTACAAATCGCTTAGAAGCCATGAGTGTTTCATAAAAGCAAAGAATTTTAAATGAAACGCAAGAGCAACGTCCAAATCTCTTAAAAGCTATAATGAAACGGAAGAGCAACGAACAAATCGTTTAAAAGTCATGAGTGTTTCACAAAAGCAAAAAATTTTAAATGAAACGGAAGAGAAACATCCAAATCTCTTAAAAGTTATAATGAAATGGAAGAGCACCGTACAAATCGCTTAGAAACCATGATTGTTTCACAAAAGCAAAGAATTTTAAATGAAATGCAAGAGCAACGTCCAAATCTCTTAAAAGCTATAATCAAACGTAAGAGCAACGTCCAAATCTCTTAAAAGCTATAATGAAACGGAAGAGCAACGTCCAATTCTCTTAAAAGCTGTAATGAAACGGAAGAGCAACGTCCAAATCTCTTAAAAGCTATAATAAAACGGAAGAGCAACGAACAAATCGTTTAGAAGTCATGAGTGTTTCACAAAAGCAAAAAATTTTAAATGAAACGGAAGAGCAACGTCCAAATCTATTAAAAGCTATAATGAAACGGAAGAGCAACGTACAAATCGTTTAGAAGCCATGAGTGTTTCACAAAAGCAAAGAATTTTAAATGAAACGGAAGAGCAACGTACAAATCGCTTAGAAGCCGTGAATGTTTCATAAAAGCAAAGAATTTTAAGTGAAACGGAAGAGCAACGTCCAAATCTCTTAAAAGCTATAATGAAACGGAAGAGCAACGTACAAATCGTTTAGTAGCCATGAGCGTTTCACGAAAGCAAAGAATTTTAAATGAAACGGAAGAGCAACATCCAAATCTCTTAAAAGCTATAATGAAACGCAAGAGCAACGTCCAAATCTCTTAAAAGCTATAATAAAACGGAAGAGCAACGAACAAATCGTTTAGAAGTCATGAGTGTTTCACAAAAGCAAAAAAATTTAAATGAAACGGAAGAGAAACGTCAAAATCTCTTAAAAGCTATAATGAAACGGAAGAGCAACGTACAAATCTCTTAAAAGCTATGAGCGTTTCACAAAAGCACAGAATTTGCAATGCAACGGAAGAGCAACGTACAAATCGCTTAGAAGCCATTAATGTTTCATAAAAGCAAAGAATTTTAAATGAAACGGAAGAGCAACGTCCAAATCTCTTAAAAGCTGTAATGAAACGGAAGAGCAACGTCCAAATCTCTTAAAAGCTATAATAAAACGGAAGAGCAACGAACAAATCGTTTAGAAGTCATGAGTGTTTCACAAAAGCAAAAAATTTTAAATGAAACGGAAGAGCAACGTCCAAATCTCTTAAAAGCTATAATGAAACGGAAGAGCAACGTACAAATCGTTTAGAAGCCATGAGTGTTTCACAAAAGCAAATAATTTTAAATGAAACGGAAGAGCAACGTCCAAATCTCTTAAAAGCTATAATGAAACGGAAGAGCAACGTACAAGTCGTTTAGAAGCCATGAGTGTTTCACAAAAGCAAAGAAATTTAAATGAAACGGAAGAGAAACGTTCAAATCTTTTAAATGCTATGAGCGTTTCACAAAAGCAACGAATTTGAAATGAAACGGAAGAGCAACGTCCAAATCTCTTAAAAGCTATAATATAACGGAAGAGCAACGTCCAAATCTTTTAAAAGCTATAATGAAACGGAAGAGCAACGTACAAATCGTTTAGAAGCCATGAGTGTTTCACAAAAGCAAAGAATTTTAAATGAAACGGAAGACCAACGTCCAAATCTCTTAAAAGCTATAAGATAACGGAAGAGCAACGTCCAAATCTCTTAAAAGCTATAATAAAACGGAAGAGCAACGAACAAATCGTTTAGAAGTCATGAGTGTTTCACAAAAGCAAAAAATTTTAAATGAAACGGAAGAGCAACGTCCAAATCTCTTAAAAGCTATAATGAAACGGAAGAGCAACGTACAAATCGTTTAGAAGCCATGAATGTTTCACAAAAGCAAAGAATTTTAAATGAAACGGAAGAGCAACGTCCAAATCTCTTAAAAGCTATAATGAAACGGAAGAGCAACGTACAAGTCGTTTAGAAGCCATGAGTGTTTCACAAAAGCAAAGAAATTTAAATGAAACGGAAGAGAAACGTTCAAATCTTTTAAATGCTATGAGCGTTTCACAAAAGCAACGAATTTGAAATGAAACAGAAGAGCAACGTTCAAATCTCTTAAAAGCTTAAATGAAACGGAAGAGCAAGGTACAGTAGAATTAGTTTAAAAGCCATGAGTGTTTCACAAAAGCACAGAATTTGAAATGAAACAGAACAGCAACGTTCAAATCGCTTAAAAGCTATAACGAAACGGAAGAGCAACGTACAAATCGTTTAGAAGCCATGAGTGTTTCACAAAAGCACAGAATTTTAAATGAAACAGAACAGCAACGTTCAAATCGCTTAAAAGCTATAATGAAACGGAAGACCAACGTACAAATCGTTTAGAAGCCATGAGTGTTTCACAAAAGCAAAGAATTTTAAATGAAACGGAAGAGCAACGTCCAAATCTATTAAAAGCTATAATGAAACGGAAGAGCAACGTACAAATCGTTTAGAAGCCATGAGTGTTTCACAAAAGCAAAGAATTTTAAATGAAACGGAAGAGCAACGTACAAATCGCTTAGAAGCCGTGAATGTTTCATAAAAGCAAAGAATTTTAAGTGAAACGGAAGAGCAACGTCCAAATCTCTTAAAAGCTATAATGAAACGGAAGAGCAACGTACAAATCGTTTAGTAGCCATGAGCGTTTCACGAAAGCAAAGAATTTTAAATGAAACGGAAGAGCAACATCCAAATCTCTTAAAAGCTATAATGAAACGCAAGAGCAACGTCCAAATCTCTTAAAAGCTATAATAAAACGGAAGAGCAACGAACAAATCGTTTAGAAGTCATGAGTGTTTCACAAAAGCAAAAAAATTTAAATGAAACGGAAGAGAAACGTCAAAATCTCTTAAAAGCTATAATGAAACGGAAGAGCAACGTACAAATCTCTTAAAAGCTATGAGCGTTTCACAAAAGCACAGAATTTGCAATGAAACGGAAGAGCAACGTACAAATCGCTTAGAAGCCATTAATGTTTCATAAAAGCAAAGAATTTTAAATGAAACGGAAGAGCAACGTCCAAATCTCTTAAAAGCTGTAATGAAACGGAAGAGCAACGTCCAAATCTCTTAAAAGCTATAATAAAACGGAAGAGCAACGAACAAATCGTTTAGAAGTCATGAGTGTTTCACAAAAGCAAAAAATTTTAAATGAAACGGAAGAGCAACGTCCAAATCTCTTAAAAGCTATAATGAAACGGAAGAGCAACGTACAAATCGTTTAGAAGCCATGAGTGTTTCACAAAAGCAAAGAATTTTAAATGAAACGGAAGAGCAACGTCCAAATCTCTTAAAAGCTATAATGAAACGGAAGAGCAACGTACAAGTCGTTTAGAAGCCATGAGTGTTTCACAAAAGCAAAGAAATTTAAATGAAACGGAAGAGAAACGTTCAAATCTTTTAAATGCTATGAGCGTTTCACAAAAGCAACGAATTTGAAATGAAACGGAAGAGCAACGTCCAAATCTCTTAAAAGCTATAATATAACGGAAGAGCAACGTCCAAATCTTTTAAAAGCTATAATGAAACGGAAGAGCAACGTACAAATCGTTTAGAAGCCATGAGTGTTTCACAAAAGCAAAGAATTTTAAATGAAACGGAAGACCAACGTCCAAATCTCTTAAAAGCTATAAGATAACGGAAGATCAACGTCCAAATCTCTTAAAAGCTATAATAAAACGGAAGAGCAACGAACAAATCGTTTAGAAGTCATGAGTGTTTCACAAAAGCAAAAAATTTTAAATGAAACGGAAGAGCAACGTCCAAATCTCTTAAAAGCTATAATGAAACGGAAGAGCAACGTACAAATCGTTTAGAAGCCATGAGTGTTTCACAAAAGCAAAGAATTTTAAATAAAACGGAAGAGCAACGTCCAAATCTCTTAAAAGCTATAATGAAACGGAAGAGCAACGTACAAGTCGTTTAGAAGCCATGAGTGTTTCACAAAAGCAAAGAAATTTAAATGAAACGGAAGAGAAACGTTCAAATCTTTTAAATGCTATGAGCGTTTCACAAAAGCAACGAATTTGAAATGAAACGGAAGAGCAACGTTCAAATCTCTTAAAAGCTTAAATGAAACGGAAGAGCAACGTACAGTAGTAATAGTTTAAAAGCCATGAGTGTTTCACAAAAGCACAGAATTTGAAATGAAACAGAACAGCAACGTTCAAATCGCTTAAAAGCTATAACGAAACGGAAGAGCAACGTACAAATCGTTTAGAAGCCATGAGTGTTTCACAAAAGCACAGAATTTTAAATGAAACAGAACAGCAACGTTCAAATCGCTTAAAAGCTATAATGAAACGGAACACCAACGTACAAATCGTTTAGAAGCCATGAGTGTTTCACAAAAGCAAAGAATTTTAAATCAAACGGAAGAGCAACGTTCAAATCTCTTAAAAGCTGAAATGAAACGGAAGAGCAACGTCCAAATCTCTTAAAAGCTATAATATAACGGAAGAGCAACGTCCAAATCTTTTAAAAGCT
The DNA here is from genome assembly GCA_963942445.1 of Argyra leucocephala. Taxonomy (NCBI): domain Eukaryota; kingdom Metazoa; phylum Arthropoda; class Insecta; order Diptera; family Dolichopodidae; genus Argyra; species Argyra leucocephala. Next base: position 101,412,434 of record OZ012678.1, read on the forward strand.
ATAATGAAACGGAAGAGCAACGTACAAATCGTTTAGAAGCCATGAGTGTTTCACAAAAGCAAAGAAATTTAAATGAAACGGAAGAGAAACGTTCAAATCTTTTAAATGCTATGAGCGTTTCACAAAAGCAACGAATTTGAAATGAAATGGAAGAGCTACGTCCAAATCTCTTAAAAGCTATAATATAACGGAAGAGCAACGTCCAAATCTTTTAAAAGCTATAATGAAACGGAAGAGCAACGTACAAATCGTTTAGAAGCCATGAGTGTTTCACAAAAGCAAAGAATTTTAAATGAAACGGAAGAGAAACGTTCAAATCTTTTAAATGCTATGAGCGTTTCACAAAAGCAACGAATTTGAAATGAAACGGAAGAGCAACGTTCAAATCTCTTAAAAGCTATAATGAAACGGAAGAACAACGTACAAATAGTTTAGAAGCCATGAGTGTTTCAGAAAAGCACAGATTTTGAAATGAAACAGAACAGCAACTTTCAAATCGCTGAAAAGCTATAATGAAACGGAAGAGCAACGTACAAATCGTTTAGAAGCCATGAGTGTTTCACAAAAGCACAGAATTTGAAATGAAACAGAACAGCAACGTTCAAATCGCTTAAAAGCTATAATGAAACGGAAGAGCAACGTACAAATCGTTTAGAAGCCATGAGTGTTTCACAAAAGCAAAGAATTTTAAATGAAACGGAAGAGCAACGTTCAAATCTCTTAAAAGCTTTAATGAAACGGAAAAGCAACTTACAGTAGTAATAGTTTAAAAGCCATGAGTGTTTCACAAAAGCACAGAATTTGAAATGAAACAGAACAGCAACGTTCAAATCGCTTAAAAGCTATAACGAAACGGAAGAGCAACGTACAAATCGTTTAGAAGCCATGAGTGTTTCACAAAAGCACAGAATTTTAAATGAAACAGAACAGCAACGTTCAAATCGCTTAAAAGCTATGAGCGTTTCACAAAAGTACCGAATTTGAAATGAAACGGAAGAGCAACGTTGAAATCTCTTAAAAGCTATAACGAAACGGAAGACCAACATACAAATCGTTTAGAAGTCATGAGTGTTTCACAAAAGCAAAGAATTTTAAATGAAACGAAAGAGCAACGTTCAAATCGCTTAAAAGCTATGAGCGTTTCACAATAGCACCGAATTTGAAATGAAACGGAAGAGCAACGTTCAAATCTCTTAAAAGCTATAATGAAACGGAAGAGCAACGTACAAATCGTTTAGAAGCCATGAGTGTTTCACAAAAGCACAGAATTTGAAATGAAACAGAACAGCAACGTTCAAATCGCTTAAAAGCTATAATGAAACGGAAGAGCAACGTACAAATCGTTTAGAAGCCATGAGTGTTTCACAAAAGCACAGAATTTGAAATGAAACAGAACAGCAACGTTCAAATCGCTTAAAAGCTATAACGAAACGGAAGAGCAACGTACAAATCGTTTAGAAGCCATGAGTGTTTCACAAAAGCACAGAATTTTAAATGAAACAGAACAGCAACGTTCAAATCGCTTAAAAGCAATGAGCGATTCACAAAAGTACCGAATTTGAAATGAAACGGAAGAGCAACGTTGAAATCTCTTAAAAGCTATAACGAAACGGAAGACCAACGTACAAATCGTTTAGAAGCCATGAGTGTTTCACAAAAACAAAGAATTTTAAATGAAACGGAAGAGCAACGTTCAAATCGCTTAAAAGCTATGAGCGTTTCACAATAGCACCGAATTTGAAATGAAACGGAAGAGCAACGTTCAAATCTCTTAAAAGCTATAATGAAACGGAAGAGCAACGTACAAATCGTTTAGAAGCCATGAGTGTTTCACAAAAGCAAAGAATTTTAAATGAAACGGAAGAGCAACGTCCAAATCTCTTAAAAGCTATAATGAAACGGAAGAGCAACGTACAAATCGTTTAGAAGCCATGAGTGTTTCAGAAAAGCAAAGAATTTTAAATGAAACGGATGAGCAACATTCAAATCGCTTAAAAGCTGTAATGAAAGGGAAGAACGTTCAAATCTCTTAAAAGCTATAATGAAACGGAAGAGCAACGTACAAATCGTTTAGAAGCTATGAGCGTTTCACAAAAGCACATAATTTGAAATGAAACGGAAGAGCAACGTTCAAACCGCTTAAAAACTATAATGAAACGGAAGAGCAACGTACAAATCGTTTCGAAGCCATGAGTGTTTCACAAAAGCAAAGAAATTTAAATGAAACGGAAGAGCAACGTTCAAATCGCTTAAAAGCTATAATGAAACGGAAGAGCAACGTACAAATCGTTTAGAAGCCATTAGCGTTTCACAAAAGCAAAGAATTTTAAATTAAAAGGAAAAGCAACGTTCAAATCTCTTAAAAGCTATGAGCGTTTCACAAAAGCACAGAATTTGAAATGAAACGGAAGAGCAACGTTCAAATCGCTTAAAAACTATAATGAAACGGAAGAGCAACGTGCAAATCGTTTAGAAGCCATGAGTGTTTCACAAAAGCAAAGAATTTTAAATGAAACGGAAGAGCAACGTTCAAATCGCTTAAAAGCTATAATGAAACGGAAGAGTAACGTACAAATCGTTTAAAAGCCATTAGTGTTTCACAAAAGCATAGAATTTTAAATGAAACGGAAGAGCAACGTTCAAATCTCTTAAAAGCTATGAGCATTTCACAAAAGCACCGAATTTGAAATGAAACGGAAGAGCAACGTTCAAATCTCTTAAAAGCTATAATGAAACGGAAGAGCAACGTATAAGTCGTTTAGAAGGCATTAGTGTTTCACAAAAGCATAGATTTTAAATGATGCGAAAGAGCAACGTTCAAATCTCTTAAAAGCTATGAGCGTTTCACAAAAGCACCGAATTTGAAATGAAACGGAAGAGCAACGTTCAAACCTTTTAAAATCTATATGAAACGGAAGAGCAAAGTACAAATCGTTTAGAAGCCATTAGTGTTTCACAAAAGCAAAGAATTTGAAATGAAACGGAAGAGCAACGTACAAATCGTTTAGAAGCCATGAGTGTTTCACAAAAGCAAAGAATTTGCAATGAAACGGAAGAGCAACGTTCAAATCGCTTAAAACCTATAATGAAACGGAAGAGCAACGTACAATTCGTTTAGAAGCCATTAGTGTTTCACAAAAGCATAGAATTTTAAAAGAAACGGAAGAACAACGTTCAAATCTCTTAAAAGCTATGAGCGTTTCACAAAACCACCGAATTTGAAATGAAACGGAAGAGCAACCAACGTTCAAATCTCTTAAAAGCTATAATGAAACGGAAGAGCAACGTACAAATCGTTTAGAAGCCATGAGTCTTTCACAAAAGCACAGAATTTTAAATGAAACAGAACAGCAACGTTCAAATCGCTTAAAAGCTATGAGCGTTTCACAAAAGTACCGAATTTGAAATGAAACGGAAGAGCAACGTTGAAATCTCTTAAAAGCTATAACGAAACGGAAGACCAACGTACAAATCGTTTAGAAGCCATGAGTGTTTCACAAAAGCAAAGAATTTTAAATGAAACGGAAGAGCAACGTTCAAATCGCTTAAAAGCTATGAGCGTTTCACAATAGCACCGAATTTGAAATGAAACGGAAGAGCAACGTTCAAATCTCTTAAAAGCTATAATGAAACGGAAGAGCAACGTACAAATCGTTTAGATCCATGAGTGTTTCACAAAAGCAAAGAATTTTAAATGAAACGGAAGAGCACCGTTCAAATCTCTTAAAAGCTATAATGAAACGGAAGAGCAACGTACAAGTCGTTTAGAAGCCATGAGTGTTTAACAAAAGCAAAGAATTCTAAATGAAACGGAAGAACAACGTCCAAATCTCTTAAAAGCTATAATGAAACGGAAGAACAACGTACAAATCGTTTAGAAGCCATGAGTGTTTCACAAAAGCAAAGAATTTTAAATGAAACGGAAGAGCAACGTCCAAATCTCTTAAAAGCTATAATGAAACGGAAGAGCAACGTACAAATCGTTTAGAAGCTATGAGCGTTTCACAAAAGCACAGAATTTGAAATGAAACGGAAGAGCAACGTTCAAATCGCTTAAAAACTATAATGAAACGGAAGAGCAACGTACAAATCGTTTCGAAGCCATGAGTGTTTCACAAAAGCAAAGAAATTTAAATGAAACGGAAGAGCAACGTTCAAATCGCTTAAAAGCTATAATGAAACGGAAGAGCAACGTACAAATCGTTTAGAAGCCATTAGCGTTTCACAAAAGCAAAGAATTTTAAATTAAAAGGAAAAGCAACGTTCAAATCTCTTAAAAGCTATGAGCCTTTCACAAAAGCACAGAATTTGAAATGAAACGGAAGAGCAACGTTCAAATCGCTTAAAAACTATAATGAAACGGAAGAGCAACGTACAAATCGTTTAGAAGCCCTGAGTGTTTCACAAAAGCAAAGAAATTTAAATGAAACAGAAGAGCAACGTCCAAATATCTTAAAAGCTATAATGAAACGGAAGAGCAACGTGCAAATCGTTTAGAAGCCATGAGTGTTTCACAAAAGCAAAGAATTTTAAATGAAACGGAAGAGCAACGTTCAAATCGCTTAAAAGCTATAATGAAACGGAAGAACAACGTACAAATCGTTTAGAAGCCATTAGTGTTTCACAAAAGCATAGAATTTTAAATGAAACGGAAGAGCAACGTTCAAATCTCTTAAAAGCTATGAGCGTTTCACAAAAGCACCGAATTTGAAATGAAACGGAAGAGCAACGTTCAAATCTCTTAAAAGGTATAATGAAACGGAAGAGCAACGTACAAATCGTTTAGAAGGCATTAGTGTTTCACAAAAGTATAGAATTTTAAATGATGCGAAAGAGCAACGTTCAAATCTCTTAAAAGCTATGAGCGTTTCACAAAAGCACCGAATTTGAAATGAAACGGAAGAGCAACGTTCAAACCTTTTAAAATCTATATGAAATGGAAGAGCAACGTACAAATCGTTTAGAAGCCATTAGTGTTTCACAAAAGCAAAGAATTTGAAATGAAACGGAAGAGCAACGTACAAATCGTTTAGAAGCCATGAGTGTTTCACAAAAGCAAAGAATTTGAAATGAAACGGAAGAGCAACGTTCAAATCGCTTAAAACCTATAATGAAACGGAAGAGCAACGTACAATTCGTTTAGAAGCCATTAGTGTTTCACAAAAGCATAGAATTTTCAAAGAAACGGAAGAACAACGTTCAAATCTCTGAAAAGCTATGAGAGTTTCACAAAAGCACCGAATTTGAAATGAAACGGAAGAGCAACGTTCAAATCTCTTACAAGCTATAATGAAACGGAAGAGCAACGTACAAATCGTTTAGAACCCATGAGTGTTTCACAAAAGCAAAGAATTTGAAATAAAACGGAAGAGCAACGTTCAAATCGCTTAAAAGCTATAATGAAACGGAAGAGCAACGTACAAGTCGTTTAGAAGCATTGAGTGTTTCACAAAAGCAAAAAATTTTAAATGAAACGGAAGAGCAACATTCAAATCGCTTAAAAGCTATAATGAAAGGGAAGAACGTTCAAATCTCTTAAAAGCTATAATGAAACGGAAGAGCCACGTACAAATAGTTTAGAAGGCACGAGTGTTTCACAAAAGCACAGAAATTGAAATGAAACAGAACAGCAACGTTCAAATCGTTTAGAAGCCATGAGTGTTTCACAAAAGCAAAGAAATTTAAATGAAACGGAAGAGAAAAGTTCAAATCTTTTAAAAGCTATAATGAAACGGAAGAGCAACGTACAAATAGTTTAGAAGCCATGAGTGTTTCACAAAAGAACAGAATATGAAATGAAACAGAACAGCAACGTTCAAATCGCTTAAAAGTTATAACGAAACGGAAGAGTAACGTACAAATCGTTTAGAAGCCCTGAGTGTTTCACAAAAGCAAAGAAATTTAAATTAAAGGGAAGAGAAACGTTCAAATCTTTTAAAAGCTATAATGAAACGGAAGAGCAACGTACAAATAGTTTAGAAGCCATGAGTGTTTCACAAAAGCACAGAATTTGAAATGAAACAGAACAGCAACGTTCAAATCGCTTAAAAGCTATAACGAAACGGAAGAGTAACGTACAAATCGTTTAGAAGCCCTGAGTGTTTCACAAAAGCAAAGATATTTAAATGAAACGGAAGAGAAACGTTCAAATCTTTTAAAAGCTATAATGAAACGGAAGAGCAACGTACAAATAGTTTAGAAGCCATGAGTGTTTCACAAAAGCGCAGAATTTGAAATGAAACAGAACAGCAACGTTCAAATCGCTTAAAAGCTATAACGAAACGGAAGAGCAACGTACAAATCGTTTAGAAGCCATGAGTATTTCACAAAAGCACAGAATTTGAAATGAAACAGAACAGCAACGTTCAAATCGCTTAAAAGCTATAACGAAACGGAAGAATAACGTAAAAATCGTTTAGAAGCCCTGAGTGTTTCACAAAAGCAAAGAAATTTAAATGAAACGGAAAAGAAACGTCCAAATCTCTTAAAAGCTATAATGAAACGGAAGAGCAACGTACAAATCGTTTAGAAGCATTGAGTGTTTCACAAAAGCAAAGAATTTTAAATGAAACGGATGAGCAACATTCAAATCGCTTAAAAGCTATAATGAAAGGGAAGAACGTTCAAATCTCTTAAAAGCTATAATGAAACGGAAGAGCAACGTACAAATCGTTTAGAAGCTATGAGCGTTTCACAAAAGCACAGAATTTGAAATGAAACGGAAGAGCAACGTTAAAATCGCTTAAAAACTATAATGAAACGGAAGAGCAACGTACAAATCGTTTAGAAGCCATGATTTATTCACAAAAGCAAAGAAATTTAAATGAAACGGAAGAGCAACGTCAAATCGTTTAAAAGCTATAATGAAACGGAAGAGCAACGTACAAATCGTTTAGAAGCCATTAGCGTTTCACAAATGCAAAGAATTTTAAATTAAAAGGAAAAGCAACGTTCAAATCTCTTAAAAGCTATGAGCGTTTCACAAAACCACAGAATTTGAAATGAAACGGAAGAGCAACGTTCAAATCTCTTAAAAACTATAATGAAACGGAAGAGCAACGTACAAATCGTTTAGAAGCCCTGAGTGTTTCACAAAAGCAAAGAAATTTAAATGAAACGGAAGAGCAACGTTCAAATCTCTTAAAAGCTATGAGCGTTTCACAAAAGCACAGAATTTGAAATGAAACGGAAGAGCAACGTTCAAATCGCTTAAAAGCTATAATGAAACGGAAGAGCAACGTACAAATCGTTTAGAAGCCATGAGTGTTTCACAAAAGCAAAGAATTTTAAATGAAACGGGAGAGCAACGTTCAAATTGTTTAAAAGCTATAATGAAACGGAAGAGCAACGTACAAATCGTTTAGAAGCCATTAGTGTTTCACAAAAGCATAGAATTTTAAATGAAACGGAAGACCAACGTTCAAATCTCTTAAAAGCTATGAGCGTTTCACAAAAGCACCGAATTTGAAATGAAACGGAAGAGCAACGTTCAAATCTTTTAAAAGCTATGAGCGTTTCACGAAAGCACAGAATTTGAAATGAAACGGAAGAGCAACGTTCAAATCGCTTAAAAGCTATAATGAAACGGAAGAGCAACGTACAAATCGTTTAGAAGCCATGAGTGTTTCACAAAAGCAAAGAATTTTAAATGAAACGGAAGAGCAACGTTCAAATTGTAAGCAAATATAATTAAAAGCTATAATGAAACGGAAGAGCAACGTACAAATCGTTTAGAAGCCATTAGTGTTTCACAAAAGCATAGAATTTTAAATGAAACGGAAGAGCAACGTTCAAATCTTTTAAAAGCTATGAGCGTTTCACAAAAGCACCGAATTTGAAATGAAACGGAAGAGCAACGTTCAAATCTCTTAAAAGCTATAATGAAACCGAAGAGCAACGTACAAATTGTTTAGAAGCCCTGAGTGTTTCACAAAAGCAAAGAAATTTAAATGAAACGGAAGAGCAACGTTCAAATCTCTTAAAAGCTATGAGCGTTTCACAAAAGCACAGAATTTGAAATGAAACGGAAGAGCAACGTTCAAATCGCTTAAAAGCTATAATGAAACGGAAGAGCAACGTACAAATCGTTTAGAGGCCATGAGTGTTTCACAAAAGCAAAGAATTTTAAATGAAACGGAAGAGCAAAGTCCAAATCTCTTAAAAGCTATAATGAAACGGAAAAGCAACGTACAAATCGTTTAGAAGCCATTAGTGTTTCACAAAAGCATTTTAAATGAAGCGGAAGAGCAACGTTCAAATCTCTTAAAAGCTATGAGCGTTTCACAAAAGCACAGAATTTGAAATGAAACGGAAGAGCAATGTTCAAATCGCTTAAAAACTATAATGAAACGGAAGAGCAACGATTTTTAGAAGCCCTGAGTGTTTCACAAAAGCAAAGAAATTTAAATGAAACGGAAGAGCAACGTTCACATCTCTTAAAAGGTATGAGCGTTTCACAAAAGCACAGAATTTGAAATGAAACGGAAGAGCAACGTTCAAATCGCTTAAAAGCTATAATGAAACGGAAGAGCAACGTACAAATCGTTTAGAAGCCATTAGTGTTTCACAAAAGCAAAGAATTTTAAATGAAACGGAAGAGCAACGTTCAAATCGCTTAAAAGCTATAATGAAACGGAAGAGCAACGTACAAATCGTTTAGAAGCCATTAGTGTTTCACAAAAGCATAAAATTTTAAATGAAACGGAAGAGCAACGTTCAAATCTCTTAAAAGCTATGAGCGTTTCACAAAAGCACCGAATTTGAAATGAAACGGAAGAGCAGCGTTCAAATCTCTTAAAAGCTATAATGAAACGGAAGAGCAACGTACAAATCGTTTAGAAGCCATTAGTGTTTCACAAAAGCATTTTAAATGAAGCGGAAGAGCAACGTTCAAATCTCTTAAAAGCTATGAGCGCTTCACAAACGCACCGAATTTGAAATGAAACGGAAGAGCAACGTTCAAACCTCTTAAAATCTATATGAAACGGAAGAGCAACGTACAAATCTTTTAGAAGCCATTAGTGTTTCACAAAAGCTTAGAATTTTAAATGAAACGGAAGAGCAACGTTCAAATCTCTTAAAAGCTATGAGCGTTTCACAAAAGCACCGAATTTGAAATGAAACGGAAGAGCAACGTTCAAACCTTTTAAAATCTATATGAAATGGAAGAGCAACGTACAAATCGTTTAGAAGCCATTAGTGTTTCACAAAAGCAAAGAATTTGAAATGAAACGGAAGAGCAACGTACAAATCGTTTTGAAGCCATGAGTGTTTCACAAAAGCAAAGAATTTGAAATGAAACGGAAGAGCAACGTTCAAATCGCTTAAAACCTATAATGAAACGGAAGAGCAACGTACAATTCGTTTAGAAACCATTAGTGTTTCACAAAAGCATAGAATTTTCAAAGAAACGGAAGAACAACGTTCAAATCTCTTAAAAGCTATGAGCGTTTCTTAAAACCACCGAATTTGAAATGAAACGGAAGAGCAACCAACGTTCAAATCTCTTAAAAGCTATAATGAAACGGAAGAGCAACGTACAAATCGTTTAGAAGACATTAGTGTTTCACAAAAGCATAGAATTTTAAATGAAACGGAAGAGCAACGTTCAAATCTCTGAAAAGCTATGAGAGTTTCACAAAAGCACCGAATTTGAAATGAAACGGAAGAGCAACGTTCAAATCTCTTAATAGCTATAATGAAACGGAAGAGCAACGTACAAATCGTTTAGAACCCATGAGTGTTTCACAAAAGCAAAGAATTTGAAATAAAACGGAAGAGCAACGTTCAAATCGCTTAAAAGCTATAATGAAACGGAAGAGCAACGTACAAGTCGTTTAGAACCCATCAGTGTTTTACAAAAGCATAGAATTTTAAATGAAACGGAAGAGCAACGTTCAAATCGCTTAAAAGCTATGAGCGTTTCACAATAGCAAAAAATTTTAAATGAAACGGAAGAGCAACATTCAAATCCCTTAAAAGCTATAATGAAAGGGAAGAACGTTCAAATCTCTTAAAAGCTATAATGAAACGGAAGAGCCACGTACAAATAGTTTAGAAGGCACGAGTGTTTCACAAAAGCACAGAATTTGAAATGAAACAGAACAGCAACGTTCAAATCGTTTAGAAGCCATGAGTGTTTCACAAAAGCACAGAATATGAAATGAAACAGAACAGCAACGTTCAAATCGCTTAAAAGTTATAACGAAACGGAAGAGTAACGTACAAATCGTTTAGAAGCCCTGAGTGTTTCACAAAAGCAAAGAAATTTAAATTAAAGGGAAGAGAAACGTTCAAATCTTTTAAAAGCTATAATGAAACGGAAGAGCAACGTACAAAAAGTTTAGAAGCCATGAGTGTTTCACAAAAGCACAGAATTTGAAATGAAACAGAACAGCAACGTTCAAATCGCTTAAAAGCTATAACGAAACGGAAGAGTAACGTACAAATCGTTTAGAAGCCCTGAGTGTTTCACAAAAGCAAAGATATTTAAATGAAACGGAAGAGAAACGTTCAAATCTTTTAAAAGCTATAATGAAACGGAAGAGCAACGTACAAATCGTTTAGAAGCCATGAGTGTTTCACAAAAGCACAGAATTTGAAATGAAACAGAACAGCAACGTTCAAATCGCTTAAAAGCTATAACGAAACGGAAGAGCAACGTACAAATCGTTTAGAAGCCATGAGTGTTTCACAAAAGCACAGAATTTGAAATGAAACAGAACAGCAACGTTCAAATCGCTTAAAAGCTATAACGAAACGGAAGAGTAACGTACAAATCGTTTAGAAGCCCTGAGTGTTTCACAAAAGCAAAGATATTTAAATGAAACGGAAGAGAAACGTTCAAATCTTTTAAAAGCTATAATGAAACGGAAGAGCAACGTACAAATAGTTTAGAAGCCATGAGTGTTTCACAAAAGCACAGAATTTGAAATGAAACAGAACAGCAACGTTCAAATCGCTTAAAAGCTATAACGAAACGGAAGAGCAACGTACAAATCGTTTAGAAGCCATGAGTGTTTCACAAAAGCACAGAATTTGAAATGAAACAGAACAGCAACGTTCAAATCGCTTAAAAGCTATAACGAAACGGAAGAATAACGTAAAAATCGTTTAGAAGCCCTGAGTGTTTCACAAAAGCAAAGAAATTTAAATGAAACGGAAGAGAAACGTTCAAATCGCTTAAAAGCTATAATGAAACGGAAGAGCAACGTACAAATAGTTTAGAAGCCATGAGTGTTTCACAAAAGCACCGAATTTGAAATGAAACAGAACAGCAACGTTCAAATCGCTTAAAAGCTATAACGAAACGGAAGAGCAACGTACAAATCGTTTAGAAGCCATGAGTGTTTCACAAAAGCACAGAATTTGAAATGAAACCGAACAGCAACGTTCAAATCGCTTAATAGCTATAATGAAACGGAAGAGCAACGTACAAATCGTTTAGAAGCGTTTCACAAAAGCAAAGAACTATAAATGAAACGGAAGAACAACGTACAAATCGTTTAGAAGCCATGAGTGTTTCACAAAACCAAAGAATTTTAAATGAAACGGAAGAGAAATGTCCAAATCTCATAAAAGCTATAATAAAACGGAAGAGCAACGTACAAATCGTTTAGAAGCCATTAGTGTTTCACAAAAGCATAGAATTTTAAACGAAACGGAAGAGCAACGTTCAAATCTCTTAAAAGCTATGAGCGTTTCACAAAAGCACCGAATTTGAAATTAAACGGAAGAGCAACGTTCAAATCTCTTAAAAGCTATAATGAAACGGAAGAGCAACGTACAAATCGTTTAGAAGCCATTAGTGTTTCACAAAAGCAAAGAATTTTAAATGAAACGGAAGAGCAACGTCCAAATCTCTTAAAAGCTATAATGAAACGGAAAAGCAACGTACAAATCGTATAGAAGCATTGAGTGTTTCACAAAAGCAAAGAATTTTAAATGAAACGGACGAGCAACGTTAAAATCTCTTAAAAAGCTATGAGCGTTTCACAAAAGCACCGAATTTGAAATGAAACGGAAGAGCAACGTTCAAATCTCTTAAAAGCTATAATGAAACGGAAGAGCAACGTACAAATCGTTTAGAAGCCATTAGTGTTTCACAAAAGCAAAGAATTTGAAATGAAACGGAAGAGCAACGTCCAAATCTCTTAAAAGCTTTAATGAAACGGAAGAGCAACGTACAAATCGTTTAGAAGCATTGAGTGTTTCACAAAACCAAAGAATTTTAAATGAAACGGATGAGCAACATTCAAATCGCTTAAAAGCTATAATGAAACGGAAGAGCAACGTACAAATTGTTTAGAAGCCATGAGTGTTTCACAAAAGCAAAGAATTTTAAATGAAACGGAAGAGCAACGTCCAAATCTCTTAAAAGCCATAATGAAACGGAAGAGCAACGTACAAATCGTTTAGAAGCATTGAGTGTTTCACAAAAGCAAAGAATTTTAAATGAAACGGATGAGCAACATTCAAATCTCTTAAAAGCTATAATGAAACGGAAGAGCAACGTACAAATCGTTTAAAAGCTATGAGCGTTTCACAAAAGCACAGAATTTGAAATGAAACGGAAGAGCAACGTTCAAATCGCTTAAAAACTATAATGAAACGGAACAGCAACGTACAAATCGTTTAGAAGCCATGACTGTTTCACAAAAGCAAAGAAATTTAAATGAAACGGAAGAGCAACGTTCAAATCGTTTAAAAGCTATAATGAAACGGAAGAGCAACGTACAAATCGTTTAGAATCCATTAGCGTTTCACAAATGCAAAGAATTTTAAATTAAAAGGAAAAGCAACGTTCAAATCTCTTAAAAGCTATGAGCGTTTCACAAAAGCACAGAATTTGAAATGAAACGGAAGAGCAACGTTCAAATCGCTTAAAAACTATAATGAAACGGAAGAGCAACGTACAAATCGTTTAGAAGCCCTGAGTGTTTCACAAAAGCAAAGAAATTTAAATGAAATGGAAGAGCAACGTTCAAATCTCTTAAAAGCTATGAGCGTTTCACAAAAGCACAGAATTTGAAATGAAACGGAAGAGCAACGTTCAAATCGCTTAAAAGCTATAATGAAACGGAAGAGCAACGTACAAATCGTTTAGAAGCCATGAGTGTTTCACAAAAGCAAAGAATTTTAAATGAAACGGGAGAGCAACGTTCAAATTGTTTAAAAGCTATAATGAAACGGAAGAGCAACGTACAAATCGTTTAGAAGCCATGAGTGTTTCACAAAAGCAAAGAATTTTAAATGAAACGGACGAGCAACGTTAAAATCTCTTAAAAAGCTATGAGCGTTTCACAAAAGCACCGAATTTGAAATGAAACGGAAGAGCAACGTTCAAATCTCTTAAAAGCTATAATGAAACGGAAGAGCAACGTACAAATTGTTTAGAAGCCCTGAGTGTTTCACAAAAGCAAAGAAATTTAAATGAAACGGAAGAGCAACGTTCAAATCTCTTAAAAGCTGTGAGCGCTTCACAAAAGCACAGAATTTGAAATGAAACGGAAGAGCAACGTTCAAATCGCTTAAAAGCTATAATGAAACGGAAGAGCAACGTACAAATCGTTTAGAAGCCATGAGTGTTTCACAAAAGCAAAGAATTTTAAATGAAACGGAAGAGCAAAGTCCAAATCTCTTAAAAGCTATAATGAAACGGAAAAGCAACGTACAAATCGTATAGAAGCATTGAGTGTTTCACAAAAGCAAAGAATTTTAAATGAAACGTATGAGCAACATTCAAATCGCTTAAAAGCTATAATGAAACGGAAAAGCAACGTACAAATCGTTTAGAAGCCATGAGTGTTTCACAAAAGCAAAGAATTTTAAATGAAACGGACGAGCAACGTTAAAATCTCTTAAAAAGCTATGAGCGTTTCACAAAAGCACCGAATTTGAAATGAAACGGAAGAGCAACGTTCAAATCTCTTAAAAGCTATAATGAAACGGAAGAGCAACGTACAAATCGTTTAGAAGCCATTAGTGTTTCACAAAAGCAAAGAATTTTAAATGAAACGGAAGAGCAACGTCCAAATCTCTTAAAAGCTATAATGAAACGGAAAAGTAACGTACAAATCGTTTAGAAGCCATGAGTAATTCACAAAAGCAACGAATTTTAAATGAAACGGAAGAGCAACGTCCAAATCTCTTAAAAGCTATAATGAAACGGAAGAGCAACGTACAAATCGTTTAGAAGCATTGAGTGTTTCACAAAAGCAAAGAATTTTAAATGAAACGGATGAGCAACATTCAAATCGCTTAAAAGCTATAATGAAACGGAAGAGCAACGTACAAATTGTTTAGAAGCCATGAGTGTTTCACAAAAGCAAAGAATTTTAAATGAAACGGAAGAGCAACGTCCAAATCTCTTAAAAGCTATAATGAAACGGAAGAGCAACGTACAAATCGTTTAGAAGCCATGAGTGTTTCACAAAAGCAAAGAATTTTAAATGAAACGGAAGAGCAACGTCCAAATCTCTTAAAAGCTATAATGAAACGGAAGAGCAACGTACAAATCGTTTAGAAGCATTGAGTGTTTCACAAAAGCAAAGAATTTTAAATGAAACGGATGAGCAACATTCAAATCGCTTAAAAGCTATAATGAAAGGGAAGAACGTTCAAATCTCTTAAAAGCTATAATGAAACGGAAGAGCAACGTACAAATCGTTTAGAAGCTATGAGCGTTTCACAAAAGCACAGAATTTGAAATGAAACGGAAGAGCAACGTTCAAATCGCTTAAAAACTATAATGAAACGGAAGAGCAACGTACAAATCGTTTAGAAGCCATGACTGTTTCACAAAAGCAAAGAAATTTAAATGAAACGGAAGAGCAACGTTCAAATCGTTTAAAAGCTATAATGAAACGGAAGAGCAACGTACAAATCGTTTAGAAGCCATTAGCGTTTCACAAATGCAAAGAATTTTAAATTAAAAGGAAAAGCAACGTTCAAATCTCTTAAAAGCTATGAGCGTTTCACAAAAGCACAGAATTTGAAATGAAACGGAAGAGCAACGTTCAAATCGCTTAAAAACTATAATGAAACGAAAGAGCAACGTACAAATCGTTTAGAAGCCCTGAGTGTTTCACATAAGCAAAGAAATTTAAATGAAACGGAAGAGCAACGTTCAAAACTCTTAAAAGCTATGAGCGTTTCACAAAAGCACAGAATTTGAAATGAAACGGAAGAGCAACGTTCAAATCGCTTAAAAGCTATAATGAAACGGAAGAGCAACGTACAAATCGTTTAGAAGCCATGAGTGTTTCACAAAAGCAAAGAATTTTAAATGAAACGGGAGAGCAACGTTCAAATTGTTTAAAAGCTATAATGAAACGGAAGAGCAACGTACAAATCGTTTAGAAGCCATTAGTGTTTCACAACAGCATAGAATTTTAAATGAAACGGAAGAGCAACGTTCAAATCTCTTAAAAGCTATGAGCGTTTCACAAAAGCACCGAATTTGAAATGAAACGGAAGAGCAACGTTCAAATCTCTTAAAAGCTATAATGAAACGGAAGAGCAACGTACAAATTGTTTAGAAGCCCTGAGTGTTTCACAAAAGCAAAGAAATTTAAATGAAACGGAAGAGCAACGTTCAAATCTCTTAAAAGCTGTGAGCGCTTCACAAAAGCACAGAATTTGAAATGAAACGGAAGAGCAACGTTCAAATCGCTTAAAAGCTATAATGAAACGGAAGAGCAACGTACAAATCGTTTAGAAGCCATGAGTGTTTCACAAAAGCAAAGAATTTTAAATGAAACGGAAGAGCAACGTTCAAATTGCTTAAAAGCTATAATGAAACGGAAGAGCAACGTTCAAGTCGTTTAGAAGCCATTAGTGTTTCACAAAAGCATAAAATTTTAAAAGAAACGGAAGAACAACGTTCAAATCTCTTAAAAGCTATGAGCGTTTCACAAAAGCACCGAATTTGAAATGAAACGGAAGAGCAACCAACGTTCAAAACTCTTAAAAGTTATAATGAAACGGAAGAGCAACGTACAAATCGTTTAGAAGACATTAGTGTTTCACAAAAGCATAGAATTTTAAATGAAACGGAAGAGCAACGTTCAAATCTCTTAAAAGCTATGAGCGTTTCACAAAAGCACCGAATTTGAAATGAAACGGAAGAGCAACGTTCAAATCTCTTAAAAGCTATAATGAAACGGAAGAGCAACGTACAAATTGTTTAGAAGCCATGAGTGTTTCACAAAAGCAAAGAATTTGAAATGAAACGGAAGAGCAACGTTCAAATCGCTTAAAGGCTATAATGAAACGGAAAAGCAACGTACAAGTCGTTTAGAAGCCATTAGTGTTTCACAAAAGCATAAAATTTTAAAAGAAACGGTAGAACAACGTTCAAATCTCTTAAAAGCTATGAGCGTTTCACAAAAGCACCGAATTTGAAATGAAACGGAAGAGCAACCAACGTTCAAATCTCTTAAAAGCTATAATGAAACGGAAGAGCAACGTACAAATCGTTTAGAAGACATTAGTGTTTCACAAAAGCATAGAATTTTAAATGAAACGGAAGAGCAACGTTCAAATCTCTTAAAAGCTATGAGCGTTTCACAAAAGCACCGAATTTGAAATGAAACGGAAGAGCAACGTTCAAATCTCTTAAAAGCTATAATGAAACGGAAGAGCAACGTACAAATCGTTAAGAAGCCACGAGTGTTTCACAAAAGCACCGAATTTGAAATGAAACGGAAGAGCAACGTTCAAATCGCTTAAAAGCTATAATGAAACGGAAGAGCAACGTACAAGTCGTTTAGAAGCCATCAGTGTTTCACAAAAGCATAGAATTTGAAATGAAACGGAAGAGCAACGTTCAAATCGCTTAAAAACTATAATGAAACGGAAGAGCAACGTACAAATCGTTTAGAAGCCATGAGTGTTTCACAAAAGCAAAAAACTTTAAATGAAACGGAAGAGCAACGTTCAAATCGTTTAAAAGCTATAATGAAACGGAAGAGCAACGTACAAATCGTTTAGAAGCCATTAGCCTTTCACAAAAGCAAAGAATTTTAAATTAAAAGGAAAAGCAACGTTCAAATCTCTTAAAAGCTATGAGCGTTTCACAAAAGCACAGAATTTGAAATGAAACGGAAGAGCAATGTTCAAATCGCTTAAAAACTATAATGAAACGGAAGAGCAACGTACAAATCGTTTAGAAGCCATTAGTGTTTCACAACAGCATAGAATTTTAAATGAAACGGAAGAGCAACGTTCAAATCTCTTAAAAGCTATGAGCGTTTCACAAAAGCACCGAATTTGAAATGAAACGGAAGAGCAACGTTCAAATCTCTTAAAAGCTATAATGAAACGGAAGAGCAACGTACAAATTGTTTAGAAGCCCTGAGTGTTTCACAAAAGCAAAGAAATTTAAATGAAACGGAAGAGCAACGTTCAAATCTCTTAAAAGTTGTGAGCGCTTCACAAAAGCACAGAATTTGAAATGAAACGAAACAGCAACCAACGTTCAAATCTCTTAAAAGCTATAATGAAACGGAAGAGCAACGTACAAATCGTTTAGAAGACATTAGTGTTTCACAAAAGCATAGAATTTTAAATGAAACGGAAGAGCAACGTTCAAATCTCTTAAAAGCTATGAGCGTTTCACAAAAGCACCGAATTTGAAATGAAACGGAAGAGCAACGTTCAAATCTCTTAAAAGCTATAATGAAACGGAAGAGCAACGTACAAATCGTTAAGAAGCCACGAGTGTTTCACAAAAGCACCGAATTTGAAATGAAACGGAAGAGCAACGTTCAAATCGCTTAAAAGCTATAATGAAACGGAAGAGCAACGTACAAGTCGTTTAGAAGCCATCAGTGTTTCACAAAAGCATAGAATTTGAAATGAAACGGAAGAGCAACGTTCAAATCGCTTAAAAACTATAATGAAACGGAAGAGCAACGTACAAATCGTTTAGAAGCCATGAGTGTTTCACAAAAGCAAAAAAATTTAAATGAAACGGAAGAGCAACGTTCAAATCGTTTAAAAGCTATAATGAAACGGAAGAGCAACGTACAAATCGTTTAGAAGCCATTAGCCTTTCACAAAAGCAAAGAATTTTAAATTAAAAGGAAAAGCAACGTTCAAATCTCTTAAAAGCTATGAGCGTTTCACAAAAGCACAGAATTTGAAATGAAACGGAAGAGTAATGTTCAAATCGCTTAAAAACTATAATGAAACGGAAGAGCAACGACTTTTAGAAGCCCTGAGTGTTTCACAAAAGCAAAGAAATTTAAATGAAACGGAAGAGCAACGTTCACATCTCTTAAAAGGTATGAGCGTTTCACAAAAGCACAGAATTTGAAATGAAACGGAAGAGCAACGTTCAAATCGCTTAAAAGCTATAATGAAACGGAAGAGCAACGTACAAATCGTTTAGAAGCCATGAGTGTTTCACAAAAGCAAAGAATTTTAAATGAAACGGAAGAGCAACGTTTAAATTGCTTAAAAGCTATAATGAAACGGAAGAGCAACGTTCAAGTCGTTTAGAAGCCATTAGTGTTTCACAAAAGCATAAAATTTTAAAAGAAACGGAAGAACAACGTTCAAATCTCTTAAAAGCTATGAGCGTTTCACAAAAGCACCGAATTTGAAATGAAACGGAAGAGCAACCAACGTTCAAAACTCTTAAAAGTTATAATGAAACGGAAGAGCAACGTACAAATCGTTTAGAAGACATTAGTGTTTCACAAAAGCATAGAATTTTAAATGAAACGGAAGAGCAACGTTCAAATCTCTTAAAAGCTATGAGCGTTTCACAAAAGCACCGAATTTGAAATGAAACGGAAGAGCAACGTTCAAATCTCTTAAAAGCTATAATGAAACGGAAGAGCAACGTACAAATTGTTTAGAAGCCATGAGTGTTTCACAAAAGCAAAGAATTTGAAATGAAACGGAAGAGCAACGTTCAAATCGCTTAAAGGCTATAATGAAACGGAAAAGCAACGTACAAGTCGTTTAGAAGCCATTAGTGTTTCACAAAAGCATAAAATTTTAAAAGAAACGGTAGAACAACGTTCAAATCTCTTAAAAGCTATGAGCGTTTCACAAAAGCACCGAATTTGAAATGAAACGGAAGAGCAACCAACGTTCAAATCTCTTAAAAGCTATAATGAAACGGAAGAGCAACGTACAAATCGTTTAGAAGACATTAGTGTTTCACAAAAGCATAGAATTTTAAATGAAACGGAAGAGCAACGTTCAAATCTCTTAAAAGCTATGAGCGTTTCACAAAAGCACCGAATTTGAAATGAAACGGAAGAGCAACGTTCAAATCTCTTAAAAGCTATAATGAAACGGAAGAGCAACGTACAAATCGTTAAGAAGCCACGAGTGTTTCACAAAAGCACCGAATTTGAAATGAAACGGAAGAGCAACGTTCAAATCGCTTAAAAGCTATAATGAAACGGAAGAGCAACGTACAAGTCGTTTAGAAGCCATCAGTGTTTCACAAAAGCATAGAATTTGAAATGAAACGGAAGAGCAACGTTCAAATCGCTTAAAAACTATAATGAAACGGAAGAGCAACGTACAAATCGTTTAGAAGCCATGAGTGTTTCACAAAAGCAAAAAAATTTAAATGAAACGGAAGAGCAACGTTCAAATCGTTTAAAAGCTATAATGAAACGGAAGAGCAACGTACAAATCGTTTAGAAGCCATTAGCCTTTCACAAAAGCAAAGAATTTTAAATTAAAAGGAAAAGCAACGTTCAAATCTCTTAAAAGCTATGAGCGTTTCACAAAAGCACAGAATTTGAAATGAAACGGAAGAGCAATGTTCAAATCGCTTAAAAACTATAATGAAACGGAAGAGCAACGACTTTTAGAAGCCCTGAGTGTTTCACAAAAGCAAAGAAATTTAAATGAAACGGAAGAGCAACGTTCACATCTCTTAAAAGGTATGAGCGTTTCACAAAAGCACAGAATTTGAAATGAAACGGAAGAGCAACGTTCAAATCGCTTAAAAGCTATAATGAAACGGAAGAGCAACGTACAAATCGTTTAGAAGCCATTAGTGTTTCACAAAAGCAAAGAATTTTAAATGAAACGGAAGAGCAACGTTCAAATCGCTTAAAAGCTATAATGAAACGGAAGAGCAACGTACAAATCGTTTAGAAGCCATTAGTGTTTCACAAAAGCATAAAATTTTAAATGAAACGGAAGAGCAACGTTCAAATCTCTTAAAAGCTATGAGCGTTTCACAAAAGCACCGAATTTGAAATGAAACGGAAGAGCAGCGTTCAAATCTCTTAAAAGCTATAATGCAACGGAAGAACAACGTACAAATCGTTTAGAAGCCATTAGTGTTTCACAAAAGCATAGAATTTTAAATGAAGCGGAAGAGCAACGTTCAAATCTCTTAAAAGCTATGAGCGTTTCACAAACGCACCGAATTTGAAATGAAACGGAAGAGCAACGTTCAAACCTCTTAAAAGCTATATGAAACGGAAGAGCAACGTACAAATCGTTTAGAAGCCATTAGTGTTTCACAAAAGCATAGAATTTTAAATGAAGCGGAAGAGCAACGTTTGAATCTCTTAAAAACTATGAGCGTTTCACAAAAGTACCGAATTTGAAATGAAACGGAAGAGCAACGTTCAAATCTCTTAAAAGCTATAATGAAACGGAAGAGCAACGTACAGATCGTTTAGAAGCCATGAGTGTTTCACAAAAGCAAAGAATTTGAAATGAAACGGAAGAGCAACGTTCAAATCGCTTAAAAGCTATAATGAAACGGAAGAGCAACGTACAAGTCGTTTAGAAGCCATCAGTGTTTCACAAAAGCATAGAATTTGAAATGAAACGGAAGAGCAACGTTCAAATCGCTTAAAAACTATAATGAAACGGAAGAGCAACGTACAAATCGTTTAGAAGCCATGAGTGTTTCACAAAAGCAAAAAAATTTAAATGAAACGGAAGAGCAACGTTCAAATCGTTTAAAAGCTATAATGAAACGGAAGAGCAACGTACAAATCGTTTAGAAGCCATTAGCCTTTCACAAAAGCAAAGAATTTTAAATTAAAAGGAAAAGCAACGTTCAAATCTCTTAAAAGCTATGAGCGTTTCACAAAAGCACAGAACTTGAAATGAAACGGAAGAGCAATATTCAAATCGCTTAAAAACTATAATGAAACGGAAGAGCAACGACTTTTAGAAGCCCTGAGTGTTTCACAAAAGCAAAGAAATTTAAATGAAACGGAAGAGCAACGTTCACATCTCTTAAAAGGTATGAGCGTTTCACAAAAGCACAGAACTTGAAATGAAACGGAAGAGCAATATTCAAATCGCTTAAAAACTATAATGAAACGGAAGAGCAACGACTTTTAGAAGCCCTGAGTGTTTCACAAAAGCAAAGAATTTGAAATGAAACGGAAGAGCAACGTTCAAATCGCTTAAAAGCTATAATGAAACGGAAGAGCAACGTACAAATCGTTTAGAAGCCATTAGTGTTTCACAAAAGCAAAGAATTTTAAATGAAACGGAAGAGCAACGTTCAAATCGCTTAAAAGCTATAATGAAACGGAAGAGCAACGTACAAATCGTTTAGAAGCCATTAGTGTTTCACAAAAGCATAAAATTTTAAATGAAACGGAAGAGCAACGTTCAAATCTCTTAAAAGCTATGAGCGTTTCACAAAAGCACCGAATTTGAAATGAAACGGAAGAGCAGCGTTCAAATCTCTTAAAAGCTATAATGCAACGGAAGAACAACGTACAAATCGTTTAGAAGCCATTAGTGTTTCACAAAAGCATAGAATTTTAAATGAAGCGGAAGAGCAACGTTCAAATCTCTTAAAAGCTATGAGCGTTTCACAAACGCACCGAATTTGAAATGAAACGGAAGAGCAACGTTCAAGCCTCTTAAAAGCTATATGAAACGGAAGAGCAACGTACAAATCGTTTAGAAGCCATTAGTGTTTCACAAAAGCATAGAATTTTAAATGAAGCGGAAGAGCAACGTTTGAATCTCTTAAAAACTATGAGCGTTTCACAAAAGTACCGAATTTGAAATGAAACGGAAGAGCAACGTTCAAATCTCTTAAAAGCTATAATGAAACGGAAGAGCAACGTACAGATCGTTTAGAAGCCATGAGTGTTTCACAAAAGCAAAGAATTTGAAATGAAACGGAAGAGCAACGTTCAAATCGCTTAAAAGCTATAATGAAACGGAAGAGCAACGTACAAGTCGTTTAGAAGCCATTAGTGTTTCACAAAAGCATAGAATTTTAAAAGAAACGGAAAAACAACGTTCAAATCTTTTAAAAGCTATGAGCGTTTCACAAAAGCACCGAATTTGAAATGAAACGAAAGAGCAACCAACGTTCAAATCTCTTAAAAGCTATAATGAAACGGAAGAGCAACGTACAAATCGTTTAGAAGACATTAGTGTTTCACAAAAGCATAGAATTTTAAATGAAACGGAAGAGCAACGTTCAAATCTCTTAAAAGCTATGAGCGTTTCACCACCGAATTTGAACTGAAACGGAAGAGCAACGTTCAAATCTCTTAAAAGCTATAATGAAACGGAAGAGCAACGTACAAATCGTTTTGAAGCCATGAGTGTTTCACAAAAGCAAAGACTTTGAAATAAAACGGAAGAGCAACGTTCAAATCGCTTAAAAGCTATAATGAAACGGAAGAGCAACGTACAAGTCGTTTAGAAGCCATCAGTGTTTCACAAAAGCACCGAATTTGAAATGAAACGGAAGAGCAACGTTCAAATCTCTTAAAAGCTATAATGAAACGGAAGAGCAACGTACAAATCGTTTAGAAGCCATGAGTGTTTCACAAAAGCAAAGAATTTTAAATGAAACGGAAGAGCAACGTTCAAATCGCTTAAAAGCTATAATGAAACGGAAGAGCAACGTACAAATCGTTTAGAAGCCATTAGTGTTTCACAAAAGCATAGAATTTTAAATGAAACGGAAGAGCAACGTTCAAATCTCTTAAAAGCTATGAGCGTTTCACAAAAGCCCCGAATTTGAAATGAAACGGAAGTGCAACTTTCAAATCTCTTAAAAGCTATAATGAAACGGAAGAGCAACGTACAAATCGTTTAGAAGCCATTAGTGTTTCACACAAGCAAAGAATTTTAAATGAAGCGGAAGAGCAACGTTCAAATCTCTTAAAAGCTATGAGCGTTTGACAAACGCACCGAATTTGAAATGAAACGGAAGAGCAACGTTCAAATCTCTTAAAAGCTATATGAAACGGAAGAGCAACGTACAAATCGTTTAGAAGCCATTAGTGTTTCACAAAAGCATAGAATTTTAAATGAAGCGGAAGAGCAACGTTCAAATCTCTTAAAAGCTATGAGCGTTTCACAAAATTACCGAATTTGAAATGAAACGGAAGAGCAACGTTCAAATCTCTTAAAAGCTACAATGAAACGGAAGAGCAACGTACAAATCGTTTAGAAGCCATGAGTGTTTCACAAAAGCAAAGAATTTGAAATGAAACGGAAGAGCAACGATCAAATCGCTTAAAAGCTATAATGAAACGGAAGAGCAACGTACAAGTCGTTTAGAAGCCATTAGTGTTTCACAAAAGCATAGAATTTTAAAAGAAACGGAAAAACAACGTTCAAATCTCTTAAAATCGTTTAGAAGCCATGAGCGTTTCACAAAAGCACCGAATTTGAAATGAAACGGAAGAGCAACCAACGTTCAAATCTCTTAAAAGCTATAATGAAACGGAAGAGCAACGTACAAATCGTTTAGAAGACATTAGTGTTTCACAAAAGCATAGAATTTTAAATGAAACGGAAGAGCAACGTTCAAATCTCTTAAAAGCTATGAGCGTTTCACAAAAGCACCGAATTTGAAATGAAACGGAAGAGCAACGTTCAAATCTCTTAAAAGCTATAATGAAACGGAAGAGCAACGTACAAATCGTTTAGAAGCCATGAGTGTTTCACAAAAGCAAAGAATTTGAAATAAAACGGAAGAGCAACGTTCAAATCGCTTAAAAGCTATAATGAAACGGAAGAGCAACGTTCAAATCTCTTAAAAGCTATAATGAAACGGAAGAGCAACGTACAAATCGTTTAGAAGCCGTGAGTGTTTCACAAAAGCAAAGAATTTGAAATGAAAAGGAAGGGCAACGTTCAAATCGCTTAAAAGCTATAATGAAACGGAAGAGCAACGTACAAGTCGTTTAGAAGCCATTAGTGTTTCACAAAAGCATAGAATTTTAAAAGAAACGGAAGAACAACGTTCAAATCTCTTAAAAGCTATGAGCGTTTCACAAAAGCACCGAATTTGAAATGAAACGGAAGAGCAACCAACGTTCAAATCTCTTAAAAGCTATAATGAAACGGAAGAGCAACGTACAAATCGTTTAGAAGACATTAGTGTTTCACAAAAGCATAGAATTTTAAATGAAACGGAAGAGCAACGTTCAAATCTCTTAAAAGCTATGAGCGTTTCACAAAAGCACCGAATTTGAATTGAAACGGAAGAGCAACGTTCAAATCTCTTAAAAGCTATAATGAAACGGAAGAGCAACGTACAAATCGTTTAGAAGCCATGAGTGTTTCACAAAAGCAAAGACTTTGAAATAAAACGGAAGAGCAACGTTCAAATCGCTTTAAAGCTATAATGAAACGGAAGAGCAACGTACAAGTCGTTTAGAAGCCATCAGTGTTTCACAAAAGCATAGAATTTTAAATGAAACGGAAGAGCAACGTTCAAATCTCTTAAAAGCTATAATGAAACGGAAGAGCAACGTACAAATCGTTTAGAAGCCATGAGTATTTCCCAAAAGCAAAGAATTTTAAATGAAACGGAAGAGCAACGTCCAAATCTCTTAAAAGCTATAATGAAACGGAAGAGCAACGTACAAATCGTTTAGAAGCCAATAGTGTTTCACAAAAGCATGCGTTGTGTTCTTAGTTCTTTGTATATTTCGCATCCTTTGTAGTTAGCAGTGTGATTTCCGTTGCAGAGAGCACACTTAATTGTTTCGACAGTGAGGGCCACAGGACAGTTGATTGTTTTGTGTTTTCCTGCACATTTTACACATATAGGTTCCTTGGAACAATAATTTTTTGTACGTCCGTATTTTTGGTAGTTTGTATATTGTTCTATAACCCTTTTTTGATGAGGTGGTTCAAATACTATCTTGCATTGGAGTAAAGAGGTGACATCATAAATATTTTTATTGTTTGGAGCATTTTCTAATTCGATCATAAATAGTGATAATGGTTTTTTAGTTTTTCGATCTAGTATATTAGTAATGTTAGTTACTTTGTGGCCTAGTTCATCTAATTCTTCTTTAATGGTACCATGCTCTGCTGAGTAATGCATGTGTCTTAATACAATCCTAAATCCCCTTAGTTCTTTAGGTTTATAAGTGTAATACTGCGTATTTTTTTCTTTTAGCATTTTAGTTATATTTCTATAGCTTGCAATATCTTTTGGTTGAATTTTCACTTCGTTACCATTTAATATTTTTAGGTCGTATTGATATTTCGCTACATCATTCAGAGCTTTTGTCAGTGTTTCCAGAAATTTCATCCCTTGCACGTATATTGGAGGAGGATTTGGAACTTTTGGATCTTCAGTTTTGTTCCCAGGTTCTTTTGTTTCTGTATTATGAATAATTCCCAATTCATCATCATATTCGTCATCTGACTTAAGTATGTTGAAAGGATTTGACGAGGTAGTTGCAGTGGGTCGATTTAGCCAATAAGTTTTTAGGGTTTTTTGGTTTTTTGATTTAAACTTTGATTTAAACTGGAGTTGTTAATTTTTCAGGAGATCCTTTATTCCTTTTTAGTTTTTGTTTTCACTTACCGATGTTATGACAGTATTTATTTTTATTATTGGAGTTGTTTTGATGTAGTTCGAGTTAACTGTTATTGGAGTCATAGTTGTTGCGGTTGCAAATATTGTTGTTGTTGTTGTTGTTGTTGTTGTTGTTGTTGTTGTTGTTGTTGTTGTTGTTGTTGTTGTTGTTCTTGTTGTTGTTGTTGTTGTTGTTGATGATGGTAATGTACTAGTTGATTTAGTGGTTGTATATTTTGATAATATTACAGAGTTGGTTGGATCCTTTACAGTTGCTGTAGTGATTGATGTAATCTGGTTCTTTATTGGTAGTAAAGTTGTTTCTGTATCATTTCGCCCTACTGAGGGCGATCCTACGACACTCTATTATATTACTAAGAAGTTTTTTTGATTTTTATGAAATAAATTTCAATATTTTGAAATTTTGCCGGCTTCGAACCTGCCTTCGTTGATTCAATTAGTTAGCACGATGGTAACACTAATTTTTCTTAATTATAATTGTCAACTTCTGACAATGACAGTTGCTTATTTTTATTTTAGTGTTATAAATTATTTTAAAAAGTAAACAATGTGACTTTCGCGGTTTGTTTACGCGCGAGTTTTTAATTATTTCGCATTTATATCAAATAATATTTGAAGAATATAAAATTGTAATCGATGCTGATAAAAGACTGAACATACCAGACGATTTAATCTTCCAGAATGTAATGAAATTGCAGTAATTATTACTGGGGAAGAATATGGAAAACGGTATATCGTACTAAAAAATCGAGACAGCTCTCTGCATTTTACTTGAAACTCACAGATCATATGATGCTTTGTAATATCCATTTTCTCCATACGGGAAAAGTAAAGGAAATTTTGGAATTCGACAAGCTGGTACTCACTGTAAATAAGACAATATGCGATAAGGATTTTTATGCTTTTAGGTTTATGGCTAGAAATAATTCTACAAGCCATATTTTACAGGCCAGAAACCTTTTTTATCAATTTGCAGTTGACATGTATGCAAAGATAGAAGCAGAGAGACTGTTGTATATCAAAACTCATCAAAAGAGCTAAGATGTGATTAGTACATACATTTAAGAGACGGCATAAATAATAATGTAAATCGAGGAGAACTTGGACAACTCTGCATTCTACCATCAACTTTTACAGGAAGTCCGCGGTACATGCTTGAAAGAACTCAAGATGCAATGACCTACGTTCGTACATATGGTAAACCTGATCTATTTATTACATTTACATGTAATGCGAAATGGGAGGAAATTCAGAATGAGTTAACATCAGGTCAAAAATACATTCATAGACATGATGTCATAGCTCGAGTGTTTCGATTAAAAGTAGTAAAACTCCATGGATTTGTTAACAAAATTCAACATTTTTGGACCAGTGAGATGCTTATATATGTACACTAATGGCAAAAGCGTGGCTTACCACATGCCCATATTCTGCTTTGGCTCATCAACAAAATTCAATCCCATCAAATTGATACGTTTATATCATCTTAATTACCAGATCCTACCGTGGACAGAGTTTATTTGACATAGTAAAAACTCAAATGGTGGCATGTGGACTTTTAAATAATAATTCACCTTGCATGAAGGACAATAAATGTTTAAAACATTATCCAAAACCTTTTTTAAAAGAAACATAAACCAGAGAAGATGGTTATCCTGCATATCGTAGACGCAAAACTGATAATGGAGGTTTTACAACGAAAATAGGCCAAAATCAAATATATAATATAGATGGATAGTTCCTTACTGCCCCCTTTTAACTAAAATATTTAATGTACATATTAATGTCACATTATGGAATTACAATCAAATCTATTAAATATGTGTGCAAATATGTTAATAAGGTTTCCGATGCAGCTATGTTTGGGTTACAAAATCAAAATATAACTGATGAAGTTACCGTATACCAACAAGGTCGTTATATAAGCAGCAATGAAGCTTTTTGGATAATTTTTCATTTTCCTATTCATGAAAGGTATCCGGCCGTAATACAGTTAGCGTAATACACTTAGAAAATGGTCAATGGGTATATTTTACTAATCAAACAGCTGATCAACAAGCTTCTGCTCCGAAAGATACTACACTTACAGCTTTTTTTAAATTATGTCAAGAAGACGACTTCGCTCAAACTTTATTTTATCATCAGTTACCATCCTATTATGCATGGAACACTAAAAAGTGGAATAGAAGAAAAAAGAGTAGAGAAGTTCATCCCGGTGTGAAATTTGACAATGCTTTAGGCAGGTTTATACGGTTCATCCAATTCAGCATGAGTGCTTCTTTTTAAGAATGTTATTACATGAAGTTCGAGGACCTAGATCTTTTAAAGATCTGAAAACTGTTGACGGTTATGTTTGTTGCCACATTTAGAGAGGCGTGTTATGAGCTTGGAATGCTAGAAAATGATATTCAATGGAATGCGACGTTAAGAAAAGCAGCTTTATGCCAATCACCAAAACAGTTGAGAAATTTGTTTGCAATTTTATTAAAAGCCTGCGATGTACCCTCTGGAATTGTGGAACAAATACAAAGATTATCTGGCAGAAGATATAAAGCACTAAGAAGATATAAAGTACAACTTGCTAATCATACCATTGAAATTGTTTATACGAATGCAATTTATAACAAAGCACTAATTGATATAGAAAACAAAATGTGCTGCAACAATGGGAAAGGGTTTGAACCCTCTTTGAGAAATTATATTTGCTCCGAAAGATGTATCAATGGGTGGACCACAACCAACTTCCTTTGGTTTACCACAAACAAACAGAATAGAGGGTAATAATTTAACCACCAATATCTTTAGAGAAAGTGCATATGATCTCAATTTATTAAATCAATATGTCACTGAAAATGAACCGAAATTATTAAATGATCAGCGAATCGCCTATACAACAATAAATAACAGTATTAGTCAACAAAATAGGCAACATTTTTTTTGGATGCTCCTGGTGGTACTGGGAAAACGTTTGTAATAAATTTATTGCTTGCCAATGTTCGAAAACATAATAATATTGCTGTATCAGTAGCTTCTTCTGGGATAGCAGCAACACTGTTACCTGGAGGTCGAACAGCTCATTCTGTCTTTAAACTTCCTCTGGACATAGCGACAAATGATGTAGCAGTTTGTAGAATTAGTAAGAATTTAAAAGGGAAGTTTTTAAAAAATGTGGGCTTATTATTTG
This sequence comes from Argyra leucocephala, assembly GCA_963942445.1. Taxonomy (NCBI): domain Eukaryota; kingdom Metazoa; phylum Arthropoda; class Insecta; order Diptera; family Dolichopodidae; genus Argyra; species Argyra leucocephala. The sequence goes on from OZ012678.1 coordinate 101,441,440, forward strand.
GGATGAATGTACCATGGCCCACAAAAAAGCTTTAGAAGCTCTGAATAAAACTCTTCAAGATCTGAGAAGTAACTCAACTTTGATGAGTGGTGTAACTGTGTAGTTCTACGGAAAGTGATGTGATTTGGGAAAAAAATACGAAATTTGAAATTTAAAAAATCTGGAACTTTAACAACACAGATCCAAAGCTCTATTATAATGCTTATTGTTTTTAAAAGGAACACGTAATATTATGTTTTTTTATTGAGTTATACGAGATTTTCTAAATTTGGTCAACACGACAATGACATTTTTTTTTTTCATTTTTTTTATGGATAAAATAATAATTCATAGTAAAAAATAAAAAAAATTACAAAAACTAAAATAACAATTCATATTGCAGTTAATTAATAATATCAAACTATTTTTATCTTTAAAAATTTAGCATCTTTTCACAGCTCATAAGTATCTATTTTTTTTTTTTAATTTGTGCTTCGGTTTTTTGTCGTTGTCTAGGATAAGTTTAGGTGATTTCAGTCTTTTTAAAATTTGATTGTATTTTATATAAGATATATCATTATCTATATATTCGAATATCGTTTTTCCTGGATTAATACTCTTCAAGCATATTACTTCAATATCGGGATTATTGTCAACGTCTTCTATTTCCGGACTCTTGTCACGTACCTATATAACAAATAACATAATGGAAAATTTATTAAATCATTTCTAGAATGTTTTCAAAAACTGACTTACAGAACATTAGTGTAACTTATTGTACCAATTTCAAAATCATCACATTTGCTGTGACAATCAAAACAGCTTAACTTCCTCATACGTAAAATTGATAATTCTTTTCTTGACACTACTTGATGTACTTCTAGAACCTTTAAGAAATAAAATTATTTATTAAGAGAATTTTAAAATTTCTTTAAGTACTATTTGATACCTCTGAACGAATCAATTTTTTGTGGTATTCTGCAAGACATTTTCTCAATATCATCATTTTCAATAACGAAAAATGTTATTCCATTACAGTTTGATTCTAAAAATTTTAGTAGAGCAGAAACGTTTGTGATGTCTTCGCCATAACCAATGAATCGGTCGACAGTCCTTTTACAAACTCCTCCAATTCCATCTGGAGCTCCTTTTCCATGTCTAGACTCTGAGTAATTCCATGTAAATTTTTGTAAACCTGTGAAGCAGTTTTTTAGCTCGTTAGCCAACAAATAGAACATAGTTTGGTTTCTGAACTGTGTAGCAGGACTATCGCTTAAAAAATGCAGGGTGTCGATTGTACAAGGTAAGGTTTTCAAAATTGGTAGAAAATGGGCCCATATAGCTGGAACATTATGTAACAAGCTTTCGCTTAATGTGCAATAAAAGCATGTTTTAAGCTCGTTGTTAAGTTTTAAATAAACCACAATTGTATGTAAGGTTATTTGTTTCCTCGATCCACCAATGTGAAATGCTTGTATTTCTTCACTGTGTTTCATTTGATAATTTTCGCTAAAATCCATGTGGATTAAATCTTCGTTATCTTTTAATTTTTTTTTCAAGTCTCGAATCTTCAAATGTTGATGAAGAATTCTTCCTTCATCATTCTTTCTGCTTCTCGCTTCTTTTTTAACAAATCTTCTTTTAATATCTTTTTATTCGGCATCTAAGGCAACAAAAACTGGTTAGGAATGCCATTGTCGTGCTATTTTGTCATTGTCGTGGCTGACATTGCAACATGACAATGACACCACGACAATGACAATTTTTAATATTTTTTCTACCTCACGCAGAAACTATTTAATTTATTAACAATTTTTCAATTTTATTGAAAAGAGGTTTATATAATACACATTTTTTAGAATTAATTATAAACATTTAAGTTAATTAAATAATAAAATTAATTACCACGACAATGATTAATTTCTTTGTGACAACACACAAATTTTACAACAAAAACTAAGAACAACACTGAAACTATACATTCTGGATTCCGAATTAAACTAACTTTTAATCTCTGTATAGTTTCTAACATATCAACTACATTTGAGATATGCGATAAACTTCAGTCTCTCAAAATTTTAACTTTATTTTAAGAGAGGTTCAATACCGTATTTTTTTGACGACAAGCAAATAAAGTAAGAGAAAACCTATAATAATTAAGTTAAAATAATAATCTCTCTTAATTTAGAAAAGTGAAACAATACTATTTTCATATTAGAGATTCAAATTTGTTTTAATGCAAGAGAAGAATGGAATTTTATTTGTTTGTTTTACATTTTGGTGTGGTGACAGGCCACGACAATGACAAAATAGAGCTTTAAAAGGCCATATTTCATCAAATTTGACAAAAAACTATTATTTTTTTTTTGTGACCAGATAAAGACAAGATAAAAGAAATTAATTACGTTCTCAAAACGGCGACATCAAATCACATCACTTTCCGTAGAACTACTCAACTATTCTTTTATCAGGCGATTTTCGTCAAACATTACCAGTTATACCCAGAGGAACAAAAGCTGATGAAATTCGAGCAAAGGACCAAACAGAACTTAGACTTCAAACACAACAACAACGACAAAGATCTCACAGAGAGCAAGAAACAGAAAACCAGCATTATTTACGAATTTGAGCTCAAGGAAGAAGACAAACGGAAATAAGATCTCGACCGTTCAATACTTTGCAATGGAATAATAGTGCATTTAATTATAATGCACAGCATAATTATTCATCTGAAAAAGCAGTTAATATTGGTTCAATGTCGAAAGTGTGCTCAAAATGTAGTTCTAAGAAGTGGAATAAGGAATCCCCAGGAATGTGCTGCAACAATGGGAAAGTTCAATTACCTCTATTGAACGAACTTCCAGAACCATTGAGAACACTGTTTAGAGGCATATCGTCTGACTCAAAACATTTCCTACGAAATATACAATCATATAATTCTGCATTTCAAATGACATCTTTCGGAGCAAATATAATTTCTCAAAGAGGGTTCAACCCAACATTTAAAGTTCAAGGTCAAATATACCACCGAATAGGTTCATTACAACCTTTACCTGATGAAGAACCAAGATTTCTACAATTATATTTCGTTGTAGATATATGCAAGAAAGGTATCCGGCCGTAATACAGTTAGCGTAATACACTTAGAAAATGGTCAATGGGTATATTTTACTAATCAAACAGCTGATCAACAAGCTTCTGCTCCGAAAGATACTACACTTACAGCTTTTTTCAAATTATGTCAAGAAGACGACTTCGGTCAAACTTTATTTTATCATCAGTTACCATCCTATTATGCATGGAACACTAAAAAGTGGAATAGAAGAAAACAGGGTAAGGAAGTTCATCCCGGTGTGAAATTTGACAATGCTTTAGGCAGGTTTATACGGTTCATCCAATTCAGCATGAGTGCTTCTTTTTAAGAATGTTATTACATGAAGTTCGAGGACCTAGATCTTTTCAAGATCTGAAAACTGTTGACGGTTATGTTTGTTACCACATTTAGAGAGGCGTGTTATGAACGTGGAATGCTAGAAAATGATATTCAATGGAATGCGCCGTTAAGAGAAGCAGATTTATGCCAATCACCAAAACAGTTAAGAAATTTGTTTGCAATTTTATTAAAAGCCAATAAATAACAGTATTAGTCAACAAAATGGGTAAATATTTTTTTTGATGCTCCTGGTGGTACTGGGAAAACGTTTGTAATAAATTTATTGCTTGCCAATGTTCGAAAACAAAATAATATTGCTGTAGCAGTAGCTTCTTCTGGGATAGCAGCAACACTGTTACCTGGAGGTCGAACAGCTCATTCTATCTTTAAACTTCCTGTGGACATAGCGACAAATGATGTAGCAGTTTGTAGAATTAGTAAGAATTCTGGAATGGGGGAAGTTTTTAAAAAATGTGAGCTTATTATTTGGGATGAATGTACCATGGCCCACAAAAAAGCTTTAGAAGCTCTGAATAAAACTCTTCAAGATATGAAAAGTAATTCAACTTTGATGGGTGGTGTAACTATTCTTTTATCAGGCGATTTTCGTCAAACATTACCAGTTATACCCACAGGAACAAAAGCTGATGAAATTCGAGCATGCCTGAAGTCTTCAACTTTGTGGCACAATTTCAAAATTCTAAAGCTTAAAACAAATATGAGAAAAAGTTGAGGAGAAGTTCTGGAAAAGGCGAAAATACTTTCATTCCTAGAATACCGCTAATATCATCAGCGTATGAGTTTGAGTTTAAACGGTTACAATTTCCAGTCAGATTAAGTTTTGCCATGTCCATTAACAATCGCATTGACAAACTCTAACATCTGTTGGTCTGCAACTGGAAGAAGATTGTTTCTCTCATGGACAACTATATGTTGGATGTTCAAGGGTAGGAACACCAGGCAACCTGTTTGTTTACACTCCATCAGGAAAAACACGAAATATTGTTTACAAAGAGATATTGTAGTTTAAGTTAAAGTCATTATTGTTGATATTGTTATCGTAGTGGAAAAAAAATATTTATTTGTAAATTCAATTGATAAATAATATTTCGTTTCGTGCAAAGGTTGCTATTTTTATATTTTCTACTTCGGGTATATCAGTGCCCTTTCTGTCTGTTATTCGATGTACTTGATCGATGTATTCAACGTGTTTTTGCCTAAACCCAAATTGGTGATTAGGTATTATAATTCTGTTTTCTATGAGGGGTTGAACCCTTCTTAATAGTAATTTTTCAAACAACTTCGATATTGTGGGTAGCATAGATATCGGCCTGTAGGATTTGGTGTCGTTAGCAGGCTTTCCAGGTTTTTGGATCATTATTATCTCTGCAACTTTCCATATAATAGGTACGCGTTTAAGCTTAATACTACCTCTAAATTATACAGTGATGTTTTCACCAATATGATGTTGAGAGGTCTTTTTATTTCTCGACAACATATATTTTGTCTTATCCTAATTTACTTTGAGACCCATTCGTTTCGCTTTTTCTTCAATCTGTGTAAATGCCTCGACGGCCGCCCGTTGTGATCTGGCAATCAACGTCGTCGACATACCCTAGTAGTTGAACAGATCTGAAAAATATAGTACCGTCCGTGTTTATTTCCGCTCGTCGCACTATATGTTCCAGTACTAGATTGAAGAAGTCGCATGATAGTGCATCTCCTTTTCGAAATCCGCTACACGTCTGGAAGTAGTCAGAAGTGTTATTTCCAATCATCACAGCACATTTTGTATTTTCCAGTGTCATTTTTAACAATCATATGAGCTTGGCTGGTGGTACACCAAATTCCGACATAGCAGCATACAGTTCGCTGCGGTATATGCTATCGTACGCAGACTCGAAATCGATAAATAGGTGGTGTGTATCGATTTGAAACTCATGAGTCTTCTCCTGGATTTGATTAAGTGCGAACATCTGGTGAGCATGCACTTGGTGTCTTCGAGAAGAAAATTATTCGTCAGATATATGGTTCTGAAAACCACAGATGGACGTAGTCACAAAAATTAAAGTCAAAAGACTACAGTGGCTCGGATACCTAGAGCGGATGGACGAAAATGCTCCAGCCAAGAGAATCTTCGAATCCCCACCCGAAGGTACATGCCCTCTTCGAATCACTGCAGCCCTCTTTCGATGATTTACTACTATCTAGGAAAAAAAACAACGGATATGTGTCAACTCTAGTGATCTTATCTGCTACTAAATCCTTCGGAAAGCGTTTTGTGCATTTGCATTTATCCATACAGGGTGAATGCATGTTCGTTACGCCACATGGTTTTCTTTAATCAAGTGCGTCGTAACAATATGAAACAAATCGGATCCTACATCTACATGTGGTATTTCGGCAGAAATTATGCTGTCAATTTCCTCTGGTTTAATTTTTTCAACTAACCAAATCAAAATGTGTGCGTGAGGTAGACCACGTTTTCGCCACTCAACTGAATACATCCATCATGGAGGTTTTCCAAATAAGTGATATTTGGTAGTAAAATGTATTGACTTCAGTTTTTGTTTGAAAATTCGTGCGATTATGTCATGACGATCACTTGGAGCTTCGCCTCGTAGTAGTAATTTCTTAATTTCATGCCATTGTGGGTTGTAAGTAAACGTGATGAATAAGTCGGGTTTTCCATATTGCATCCTGAATGCATTCCTGCATGTGACGTGGACTACCGGTATATGATGATGGTAGAATGCAGACATTTCCTATTTGGAATTGAAATTGCCATCGACATTATTATTAATCGCATCTCGCAAATGTATATATTCTTCAGCGCGCAATTTTGCTCGCTTGTGCCGGATGAAGCTAAGTAATCGCTCACTTTCAATTTTCGCATAAATGTTTACAATGTACTTACTTACTTTGGTGGCGAACGGCCATGTAGGTTCTGGGCCTGACTCATCAACATCCTCTTGCCGGTCATCAACAAATTTTGCCGGTCACGGGAGGTTTTCTCCAATTGAAGATTCGAAATTGCTTTAAATCCGCCGGTATTTCGTCTCTCCGGTCATATACGATAGCATATACCGCAGCTGTATGCTGCTATGTCGGAATTGGGTGTACCAGCCAAGCTCATCCTATTGTCAAAAATGACACTGGAAAAACACAAGATGTGCTGTGGTGATTGGAAATAACACTTCTGACTACTTCCAGACGTGTACCGGATTTCGTCAAGGAGATGCACTATCATGCGACTTCTTCACTCTAGTACTGGAACATATAGTGCGACGAGCGGTACACACGGACACTTTAAAAGCTGACACTTTTGCAGATCATCTCTCTGAAATTTTTAAGCACAATGAAATGAACACTGTTATTGATCTAAATGAAATAAATAACCATTAAGACATAAATATTCCCTTAACAAGTCGAAAAGAAGTAATTAAGGAAATCAAAAACATAAAATTAAATAAAGGCACAAAATAAAGGTTTTGATTAAATAACTTAAAATGTGCTGAAAAATGTACCCAACAAAGCTCTCACACTCTTGGTATATATAATGAATGCCTGTATTAAGCTTAAACACGTACCTAGTATTTGGAAAGTTGCAGATATAATAATGATCCAAAAACCTGGAATGCCTGCTAACGACACCAAATCCTACAGGCAGATATCTATTCTCCCTACAATATCGTAGTTGTTTGAAAAATTACTATTAAGAAGGATTCAACCCCTCATAGAAAACAGAATTATAATACCTAATCACCAATTTGGGTTTAGGCAAAAACACGTTGAGTACATCGATCAAGTACATCGAATAATAGACAGAAAGGGCACTGGAAAATAAACAAATTTGTTCTTCAGTATTTCTAGATGTAGCTTTTGATAAAAGTTTGGCATAAAGGACTCACCAAAAAGCTAAGTTGTGTGCTCCCTAAATATTATGTTGAATTATTTTCATCATATCTCTCAAATAGAGTTTTTCGAGTTAAAAATGAGAATGAATACTCCTCTCTAAGAAATATAAAATCTGGAGTACCGCAAGGTTAGTATACTGGGTGGGTCTAATTTTATATGTGTTATACACCTGTGATATACCCGAAGTAGAAAATATAAAAATAGCAACCTTTGCAGATGACACAGCGTTGATGGCAGTTGGTTCTACTATAGAAGAAGCTACAAACAAACTGCAAAAAGCTAATGACAAAATTTCCAATTGGTGCAAAAAATTAAAAATTAAATTAAATGAAGCCAAATCTAGTCACGTAAACTTCACCTACAAAAACATAGTAACTTCTCTCTAAAGATGAAATTATGTGACGTCGTGATTCTATACGAGAATAAAGCTAAAAATCATGGCATGACCTTGGATGCAAAACTGAAAAGGAAAGAGCATGTGAAAATCAAAAAACAAGAACTCCAGTTCAAATATAAAGAAATATACTGGCTGATTGGGCGGAACTTTACGTTCTCGACCTAAAACAAAGTTGTTAAGTATAATCAAATGTTGAAGCCACTTTGAGAATACGGTATTCAAATATGAAGACCTGCTAAACAAATCAATATTCAAACTATCCAAACGTTCCAAAATAAGGTACTGGGCAACATAGTCAATGCTCCATGGTATGTTCGCAATGCCGATATTCTCGAGATCTGAAGATCTCATATATAAAAGACAAAATAATGATATGCGCTGCACGTCATAAAACTCGTCTGATCCAACATGTCAATACCAAAGTTTTTAGCTTAATTGGCGGAATTCTACAGTCTCGACCTATGTATAATCAAATATTGAAGCCAGTCTGAGCATACGGTATTCAAATATGGGGATGTGCTAAACAAATCCATATTCAAACTATCCAATTGTTCCAAAATTTTTTTAGGAAATAATCAATTTATGTACAGCTACATAATATGGTCATCATAATTATTTTGTTGGTTTTTGTTTTTTCTTTTGGCTAATGAATAAATAATATAAAGAAAAAATAAAAAGCAAATTTTGTATTTTTTTAAATTTATTGTTTGATCAGCAAGATGAGATTGCGTCGTTGGTTCATAAAACAATACTAATAGGAGAACAGCAGAAAACAAGCAAAACTAATTCACAAAATCAGAAAAATAGGAATATTTATATATGCATATATAAATATAAATATCATATTAAGCCTTATATCTTTCTTTTTTTTGCTTACGTTTTTTTTTCGCAACCGTATACGAGACCGAGAAAGGATATTGCATTGAATGGGTTAGAAATTTTTGTTTCAGTTTTTTTTGTTTATTGTTATTTTTTTTATTTACACAAGAAATAAAAGGAAACCTCCTTTTTATTTTAATTTTTTTTAATACACGTTTAACTAAAACTGATATTGAACTTTTTTCTACGTGTTAGAAGAGTGCAAAAATTTGAAAATAGAAATATCCACCCATATAAATACATGAATGTATTTATAATAATATTTATAAAAGGGAAAGTTTATTTGTTTGTTTGTTTGTTCGCTATACACGCCCACAGGTTCGGGTTGCTTCCGTACAACTTCTAGCAAGACTCAGGAATATTTTGTGTGTAACCATGTGTGTAACAAATATGAAAATTTACATTTAGATTCTCTTTCACAAATAAAGAAATACGACTGTTACCGATTTTGGAAATTTGGACTGGTTCAGGTTGCTGCCGTACAACACCTAGCACGTACGTCTCAAGAATATTTCGAAAACCAATTGTGTTGAAGGCATTAAAATTTACACTTAAATACTCTTTCACAAATAAAGAAATTCGACTGTTAATCTCGAATTGTCGAATGTCGATTTCGAAAATTTGGACTGGTTCGGGTTACTGTCGTACAACACGGGTTACTGCACGTCAAAAAATAAACAAACAACGGTTTTACAGTTTTTCGAAATTCGGTTTGGTTCGGGTTGTTACCTTACAACTCCTAGCGCCCTACAAGAATATTTCAGAAACCATGTTTTACAAACATAAAAATGTATACATAGGTTGTATATGAAAAATAAACGCATCTTACAGTTTTCAAAGGTTTTGGCTGGTTCAAGTAAGTCCCATCTAATATGTCGAATATTTTACAAGACAAATATGTAACCAAGGTACTTCTTAAACAAATCTATTTAATATATGTATAATAACAAAACAAAAAAAAACTATAACATAAGTTATGTGTTTAAGTTAACTAATTTATTATATTATTTTGTGTAAACTAATAAATATATGTATTCGTTCATTACTATTTTCTGCTTTAAAGTGAAAGCCAAAGGATATGTTACTAAAGTAATTATCACACATAATAAAATTAAAAAAAAAAATAATGAATCAAAGATCTATTGAGATGTAATGATATATGTAAAAAAAAAAGGTACTTTATAAAAAAATGTTGTTTTGCACGTGCGTTATGCATAAGTTCGGCAGGTAATAAAAGAAAAATAAACATGCCACGCAAAGATCAAACAGATCGACAGATTTTTTTTATTATATCTAACCGCAAAATATTAAAATTAAGATATAAAAAATGTTTTAAGTCATTTTTATACATAGTAAAATTTAAAAATAATTAATAAATTTGAAGATATTTAAAGTAAATAATAAATTTAAGAATTCATAGAAAAATATAAACAAATTTAAAGGTTTTTAAAGGTAAATAATACATTTAAAAATGCAAACAAAAACAATATAAAAAGAAGTAAATTAAATGTAAGAATCAGTTACGATCTGAAGTTTTAATGCACAGATATTAACTTAAAAATTTTGAAATTTTATCAAAGAAATTTTTTTAGAAATCAATACCACAATGCCACCTAAAAAGCATCCTTCATATGAAAAGTCTTCAGCTGCTAAAAGAGTCAAAAGACAAAGAGCAACAGAAACAAAAGAAGAATATAGTCTAAGGCTTCAAGCACGACAACAAAGACAAAGAGCTCACAGAGAACAAGAAACGGAGGACCAAACACAACTTAGACTTCAAACACAACAACAACGACAAAGATCTCACAGAGAGCAAGAAACAGAAAACCAGCATTATTTACGAATTATAGCTCAAGGAAGAAGACAAACTGAAATAAGATTTCGACCGTTCAATACTTTGCAATGGAATAATAGTGCACCTAATTATTCATCTAAAAAAGCAGTTAATATTGGTTCAATGTCGAAAGTGTGCTCAAAATGTAGTCTAAGAAGTGGAGTAAGGAATCCCCAGGAATGTGCTGCAACAATGGGAAAGTTCAATTACCTCTATTGAACCAACTTCCAGAACCATTGAGAACACTGTTTAGAGGCATATCGTTTGACTCAAAACATTTCCTACAAAATATACAATCATATAATCCTGCATTTCAAATTACATCTTTCGGAGCAAATATAATTTCTCAAAGAGGGTTCAACCCAACATTTAAAGTTCAAGGTCAAATATACCACCGAATAGGTTCATTAAAACCTTTACCTGATGAAGAACCAAGATTTCTACAATTATATTTCGTTGGAGATATATGCAAGCTCAAGCACAAAATAGGCGCAATAGAAATCGAGCTACAAGAATTTCACTGATTGTTGAACTCGAACATATGCTTCATTCTACCAATAGCTATATTCAAAGTTTCAAATATGCTATTGAAAATGTAGGTATTGAAGAATATAAAATTGTAATCGATGCTGATAAAAGACCCCCTACTGAACATACCAGACGATTTATGACAATCATTTATTGATTTTTTTTTTATATATTTTTTTAAAAAAATTAAAACTATTGAAATGCATATTTTTATTTATGACTATTTACGTATTGATTTTCTTTTTGATCATGTATTTTCGCAAAAAAATAAAAATAATTTAAATTGTTTATCTGGCAATAAAATAAAAATATTTTCAATTAGACTTCCTTGAGTAATATTTGACCAAAGTTGCTGGTAGTGGCGAGGAAGTAGTTTTAGAAGCTTGCAAAGGGGATTTTTGTACAAACTTTGTCGAAGGCTTGCGAAATGTCCAGAAAAGCTGCAGAACAGTATTTTTTCTTGTCAATTGAATTATTTATATGGTTGACTACTCTATATATTTGCTCGATTGTTCCGTTATGAGAAGAAACTTTAAATTTTGTTGTTGTTGTAAAAAAATTGTTTTTTGTTTTATTTTATTAGATCAGAGCAATAAGTAATTACATGCCGTATAATCTACAACAACGAAGTTTACATTTTATTTTACTTATTACCTATTCCTATTATCCTCTACGACGTGTATAATGTCTGTATATGTCTGCCGGCAAAAACAAGGTTCTAATAAAGGAGTAGTGGGGTTTTAGGGGCGGCAACCCCCGATTTTCAAAATAAAATAATTTTTTTTAACACATTTTTTAACTAAGACTGTGCCGTATGCGTTTACTTGCAGTCGGCAAAAACAGGGTTCCAATAAATGAGTAGCGGGGGCTTGAAAAAATAAAATAATTGTTTTAAACACATTTTTTTACTAGGACTGTGCCGTATGCGTTATTATGTGCTCCTATTTAGAAGAAAATATAAATATACAAAATAAGATTTTAAAAAATAAGATTATGAAAATATAAAATTTCGACCCCAACCCGTAATTGTACTCTTATTAAAAATAAAAACATAAAATGGCAAAATGTGTTCTTAAGGATTTTTTTTGAGAAATTAAATGATTTCTTGTCTTTGATATTTTTAAAAATATTTTTAAAATTAATAATCTGCTTTGCGTAATATCCTCATCCTATAAAAAAAGTTTAAAAGAAGGTAATCAAAATAAAGAGCAACAAATCGATGTAGAGCAACAAATCGATCAGAGTAAATTTTTTTACTTTAATCAATCAATAAAAAAAATTTAAAGTGTTGACTGGCTGCAACTATGTCTAACACAAATTTGTTGTGCCCGCAACTTGCTATTGCAACAATGTCTAATTAGGACCATTGCAAGGTCTAATTAGGAGTTGCAACTACATTCTCTTTATTTGCAACAAAAATATGAATTGAGTTCAGATTTATTTTTGTGATAAAGAGAAAATATTCTTATTCAGAAATTTAAAAAAAAAAACGATGTGATAAGCGGATTGAATTTTTATGTTGTCTTCAGAGTTTGAATTGATTACATATAAATATTTTTATTTAAGTGACACACATGTATTGATTTTTTTTTATATATTTTTTTAAAAAAATTAAAACTAATTAAATGCATATTTTTATTTATAACTATTTACGTATTGATTTTCTTTTTGATCATGTATTTTTGCAAAAAAAAAAATAATTTAAATATTGTTTTTCTAGCAATAAAATAAAAATATTTTCAATTAGACTGAGTAAAAGTTACTTCCTTGAGTAAATATTTTAATTTGGTAATTAGGGTTTAATTGTTGTTTTTAAGTTTTTGAAATTGAAATTCATGTATTTTTAGCAACGACCGTAAAACAATATTTTTGTTTGTTGGTTTTTCTACGGATAGTGAGAAATATTATTTTTGAAAATCTTATTTTGAAAATCTTATTTCTGAAAATCTTATAAAAGTCTTATAAAGCGTTATCATGTGCTCTTATTTAGAAAAAAAAACAAAAAATACAAAATAAGATTTTGATTAAATAGGATTTTAAAAATTAAAATTTCCAGAAATAAGATTTTCAAAAAAAAGATTTCGACCCCAACCCGTATTTCTACTCTTATCTATATATAATTCTTCGACGGTGTCAGCATGTACCGTTATAATTTTTTGTTTTAAAGAGAAATATTGTTTCTGTTTCATGCATACAGAAGAAAATTTGCAAACAAATTGGAAGAATTTTTTTTCTTTCTTTTTTACACCTCATCAAGAATGCCTTTAATATAGGAGAAAAAAAATCAAACTTTACTGAAATTGATTTAAATGAAATCGGTAAACATTTTTTGTAATTTTCTTTTGTTGTTTTTCTTCTTAAAACATCATAATAGGAATATTCATTAATAAGAAGATATGCTCTAGGGTGGGGAAGTCAAGATATTTTGACTACTCCTTTTACAAAAAAACCTCATTAGTTAAAGAAGCAAAGAACTATTATTTTCGTTATGTAATTTGAATATTAATAATGTTTTTATTGCTATGCATTTTTAAGTGTAACACATCCTTAATTATTGATAACTAAGAATAAATACAACAATATTTCTTTGAGACAAGAAAAGTCGTTCAATAATTTTTTCCCACTTGTATAATGGTAACCATTCATTAACAAATTATAAAATTTTATTCCAGTGCATTTTCTTATTAATGGATCCTTTGCCTACTATCCTTTGATAGTAGATGCGTATGCGGCTTTATATTATATAATAATTTATATACATAATCTTTCCTCTTTTTATTTCAATCTACTGAGAATTGTTTTTTTTTTATGGATACATTTCTTTAACACAAACGAAAGAGAAAACAAAAAATAACAACGAAAAAAACAAATAAATGTCGATTGAGCACGTAATTCTTTCTGTTTCCTCCCCTTCTAAAACAAAATGGATTAAAAATATTTAGAATAATAATTTCAAAGGTATTGAATACATTCTTATATACTTGAGAAATATATTTTAAAATCACTTTTAGAATACATTGATTAGCGTAAGTATTATGTACATATTTTTTTATGAAAAATAATCAAAAAACCTTTAATCAATTTATATAATCAACTACATAAATGTTGACGCAATAGCATTTAGGGCAGCGTTTACATATCAGATTTTCTTTGATAAAAGTCACTTATTTATTTATTTATTTAGCTCAAATAAAAAAGGTTTATTTAGCTCAAAAAAAAAACAATGATTTTAAATATAGAAATTTAAAATTATAAACAAATAAAATAATAAATAAAAAATACAACAAAATCAAAAAAAAAAATGCAAAAATACAATTAAGAAAAAGTTGAAAAAATCTTATAAATGTAGGTAGGTAGCTTATTACCTACTAATTGTTTTTATCAATACTATTATTTATAACAATTAATAACAACAAAAATAATCAAACACAACAAACATTAAACAAAAGTTCAACAAATGACAAAAGTCGATTTCGATTTAAAGGAAAAAATTAGTTTCCAGCATTTTTTGTTTCAAAAATGTTTGATGATAATAGCATTTTTTCACTAAACAAAGTCGGATGTCAAAATTTGTGGAACAACGTTTACAGGACAGTCAAACTTCCAATAGTACAAACTAAATCTTGATGTCTAAACGTTACCTAATCGTTAGTACCTAATTTTAGCGGTTTTTTATTTGTAAATAAAAAACAATAGCTATATTAAGTTTACTTTATTTCTAATATTTTAGTGTTTTTTATTTTAAAAAAAAAAATAAACAGTATAGATAAATAATAAATATACCTATGTTATATATGAATATATCCTATGTCTATTTATTGATATTTGATATTGTAGTCTTTTGTATTTTAAAATAAAAAAAAAACAGTAGTTTTTAATTTTTTGCTCAAAATAAAGAGCAAATATTCGAATTCTTCTTTGTATTGGAAATATGAAATGAAATACCAAAAGCATCGATGTAATGAAGTTTAGAGTAAATTTTGTTACACTAATCAATCAATAAAAAACATTTAAAGTGATGATTGGCTGCAACAATGTCTAATACAAATTTGTTGTGCCTGCAACTTGTAATCCAACAATGTCTATCCAACAATGTCTATTTAAATTCAGGAATTTAAAAACAAAACGACGTGATAAGCGGATTGAATTTTTATGTTGTCTTCAGAGTTTGAATTGATGACATATAAATATTTTTATTCAAATGACAATCATGTATTGATTTTTTTTTATATATTTTTAAAAAAAAATTAAAACTAATTAAATGCATATTTTCATTTACAACTATTTACGTATTGATTTTCTTTTTGATCATGTATTTTTGCAAATTTAAATATTGTTTATCTAGCAATAAAAAAAAAATATTTTTAATTAGATTTCCTTGACTAATATTTTAATTTTGTAATTAGGGTTTACTTGTTGTTTTTAAGTTTTTCAAATTGAAATTCATGTATTTTTAGCAACGACCGTAAAACAATATTTTTGATTGTTATATGTATTTCTACGGATAGTGACGAAATCTTATTTTTTAAAATCTTATTTCTGAAAATCTTATTTTTTTAAAGATCTTATTTCTGAAAATATTTTTTTTTGAAAATCTTATTTTTTTCTAAAAATTTTATTTTTTTTCTCCGAAATTCTTATTTTTTCCTGTCAAATTGTTTTTTCGTCATTAATCTTTTTGTGTTGTGAAATTTAATTTATACACAAAAGGTATAACAGCCCTTAAATGTGATAACAGAAGATGTACAACAGCCCTTAAAAGTTATGAAAACAACAGGTCCGGAGTCCCAGTATTTGGGGTAGCAACTTAATATCACATGCCTTCATGCGCTTCGTATGCGTTTACTTGCCGCCGGCAAAAACAAGGTTCTAATAAATGAGTAGCGGGGGTTTGGGGTCGGCAGCCCCCGACTTTTAAAATAAAATAACTTTTTTAAACACATTTTTTTACTAAGAATGTGCCGTATGCGTTTACTTGCAGTCAGCAAAAGCAGGGTTCCAATAAATGAGTAGCGGGGGTTTGAAAAAATAAAATAATTTAATTATATTATAATATTATATTTAATTAATTATTATTATATAATAAACTATTAAATAAAATAATTTTTTCAAACATATTTTTTTACTAAGACTGTGCCGTATCCTATGTGCGTGCTCCTATTTAGAAAAAAAACAAAAAATACAAAATAATCATAAAAATACCAAATCGATGTAAAAGGTCAGAGTAAATTTTTTTACTTAATCAATCAATAAAAAAAATGTAAAGTGTTGACTGGCTGCAACAATGTCTAATACAAATTTGTTGTGCCCGCATTCTCTTTATCTTTCAACAAAAATATGAATTGAGTTCAAATTTATTTTAAGGACGCTACCCTGAGGAATCCCAGATTTAATTTCTTTTAGTGTCGCTTGTTCCCCTTTGTATTTAACAAAGAACCTCCTATCTGACAATTAAGTTGACAAAAGTAGCTGGTAGTGGTGAGGAAGTAGTTTCAGAAGCTTGCAAAAGAGACCTTTGTGCCAAACTTTGTCGAAGGCTTGCGAAATGTCGAGAAAAGCTGCAGAACAATATTTTTTCTTGTCAAGTGAATTATTTATATGGTTGACTACATTTGCTCGATTGTTCCGTTATGAGAAGAAACTTTAAATTTTGTTTTTTGTTTTGTTGTTTGTATTTTACTTATTACCTATTCTTATTATGCTCTACGACGTGTATAATGTCTGTATATGTTTCTAAAGACAAAAGAAAAACAACAACATTTTTTTTTGTACCTATATTTAGAATATTTATGTATGGACGTATATATTAATAACATTAGTGACTCACAATTGCGTGACGCGAGTTTATAATATTTTCCCTCACCAACGTGTTAATAGTAAGTTTCACTTACAAAAATATTTTCAATTGACTTCCTTGAGTAATATTTCAATTTTGTAATAAGGGTTTGATTGTTGTTTTTAAGTTTTTCAAATTGAAATTCATGTATTTTTAGCAACGACCGTAAAACAATATTTTTGTGTGTTATATGTATTTCTACGGATACTGACGAATCTTATTTCTGAAAATATTATTTTTTAAAAATTTTATTTTTTTGAAAATCTTATTTCTGAAAATATTATTTTTTGAAAATCTTATTTTTTGCTAAAAATATTTTTTTTTTTTCTCCGAAATTCTTATTTTTTCCTGTAAAATTGTTTTCTCGTCCATATTAATCTTTTTTTGTTGAGAAATTTAATTTATACACAAAAGGGATAACAGCCGTTAATTTTGTTAACAGAAGATGTACAACAGCCATTAAATGTGATGGAGACAATATGTGCGAAGTCCCAGGATTTGGGGTAGAAACTTAATATCACATGCCTTCATGCGTTTCGTATGCTTTTACTTGCCGCCGATAAAAACAAGGTTCTAATAAATGAGTAGCGAGGGCTTAAGGTCGGCAGCCCCCGATTTTTAAAATAAAATAATTTTTTTAAACTCAGTTTTTTACTAAGACTGTGCCGTATGCGTTTACTTTGCACTTTATGTTTTTGATTTCTTTAATTACTTCTTTTCGACTTGTTAAGGGAATATTTATGTCTTAATGGTTATTTATTTCATTTAGATCAATAACAGTGTTCATTTCATTGGGCTTAAAAATTTCAGCGAGATGATCTGCAAAAGTGTCAGCTTTTGCTTTATAGCTCCTTGCCCATGAGACAACATTTTTTCTCAGTGGTGCAGAATGTACAATAGACTTCTTCATTTTACTCGTAGCTTTCCATAAGAATAATTTGTTTCTTTAGTAGCTTTTTTTTTAAAATTTTTAGGTAATAATTCAGAGTCTATTATTCAATTTTTTTTCCCCTCTTAAGCTCCTCACTTTTATTATTAAGATCCTTTTTGCTAATGGGTCAAGCGTTTGTTGCTCCTTCTCGGTTTTCGTTTCTCTTTTAACATGTTAAGGATATACACCGAAGCAGCAACGGTTTATAAGGGTTATGATTCGCCGTCCCTCCGCCGTACATTGATGTCCTTTGTGAAATTAACATTGGTTACAAGGTAGGTAAAACTCCTGAACTACCTCAAAAATATACAGTGATGTTTTGACCAATATGATGTTGAAAGGTCTTTTTATTTGTCGACAACATATATTTTTTCTTATCCTAATCTGGTATATTATCTTACTTTCAGACCCATTCGTTTCGCTTTTTCTTCAATCTGTGTCAATCAACAGAAGTGTTATTTCCAATCACCACAGCACATTTTGTGTTTTCCAGTGTCATTTTTGATAATCGGATGAGCTTAGCTGGTACACCGAATTCCGACATAGCAGCATACAGCTCGCTGTGGTATATGCTATCGTACGCAGACTCGAAATCGATAAATAGGTGGTGTTTAACGATTTGACACTCATGAGTCTTCTCCAGGATTTGTCTAACTGCGAACATCTGGTGGTGAGCATGCACTTGGTGTCTTCGAGAAGAAAATTCTTCGTCGGATATATGGTCTTGAAAACGACGATGGGAGTCTGTACTATGAGGTGGGCGTAATCACGAAAATTAAAGTCAAAAGACTACAGTGGCTCGGATACCTAGAGTGGATGGACGAAAATGCTCCAGCCAAGAGAATCTTCGAATACCGACCCGAAGGTACATGACGTCGGGCAGACCAAACGTTCGTTGGAGAGACGAAATACCGGCGGATTTAAAGCAATTTCGAATCTTCAACTGGAGAGAATCCGCCCGTGACCGGCAAAATTGGAGGATGTTCATGAGTCAGGCCCAGGACCTACATCGTCCGTTGGCCACCTAAGTAAGAATTACATTGCATACATTTATGCGAAAATAGAAAGTGAGCGATTACTTGTTTCATCCGGCACAATCGAGAAAAATTGCGCGCTGAAGGATATATACATTTGCGAGATGCGATTAATAATAATGTCGATGGCAATTTCAACCCCAAATAGAAAATGTCTGCATTCTACCGATGATCTGCAAAAGTGTCAGCTTTTAAAGTGTTCGTGTGTACCGCTCGTCGCACTATATGTTCCAGTACTAGATTAAAGAAGTCGCATGATAGTGCATCGAAATCCGGTACTCGTCTGGAAGTAGTCAGAAGTGTTATTTCCAATCACCACAGCACATGTTGTGTTTTCCAGTATCATTTTTGACAATCGGATGAGCTTGGCTGGTACATCGAATTCCGACATAGCAGCATACAGCTCGCTGCGGTATATGATATCGTACGCATACTCGAAATCGATAAATAGGTGGTGTTTATCGATTTGACCCTCATGAGCATGCACCATCTGGTGAGCATGCACTTGGTGTCTTTGAGAAGAAAATTCTTCGTCGGATATATGGTCCTGAAAATGATGATGGGGGTCTGTACTATGAGGTGGACGTAGTCACGAAAATTCAAGTCAAAAGACTACAGTGGCTCGGATACCTAGAGTGGATGGACGTCGGGCAGACTAAACGTTCGTTGAAGAGATTAAATACCAGCGGATTTAAAGCAATTTCGAATCTTCAACTGGAGAGAATCCGCCCGTGACCGGCAAAATTGGAGGATGTTGATGAGTCAGGCCCAGGACCTACATGGTCCGTTGGCCACCTAAGTAAGAATTACATTGCATACATTTATGCGAAAATAGAAAGTGAGCGATTACTTGTTTCATCCGGCACAATCGAGTAAAATTGCGCGCTGAAGAATTCATACATTTGCGAGATGCGATTAGTAATAATGTCGATGGGAATTTCAATCCCAAATAGGAAATGTCTGCATTCTACCATCATCATATACCGGCAGTCCACGTCACATGCAGGAATGCATTCAGGATGCAATATGGAAAACCCGACTTATTCATCACGTTCACTTACAACCCACAATGGGATGAAACCAAGAAATTACTACTACGAGGCCAAGCTCCAAGTGATCGTCATGACATAACCGCACGAATTTTCAAACAAAAACTGAAGTCAATACATTTTACTACCAAATATCACTTATTTGGAAAACCTCCATGACGTAGACCTCGTGGTCTACCTCACGCACACATTTGGATTTGGTTAGTTGAAAAAATTAAACCAGAGGAAATTGACAGCATAATTTCTGCCGAAATACCACATGTAGATGTAGGATCCGATTTGTTTCATTTTGTTACGACGCACTTGATTAAAGACCCATGTGGCGCAACCAACATGCATTCACCCTGTATGGATAAATGCAAATGCACAAAGCGCTTTCCGAAGGACTGCTACTAAATCCTTCGACAATACAACACAATCACTAAAGTTGACGGATATCCGTTGTATCGCAGACGTTCTACGAAACATTGTGGATATTCTTTATTTTTTTTTTTCAAATAGTAGTAAGTCATCGAAAGAGGCTGCATGTACTACCTATTACCGGGGAAGGCAGTTTTTAACCCACTAAAAACTTCTATCATTATTGCAACATTCAAACTAGTCTTATAGATTAACCATTAATTTATATTTAACTCAAAGAAGTTAAGATACCTTTGATCTCCCAAAATCCAATAAAGTTTTAATAGATAAAATGTTTTAACCTAACTCAAGTGGTCTGGTTCGTTAGTCGCTTCACAAACTTTTGATTGTCAATTAAGCTAGAAACTTTGGTATTGACATATTGGATCAGACGAGCTTTATGCGGTGCAGCGCAATTCATTATTTCGTCTTTTATATATGAGATCTTCAGATCTCGATGAATATCGGAATTGCGAACATACCACGGAGCATTGACTATGTTGCCCAGTACCTTATTTTGGAACGTTTGGATAGTTTGAATATGGATTTGTTTAACACATCCCTATATTTGGATACCGTATGCTCAGACTGGCTTCAATATTTGATTATACATCAAAACTTTGTTATAGGTCGAGACCGTAGAATTTCGCCCAATCAGCCAATATATTTCTCAATATTTGAACTGGAGTTCTTGTTTTTTAATTTTCACATGCTCTTTCCATTTCAGTTTTGCATCCAAGGTCATGCCATGATATTTAGCTTTATTCTCGTATAGAATCACGACATTATTAATTTCAACTTAGAGAGGAGTTACTATGTTTTAAATGTCACCATAGATGAAGTTTACATGACTAGATTTGACTTCATTTAATTTAATTTTCCATTTTTTGCACCAATTGAAAATTTTGTCATTAGCTTTTTGCAGTTTGTTTGCAGCTTCTTCTATAGTAGAACCAACTGCCATCAACGCTGTGTCAACTGCAAAGGTTGCTATTTTTATATTTTCTACTTCGGGTATATCATAGGTGTATAACAAATATAAAATTGGACCTAGTATACTACTATCTTGCGGTACTCCAGCTTTTATATCTCTTAGAGAGGAGCTTTTTGATGAGTCCTTCATGCCAAACTTTATCAAAAGCTACATAGAAATACTACAGAACAAATTTGTTTATTTTCCAGTGCCCTTTCTGTCTGTTATTCGAT
The DNA here is from genome assembly GCA_963942445.1 of Argyra leucocephala. Classification (NCBI taxonomy): domain Eukaryota; kingdom Metazoa; phylum Arthropoda; class Insecta; order Diptera; family Dolichopodidae; genus Argyra; species Argyra leucocephala. The sequence goes on from OZ012678.1 coordinate 101,462,863, forward strand.
GTACTTGATCGATTTACTCAACGTGTTTTTGCCTAAACCCAAATTGGTGATTAGGTATTATAATTCTGTTTTCTATGAGGGGTCAAATACTTCTTAATAGTAATTTTTCAAATAACTTCGATATTGTAGGGAGCATAGAAAATAAAGAAAATCAATAAATAAAATAAATTGTTTCATTTATAATGCTAATGCTAGACCGCCGAATGTTACGCTGGGAATAGCTAGTAATTTACAATATTGTTTGATATAACCATTTTTTTTTAAATTTTTATTTCGGTATTTATTTTTTTATTATAAATTAATTTTGACCGCTAATAGTTTTGAAGAAAACTTTTATATAAGGCTGCGTTTATACGTTTGTGAATTTTGTTTATAACGTATAAATGATGTTCATTAAAGTTTGACATCCGACTTTGTTATAGAATATCATTATTTTTTTTTTTAAATAATAGTGCTCGACAGGCATTTTTGTATTGTTGAAAAAGTGAATTTTGCGAGAAAAGGTATTTATAAACTTCTAATTGTATTATGCCAATATATTGAAAGACATACATTAAAAATTACAAAAAATGTGTATTAAACATTATTATTATTTATCAATACGAATACTTGACAAATACTTGATTTACTATTTAAATATTTATATTTCACAAATGTTCTGAAATTACACAGTATATTTATATTTGTTTATAAGTATTTACTATTAGTACTCGTAACGCATATTCGTATCTTCGTATTTTGCAAGTTTAGAAAGTGGATTTTGCATGAAGAAATATATACTTTGCAACTATGTATATTGGTTTATCTTTGAGATATGTAGTTAAAACTTTTGAAATAAAATTTGATGTAATTGCAATAAAATTTGTAAATGTAATAAAAATAAGTAAAACAAAACCTTCATGAAACTAAATTTGATGTCTAAACGCTCCCTAACAAATACTATTAATAGAGACGTGCATTTGAACAAAATGTGGCGAACAGATGTCGCTGGCAGTATAGATATGAAATTAAATGCATTTAAAAAAAAAAGACCACACCCACATTAAAAACACATTAAAATAGCCATGGATACGTGTTTTGTATTTTTTTTATTATCATAATAGCCCTAACTATTTCAAAACTCAAAATAAAAAAACAAAACATTTATTTATAGAATTTATATTTTCATTTCACTCATTTTATTTTATTGGTTTTGACGTTTTGGTATGACAATTATAGTGAAGGTTATGATATGGTTATGGCTTTGTTAAATCATATCGAATCTATAGGCAATTTATTATATATTTAGGGGTAAAGCCAATAATTATGCTTTTTCTCTTATTCTTCAGTTTTTTTTTGTTATATTGTTATCCCGATAGGGTCTCTGATGTAGGTAAGGGTAGTCTGTGATTTTTCTTTTTACAGTTTTTTTAATTTTTATGTGTATTAAATTGGAAATTAGAACTTGATAATAATGTCTTGTTCTTAGCAGATCGTAAATTTCGGTTTATGATAATATAATATTTACTCAAATTGGTGATTGATTATGTATTATATTCCTGTTTTCTATGAGGGGTTTGAATCCTTCTTAATAGTAATTTTCAAACAACTTTGATATTGTGGGTAGCATAGATATCGGCCTGTAGGATTTGGTGTCGTTAGCAGGCTTTCCAGGTTTTTGGATCATTATTATCTCTGCAACTTTCCATATACTAGGTACGCGTTTAAGCTTAATACTACCTCGAAATTATACAGTGATGTTTTCACCAATATGATGTTGAGAGGTCTTTTTATTTCTCGACAACATATATTTTGTCTTATCCTAATTTACTTTGAGACCCATTCGTTTCGCTTTTTCTTCAATCTGTGTAAATGCCTCGACGGCCGCCCGTTGTGATCTGGCAATCAACGTCGTCGACATACCCTAGTAGTTGAACAGATCTGAAAAATATAGTACCGTCCGTGTTTATTTCCGCTCGTCGCACTATATGTTCCAGTACTAGATTGAAGAAGTCGCATGATAGTGCATCTCCTTTTCGAAATCCGCTACACGTCTGGAAGTAGTCAGAAGTGTTATTTCCAATCACCACAGCACATTTTGTATTTTCCAGTGTCATTTTTGACAATCATATGAGCTTGGTTGGTGGTACACCAAATTCCGACATAGCAGCATACAGTTCGCTGCGGTATATGCTATCGTACGCAGACTCGAAATCGATAAATAGGTGGGGTGTATCGATTTGAAACTCATGAGTCTTCTCCTGGATTTGTTTAAGTGCGAACATTTGGTGAGCATGCACTTGGTGTCTTCGAGAAGAAAATTATTCGTCGGATATATGGTTCTGAAAACCACGATGGGGGTCTGTACTATGAGATGGACGTAGTCACAAAAATTAAAGTCAAAGACTACAGTGGCTCGGATACCTAGAGCGGATGGACCAAAATGCTCCAGCCAAGAGAATCTTCGAATCCCCACCCGAAGGTACATGCCCTCGTCGAATCCCTGCAGCCCTCTTTCGATGATTTACTACTATCTGGGAAAAAAAAAACAACGGATATGTGTCAACTCTAGTGATCTTATCTGCTACTAAATCCTTCGGAAAGGAGAATTTGCATTTATCCATAAAGGAATTTGCATCTATCCATACAGGGTGAATGCATGTTCGTTACGCCACATGGACCTTTAATCAAGTGCGTCGTAACAATATGAAACAAATCGGATCCTACATCTACATGTGGTATTTCGGCAGAAATTATGCTGTCAATTTCCTCTGGTTTAATTTTTTCAACTAACCAAATCAAAATGTGTGCGTGAGGTAGACCACGTTTTCGCCACTCAACTGAATACATACATCATGGAGGTTTTCCAAATAAGTGATATTTGGTAGTAAAATGTATTGACTTCAGTTTTTGTTTGAAAATTCGTGCGGTTATGTCATGACGATCACTTGGAGCTTGGCCTTGGGTTGTAAGTGAACGTGATGAATAAGTCGGGTTTTCCATATTGCATCCTGAATGCATTCCTGCATGTGACGTGAACTGCCGGTATATGATGATGGTAGAATGCAGACATTTCCTATTTGGAATTGAAATTGCCATCGACATTATTATTAATCGCATCTCGCAAATGTATATATTCTTCAGCGCGCAATTTTGCTCGCTTGTGGGATGAAGCTAAGTAATCGCTCACTTTCAATTTTCGCATAAATGTTTACAATCTACTTACTTACTTTGGTGGCGAACGGACCATGTAGGTTCTGGGCCTGACTCATCAACATCTTCTTGCCGGTCATCAACAAATTTTGCCGGTCACGGGAGGTTTTCTCCAATTGAAGATTCGAAATTGCTTTAAATCCGCCGGTATTTCGTCTCTCCGGTCATATACGATAGCATATACCGCAGCTGTATGCTGCTATGTCGGAATTGGGTGTACCAGCCAAACTCATCCTATTGTCAAAACTGACACTGGAAAAACACAAGATGTGCTGTGGTGATTGGAAATAACACTTCTGACTACTTCCAAACGTGTACCGGATTTCGTCAAGGAGATGCACTATCATGCGACTTCTTCACTCTGGTACTGGAACATATAGTGCGACGAGCGGTACACACGGACACTTTAAAAGCTGACACTTTTGCAGATCATCTCTCTGAAATTTTAAGCACAATGAAATGAACACTGTTATTGATCTAAATGAAATAAATAACCATTAAGACATAAATATTCCCTTAACAAGTCGAAAAGAAGTAATTAAGAAAATCAAAAACATAAAATTAAATAAAGGCACAAAATAAAGGTTTTGATTAAATAACTTAAAATGTGCTGAAAAATATACCCAACAAAGCTCTCACACTCTTGGTATATATAATGAATGCCTGTATTAAGCTTAAACACGTACCTAGTATTTGGAAAGTTGCAGATATAATAATGATCCAAAAACCTGGAATGCCTGCTAACGACACCAAATCCTACAGGCAGATATCTATTCTCCCTACAATATCGTAGTTGTTTGAAAAATTACTATTAAGAAGGATTCAACCCCTCATAGAAAACAGAATTATAATACCTAATCACCAATTTGGGTTTAGGCAAAAACACGTTGAGTAAATCGATCAAGTACATCGAATAACAGACAGAAAGGGCACTGGAAAATAAACAAATTTGTTCTTCAGTATTTCTAGATGTAGCTTTTGATAAAAGTTTGGCATAAAGGACTCACCAAAAAGCTAAGTTGTGTGCTCCCTAAATATTATGTTGAATTATTTTCATCATATCTCTCAAATAGAGTTTTTCGAGTTAAAAATGAGAATGAATACTCCTCTCTAAGAAATATAAAATCTGGAGTACCGCAAGGTTAGTATACTGGGTAGGTCCAATTTTATATTTGTTATACACCTGTGATATTCCCGAAGTAGAAAATATAAAAATAGCAACCTTTGTAGATGACACAGCGTTGATGGCAGTTGGTTCTACTATAGAAGAAGCTACAAACAAACTGCAAAAAGCTAATGACAAAATTTCCAATTGGTGCAAAAAATGAAAAATTAAATTAAATGAAGCCAAATCTAGTCACGTAAACTTCACCTACAAAAACATAGTAACTTCTCTCTAAAGTTGAAATTATGTGACGTCGTGATTCTATACGAGAATAAAGCTAAAAATCATGGCATGACCTTGGATGCAAAACTGAAAAGGAAAGAGCATGTGAAAATCAAAAAACAAGAACTCCAGTTCAAATATAGAGAAATATACTGGCTGATTGGGCGGAATTTTACGTTCTCGACCTAAAACAAAGTTGTTAAGTATAATCAAATGTTGAAGCCACTTTGAGAATACGGTATTCAAATATGAAGACCTGCTAAACAAATCAATATTCAAACTATCCAAACGTTCCAAAATAAGGTACTGGGCAACATAGTCAATGCTCCATGGTATGTTCGCAATGCCGATATTCTCGAGATCTGAAGATCTCATATATAAAAGACAAAATAATGATATGCGCTGCACGGCATAAAACCCGTCTAATCCAACATGTCAATACCAAAGTTTTTAGCTTAATTGGCGGAATTCTACAGTCTCGACCTATGTATAATCAAATATTGAAGCCAGTCTGAGCATACGGTATTCAAATATGGGGATGTGCTAAACAAATCCATATTCAAACTATCCAATTGTTCCAAAATTTTTTTAGGAAATAATCAATTTATGTACAGCTACATAATATGGTCATCATAATTATTTTGTTGGTTTTTGTTTTTTCTTTTCGCTAATGAATAAATAATATAAAGAAAAAATAAAAAGCAAATTTTGTATTTTTTTAAATTTATTGTTTGATCAGCAAGATGAGATTGCGTCGTTGGTTCATAAAACAATACTAATAGGAGAACAGCAGAAAACAAGCAAAACTAATTCACAAAATCAGAAAAATAGGAATATTTATATATGCATATATAAATATAAATATCATATTAAGCCTTATATCTTTCTTTTTTTTGCTTACGTTTTTTTTTCTGCAACCGTATACGAGACCGAGAAAGGATATTGCATTGAATGGGTTAGAAATTTTTGTTTCAGTTTTTTTTGTTTATTTTTGTTATTTACACAAGAAATAAAAGGAAACCTCCTTTTTATTTTAATTTTTTTTAATACACGTCTAACTAAAACTGATATTGAACTTTTTTCTACGTGTTAGAAGAGTGCAAAAATTTGAAAATAGAAATATCCACCCATATAAATACATGAATGTATTTATAATCATATTTATAAAAGGGAAAGTTTATTTGTTTGTTTGTTTGTTTGTTTGTTCGCTATGCACGCCCACAGGTTCGGGTTGCTTCCGTACAACTTCTAGCAAGACTCAGGAATATTTTAAAAACCATGTGTGTAACAAATATGAAAATTTACATTTAGATTCTCTTTCACAAATAAAGAAATACGACTGTTACCGATTTTGGAAATTTGGACTGGTTCAGGTTGCTGCCGTACAACACCTAGCACGTACGTCTCAAGAATATTTCGAAAACCAATTGTGTTGAAGGCATTAAAATTTACACTTAAATACTCTTTCACAAATAAAGAAATTCGACTGTTAATCTCGAATTGTCGAATGTCGATTTCCAAAATTTGGACTGGTTCGGGTTACTGTCGTACAACTTCTAGCACGTCAAAAAATAAACAAACAACGGTTTTACAGTTTTTCGAAATTCGGTTTGGTTCGGGTTGTTACCTTACAACTAGCGCCCTACATGAATATTTCAGAAACCATGTTTTACAAACATAAAAATGTGTACATAGGTTGTATATGAAAAATAAACGCATCTTACAGTTGTCAAAGGTTTTGGCTGGTTCAAGTAAGTCCCATCTAATATGTCGAATATTTTACAAGACAAATATGTAACCAAGGTACTTCTTAAGGTACTTCTTAAACAAATCTATTTAATATATGTATAATAACAAAAAAAAAAAAAACTATAACATAAGTTATGTGTTTAAGTTAACTAATTTATTATTTTATTTTGTGTAAACTAATAAATATATGTATTAGTTCATTACTATTTTCTGCTTTAAAGTGAAAGCCAAAGGATATGTTACTAAAGTAATTATCACACATAATAAAATTAAAAAAAAAAATAATGAATCAAAGATCTAATGAGGTGTAATGATATATGTAAAAAAAAAAAGGTACTTTATAAAAAAATGTTGTTTTGCACGTGCGTTATGCATAAGTTCGGCAGGTAATAAAAGAAAAATAAACATGCCACGCAAAGATCAAACAGATTTTTTTTTATTATATCTAACCGCAAAATATTAAAATTAAGATATAAAAAATGTTTTAAGTCATTATTATACATAGTAAAATTTAAAAATAATTAATAAATTTGAAGATATTTAAAGTAAATAATAAATTTAAGAATTCAAAGAAAAATATAAACAAATTTAAAGGTTTTTAAAGGTAAATAATACATTTAAGAATGCAAACAAAAACAATATAAAAAGAAGTAAATTAAATGTAAGAATCAGTTACGATCTGAAGTTTTAATGCACAGATATTAACTTAAAAATTTTGAAATTTTATCAAAGAAATTTTTTTAGAAATCAATACCACAATGCCACCTAAAAAGCATCCTTCATATGAAAAGTCTTCAGCTGCTAAAAGAGTCAAAAGACAAAGAGCAACAGAAACAAAAGAAGAATATAGTCTAAGGCTTCAAGCACGACAACAAAGACAAAGAGCTCACAGAGAACAAGAAACGGAGGACCAAACACAACTTAGACTTCAAACACAACAACAACGACAAAGATCTCACAGAGAGCAAGAAACAGAAAACCAGCATTATTTACGAATTATAGCTCAAGGAAGAAGACAAACTGAAATAAGATTTCGACCGTTCAATACTTTGCAATGGAATAATAGTGCATTTAATTATAATGCACAACCTAATTATTCATCTAAAAAAGCAGTTAATATTGGTTCAAAGAGTGAACCAATATTAACTGCTAAGAAGTGGAGTAAGGAATCCCCAGGAATGTGCTGCAACAATGGGAAAGTTCAATTATCTCTATTGAACGAACTTCCAGAACCATTGAGAACACTGTTTAGAGGCATATCGTTTGACTCAAAATATTTCCTACAAAATATACAATCATATAATTCTGCATTTCAAATTACATCTTTCGGAGCAAATATAATTTCTCAAAGAGGGTTCAACCCAACATTTAAAGTTCAAGGTCAAATATACCACCGAATAGGTTCATTACAACCTTTACCTGATGAAGAACCAAGATTTCTACAATTATATTTCGTTGGAGATATATGCAAGCTCAAGCACAAAATAGGCGCAATAGAAATCGAGCTACAAGAATTTCACTGATTGTTGAACTCGAACATATGCTTCATTCTACCAATAGCTATATTCAAAGTTTCAAATATGCTATTGAAAATGTAGGTATTGAAGAATATGAAATTGTAATCGATGCTGATAAAAGACCCCCTACTGAACATACCAGACGATTTATGACGTCTAAGAAGTGAAATAAGGAATCCCCAGGAATGTGCTGCAACAATGGGAAAGTTCAATTATCTCTATTGAACGAACTTCCAGAACCATTGAGAACACTGTTTAGAGGCATATCGTTTGACTCAAAACATTTCCTACAAAATATACAATCATATAATTCTGCATTTCAAATGACATCTGTCGAAGCAAATATAATTTCTCAAAGAGGGTTCAACCCAACATTTAAAGTTCAAGGTCAAATATACCACCGAATAGGTTCATTACAACCTTTACCTGATGAAGAACCAAGATTTCTGCAATTATATTTCGTTGGAGATATATGCAAGCTCAAGCACAAAATAGGTGCAATAGAAATCGAGCTACAAGAATTTCACTGAATGTTGAACGCGAACATATGCTTCATTCTACCAATAGCTATATTCAAAGTTTCAAATATGCTATTGAAAATGTAGGTATTGAAGAATATAAAATTGTAATCGATGCTGATAAAAGACCCTCTACTGAACATACCAGACGATTTATGACAATCATTTATTGATTTTTTTTTATATATTTTTTTTAAAAAATTAAAACTATTGAAATGCATATTTTTATTTATGACTATTTACGTATTGATTTTCTTTTTGATCATGTATTTTCGCAAAAAAATAAAAATAATTTAAATTGTTTATCTGGCAATAAAATAAAAATATTTTCAATTGGACTTCCTTGAGTAATATTTGACCAAAGTTGCTGGTAGTGGTGAGGAAGTAGTTTTAGAAGCTTGCAAAGGGTATTTTTGTACAAACTTTGTCGAAGGCTTGCGAAATGTCCAGAAAAGCTGCAGAACAGTATTTTTTCTTGTCAATTGAATTATTTATATGGTTGACTACTCTATATATTTGCTCGATTGTTCCGTTATGAGAAGAAACTTTAAATTTTGTTTTGTTGTTTGTATTTAAATGAGAAAAAAATTGTTTTTTGTTTTATTTTATTAGATCAGAGCAATAAGTAATTACATGCCGTATAATCTACAACAACGAAGTTTACATTTTATTTTACTTATTACCTATTCATATTATCCTCTACGACGTGTATAATGTCTGTATATGTCTGCCGGCAAAAACAAGGTTCTAATAAAGGAGTAGTGGGGTTTTAGGGGCGGCAACCCCCGATTTTCAAAATAAAATAATTTTTTTTAACACATTTTTTAACTAAGACTGTGCCGTATGCGTTTACTTGCAGTCGGCAAAAACAGGGTTCCAATAAATGAGTAGCGGGGGCTTGAAAAAATAAAATAATTGTTTTAAACACATTTTTTTACTAGGACTGTGCCGTATGCGTTATTATGTGCTCCTATTTAGAAGAAAAACAAAAAATACAAAATAAGATTTTAAAAAATAAGATTTTCAGAAAATAAGATTTTGAAAATATAAGATTTCGACCCCAACCCGTATTTGTACTCTTATTAAAAATAAAAACATAAAATGGCAAAATGTGTTCTTAAGAATTTTTTTTGAGAAATTAAATGATTTCTTGTCTTTGATATTTTTAAAAATATTTTTAAAATAAATAATCTGCTTTGCGTAATATCCTCATTCTATAAAAAAAATTTAAAAGAAGGTAATCAAAATAAAGAGCAACAAATCGATGTAGAGCAACAAATCGATCAGAGTAAATTTTTTTACTTTAACCAATCAATAAAAAAAATTTAAAGTGTTGACTGGCTGCAACTATGTCTAACACAAATTTGTTGTGCCCGCAACTTGCAATTGCAACAATGTCTAATTAGGACCATTGCAAGGTCTAATTAGGAGTTGCAACTACATTCTCTTTATTTGCAACAAAAATATGAATTGAGTTCAGATTTATTTTTGTGATAAAGAGAAAATATTCTTATTCAGGAACTTAAAAAAAAAAACGATGTGATAAGCGGATTGAATTTTTATGTTGTCTTCAGAGTTTGAATTGATTACATATAAATATTTTTATTTAAGTGACACACATGTATTGATGTTTTTTTATATATTTTTTTAAAAAAATTAAAACTAATTAAATGCATATTTTTATTTATAACTATTTACGATTTTCTTTTTGATCATGTATTTTTGCAAAAAAAAAAATAATTTAAATATTGTTTTTCTAGACTTCCTTGAGTAAATATTTTAATTTTGTAATTAGGGTTTAATTGTTGTTTTTAAGTTTTTGAAATTGAAATTCATGTATTTTTAGCAACGACCGTAAAACAATATTTTTGTTTGTTTGTTTTTCTACGGATAGTGAGAAATATTATTTTTGAAAATCTTATTTTGAAAATCTTATTTCTGAAAATCTTAATAAAATAATTATTTTAAACACATTTTTTTACTAAGACTGTGCCGTGCGTTTACTTGCAGTCGGCAAAAACAGGGTTCCAATAAATGAGTAGCGGGGGTTTGAAAAAATAAAATAATTTTTTTAAACACATTTTTTTACTAAGACTGTGCCGTATGCGTTATCATGTGCTCCTATTTAGAAAAAAAAACAAAAAATACAAAATAAGATTTTGATTAAATAGGATTTTAAAAATTAAGATTTCCAGAAATAAGATTTTCAGAAAATAAGATTTTCAGAAATAAGATTTTCAATAAAAAGATTTCGACCCCAACCCGTATTTCTACTCTTATCTATATATAATTCTTCGACGGTGTCAGCATGTACCGTTATAATTTTTTGTTTTAAAGAGAAATATTGTTTCTGTTTCATGCATACAGAAGAAAATTTGCAAACAAATTGGAAGAATTTTTTTTCTTTCTTTTTTACACCTCATCAAGAATGCCTTTAATATAGGAGAAAAAAAATCAAACTTTACTGAAATTGATTTAAATGAAATCGGTATACATTTTTTGTTATTTTCTTTTGTTGTTTTTCTTCTTAAAACATCATAATAGGAATATTCATTAATAAGAAGATATGCTCTAGGGTGGGGAAGTCAAGATATTTTGACTACTCCTTTTACAAAAAAACCTCATTAGTTAAAGAAGCAAAGAACTATTATTTTCGTTATGTAATTTGAATATTAATAATGTTTTTATTGCTATGCATTTTTAAGTGTAACACATCCTTAATTATTGATAACTAAGAATAAATACAACAATATTTCTTTGAGACAAGAAAAGTCGTTCGATAATTTTTTCCCACTTGTATAATGGTAACCATTCATTAACAAATTATAAAATTTTATTCCAGTGCATTTTCTTATTAATGGATCCTTTGCCTACTATCCTTTGATAGTAGATGCGTATGCGGCTTTATATTACATAATAATTTATATACATAATCTTTCCTCTTTTTATTTCAATATACTGAGAATTGTTTTTTTTTTTATGGATACATTTCTTTAACACAAACGAAAGAGAAAACAAAAAATAACAACGAAAAAAACAAATAAATGTCGATTGAGCACGTAATTCTTTCTGTTTCCTCCCCTTCTAAAACAAAATGGATTAAAAATATTTAGAATAATAATTTCAAAGCTATTGAATACATTCTTATATACTTGAGAAATATATTTTAAAATCATTTTTAGAATACATTGATTAGCGTAAGTATTATGTACATATTTTTTTATGAAAAATAATCAAAAAACCTTTAATCAATTTATATAATCAACTACATAAATGTTGACGCAACAGCATTTAGGGCAGCGTTCACATATCAGATTTTATTTGATAAAAGTCACTTATTTATTTAGTTATTTAGCTCAAATAAAAAAGGTTTATTTAGCTCAAAAAAAAAACAATGATTTTAAATATAGAAATTTAAAATTATAAACAAATAAAATAATAATTTATATAATCAACTACATAAATGTTGACGCAATAGCATTTAGGGCAGCGTTTACATATCAGATTTTATTTGATAAAAGTCACTTATTTATTTATTTATTTAGCTCAAATAAAAAAGGTTTATTTAGCTCAAAAAAAAAATAATGATTTTAAATATAGAAATTTAAAATTATAAACAAATAAAATAATACAACAAAATCAAAAAAAAAAAATGCAAAAATACAATTAAGAAAAAGTTGAAAAAATCTTATAAATGTAGGTAGGTAGCTTATTACCTACTAATTGTTTTTATCAATACTATTATTTATAACAATTAATAACAACAAAAATAATCAAACACAACAAACATTAAACAAAAGTTCAACAAATGACAAAAGTCGATTTCGATTTAAAGGAAAAAATTAGTTTCCAGCATTTTTTGTTTCAAAAATGTTTGATGATAATAGCATTTTTTCACTAAACAAAGTCGGATGTCAAAATTTGTGGAACAACGTTTACAGGACAGTCAAACTTCCAATAGTACAAACTAAATCTTGATGTCTAAACGTTACCTAATCGTTAGTACCTAATTTTAGCGGTTTTTTATTTGTAAATAAAAAACAATAGCTATATTAAGTTTACTTTATTTCTAATATTTTAGTGTTTTTTATTTTAAAAAAAAAAATAAACAGTATAGATAAATAATAAATATACCTATGTAATATATGAATATATCCTATGTCTATTTATTGATATTTGATATTGTAGTCTTTTGTATTTTAAAATAAAAAAAAACAGTAGTTTTTAATTTTTTGCTCAAAATAAAGAGCAAATATTCGAATTCTTCTTTATATTGGAAACATGAAATGAAATACCAAAAGCATCGATGTAATGAAGTTTAGAGTAAATTTTGTTACACTAATCAATCAATAAAAAACATTTAAAGTGATGATTGGTTGCAACAATGTCTAATACAAATTTGTTGTGCCTGCAACTTGTAATCCAACAATGTCTATCCAACAATGTATATTTAAATTCAGGAATTTAAAAGAAAAACGACGTGATAAGCGGATTGAATTTTTATGTTGTCTTCAGAGTTTGAATTGATGACATATAAATATTTTTATTCAAATGACAATCATGTATTGATTTTTTTTATATATTTTTAAAAAAAAATTAAAACTAATTAAATGCATATTTTCATTTATAACTATTTACGTATTGATTTTCTTTTTGATCATGTATTTTTGCAAATTTAAATATTGTTTATCTAGCAATAAAAAAAAAATATTTTTAATTAGATTTCCTTGACTAATATTTTAATTTTGTAATTAGGGTTTACTTGTTGTTTTTAAGTTTTTCAAATTGAAATTCATGTATTTTTAGCAACGACCGTAAAACAATATTTTTGATTGTTATATGTATTTCTACGGATAGTGACGAAATCTTATTTTTTAAAATCTTATTTCTGAAAATCTTATTTTTTTAAAGATCTTATTTCTGAAAATATTATTTTTTGAAAATCTTATTTTTTTCTAAAAATTTTATTTTTTTTCTCCGAAATTCTTATTTTTTCCTGTCAAATTGTTTTTTCGTCATTAATCTTTTTGTGTTGTGAAATTTAATTTATACACAAAAGGGATAACAGCCGTTAATTTTGTTAACAGAAGATGTACAACAGCCATTAAATGTGATGGAGACAATATGTGGGAAGTCCCAGGATTTGGGGTAGAAACTTAATATCACATGCCTTCATGCGTTTCGTATGCTTTTTCTTGCCGCCGATAAAAACAAGGTTCTAATAAATGAGTAGCGAGGGCTTAAGGTCGGCAGCCCCCGATTTTTAAAATAAAATAATTTTTTTAAACACAGTTTTTTACTAAGACTGTGCCGTATGCGTTTACTTTGCACTTTATGTTTTTGATTTCTTTAATTACTTCTTTTCGACTTGTTAAGGGAATATTTATGTCTTAATGGTTATTTATTTCATTTAGATCAATAACAGTGTTCATTTCATTGGGCTTAAAAATTTCAGCGAGATGATCTGCAAAAGTGTCAGCTTTTGCTTTATAGCTCCTTGCCCATGAGACAACATTTTTTCTCAGTGGTGCAGAATGTACAATAGACTTCTTCATTTTACTCGTAGCTTTCCATAAGAATAATTTGTTTCTTTAGTAGCTTTTTTTTAAAAATTTTTAGGTAATAATTCAGAGTCTATTATTCAATTTTTTTTCCCCTCTTAAGCTCCTCACTTTTATTATTAAGATCCTTTTTGCTGATGGGTCAAGCGTTTGTTGATCCTTCTCGGTTTTCGTTTCTCTTTTAACATGTTAAGCATATACACCGAAGCAGCAACGGTTTATAAGGGTTATGATTCGCCGTCCCTCCGCCGTACATTGATGTCCTTTGTGAAATTAACATTGGTTACAAGGTAGGTAAAACTCCTGAACTACCTCAAAAATATACAGTGATGTTTTGACCAATATGATGTTGAGAGGTCTTTTTATTTGTCGACAACATATATTTTTTCTTATCCTAATCTAGTATATTATCTTACTTTGAGACCCATTCGTTTCGCTTTTTCTTCAATCTGTGTAAAGGCCTCTACGACCGCCCGTTGTGATCTGGCAATCAACAGAAGTGTTATTTCCAATCACCACAGCACATTTTGTGTTTTCCAGTGTCATTTTTGATAATCGGATGAGCTTAGCTGGTACACCGAATTCCGACATAGCAGCATACAGCTCGCTGTGGTATATGCTATCGTACGCAGACTCGAAATCGATAAATAGGTGGTGTTTAACGATTTGACACTCATGAGTCTTCTCCAGGATTTGTCTAACTGCGAACATCTGATGGTGAGCATGCACTTGGTGTCTTCGAGAAGAAAATTCTTCGTCGGATATATGGTCCTGAAAACGACGATGGGAGTCTGTATTATGAGGTGGACGTAATCACGAAAATTAAAGTCAAAAGACTACAGTGGCTCGGATACCTAGAGTGGATGGACGTCGGGCAGACCAAACGTTCGTTGGAGAGACGAAATACCAGCGGATTTAAAGCAATTTCGAATCTTCAACTGGAGAGAATCCGCCCGTGACCGGCAAAATTGGAGGATGTTGATGAGTCAGGCCCAGGACCTACATGGTCCGTTGGCCACCTAAGTAAGAATTACATTGCATACATTTATGCGAAAATAGAAAGTGAGCGATTACTTGTTTCATCCGGCACAATCGAGTAAAATTGCGCGCTGAAGAATTTATACATTTGCGAGATGCGATTAGTAATAATGTCGATGGGAATTTCAATCCCAAATAGGAAATGTCTGCATTCTACCATCATCATATACCGGCAGTCCACGTCACATGCAGGAATGCATTCAGGATGCAATATAGAAAACCCGACTTATTCATCACGTTCACTTACAACCCACAATGGGATGAAACCAAGAAATTACTACTACGAGGCCAAGCTCCAAGTGATCGTCATGACATAACCGCACGAATTTTCAAACAAAAACTGAAGTCAATACATTTTACTACCAAATATCACTTATTTGGAAAACCTCCATGACGTAGACCTCGTGGTCTACCTCACGCACACATTTTGATTTGGTTAGTTGAAAAAATTAAACCAGAGGAAATTGACAGCATAATTTCTGCCGAAATACCACATGTAGATGTAGGATCCGATTTGTTTCATTTTGTTACGACGCACTTGATTAAAGATCCATGTGGCGCAACCAACATGCATTCACCCTGTATGGATAAATGCAAATGCACAAAGCGCTTTCCGAAGGACTGCTACTAAATCCTTCGACAATACAACACAATCACTAAAGTTGACGGATATCCGTTGTATCGCAGACGTTCTACGAAACATGGTGGATATTCTTTATTTTTTTTTTTCAGATAGTAGTAAGTCATCGAAAGAGGCTGCATGGACTACCTATTACCGGGGAAGGCAGTTTTTAACCCACTAAAAACTTCTATCATTATTGCAACATTAAAACTAGTCTTATAGATTAACCATTAATTTATATTTAACTCAAAGAAATTAAGATACCTTTGATCTCCCAAAATCCAATAAAGTTTTAATAGATAAAATGTTTTAACCTAACTCAAGTGGTCTGGTTCGTTAGTCGCTTCACAAACTTTTGATTGTCAATTAAGCTAGAAACTTTGGTATTGACATGATGGATCAGACGAGTTTTATGCGGTGCAGCGCAATTTATTATTTCGTCTTTTATATATGAGATCTTCAGATCTCGATGAATATCGGCATTGCGAACATACCACGGAGCATTGACTATGTTGCCCAGTACCTTATTTTGGAACGTTTGGATAGTTTGAATATGGATTTGTTTAGCACATCCCTATATTTGGATACCGTATGCTCAGACTGGCTTCAATATTTGATTATACATCAAAACTTTGTTATAGGTCGAGACCGTAGAATTTCGCCAGTATATTTCTCAATATTTGAACTGGAGTTCTTGTTTTTTAATTTTCACATGCTCTTTCCATTTCAGTTTTGCATCCAAGGTCATGCCATGATATTTAGCTTTATTCTCGTATAGAATCACGACATTATTAATTTCAACTTAGAGAGGAGTTACTATGTTTTAAATGTCACCATAGATGAAGTTTACATGACTAGATTTGACTTCATTTAATTTAATTTTCCATTTTTTGCACCAATTGAAAATTTTGTCATAAGCTTTTTGCAGTTTGTTTGCAGCTTCTTCTATAGTAGAACCAACTGCCATCAACGCTGTGTCATCTGCAAAGGTTGCCATTTTTATATTTTCTACTTCGGGTATATCATAGGTACTACTATCTTGCGGTACTCCAGCTTTTATATCTCTTAGAGAGGAGCTTTTTGATGAGTCCTTCATGCCAAACTTTATCAAAAGCTACATAGAAATACTACAGAACAAATTTGTTTATTTTCCAGTGCCCTTTCTGTCTGTTATTCGATGTACTTGATCTATTGTTGAGTGTTTTTGCCAAATTGATGATATTCCTGTTTTCTATGAGGGGTCAAATACTTCTTAATAGTAATTTTTCAAATAATTTCGATATTGTAGGGAGCATAGAAAATAAAGAAAATCAATAAATAAAATAAATTGTTTCTTTTATAATGCTAATGCTAGACCGCCGAATGTTACGCTGGGAATAGCTAGTAATTTACAATATTGTTTGTTCTATCTATAACTATTTTTTTTTTAATTTTTATTTCGGTATTTATTTTTTTATTATAAATTAATTTTGACCGCTAATAGTTTTGAAGAAAACTTTTATATAAGGCTGCGTTTATACGTTTGTGAATTTTGTTTATAACGTATAAATGATGTTCATTAAAGTTTGACATCCGACTTTGTTATAGAATATCATTATTTTTTTTTTAAAATAATAGTGCTCGACAGGCATTTTTGTGTTGTTGAAAAAGAGAATTTTGCGAGAAAAGGTATTTATAAACTTCTAATTGTATTATGCCAATATATTGAAAGACATACATTAAAAATTACAAAAAATGTGTATTAAACATTATTATTATTTATCAATACAAATACTTGACAAATACTTGATTTACTATTTAAATATTTATATTTCACAAATGTTCTGAAATTACACAGTATATTTATATTTGTTTATAAGTATTTACTATTAGTACTCGTAACGCATATTCGTATCTTCGTATTTTGCAAGTTTAGAAAGTGGATTTTGCATGAAGAAATATATACTTTGCAACTATGTATATTTGTTTATCTTTGAGATATGTAGTTAAAACTTTTGAAATAAAATTTGATGTAATTGCAATAAAATTTGTAAATGTAATAAAAATAAGTAAAACAAAACCTTCATGAAACTAAATTTGATGTCTAAACGCTCCCTAACAAATACTATTAATAGAGACGTACATTTGAACAAAATGTGGCGGACAGATGTCGCTGGCAGTATAGATATGAAATTAAATGCACTTAAAAAAAAAATACCACACCCACATTAAAAACACATTAAAATAGCCATGGATACGTTTTTTGTATTTTTTTTTATTATCATAATAGCCCTAACTATTTCAAAACTCAAAATAAAAAAACAAAACATTTATTTATAGAATTTATATTTTCATTTCACTCATTTTATTTTATTGGTTTTGACGTTTTGGTATGACAATTATAGTGAAGGTTATGATATGGTTATGGCTTTGTTAAATCATATCGAATCTATAGGCAATTTATTATATATTTAGGGGTAAAGCCAATAATTATGCTTTTTCTCTTATTCTTCAGTTTTTTTTTGTTATATTGTTATCCCGATAGGGTCTCTGATGTAGGTAAGGGTAGTCTGTGATTTTTCTTTTTACAGTTTTTTTAATTTTTATGTGTACTAAATTTGCCGTGTATTAAATTGGAAATTAGAACCATAAAGGAAGTATATAATCATAAAGGAAGTATAATATCATAAAGGAAGTATAATATAGAGAAACTATCAGGAACAAAAAAAAATTTTTCAATATATCTTAAATTTTACTTCACCGTAGAACCCCAGAGAAAAAATATATTTTATATGCCAAAATACCCCAGAGCGTAAATTATAATATCTCTTATAAATTATAATCTTTCTCTTGATTTTGTATATCGCATACGGATTCAATGATCTTGATAACAATATTGTAATTCCTTAATCCTTCATTATAATTTATATATGTGTGTTGTGTGATATGTGTGCAAAAAAAGAAAATAAGGAAGTAAGGAAGAAGCCATAGAAAAAATGTAATATGTTTTGTTTATATTCACACATGCAATGATTTAATTTTTATTTTTCTGTGTTTGGGCAAAACAAAAGAACACCTGCAACAATGCAGTGTAAATTGTTTTTGTAATTTGAAATTTTTTGATTTTGTTTTTGGACTGAATTTGTATTCTTTATTAATTTAAATTTTAAAATAAATTGAAAAATTATTTTTGTACTATTGCGTTGAAGGGTCATTTCATAGGTATCATAGGTAACTTAGATATGTCTTGAAAAATAAAAAAAAAAATATATGGGTATGAATTGAATTTGTGGCTCTAAAATTAAAATTCTTAAAATAAAAATTTCACAAATGTGTATGTACATATATATTTTGCAATAGGTAGATATATGAATATTTTAAACAAAAGCGGGATTGAAGTTTAATAAAAAACTAATAAATATTTTAAATGCACATGTAATCCTCCTCCATCACGTCCAGAAATTTGTGAATTACCCTCTTATAACACGCTTCGTACCTCTAGCCACACGGTTACATATTTTTATTTATGTACATGCAACAAGGTGAAGGTTTTGAGGATGTGACTATTCAGGATTTTCAATATTTATTAGTGACGAAAGCGATCTGGTAGAATTAGCATTAGAAACTGTAAATGAAGTTCTTTATGCGAACAGTAAAACTGATTGTTTATAAATAAAAATAATCATAACTAAACAAATGCAAAAGAAAAGGATTCGCCTAAGCATAATATAAATAACAAATGTTTTATTTCCTTTGTACCTCGTACAGTATCGTACAATAATGTTGAACATTTCAAAAGATGAAAATTTATAAAATATTTAACTTTGTTTTGTTGTTTTTTCTTTTGTTCATCAAAATAAAAAATAACACTAATGGAAGCGTCTAAACTGTTTTTATAATTTCTAATTCTTTGATTTTGTTCTTGGATTGAATTGGAGTTTTGTTTCAATTTCAAATAAAATGTAAAATTCTATTTAAATTACTTTTTTATGCGTTGAAAAATAACATTTCATGGGCACCACTTAGATAGGTTTTGAAAAAAAAAAATGTACCTGTTTTAGAATTTGTGGCTCTAAAATTAAAATTCTTTAAATAAAATTTTACAAATGTACAAATAATATGTACCTACCTATGTTGTAAAATATATTTTAAACAAAGAGAAAAGGCAGAATTGAAGTGTAATAAAATAATAAACACTTTGAATTTAATAAAAATAAATAGCTTGAATATAAAAATGAAAATGAAAAATTAAATAAACAAAAATAATTTCTTAAATTTATTATAATATTACTAGTATTAACAATATTATAATATTAGAAAAAATAAATAATTTATTAATTTATGTTTTCAATTACTTCAATGTGCTTATCTTTTTTGTGCCACACTGCAGTAAGTAAGGATTTTGCACACTATCGTAATTCATATATATGCATGTATTCCTTGATTTCTTAGTGTATAATGCATAATAAAGGTAGTGTAGGTTATTAAGTTTATCTTATCATAATATATTAACAATGAACGTGAACATTATTTTTGAATATTCTATTTCTATATTAAAATTTTTTAATTCTCCTTTCTTTATGAATTTCCAATTTAAAGTAAGTTGTTTGTGTTTGCATTAAAAATGTAACATTTTGGTTCCATGACAAAATTACATGTGGACAAAATTTCATAAAGACAAAATTTCATATTTAAAACAATTAAATGTTTACATTTTTATTAATCATTATAAAATGTGGAAGAAATTGTCAAAATCTGTAGTTGATTAATAATTCCTTTCAAAATATGATTTTGTTTTATACTTTTATAAGAATTGTTTTATATAAGAATTAGGTGGTTATACTGAAGTCCGTCGAAATTACAAATTAAAAAAGCGCTTCAAACGAATAATATCTTTTATCGTTTTCAACAAAATGTAATGTGTAACAAAAAATTACTATTAAATTTTAATTTGTATATACCTACATATGTAATTAAAAATGTATAAGTTTTACTTTTAATTTATGTACATATACGTTATGTAATTATTAAAAAATTTATAACTTTTTACAAAATAAATAAAAAAAAACTTAAACTGTCAACGCCTTTTTTATTTGAAATAAAAAAAAATCTTTCAAAACATTTAATATTGATTTCTGCACAGACTTTGGAGTCGAATTTCAGAATACTGATATTTTTCGTATTTCGGTCGGAAATTTTTTTCGGGGATATTCCGCTTCGGACTTCAGCATAACCACTTAGTATTCTTACTTTTTTTTTAAAACAAGTACCTTCATTACAAAACCAAATAATTTCAAATTTTTTATAAAAACTTAAATTGGGATTTAATTTTTTTAAATATGGAATTGTGTCTTTGAAATTTTGTCCCGACACCATGCATTTCATATAATGGTATACTCTACATCTACCCAACTAGTGTGTATTTGATACGACATACACAACCTTACCTCATTGCCGCTACTACACTATATGTATGTTATATAAAAGCAAAAACAAAAAAAAAACAACAAGAATTAAAATCATTTTAAGATTCTCTCTCTCAAAGCTAGAATCTATACAGTTGAACCTGCATAAAAGAAAAAATTTTAGTTCAATATTTTGTATGAGTTTCTGTTAACGAAGACATTAAAATGAGTTATTCCAAGTTTTTAAAGTGAGTTTATCTAGGTCCTACTGTGTATGGGGTATTTTCAAAAATTTTTTAAGCAAAAAAAAATCGTCACAAAATTTGTTCCGCATAGTTTCTCTTATTATACTTCCTTTATGATATAATAATATTCTGATAATTCGGTTCTTGTCTTTGCTACTTAGTTTTTTTTTTTCTTTTAAATTAATTCATATAGTCAGATAGTCAATGCTATTGCTCAATAGGTGAATTTTTTTTAGTTTAATTTTAATTTGTTTTTGGTTTTATTTGGTTTTATGGTTTTGTGGTTTATGTCTTTAAAAAAATTTGTTCACACTATCGTAATTCGTAATAGTTCTAATAAAGTTGTCTAATCTAGTTGAAAAAAGCTTTGTGAAAAGTTTAACAGACGTTTACGCGTATTAATATATAAGATTAGAATTTATAAATAGGACGGAAAATTAAATATTAATAATGTTTTTTATTGCTATGCATTTTTAAGTGTAACACGTCCTTAATTATTGATAACTAAAAATAAATACAACAATATTTCTTTGAGACAAAAAGAGTCGTTCGATAATTTTTTCCCACTTTGTCTTTTAAATTTTGATCTCTCTCTCACAAAAGAAATTCTTATTACTATCTATTTCTTACAATTTTGGAAATCGACTAGAAAAATGGTAACCGAAAACTGACAAATTATACAATTTTATTCCAGTATAGATATCCTTTGATAGTAGATGCGTGTGCGGCTTTACATTATATAATAATTTATGTACATAATCTTTCCCCTTTTTATTTCAATCTACTGAGAATTGTTTTTCTTAAAGAGAAATTGTTGTTGTTTTATGGATACATTCATAGGGGGTTTTCACATCTGTATTCCTTTCATTTCTACCTAACGAAATCCTCGCTTTCACACCATATTTTGTATCAAGTATTCTTTTTGTGTAAACGTATAAAGTTGGTTTTGATAATCAGATTTGTTTTTAGTGATATATTTAGATTTATGGAATAAAAGTCGAGTTTCCTTTCACTAATCATTTGTATTTATTTTGCGACTAATTAGTCGCAAAGCACTGATGAAGGAAGTAAGTTGCTTCCGAAATATCGATATTTGCGAAATAAATATGTGTATATAGATATTTTTCTCATTTGAAATAATTTTCAAAGAGGAAACATGACAAAAACAAGTTATGCGCAAAAGGTTTTGTTGAATTCCATATTTTTTTGTTTTGTTTTTTTTTTTGTTCTTGTTCTTGAATAAAAGGAGATTATTTTTGAAAGCGGTGTCGTGTATGGTACAACAAGAAAGGTTTTTGTTTTGTTTTTTTTTTTAATAATGTTACATACTAATAGCACAAATAACATATAGTTATTTATTTGTGCTAATAATATAACATCTTACCATATTATTGTACGAAATCATATTGAATTAAAATTTCCATTTATTCAAAGAAAATTGTATTAGCTTTATTATTGTTTTTACTTATGTACAAAAAAAATACATAATTATAAACAAATAGTAATAATCTTAAAATAGCTAAAACAAAATTGTTATGTCCAAGAAAAAAAAAAACCTAACATCCCTTCAAATAAATTCAATAATAATATGTCATTCATTTTTGTCATCATTCTTTTTTCATCACGTATATTCATAGTTAATATTAGAGTGTTAGACTAAATTCTTAAAATTTACAAAATCTAGATAACTATACTCATAATATATAATATGTATCTCACATCCTTTTCTTTTTAAATTTAAAAAAAAATATTTTAAATGCATTAATATGCATGTTTTAATTTTTTAAATAGTAAATATTGCTTTTTAGATTACGTGTAACTGAGATGTTAAATTAATTTACCTGTTAGTTACTACATAATATAAATGCAAATAAATTAAACCCTTTATTATTTGTACATGCGTATGCACCTAAAACAAAAAAATCTAAGCTGAAAATACACCTGCATATTTAACTATCGTATATATCCTGTTCCTGTAGAAATTCATATTCAAATTTTTATTTATTTTATTATTCAATATTTATACTTACATATATGTACAAATAACTATTATACATACAAGCATAAAAACTAAAATATTATCCAAATAGCTAAAATTGTCTTGTAATAAAAAAAAAAATAAAATCCCTTCAAAAAAATTCATAATCATATTTTTTCATTCATTTTTATCATTATTACTTTTTTTCCATAAGAGGGTTTTCACATCTGTATTCCTTTCGTTTTCTGCACTTGTAGTTTGTAGGCAAAAGGGTAGAGAGGAAAACAAAAAAAAAAGCTTCGGCCTTTTTTATGAATACCAAATCGATCCTATTTCTGGTATTTTTTTACAAACACATAGAAACATTAAAGTTGAGAATTTTTTTTGACTCTGAGAATTTTTTTATCAGCAGAAGAATTTATTATTATTTTGAATTTTGGTTGGATACGTATTTCTGAAAGAAATGTATGGAAAAAGGTAATTATGATAAAAATGAATGAAAAAATATGATTATGAATTTTTTTGAAGGGATTTTAGGTTTGTTGTTTTTCTTTTTTTTTATTACAAGACAATTTTAGCTATTTGGATAATATTTTAGTATTTATGCTTGCATGTATAATAGTTATTTGTACATATATGTAAGTAAAAATATTAAATAATAATAAAATAAATAAAAGGTACTTTTCTAAAACGTCAACAATTTGACGATCACTGTTGATGATTTTCGCATTTGATTTTAGCGTCAATGATCTTTGCAATTATTTGCATTTGTCATTGACGTTTATGAAAAGTAAATTGACGATTCGTTTTTCGGATTTTTTTTGTAAAATTGGGAAAAAAACATTAAAAAAAAATTAGTGGACAAATTAAATATTTTAAATAACTATTATTTTAAAATGGATAAAATTATTAAAAACATTTTAATAAAGCAAATTGCTGAAGAAATAACACCAAACAATACACTAAAAATAAAAACAAAAAATTTTTCGTTCCTTGCAGTAGCAATAAAACGAATGGGTTGTTGCGTTGATTTTTGCAAAAAATTGACGATCAAACAGTTTTAGAATTTGTGATTGATCGTCAAAAACGTTTATGAATTTTTAATTTTGATCATCGTCATGTTTTTGACGTTTTCGAAAAGTACCAAAATTTGAATATGAATTTGTCAGGATATTTACGATAATTAAATATTTTCAGGATATATACAATAATTAAGTATGTAGGTGTGTTTTCAGCTTAGATTTTTTTGTTTTAGGTGCATACGCATGTACAAATAATAAAGGGTTTAACTTATTTGTATTTATATTTTGTAGTAACTACCAGGTAAATTAATTTAACATCTCAGTTACACGTAATCTAAAAAAAAACGGGTAATATTTACTATTTAAAAAATTAAAACATGCATATTAATGCATTTAAAATATTTTTTTTAAATATAAAAAGAAAAGGATGCGAGATATATATTATATATTAGGAGTATAGTTATCTAGATTTTGTAAATTTTAAGAATTTAGTCTAACACTCTAATATTAACTATGAATATACGTGATGAAAAAAAGAATGATGACAAAAATGAATGACATATTATTATTGAATTTATTTGAAGGGATGTTAGGTTTTTTTTTTTTCTTGGACATAACAATTTTTTTTAGCTATTTTAATATTATTAGTATTTGTTTATAATTATGTATTTTTTTTGTACATAAGTAAAAACAATAATAAAACTAATACAATTTTCTTTGAATAAATGAAAATTTTAATTTAATATGATTTCGTACAATAATATGGTAAGATGTTATATTGTACGAATATTTATGTATCAGTAGTTATGTATGTTTAGTATGTAACATTATGAAAAAAAACAAAACAAAAACCTTTCTTGTTGTACCATACACCGCTTATACTCAAAAATAATCTCCTTTTATTCAAGAACAAAAACAAAAAAAAAACAAAACCAAAAAATATGGAATTCAAGAAAACCTTTTGCGCTTGCGCATCATTTTTATTTTTCATGTTTCCTCTTTGAAAATTATTTCAAATGAGAAAAATATCTACATACACAAAACCTTTAAACGTTTACACAAAAAGAATACTTGATACAAAATATAGTCTAAAACAAAATGGATTAAAAATATTTAGAATAATAATTTCAAAGCTATTAAATACATTCTTATATACTTGAGAAATATATTTTAAAATCATTTTTAGAATACCATGATTAGCGTAAGTTATGTATTTTTTTATGAAAAATAATCAAAAAAACTTTAATCAATTTATATAATCAACTACATAAATGTTGACGCAATAGCATTTAGAGCAACGTTTACATATCAGATTTTATTTGATAAAAGTTACTAATTTATTTCGTTAACACAAATTTTTAATGCGTTGCATTTTTCATTCTTCTTAATTTTAATTTAAAGTCCAAATCTTCTTCAAGATTATTTTGCTTAATAAAATCTCTATTTGAACAACCAACGATTGGACATCTGAATCGTGAACTTGCTAAAATTGATTTTAAAATAGAATCCTAAAACAATTAAAAGTTGCGATTAATATTATTTTTTAGTTTTTTATTAAACTTACTTTTTCATAATGGTGACCACAAATTTTGTTTTTAACCGGGTTTTCCATTCTTTTTTTTGTTATTGGATCAATGTCAGAAATGTGAGAAATCATTTCAAAATCTTCATCACATAGTCTACTGTCATTATTGCTACTAACAGAAACAACACCTATAAAAAATATTGTATAGATTGTTATTTGTTTTCTTTTTCTATAATTTTACCAATAATTGTCGTTATTTTATTCATCCAATCCTTGTAATGATTAGATGCCTTCACATTAATTTTGGAGTTTTCTTTCATTTCTTTATATTTTTGTTCAAATGCATCAACGGTCTCTAGATCTTTCAAATTCTTTACTTGATCGTCAATGGCTTTTGCGCCTGATAAAACTTTAGCAATTTCAAAAATTATTACTTCATATATTTTTTTATTTTTAAGAGATTCATCACCATATTGTACTGCCAATTCTAGCGTTTTTGCAATGCTATAAATAACAGTATCGATTTTACTAATCAAAATAGCAGACATTTTTTGGTATTAAAGTTATATAATATAGTTGGTATAATATTATGATTTTATCTAATAAAAAACCACGACCAATTCTCTTATCCGTGATGGTGATAGAATCTTTGTTATGATCAACAATGAATTTTCTATCAGTGTATCTAAATCCGGTTATGAAATTGGATTAATACTAAAAAAAATTCTATGTACATTTCATAGATCTGACTTTTAATATGGATTATGGAACAACAAAAACTAATTTTTTTATCTCTTAATGTTGTGACATCTACTGTTAAGAAAAATGAAATATTTATATTCTTTTATGAAAGTTTTTAAATTTAAATCGCCATTATTTTATGAAATGTGTAAAAGCTAAGTGTGAAAATTGAAATTTTTGGAACATTTATCTAAATAAAACTCCAATTAATTGTTATAAAAAATAAACCATTCGTATATGAAAATAAATATTATTTCAATAAAATTTAATTTATTTTCAAAAGTACTTATAATATTTTCCGGTGATGGCGTTAATAATATAAATTTTAATTGACAATCGGTAACGAGACACCTGCCGAATTTTGTTTCAGGAAGAAAAAGAAGATAGAATATTATACAATCTGTTAAATCCATTAAAAAAAAAAAACAAAAAATTGCCTGTGATTTTATTTAAAAAATAATATAATTAAATTGTAATATAATTAAATTACAATTAAGTTAAATATTTCTGAGCAGAAAGAACTCTATTAATTAATTTTGGAAAAACTTGGATAAGTAGTCCTTTTGATTAATCCAAGAATCCTTTTGATTAATTTTGGAAAAAATTGGAGAAGTTGTAAATATATAACTATGTAATGTTAAATTTGAATTTCTGCCAATGTAAAATTTGTAAAATTTCTGCCAATAATTATCTTTACTTTTTTCCTTTAGTTACATATTAATATAAATAAAATGTCTTTTAGTTTTAGAACAAACTATTTTATTTTATATATTTAACTATATATTTACTATTTTATTCAAAAGTAATTGACAATTAATTTTAATTCTAGCTTTACTCATAAAATTTGTTGAAACATAACAACCAGTCATAACACGTTCACCAGAATATTCATCTCTTCCATAAGCATAGTACATACGAATAAACATTGTATTATACTTGGTATTCTAAAATGTTTAATACTTCACTATACACGTTTAAGCTTGGCAGAATACTTAATTGAATACATACATCATTTAGAAAAAATTATTGTAAAAGTTATGTTCTGTAATTTATACAGAAGGTATACAGAAATATGAGCGGAAACAAGATTTTAAAGTTTATTATATTAGATGAAAGTTTAGAGGAAAATATAACTAAAAAAGGAAAATGAATTTGGACAAAAAAGTGGTACTCACATATGAATTTATTATAATAAAATTTTCTGCAGACAATTATAAGCAGCTGTCAAATTACAACAAATCACAACAAATTACAACTAAAAACAAAATTATACGCGTATGAAAATGAAAAAATGGACTACAGATTATGGTACATAGATCAAAAATGGATTCCAGATCTACCGGTTAATGCTACTGAACGAACCCATAGGGAGTATTACTGGACAATGTCCACATTTCACCAAATAAAGTTTTATGAATAAATTAAATTAAATTTTTTTAGTTATTTTAAAGCTCTATTCTTCAGAGCATTCTCTACAGATGTCAAATTATTACAACAAAAATTTGACAGCTGCGTATAATTTCTATCTGACATCTACTGTAAGAAAAATTAAATGTTTATATTTTTTATGAAAGTTGTTAAATTAAATTTTTTTGAATTAGTGTCAAAATTTAAATTTTAAGGAAGGATTTATGTACATAAAACTTAAATTAAGATTTATAAAAAGTAAATTATATGTACGATAATAAATATTATTCCATTCAAATTTAATTTATTTTTAAAAGTACTAATTATATTTCCCGGTGATGGCGCTAGTATTGTGGTAAATTTTTGTGGTGAATTGCGTTCAGTGGCCAGATATATGGTACATAGATCAAAAATGGATTCCAGATCTACCAGTTAATGCTACTGAACGAACCCATAGGGAGTATTACTGGACAATGTCCACATTTCACCAAATAAAGTTTTATGAATAAATTAAATTAAATTTTTTTAGTTATTTTAAAGTTTATAAAAATTTAATTTGAAAGGAATATTAAAACCCAATTATTTTAAATATATAGCACCTAGGTATTTTATAGATTATTTTGCCAATATTAGTTCTACAATTTTTCATTAGGTGCGTACAAAAAAAAAAATTAAACGATTTGAATTCAAAACAATTGCTATTTCTTTGTTAAATTTTTACTATTGTTTTTTTCACAATTCAAAATCACTTTTAATGTAAATAACTTAGGTGTCGACTTTTACAACTGAATTAAATTACATTACTTTCTATTGTACTTGACAAAATGCAAAAAGTAATCAAAGCAAGCAAAGCCCCGAATTGACGAATTTTCACTTCAATACATTGCTTTGCTTACTTTGATAGTTTGTTGAACGTTTGCCGTGTTTATACCGTAGCTAATTTAACTAGAAATAAATGGTTCGACGTTTGTAGCAATGGTATAAACAACGAATTAGAATTAAAATTATTTATTCTAATTCGTTGGGTATAAACACCACATTTTTAAAAATTAGCTAAATTAGCTGCAGGTTTTTAGCTCAAATTAAATATAGGTAGAGTTACGTAGCAACGCTATAAACACCACATTATTGCTACAAATGTCATAATTGTTGCTACAGATGTCATTTTTGAAATTTGCTTTTATTTCGCTCGAATTAAAATTTTTTGATAGTTTTGTTTGAAAGCAAAAGTTAAAATAAGAATTTAATTTTTGTTTTAGTTTGTTTAATAATAATAATTTGCTTAATAAAAATAATTTTCAAAATGGAAAGTTTAAAAACATCTATTGCAAACAAAATTAGGTTTTGGACTTAAATTATCTCGAACACGATCACATATATAAACAAAATTTTCCTTCGAAATTCTAAATTCTTTTGAAAATCAGTTTAATTTTGTTAACAAATCATTTCCTACTTCTGAAGTACGATAATACCCTTTTAATAGTCTTGTGCATGGGTTATAAATTTCAAGAATTCGAGCATATGATTCAACCAGTGTTGCAACTTTTTCGCTTCATAGTTTTATAATCAATCCGGGGAAAAAACATACAACATACAACATATTAAAATGATGAAAATGATAATTCGAATTATAATTCAAAACAAAATCTTAAAATGTCAATTCGAATTGTTATTTTCAAATATTTAGATTTACAATAAAAATTTAGTTTTAAAATTTCCAACAGATGACTTTTTTCTTAATTTAATGGTAAATGAAGTAGATTTACTTAATGAACTTCATTATGAAGTAGATTTTCTTCACAATGAAGTATTTTAGTCTAATGAAGTATAGTCTTCAAGGGTATAAAAACAAAACTATACTACCTTCTCCTTTTCTGATTTCGGAATCTGTTGTGTCTTAAACTTGCACTTCTTCTAATCATGTATACACTTAAAATTTTTAAATAACTTTCCATTATTTAAAAAAATAGTGTATTTATTCAAATCAGTAAGTTTATTCTTTTCAAATCCAATTACTATTTTGACATTTATAACTAAGTACGGTATTATGCTTAGTTCACTGATTAAGAACATTTTATTCCGAACAATTTTGTTAAAAGAGAATTCTTATGATTGCGATTCATTGCTTCAGAACATTGTGTTCCGAACGAAAAAAATTTAAACAGCAGACATTTGAATTTGATTTGAATTAATTTTAAAATTTTTTGTTTATTTCAATCTCAATATATCGAATCATTGTTATTCAAATAAATAAAATTATTAAATAAAATAATATTGTTAATATACAATAACTTTTAATATAAAATAATTGTTAATAAATAAAATAAATGCAAAATGGTGTGGAAGTGTTATAAATATTGGTTTTTCAATTTTTTATGAATTGTTTGTTTTTGTTTTGTTTATGTTTTGTAAATATAATGTGAGAAATGTCAAAAAAATTAAAAATGACAGCAAAAAAAAATTGTTCCGAACACAAAGTTAAAGTTAAATCAACTTTTGTTCCGGTGAGAAAAAAATGTTCCGAACATTTTTGAAAATTGAGAGAATTCAAATTTTCATACAAAAAATATGCGCGAGTTACGAAATCACCTACACATACTCATAATAAATATTAATTCACTTACATTATTTTCCCACATTAGATTTCTCACACTTTAAACTTGTAAATTAAGCATTTCTTAATATTAACTTAAAAATTGTAATTCAATATTATAAAAGTTTAATACACTAACTAATTTCATAATTTCCTGTTTTTCTGAATTATTAAAAAACACACTTAATTGTAAAAATGCTGATTTGTTCTTTTGTAATTATAAAAATGTTTAGATTTAGAATAATTAGAATGAATAAAAATTAATATTGGTTTTGTACTCAAATTGAATAGACTAAAAATAAAGTCTTTCAAAAATAAATAATTTGTTTTTTTTTTAATTCCACGTTAAATGGAATTATAACTCGCGCGAAAAATTTGTTTTGTATATTTTTATTCAACTTTAGTAGAGAATTGCAGAAGTTTGCGAGATAAATTTGCATTAAAAAGCAAGACATTTACATGCTTCATATATCAGATAATTAAATATAAAACATCCAAAACTCTGAAAAAATTCTAGATACATTTCACGGATCTGAGGTTTTATATGTAAAAACCACAAAAACAATTTTCATGTAACTACTGTAAGAAAAATTAAATGTTTATATTTTTTATGAATTATTGTTGTTAAATTTAAGTCGCCATTATTTTTTGAATTAGTGTGAAAATTTAAATTCTTAAGGAAAATTTATGTACATAAAACTTAAATTAATAGTTATAAAAAATAAATTATATGTATGATAACAAATATTATTCCATTCAAAATTTATTTTTAAAAGCACTCATTATATTTTTCAGTGATGGCGCTAGTATTGCGGTAAATTTTTGTGATAAATTACGTTCAGTGGCCAGATCCATGGTACATGGTTCCAAAATGGTTTCAAGATCCACCGGTTAATTGTACTGAATAACCCATTGTTTAATCCGGCAATTTTTTGTTTTTGTTTTTATGAATGTGACAGATTGTCAAATATTCTATCTTCTCTTTCTTCCTGACACAAAATACGCCAGGTGTCATGTTACCGATTGTCAATTGCCTGTATTGAATAAATTTAAAATGAACGCGAAGACGGTTTGATTTTCTGCTGCTCTTTAATAATCCAATCGGTAAAATAAAAAAAAAAAAATATAAATGAAAAGAAAAAAAGCGAAGAAGATTATGGAGTAGAGAAAGGCCTCCCGTGTGCGGTTTTCTGTGATTTCCTCCATCGGGTGCCTCCCCAGGTGGCGGATAGGGGGACGTTTGTCAGATATGACAAATACCCGATTTCCGTAGCAGACCAAAAAATCACAAAAACATGCAATGAATAAAACAAGTAGTTATACCCCAGGTCGTAAGCCAGTTAATCTGGCAAATCCACCCTCTACGGAGGCAGGCTCTACGGATTCTGGGGATTCTGGAGACCTGGCCGGCCGGTCTTTCACTGGAAGGCTGGAACACTCTGTACAATGCGGGTCTTGGAAAAGTTCGAGCATGCATAGTCACGCGTTGACGTTGACGCGCAGCTCCTAATACAACTGTCATTGAAGATCTGACGGCGGTTGCATTAAACACAAGAGTCAGGGAGAAATGCGAAAGTTTATTATAGTTTCTTGCTACCTCCCTCACGACTCTACAGAATCCCCTCCAACAAATGCGCTCGCGCAAGTGGTCAACTACGCCAAAAACAATTCAAATACTAGAGGCGAGGCGCTCCTAGAGTACCTTGCTACTACTGACTTGGAAATCCTAAACACTGGAGGGATACATACATTTGTAAACTCCAGGCGCCAGCAAACCATAGACATAACTCTATGCTCTAGATCTCTTCTTTCAGAGATCAAAGACTGGAAAGTGTCTATGGAACCCTCTATGAGCGATCATAGATACATGAATTTCTCCTTAAAGGCTGATCCTGATAAGATCTTGGTCTTTAGAGATATTAATATAACCAACTAGCAAGAATTTCAAGATCTGGTGGCTACGGATGCGGATTCGATCAGGATCCCGAAGGTCTCTGCAATAGACAAATCAGTTGAAAAACTGACAAATCTTTTAACGGAGGTTTTCGAAGCATCTTGTCCGGTCACCAGAAAACCGAAATACACAAAAACTGCTTGGTGGAACAAAGATCTGAAGCAGCTAAAAAGGAAGGCCAAAAAACTTCTGAATAGAGCCTTAAAAACTCATGAAGAAGATGATTGGAAATCCTATAGTGAATCTTGAAGAGAATACAAAGGACTGATTCGGAAATCAAAGAAACAGTCCTTTCAAAAGTTCTGTGAAGGAATCGAAGATATTGCAGATGGAGCGGCTTTGCTTAAGGCCCTGAAAAGAGATCCAGTAGCAAAGTTACACAATCTGCAAACATCAGAAGGATCCTACACAGCATTGAAAGAAGAAACATATAGAGTCCTCTTTCGAACACACTTTCCGGGGAATCTACTCGAAGATTCGCCTCTAGAAGATACTATCCAGGAACTTACCATAGCAAACCGTTCGGATTGGTCTATGGCAAGAAAGATAGTATGGCCTGATGTCTTAGACTGGACTATCGACTCTTTCGAACCATACAAAGCTCCTGGGCCGGATGGAATTTGGACTATTATGCTTCAAAAATGTAGGAACAGCATAAGTAAATGGCTCTCAAAAATCTTCACAGCCTGCATAGCCTTAGGATATATTCCAAGAGTATGGAGATCAGTGAGGGTTGCTTTCATCCCTAAGCCAGGGAAAACAAACTATGCACTCCCTACTAGCTTCAGACCTATCAGTCTCTCTTCGTGTTTGTTAAAATGCCTAGAGAAACTGGTGGACAGGTATATTAGGGATGTATGTTTGATCAGGGTACCCCTGAACCGTAAAAAACATGCCTATCAGGCAGGTAAGTCTACTGACTCAGTTTTTTTTTTTTTTTTTTTTACACTCTACAGTAACTTAGAATCACCTTTTCTTGCTTAATTAAGCCGTACTTTTACACTACAATCTACAATATTTCGAGTATTTATTTAACAAATTAGTGGCTAACTCATTAAATAGGGAAAACTACTGCTATTGTCAGGAACTAAGCCTTCTTAAATAGAATAGTTTCATTTTTATTTAATTTGTTACCAGATTATACTCTCAATTATTTTTTGTCATTTATTATATCCCAATGACAAAGGGTACTGGACCAGGTCGAAAAATCCATAAAGCATTTTTTTTTTTGCTTCATCGGGAATCGAACCTGGGACCTTTCGGTTGAAAGACAGGCGCTCTACCTACTGCGCCACCCAGCGTGGGAATTCTTCAAGAAGTGGGCTCCCATATAGAGGAGGCTATCGTGGAGAAACAGATAACACTCGGTGCATTCTTGCACATTGAAGGGGCCTTTGACAAGGCAACTTTTAAGTCACTTCTAGATGGAGCAATAAAGCACGGAGTAAACAACACAATACTGAGATGGATAGAAAAGATGGTGGAACAACGTCATCTGTTCATTCAGGTAGCTGAAACTACTAAAGTTCAGGTGAAGGCGGTTAGACGATGCCCACAAGGAGGTGTTCTATCGCCTTTATTATGGATTTATTATGGTAGACGAACTCCTAAGTATACTGAACGAGGAAGGATTCAACACACACGGCTTTGCCGATGATGTTAGTATTCTTCTAAGAGGAGGTTATATGAGGCGTCTATGCACACAAATGCAAAATGCCATTGACTTAACCACCGAATGGTGTCAGGCGAATGGATTAACCATAAATCCTAGCAAGACACATTTGGTGGCCTTTACCAATAGAAGGCGACTGAACAACTATGTTCTTCCCTCGATTGGAGGAAATAACCTAGAACTTCAAGATGCAGTAAAATATCTAGCAATCATACTTGATAAGAAGCTCAATTGGGCAAAACATATCGAGATGAAATGTGTTAATGCCGTGAAAGTCCTATGGCAGTGCAGAAGGGCCTTTAGCAACAATTGGGGCCTAACGCCGAAAATAGCCTTAAAACTTCACAAAGTGTGCATCAGGCCCATTTTTAGCTATTGGTCCATTGCATGGGTTCCGAGAACATTTACAGCAAATGCCATAAAAAAACTAGAAGCAGTACAAAGACTTGCGTGTCTCTGTGCAACAAGTGCTTTTAGAACCACACCTACAGCGGCTATGCAAATACTTCTTGGGCTTCCACCCTTACATCTTTATGTAATAATGAAGGCCTTCAAAGTTGCAAGAAGGTTGCAAACTCTAGGGAATACTAGAGGATGTAGGCACAAACATCAGACGCTATGGAAGGACTTAGAAGAGGAGCAAAAAGAGTTCTTCATGCCAACAGAGGACATCACTACATACGTATCTTTGAAGAAGAGATATGAAGTAGAAATCCCGACAAGAGACACCTGGCGTGGTTCAGAAGAGCAGGCTAGGTCCTCAAACACCTTGAACATTTTCACTAACGGATCCCTTACGGCTCTAGGCGCGGGAGCTGGAGTGTTCTTTGAAAAAGAGCAACTTGAACTCCAGTTTCCTCTTGGCAAACACTGCACAGTCTTTCAGGCTGAAGTCTTTGCCATAAACGCAGCAGTGAATATAATAAAAGAGCAAAGATGGTCTAACAAAGTCATTAGAATCTTTAGTGACAGTCAGGCTGCCTTAAAAGCTCTTGAAAGTAACCTCATCAAATCTAGATTGGTGGGAGAATGTTCGGAAGCCCTAAACTTCATAGGGCTCCGAAACAAAGTACAACTGATCTGGATACCGGGTCATAGTGGCTTGACTGGAAATGAGAAGGCTGACGAACTAGCCAGATCATCGGCGGGAAACATTTATGGCCCGGAACCAGCAGTTGGTATATCTATTAGTAATATTAAACTATCAATAGAAAGCACCCTGAAAAGGAAAGCAAATATTCTTTGGGAGCGTATGGGAGCGGCCACAGGGTCTACAAAATATATGCACCAAGAATAAGCACCAAAATAACCAACTTCCTGCTAACTCTCAATAGAGGAGACTATAGGAAGATGGTGGGCATACTTACTGATCATAACCACATGAATAAAGACATGTGTAGACTAGCACTAAGTGACGACCCAACCTGTAGACACTATCTGGAAGAGGAAGAAAGTTCCACACACGTTGTAGGAGAGTGCTTAGCTCTTTCAAGGCTGAACCTCAGGCTGCTGGAAACGCACTACATAACCTCAGAAAACTTCTGCAGGATAAATCCCCCAAGCCTATTGGCTTTTATCAAAAGGGTCGACTAAGTTGAGGGGTGGAGGACGGCATAAAGGGCTAAAAAACCCACATGCCGGCTCTGACATATTAGGGCCACCTCCGTAGAAAAAAGAAAAACGAAAAAGGCTTTTAAAAAGATATTCCGGTAAAGAATTTTCTAATTTGATCATCAATGAATTACAATATGATGAAAACTTTTTTTAATAAAGAAATATTCTATTCTATTTTTAAAAGACGCAAATTAAATGCAGAATTTTAATAATAAAAAAAATTTTAAAAAGCACCAACAAATATATACAAATAACCAACAAATAACCTTAAAGACTAATTTTATTTTCATGGAAAAATTTCCTCCGACATTCAATATTTAGAAAGAGTAAAGTATACTTAATGTTACCTATAGGAAAGAGGGAGAAAAATAATAATTTCTTATGGCAAGAATTATAGCGAAATCTTAAAGTTGGAAAACTTCTTGACATATTATTGTTTAAATAATTTAAATAATATTCTAAAAAATTTCTATTCTACACAACATCAAAATTTAATTTTAAGTGCATGCATTTGTTACGGTGCTGGTTGGTGTAAGAAATCAAAAAATGATTCAAATAATTTAATAATGGGAACATGTTCATTTTATGATCATAAATTATGTTTATCTAAAGTTAATCGTAACATCTAAGGATTAAAAAAATAAATAAATAAATTGGTTCTTTAACTGAATTTCAAATATTTTTTTTTTGTTCCAAATAGAAGAAAATCATCAAAAGAGTCTTCATTTATCGTTCTATTTTCAGGGGGGAACGAAGTGAAGGACTGTGTCGACTTTAACGCACTAAAAACTACTATCCTTTTGCTTATATTAAAACTAGTCTTTTAGATTTCAGGTATCTTTTATCAATCAAAATCCCAATAGGAATTATTGAGAGATAAAAGATTTTTTCCTAACACAGTTCGAACGGTTTTGTCCGTTTAAGACGTCTAACAAAGATTTGACTGCCAGCTAAGCGTAAAACTTCAGTATTAATATGTTGAGAATGACGAATTTTGTGGCGTATTGCCAGTTTTTTGATTTCATGATAGGGATCTTAACATTTTTATGCATGTCAGCATTGCGAACATATCAGGGAGCATTGATAATGTTTCGCAACACTTTGTTTTGGAACGTTTGGATAGTTTGAATATGAAGTTGTTTAGCACAACCCCATATTTGAATACCGTATGCCCAGACTGGCTTTAATATTTGATTGTAAATTAAAACTTTGTTATATGTTGAAAACGAAGATGTCCTCCCAATTAACCAATACAGCTGGTTGTATTGCAGTTCTAACTCTTGTCTTTTTTTCTTGACATGTTCTTTCCATCTGAGCTTTGTATCAAGTGTCATACCAAGATACTTTATTGAATTTTAATATGGTATGACGATATTGTTTATTGTGACCGCTATGGGCGACTCTATTATTTTGTTTGTAAAATTAACATGTGTGGATTTTGATTCGTTTAATTTAATTCTCCACTTTTTGCACCATAAGGAGATTTTGTTGTTTGCTTGTTGGAATTTATTTGTTGCTTCGTTTATATTATTACCAACCGCTAATACTGCAGTATCATCTGCAAAAGTTGCCATCGTTGTATCTTCTAGTTCTGGTATATCACTGGTGTAGAATAAATATAGAATGGGACCCAGAATACTCCCTTGTGGTACTCCTGCATGTCTATTGCTTAGCGTAGAGTAATCTTCCCCTCGCTTAATATGAAATACTCTAATTGCTAAGTAAGATGCTATTACCTCGACATAGGCTTTGGGTAGAATACGGTGCAGCTTGAAAATAAGACCCTCATGCCATACATTATCAAAAGCTTGTGAAACATCAACGAACACTGAAGAGCAGGTACATTTTTCTTCTAGTGTCTCTTCTATGACATCAGTTATTTGATGGACTTGTTCTACAGTTGAGTGTTGTTTTCTAAACCCAAATTGGTGATTTGGTATGATGTTTCTACTTTCTATTAATGGTTGTAATCTTTTGAGCAGTAATTTCTCAAATAATTTGGAGATTACTGGAAGCAGTGAAATGGGTCTGTAAGACATGGCCTCATTCGAGGATTTTCCTGTCTTATGAATCATTATAATCTCTGTCACTTTCCAAACACTCGGTACATATATAAGATTGAGCGCTGCATTCATTTTTTTGGCTAGAACTCACCAAGCTTTTAGCGGTAGTTGTTTTAAGATATCAGCTGTAATTAAGTCAAATCCTGGAGCCTTGTTGGATTTTAGACATTTGATTTCCTTTATTAATTCACTTCGCGTGATAATCGTTATTCTGCTATCTGCTTGAATAACTTTTACTTGATTTATGTCTACATCAGATTTTATGTTGTCCGGCATAAACGTTTCAAAGAGGTTATCAGCGAAAGTTTTTGCTTTCTCTTTATCACTACGTGCCCATGATCCGTCACCTTTTCTAAGTAGGGCTGAATACTCAATCGGTTTTTTTAGTTTTTTGGTTGCTTTCCAAAGTGAATATTTAGTTTTTTTAGTAATTGAGAGGTTTTCTAAGTAGTTCTGCATTGTCTCTTGTTTCAGCTTCTTTATTTCCCGTTTTAGCTGTAGAGACTTGGAATTAAAATTATTTTTATCTGCTGGATAACGTGTTTGTTACCACTTTCTTCTAGCTCTTCGTTTGACTTTTATCCTTTCTATTATATGTCTAGGTAGGTTGTGCCCAACTTTTCTGAATTTGCTGATTTTAGTGCTTTTCCATGATGCATTCTGGATAGCTCTCGTGAATTTTTCCGCATCAACTTTTCAGTTCTTCTTTCGTATTTATCCAGGTATCTCATCTATACATTCTTCCAGATTTGATTTGAAACTGCACCAGTTTGTAAGTACGCTGCATAGAGATGGTTTTACAGCTTTTCTCACAATAGTTTCGTACAAACTTAAAATTACTGCTGAATGATCAGAGTCTAAATCATGGTTTTCTTCGACATTAATATAGTTAGCTGACATCTTTTTTGTTATGAAGAAATCTATTAGATCAGGGGTTTTGTTAATATCTGTTGATCAATATGTTGGTTTACCAGTCGAATGAAATTAACAGTTTGCTTCTCTAATTGCCTGCCTGAGCTCTCTTCCTCTCGTCATTGTTATTCTGGATCCCCACTCAATATGCTTAGCATTTAGATCACCTTCTAAGATAAATCTATTTCCTAATTGTTAAAAAATTTCTTTAAAAACTTGTTTCTTAATGACATAATTGGGCGCACAGTGCTTCTACTTGTAGATCTTGTTTTGTAGATGTTATTTTTACTTTAAAAAGTTGCATTTCTTTGTTTTCTATTTTACAAAGCTCGTAATGTTTAATTTCATCTTTGATGATAATTGCGCTGTCATCTTGTGCTGGATTATCCAGATGCAGAGCATAATATATCTTGTAATCTCGAACCTTCATTTGTTTGCAGTTGTGGCTTTCAGATATGAGGCAAATATCTATGTCCTTTAACTTTAATATAATTTCTAATTCTACTGTTTTGTTGAGAATTTTTATACTCTTTGTGTTATTAATTTTGTTTTTCTACACGGTGTTTCATCTATTAGTGATTTTGCCTGATATCCCTAGTACTTTTTCCATTGTTTTACAGACAATGTTGTTGGTTTCAGTATTTAACGGTTGGTTTTGTTTTGGAGTTATAATTTTTTTTTTTAGCACTTCTAAACGGTGTTTGATGATTTATTGGTTTAAATTGGCTCTCCATGTTGGCATATGTGAAACCTTTAACTACATTGCTTGATGTGAATTTTTTTGGTTGTAACTTTTCGTTAGGTTTCATCTCATTTCTTTTTTTCTGTAATTCTTGGCTACTATACATCCACGATAATTCGCTAGATGGGCTTGCCTGCAGTTAGAACATTTCGGTGCGGTTGTTTTGGGTTTAGCGCAATATTTTGTTAAATAATTGCCAACACATTTGACACATGCTATTCGAAAGCAAAATTTCGTGGTATGTACATAGCGTTGACACTTCGGACATTGGGGAATGGCTCTACTTTTTCTTGGAATATTAACTCTTGAATATGTTTAATATCATAAATTTTTTTCTTCTCTTCATTACAATCGAAAAAGAGCATGAACAGTGGAAGTGGTACTATGATATTCTCTTCTTTTCCTTTGATTTTTTTTTTAATATTATTCGCTGCGATAATGTAAAATCCCCTGTTTTTCAGTTCTTCAACTATATCGTCAGGTAAATACGATGGATGCAAACCTCTCGCTATTACTTTTATTGGCCTAGATAGTTTATTCTCATAAGTATGCCATTGAAACTTATCTACGTTGATTGCTTTGGCTAAGCTTCTGTAGTCTGGTCCATTAGATACATTTATTCTTAACTGCTTGTTGTTTAGCACTTTAGCTTCGTATTTGATGTTTTTATCTATCAGTATATTTCTGACTGGGTTTTAATCACTAATACTATTTAAGACTATCGGTGGAGGCTTACATTTTGTAATTCTCTCAGGCTCCGGGTATTTTGTAATATTTAATTGAGTATTCTATTTTTTCGAATCGATGTCAGTGGCAGTGTTTTTTTCCCTGTTTTCTATTTCCGGAGAGTTTTCGGCTTTTCGTTTTTCACTGGGCTTCTTTTTTCAAATCCAGTCCGTTTCTCGAATTAATTCGAATTATTCGTCTGTATAATACTCCTGTTTATCTGTTGTTTTACTTACAACTTCATCTTGGACATTCAAATGTTTTTGAATAGACTTATCTTTTTTTACATTTTTTATTGATTTAACTGGTTGAGAATCTGGTTTTGTTGATTCATCTGCCGTTTGTACAATATCTTCTCCTTTCTTATTTAGTTCTTTCTTGAGATATTGATTCTCTGTTTTTAGTTCTTCTACTTGATTACTTAGCTGGTCTAGAAATTTTTCTATTTTGTCTATCTTAAATCTTAGTTCTTCGTTTTCTCTTTTTAAATTAGAGTTGTTGACTATTTTATTTATTGAGTATTTACCTGATTTTTTGCTCTTGTTGTTGACGTTATTGTGTGTTTTTGTGTCTATAATTATTTCCCTCGTTGACGTTGTTATTGCTCTCCTTGCATTACTTCCTGATCCTGATGATGGTGACCTTTGTATTCTAGCGTAGAGGTAGTTGTGGTTGGAAAGCGACAGGGAAAATTCTGCTTGCAGTTCCGCAACTGTGTCTGCTACCAGCAATTGCACATTACACCTCTTAGTGGCAACTATTGGAAGTGAAGAAGGAACTGTTCTGAAACTGACCCAAGTAATTGCAGTCAGTTCCTGAACCGTTCCTTCCTAACAGAAGAACTAGAACTTTTTACCGGACGTAGATATATAATTACGTAGGACTAGAACTTTTTACCAAATCTCGTAATCTCATCTCAAGACTTCCTAGAATTTCGGCTAATTTTTTTTTCCGTAATTACAATCATAACTTACTATGAAAACATTATATCAAGCTGCGATTCTAAAGTTTATTTTTGTAGTTTTAGTACGCTTAAATTGAAGGAAAATATTTCTAAAAGAAAATTTTTTTTCCTTATTTTATTTTATTACACTTCAATTCGGCCTTTTCTCTTTATTTAAAATATATTTTACAACATAGGTACATATTATTTGTGCATTTGTGAAACTTTTATTTAAAGAATCTTAATTTTAGAGCCACAAATTCTAAAACATAAGTACATTTTTTTTTCAAAACCTATATAAGTGATGCCTATGAAATGTTATTTTTCAAAGTAATTTAAATAGAATTTCACATTTTATTTGAAATTAAAACAAAATTCCAATTCAATCCAAGAACAAAATCAAAGAATTAGAAATTTTAAAAACAGTTTAGACGCTTCCATTAGTGTTATTTTTTATTTTGATGAACAAAAGAAAAAACAACAAAACAAAGTTTTTTTATAAATTAAATAAATTTTATAGATTTTCATTTTTTGAAATGTTCAACATGTATTGTACGATACTCTACGAGGTACAAAGGAAATAAAATATTTGTTATTTATATTACGCTTAGGCGAATCCTTTTCTCTTGCATTTGTTTAATAATGATTATGCTTATTTATAAACAATCAGTTTTACTGTTTGTATAAGAATTTCATTTACAGTTTCTAATGCCAATTCTACCAGATCGCTTTCGTCACTAATAAATATTGAAGATCCTGAATAGCCACATCCTTAAAACCTTGTTGCATGTACATAAATAAAAAATGTAACCGTGTGGCTAGAGGTACGTAGCGTGTTATAAGAGGGTAATTCACAAATTTCTGGACGTGATGGAGGAGGATTACATGTACTTTTAAAATATTTATTAGTTTTTTATTAAACTTCAATTTCGCTTTTATTTAAAATAATCATATATCTACCTATTGCAAAATATATATGTACATACACATTTGTTAAATTTTTATTTTAAGAATTTTAATTTTACAGCCACAAATTGAATACATATTTCTTTTTTTATTTTTCAAAACCTATCTAAGTTACCTATGATACCTATGAAATGCCCCTTCAAGAAAATAGTACAAAAATAATTTTTCATTTTATTTTAAAATTGAAATTAATAAAAAATACAAATTCAGTCCAAAAACAAAATCAAGAAATTAAAAATTACAAAAACAATTTACACACAAAATTGTTCCAGGTGTTCTTTCGTTTTGGCCAAACACAAAAAAATAAAAATTAAATCATTGTATGTGTGCATGAATATAAACAAAACATATATTACATTTTTCTATGGACCTTCCTACCTTATTTTCTTTTTTTTACACACATATATAAATTATAATGAAGGAATTGCGATATTATTATCAAGATAATTGAATACGTATGCGATATGCAAAATAAAGAGAACGATTATAATTTCTAAGAGATATTATAATTTACGCTCTGGAGTATTTTGGCCTATGAAATATATTTTTTCTCTGGGGTTCTACGATAAAGTAAAATTTAAGAAATACTAGAAGAAACCCCCAGGTACATACCCGACCGAGCAAAAGAAAGGAATTTTTCTGTGAAACGGCACAGTAAGTTGATTTGTTGGTGCTCGATAACATAAACGTAATTGCTTATTTTTCCAAACACATGCAATTTGGTAATATCATTTAAAAACTCCTTTAATTTCAGATTGAATACTCGTGTTACTAAATCAGGGCGATTTGAAGAGTTTTGAAATGAATGTAGTTGAAATTTGATTTCTGGCCAAGCTGGATTACATGTAAAAGTGATGAAAAGATCGGGACGACCAAATTTTCTAACCATAGCCATATTGTCTTGATAAAGTTTTGACATGAAACGCGGCCCATCAACAAATGACGATGGAAGTATAAATAAATTTCCGACCCTTATATTGTTGTCACTACTAAAGCTATTCATATGGTCTAAAAGTCCTTTATAAGAATCTACACGAAAAATTTTTTGATTAGAACATTAAACATTGAACATTAAACGATTGGCTTCTACACGTGCATAAACGTATACAATATACTGCTGAAATAGTTTTCCTCCATAGTGAAGGGGGTTAAATATATTTGGTCTGACTGCTATTTTAAATGAGTAAAATTGGAGAGTGGTTATATTATTTCTTACAGCTGTAGACACAGTTCTATTATGGCACATATTTGTAGTCCATCCGAAATCCCCTTTAGGAAAAAAAGGAGGAAAAATAATTGAGTCTAAATGCTTAGATAGGAAATTAATTCGTTTAAGGCTTCTACTATTAGTAGGATAAACTGCGAAATCGATTTGAGCAAGAATATTACCATCACGATTGGGTACATCAATTAACGCAACCTCATCCGTATTTCTAGGTGGATTATACACTCTTTGGTCATCACCTAAATTTCTTGAAAAAATTAAGGATAACTACTTGGTTTATTTGACAATTATTTTGTGCGGCATACGTTGATTCGGTTTCGAATGCTT
This sequence comes from Argyra leucocephala, assembly GCA_963942445.1. Lineage (NCBI taxonomy): Eukaryota > Metazoa > Arthropoda > Insecta > Diptera > Dolichopodidae > Argyra > Argyra leucocephala. The sequence continues at coordinate 101,506,486 of OZ012678.1, forward strand.
CTCGAAGCTTACGATAACTTATAGCGTAAGAAGAAATGTTATGGAAAACATTAACGATTGTTGTCGTAATTTCCCTTAGACTACTTGAGTTATACGAATTATTCATGCGCATATTGACAACGATATCTGTATCATAAAGAAATAATTCCGCAAATGAAATACCGGTATTAAAATGGGCTCTTTCCACATTCAAACTTAAGTCAATTGTTATATTGTCTAATAAATTCCCGAAAATTTTGACTTATTCGATCAGTACCAATATACAACCTTTTAATTTCGATTGGAAAATTCGGATTAAAAGTCAACAGATTGGACAATTTTCCTTGATGGTAACAATTCGATTTTAATTCACTTTTAAAATAAACTGCAGTACAATGAATACATCAGAACGAAAACGGTCCAAGATCATGTGTTTGAGGATAAAAAAAATTTCTAGATTCTAAAATAGCGGACTTAGAACCAGGTTTACGTAATTCAAGGTGAATTATATTTCGATTTTGACTAATTAAATTATTTCGTTGTTCAGAACACCGTAAACGTTGTTGTTCCACTTTTTCCCTTTGTCTTTTCCTGTTATAAGTCATAAAATATTCTCGCCTATAGTCCATTTTTAATTTATTAAATTTAAAAATAAATAAAACCTAAAAATTGTTACTTTTACCGTTATTTTTTTCAAGAAAATTTTATATAGTTTTACTTACTCAGTAAATTTTACCTACAATTTTTGTTACAAACAATCTTTTCTATTTACCTACAATCAATCTGCTACCAAGAAACTTTTTTCTATAATATTTTTTATTTATTTTGTATATTTTTTTTATATTTTCTTTTTATTTTTTTATTTATTTATGTAATTTTAAATTAAATAAATTTAGGTATCAATATAATTTTAATTACATACTTAATGTATGTAGGCACTACATTCAAAAAAATTTCCTGAATTACTAATTTTCTATATTCATATACATAGGTAGGTACACAAATATTTTTTTATTTATTTGTTATTTAGGTATATTTTTTTACTTTTTCTTTTAATTTCTAACTAATATATTTTAATTCTAGACTAATAAATATACCTATCACAATAGTTTTAATCACAAACTACATAAATATAGTATAATACATTAATAACTATGTTTAAATTTTTAATTTTTAAACATTAAAATTTATTCTGCTATTTATTTTGCTATCTACAACAAATATTTATTCATTTACTTTTTACTATTTTTGTTAAACAAATGATAATTCTGGTACTTTTCTAAAACGTCAACAATTTGACGATCACTGTTGATGATTTTCGCATTTGATTTTAGCGTCAATGATCTTTGCAATTATTTGCATTTGTCATTGACGTTTATGAAAAGTAAATTGACGATTCGTTTTTCGGATTTTTTTTTATAAAATTGGGAAAAAAACATTAAAAAAAAAATTAGTGGACAAATTAAATATTTTAAATAACTATTATTTTAAAATGGATAAAATTATTAAAAACATTTTAATAAAGCAAATTGCTGAAGAGGCTAGCGGTAGTACGTATAGTGAACATTTATACAAAGAAAAAAAAAGAATATATTCCTATATTAAATTGTGGCAGAATTTAAAAGATACAAGAAAGATTAAAAAAGTTAAAAAAGCATAAATCACAATAAATATATTAAAAAACTAAGAATTTGTTTTTCTATAAACATAAATAATTTATTTTAAACCATAATATTTCAGGAAAAAATAAAACATAAAAATGGCTGCTTGCCTTATATTTATAATAACATCACATATTTTTGTAAAAACTTAATTTTAAAATACTTGTACTTAACATTTCAGTCTCCATTTCCTCTAACCATAGTTTGCAATATATCACGAAGACTTTTTAAAATTTCTACACGTTCTTTCTCTACCTCTAACGCTTCTTTGTGTCTTATCTCTGCCTCCTTAGCTTCTTTTTGTAAGAACTCCAATATTTCATCTTTTTTTTTTTCTTTGGTGTATGTTCGTTTTCTTCAGCTAAACTTTCAGAAACGCTAGCAGGACTATCTTCTAAACTACTACCTATGTTTTGTTGTGGTGGCTGTACAAAATGGGAACTACCATATATTTCGTCAAAATATTCAAAAAATGGCCACAAAGACGCACTATTCCCAGTTGATGAATTCCTTTTTTTAATTCGTTTGTATGTCGTCATTAGGTTTGTAAATTTTGTTTTGCACGCTTCAATTTCAAACCTAAATGTTTTATCAACATTTTTTATTTCCATTAATACAATTCTCCACATAACTATTTTTTTCCTTCTTCCGTTGGAAAATTCATTTTCAAATTTCAATCTGGATTGTATTAACAGTTTAAGCTGGGCATTACTCCACCCTTGAACATCAGTACTGAAAAAAAACAAGATTGTAAGTTTTTAACAAACAATTATATACAAATATTTACCTTAACTCAATTTCAGCCATTTTAAATAACACCAAACAATACACTAAAAATAAAAACAAAAAATTTTTCGTTCAGTAGCAATAAAACGAATGCGTTGTTGCGTTGATTTTTGCAAAAAATTGACGATCAAACAGTTTTAGAATTTGTGATTGATCGTCAAAAACGTTTATGATTTTTTGATTTTGAGCATCGTCATGTTTTTGACGTTTTCGAAAAGTACCTCTTTCTTTATGAAATAACAAATAAGAACTATGTAAGACTGTAACTACTCATAACTACTCTGTAATCTGTAACTATTTAAGTGCTCAAATTAAAAAAAAATTTCTACTAAAAAATTTTGCTCAGAATAGATATTTGATTACTAAGTTGTTCTAAACTGTTCTAAAAGACTTCAGTACAAAAAAGGTCAACTTCTTTTGGGCAAAAAAGTTCAATTAATGGAATACAATGGATACAAAAAAACTTACTTACTCCAGATTGTTCAGAACTATATGGAACAGGTTACTGAATAAACCTAATATTCTACTATTTTTCAATTGAAGTATGTATTTAAAATTTTAGTTTAGTTATTGACCGTCAGATGGCTTTTTATGTAGATTTTAATAAATATATAATTTAACTATTAGTTTCCTTTTAAAATAAATTGTCAGTTTTATCATAAAGTTATAGTAATATACATATACAATGTATGTGATGCGAAATAAAAAATTTATATTGTTTATTATATTTGCTTTAATTAACTTGCTTTGGACTTTATATGTTTGTTTCAATTTGCTTCAATTCAACAAAATACCCATTTCAATAACCATTTAACCAAAGTATATTCATAAAAAGAGTATGAACTCATGTATGTATTCATTTGTTTGCACACTTATTCATATGCAAATTTGATAAACATTGTCAGAAATAGACGACAATAAGAATTTTACGTGTAAGAAAAAGAAAAAATATAGTAAACAAAAGAGTAACAAAAAAAGTTGGCTGAAATTAAATAAATAAAGTTTATAGTTTTGAAAAAAATTTTCGACAAAAATTTCGTTGAAAGATTTAACAATATTATTTTCTGAATTCTATCAACTATGCATAAGATTTTTAGGAGACCTAACTAAAACAGCGTTATCATATTCTTTAAATTCTGTGATTTGTAAATAGATGTTGTCCTCAGTATTATTTTATAATCGTATATCAATATAATAAATATTTAGGTTTACTAATATAATTAATAAAAAATAATAATGTTTGTAACTCCAAATTATTACTGACAAAAATATTAATAATATTTTATATTATTGTAATGTAATTATAATTTAATATTTTTAATAGGTATATACGAAAATAATAATGTTTAAAACGAAAATATTAAAATAATAAAAGATCAGAATTAATCCTCGTATAAGGGAACAAACTAAATTAGAACTAACATTTTTTGCCACCCTGCCTCATATAAATAATGGGAGGAAACGTAAACAAATCCAAAGGAGAATAATGAGAACGCAAAATTATTTTACAGTATAAAGCAAAAGGCAAACATCTGTTTTGTACCTTTTCTCTCTCATAATAAATTTGGTATACGATGAGTAATTGTAAATTTGACCTCTTTTAACTAATGATATTTTGCTCGGTTTGATATTTCTTAAAAATTAGGTTGCCGTAAAATGGGAGTGCGTATTCTTGTTAATATAGATTATAGATATTCTTTGCATTCAACTAAGGTGAAATTTACATATGTGTGTGTACTAATAATGGAATATGGATATTTGATAAAGTTAAAATTTGGTTTCTCTTTAAATTCACTATATTTATTGACATTTCTATGGTGTAAAGAAGCAAAAAAAAAAAAACCAAAAAGGAATACAAAATAAATGCGTGCAATACAAATCATTATCATTATATTTCAATCATTTTCTATTATTATTCAATTTCAATTATTTTCAATCATCCTTTTCATTATATTTTTTTTGTGTTTTTAATTTGGTTTCTTTTATTAATCTCTTTCTTTTACTATTTCTCTTTCTCTCACTAAGTATATGTAAATGTACGTACATGTGTCATATAGGGCTTGCATTTGTTACATACATAATCATATGGCTTAGTTTAATTGAAAATAAAATGCAAACATTATTTATGGAAGAAAACAAAATTTGAACCTATCAAGTATCAGTTATCTATCACTCAGTTACAAATTACTCTTCTCACATGTAAAAAAAAGTTCAATTTCGATTTATGCATGCATATATTATACTTTTATATGCCAATTTATGCTTAGGCAGCGTTTACACGTCGGACAAAATCGAAATTTATCGTAGATAAAGTCGGATGAGCGTTTACATTTCAGATTTTTTATCAGACTTAATCTAGGATCTTACGTCAAATATTTTTTGTATTTAACAGGGTTTCTTTTTATAAAGCGCGTAATTTTTTATTGGTGAAAATTTTGTAATAAGTAAATTAAAAAATTAAAGGGAATCTAATCAAAAATCTCCAAAAAAATTTTAAAAATATACATATTTTTATAAACTTTGTTACAGTAATATAAAATATAATTACACATTTGAAGTATGAGCAATAATATCCAAATTGCGTTAGAGTTAATTTTAGTGCCATTTGATTATATGTGTTGTTCTTTGAAAATATATTATTTTTCATTAAAAAAATATTTTTACTAAAACGTCGAAAATAAAATAAGGAAAACAAAAATTTTTTTTAAAAATATTTGCCTTCAATTTAAGTGTACTAAAACTACAAAAATAAACTTTAGAATCGCAGCTTGATATAATGTTTTCATAGCAAGTTATGATTGTAATTACGGAAAAAGCAAATTAGCCGAACTTTTTACCAAATCTCTTAATCTCATTTCAAGACTTCCTAGAATTTATTTAATAAATAAAATGAACTTAGGTTCGATAAACATAACGTTTCACCAATATACTAATAAGACTTCCTAACCAAAATACATTTCAAAATATACAGCATACAGAAAAAAGTGTATTAGAGAAGCATTATTTAAATTTAAACATTAATAATATAAAAAAATATTGTTTTTTGTTATTAGTTATGTTATATTATAAAAATTAATATTATAATACATAATAATAAAAAAAAAAAATGGATTGGTGGGAATCTTCATAGACACAATGAGCCCCGTAGCTTCCATTGTGTGCCAGATTTTTACTGACTAAACCACACCCCTCCCATTAATACTAGTCCAACGGCCTAACCATTAATTTATTGCTATTTTGATTTTCTTAAAGAAAAAGTTTACGAAATTCTATCGTATTAAATCTAGTGGCTTAGTTCTTTTAAGCCTTCTGACATCATTTTGATTATCTAGCAATTGAGGGGCCTCAACGTTAACATGTCCCTCCAGACGAGCTATATGCTTTGTTGCATATCTTTTTATTTCATTTTCTATGCAAGGAATTTTTAGATCTCTGTGCAAATCACTGTTGCGAACATACCAGGGGGCATTTACCATGTTGCGCAAGACTTTATTTTGGAATTTTTGTATACAAAGTACATGTGTTTGTTTGGCACATCCCCATATTTGTATGCCGTACAACCATATCGGTTTGAGTATCTGATTATATAACAAAATCTTGTTATGTATAGGTAATTTAGAATTACGACCTAAGAGCCAGTACATTTCTCTATACTTATTTTCAAGCTCAATTTTTTCTTTTTAACGTGCTCTTTCCATCTAAGTTTGACATCTAATGTCATTCCTAGGTATTTAGCATTGTTTTCTTGGGGTATATTGACCCCATTCAGATTTACCAATGGTGGTTGATTTTCTAATTTTTTATTTGTAAAATTTACATGTACTGATTTTAACTCATTGAGTTTAATTTTCCATTTCTTTGTCCAGAGGTATAGCTTATCGCTTGCTCTTTGCAATTTAATTGTAGCCTCGTCAATATTTGATCCTACTGCCATCAACGCAGTATCGTCAGCGAATGTAGCTACAGTTATATTTTCCATTTCTGGTAAATCATTGGTGTAGAGCAAATACAGTATGGGACCCAGAATACTACCTTGAGGCACACCCGTTTTAATATCTCTAATAGTAGAATACTCTTCGTCTTGTTTTATTCTGAATAGTCTGTTTTCTAGATATGATGAGAGTATATCTACGTATTGTTTAGGTAACATATTGTTTAGTTTATTTATTAAGCCTCGATGCCATACTTTATCAAAAGCTTGGGCTACATCTAGAAATATGGTAGAGCATACTTTCTTTTCCTCTAAAACTTTTTCTATTATGTCTGTTATTCTATGAATTTGATCGATTGTCGAGTGCTTAGATCTAAAGCCAAATTGATAATTTGGAATCATATTACTATTTTCTATGATCGGTCTCATTCGAATCAATAATAGTTTTTCAAATAATTTTGATACTATTGGTAGTAATGATATTGGTCTGTAGGATTTGACCTCATTTATGGGCTTACCTGGCTTTGGCATCATAATTATCTCTGCTATTTTCCACATATTCGGCACATACCTTATTCTTATAGCAGCGTTTATAATGCGTGTTAGCATTGTTATAGCTTTTTTCGGAAGTTCGTTCAGGACTTCCGATGTAATTAGATCAAAACCTGGAGCTTTTTTATGTCTGAGTTTTTTAATTTGTTCAACTATTTCACTCTCTGAAAATGGTGATATAACATTTTCTTGCCAATTATTATTTTCTTCAGTGAGATCATCCGAATCTGTCTCGTCTGGACAAAAAATTTCTTCAAGATGAGCTGCGAATGTTTCAGCCTTATTTTTATTATCTCTCGCCCATTCACCGCTTTTCATTCTGATTGGCGGGATTTGAGAGATCGAGGTAGTTGAATCCTACCGATTTATATTCACAATTTTTTGTATTATTCCATCCAGCATTTTGAATAATTTTAATAAAATTTTCTACTTCAGAATCTATATCACATTTGGATCTTAGTTTTGTTTTTATGTTTATTTTGTTTTCTATTTCTTGTTTAAAACTAGCCCAGTCAGTTGTCTTGTTCGTTAGCAGAGGTTTCGACTGTTTCTTAATTACCTTTTCATATAGACTTAGTATGACTGCAGAGTGATCTGAGTCCAAATCATGGTTATCTTCTAGCTTAATATAATTGGGTGAAATTTTTTTTGTTATATAAAAATCAAGCAGATCACGAGTTTTATTTCTATCAGTTGGCCAATAGGTAGGCTTACCGGTAGATTGGTAAATGCAGCCTTTTTCTTTTATAGCTTTTCTTAGCTCTCTTCCTCTCGTAGAGGTTACTCTAGACCCCCAATCTATGTGCTTGGCGTTGTAGTCACCTCCCAGGATAAATCTTTCGCCATGTAGTTTAAGAATTTCTTCAAACATGTTATTCTTTATGTTGTATTTGGGTGGACAGTATAATGCACCGACACAAAGGCTTTGTGTAACAGACATAATTCGTAGCACGATTAGTTGGAATTCATCTATTTCTAGACTAACTTCCTCGTGGTGCTTAATATCTTTCTTTATTAAAATTGAGCTACCACCTCTGGGTGTATTACTCGGATGGTTTGCGCTGTAGCATGTATAGTCATTTATTTTAAGCGATGACTTATCTGTCATATGTGTTTCTGTCAAGAGACATACATCAATATTTTGTGTTCTCAATAGAATTTCCAAATTATTTTTCTTGTTCAGAACATCATTGAGCTACCACCTCTGGGTGTATTACTCGGATGGTTTGCGCTGTAGCATGTATAGTCATTTATTTTAAGCGTGACTATACGAAGTGCGTTCTTAACCATGCCTTGCGGATTTATTTTTTGGTGTATACATATATATTTCATTATGTTTGTTTTCTAATGTGCATAGTCTTGTTGAGATTTCATTCATTGTTTTTATCATATTTTGCATCATCTGCATAATGGTATTTTCAGTCAAATTTTGTGTAGAAACTTTATTCTATTCTTTCGGGTTTCTTTTTTGACTTAGGTTATTTTGTGTTACCTGTGAATATGATAAGCCTTCTACGACTTTTTTCGACGTAAAAGTTTTAGGTATCTCTGAAGTTTCAATGCAATTCTGTTTCTGTGCACTAGGTTGTCTAGGTTTTGTCTTTTGTTTTTCTTGTCTATGTTGCATTTGTTTTGGGGCATTTTTTTGTAGCTTCTTCCTTTTTTGCAACTCTCTAGCAACCTGGCAACCACGATAACTCGCTGGGTGTGCCTCAAGGCAATTAGCACATTTAGGCTCAATATTTTTTTTTTTCTTTACAAGAAATTGTTAAGTGGGGACCAGCACATTTAACACACTGAGCTAGACGCTGGCAAAACTTTTGTGTATGGCCAAATCTTTGGCATCTCTTACATTGAGGAATGGTAGTCGTTTTACGAATAGCCTCCATTTTAACCCTCATGTGCTGGATAAATTCAATTTTGAATATTTTGTTTATATCTTCGGAGTTTTCGAATGTTAGCATAAAGAGAGGAAGACGTACCGTAGATTCTTTGTTATTTTCCTTTTTCTTTATTATTTTATTTGTGACTTCTAGAATTTTGAAGCCTCTATCTTTCAATTCATTTTTTATATCTTCAGGTTGGCATGACGGATGTAAATACCTAACCATTACTTTAATAGGCCTCGTGCTCTTATTTTCATAAGTGTGCCATTCAATATTGGCTTCATTTATTGCCTTAGTCAACTCTCTATATTCTTTTTCTTCTTCAACATTAATTTTTAGTTGTTTATTATTAAGCATATTAACTTTATATTTAATATTGCTTTCTTTTAATTTTTTGTTTATTTGAGGGTATTCTACTACATTACTAAGTATAACTGGAGGAGGTTTACCTTTTCTTTTACTTTTCGCAACTTCATTTATTTGCACATTTTTCTCTACTTTGTCCGCAACATTTTCTGGGCTTAAAGTAGGTGATTTTTCTGCTTTTCTTTTTTTACAGATTCTTTTTGTTTTAAAGATCCAGTCGGTTTCTCGAGCTAGTTCTTCATCATCTGTATGAAATTCTTCAGCAGTTTTTAGTATTACTCTTTTAGTAGACATGTTTTGTGAATTTTTTAGTTTCACATTTTCTTCTTTAATTATGCAGAGTTCATTTTTCAATTCCCTGCATAAGATTTCTAATTCTGTAACTCTGGCATTAAGTTGATTATTTTTTGCCTCAAGTGCTTTTTCGTTATTATTACCCTCGTCGGGTTTTCTATAGCTGTCTTTTTGGGACATGTTTTCGTAGATATTTTGAGACCCTGCTGGAGGTGTTCTCTGGACCCCAGATTTTCTTCTGAATGGGTCAATTAAAGCAGCTCTGCTTTCGTGGTTTTGCAATAAGTGGTCTCCCCCAGAATCCGTGAGACCTGCCTCGAAAGAGGGTGGATTTTCCAGAAGATCTGGATTACCACCTGGGGTATACAATCTTTGAGTTTTATTCATTGCATACTTTTGTTTTTTTGTTTTAATTCGGAGTTCCATCTCCTAGCCTAAGGATAATATTTCCCTTGTACAAGGCGGTACCTTTTATTCCTGCCGTCCCTCTGGGATCAGTCGCAGACCAGAAAGCCGCCCATTCTGGGTCAGTCGCTTCTGGATTTTTCTAGGATTTTAGTGGACTTTTACCACAAGCATGCCTTACTGCGGATATTTCGTACCCCAACCCGCCTGGGACAATTTTGCGATAAATAAAAAACAAAATGCTATATATAAAAAATAAATAAAAAGAATTTGAAGCACACGAAAAACCACGAAAAGTGTGCCTTTAAAATCGTGCTCTTGTGTATTATAACATAGATAAAATAAAGATTGATTTTGATCGCCACAGCCTGCATCATCGCCGATAGATTGTATGAAAAAAAAACGAAGAACCACGAATAGTGTGCCTTCACTAATCGTGTTCTTGTGTATTATAATATAGACTAGGGGCCCCTGTTGAATAATTATATTTCAAGTTGAAGTCAAATTTAAAGTTTTTAAAAAACAGTAATTTACATACTGACATAGACTTCGCACGATATAGCAGAAACCACTCGTGTTTAATAAAAAGTTTTGTGGTTAGTAAGTTTTATTTAGAACACATAAATACACGTCCCTCATATACCGCTTCGTTTCCGATATATTCCCTATAGTAAGTGGAATTTAGTGGATAAAATTACTAAAAATAAAAAATTTTGTCATTAAAGAGGTATGTATATACCCACATAATACATAATTTTAATAAAAACTATATTATTACTACAAATATCCAAAATTTAGAGACAGTTACTTAAAAAGATAAAAAGGAAGAATTCAAGTGATTTGTTGTTTTGTTGTTTTTATATTTTTTATTTTAAATGAATTTGTTTTTTTGTTTTTTTTTTGGCATATGTACATAGATTCATTTGCAAGTAAATATGATAACTGATTTGTTTGCTTTTGTTTATTATTTTAATAAGTTCTCACATATGCACAATGTGTTTGCTGAATAATAAAATCATATGAGTACAAAATTTTCAACTATGTGCGCATTTTTGTTTTATTTACAATCTTATATATTATATATATTAGAAGTTCATTAAGGAGTAGGAGAATCGAAATAAAATAAAAAGGTGTCTACTGCGCAGGACCTTAAATGCTTGTCAATTATAATTATAGATAGGTACTCTAACTCTACTATATAAAAATAAATTTGCTAGTCATATGAACAATTCAACTGAATTTTGTTGTTTTTGCTTTTTTATATTTTTTATTTGAGATGAATTTGTTTCTTTGTTTTTTTTTGGCATATGTATATAGATTCATTTGCAAGTCCATATGTAAATTTTAATAACTGATTTGTTTGCTTTTGTTTATTATTTTCATAAGATCTCACTTATGCATAATGTATTTGCTGAATAATAAAATCTTATGAGTACAAAATTTTCAACTGTGCGCGCATTTTTGTTTTATTTACAATCTTATATATTATATATATTAGAAGTTCATTAAGGAGTAGGAAAATCGATATAAAATAAAAAGGTGTCTACTGCGCAGGATCTTAAATGCTTGTCAATTATAATTATAGATAGGTACTCTAACTCTACTATATAAAAATAAATTTGCTAGTCATAATATGAACAATTCAACTGAATTTTTTTGTTTTTGCTTTTTTATATTTTTTATTTGAGGTGAATTATTTCTTTATTTGTTTGTTTTTTTTGGCATATGTATATAGATTCATTTGCAAGTCCATATGTAAATTTTAATAACTGATTTGTTTGTTTTTGTTTATTATTTTCATAAGATCTCACTTATGCATATGTATTTCCTGAATAATAAAATCGTATGTGTACAAAATGTTCAACTGTGTGCGCATTTTTGTTTTATATATAATCTTATATATTATATATATTAGAAGTTCATTAAGGAGTAAGAGAATCGAAATAAAATAAAAAAGTGTCTATTGCGCAGGACCTTAAATGCTTGTCAATTATAATTATAGATTGCAAATTTTTTTTTGTTCCGCGTAGTTTCTCTATATTATTCTTCCTTTATGGTAAGATTCAATTATTTCATCTCTAATAATTCATTATGAATATTTAAATTTATTTTTCAAATCTTGTGTGTAAATAATAAATATGTATGTATGTTTGTTTATTATGGTTTCGTTGATTAGAAAATAAGTAAATTCTTTGACCTTGACTGAAAAATAAACATAAAAATTTTGTTTCAAATTCAAATGACATGAGTTTTTTTGTTTAACAACTGCTAATTAAATTTTAACAAACTAAAATTAGGATTACACTAATATTTGGTAATCTTATAGAACTAATTTTTGATAAACGTATAGCTAAATTAACACTAACATTTCAAAGTTGTACAAGTAACAACTAATATAGTTAGTAAACTTAATTATTTTTGACAAGATTTGTTTTTAGTGATATAGTTATTTAATTTATGGAATAAAAGTCGATTTTCCTTTCACTGATTATTTATTTTTATTTTGCGATATCGATATTTCGGAAGCAACTTATTTCCTTCACCAGTGCTTGTGACTGATCTCGACTACTAATCTCTCGATTAGTCGCAAGCACTGATGAAAGAAGTAAGTTGCTTCCGAAATTTCGATATTTACAACAGAAAAATAAAGGATTAGTGAAATGAAACTCGAGTTTTATTGCATAAATTAGTAAACTTATAACTAAACTAGCCTACTTTAGAATAACTTGCAATCTTTACAACAATTTTCAATAACTTAAAATAGGAACCCTATTTCTTTATAATAATAATAACTTTTGCACATTTTTATTGCTTTTCTTGTAATGCATTTCTTTAACATAGTTTTTTTGTTTTTTATGAAATAATTTCTCCATCTTTTCAATTTATTTTTTACAACTAAATTTAATTAGCACAATAATAAATTGATTTAAAACTTTTAACAAATAATCTTCATGTTCTTCTTTAAATTTGTTTATAAAATCTTCAGAACTTTCAGAGCATAATTTCAAAATAGTTTTTTATATCAAAATTCATTATTTTTTATAAATTTTACAAAAATTAATGATGAGTTTTTCAAATATTTTTAAATTCTGTTATAATTTTAAAACCCATGCGTACATACATACATATTGAAATAACCAAATTGGAAGCCTTTTAAAAATAAAAATTTGATTCTATTTGTAAATTTATTCATATATGTATGAATATATATTAGATCATAACGTGAATGAATGTTCACTATTATTGAATTCTATATTGAATTTTTTGAAATTGTTTTATTTTTGAAAATTATTCAATTAAAAAAAGAAAAGTATTTTTGTTTTCTAAACATTATAAAATTATATTATAATTTTATAATTTATTATTACAAATAATATACATGCGCAATATCAACAATTATAAAAATCCTCTTATTACAATGAATATATTGAGAGAAAAATAAAAAAAAAATTTTTCTTAAAAGACTACTCGATAAAAATGCTATCCAATTTGAAATTTTTGACCTATCAATTCAAAAAAAATTCAAATTACCTATACAAATTCAAATAACAAAAAGTTAAAAACAATAATATACATTCAAGAACAGTATAGAGTATAACACATACATATTATTTAGAGAATAAAGTCGTATAAAACGTTCAAAAATTTAAAAATTCAAATTGAATATAGAAAATGCACTAACCCATTGAATAAACGGGGGAAAATATATTCATATAATGAAGAGAATTTTGAAAAATAGAGCTGAACATTTTCTGTTGTATGAAAATGTCTATCTTTATAGTATTATTAATCAATGGTATAATTTAGTAACTTTCTTCTTGAAAGTTCTACACTGTTTTTTACTTTTAGATTGCACTGTGATTGAGGCACGACAATAAATAAAAAATCTTGGCTTAAAATTATTGTAATTGTCAATTCATTTTAACTTTAAATTTTTAATTCTGTAATGTTAGTGACTTTTCTGTACTTAGATTTATATATTGAAAAAATTAAAGACATATCAGGATTGTTCCATTGAAAAAAACACGTGGGTGTTTTTTCCAAATTCCCGGGTTTCGGCACCAAAAAATGTTGAAGATTTACAACATTTATTTTTTTTTTTTTTGTTTCTTTTATTTGATTATATTTTTCTTTTATTTTATATTGATATCAAGATAACAAGACTTCATTCAAAGTTTAAATAAAATTTAAATAACACTTAAAATGTTTTCTTATATAATTTACATTATATTTTATATGTATTATTATAATTTGTATAAATATGTTTTTAATACTGCCACTTAAAAGTAAAAAGTGATATTTCCATTCATAATATTTTTGTTCTGTAATTTATTAGTACAAAAATAAAAACAAAAGTTGCAATGTGATAATTTGTTTGTTTTGTTCTGCGGGATGTTTGTTATATGCATGAGTATTACAATACCATCCTCCAATAACTTCTTAATTTGCTCCTCAACTTCTTGACGCATGTTAACAGGATACGGATAAGACTTGCGTACACTGGTTCTTCAGTAGTGGTCTTTATTTCGGCTTCTACAGAGGTATCTGCAAATTCGCTGTCATGCAACGGACCGAACACTTTCGAGCGTCGCTCGACAATACCTTTAATACGCTGCTCCGGTTCCCCCGTACGGTACGACTTTCTCCAAATTCTAAATAGTTAACTTGTGGTAAAGCTCTTTCCTTCAAGTGAATCTTGCCGTTAGGTTCGATTTTCAGCACATTGTTCCTTCGGTCTATAACTGCTTCTATCTCCTTCAAGTTGTCGTCACCTATAATTCCAGCAAAAGACACAAATCCTGGAAAAACGAAGAATTCGATGTAAGCGATGTTTCCTACATTCTCAAATAATCTTCCTCCTATTTTTTCTTTGATCTCTATATCGCCTCCTGGTGACCGTATCTTAAATGGTTTTTTGGCTGGTTTTGTTTTTAGAGCGAGTTGTGGTTTAATGAAGTTCTTATTTGCTCCGGTATCGATGAGGAACTTCAAAACCTTGCCATCCTTCGTGATGTATTCTATGTAGGGTATACTGGAAGAGTATCTGCCATAAAATTTGCTTCGGTATACTCTTGCTCGTCCTGGATGGCCTCCTCGGAATCCTCAACTACATAGTCTACGTATTGTTTCTCTGGGTGTTGTATTCAGGAACCTCTAGATTGTTAAGGTCTGGCCGATTGGCATGGACTGCTGGCCTGTAATTACCTTCATTTCCACGAGAAGGCCTGCTCACTTGCCTGTTCATGTAGTTCACTTGCCTTGTCTGGCAGGTATTGGATATATTGGCCTGGGTGGGCTACCATTAGGTTTTTGTTGTTGCACCCCGTAAGAATCATTGGATGCGGTGCCAAAATCTTTTGATTCGAGTTATTAGGTAGTGGAGCCACGTATCTCTGATGCGTTGTGTTGTATGAATTGTTGTTCTTATAACTCTGTGGAATCCTAGGGGGTACATGTGAGCCTCTCCTAATA
The DNA here is from genome assembly GCA_963942445.1 of Argyra leucocephala. Lineage (NCBI taxonomy): Eukaryota > Metazoa > Arthropoda > Insecta > Diptera > Dolichopodidae > Argyra > Argyra leucocephala. The sequence continues at coordinate 101,521,818 of OZ012678.1, forward strand.
TTTTGTTGAATCACCTGGTTACTTAATTTACCGCTCACATTGCCATTCCGGTATCCATAGTTTTGCATTTCCAGGAAGGTAGAATATGCTTCAGGCAGTTCTTAACACCTCTTATGAACACATCCAGAGTTCTGCTCCTGTGGCTCTCCGCAAGAGCGTTCATGGTTTCCAATGAATGCCGTTCAGTTTTGATCTTGTTCATGATCAAAGAGAATTGGCGATTAACTTTTGCATAAAATTCGTCAATTGTACTTCTTAAGGATGCTAAGGTGATGTTCAAGGGCCCTCATATCCTTTTTATCTGCGTAATAGGCATGAGGCAGAGAGATTTTTCATGTGTACGCTCGTCTGAAATTTTGTGTACGAATTTTTTTAAAAATAAACGTATTAAATTTATTAGGGTATGAGAATAAATAAATTTTGAATTATTGAATTTTTACAGGTAAGTACCTAAATAAAATAATATTGGTTCCAAAAACATGTTATTTCTTAAACATCATATTATTAAGGGAAGTAAATTTTTTTTTATTTCAAACAGATTATCATTCACGTATTTTCAATATACAAATTTTTTCAGGTATTGAAACAGGTAGTTAAAAGAATACCAAGCGTTTTTTTTTTATGAATAACTCGATGCATTTTTATTTCTTTAAATATTAAATTTTGCCACTTAGTGCCTACTTCCACACGGGTCAACTTTCATCACTTTTTTCCTTTATTATTCAACTTTCATCACTTTTTTCCTATATTTTTTCCATACATATAACATATTTTTTATAACTCTTAATTTAAGTTTTATGTACATAAATCTTCCTTAAGTGGGAAATACATGTGCAGAATTCTCATCCATCGCTGCATACAGATATGCATGCATAACTGCGTGCCAGACACATGTGCATATTTTATTTGTCAAAAATTGTTTTGTTTTGAAATAATGTAGATAATTGCCGCGATTGATACACATACAATTTGTTTGTATAGTAATAAAATACAAAATAAAATAATTTTTGAATTTTTTTAAAGTTAAATGTTATTAAGTGTTTAATAAAAGTTTTAATTTAATAATTTTTGAAAAAATTTTAATCACATATTTTGTTATCTATCACTATCATGAATGTAACAAAATATAGTTATATGAATAAATTAATGCTAGTTTGTTGTGCATATATTTTGTTATATCTAAATATTTTAAAACTTTATGATGAATATTGCAACAAAAAAGAAAGAAAATCTAGACTATGGACTAGGGTAGGGAAATTTTCGTACAAAATTGATTATAACCTATTTTTCACAAAAAACAATAATAAATATGTAAATATTAAACAAATTTTATGACGTTTGTCATTATTTTTTTATTAGTATGAGTAAAATGACATTTTTTACAATCTTTCGTGTTGGTAGCTCTGCCACTGCGCAGCAAAAATTAGAAATAGAGATATCATGCATCAAATTTTCTGCGTGCAGAATTCATGTAATTGGTTCCATATAAAACCATTATTCTAATTTATTTTTGCTGCGATGCATGCATAGTTCTGCACATGTATTTCAGGCATTAAGAATTTAAATTTCACACCAATTCAAAAAATAATGGCGATTTAAATTTAAAAACTATCATAAAAAATATAAACATTTAATTTTTCTTACGGTAGATGTCATAACACTCAACATAAAAATTGTTGTTGTTGTTTTTACATATAAAAAGTCAGATCCATGAAATGTATCTAGAATTTTTTCAGATCCATTTTCATTAACCGCGATACATTAACCGGTACATTTACCACACCGTTCAGTAAACAGATCCATGGATCTGTAGATTTCAGATCCAAAGGTTAATTTCACTGAACGCTACCATTGTTAAATTCTAAAATTTTATTCCAGTGAACCTTCTTATTAATAGATATTCTTTGATAAAAGTCAACATGCAGGCGACAGACCTTATAGTCAAATCAAAATTCTGAGTGCACATTAAATTAAGTCAAATGACTAAATTTTTTGCTAATTTGTCAGTGGAATGACAACTTAAAAGTGTGTTCAGAGTTATTTTTTAACATAAAACTTAAGTTTTAATAAAAACAATATCTTGTTTATACAATTCTTAGTAAAAAAATAAACTAAAAAAAAAAAACAGAAAATTTATATAATAACACTGTATTGAACCAAATAAAGTACATACTATATTTTTAAGAAACTATTTAAGTTCTACTGATAATTGATAAAAATAGTTTTACGGTGCAAAAAAATTTGATAATATTTAAGATTGATGTATGGGTTGCAAATTAACAAAGGATGAATCGCCGCCTAATCTATCATTGCCTAAAAAAATTGTTACAGAAACCGATATGGAAAAAGTCGATTATAAAAGCCGTTTAGAATATAAAATGTGTCTGGTAAAAATAAAAGTATTTGTATTTATTATGTAGTTAACTTTTAAATAATTATCTTATTAGTATATGCTAAATACTTAAGTATTAAGAGTAATATATTAAAAACTGTATTTTATCGTTAGCAAACGTTTTTTTGTATTAGGTTATAAAAAACATTGATGTGGTTTTTATTTTTTTAGGCCAAAGATACTCCAGAACCAGTTTTTGATTTATCTGATTGCCAGTTAAAAGAAGTTCCTTCAGGTGTTTTCATACATTGTCGAATATTACGTAAGGAAATTTTAAATTTAAGTCACAATAAATTAACGTCTTTTAGCAGTACCCAAACTGGACAACTTTGTGATTTGTCCTTGTTAACAAGCCTTGATTTAAGATTTAACAAAATTAAACGACTGCCAGATGAAATTTTTACACTAGAAAATCTTAGGGTAAAATGAATTATTACTTATCTATAAAAAGATTTATATAATTAAAATTGTTTTTGTATATGTAGGAATTTCAAATTTCGCATAATAATCTTACTCAATTACCACAAACAATTAAGAAATTGAAATATTTAGAGCTACTTGATATTTCTAATAATAAAATTCAATCGATTGATGAAATAAATTTTATGTCTAACTTACGTGTTCTTAATATAAGTGAAAATCATGATTTAAAACGTCTACCCATTATGTTATCTACCTGTGAGAATTTACATGATTTAATAATGGAAATAAACGTTCTTGAATGGCCTTCAAAAGATGTACTAAAACAACCAACAGAAAATGTTCTGAGATATTTAACAACGGGGGAAGAGTTCAAATATGATAATAATGATTTACGAGTAGATAAAATAGATGTTAATAGAATTAAAATTGCCGAAGATGCTCTTAAACTTGATATTGATATTTCAAAAGAAGATGTAATTTATATACATTATTTTATTATTAAAAAATAAAAATGAAAATTTAATTTAGGCCTTAATCAATCAAATTGACAATTTAATTAAAAACTCTTCAAAAAGCTGTAATCATAATTTTAAAGTTTCAAACGACGGATATGGTAATGAAAATGTAAGTTTGATATTTCATTGTGCGATAAAATTTTTGTTTTAAAAAATTACGAAGTTTTATAAAATACATAATTTAAAATTTTATTTCTTGGTCTAAACTAAAAACTTTATAATAACAGTTCAAAGTTGTTTTTAAATTCGAAATATCGATATTTTTAACATACAAATATATATTAATGAAAACAAAAATTTTCTATTTAATTTAATAAAAACTAAATGCATATAAAAATCAGAATTTATCAAAAAATAAAATTAAACAGTCTATTTAAAACTTTAATAGTAATATATCAGCGCAACTTATTGAATAATGTGTATTGAATAATATCTATTGAACTTTTAAAAATTTAATTATTTTTTATTAAAACATAACAGTTTTCGTTTCTGATCTATGTATTTGAATTATTTTATTAAATTTATACTGTATTATTCTGTATTAATAATAATTTACAAAATCGTTTAAAGGCTTTTTTTGAAGAAATCCAATTAAAACAACAAAAAATTAAGCAAGAGGTAATTTTTATTTAAAAATTTATAACTATTAAAAAACCCAAATTATTACATAGCTTTTGCAAACGGTTCTATTGCAACAAAATGAAAATGAATCACTATTTAATAAAATTCAACAGCGGAGGGATATTGAGAAAATTAAATTAATTGAAGATATTCGTGATGGTATTTATTATTTTTTGTTCTTTAATGTTCTTTAAAGTATCAATTTTTAAAATATTTTTTAAGCTGAACATAATGCGAATTTAGTAATTGATAAATTTTTGGCGTTGAAAAATAATTCTGATATTGAACTTTTAGAAAAGGAACAATTAGATAAAGAACGCTTACTAGAAAAGGTAATTAGAAAAGTTATTCAATAAGCATATTGAAGAAATTATTGTAATTTTAGGTACAATTGGAACATTCTGAGTTACGAAAACAAGAAATGTTACTCATTATGAGTGAAGTATTACGAGATGATCAATTTAAATTTGAAAATTTCCAAAATTTACGGAACGCGTCCACTGTAGATATATTAGAAAAAGAACATGAAACTTCAAAACAACTTCACAAATTCTTTTTAAATTACGAAAAAGAACGTACACAAATAATTGAAAAAATTTACCAGGATGAAGAATTACAAAAACAAGCCGTAGCTTCTTTAATTGCCAAAAACGATGCACGATCATGGGGACTAATAGAGCAATTAAAAATTGTAGAAACTCAACTTGGTAGTATGACTGCATTGGAAATTGAAAAGAAACGGTTCACAAATGTTGAACAAATTGTAAATGATTTGAATAACTGTTATGTATTTATTACTTTTATTATTATTTTTTGTAATATGTAGAACGAACTGGCTGAAAAACGATTACGATTGACTAATATTTTGATAGATTTACTTGAACAACAAGAAACACGCAAGGAACAGGTAACAATTTAAAATACTTTTTGTAAAAAAATTTTAAAGTTCTACAAATTATTCTTATTTTTTTTTTTTTTTAGTTATTAGACACATTAACTATAATGGAAGCTCAAAAAAATAACGAAGAACAAGATTTTTGGTTATTACAATATCAAAAGTTATTAGATTCAAGACCCCTGAAATTTTCTGTGAAAACAACTTATTCTATTGATCCTCTACTTGGATTTCAATTTCTTGTCAATGGTGTTATCCATTGTTTACCTTTCTTACAAAAATTATGGCAAAATAATGAAATTTGTTTAGAAAAATTAAAAGATGACGATCTAAAAATCAGTGGTATAAAAGAAGAAAAAGATCGACGTTTAATATTGACGTCAATTGATAATTTTATTAAAGAAACTAATAATACAAGTTATGCTCGTGTTCCTTCTGATCCTGGCCAAACTCCTCCTTTGGTTTCGTGTAAACCAGTTAATAAATATAATAAGGATGGTGAATCTTCAACTACTACAAGAGAAAATGTTACGATTTCGAATGAAATGTATGAAGGAGTTTCGGAATGTGTTGTTTGTATGGAGGAATATGTAAGTACTTTTCTTTGATCTCATCTTTTAGTGATAAAATTTTAAAGAAGTCTCTACAAAATTTTTTAACTTATTTTAGGTAAAAATAATATTTATACCTTGTGGTCATATGTGCTGTTGCCTTAATTGTGAATCAAAAATTGATTTATGTCCAATATGTAGAGGGGATATTGAGCGAAAAATTAAAGTTGTTCAACCATAATTTTAAAAGGTTTGTAAAACAAACTCAAATTTTTTATATATTGATAAAGATTGATAAAATGAAAGTTGAACAACTGCCTTATCAGCGTTTCATATAAACAACATTTTCATATAAAACTTCTATGTATCTACTAAATATCACTATAATTAATTACGTAAACAAACAAATTTTCGTAGAAAACAAAAAATTAATATAAATAAAATATGAAATGAAATATCTAAATCTGAATTAGAACATAAAAAAATTTTTTACTAGAACTATGATTAATAAAATACATTGTGAGCGTTTTTATAAAATTTGTTTATTAATTTTATTATTTTGTAATATTATTATAAAGTTAAAACTAAGAACACCAGGATAGTTTAGTATTTCAATTCCACACTATATAAAATATATATTTATCAATTAGTTTTTTTTTTCAAACAAATTTTATGAAATTTTAACTAAACTCTAAAATTTAAATTAATCTTTTTAAAAAAATGTATCTTTATGTACTTATATAAATTCTCAAGTTTTACTTTATAATTTAAAATTAAATTAAATAAATTTCTTTTTGAAGATATTAATAAATATAAGAATTACTATAATATTTTATTAAAAATCCTTTGTGCTTTATATTTTGTTTTAAAAGTTATATAAGATTAGTTTCTTGTAAATAAATATTAGTTCTTATTACTCAACGGACAATCTATTAAATTTGTCTGAGTATTAATTTGTTTTATCGAAAAATTAAAAATATTCTGATTTTTGATTTTTTTTAAAGTTTATTATTTAAATGTTTTCAATTTATTATAAAATATACATATATATATAATAAAATTTAAATCGATTTTTTTTTTATGATATGTTAAAAATTAAAACAAAATTTTTTTAATAAATATGACTATTAATAAGCGATTAAGTAATTGTTGTCTGCTCAGTAACAAATATGAGCATTTACCATAATGGAAGGCATTTAATAATTGATTCAATTTAGAGAACGTCAACTAAAGAAAATTTTAATAATTCATTTTTTATTTAAGGAAAATTAAACAAAACTCATTTAAAAATTTGTTTGTAATAAAAAAAAAATGTACATAATGTATAATGGAACTTTAAATAAGTGAAAAAATATCTGATCAAAAATTTAATCAAAAATTAGTGAAGCGCTATTATCTTATTTTACAAATTATGGCTATTATGTTGATGATAAAGAGTTCTGAAACAGCTTATTAACAAATTAATATTGACTATGAAGATTTAACTAGTGATTCATCGTTTCAAAATATTGTATGAATAACAAAAATTAAATTAATTTTGTTTTAAAACGTATATGTACATAAATAATATATTCTCTGGTTATATTTTTACATTTATATATTTATAATGTTCAAATAATTAAAAATTTAATCAATTTTAAAAATAAATGCAATATAATAAAATTTAACATTTTTAATGTATGCATGTATGTATGTAAATGATTTCAACTTTTTACTTTTTAAAAAACTAATAAAATGCATATGTATATAAATTAGCATTAATATTATTTGAAATTTAAATTTGTGATAAATTGCCAAAGATAAGTAACGTTCTCTTGTTATATATATGTAACTTTTACTTCTTTTATGCAAACATTTATAGTAATAATTTATTTTTATTTTTGAATGGGTATACCTATTTTGATGAAAACAGCACATTTAAAAACTAGCACAAGCACTGAATACTGGAGTAAAAAGATCAATTTTTTCAACCAAAATATTGTTAAAAATTTAAGTAAAATTCATGAAATAAAAAAAATTAAGAGTTATTTTATCTTTAGATTTTTAAACAAAGACACCTTAACTTATAAAAAAAGATTTTAATTTGATTTAAAAAGCAACAAGTATTTTTTCGAAATAATGATGAAATAATTGAAATTAGTTGAAATAACTAAGATGGGGTCTTTCAAATATTTACTTCACTTTATTTAAACAATTTATCGAAAACGTGAACGAGTGATAATTTAATGAGAATTTATCAAAATTTATTGTGTATAAAATACCCGGATGATTAACAGCAAAATAAAAAATAATTTATGAAAATAATTATTAGCAATTTATCAAAAATGCAAAATAAATATATAAAATAAATTGTAATAAAAATAAGATATTTATTTGATTCTCTGAAAAGTAACACATGAATTTAGAGCTCTATAAAATTGTTTTAACTTTTTTTACTTTTGTACTTTCTTAAACTTAATTTTTGTCTCGCGTTTTTTTGGTATTCTATAATTATTATTATTAATATAAAAGTAATATATATTATATTAACTCAATGTTTACTGCTTAGCTGCTCCTAAAATTTCTGAAACAAAATTAGCTAAACTTATACTATCTCTACATTAAAGTCTGAGTCTATACTTCAGTCAGGGTAAAGAAATTTTTATGAATGACCAAAGGGTTAATAAAGGTACAATATAGATAAGTAGTTGTTTAGTTATCTAAAGAAATTAAGAATTATTTTGGAAGACCCAAGCGAAAACTTTCCATTTTCAGCCAAAAAAATAATTACAGAAACTTACATTAAAGAGCTTTATTTAAAAAGGAAAAGAACTTGATCTATTCACTCAAACGAAAGTTTATTGTAATAAAATTACATAATTATTTTTATTTTATAAAATTTTTTTTCATTTTCGAATGTTTATTTGAATTTTTTAAGTTTTTAACTATAACGAGTTAAAAATCAATTCTAAATTCCCAAAAATAGGTGTCTGCAAAGCTCAAAAACCAACAGTATGTTTTGTTTAAACATTCGAAAATCACTTAAATAGACGATAATGGACTTTGAGAAAAGAACTTTGTTTCAACATTTTAATAGTGTACATATATAACACAAAGTTTTATGTAATTCATTCTTAATTTTAATTCGAAATCCAGATTTTATAAGATTTTTTTTTAAAATTGATTTTAACATAAAAGTAGCAGATAAAAAACTTATTTTAAAATTATATTAAAATATATACGTTAATATAAATTTTTAATGTGTTGAATTTTTAATTCTTAATTTTAATTAAAAGTTCAAATCCTTTTCAAGATTATTTTGCTTAATAAAATCTCTATTTGAACAACCGACGATTGAACATCTGAAACGTGAACTTGTTAAAATTACTTTCAAAATAGAATCCTAAAACAATTAACATTTCAAAATCTTTATTACAGTCTATTATTCTTATTGGCTACTAACGGAAACACCTATAAAAATATGTATTGTATACAATTTTATTTGTTTTCTCTTTCTATAATTTTAACAATGTCGTGATTTTATTCATCCAATCCTTCTAATGATTAGATGTCTTCACATAAATTTTCACATAGATGATTTTCATTTCTTTATATTTTTGTTCAAGTGCATCAACGGTCTTTAGATCTTTCAAATTCTTTACACGATCGTTAATAGCTTTTGCGCTTGATAAAGTTTAATTTCAAAAATTAATACTTCATATACTTTTTTCTTTTTGAGATTCAGCACCATATTGTACTGCCAATTCTAGCGCTTTTGCAATGCTATAAAAAAATAGAAAAATCGTTATCAAAATAGTAAACATTTAAAGTGCAAAATTTAGTATAAAAAACTATGATTTCATAAAATATAATACGATACTGATGGAATCCTTGTTATGATGAATAATTAATCCTAAGTTCTAACTAGTGGATCTAAATCCGGTTATGAAATTGGGCCAATTCTGAAATAATCATAAGGAAAAATTCTATATATTATGTAGTTACTTATAATTCTCTAGATCTGGCTTTTTATACGGAACAACACCAAAAAAACTTTTTTATGTTGAATGTTGTGACATCTATTGTAAGAAAAATTAAATGCTTATATTTTTTTATGAAAGTTTATGTGTCCATTGGTCCGAATTAGACTATGTAGTAATTGCAATGGCTATCACAAACATTTTTGTATTAAACATTGTTGCAACAAACATCGTCAACACAGTGAATTTTTTCTATGGATTAGTGTAAACATTTTTTTGCTCTGAACTGGACAACATCGGGCATACTATTTCATATTTCCAATTCCAATACAAAAAAGAATTTGAATATTTTCTCATTATTTTTTGTTTTCTTCTTTTAAAGTATTTTTTATGCATGTTTATACGGGTAGAAAAGTGGTAGATTTCTGCAACTGTCGCTATCAGATCATTGAAATATTAAGATGGCCGCAATTGAAATTATTGGCAAAGAAATAAATAAATAAATTTTTATTATTATTCTAGTGTCAATTCAACATTATTATTATTTGTATAATTTATATTCTTTTATTTGATTAATATTCAATCCGAAAATTACGTTGTTTAAAAATTTAAAATTTTGGTAGATTTTCCTACCTCTTACCGAAATGTCCCCTCACCCATAAATTTTGGTAGATTTCTACCCCTCTTCTACCCGTATAAACGTGCATAATATATACCCTAATAAATTTAATTCGTTAATTATTAAAAAAAATTCGAACACAAAATTTCAGACGACCGTATACATGAAAAATCTCTTCTCCCGTGGGCTATTTAAAATTACATTGCAAAAGTTAAGTTGAAACCAAGAGTCAACTAACAAAATATAGTTGATTTTTTAAAGTAAAAAAAATCGAAAAAAAATCAAATAATTGATTCTCTCGACACCGACGATTGAATTAAGTCGATTTTGATTTTGAAGCCAATTCAAAATTGATTCTCGCGACACCGAATTACATAACAAACCACTTAATTGTAACAAACCGCTTTAATTAAACTATTAAACTTTTATAATTATAAATTATTATATCTTTAAAAATTTTAAAGAAATTCTTCTAAATTTTTATAATTATCTTCTAAATTTTAAATTAAATCCTTCTGTGGCCTAATCGGAGCAAGCCATTAAAGAGCACAGAAATGTGTTTCAATTATGATGTTGTAGTCACGGGTTCGAGTTCCGTGGATGATAAAATAATTATAACTAAAAAAACTAGCAAAATATTATATAAAATTTAAATCAATAAAAATAATTAATATAATTAATAATTTATAATTAAAAATATTACCTATATCCATACTCATATATCTCATATATCACAATAACCAAATAACAAAATAAATAAATACTGGACAAACACTAATAATTAATAATTACACAATTTGTCAACAATTGACTAAAATTATGTGACATGACGCACCCAGTAAAACATAGTAACGTCAGGCATCTTAACTTGCAGAAAAAATGACGTCGTCTTACCACTTAGGCATAGATAGAAGTGGTCTTCTACAGTAGGCCAATCCCCTACTTAAACCAGATTAAAAATGAAATTAGACATTGCCTCGGAAATAGAAATGATGATACCTTAGTAACAAATATTGGCACACGAACTAGGACAATGGAACGTCCGCACTCTTCGTGAAGCATCAAGGTTTGCACAATTAGAACAAATGACCTATTACAAAATCGACATTCTAGGAATAAGTGAGATGAGGTAGAACAATAATGGCGAATCTGTTTCAGCTAACGGCAATACCGTGAGACACAGCGGCAAAGACACAGGAGGTGAAAATGGTGTGGTAAATAGTCATTACGAAAAAACTTAAGACAGTCTCTGATCGAATCATCCAAGCACGCTTCCGTAGTAAAACACATCACATCACAATCAGACAATGCTATGCACCAACAGAAGAAGCCGAAGAAGAAAAGAAGGATCAATTCTACGTATAATTAACAACAACAATACTGGGAATTCATAAAAGAGACATAACTGTACTAATGGGCGATCTAAATGCGAAATAAGGGAAGATGACACCGTATTAAAGAAAGTCATGGGAGTGCATGCCATAGAGAACAGAAATAATAACGGTGTTAAAGAATATGGAGGGACAGCCAAATATACAGAGCAACTAAACTTTACCGGTCTTGTGTAAAATCAGTCCTGACGTACGGCAGTGAAACTTGGTTAACATCAAAAATTATCAACCAGAAGTTACAAGTCTTCATTAATAAATGTCTAACGATAATATGCCGAATATTCTGGCCAAACACAATAAGCAACAAATCATCACTCCTCTGGATACTAACCGGTGAAGAACCCATAGCGAAACAACTTAGAAGAAGGAAATGGAGATGGATAGGCCACACACTCAGAAAGCCTTCAAACAACATCGCGCGGATGAGCTTAGAATGGAACCCACAAGGCACAAGAAGACCCTGTCGCCCAAAGAACACCTGGCGTAGGACAATAAAACAAGAGCTTCAAAAAACAAACATAAAGTGGGAACAAGCGAAAATAGCAGCTAGAAATCGACGACGGAAATGTCAAGTGGAAGCCCTATGCTCCCAAGAGGAGTAAGGGGAAAAAATATAATTTTTAACATTTTATTTTCACTTCAGAGTAATTTTTATTTATTTAGCACTAAACACAACACAACATTAACGAACCACCATTTTCGTGGGACTACCTTTGGTATTTATGTGGTGGTAAAAAAAAGTTGTTCACAGATTGTTACACACACACTATCGAAGGTTACAACTCAATTCATATTTTTGTTTATTTATTTTGTTTTATAAGCACAAAATTTTTTGAAGAGGCGACAAAAATGTCGCAATATAAACATTAGTTTTTAGAAAAGCGAATGAAAGACAAAGAAAAAAATCATGCAATGCATCATCGTCTAATTAGGTCCATTGTATTTTATCTGTCAAAAATTGTTTTGTTTTGAAATATGTTGATAATTGCCGCCAATTAGATACACATACAATTTGTTTGTATAGTAATAAAATACAAAATAAAATAATTTTTGAAAAATTTTAAGGTTAAAAGTTATTAAAAGTGTTTAATAAAAGTTCTAATTTAATAGTTTTTAAAAAAATGTTCATCACATATTTTGTTATCTGTCATTATCATGATTCTGCAAAGTATAATTATATGACAGATAAGTAATTATATACAGATCTCTTAATTCGCCAAAAAAATGAGACAACTATTACGCTGCAAACAAAACCAGCTTTCACAAAATAAGAACAATAAAAAACAAAATTAAAAATGAAAGCTATTGTGAAGCGTTTATTTTGCAGGCTACAAACAGAAAAAGATCCTCTTTCATAATTTTTAAATAACATAAAAACATAATAAATTTATGTACAATATACTATACATACGCAATTCTTCTGTAAGTATCTGTTATAAACAAAAAGTGTAAACAAAAAAATGTAAACAAAATTTAATTCAATATATTTTTTTGTTATTTAATTAATAATATTTCAGCACAGAAAAATATATAAATGAAATTAATTTTTATTTATATATCCTGAAATTTTCAGTTAAAAAAAGGGAATTTTCGTATATGAATTTGAGTTTAAAAATATTAGATCATCCGACGCATACTTTCCTTCATTATTTTTCAGCAACTAAAACCAAAGAATATCCATATCCATTATGGATATTCTTTTATATTATTTTTTATTTCTTATCTTTGTAAATTTATAATTTTTAGGTATATTTGTTTTCTTCAAATGTATAAAAATGTATGTTGTAGAGACTTAGAGAGTGATGATTTTTTTTAATATAGTAAGTAGGTGTATATATAGGTATCGGTTAAAACATATTATGACCGTTCCCGTACGCACATCTTGTAAAAACTTATCCAAGTTTTTCCAAGTTTTTACCAGAAGTCGTTCCTGTACTGAGAGTTTTTTCTAAAAACGAGAGAAAACATATGTTTTCAACTTCGTTCAACAAAGTTCAACAAAGTTCAACAAAGTTCAACAACATTCTCTCGAATAAGTTTTTGCAAGTAAAATTTTAACTTGTAAAAACTTATAATAGGACCGTTCCCGTACTTTTCTGGTAAAAACTTGCAAATGAGAGAAAAGAGAGAAAAAAAAGAAAAAAAGAAAAAAGAGTTAAAAAAACTCTCATCTGCAAGTAAAAGTACTGGAACGCAATTCTTGTAAAAACTTGCAGCTGTCAAACAGCTGACAAGCAATCTGACATTCTGAAATTAATTTAATTATAAACAATCATTTGGAATTTCCGGAGGTGTTTTTTTTAAAGAATTGTAATTAAATTTAAACGAAATGGCAGCGGAAGATATAAAAAATATATATTACTAAGTAGCGATTCGGATTACATTTTTATTACATATTTTTAGTGAAAGCGAAACTGAAGAGTTAAGGAATGTAATTCAAAAGCAAGTGCTGTTGGAGAACTTTTTATATAAAAACAAAAGACATTGCATTCGAAACTATTTGGAAGAATTAGTTCCAGGTTATTGTGAAGAGGAATTTGTAAGACATTTTCGTGTAAGCAAAAATGTTTTCAAATATTTATATGAAGAACTGCAAACATTTGAAAGTTTTGCAAACCTACGTGCAGATAAAAAATGTAGCTCAGAAAAACATATAGCTGTATTTTTATGGTTTGCGGGTCATGAAGCTTGCTGTTATAGACACTTAGCTGACGATTTATCCTTATCAAGTGTATCCGTATTATTAAATTAAATTATACATATATTACAATAATAAAGAATTATGAAATTTATCCTCCACTAAATTATATTTTTCATTTTTTTTAATAAATTTCATTTAAAAAACAAAATTTTGCATAACAGACACATATGAGAAATTACAAAAGTAAATAAAAACATAACCTAAAAAATACAACAACAACAAAAACAACAACAAAAATTTAAAGTATAAGTTTTTACAAGTTAAAATTTTACTTGCAAAAACTTATTCGAGAGAATGTTGTTGAACTTTGTTGAACGAAGTTGAAAACATATGTTTTCTCTCGTTTTTAGAAAAAACTCTCAGTACAGGAACGACTTCTGGTAAAAACTTGGAAAAACTTGGATAAGTTTTTACAAGATGTGCGTACGGGAACGGTCATACTTTAAATTTTTGTTGTTGTTTTTGTTGTTGTTGTATTTTTTAGGTTGTTTTTATTTACTTTTGTAATTTCTCATATGTGTCTGTTATGCAAAATTTTGATTTTTAAATGAAATTTATTAAAAAAAATGAAAAATATAATTTAGTGGAGGATAAATTTCATAATTCTTTATTATTGTAATATATGTATAATTTAATTTAATAATACGGATACACTTGATAAGGATAAATCGTTAGCTAAGTCTCTATAACAGCAAGCTTCATGACCCGCAAACCATAAAAATACAGCTATATGTTTTTCTGAGCTACATTTTTTATCTGCACGTAGGTTTGCAAAACTTTCAAATGTTTGCAGTTCTTCATATAAATATTTGAAAACATTTTTGCTTACACGAAAATGTCTTACAAATTCCTCTTCACAATAACCTGGAACTATTTCTTCCAAATAGTTTCGAATGCAATGTCTTATGTTTTTATGTAAAAAGTTCTCCAACAGCACTTGCTTTAGAATTACATTCCTTAACTCTTCAGTTTCGCTTTCACTAAAAAAATGTAATAAAAATGTAATCCGAATCGCTACTTAGTAATATACATATATTTTTTATATCTTCCGCTGCCATTTCGTTTAAATTTAATTGTGTACATTTCTTTAAAAAAAACACCTCCGGAAATTTAAAATGATTGTTTATAATTAAATTAATTTCAGAATGTCAGATTGCTTGTCAGCTGTTTGACAGCTGCAAGTTTTTACAAGAATTGCGTTCCAGTACTGTACTTGCAGATGAGAGTTTTTTTAACTCTTTTTTCTTTTTTTTTTTTTCTCTCTTTTCTCTCATTTGCAAGTTTTTACCAGAAAAGTACGGGAACGGTCCTATTGATTTTGTTCTTCTTTTTAATGTATGCTATAAATAATAATTATGTATGAATTTTAACATGAACAGTTCGATAATGAATTTTTTGAAATGAAATGAAATTTTAAATAACCGATCAGTGGTAAACAAGTTATGAACAGTTTTGTAAATACCTATTTATACTTGCAGTAAATTTTTTTATTTTAATTTTTTCTCCAACATGAGTTTTTATTCAATTCATCAAAATAAATATTATGTGTGCCTACAGTGCCTACAATATTATTGTTTTTTTATATTTACAATTTTATTTATTTTTGTTTTTAAAATTGTTTTCGTTCAAAGTTGTGGCTTATTATAAAATATTATTTGTTCGCTATAAACTTTGACGCTAAGCTTACGCAGCGAATGTTATTGCATGTTAACAGGATTAACTTAATTCTGAATTATACGATAAATTTTCAATGTTGGCAAAAAGGATGTCGCTAAAATAATCGAGTAAATGACCCTTAGGGAATAGAAAATTTTGCACCTTACTACAAATATTCTAATGGTAATTAAAAGCGTAAAATAATACAAAAATAAAGGTATGATAAATTAGTAAGCAAATACATATTTTTTTTAAACTTGAAATGAAAACTCTAATGAAGGAAAGAAATGCTAGAATTTATTTTGCTTCCGTCATTTATGGCGGGTTACCAAGCTAGTTATTAAAATATCTTATTTTTCAAAAAAACAAGGAGAAAATTATATATTTATTAAAATCTACATAAAAAAAAGCCATCTGCCGGCCAATAATCAAACTAAAATTTAAAATACACACTTCAATTGAAAAATAGTAAAATATTAGGTTTATTCAGTAACCGTTCCAGATAGTTCTATATGAATATGAATAGTCATGCGTTGAATAATTTCTTTAAGGACATAGTCATTTGAAAATACATCATTTATGTTTAATTTATAGATTGAAAAAGTACAGGTCAAATCTGAACCATCTAACAACCGATGTTCATTATTATTTTTTTAAAAATATAGATATTTAAAAGGAGACTAAAAAAAATTATATATTTTTTTAAATTTTTTTAATTATTAATTAGAAATTTCCATTTAAAATTTTACCCCCGATGTAAGACATTTTAAAATACCTACAAAACTTTTTTTTTAAAATAAATTATTATTTACGTATACGGTTGCTTTCTAAGTAGAATCAATTAAAAAATAAAATATGGTATTTACCTACCAAGGATAAATTGAAATGATTGATATAATTCATGATGAACCTGATTTTCCATTGAACAAATCGTATAGCAAATCTGAGGTATATCTATAATATGATTTCATTAGTTGTATTACTTTTACAATTTAACATTGTTAATAAGAATTGAAGTACTTCGAAAATGGAATGATTGCATTTTTTTAAAACAATTGTTTTGTGACAATTATTTTTTTATAAGAACAAAAATATAATATTAATTAAAATCTACATTAAAATCCATCTGTCGGCAAATAGTTATTTAAAATTTAAAGTATCTCAATAAAAAAATAAAATATCGCTAAATTGTTAATGTTTCAGTAAAATATTAGGTTTATGCAATAAACTGTTCAAGAACGATCTAGAACGATCTGGAGTAAAAAAATTTGTTGTGTTCAGTAGTTTCCGTTAATTTAACTTCTTTGCCACAAAGGTGCTCTGATCGTTGTTGAGCAGATTGTTTTAAATAGTTTTAAATTGATCTGTTTTGTTTCGAATTTTTTTGTGCAAAAATTTTGTAGGTAATCTTTTTTACTTTGAGCACCACAAATTGCTCAAAGTTTTAAGTTAATATTTATAAAATTAACTCTTTTATTTATAAAATAAAAAAAAATATCAGATATAGAATGAAACTTTTTTATAAAAATGTATTAGACATCAATTTCCAATAAGTCTTGCATATGCAATATCAATCAATAGATCATAAAGTCAAACATTTCAAGGAATCGGAGTTTATCTCCCTGAACCTACCTTCGCCTATGGTCAGCTCTACATAATCCACTGCTCTAAAAATTAAAATTCTAGCAGGACCAAGCCAGGGGAAAACTACTGACAACGACACTGTAACTGACAATGTTGCATACCAGGAGGTTGACCATATGACAATGTTACATACCAGGTCTAGAATACTTCATTTTATCCAATTGTTTTTTATATGGTGAATTTTAAAACTCACTCATAATAATAGGGAAAACGGTACTAACCCATAGGTTTGATCAATGGTTTAATAAAATTATATAAAATATAGCATGAATCGAAATACTTATGAATTACTCGGTGTTAAAAGGTAGAGCCTTTTTTTATGATTGGAATGGAAATAAAATATAAGCTTTAATATAGCACATCTTATAAAATCTGTCAGAAATTCTTTTATAAAACCCGATTTTGAAAACTGGAATAATTATATTATTAGCTTTGATATTATTGAGAAAATTGTTGCCGAAGATGAAGAATAATCATCAACAATTTTACCTAAAGTCAGCACCCATATTAATTCTAACACATTTGAAAAAAATGTCTGT
This sequence comes from Argyra leucocephala, assembly GCA_963942445.1. NCBI lineage: Eukaryota > Metazoa > Arthropoda > Insecta > Diptera > Dolichopodidae > Argyra > Argyra leucocephala. The sequence goes on from OZ012678.1 coordinate 101,539,724, forward strand.
AAAATCAGCTTTTAAATTTTTTAGTCATAGTACATATGCAGCCATAAAAGCAATAATTAACACTGCTCGAATTTGTTTTAATTTATTGATCAATAAAGTCAATTTAACTGTTGTTTTGAGAGTTAACTAGTTAATTAATTACTCAAATTCTTCAAATTTTAAAACAGTTTAAATTTTAAATTCACAACGGTTAAAAATTCTCCTTTTTATTCTTAGAGGAATTGCTAAAATATCTTAAAAAATCAAAAATTAAAAGTACCAAAATTTTTTTTTCCATTAATGGAATGGCCCAAACCCCAAACAATAACTGCTGTATTATCTTTATTGAAAGATCGAATTGATAGAATATTAATTTCTTGATGACGCGCAGATTGAATCAAGATCCGTTAAAAAATATGTTTTCTCATATATGATCTACTGGTGATTATTGCAGAAATCCATCTGCACAACAAATTGGAAATATTTTTGCTAAGACGAGGCGAGTATTTATAACGAAAATACATCCTCAAATTGTGAAGCAGATCACGACAATTATTTGGACATTGATTCCAATGATTTGGGTGATGAAAATTTTATTATTGAAAATTGTCCTGAATAAATGAGAAGGAAAATGTTTTAGTTTCAACTTCAAATACAGTTCAATCACATAGTAAATCAGTTAGTAATTTTGAAGAGTTAGCAATTATATATTTTTCTGGATTTTGCACATAAAAAATGTCAAATTCCATACATGTACATTATACTATTTTTAAGAAATAAACGCAAGATTTGAAAACGAAATTTAATACGGCACAATGATTTATTAGAGAAGAAATAATTGAACGTAGGTATATAAGTACGTATGTACCTAAAAACTGATTTGAATTGAATTTAAAACATCTTTAACAAAATAAATTTGATTCTATTTGTAAATTTATACATATATATGTATGTATGAATATCCATATATAACGCGAATGAATGTGCACTATTATTTGAATTTTTTGAAATTGTCTTATTTTTGGAAATTATTCAATTAAAAAAAAAACAAATATTTTTGTTTTCTTCTGTTTTTAAACATTATAAAATTATATTATAATTTATAATTTATTATTACAAATAATATACACGCAAAATTCAACAATTATAAAAAAAATCCTTTTATTACAATGTATTGATTGAGAAAAATAAAAAAAAATTTTTTCTTAAAAGACTACTGATAAAAATGATTTCCATATTTGAAACTTTGCTACCTATCAATTGAAAGAAATTTTAAATTGTACAAATTCAAATATTAAAAAGTTAAAAACAATAATATACATTCAAGAGAGAAACAGAACACATACATACAGTATACAGAACAGAACACATACAAATTATTTAGAGAATTAAAGTCGTAAACATTCAAAAATTTCAAAATTCAAGCGAATTTTGAAAAAGTGAGTTGAAAATTTGCTGTTGTTAGTTTACTTTGAAAATGTCTATCTTTATAGTATTATTAATCAATGGTTATATTTAAACGCATGTGCAATTTTTATAATAAATAATTTTAAAATGTATAATTTGTTATACTATAAAAGTTATAATAAGAAAATCTATTAATAAAAAAAAAGGAAAAGCGATAACCATGGTAGATAGTGCTTGTAAATTACTATTGAATATAATTTAAATTGTAATAAATAAATAAATTAGTGCCCGTCACCCGATTTCGTAAATTTACGATTCGTATTATTTTGGTTCTTTTATATCGCTAGTTTGCTACACTTCATACTTAAAACCAAAAAACTTTGCTACACTTTCATACACAGGTTTATAAACGAACGGATGATAAAATACGAAATCGTAAATTTACGAAAAAAAATAAGAATAATAGCTCAGAGGCCTATTTAATTTTCATTTCGTATCCTCGTATCTTCATATTGTTGACAGTTAATGTCAAATATTAACAATAAACAAAAATAAACACATGTAAAAACTATGAACAAAGAATTAATCATATTCATTTTTTATTAACAAACTTAAACATTCAAAATTGGTTGGATTGAAACAACAAAGGAAAAAATTAAAAACATGTGCATATAAATTATTTTGTTTTTCAATTTAGTTCTTACAGGAGAGGTACTACTTCATTATTAAGTACAACCGCTGGACAAGTTTTTCTCTTTAGTGTAAATGTGATATGTGTTGATTTTGCTCCATTGATTGGTAAATCCATTTGAATTGAAGTGGAGTGGTGAGGAAATTATATATTTCTGAATCCACGTTTAAGCTTTCTGATGGAAATGGTTTAAACACTTCCTTAAGGTGCTCTGCGAAAGCTTTTGCCTGTTCTTCATTACTACGGGCACAGTGCTGGTTATTAGTTCGTATTGGTGGATTGAACTGCTATGGCTGTTTGAGTTTTTTTTGTAGCTTTCCACATGAATAATCCGTAGCCTCTGTTAGTTAAGTTACGAAGATGTTCTTGAATAGCTTCATTTTTAGCATTGCTGTTATGAGTCGAGAGCCTCAGTGACTGACTCAGTGACCTCTGAGCCCCCCTTTGTGTTATGAGTCGAGAGCCTCAGTGACGATGTTTTGCGTTGTAACCTGTAGCGATGAAGCGGTGGCCGAGCTTATTGTAAAATTCTTGAAACTGTTCCTTTTTTATTGTATGTTTCGGTGAACAGTATACAGCAGAGATTACAATTGGACCTCTCCAATCTTCTACTGCAACACTAGTTACTTGTAGGTAATCTTTGTTGTATTTATTTATTTCATAATGCTTAAGTGATGATTTTATTATGATGGCTGTTCACCCATGTGCAGTACCATCAGGATGTCTGGTATTATAAATATCATACTTTGGTATCTTCAGATAGCTTTTGTTGGTGAAATGAGTTTCCGAATTAAACAATTTAGGTTAATTTAATATAGAGTTTTTAGAATTTTTTCTTAAATTTATAAATATATATGAAATATCATAATCGTATATAGGGGGAAAAAGAAAAACAACAGACAAAAAATTTTTTTAAATTGATGTGTCAGGATGGAAAAAGGTATTGTTTTACCAGATTGAAACAACATTTTTTAATTTTTTTTCTTTTTGTGTAGGTTTGGTTGGATTGAAAATTAAATATTAAAAAAAAAACTATCACATAATAAAAAAGAGAACACAAAAACAGGTGGTGGACCAAATAACACACTGCGAATATCTGATACAGAAGATACTATTGCCATATTGACTGGCATATATTCAGTTGTTGATGGCATTAGTGATGAATCTTTTGGAATAGAAATAGTCAGTAATACCGAAGAAGTACCAACGTCAGCAGATTCACAAACATTGATAATTCAAAATGCAATAACCACTGATGATATAAGAAGTAATCAAAACCAAAAAAGAAGAAAAGATAATGGAAACATATTTAGATGAACAAAAAAAAACAGTGACAGAGATTTGTAGCAAAATAAGTAAAGCTATCGAAGTAGCAAAAAAAAAACGTGATGCTGTTATGTTGAAAGAAAGCGGCACAATTTGGAAATGGAAATGCTCATGTCAGAAAAAATTTGTATAAAAAAAAAAATTAGAAATAGAAGAAATTAAACTAAAAATGCTGCTTTAAATTACCCATGGGATATTAGATTGATGGTGATACCGAAGTGATTGAAGTGAAGAATTTAATAATTTTTAATTTAGTTATTTAGCTACATTTTTAACTGTTAAATTACCATTTGAATTTTTTTTTGTTTTAATGTTTAATTTTAAAATTTGTTAGTATGTAATTTATTAGTATATGTACATGTCAATATTTACACCTCTCATCCAGTGACGAAGCGTGAACATTCAGATTAGGGAATCAATTCATTAAAAAGTCGAAAAGTATGAACTAAGGAGAACTAGGCAGGTTTAACTACTTTACATTGTATTAAAATAATAATTTTCTGGAAATAATAGTTTACTATTAAGCACAAATTTTTTTTTTTTTCTCTTTGAAGGTGAAAATCTTTGAAAAGAGCCTAAAAAGCCGTATCACAGCTTGATACGACTCTGAGATTTTTAAATTACTAAATTCACCTACAACGTGATCTCTTAAGATTAATTATTATAGCTAGTCACTATATGGACTAAACAATTTTTCTTCAAACTTTGAATTAATAAATAAACTTATTATGATAGGAAAAAAAAATTCAGGAAATGCAAATGATATATTGCAAATTTGTTAGGTTACCATTGTTTCGTAGGAGTAATACCCAAAACAATTTATTTCATAAAGGTCTTCAAATATTTAATCACTTAACAGTGGAAGTCAGAATGGCAGAAGATTTTTTCTAAAAAATCTTGATAACTTTTGTAAAGTATAGAAACGAATAATTAAATTTGTATTTTGCCTATTGAATATTCATAAATTTTTATATTATTTTATTTTAAATTTTGTAGTTTAAATATTTTATGCATTATTTTGGTAAATTATTGTTTATAAATTTTAACAAAATTGAATTAATGTGTAACAAAATTGAACTAATTTTGTTTTATGTAATTTGAAGGTAAATAGATTTAAAACTTTAAAAAAGTATTAATTACTAAAAAATGAAATGAAAAAAAAAAAAAATTACGTTTGAAATACACTAAAAATTAATTCTATCACCGATTATCAGACAATAACTAATATTTATATTGAAGATTAATGCTCCTTTTGTTTTACATTATCATAAAAATTCTCTGATGATTTAATTGATTTCAGTAAATCTTTTTCAATTGAAATAACAGAAAGAGAACTTAATCTTTCCGATTCCATTCTATTTCGCGTGAAACTTTTGACTCGTTTCAAGCATGAAAAGACACGTTCTGCTGTTGCTGTTATTGGAGGAATAGTAAGAATCAATTGACAAAGTTTTGTAAATTCCGTAAAACACCGGTCTAATCCACACTCCTTCAAAAAGTGTAGAATCTCTAAAGCATTTTTCTTACTTTGAAAATCTGAATCACTGAATGTCACTTTTCTGTTTCCATCTTGAATATCTCAAAATATTCCTAATAATTTTCTTGCAAATTGCTTACAAGATCACTAGGGTATTTTTTTTCGAAATCCTTATATCGACTTATGTCAGTTAATCAATAAATTTAATTTTTTTGAGTCATTCAAAACGGTACTTAATTTCTGAAATGAGTTTTTGGCCAATATCTGTTATTAATGTTATATAGTACTTTGGAATACTTTTGGAAAAATTTTCTTCTAAATTCTGGATCATCAATTTTGATCAATGAATTTTTCGAATTCACAGATTTTTCGAATACAATAGGATATATCAAACATTTTTTTTTGTAAGATTTCATAAATTCATGAGTAAAAAAAATAAAAAATAATAACATATTAACCGCTTTTTTCTCTATTATTCTCTTATTTATTTATGATTAATTATATACATAGAGTAGGAGATATAGCTAATAAGCTACATATAAGTTTTCATATTCATATTATTATTAATATTATTTTATTATAAAAGTTATCTTTTTTCTAAAATAGTAAATACAAAACTCTATATCTATGTATTTTGTTTTTAATTTACAATTCTGTATGCATATTGATTTGCATGCATTTATTGTTCTCTTCTGTATCATCTTTTTCTGTTTATTTCTCCTCATTATCTCATCAATCAATCATCATTCACCTATAATACTTTATAATTATTATAAATCAATATTAATATTATATATAGGTATGTCGATATATATATATATATATATATATATATATAAACAAATACAATATTCCTTATAAAATAATTAATATGGCAAAATACAATACAATTACGCATACACAATCAAAATAAAATTTGAAAGTTAACATTGCCTATTCCTCTAAAAATGTTAAATTTCTTCTTATGTGTAATTTACTATTCACTATTTTCAAAGATAATTTACAAGTAGATGTCCGATCGCCTAATAAAATAAAAACCAGAAATTTAAAAGCTATTTTAAAGCTATTTTTGAATAGCTTTCATTTTCTCTTGAAATTTTTTATTGAGAAATGTATATTTGCATTATTTTTTTGCTATGTTTTTTATTTATTTTTACATACTCTACTCCAGCGAGTGCAAACCTTTTTTTCGTAGTGGGTCATAATTAAAATAGTTTGAAGTAAAAATGGCGGATTATTGGATCTGAGTTATTTGAATATTTTTTTACAAATTTTAATATTTAACTGTTTAGGTAATGTTGGAATACTCTCGTAATTTAACGCGGGGCGTTATAAATAAATTAAGCAAGAATAGCCCAAAATCTAAGTTAAACATTGTTATCATACAGTATTTGTATGAAATTTTTTGCTACTTATGATATAATAATTGTTTAATATCAAGATTGTACGTTGTTGTCCTTAATGTCCAACATGCAAAAATCATATTCTCTTCGAGTCGGTTCCAAGTAGATCCAAATATTTTAATAAGGAATTTCCCAAATTTTTCATACAAATAAACATATGTGGCAAAGCAAATATTTTTACATATAAATTTCATCCATATTATTATCGGATTATTATTATTAACCTTATTTATTTTTCTAGTAATAAAATTTTCTCATGGGTCGCACTTTTACAGATTTACTATCAATGCCAACTGAATATCAATCAATAGCAAAATATTTTTTTTTAAAAAGAAAAAAAAATTGTATGGATTAGTTGGTATTGGTTAAAATAAATGAGAGAATAAAAAAAATGTTTTAGATGCCGGTAAGCAGTTTCCAACCAACACATATAATATAAATAGTGTATATAAATATAAATAGTGTTATTTGGTTCATAAAGATGCATATAATTAGTGTTATTTGGTTCATAAAGATACGCCTCACACGGAGGATGCATATATTTTCTTTTTCTTCAACTTATTCTCAATCTATTTCCCTCCAAGATCTCTTTCCATTTCGTCAATTTTTAATAAAAAAAAGGGGGTTAAAGTCCCTCGCTATCAATATAGTGTACAAAATTTGTGTCATGAGCGTCTTCCGAGATTTCCACTATTTCTTCGTAAAACAAAATAATAAAAAAAAACAAAAAAAAAACTTTCCATATCCAATTGATAATGTATAAATTATTAGATAGTTGTTGAAGAAATAAGTAAATAAATAAATAAAGAATTACAAGAGTATGCCCAGTGGAAACTAAAAAAACTAAATTTATTTATTAACAAAAAGCAAAAAAACCACAACATTTCTACCAAACTTTTATTTTACTCTAAACTACTTTTTAGAATAATTCAACTTCATTCAACCATACCTACATTGTTCCTTTTAAAATTTTTATTTTTTTGTGTTTTGTTTTTTCGTTTTCTTTTCTCTATTTCTTACTTTTTTTAGTTGACAAAAAAAATTTGGATCATTCTCAATCTCATTGAGTTAAGTAATTGAGTTACGACGATGAGGATGTGTGTTTTGTCGCTGTTATTTCTATGCATATTTTTTATTAAAAATATAATAGGGTAGACTGCCAAAGATCGTTTAATACAAATGGGCATCATATTTGAAATGGTTGATTGCAGTTGTAGATTTATGAAAAATTTTCTGTTTTGGTTTTATTTCTTTATTTGTTTTTTTTTTCACTTGAGTTAAATTAAATTTAAGTATACGGCCCTTTACATTTACTTTTTGGTTTTGTTTTGGTATAGGTAAATCACTCTTTTTTCGTTTTTTTAGCTTGAAACAGTTCAGAACGTTTTTGTATAAAAATTGTATAAGATATAATTTTTATTTATACTCCAGTAGCGATACGTAAAATAATATGTAAAAATTTTATTTCAGCTATAGACTCCAAATTTACGCGATTAATAATGGGGATGGTAAAAGATGTTCTAAAAAAACAAATTTTGTTCCGTTATTTTAATTTAAATGAATAAAAAACGAAAATAGTTTTGAAATGTAGTACTCAAATTAAATAAAAGAGTTTATCTTCTGAGTCTATTTTCTGTCAAAATATTTTGACTATTCCGAAATACGCGATGTACACGTAATGTAAACTTAACATTTAAAATTCCAACTTTGAACAGTGTACAAAAAAATTACTTAATTAAGTTAATTTCAAATGTTTTTAATTGCCATTACTTAATCATAAATAATAAATAGAGTCAGTTCACCACTGTACTTTAACCGGTTAACACGGAAAAAAATTAACGCGGATTAATGCTTCTATTAATAATTTATTAAAATAATGATAATAGTTTAAATTAAATTTTCATAATTTCACATTACAATGCCAAAATTCAACTGATGTGGCTTATATATAAAAAGCATTATAATAAACAAACTTAAAAAATAAAAAAATTATCACTTTAAAAATAATAATAATTAAAAATAAAATTCCAACTAAAATCACATTTAATTTTAATCAATATTATATTCTAACAAAACAGTTTTTAAATTAAATTTTTATATTTTATATTTCTAAATAATAAAAAAAAATGTGGCTTATATATAAAAAGCATTACAACAAACAAACTTAAAAAATCAAAAAATCATCATTTTAAAAATAAAATTCCAACTAAATTGAAAATCACAAATTTAAATTTCCAATTATTGCATATAATTTTAATAAATATTATAACGAAACAGTTTTTAAATTAAATTTTTATATTTTATATTTCTAAATAATAAAAAAAAAAAAAAATAGAATAAAAGTCTAAACTACTTAACTAAACACTTAATTATAATATACACATAATAACTAACTAAACCAAATCATACATTAGACTAAAACAATACCTAACTTCATACTTTTATTCAGCCTCTCTAACGAGAAAAATAAAAATAAAAAAAAATAAAAAGAACAAACAAAAATCTTTATATTGGACTATGTATATCAAAATTCAATAAAACCATCTTATTCCTTCAAAGCAATTTCTATTTTATTAAAATCAGTAACTGTCCTCAACAAGTAATATTCCTTTTATCTCTTTCTAATTTACATACCATATAAACTTTGGAAAAAAAGAAATAATCTTGTCACCGTTTTATATATTATTTTTTTCTTGCACTTGTTCGGTTTATTAATCTACTGAGAGTGCATATGTGATGTTGATTTTACATACAGTAAAGGTCATAAAAACTGCTGTATGTATGACAATGAAGTCGCAGATGCATTCTCAGTGGATCTTTAGTTTGAGTCGGTGGTGAACTTGAGGATTACGTTATTATTAATTTTATATTTTTTTATCTTCTTCTCACTACTTTCATTAAATATAACTTTTATTTTATTTATTTATTTATTTTTGGTTTTTTATTTCTGTTCTTTTTCCTTTTTTTCTCAATACTTAATTACTCCCAATATTATTAATATAATCTCTTTTATAGATGACAATTGTCACTTTCAAAGTTGATTTTTGCAACATTCGAGGACTTTCAGCGAATTTTCATGCCGTTGAGTCCCATTTACATTCTCAAAAAGCAGCAATATTAGCGTTAAGCGAAACATAAGTTTCGAGTGGTGATTCTGATTACAATGTCAGTAAATATACCCTCGTTCCGCTTTTCGTCTCCCATAGAGGTATCGCTTTATACTTGAGAAATGATATTGCCTTCAACACTCTTCACTCAAATACGTGCTCCAACCCATTTCACTATACTATACTTGGATTAAAATTCACGTTGCAAGGCATATTATTCACTTCTGTGCTCTATACAGATCTCCCCAAGCAAATGAGCTTGAAACTGTTACGGAGATTGAAAACTTATCCAATCAAATTAACGATATTTTGGAAAAATATCCAGAATCTGAAATTTTATTGGCTGGAGACTTCAGTATTCATAACAAAAAATGGCTCCGCTTCTCTAGTCACGATAGCCCCGAAGGCAAACATTTCGAATTATTTTCAAATTTTTTCAACTTATCTGAGCTTGTCAAAAGTCCTACTAGAATCCCAGATCGAAGTGACCAGGATGAACATCTCCTAGATTTATTTCTGACCACTCATCCAGAAAAATATATCATCTCTGTTAACTCTCCACTGGGTCGATCAGACCACTGTCTTATCAGCACTGAATTCCACATTAACAAGCTCTCCAATCAAAAAGCGCCTCCCCAAAGACTAGTATGGCATTACAACCATGCCAATTGGGAAGGTTTCAACAATTTTTTAAACGCTCTTGATTGGGATGAGTGTTTTCAACGTAAAGATGTTGACATCGCTGCGAATGTTATTTGTAAAGTAATATTGATTAGAATGAAAACCTTCATTCCAAACTCCTATAAAAACGAAAAGCAAAGCTCCACATCGTGGTTTAATAACATTTGTAGTGATGCATTAAAAATTAAGGAAAATGCATACGTAAAATACTAGGCTAATGTGTCCAATGAAACCCGTAAGAGTTATAAAGTGGCCAGTAACAAATGTAAATCCATCATCAAAAAACAAAAATTTTTGCATAAACAAAGGTTGAGGCAAAAAATTCTTAGCCTCCCCAAAAATAGTAAATCATTTTGGTCTTTCGCCAAAATTGTTAAGCAAAATTTTTCTGGGTCTTCATTCCCACCGATGATTGCCAACGACAGAATTATATCAGATTCAGTTGAAAAAGCCAACCTTTTTGCGAAATTATTCGCTGCTAAATCCACACTCCCTCCCACAGCTCAAAAAGTACCAATTCTCCCTGAAGTAGACTTTTCCCTTGGAAGACATTGCTAAAATGCGCGAGATGTTGGGGTTTTTTGAGTCGCTAAATATCTATAAATCATACATACGACCCAAGTTGGAATACAATTCACATATATGGGCCGGTGCATCACGAAGCGCACTAAATTTTCTTGACACAGTTCAAAAGCGTGCCATTCGTGTTATTGACAACCCTAATGTGACAGCCTCCCTTGTACCACTTGAAAATCGTCGTGTTATTGGAGCACTTTCCCTATTTGATAGATATCTCGTAGGTTTAGGCACTTGTTCAGATGAAATAAAAACCCTAATGCCACCTCTCAAACATTTCCGCCGAGGAACAAGAGAGGCATCAAGTGCCCACCCCTACTCAGTACAAATTTCAAGGTGGCTCAAAACTGGTTATGGGAATTCGTTTGTAGTAAAATTTTCTCGAATGTGGAACTATATTCCAACAAACGTGTTTCCTCAATGCAAAAATATACCTACGTACAATCTACAAAAGTTCAAGAGTAGTATTAATAAATTTATTCAAAATGTCCCTAGTGATCAAAGGGATATTTTTCTTTCTACAATCCTCAATTAGTCCAAGCTATATATTCGTGTATAAAGGTATCTTGAAACCTAGTGTTTGGCTTAACTTAAAAAAAAAAAAAAAAAAAAAAAAAGGCTTTGAAATTTGAAATTTTATTTCAATGTCTGCAGAAATGACATTTATTCATTTTATTTCGTACATATACATGAGACGGTAAGTCTCTATAGGAGTATATAAAGTATAATGTGTAGCAAATTCATAATTCTTAAATTAACTTAAATTAACTTAAATTAAATTAAACCTTAACCTAAAGAAATTAACAATAATGATAATAATTTATAAAGAAAAGAAATTAATAAAAGAAAAAAAAAAAATATAATAAAAAAAAATTAAAAAAAAAAAAGAGAAAAAACGAGAACAAATTAAAGTTAAAACTATAAAATACGGAAATAAAGTAATAAAATAACAAAAGTCCAAAAACAAAAACAAAAAAAAAAAAAAAATCTTTCCTCCAAACAAAACTATCTTTCAGACGTCTCACAGCTAACAAGCATTATTCTACAAAATTTTTATTCTTCTTAATTAATGACAACACTTTTTTAGGGTTTTTATTTACCCAACAAAGCTCAAGGAATTGAGAAATAAAGAACTCACACCTGACTACGTTCGGCAAAGAATTCCACAACCCGACAGTCCTTACAAAAAAGGATAGATGTCTTAATCTACCAGAGTGTCTAGGAATAGTTAAATTTGCACTTCTTAATGATCGTCCAGGGGTTATTTTCTTAGGAAGATATACCGGCGTATTTTTAGATAGGATTTTTTTCATAAAACAGATGTACTTATAATTTAGATAGTTTTCGAAATTACAGTCAAGCAAAACTTTAGAAACATCTCTGATGCTATCGAATCTACGACGGTTAGTTACAAATCGAGTGCAAGCATTGAAAATAACCTTGAGCCTGGAAAACTCGCCCATACTCATCCCAGCATAAACTACTTCACAATAAGTGAAATGTGGAAAGATTAAAGATATAACTAATTTCTTTTTTACCCACTCGTTAATATTGTAAGAGAACTTCCAGAGTTTTCGTAGCTTACAAAAAACATTTCTAGAAATAAAGTTAATGTGATCATTCCAGGTTAGAGTTTTATTGAATACAACACCCAAGTTTTTAGCTTTACTTACAAATTTTACCACAGAATTATTTAATTTGATATTAGGGAGATTAGTTGTATCAATATTACGAACATAAATTAACATAACCTGGGATTTTGACGGATTTAATCGAAGACCATTGTTTAGTCTTATAACTTAACTATACAGTATTTTTATTACTTTTAATAGCTTTATTACTTTTAATGGTTATTTTTAACTATGTGATGAAAAATGGATGGAATTAGTTTCAAGTAGTGACTATTTATGGAAGAAAACTATTGATAAATATAGAAATAGTAAGTTTTGAAGACAAAATTTTAGAAGAAATAGCAATAGAAATATCGGGTGCCAATGTACATACTTGTAATACATTGGTTTAAAAAACATATTGAATAAATATATTTTTAACAAAGCAATGCAAAATCATAATCAAAATGATTCCATTATACAATTATTATTTTTTTCTAAGTATCAATTTATTTATCGTATTCAAATACTGGCGTACATAAGAAATTATTAAGCCTTTATTTACATTCAGCACATACATTATTTTGTAATTTCGGATTCCCATCTATTTAAAACTGAACAATAAACTTTATCAAATTATTTTTAAATAATTTAGAAAGTATATAATTTAATTATTTTATTTTCAAAATTATTTCAAAAACAATGTGATTTGATTGGTAAGCTCACCCTACTTGATACATGATTTTTTTTTTATTTTCATAAAAACAACAAAAAAAAAACAAATTCTTTTTCCTCTTATTTTTATTATCTATTATTTTTATTTACCAAAATTTCGCTCAGTTCATCATAAAAATGAAATAATTGCGTGTGTTAGAGGAGCTAATTCTAATGCAATGCAAAAATAAAAACTGAAATAAACAATAGGAGTGAAGAGATACAAAGAACCAAAGTCTGCAAGGATAAAATCGTAAAATAACATGAAATTATTTTTTTTTTCTTTATTATTTTACTCGCTCTTCAAAATTTTAGAAATATGTATAATTGTGTGTATATATTTCGGTACCAAATTAATGGGTAAAGCTTTTTAAAAACTAATTTTATTTGAAGAAGAGAAAATTTCAAAGCTCTCTCACTGCTACTCAATCAGCTGTGATTAGACACCCATCAGCTGCGATTAGACACCAATTTTTGAATGAAAACTTCCCATTGCTTCGGAAATCTACTTGTATATTATCTTTGCTATTATATTATACAAGCTGTTAGCTGTGGAAGCGATTTTAAAATTGGTTCCCTTTGAGTTTATTTTTGTATGGTATGCTAAAAAAATTCTTATAAAGAAAAAGGATATATAAAATTTTTTCATAGTAAGGTTACTGGAAGCGATGTTAAAATTGGTTCCCTTCATATATGTATACCTACAGTGTTAGACTGTTACGATTTTATTTTGTAATGTAAGTTTTTTTCTTTTAATGAGTTTTATTTTATATAATGTTATGTTAAATATTTTTTAAAAAATTAAATAGTAGTAGGCTAGTAGAAAACAACATTTTCTCTTTCTAGAATTTCAATGTATGTATGTGAAGTAATTTTAAAATTGATTTCTTTGCAATATTATTTTATAAGATATGTATGGCGAGTTTTATATGGTTTTATTCAGTGGCCTACTATGACAATTTAAATTTATTTTATTTAAAATAAATTTTATTTCCCATAATAAGAGAATGAGTTTAAATGAAAAAATTCTGAAATTTATTTTTATAAAATATGAAATGAAATTTTGTAATGAACTGTAGAAGAAATATTTTTATTTTGTAACAAAAAAAAAATCGTTAATGAATTCAGTAATGAAAATGTAAAAAGAAATAATGTTAATTATAAAATTAAAGGGAACCAATGGTTCCGTTGGTTCCATGGACCCTTCGTCGTTGCTCATAACGTTACTCATATTACATGTTACTTATTATATTTAATTTAAAAAACTTTATTTTACTTAATAAAATAAGACTGAATTGAATTTTTTATAAAATAGTTTTTAATTCTTCTAAAAATTTAATTTAATTCTTCTTCTAATATTTTCTCTATTAATTCTTTTCTTTCTTTGGTTTTCTAATAATAGGGATCCATTTTTGTTTACTTTTCAAATATGCACTTCAAATATAAAAAAAACTGAATTGAATTAAACACATCAGATCTTTTGACATTTCACAAATTTAGTTCGAAAATTTACGAAATCACATGAAATACAGAACACCACATTTCATTCCGAGTGAAAATGAAATTTCATTCCGAATTGATTCCGAATTGTATTTATTTTATATACTTTTATATTTTTAGTTAGTTATTTCCAACGAATTAGAATTAAATGGAAGTGGCTATCCATACAAAAAGTGTCCAATGTTTTGGGTATATTCCTCTCTTTCTTTGGTATTTCCGATTGTCAAAAACAGAAATAGACGAATATATTCGTTCAATATATTTTCTCTCTTTTTAATGGAAATTATTTTGATAAATAAACAGGATAGTGCTCTGAATTTAATATGCCTCAATTTGTATGTATTTTGACTTAAATTTTTTTTAAAAATATGATGAGTAAAAATATCTAACAATAATGGATAAATTAATCAAAATTTATTATTAATACATATATGAAAAAAATATGAGAAATACAGCGCTTTCTAGTTTTGAATTTTAAAATATTTATTCTTTTTTTTAGATTTTAAATTCTTTTCTATAAGTTTTTTCAATAGATTGATTATAAAATTTTTTACATATTTGATATTTATTATATAAAATTATATAAACTTATTATTGCCGATTGTCTATCCTATACTTATAAATATGTAAATAATATGTTATTAATATATTTTTATCAAAACATTTTCTTTTTTCCACACCACCATTGAGGTAAAGAAATAGGAGCGTTTTTTTTAAAGTGGTTTCCCCAAGAGGCCTATTCCACAAGTTGAATTAATAATGTTGTTTTTTATTTAATAATTTTTCATTATATTTACAAATTTCAATAATATACTTATCATCGGCTCCTCTGTCATTATCGTATCATACGCTAGATTTATAGGGTCTGTTTCAGATTCATTAACAATTAGATGAAATATATTTAATAATTTTTGTTAACTTCATTATATTTACAAATTTCAATAATATACTTACCATCGGCTCCTCTGTCATTATCGTATCATACGCTAGATTTATAGGGTCTGTTTCAGATTCATTAACAATTAGCTGAAATATATTTAATAATTTTTGTTAACTTCATTATATTTACAAATTTCAATAATATACTTACCATCGGCTCCTCTGTCATTATCGTATCATACGCTAGATTTATAGGGTCTGTTTCAGATTCATTCCTTGTTTTTACTGCAAAATGGTTAGAGCATATTTTACTATGCTTTTTTAAATTTGGTATCCATTTTGCAGTTTGAATTCCTTCAATCCATCGTTGTTTCAAACCATCGTCTTTTGGGAAACTACAAACATATATATACTTTTTTTAAAATTATATCCAATATATTCAAATATATATATAATCCAATATATTCAAAATAAATATTTAAAATGATATTCAAAAAAAAAATTTCTTTGTCCGGATATTTAAATTATCCTAATACTACACTGTTTTGTTTAGAAGTTTTTAAAAATTCAAAAGATGTAAAATATAATACTTACATATGTAAAGACACGTAATTTTCTTTTTCCAAATGAGACTTACAGCCTGGAATGATACAAATCTTCTTTTTACGTTCCATTTTTCCTTAAAATTTGTAATTTTTTAACAATTTATAATAAAAATCAAAAATTTTATTGACTTTTTTTAATATTTATTTGATAATAACAAATTTTATTTTTGCCTACTTCATTGCTAGTATTCGTACTTTTTGAAAATTTCATATATCCATATATTACACACTACTGCTACATTTTCAATATTTCAGAAACATGAATGATTTTTTTTTTTCAAATAATTTAACAGCAATACTTTTCTGTGTAATAATAGAATACGGTAATAAAGTAAAAGAAAGTTTAAATTGAAAAAACATTGTTATTTTTATTAAGATTATATTTTGATACCATTTATTTTATTCATACTCAAAGATTTTACTAATTTTCTACTTAAAAAAACTATATTGGCCTACACTGAAAAAATTTTTTTTTTGACAATTGGAAACCCAAACAAACCAAACAGAAAGAGAAGTACTAAAAAAATATGGACAAAATGTTTGTATTTTTGTATGGGATAGCCACTTCCATTTAATTTTAATTCGTTGGTTATTTCCAAATTATGATTTGTTTCAACACCGCACACCAAACACTTAATACCATGATGTTTTCTCATTTTCTAAACGTTTTTAAAAAATTGGATATAGAATAGTTTTTATAAAAACTTTTTTAAGCGCTGGATTTGATGTATTTTTAAATATAACATACACTGCTTAATTTTCATATATCTTTACATTTATTTTTTTCTAAGTACTTTCTTATATACTTTTTTTTCTTTAAATGCATAGCAATAAAAATATTATTTATTCAAATTTGAAATGTACATAGTATTAATATTCAAATTTATAAAAAAATTAACAGCTACCTGAATGTATAATTTAATACGTATAATAAGTTCATTGATGATTAAAATGCACAATTCAATTTTTCAGAAACTAAAAAGGCATCGATTCATACATAAAAAAACCGCTTGATTGTTATGTTTATATGTAATATGCTAATGCTTCCATTTTAAGGTGCAATTAATGGTATTCGTATAGTAATAGATTCATCTGAGAGTTGGGTGTGTGCTGGGTGTTTTAAATTAATTTATTCTAAGCTAAGGAGTCTTTGTGGAGGTAAATAAGTTATTAAATATTTTATGGCATTATTGGCATATTGGTATACATTATATATTACACATATTTAAATGTTTCATAATTACAGATTATTACATTTTGGGAGATTCCGCATATCAGTTGAAAGATTATTTATTAACAATATCTCGAGATACTAACATCTAACTAGAGCTCAAAAAACTTTTAATTTGAAGTTAGTCTTTTTTTTAATATGAAATTAAATTATACATATATTATAATAATAAAGAATTATTAAACTAATCCTCCACTATATTATATTTTTTAATTTTTTTAATGAATTTTATTTTTATTACAAAATGTCGCTCAGTTCATCATAAAAATGAAATAGTTGCGTGTGTTAGAGGAGCTAATTCTAATGCAATGCAAAAACAAAAACTGAAATAAACAATAGGAGTGAAGAGATACAAAGAACCAAAGTCTCCAAGGATAAAATCGTAAAATAACATGAAATTATTTTTGTTTTTCTTTATTATTTTACTCGCTCTTCAAAATTTTAGAAATATGTATAATTGTGTGTATATATTTCTGTACCAAATTAATGGGTAAAGCTTTTTAAAAACTAATTTTATTTGAAGAAGAGAAAATTTCAAAGCTCTCTCACTGCTACTCAATCAGCTGTGATTAGACACCCATCAGCTGCGATTAGACACCAATTTTTGAATGAAAACTTCCCATTGCTTCGGAAATCTACTTGTATATTATACAAGCTGTTAGCTGTGGAAGCGATTTTAAAATTGGTTCCCTTTGAGTTTATTTTTGTATGGTATGCTAAAAAAATTCTTATAAAGAAAAAGGATATATAAAATTTTTTCATAGTAAGGTTACTGGAAGCGATGTTAAAATTGGTTCCCTTCATATATGTATACCTACAGTGTTAGACTGTTACGATTTTATTTTGTAATTTTTTTTTTTTTTTTTTTTTTTGCGTGGATTGGTGGGAATCTTCATAGACACAATGAGCCCCGTAGCTTCCATTGTGTGCCAGATTTTTACTGACTAAACCACACCCCTCCCATTAATACTAGTCTAACGGACTAACCATTAATTTATTGCTATTTTGATTTTCTTAAAGAAAAAGTTTACGAAATTCTATCGTATTAAATCTAGTGGCTTAGTTCTTTTAAGCCTTCTGACATCATTTTGATTATCTAGCAATTGAGTGGCCTCAACGTTAACATGTCCCTCCAGACGAGCTATATGCTTTGTTGCATATCTTTTTATTTCATTTTCTATGCAAGGAATTTTTAGATCTCTGTGCAAATCACTGTTGCGAACATACCAGGAGGCATTTACCATGTTGCGCAAGACTTTATTTTGGAATTTTTGTATACAAAGTACATGTTTTTGTTTGGCACATCCCCATATTTGTATGCCGTACAACCATATCGGTTTGAGTATCTGATTATATAACAAAATCTTGTTATGTATAGGTAATTTAGAATTACGACCTAAGAGCCAGTACATTTCTCTATACTTATTTTCAAGCTCAATTTTTTTCTTTTTAACGTGCTCTTTCCATCTAAGTTTGACATCTAATGTCATTCCTAAGTCTTTAGCATTGTTTTCTTGGGGTATATTGACCCCATTCAGATTTACCAATGGTGGTTGATTTTCTAATTTTTTATTTGTAAAATTTACATGTACTGATTTTAACTCATTGAGTTTAATTTTCCATTTCTTTGTCCAGAGGTATAGCTTATCGCTTGCTCTTTGCAATTTAATTGTAGCCTCGTCAATATTTGATCCTACTGCCATCAACGCAGTATCGTCAGCGAATGTAGCTACAGTTATATTTTCCATTTCTGGTAAATCATTGGTGTAGAGCAAATACAGTATGGGACCCAGAATACTACCTTGAGGCACACCCGTTTTAATATCTCTAATAGTAGAATACTCTTCGTCTTGTTTTATTCTGAATAGTCTGTTTTCTAGATATGATGAGAGTATATCTACGTATTGTTTAGGTAACATATTGTTTAGTTTATTTATTAAGCCTCGATGCCATACTTTACCAAAAGCTTGGGCTACATCTAGAAATATGGTAGAGCATACTTTCTTTTCCTCTAAAACTTTTTCTATTATGTCTGTTATTCTATGAATTTGATCGATTGTCGAGTGCTTAGATCTAAAGCCAAATTGATAATTTGGAATCAGATTACTATTTTCTATGATCGGTCTCATTCGAATCAATAATAGTTTTTCAAATAATTTTGATACTATTGGTAGTAATGATATTGGTCTGTAGGATTTGACCTCATTTATGGGCTTACCTGGCTTTGGTATTATATTATCTCTGCTATTTTCCACATATTCGGCACATACCTTATTCTTATAGCAGCGTTTATAATGCGTGTTAGCATTGTTATAGCTTTTTTCGGAAGTTCTTTCAGGACTTCCGATGTAATTAGATCAAAACCTGGAGCTTTTTTATCTCTGAGTTTTTTAATTTGTTCAACTATTTCACTCTCTGAAAATGGTGATATAACATTTTCTTGCCAATTATTATTTTCTTCAGTGAGATCATCCGAATCTGTCTCGTCTGGACAAAAAATTTCTTCAAGATGATCTGCGAATGTTTCAGCTTTATTTTTATTATCTCTCGCCCATTCACCGCTTTTCATTCTGATTGGCGGGATTTGAGAGATCGAGGTTTTTGTACTCTTTGTTGCTTTCCACAACGAGTAGTTATTTTCTCTTTTAGCTGATAAATTTTTTATATATTTTTCAAAATTTTCATTTTTAAGATCTTTAATTTTTCTTTTAAGATTCTGAGTTAACCTATTTAGCAGTTTTGTCTGCCGGATCATGCGATTGTTGCCATCTGCGTCTAGCTCTTCTTTTTATTTTTATCATATTTAATATTTCTCTAGGGTAGTTGAATCCTACCGATTTATATTCACAATTTTTTGTATTATTTCATCCAGCATTTTGAATAATTTTAATAAAATTTTCTACTTCAGAATCTATATCACACTTGGATATTAGTTTTGTTTTTATGTTTATTTTGTTTTCTATTTCTTGTTTAAAGCTAGCCCAGTCAGTTGTCTTGTTCGTTAGCAGAGGTTTCGACTGTTTCTTAATAACCTTTTCATATAGACTTAGTATGACTGCAGAGTGATCTGAGTCCAAATCATGGTTATCTTCTAGCTTAATATAATTGGGTGAAATTTTTTTTGTTATATAAAAATCAAGCAGATCAGGAGTTTTATTTCTATCAGTTGGCCAATAGGTACGCTTACCGGTAGATTGGTAAATGCAGCCTTTTTCTTTTATTTTGTA
Organism: Argyra leucocephala; assembly: GCA_963942445.1. NCBI lineage: Eukaryota > Metazoa > Arthropoda > Insecta > Diptera > Dolichopodidae > Argyra > Argyra leucocephala. The sequence continues at coordinate 101,560,137 of OZ012678.1, forward strand.
ATGTAAGTTTTTTTCTTTTAATGAGTTTTATTTTATATGTTATGTTAAATATTTTTTGAAAAATTAAATAGTAGTAGGCTAGTAGAAAACAACATTTTTTCTTTCTAGAATTTCAATGTATGTATGTGAAGTAATTTTAAAATTGATTCCTTTGCAATATTATTTTATAAGATATGTATGGCGAGTTTTATATGGTTTTATTCAATGGCCTACTATGACAATTTAAATTTATTTTATTTAAAATAAATTTTATTTCCCATAATAAGAGAATGAGTTGAAATGAAAAAATTCTGAAATTTATTTTTATAAAATATGAAATGAAATTTTGTAATGAACTGTAGAAGAAATATTTTTATTTTGTAACAAAAAAAAAAAATCGTTAATGAATTCAGTAATGAAAATGTAAAAAGAAATAATGTTAATTATAAAATTAAAGGGAACCAATGGTTCCGTTGGTTCCATGGACCCTTCGTCGTTGCTCATAACGTTACTCATATTACATGTTACTTATTATATTTAATTTAAAAAAATTTATTTTACTTAATAAAATAAGACTGAATTGAATTTTTTATAAAATAGTTTTTAATTCTTCTAAAAATTTAATTTAATTCTTCTTCTAATATTTTCTCTATTAATTCTTTTCTTTCTTTGGTTTTCTATTAATAGGGATCCATTTTTGTTTACTTTTCAAATATGTATTTCAAATATAAAAAAAACTGAATTGAATTAAACACATCAGACCTTTTGACATTTCACAAATTTAGTTCGAAAATTTTCGAAATCACATGAAATACAGAACACCACATTTCATTCCGAGTGAAAATGAAATTTCATTCCGAATTGATACCGAATTGTATTTATTTTATATACTTTTATATTTTTAGTTAGGTGGTTATGATGAAGTCCGAAGCGGAATTTCTCCGAAAAAAAATTCCGATCCGAATACGAAAGAATTGGTATGCTGAAGTCCCTTCGACTGCAAAGTCTGTGCAGAAATCAAAATCATATGTTTCGGAAGATTTTTTTTTTGTTTTCATTTTCATTTCAAACATTTTTATTTTCTTTTTTTTTATTTATTTTGTAAAAATTTTTTAATAGATAATGTATATGACATAAATGTATATATACAATATGCATACATAAATTAAAAGTAAAAGTTACAACTTTCTTAATTATATATGTAGTATGTATATATATAAATAATAATATATAATATATAAATTAAAATAATAGTAATTTTTTGTTACATCAGAGAAAATTTAAAATTCTCTAAAGAATGTAAAATATATATGTATCGTTTTTAATATATATACATATTATGTTATAATATTAAAAACAATAAAATATATTATTCTTTTGAAGCGCTTTTTTATTCCTAAATAAAAAAAAATATTTTTACAAATGAAAAAGAAATTGAAAAAAAAACTATTATTACATTTTCTACTTCTCCTAATATTCTAAATACAAAAATTGTATGCTTTATAATTCATTTCCGAACCATTCTAATACTTCCGAATGAGAAATTCCGGCGTACAATTTTCAAATTATTTTCCGTTCCGACGAACTTCATCATACAAAATTTCGGATAAATAATTACATTTGCAGACTGCGGAATACTTTCTGACTTCAGCATACCAAATTCGGAATGTAATCGGAATTTCACATTCCGACGAACTTCATCATAACCACCTTAGTTATTTCCAAATTATGATTTGTTTCAGCACCGCACACCAAACACTTGACACCATGATGTTTTCTCATTTTCTAAACGTTTTTAAAAAATTGTATATAGAATAGTTTTTATAAAAACTTTTTTAAGCGCTGGATTTGATGTATTTTTAAATATAACATCACTGCTTAATTTTGATATCTTTACATTTATTTTTTTCTAAGTATTTTTTTATATACTTTTTTTCTTTAAATGCATAGCAATAAAAATATTATTTATTCAAATTTGAAATGTACATATTATTAATATTCAAATTTATAAAAAAATTAACAGCTACCTGAATGTATAATTTAATACGTATAATAAGTTCATTGATGATTAAAATAAGTTCATTGATGATAAATAATTCAATTTTTCAGAAACTAAAAAGGCATCGATTCATACATAAAAAAGCCGCTTGATTGTTATGTTTATATATAATATGCTAATGCTTCCATTTTAAGATGCAATTAATGGTATTCGTATAGTAATAGATTCATCTGAGAGTTGGGTGTGTGCTGGGTGTGTGCTGGGTGTTTTAAATTAATTTATTTATTCAAAGCTAATGAGTCTTTGTGGAGGTAAATAAGTTATTAAATATTTTATGGCATTATTGGCATATTGGTATCTATAATTATAATTAACAAGCATTTAAGGTCCTGCGCAGTAGACACCTTTTTATTTTATTTCGATTCTCCTACTCCTTAATGAATTTCTAATATATGTAATATATAAGATTGTATATAAAACAAAAATGCGTACACAGTTGAAAATTTTGTACTCATATGATTTTATTGTTCAGCAAATACATTATGCATAAGTGAGATATTATGAAAATAATAAACAAAAGTAAACAAATCAGTTATTATAATTTATATTATGTACTTGCGAATGAATCTATGTACATATGCCAAAAAAAAAACAAAGAAACAAATTCATCTCAAATAAAAAATATAAAAAAGTATTTATATAGTAGAATTAGAGTAACTATCTATAATTATAATTAACAAGCATTTAAGGTCCTGCACAGTAGACACCTTTTTATTTCATTTCAATTCTCCTACTCCTTAATGAACTTCTAATATATATAATATATAAGATTTAATATATATTTCTCCCGATATTATTGTCATTCTCCCGATATTTTATCATTGTTTCTCTATCGCACTTATGAAATTTTTGTATCTTCTGCCTATGCTCTAACCATTCGCCGATATATCGGCTACATGAAAACCGGGCATACACTCACATCAGTCATCCATGCGCTGGTACTTTTCAATTCAATTAATATTTATTTGTATTCATATATATTCTCGCTCGCGCTTGTATATTTAATATTGTATCTCAGTTAGTAAAGTTTGTTTATTCATCTCACTCGCACTTGTATGTTTAATATATATTACACTAATAGTAAAATGTCATATGCGGGATCAAAATTATAAAAAAAAAAACAAAAAAAAATTTAAAATAATGAAAAGAGTTTAAGTAATTTATTGTTAGAAGTTTTAAAAGTCAATTTTAAATATTACGCATGTGGCATGTAACATGCATGAGACTAAAAAAAACTTGTGCGATTTTAAATAAAATGTTTATTTTTAAATTTCAAATTATTTGTTGGGCATAACACTAGAAATTGTTCTAATTTTTACTTATCATTATTTAGAACAAGCCAACAAGAGAATAATTAGATTTATGGAATAAAAGTCCAGTTTCCTTTCACTAATCATTTGTATTTATTTTGCGAGACGTCGCAAAGCACTGATGAAGGAAGTAAGTTGCTTCCGAAGTATCGATATTTGCAAAATAAATACAAATGATTAGTGAAAGGAAACTCGACTTTTATTCCATAAATCTAAATATATCACTAAAACAAATATTATATAAATCAAAATTAATAGGGAATAAAGTATGTTATAATTATAATAATGTAATGGTAATGATAATGATTTATGATAAAAATCGTACGGAAACAATATTGTTCTTGCAATTGTGTTAGCAGGTGTGAAAAAAAATTAAAGACTTATAATGTAGAAATTAAGAAAAAAAGAAAAAAAAAAAAACAGGAAAAAATGAAACTATTTAACTTGGCAATTATAAATTTATCTACAATTTTTTTTTTTTTTTTTATATATTAATTTTTTATTAATTTTATAGAATTTTCCTTTTTGTCTTCTTAATAAAAACTCGTTAGTTTATTTAAATTAAATTGAATTATATACAAAAAACAATAAGATTAGAAATCTAAGCTATGATCAATAAAACTAAATTTAATTATCTATTACGTATTATAAAACAAAATAGTATTATTAAAAACAAAATAAAGAAAAAAAAAAAAAATTTTGCATAATAGATGCGTGTGAGAAATTACAAAAGTAAATAAAAACATAACCTAAAAAATACAACACAAATTTGGTGTATAAGTTTTTACAAGTTACTTGCGAAAACTTAATCGAGAGAATGTTGTTGAACTATGTTGAACTAAGTTGAAAACATATGTTCTCTCTCGTTTTGAGAAAAAACTCTCAGTACAGAAGTGGTTTCTGCTAGAAACTTAGAAAGATGTGCGTTCAGGAACGGTCATAGTATTTCTTTTTCTTGTGCATTTCGGGAACGGTCATAGTACTTCAAGTCTGTAATAATGTTATATATTATTTTAACAAATTTTATAAAAATATACTTTTCAATATTAATATATTAAAATTTTTTGACTAATAAAAAAGCACACGCTTATAAAAACACTATGCAAAATTGTAAAATACAAAAATATTTATCATCGAATTGTGGACAACATCTAAATCTGCAAGTATTCCCTTTGTCATAAAATTTAGATTTTCTTTGACGTGTAAACGCTGCCTAAAGAACGAACAAAGAAAACACGATCAACTACATAATAATTACTGAACTACTTATTTGGACAACTGCAAAATTAAACAAGTGTGTGGTGTTGATTTCTGAATTCTGACGTTTGGTTATTTAGTTTAGTTTAGATATCAAATTTGTAATTACTAATTTGTAGTTTTCTACTCCAATAAATATATGCATTTGAAATTGTTAATAAATTAAATATTAAAAATAAAACATTGATCATAGTTATAATACAAATATCCCAAAGGAAAATATAATTGTGCTTTTTTTAAATTTATAAAACTTATTATAGTGCATATGTTAAATATCACGATAAATAAAAAATCATTCTAAAATGATTGCAAGTTTCTTTTTAAATATATATTACTATAGTATTACGATATTGATATTATTTTTGCAATTATTTAAGTTAGTACCGGGAGAAAATTCATTAGATTTGGATGGTGGTTATTCATATATAGGATGCTTCGAAGCAAATATGCAACTACTTCCACAAACAGCCGTATTTGCAGGAAGTGTAGATCAATGCATTGAGAATTGTGAATCCATATTTTTACGGTAATTATTATTAGCAACAATTAAAAATTATAATGTAATTCTATTAAAAATAAAGCTTAAAATTTCAATTATTTTAAAACCGAAATTTACTTAATTTAAAAAAAAAACCCATTAAATTAGTTATTTGAAATTTTTTTAGTTTATATTGACTAGTTACTATAAAATTTGTAAATATGAATACTTCTTCGATCATTAATATGCATTCCATAGATTACGCAGTTGTTTTAATTTTTAAATTTTTTTGTGCTAAGTACTTATGTATCTCTAATAAAAAATAATAATAAAAAATGGTAGTGATTTTACTAACAATTTATTTCAATTATTTAAACTGCTGCTTTTTTAAATATTTAATTAGTATTTTTTATTAATAACTAGAGGAGTTACCTGGCGTTGCTCGAGATATTGATAAAGTTTTAGGAGCTTTCTTTGTTTTTAATTTGGAACAGAAAATATTATTGGTGTTTCTTTTTTAGTAAGCAATTGGTTGGCTGCTGTATGTAGTTGCGTGAATTATATTATCTTATTTATATTCAAGCGTTTCTTTCCAATGTTTTAATACATATTATGTATTTTTTTGCGATAAAGATACATACCGAGCGAATACGAATTGATATTGCTGAAGATGAAAATTGCTTTTTGGGTTGGAATTGTAATAAGAAATATTTTTGGCAACTACATAAATTGCTTATTTATGCATAAGCGTGAATGAAACTTGTTTTATAGGTTAAAGAACATTTGTATTACTATACCCTGATAAAAAACATGCACATTTTCGCTGTAGATGCTGCACTGAAAAATATGGTGAAAATCGCACATGAGTTCAATTGAATTTATACATGGCGTCGGGAAAATTTTCAGCACAATTCTCCTCCATTATAATACAAATACTAATGCAATAATGTATTCTAATATAAATTTTCAGCAGTAGGCGCTTCTTTAAGCGCATTTTTCAACACACAAATCTGCATGAATTTCTGTGCTCTTTCAAAATATTTTCAGCACACATTTCACTGTTTCTTTGGGAGCATAATTTTCAGCTAATGTAAAATTATAAAAATTTGTTATTTCAGATATGGGATTTTCAAATTTGAAATTCATACGATAAATTGTAAACTAAAATTTGTCTAGTTAACATTTATAGAATAATTATAAATATTAACTAAAAAAACTATTATAAAAAAATCGAATTTTAGTTTAAAATTTGTCATATGAATTTCAAATTTAAAAGCCTGAGGTGTTAGAGGTGCGTTTACAATGGATCGCAGTACTTTTGACTGAAAACGTCCATAGCTCTAGACTGTATGTCCATATTGGTTTCAATATTGATTTGTATATCATTAATTTGCTATAATTTGATCGCTTGGAATAACGCGCTAAAGGCCAGTAGAGTTGGTTGAACTTTATTCTGAGTTGTCTGTTTTTTTGGACAATGTGAGTTCTCCAAGTAAGTCGGCGGTCTTAAATGCATAACCAAGTACTTTACTGAATTCACCTGTAGCAGTAGTTAATCGTTTAATTTTGCTGCAGGACAGATACCTTTACGATATGCAAACGCATATTGTAAATGAATTTTTATATTTTTATAGATTTTTTAGGTAAGAAAAAAACAAACAAGTTGCTAAATTTAATTTAATACCAATATTAATGTGCCTATTGCAACCTTCACTTTTTCATTCACTTCACTCTTTTTCCGGCCGCATGAAAATTTCGGTATCGCATCATTGACTTTTCAACTCAAAAAGTGAGTTTAAAGTGAATAAAGTGAAAAATTAATGTTGATATACATATGTAGGTAAAAATAAATTTTAACTGTTTTTATTTATATAATTTTTCTATAAACACTATTAAGCTACTAAGCTCTTATTAATAATAGTTACAATTATTATTACATTATATAATAGTTTTAATATATTCTTTAAATATCTTTTTCCTATTTTTTTAAAACACCAAAAATTTTTTCTTTCAAATTTCAACTTTTGTATGTTATTCACTTCAGAAATTTTTTTCACTTTTTTACTTTTACTAGAGCAAAAGAGTTAGAAAATCTTTTGACACTCTTTCTTATGGTAAATAGGAGAACTATACTCAATAATGGGGCTTATGATTGAAACCGAAACGGAAAACGAAACGAAACGATCATCACTATCACCTTCTTCACATTTTGATATGATTGAAGACGTGTGAAATAAAAACGTTTTCGAAAATTTTCGAAACTTAACTGACAGTTGTCAAAAACATATGTTTCAATTTTTTGTGGTTGTGTTTCTGTTTATTTTGATTTATTTATTAATTTATAAAAAAAATTAAAAATAAAGAAAAAACAAATTTCAAAACTAAAAAAAAAAGAAACAAAAAGTTCTTCTTTTATATAGAAAAGAATTTTTTTTAAATGCATTACAGTTAAAAATTTCACTTTTTTTTGTACTTTATATGTATTTATTTGTATTTACAAATTAAATGTTTTATTTTACAAATAAATATAAATGAAAGTAATTTCTAAGTTTATATTCTAATTTTTTATTTACAAAAATACAAATATAAACACCTAAATTAGTTATATAAAAAAAACTACTTACATTTTGTTTATGTTTATAAATTTTTTCTACATAAACGTTAAGAACAACTGAACGTTTGATTTTTGCACTACAAACGTTTTCCGATCGTTTTCAATCATATGAAAAATTATTTTCAAAACTAACGTTTTCCGTTTTCGTTTTCTGTCATACCAAATGGCAAACGTCAGTGATATTCGGAAAACGATTGAACGTTTTCGTTTTCAATCATAAGCCCCAATGTTAAAAACTAGCAATATTTATATTTAACATACTAGAATAAAAGATAATTGAAAATTTATATTGACATCCATTTCTTATCATTAACATAAGAAAAAAAGAGGTAACTACTGAAAACTATTTTTTAAATGTTGCTCAACATTGTTTCTTTTGTAATAAGTGAAACTTGCGATACCGATTTATTCCTCAGACGGGTGAAAAATGAAGTGAAAAAACAATGGGCTCTATCGTGGTAAACGTAAAAGTAAGTAAAACGGCAAACGTTTTAATTTGGTATTGTGATTACAGCAAGTCATAAAAACTGTAAACGTTAAATGTCAACTTTTGGAAACTAATTTTTTTCATATCGTAGTTCCCGCGCTGTTAGCGTTTGTAGAACAAAGTTTAACCGTGAAAATTAGTTTACGTTTGAAAAATTATAGTTCCTAAAATGTAAATATGCGTTATGTATTTTAATTCATTTATTCATTAATTTTACATTTTAAAAAAAAAAGATAGAAGAAATGCAACGACATAATTTAGAAACAGAAAAGACTACTTTAGAAAAAATAAAATTAAAAAAAAAATAGTTGAACTGCAACTGTTAAAATACAACAAGAATTTAGCAGATTCTCATGATGAAGATTTGTGATAAAAATATTTTTAATTAGTTGATTAGCCATGAAGGCATTTAAGATTTTCTTTTTTTTTAATCATGAAGACTTACTTTATTTATGTTTAAGTATCTTATTTTGTTTGTTAAAAGAACATTAAATTATTGAGTTTTACTTAAATATTCTATTTTTGGAACAAGGAAATAATATGCAAATTTTAAATTTCATTTAAAGTAGCTGTAATTCGCCTTCTACATTCTACAGCTTCACTATTATAAGTTGATATATCGGTATTTTTTTTTTGTCGTTTTGCCTAGTCCGTCTTTCACCAGAATTTTCATCCAATAGTTCGTCTAATAAATTTATTATGATTGCATCAATTTTTTATTTAATTTTTCTAATAACTAATACAATTAAATTAATTTGTCTTGTTTTATAAAGGTACTAAAATTCACTTTTCTTAAAAACATATGTACTTTTGGCAACTGTCAAATCAAATCATTTTTGATTTTAAATTATTCACGCAGTAACTACGATTGAAGGCAAACGTAAGGTGAATAATTATTACTGCGTGGTCACCGCATCACACGGTAACCACGATAAGCCCCAATGTGAATGTGGCGATAGGCAAATAAGACCCGTTTGCCTTGGGCATTTGGGCAATTTCTTACAAAATTTTTATAAACTTAAACTTAGCATGTTGGACTTGATGAAAAGATGTTTCCAGCGAATTTTTGGGATATGATCCAATGTTTCATTATAGACTTCTCTGGCAGTCATTCTTAGATGCAAAGCTTTTTTTTACCCCAAACCTCTTCTCGGAACTGGTTCACCAATGATTTTGGTTTTGGTCTTTTCGAAACAAACTTCAAAACAACTGATGCATATTACTGAAAATTTTCAGCACCAACTAACACATTAAAAAAGGTGTTGACAATTTTCACCAGTTTGTGCTGAAAATTTTCAGCACCGACTAAAACACTGAAAAAGGCGCGTGAAAGCACTTTGAACTTGAAACCGTTTAAATTCTCCCATTTACTCATATTATTGAGTGTATCTTGAACCTGTTCTTCAATTCTGTCTAGGTTTTTGCCTGAAATGAAAATGGCTATGTCATCCGCGTATTGTACGCATTTGACCGGGTGATTAATTGTATTTGTTATACTGTTTATTACGATTGTAAAAAGAAGTACACTTAGAACCGAACCTTGTGGAATTCCGTTTTCCATATACTTCTCTTCTGAGTTTGTTCGTCCCAGCGCGACTTTCATCTTCCTGTCAGTGAGGAAGTTGAGGATGTACTTTAAAATATTCCCAATCTTTATTAACTCTTAGATGACCTTCCTCCTCCATACCATGTCATATGCTTTTTCTATATCGAAACTGACTGACATATATATTTCTTCTCTGACAATGCGATTTTTATTTTTGATTCGAAATAAGATAGATTGTCCATAGTCAGAGTCGAGCGGTTTTTTCTAAAGCCTGATTGGAAATTAGATAACAAATTTTGGGTTTCAAGTTCCCAGGTTAGTCTGTTACTGACCAAATACATCAACATCTTCGGTGAAATTTAAATGTTTTTTGTTATTTATATTTATTTTCTTTCTTTCTTTGTCTCTCAGTTTACATAATTTAGTATATTTGTTTATTTTTACATTTATTTTTTGTTTATTTTAATTGTTATTTTTATGTTACATTTCATAGCTTCTGCAATTTATGTAATTTGTTTAAGATTAAATTTAGTATACAGCGATTTGTTAAAAAAAATAGTATATGGCCCGAAAAACCTAATTAATAAGGTTCAGCCGAAAATAAATTAAATTTTATTCAATTCAATTCAAAAATTATTTCATCTGAAATAGAAAAACGATTTTCAAACAAGTTCTGAGAAAAGAAAAAAAACGGTATTCCGTACAGTACACAGTTCGCGATTTGTAATGCATAACTAATAAATTTTATTCTTTTATTACTATTATTTTTAGAATTTTTTTCTAGATTATGTGATTCTATCTTTGATCTATATGATATGATATGTCAAAGATATGATATGTATACTATATCATTCATTATCTTTGCAATTAATTGTGTTTTTTTGTTTACATTTTTCCATATATATTTTTATATTGAATTAGATAATATGTAAATATATGGTGAACACATATACGATATACTCTTCATATAAACCAAAAGTAGATACGTATGTGTATACTCTTCTAATTATGAAAAATTGCCTCTATACTCCTAGCAAAGTCACTGGGAGAACAAAACTTTATACTTACACAAAACTAAAATAAAACTTAAAACGAAATCGTAATTCGATAAAATTCCGGAAAAATCATTCTGTGAATGGGCTAGAAGTATAGAGGCATTGCATGAAATATTCTCCTCAATAAATAAAAAATTTTGAGTAAAAATAATTGAGTTTCGAAAATTATATTTGAGTCTTTTGGGGTATTGAGTGAAAGTAGGACGGCATTTTCGTGTTTTGAGTAAAAATGGGACGGGATTTTAGATTAACAAATATTGTTCTAAGTGAATACTCTATTTATATGATTACTCTATGATATTATATAGATTCCTTCCTACATAATTGTTTAGGCTTGTTTTTTTATTTTGTTTTTGTTTTGTTTATAATATCTCTTAACATAAAAAAAGAATTGCAAATTTTATTTTTGTTTATTCTCTTCTAAAATTTCAATCATGATTTTTATTTAGTGCGTGAATGGAAATATAAGATAAAATTAAGAATTTAATGTTTGAATATTTACCTCGATAAAAAAATTTCAGCACTTCTTTCCCTTTTACAAACAGTATCAAAAAAAAAAAATTGTTTTACACAGTAAAATTTTGCGATTATTTTAGTAAATGTTGAATTTATGAAATCACTGCATATTTCAGTCATGAAAAAAATATCCGTTTCACACCCAACCCTATCCCTGGGTGGCCACGCACTTAAGTTCGTAAACGAACATAGGTTCCTTGGAATGCTATTCGACTCCAAACTGACATGGAAAAACCATGTCAAATGGATCAAGAGTCAAGCCACCAAAAGACTCAACCTACTGAAAATGATTGGTAATTCGACATTTGGTTCGGATAGAAATATGATGTTAAGGATTCTAAATACGATTATACTCCCAATACTAGATTATGGTTCGCCAATTTATGGTGGCGCTTCAGCCACCACTCTGAAGTCTCTTAATACTATCCTCAACACAGGCACCAGACTTGCCAACGGTGCATTTAGAACTAGCCCCATCTCAAGTATATTACAAATTTTGGGTTTCAAGTTCCCAGGTTAGTCTGTTACTGACCATTCTTTCGAAGATTTTACAAGCACAGTTTGTAAGTGCGATAGATCTATAGCTCTGCGCCTGTCTCGGATCTTTCCCGTGTTTTGGTATAGGTACTAAAATTTCTTTACGCCATGCTGATGGAAAGGTCTCCTCCACCCATACACCATTATATAGATTGAGGAAAGCTTCTTTCCCTTCCCAATTAAGCTTCTTGAGCGTCTCATACCGGATGGTATCTGATCCAGGGGAACCCTTTACTTTTTGCTAAGGCTAAGTCTAGCTCTGTTACCTAATAACAAATAGACGATACGAAGTCGGCCCATGACCTCTTTTTTGCACTCCTGATAAGTTGTCTACTCTCGTTCCTTGCCTTAACGAATTCCTTGTAGTGGTCTAAGTTCAGGGTGTTCATGTATTTACGGAATAGGTTCTTCCGTTTTTTAATTGCCTCTTTTATTTCACTGTTCCACCAGGGGACTTGCCGTTTAGGCTGGTGTTGGTGAACCGGGGTTTTGCTACCTGGGCTGCCTGAAGCACTGACTTAGTGAATGCCTGTTCTTGGGCGTCGATATTGAAATATCTACGTTTTTCAAAGAACAGGTTAGTCTTAGATAAGTTCCAGTCAGTTTGGTTAATTTTTCAATCGTTCCTTCGTTCCAGATTGCTTTCGCAGTCTAGCAACGTCAAGATGATTGGGAAATGGTCACTGTTATGAAGGTCGTCTTCGACTCTGTAATCGAAATACGAACCAAGCGTTGGGCTAGCCAGTGTCAAATCTATGCAGCTGTATGTTTTATGACCCAGATAGAAGTGTGTGGGTTGTCCGTTATTTAAAACAAGCAATGAGTATTGGTTAATGATGTCTTCAATCATCTTACCTCTCCTATCCGTAGATGTGGATCCCCAAATTGTGTTATGGTAGTTGAAATCTCCCATAAAGAAAAAAGGACTATCGAATTGATTAATTAAATCCTCAATGTCCGTCTTAGGTATTGGCTTCTTACATGGCATATAAATGTTGCACACTATGAAGTTAAAAGGATAACTAACCTTCACCTCAATAGCTGTAAGTTGAGTATTGATGCTGTACTCCTCGAAATGTATGCTGTCCCGTACAAGTATAGCTACACCTTCCTGGGCTCTGGACGTGTCTTCAGTATTCCTGTAATACACATTAAAGTTTCTTATGTCCGGCTCGTGGCCGTGTTTAAATTTTGTCTCTTGTAAACAGAAAATAAAAGAGTTATACCTTGTACAAAGTAAGTTAAACTCTCCGTAATGAGCGTATAGACCATTACAGTTCCACTGAATCATATTACTCATCGTCGAGTGGTAAAGTGATGGATTCCACTTCCGAAGAACTGGAACCAGTCTCCGTGGAAATAAGTACAGAATCCTCCATCTGTGCTGTAATTTTTTTGGCCCTCATTTTAAGCGCCTTCTGTTTCCTTGTGGAGAGGTCCTTAGGAGCTAATAGTATTCCAGGAGCTATTTGGAGAACTTTAGTATTTTTTGTGGTCTTTTTATTGGAAAGTTCAATTCCAGAGAAAATCGGACCAGCTACAACCTCTTGAATTGCTTTTAGTTTAGGCATTTAATGTTGTTGCTCTTGTTGCTGCTACTGTTATTTTTGTTGCTGTTGTTGTTGCTGCGGTTGATTTTCGTTTTGTTCGGAAGAACATTTGCAGCTACATTTTTTAATATTTTTGTTCACAACATCTGCATAACTATTAGTAGGGTGCCTATTGTTGTAGCGTTTGATAGCCTCCCTTGTGTCTACTTTTTCCTTAAATGAAATGTATTTTATTTCATATGCCTTTTTATATTTTGGACTCCTATAAAAGCATTATGCTGTCCTAAACAATTTGGACATTTTGGGATTTCAATAAGGCACCTTTCACCCTGTTCTGTGTGGGCCTTTTCACTACAGTTACCGCATATTTTATCTTTCTGGCATGTATCTGAATGATGACCATACATTAAACACTTAAAAACATCTTAGTGGGGGTGGAATGTACTCTCTCATAGGAATGTTTTGATATCGCAATTTAACGCTGCTTGGGATTGTTGTTGTTGTAGAATGTAACTAGGCAGAGGCCAGTTTTTTCTTCTTTATCTTTATTTTTTTTGTAAAGACTCTGAATCCAACAACGTGTTGATCCGCCATCTCATGTGGGATTTCTTCTTCTGTTAAATATGTGAAGTCCGGGCAAAAAATAACACCTTTGGAACAGTTTAGGCTTGTGTGTATCAGTACTTCAAAATTGTAGGTTTCGAATCTCTTAAATTTAATAATTTTATCTGCCTGGGCAGCGTTTTTAGTTTTAATGAGATATGTACCGTCTCTGAGTTTCTTGGCCTCTTCGATATCTTCTGCAATGTTGGCCAAAATTTTTTTTAATAAAAAGGGTGAGAAATTTTTCATATTCTCTCCCGAATCTGTTCTTTTTAACAGGAGGTACTTTTGTCCTTCCGTTTTATTTTCTATTGTTTTTGTAGCTCTTTTCTTCGGGGCGGGGTTCCAACCCCATTTTTATTTCGTGAAGGTCTTCTTTCAGTCTTATGTATATTTCTGGTTTTCGTTTTTAATTAATTTCAATTTAGTTAAAATTTTTTTTTCTTGTTTTAATATCACTTCTTTTTTGTGGAATAACCCACAGAGAAATAGATCCGTTTTTTTTTTTTTTTGTATTAGAATTTTTTTTGTTTTGCTTTTATAATATTTAGGGTTTTATTATATATATAATGTGAAAGAAAATAAAATTATTTTATAATATTTTTGAACAATATTCAGCACGTGTTTATACCTCTGGCTCTGTGTACATGTACAAACTGAAACTGAATAATTTTTGAAGAAATAAAAACAACCAACAATGCATATAAAGAATAAAATGTCCAGTTTTACTTTTTTTACTTACTTTTTTAAATGTTGATAGATTGTTTGTTTGTGTTCATAATTATATTATGTATTCATAGATATACTATTCATATCATTATCTACGGTAAAAAACAGACAAAATTAACAAAATCAAAATTGCTAAAAATTTAAAAATACATGTAGGCAATCTACTTTTCAGTATACTTTTCAATATAAATCAATTTGATATATTTTTAATTTTACAAAACCAACATTAATTTTTTTATGAAGTTTGAAATCACAAATTTCATAAATCACATTGACCAAGTCCAAATAAAAATATTAATTCTTTAAATTTTAAAAATGAAAGCAAAATTACAACAAATACAGCAATAATCTTCAATTCCTTCAATTTCTAATGAAAAAAAAATTCAATACTTTGATTTGTAATATTATTTGTGGTGAAGACCTACTATACCTATTCAAAGAACTTTGAATGCACGTATAGTTTTGTATGCACACATTGTGTAATTTTTAATTTTTGTCACCAGCAAAGTAGAAATGCGAGCAGCGAAATAAAGAAGTATCTATATACTACAGCTATAAGCACATTCGCATTCGCTGCACTGTTGGCAGCATGTAATTGCAAATAAAAATGTGCATCGGTAGTAGCATTGATTAAGAATACTATAAAGATAGACATTTTCATACAACACGAATTTTCACTTAACTTTTTCAAAATTCGTTTCATTATATATATTTTGCCCCGTTTATTCAATGGGTTAGTGCATTCTCTATTCTCAATTTGAATTTTGAAATTTTTGAATGTTTTATAAACGACTTTAATTCTGTAAATAATTTGTATAATATGTTCTGTTTCTCTATACTATTCTTGAATGTATATTATTGTTTTTAACTTTTTGTTATTTGAATTTGTATAATTTGAAATTTTTTTGAATTGATAAGTACCAAAATTTCAAATACAGATATTATTTTTATCGAGTAGTCTTTTAAGAAATTTTTTTTTTTTATTTTTGTCAATCAATAAAATTCATTGTAATAAAAGGATTTTTATAATTGTTGAATTGTGCGTGTATATGTATATTATTTGTAATAATAAATTATAAATTATAATATAAGTTTATAATGTTTAGAAAACAAAAATATTTTTCTTTTTTTAATTGAATAATTTTCAAAAATAAAACAATTTCAAAAAATTCAAATCATTTCATATCATATCATTTCCAATACATACATATATATATGTATAAATTTAATAGAGTCAAATTTTTGTTTTTAAAAGGTGTTATTTCAATATGTGGATATATATGTATGCATGGATTTTAAAATTATAAGAGAATTTAAAAATATTTGAAAAACTCATCATTAATTTTTGATAAACTTATAAAATATCTTAACGGTAGAATATTTTAAAAGTATATTTAATATGTGTTTTTGTTGAATTTTTCCCATGCATAATAGTGCGTTGCAAGTTTTAATTATATTATAAATAAATTGTGTGCTTACCAAGGGTTTAGGACAGCATTATGCTGTCCTAAACAATTTGGACATTTTGGGATTTCAATAAGGCACCTTTCACCCTGTTCTGTGTGGGCCTTTTCACTACAGTTACCGCATATTTTATCTTTCTGGCATGTATCTGAATGATGACCATACATTAAACACTTAAAAACATCTTAGTGGGGGTGGAATGTACTCTCTCATAGGAATGTTTTGATATCGCAATTTAACGCTGCTTGGGATTGTTGTTGTTGTAGAATGTAACTAGGCAGAGGCCAGTTTTTTCTTCTTTATCTTTATTTTTTTTGTAAAGACTCTGAATCCAACAACGTGTTGATCCGCCATCTCATGTGGGATTTCTTCTTCTGTTAAATATGTGAAGTCCGGGCAAAAAATAACACCTTTGGAACAGTTTAGGCTTGTGTGTATCAGTACTTCAAAATTGTAGGTTTCGAATCTCTTAAATTTAATAATTTTATCTGCCTGGGCAGCGTTTTTAGTTTTAATGAGATATGTACCGTCTCTGAGTTTCTTGGCCTCTTCGATATCTTCTGCAATGTTGGCCAAAATTTTTTTTAATAAAAAGGGTGAGAAATTTTTCATATTCTCTCCCGAATCTGTTCTTTTTAACAGGAGGTACTTTTGTCCTTCCGTTTTATTTTCTATTGTTTTTGTAGCTCTTTTCTTCGGGGCGGGGTTCCAACCCCATTTTTATTTCGTGAAGGTCTTCTTTCAGTCTTATGTATATTTCTGGTTTTCGTTTTTAATTAATTTCAATTTAGTTAAAATTTTTTTTTCTTGTTTTAATATCACTTCTTTTTTGTGGAATAACCCACAGAGAAATAGATCCGTTTTTTTTTTTTTTTGTATTAGAATTTTTTTTGTTTTGCTTTTATAATATTTAGGGTTTTATTATATATATAATGTGAAAGAAAATAAAATTATTTTATAATATTTTTGAACAATATTCAGCACGTGTTTATACCTCTGGCTCTGTGTACATGTACAAACTGAAACTGAATAATTTTTGAAGAAATAAAAACAACCAACAATGCATATAAAGAATAAAATGTCCAGTTTTACTTTTTTTACTTACTTTTTTAAATGTTGATAGATTGTTTGTTTGTGTTCATAATTATATTATGTATTCATAGATATACTATTCATATCATTATCTACGGTAAAAAACAGACAAAATTAACAAAATCAAAATTGCTAAAAATTTAAAAATACATGTAGGCAATCTACTTTTCAGTATACTTTTCAATATAAATCAATTTGATATATTTTTAATTTTACAAAACCAACATTAATTTTTTTATGAAGTTTGAAATCACAAATTTCATAAATCACATTGACCAAGTCCAAATAAAAATATTAATTCTTTAAATTTTAAAAATGAAAGCAAAATTACAACAAATACAGCAATAATCTTCAATTCCTTCAATTTCTAATGAAAAAAAAATTCAATACTTTGATTTGTAATATTATTTGTGGTGAAGACCTACTATACCTATTCAAAGAACTTTGAATGCACGTATAGTTTTGTATGCACACATTGTGTAATTTTTAATTTTTGTCACCAGCAAAGTAGAAATGCGAGCAGCGAAATAAAGAAGTATCTATATACTACAGCTATAAGCACATTCGCATTCGCTGCACTGTTGGCAGCATGTAATTGCAAATAAAAATGTGCATCGGTAGTAGCATTGATTAAGAATACTATAAAGATAGACATTTTCATACAACACGAATTTTCACTTAACTTTTTCAAAATTCGTTTCATTATATATATTTTGCCCCGTTTATTCAATGGGTTAGTGCATTCTCTATTCTCAATTTGAATTTTGAAATTTTTGAATGTTTTATAAACGACTTTAATTCTGTAAATAATTTGTATAATATGTTCTGTTTCTCTATACTATTCTTGAATGTATATTATTGTTTTTAACTTTTTTTTATTTGAATTTGTATAATTTGAAATTTTTTTGAATTGATAAGTACCAAAATTTCAAATACAGATATTATTTTTATCGAGTAGTCTTTTAAGAAATTTTTTTTTTTTATTTTTGTCAATCAATAAAATTCATTGTAATAAAAGGATTTTTATAATTGTTGAATTGTGCGTGTATATGTATATTATTTGTAATAATAAATTATAAATTATAATATAAGTTTATAATGTTTAGAAAACAAAAATATTTTTCTTTTTTTAATTGAATAATTTTCAAAAATAAAACAATTTCAAAAAATTCAAATCATTTCATATCATATCATTTCCAATACATACATATATATATGTATAAATTTAATAGAGTCAAATTTTTGTTTTTAAAAGGTGTTATTTCAATATGTGGATATATATGTATGCATGGATTTTAAAATTATAAGAGAATTTAAAAATATTTGAAAAACTCATCATTAATTTTTGATAAACTTATAAAATATCTTAACGGTAGAATATTTTAAAAGTATATTTAATATGTGTTTTTGTTGAATTTTTCCCATGCATAATAGTGCGTTGCAAGTTTTAATTATATTATAAATAAATTGTGTGCTTACCAATTTATTTATAAGATAATTAAAACTTGCAACGCACTATTATGTATGGGAAAAATTAAAATCAGAATTATTTTGTTTTCGTAGCTGTATATTTGCATATGTAATTAATTGAAAAGGTAAAACAGCTATGATTTTTTGCAAAGTACTGGGACTGATATGAGTATTTCCAGTTTTGGACAATATTTTTGATGAGCATTTTTCTCTTTGACAACAATTTTCTTAATTATATCTCAGCTAATAAATTCATAAAATGTACCAGTTACCCAAATCATTTTTTATATAAATGAATTTCTAAAGGAAATAATTTATTAAGGAAAAGACCCATCTTACAAAATAAGGGATTGTATAAATGGTGTGGAAGATTTAGATGGGCATATAAAACAAAAACTAGCAACAGAAGCACGTTTCTTTACGATTCAAGGTTTATATGAAAATTATAAGTACGCATGCGGTTAAAATTCATCCAAAAATAATTTGAAAGGAGAAACTTTAAAACCTTTCCTGTTTTTATCAATTTACTACTGAAATATCTTAAAGATCTAACACAGATTGGTTCTAAAACTGTTGCACCTGCTTGTGACTAATATATCAGGATAAATCGAAATACTTATGAATTACTCGGTAGAGCATTTTTTTATGATTGTAATCGAAATAAAATGTATGCTTTAATGTGACACATCTTCTAAAATCTGTCAGAAATTCTTTTATAAAACCCGATTTTGAAAACTGGAATAATGATATTATTAGCTTTGATATTATTCAGAAAATTGTTGCCGCAGATGAAGAATGCTCATCAATAATTTTACCTAAAATTCGCAGCACCCATATTCATTATAACACATTTGAAAAAAATGTCAGTAAAATCAGGTTTTAAATTTTGTAGTCATAGTACATATGCAGCTATAAAAGCAATAATTAACACTGCTCGATTTTTTTTTAATTTATTGACTGTTCATTTTGTTTTAAGAGTTAACTAGTTAATTGATTACTCAAATTCTTCAAATTTTAAAAAATTTTAAATTTTAAATTCACAACCGTTAAAAATTCTCTGTTTTTATTCTTAGAGGAATTGCTAGAATATCTTAAAAAAATAAAAAATTAAAACTACCAAAAATTTTTTTTCCATTAATGGAATGGCCCAAGTAATAACTGCTGTATTATCTTTATCGAAACATCAAATTGATAGAATTTTAATTTCTTGATGACGTGTAGACTGAATCAAGATCCGTTAGAAAATATGTTTTCTCATATAAGATCTGCTGGTGATTAGTGCAGAAATCCATCTGCACAACAAATTGGAAATAAATAAAAATAAAGTTTGCCTTGCGTTTTAGTTATAAAAATAGCAAACCATATTTTAAGGAATTGATGGCGTTTAGACTGGAAAGGGTAGTCAGATTTAATTATAAAAATAAAAACATTACTCGTAGCAAAGCATCCTTACATGTCTTCAGGAGCGCACTCGGAGTAGGTTGGATTACATAATGGGTTTTCCTTCTTTTAACTTTAATTTGTGGAGAGGTAATCCAGAAGGTTGAAGGGACTGCAAAAATTATGTTGCATAATTTATAGTTTCATCATCTTTTAAAGGTGTATCGACAGACTCATATTATTCTTTCTTCACTTTTTATTTTATTCAAAAGAATGTTGTTTACTTCAACCGCAGTATAATTTATTGATGTTAGAATCGCACGCTCGAAAATCCAACAGTGGGTATTTGGATTAAACTTTGTTCATGTTTGAATACACATTAATTCCTGTAAAGTTCACTACATCCCATGTCAGTGGTGAGCTCAATTTCTCAGGAACTTCCGCTATGATTCCCTCACTAATTTAAAACCAGCAAAACCATAAAGACCAGCAAAAGCTTTTTCTGATGTAGCACCTTTTAAATGTAGTCTCATTTTTATCGATATAAATTCAAAATGCGGGAATATATAACTGAAGCGCTTACTTCATCAGTTCTCGTTCCTTTCTGAACCACTGGAATAATTTGTTATTATTTCGTACATCCTGTAAGGTTCTATCTGAAGCTTCAAACAATAATCTATTAGCCATTGTACACTCGTCCCAAAGCAGTTTCTTTTTTGATACTACAAACTGTACTTTAATCTCACCATTTTTTGCGCATTTTGTTATTATGGTAAGACTATATAGCTATGCTAGGCAATATGGACTTACACTGGTTATGTGTTTGCACCTGTAAAAACTATAAAAAAAAATACAGAAACAAATTTTTGCATTTTTTTTGTATTAATTTTTTAATTTTTTCATCAATTCCTTAAAGCAAGTAGGATAAGAAAACAATTTGTTCTGTTTTGAAAGAAAAAAAAAACAAAGCAATTTGAAGTCACTCTAAAATGGAAATTTTTATAAAAATTGTGACGAAATTGGAATTTCTTCTACATACAAAAAAAAAATCATTCGTTTCGATTTTGCATGTGCATTTGAAAAAAACAAAACCAAATCAAGTACAAAAGTAACGTACATAAATTATAAAAAAAAAGATCATATACATTATGTATGTACATACATATAATATGTTCTATCTTTGCTACCTACCTTCTCATTATTATTTTTTTGTTTTTTTTATGAATAAAATAAAAGTTCGTGTATTAAAAATAAATAAAAATAAAAAAATTTACTGCAAAAAAGCAGGAAGTGTAGGGACAAAATAGCTTACAACTTTTGAAGCAACTTCAGAAGTATAGCCTTTCGAGGATTTTTTTTTGAAGGAAATTAAATTTTCTTGAAATTTTTCCATAATTTTTAGATTAATAAATTCTTAATTAACTTTTATGCTTAATTCAATGCTTCAGAACAATTTTATCAAAAGAGAATTCTTACGATTGCGATTCATTGTTTCAGAATATTGTGTTCCAAACTAAAAAAATTTAAACAACTGAAATTGGCATTTGAATTAATTTTGAAATATTTGTTTATTTCAATCTGTTAAATTTTTAATTATTAAAAATACATTTTTTTTTTGTTTTTCCAGATAGAAAAAAATCATCAAAAGAGCCTTCTACTTCTGTTCTATGTGCCGGAGAAGAACGAAGTGAAGGACTGTGCACTGTGACGCACTGGAAACTCCCATCCTTTTCTTAAAATTAAAACTAGTCTTTAAGATTAACCATTAATACGATTTTGGCTTTATTACTTCAGATATCTTTGATCAAACAAAATTCCATTAGGAATTATTGTAAGATACAAGATTTTATTCTAACACAGTTCGAACGGCTTAAGTCTGCTAACAAAGTTGTGACTGTCAGTTAAACGCAAACTTCGACATTGACATGTTGAGAGAGACGACTTTTATGACGTACAGCAAATTTTTTTATTTCGTCTTATGAGAGGAACCCTGAGATCCCTATGTTAGCATTACGAACAAAGCAGGGTGGGGGACATTAACAATGCTTCGCAATACTTTGTTTTTGGAACGCTTAGATAGTTTGAATATGTAGTTGTTTAGAACAACCCCATATTTGATTACCATATGCCCAGACTGGTTTTAATATCTGATTATAAATCAAAACTTTGTTATACGTCGAAAGCGTAGACGTTCGCCCAATTAGCCAATACAAATGTTTGTATTTCAGATCCAGTTCTAGTTTTTTTTTCTTGACAGGTTTTTTCCATCTAAGCTTTGCGTCAAGTGTCTGACCAAGATATTTTGCAGAATTTTGATATGGTATGATGACATTGTTTAATAGTACTGGAATGTGCCACTAAATGTTTTTATTTGTAAAGTTAACTTGCGTGAATTTAGCTTTAAGTGGATTTTGCTTCAGTTTAATTCTTCACCTTTTGCACCAAATGGAGATTTTGTTATTGGTTTGTTGCAATTTATTTGTAACTTCATTTATATTTTTACCGATTGCTAATATAGCTGTGTTATCTGCAAAAGTAGGTTCCGTCGTTTTTTCTATCTCTAGAATATCACTAGTGTATAGTAAATATAGGTTTTGTAAATAGTTCTGGATTGTCTCTTCTTTCAGTTACTTTATATCCCTTTTTAACTCTTGAGACTTGGAATTAAGGATTAGTTTTATCAGCTGGATCATGTGTCTTTTCTATAATATTTCTAGAGAAGTTATATCCAACTTTTCTTGATTTGCAAATTTTAGTGCTTTTCCATGCAGCATTTTGGATAAAATTTTCAGCAGCTTCTTCCAGTTCTTTTTTGTTATTTATTGAAATATCCTGATCCATGCATTCTTCTAGGTTTGATCTAAAACTGCACCAGTTCGTTCATTAATTGCACAGGGACGGTTTGCTAGTTTTTCTCACCACACATTCATATAAACTTAAAAGTACTGCTGAGTGATCAGCCAAACCATATACCCCTGTTATAACACACCAGGCTATGCAATTCACATCGGAATAATCGTGTCATTTGAATATGAAATTGGTATCATAATAGACATAAGATACGACAAAAAAAGTGAACCAGCACTTATATATTAGTACAATTTAGTACAAATTCTTAAATATTAGTTTCTTTATTCAGTATTTGTTTACATTATGGATTGCAATTTTTAAATTTTATTAACCAAGTTAATAAAATTAAAGCATTAAAAAGTGAAATAAGATTCAAAATTTAACAACATACATATCTACATAATACCTGATAAATACAATATTCATAAGGTTCAAAATTTTATTTTTGTATTTAGGTACGACAAAAAACACATTTTAATATTTTAATTTTTATTTACAAAACATAACAATTTACTTTTAATAATACTTTTATTTTGTAAATCTAACACAAAATTATTGAAAAATTTTAACTGTTCCCTAATAATTGAACCCGATTAAAAATACGACAATGTTTTAATTTAATGTAAAAATTTTCGTACTAAATTTTTGCCTAGGCGGAAAATGTTGTATTTATCGCCACATACGACAACCGTTCTTTTGTTAATCTATTATGATAGAGGTAATAGTTTTCCTCGACAGTCATGAAATTTACTGGTATCCTCTTCGTTATGAAGAAGTCTATTAGATCGGGAGTTTTGCTTCTATCTGTAAGCCAATTTGTTGGCTTTCCAGTGGAATTAAAGAGACATTTCAGTTCTCTAATAGCCTGTTTGAGCTCTCTACCTCACGTTAGTGTTATCCTGGATCCCCGGTGAACGTCAAAGCCAAATGCTTAATTTGGATCACTTCCTAGGATAAATCTATCGCCTATTTGTTGAAGCATATCCTTAAAGATTTGTTTTTTATGGCATAATTGGGTGGACAGTATATTGCTCCTACCTGGAGACTTTGTTTCGTTAATGTTGTTTTTACCACACTGTTGTGTTCAATGTTTCAATTCATCTTTAATGATGACTGCTCACCCTCTTGTGTTGGGTTATCCGTATGAAGTGCATAGTCAATGCTTCATTTCTTTACAGCTGTGGCATTCAGATATCAGAAAAATGTCAATGTTTTTTTTAGCATCAATAGGGTTTCTAATTCCAATTTTTTGTTAAGAACTCCATTGGCATTCTAAGTTAAGATTTTAATACTCTTTTCGATTATTTGAAGTACGCGGTGTTACAGGATACTTTTCAGTATCTTTCTTTTTTTCTAAATTATCTAGTCTTCTACTAATTTTTTTCTATCATCACTAAGATTTTTTCCATTGTTTTCCAAACAACGTTATTTTCATTTGATGAAGTATAATTTTTCCCGGAACACTTTTCCTTGGTGTTTGATGCGTTTTAGTTTTAAACTAATTGGATTGGTTTGATTGAATCGCCATATTAGCATATGTAACATCTTTAATTATGTTACTTGATGTGCATTTTTTTTATCTTTTGATTTTCCTTTGGTTTCATATTTCTTCTTCGTTTGAGTTCTTTGGCTACAATTCATCCACGGTAGTTTACTGAGTGGGATTTTGACAGTTTGAACATTTTGGTGCAGTTGTTTTGGGTTTATCAATCGGTTGATAAATGATTACCAGCCCATTTAACACATAATGCTGTCTTATAACAGAACTTCGTGGTATGCCTGTGTTTTTGGCACTTTCTGCATTGGGGAATCGATTTCCTCTTTCTTGGAGCCTCGATGTTAAATCTTACGTTATGTATATTTCTGATGTTATCAATTTTCTTGTTACTTTTATTGCTTTCGAAGGAGAGCATAAATAGTGGAAATGAAACTAATATCTTCTCTTCGTTTTCTTTGATTTTTTGCTTCAAATTACTAGCCGCGATTATGTAAGAACCCCTGAGCTTAAGTATGCCATCCAAATTTATCTGTATTTTGATTGCTTTTGTTAAATTTCTGTAATAAAATATTTAATTAATTATAATTACTATGGATTCAATATCTATAATTATAATTGACAAGCATTTAGGACCTCCGCAGTAGATACCTTTTCATTTTATTTCGCTTCTCTTTAATGAACTCTTAATATATAAATAAATTTGAATGGAATAATATTTATTATCATACATACATTTATGTTTTGTAAATCTTCATTTAAGTTTTATGTACATAAATCTTCCTTAAGAATTTAAATTTTCACACTAATTCAAAAAATAGTGGCGATTTAAATTTAACAACTTCCATAAAAAATATAAAAATTTAATTTTTCTTACAATAGATGTCACAACACTCAACATAAAAATTGTTGTTGTTGTATCAAAAAGTCAGATGTATATACATAAAGAGTCAAAAAGTCAGTTGTATATAAAAAGTCAGATCCATGAAATGTATCTAGAATTTTTTCAGATCCATTTTCATTAACCGCGATACATTAACCGGTGCATTTACCACACCGTTCAGTAAACAGGAGTGGCAGCACGTAAAACGTTTACGTTCAAAAATCAAAGTGAAGTATTTTAACCTCAAAGATTTTTTTTGGTAGCATGTAAAACATCACGTTGAAAATTTATTCCGAAAATTCGAAAAAATATTCCGAATGTTCGAAAATTATTTTGACAATCAAACTAACCTATTTAAAACTTCAAAAAACATATGTTTTTCAAATTTAATGGAGGTTTGAAATAAAAAGAAATGAATTTAAATTTTTTAGAATTTTTTTTTTTTGAATTCTTGTATTTCGCCTTATTATTTTCAGTTTTGAAGAACAAAATTGTTATATAAAAATCGCAAAAATAATAAAAATGATGTGCCCGTTTTAATAGATATAGAATTTATAATAGACTAAAATCAAAAAAAAAAATAAAATAAATGTAAACAAACCAATTCAGTTGATATTTTATATGATGTTTTCAATGAACTAATACATATAGTATTTTATTTAAAGAAATTAAAACACTCAATTATTAAGAAATTAAAAAAAAAATTATTTTATTTTCACATAAAAAATGCTTGAATTATCACAGAAATAAAATAATTTTTTTATTGCAAACAAAAATACTTCAATTATTCCAGAAATAAATATATCAAAAGAAATTAAAAATTATAAAATAAAAATAAAAATTATAAAAACTATAAAATTTAATCTTCTTAAGAGTAAGTTTAATCTTCTTCAGTAAAAATTGGCGTTTCAAATGTTACGTACTGCTAAAAGTAGCGAAACAAAATTAAAATTGGCGAAACAATTTTACGTGAATTATATGTTTATTATTTATATCTAAATAATATAGTTTATACAAATAAAACACAAGTTCTTTAGAACTAATATTTGTATTTATTTGGTTATTATTATAATTATAATTTATCAACCTTTTGATTGTAGATGAATCTTAAAACTAAATTTTTATATATTAAAATTTAATTTCTTACAAAGAATCAATTTTTTATCAAAGTTCCAAAAAGAATTATTTGGGGTTTTTACACGGGTATTATTTTTCTGCTGAATTCTTTTTGGTTTTAGGAAAGAGGTAATAGACGTAAGGGAAAAACTCTACACTCGTATTCTTTTTGTAGACTTATTTTTCATCAAAAAATAAAGTGTTTCTCGCTGTTGTTAAACTAATACATTGACATGGTTATGTATGTATAATGTAGTTTTATCCATATATTTTAATTTTCCTTAAAAATATTTGTCAAAGTCATATAATCAAATACATACTAGATTAAAAAATTTAAATCTTATAATTATAAATATTTAATTTGGTTTTTTTTTTTTTGACAAAATATAATATACACTAACACACGCTCAAAATATGGTATTCAAAAGAATACCCATATAAAAACTGAGCTGTTGTAGCGGAGAGAATTTAAAAAAGAATACAGCAGAAAAATAATACTCGTGTAAAAACCCTCATTAAGTGTTATTTTTAAAAAAGGAAATTAAGAAATTTGGTTTCGTATTACAACATTTAGAATACATAATTATTACATTTTATAAAACCAAATTTCTTCATGATAAACAAATAAGTTTTATATTTCAAAAGAACAACTAAACAAAGTACATAACTTATTGCATTTCATATAATTTCTAAAAAAGAAAAAAAAATTTTCTTGTTACCAAAGAATAATAACCATTTAAAATTAGACAATTAAAAAGTATTTCACATTGTTTTCGAAAATATCTGTTTGAAGGAAAAACTGCATTAGGTAATTTATTATTAATGGATTTTGTTTTATTTTGACTTTTTTTGAAAAATAAAAGTCAAATGGTTATTGACATTAAATAAAATTGTATTGAAATATTTGACTTTTGAAAATAAAAGTGAAGTAGTTATTGACATTGAATAAAAATTATATTGAATATTATTACGAAATAGTATCTTAATAATTGTATACGATTTCAGATTTTATAATTATGGAAATGTCTATTTATACCCTTGACAGACTATACTTCATTATGAAGTAAAGTTTAATGAAGTGGTGACAGATTAGTTATTTAATTATTACTTTTTTTTATATTATTTTATAAACAATAAAAATGGAAAATAAAAAAGTTATTTTGAATTTTAGCTTGTTAAATTATTTAAGAAATATAATTAAACTTAAAAGAAAACAGATTTATCATTTATTAAGAATTATTTTGTTGCAAAAAAGAATAAGTTTTTGGGAAATATTCTTTGTGTGAAAAAATCCAATGGAAGGCAAATGCTAATATAAATAAAAAAAAAATTTGAATACTCTATACTATACGTTGATTGGTTGGTTTAATACGTGAACAATAAAATAGGAAAATGATAATTATGAGTATTAGTAATGAGTCAGTTTATTAATTATCGACAGCCTTTTGCGAAAACAAATTAATACAACGATCAGTATAAGTACTATGAATGAAATAAATATTAATATGCTTAAATATATATAGAAATTGTTATTTTCATATTTTATTTCCTTTTTTTAATATTTTCAATTTGCTTTTAAATTATATCATTAAACATTAAATTTATATTATCATTTTCATATTTTTCCAAAAAATTTGATATGGCAAAACTTTGCTTTTAATTCTTTCACATTATTTTCAAAAATATTTGCATTTATTTTAATAGTACATTTACTAAAGTTAAGTAGGTAATTTTTAATTTTAATTTTCTTTCGTCACAATTACTACTAAAACTCGTATTAACCTGGTATTTTATTAATACTGTACCTATTTCTATCTTAATTACTTCCGAAACATTATTAAACATTTTTAAACAATTTCTTTTTAAAATACAGTTAAAAAACTATAACTAAATTTAATATTATCAAAAGATATATCGAGTTTACCACTGTACTTCGACCCAAGTGCATGCGAATTTGTGCGGTGTAATTAATAAAAAAAAAAGAAAAAATTTAAAATTTAAAATTCTAAAATTAAAATGAAAAAGAGATAAACAAAAACAATTGAAATAGTGCATTAAATAAACAAGAAAAAAAGAAAAAAAAAATTATTAATATTTAATCTAAATTCAGTGTCAATAACAATATAATTATTAAAACGGAAAATTAGATTATAATAATTGCATTAATCAAAATATTTATCTAAAATTAACAATAGCCAAAACTTATAACAATTTTATTCCATTCTCTCCTTATATTCTATTATTTTATAAATGTTGTTAACTCTTCGTCTTAGCTGACAATAGTAAATCATGACGCGCACGTACATAACATACTCGTTCTTGTTCAAATTCAAACCGTATCCAATACATTATCTTAAGCCCCAAATTTTTTTTTCTTTTCTAAATTTCTTTTTCTTTTGTAAATCTCTCATTAATTCATTATAATTTTTGTTTTATTTTTGTTTTTTTGTTGTTGTTATTACCGTAGTTTTCTCAGTGTTCTAACCTGCAGTGAATGTCTCTGAGAATATTTCTACACTCAATAAGGTATTAAAAACTGTTGTGTGTAGATATTGGTCTCAGTTGCATTCATTACAGGGGTGGTACAAGTAAGTGGTAATGGGCCAAAAAGAAAAAAAAAACTTAAAATTTAAAGGGAAAAAAGATTTTAAAAATTTAAATTATTTATTTATTTTTTTTGGGTTCTTTTTTTTTTTTTTTTGTTGTTTTTTATTTTTGGATTACTTCTGTTAATTTTAATTTATTTACCTTTTCTATTGTAAATTGTTCACTATAATGTTTAAGATAGATTTTTGTAACATCCGCGGTCTATCAACGAATTTCCATTCCGTCGAAAGCCATCTACGGCTTCAAAATCCAGCAATTCTAGCACTAAGTGAAACACAAGTTGTAAATAATGATATTAATTTTAATATCAATAATTATTCGCTTGTGCCACTTTTTATTCCCCATAGAGGGATTGCTTTGCTTTGTATATACGAAATGATGTAGCTTATAAGACACTTCAAAATTTTGAGTGCTCCAACCCAATTTATCAATATAATTGGATGAAAATACAAGTCGATAAGCGCATCATTCACTTCTGTTTTATTTACAGATCGCCTCAAGCGAACCAGCTAGAAACTGATATGCTTATAGAAAGTCTATCCAATCAGATAAACTCAATTCTGGAAACCACTCCCGAATCTGAGATTGTTTTGGCGGGAGACTTTAATATTCATAACAGGGACTGGCTTCACTTTTCGAGTCACAACAGTCCCGAAGGCAAACAAGTTGAACTTTTTTCCAACTTTTTCAACCTTTCTCAACTTGTCAAAAGCCCTACGAGGATACCAGAACGGACATGTCCTGGATTTATTCCTAACTACCCATCCAGAGAAATATTCAATCTCTGTTAACTCTCCGCTAGGTGGTTCCGACCACTGTCTTGTAAGCACAAGCTTCGAAGTAGGCACAACAACTAGTTCTTCTAATTCTCCCAAAAGACTAGTTTGGCATTATCACCAAGCTGACTGGGAAGGCTTCAACAACTTTTTGAATGCATCGAACTGGTCGTTGTGTTTCCAATATAAAAATGTCGACTTTGCTGCAGAGGTGATTACCAAAAGGATTCTATTAGGAATGAAAACCTTCATTCCAAATAGCCTTAAAAGTATAAAACGAAATCCCTCAGGCTGGTTTAATGACCTCTGCAGCAAAGCTCTGAAATCCAAAGAAGAAGCTTATAAAAAATACAAGAATAATAAAACTGATTATTTGCAGCCAATTCCACACTCTCTAATACAGCCCAAAATCCGCCAACAATCCCTGTTGTTAATTCTTCTATTGGAAGGATATACTTCAGAACAAGAGCTGTAGTAAAAGTCTTGAAGAATCTTGATATAAAAAAATCTACCGGTCCCGATGGTATACCTGCGATTGTGCTGCGACACATTGCCTTCGCCATTTCTAAACCTCTACGCAACTTATTCTATTTGTCCTTTTCTTCAGGAACTTACCCGTCCTATTGGAAAGTTGCCCAAGTTTATCCTATTCCTAAAAAAGGTGACAAAAGCAATCCTTCGAACTATAGGCCCATAGCTATTACTTCCATTATTTCCAAAACGATGGAAATCTTAATCAATCAAAAGTTGAAGAAATATCTTGATAGTAGAGGTATAATTCATGATAGTCAATACGGCTTTCGAGCTCAGTAGCATCATACGATTTTCATACAGCACTCTAGTAGCATCATATGGTTTTCTTAAAACAAATAATGCTACAGCTTCAGCAGTCAACTCCAAAAGAACAATGATGACTGGTGCACTCAATCACGACCTAGCCAAAATTGTCGACTGGGGTAGAACAAACAAAGTCGAGTTTAACACTTCAAAAACTCAAAGCTGTCTTGTTAGTAACAAGCTAACAACATTCGAACCAATTCTCCGGCTTCAAAATGAAGTTATTCAGCGACTCAAAGACTTGAACATTCTCGGGATGCGATTGAATCAAAATATGCACTGGAATGAGCATATTTTCGATATTGCGAAAAGCGCCGCCAAATGTTTGGGTTAAAAAGCCGCTGCAAAGCTTATTTTTCATCTCGAGACCTCTTAAAAATCTATAAAGCATATATACGACCCAAGCTCGAGTGTAACTCACATTTATGGGCAGGTGCACCAAAAACTGCTTTAAATTTTTTGGACAAAGTTCAAAACCGCGCCATTCGTCTTATAGGCGACATAAACGTGACCTCATCCCTTATACCACTTGGTCATCGTCGTATTGTTGGAGCACTTTCTCTATTTTATAGATATCTACTTGGTGTTGGCACTTGTTCCGAGGAATTAAAGTCACTTCTTCCTCCTCAAGCAATTCTGTCGCATAACACGAGAGGCATCAAGTGCACACCCTTTCACAGTGGAAATTCCGAGATGGTTTAAGTCCGGCTATGGAAATTCTTTTATAGTAAGAACATCTCGATTGTGGAATCGTGTCCCAATCGCAGCATTCCCAATGAGAGAAGGATTTTTTATT
The DNA here is from genome assembly GCA_963942445.1 of Argyra leucocephala. NCBI lineage: Eukaryota > Metazoa > Arthropoda > Insecta > Diptera > Dolichopodidae > Argyra > Argyra leucocephala. The sequence goes on from OZ012678.1 coordinate 101,591,623, forward strand.
TATGATTTACAGAGATTTAAGACGAATATTAACAACATTGTTCGCTCTTTCCCACAAAACTTTTATTCTTCCTTTTTCTTTCCTTTCCTTTAGCTATCCTTTCCTTTTTCAAATGGTTAACGGTACGCAAGTGCTAAAAGGTTCAAAACCTAAGTTTTGGCTATAATATAAAAAAAAGAGATAATTGTAAATTTTAAAGATCTTTATTGTTCTCATAATTAAAAGTTTTTTCGTATTTTATAATTACTTGTGATTCAAACATTAATTCCTTGTTTAATTCATCACCTATTGGAATAAATAAGATTTAGGTACGGTTATTGTTTCTCTAGGGATTTTAATAACGAATATAATGTTGTCTTTATTATCGACAAGAGCGGCAAGTTTCATGTTTTGCAGCTTATAAAAATCAGCATCATATTCTGAGACTTCTTCGTCTGTAAGTATGTTGCTATGTACTAATCCTAACCTAACGGAGGCTATATTATCCTAAATGTGTTCAACATTATCTTCCAATATTTTTAATTTAAGTACAAAATCTTTATATGCTATTTGTTTATATAATGTTTGGTGTTGATCCTTAAGTTGGCCTATTAAATTTTCAACTAACAACCGGTCATTTTCGATTATTTTCTTAAGTTGCCTAAGGCCCATTTTTTCTTCTTCCAGTAAAAGTATTGGTAATTAAACTATCAGTTTACTTTACAATCACAGTAAACTGAAAGTTTTTAAAATTTGGTTTTTTCATCGTGTCAGTTTTCATACTGGCAGTAATAATACAATTTTTGATTAGTAGTAGATTTTTGAGTACTTTTTTATATTTTTTCATAACAAGTAAACGTCAGTTTTGATTATTTTGAACAACAAATTGGAATTAATTTATGTTGATTTTGTAAATAAAGAAAAAATATGAAAAATCAAGTAAATAATAAGAAGATTAGCTATAATTTTACAGCAGATGAAGCAAAAATTAATCTAAATTAACATGGATATCAGAAATATGATATGTAATACTTAAATAAAATGTGATTTTTTTTTTAATTTAATTTTTTTTATATATGAAGCACATGAGTTTTTAATTAATTTTGAATTACAAATTAATGAATAGTTTTTGAAGAGTTGGTGATATTAAAGCCACAAAAAATGTTATAAAAAATTAGCAAAGGGTATTTATTAATTACTTTGTTTCAGTTACGTTGAAAACTACTCTCTTATCAAAACTGATCTCTAAAGTTGCTGTCATTGTTAGTTGTTCTTCTCATATTATCTTCAGAACTATTATCATCGTTATTACCGATAGTATTTGAAATTACAAAATCAATTGGAATTAAAGCATCTACTGGAGAATCACTTTCTTTTAGTTTTCGTGCAATATTATGTAATACTGAGCATGCCACTACAACAACCAATGCAGTATTAACATTTATTCGCATACCAAGTGACAAAACCGGAAAACGTTTTTTCAGTACTCGTTCTATAACATTTCAGGTTCGAATTTGAGATTCATTTTAAAGAATTTCAACTTGCGTTTGAGGGTTGGATAGGGGCGTTATCATATACGAACAAACAAGTATATCAACTATCCCCAAGTATGAAACAATTCTTATAAGAATCACTCTCCATTTTTGCTCTGAAACACGAGTTACGAAAGAAACTAGTATCGTGTGCAGATCCTGGCCAACGGCTGATAATGTCAATTATTTCTAAATTGGAATTAATGACGGCTTGCACATTTAATGAAAATTATCCTTTTCGGTTTCGGTATATTTCAGCATTAGGCTCACCGGTATATTTCAGCATTGGGCGTAGGACTGTATCCTGATATGAGTGCAGTCTATTGCGCTTAGCTTTTGGAAATCTACTTATTCTGAAAAATGCTAAGTTTGTAGATGAAATTTCTTCTGCAGTCAGTGGTAAGGTTATATAAGCTGGTGCTAATTTAGTTATAGCTATACTAATTCTTTTAACGATAAGTGAAGCAGATGAGATTTATACATCAATAAAATCAGCCACGCGTATTAGCATGCTACCTTCTGCATAGAATCTTAATGTCAGTAGTAGGATTTGTATTGGAGTAATTACCAGAGCCCTAATAAAATAAAAAGAGTAGCAGTTAAATAATTACAATAAAACCCTGATATTTTTCGAGTGTATTCAAGGCATAATTGTGAATATACACAAAATACCTTGAAACTTTTGGTTCAATGTCATTTATTATTAGTCCCAAGATATGATGAACAGAATTTTCCAAAATTTTACCCCTTTTTTGTCTGTGAGGTATTAATGTTTGGATCCTTTTTCTTATATGGTTTAAGAATATTGATTTATCTTCTATTTCCATTATTTTGATGTTGCTTTCTAAATTGTTTACGATTCCCTCAATTTCCTTACGGTTTACTATATGTAGTATAGTGTCATAGGATTTTACTACCTGAACGTCTTCTAATTTTATTTCAGAATATCCTAAATCTGACTTCACCTCTTCAGTTGTGAGATGAGCCTGGGCTGTTGTTATTAGTGTTAGTATCACTAATATTTTGATGATCCATTTCACCTACAAATTTAGATTTTCTCTTAATATTTGAACTATGTACATTTTGTAAAGTGCTTTTTATAAATTTATGTTGTTCCTTATGCCTAACGCTCTTATAATTTTTTATGTATCCCTCACTTCTATTTTCAACATATTTTTCCCGGTTCCTATTACGGTTGTGTATATATCTAATTTTCTCCTGACGTATATTATTGTAAACCATAATTTTGTTACACTTTCCCTCTTGTATATTTATGGGTTTTTCCTTAGTAGTAGAATGGTAACTATTGTACCATTCAATTGCTTTGCACATTTTCTCAAGGATATTAAGTTCTTTGTTTTCAATGTCCAAAGCTCTGAGTTTTTGACCAAGGGTATTGTGTAAACCTTCAATGTCAGAATTCCCAGTGTGATTATTTGGTTTCACTAAATGGAGCTCTATACCCTCTTTTCGTAAATAGTCTTTAATATTTATACTTTTAAATTCGTTATCAGTAATAAGTTTTTCGAAGGTTCCCTTTAGGATCTATATTCTCGTATTTTTTCTATAATAGTTTGATTAGTCCTATCTGTAGGTAGAAGGCTGTGGCAAGTTTAGAAAATCTATCGAGAAATGTGAGGAAATTTGTTTTTGAATTAGTATAAATATCCATATGAACTATTTCTTAAATGTCCTTAGGAGTTTCAGTAAATTTGAATTTATTCCTAATGAGGTTCCTATCATACTTTACACGATTACAAGTATCACAACTATTAATAAATTTTTGGATCAAAATTTTTAAGTTAGGGTAGTATATCTGTTTTTTCAATCCTTTATAATTTTCATTTATTCCGGTATGGAATTTATGGTAATTTTTATTTGATTATATACATGTCTTCATTATTCATTTCCCTGGCGTTAATAGAACATTTCACAAATTTAATTTTGGGAATGTGATCAAAGAGTTCAATAATTTTTTGTTGCAATTTAATATATTTTGCTTCAGTTAATTCGGAGTATATACCGAGTTTTCCTTGTTTTATATATCTCCTTAAAATATCTGTATATTACAGATAAATCATAAGAATTTACATATATATTTCTATTATTATATTTAATTTCGGTTTCGGTTGTTTTATTGTTGGTTAAAATAATTTGTGTCTTAAAACGGTTTACAACTGTATCTAATATGGGGATGTGATTGTAAGGTCCTCTTGCGAATGTATTGTTGAAATACTTCTAATTTCATTTTCATCTTCGTTATTTATCATAGAAACGTCAGACATGTTTTCAGAATATTCCCTTTCTACGTCATTCTCATCTAGAATATTTATTTTGTTTGTTTCAGTGTTAATTCTACCGACTTTGTTCTCTTTCCCTTTTATATAATCAATATTTATATTATATTCTCCTAATTTCAACAACCATCTATAAAGGCGATTAACATCTTCACCTTTTGTTTTACACCACCACAACCACTTTAGCGGCTGATGATCTGTTAGCAGATCGAAATTTGTGCCGTAGAGATACGGTCTAAAATAATTAGTGGGCCAAACTATTGCCAGAAGTTCTTTTTTCGTTGTTGAGTAGTTACATTCATGTTCGTTTAGTGTTCTGCTAACATAGCATATTGGATGGTTATCCTGTTGTAGGATGGCTCTAATTGCGAAAGCACTACCATGATGGTTTGGAGATCAATTTCATTAAAATTACAATGTTCTAATTGGTGAATTTCGTTTTTCTTGTTAGGACAACTGCACATAAATTTTATTTCCCTGTTATTTATTTTTAGAATATTTGATTCCATATCAACGATGGCGTTTAATGGTCTTAATAAATTTTTACCAATTATTCCGTCAAAGCACTTATTCTGGAATTTTGTGAGCTTCCGTATCATGAAATTATCTTCGTTAAATTCAGATGGCAAGTAAGTTTTGATTTCCCGTTTTTCAACTGTTTTCGAATTAAGTGTGTTAAATTGTATTGGAGTTTTTAAGATTTTTCTTTTGTACATAGGCAATTTATCTTCGTCTAGTAGTGAGGTGGATGAACCAGTGTCAATAAGACATCTGATTCTATCTTTACCAGTAGTAAGCTCTACTATGGGTAAGTGTGTTTGCGAGGCTCTGCTTGAAAATTTACCTCTTGGTTAAGATGGTCGACTTCCATTGGTGTTGGTTTATTTATTTTTGAATGATCGTTTCTAAGGTGTGAGGAATTATTTGAATTCCTAGAATTGAAGAGATTATTTGAATCATGATTATAGGAGTTATTGGAACTACGATTCAAGTTATTTGTTGAATTACGATTAACGTTTGAATCATTATTATAATTGTTTCTAGAGCTTGAATAAATTAGAAAATAGAATTGTTTCTATTTCTGAAGATTTTGATTATTATAATGCATAGATTTGAAAGAATTATTTCTATAATCATCATTATTATTCTTATAATTTCTAAAGTTATTATAATTATTGTTACTCTTAAAACTATGTAAATTATTTGTTTTCTTATCTCTAATTAAGCCGGAATTTTCAAGGAGATTATAGGCTTCCCGAAATTTAGATATATTTCTATTTAAAACAACTAGAAGCTAAGCTTACGTCTATATTATTTAAAATAGTGTTGAGAATTATAGCCTCATTTATCTTTGGACTGAATTCGATCCGTTTTTTTTTGTCGAATTCATATTTTTCATTAAGCCTATCTAAAATATCTATAATTATAATTGACAAGCATTTAAGGTCCTGCGCAGTAGACACCTTTTCATTTTATTTCGATTCTCCTACTCCTTAATGAACTTCTGATATAATATATAAGATGTATATATAAAACAAAAATGCGCACACAGTTGAAAATTTTGTACTCATATGATTTTATTATTCAGTAAATACATTATGCATAAGTGAGATCTTATGAAAATAATAAACAAAAGCAAACAAATCAGTTATTATAATTTACATTATATATTTGCAAATGAATCTATGTACAATTGCCAAATAAAAACAAAGAAACAAATTCATCTCAAATAAAAAATATAAAAAAGCAAAAACAAAAAAAATCAGATGAATTATTCATATGACTAGCAAATTAATTTTTATACAGTAGAGTTAGAGTATCTATAATTATCCTTAATGAACTTCTAATATAATAAATGAGATGTACTTATATATAAAACAAAAATGCGCACACAGTTGAAAATTTTGTACTCATATGATTTTATTATTCAGCAAATACATTATGCATAAGTGAGATCTTATGAAAATAATAAACAAAAGCAAACAAATCAGTTATTATAATTTACATTATGTACTTGCAAATGAGTCTATGTACATATGCCAAAAAAAAAGAAAAAAACAAATTCATCTAAAATAAAAAATATAAAAACAACAAAAAAACAAATCACTTGAATTCTTCATTTTTATCTTTTAAAGTAACTGTTTCTAAATTTTGGTTATTTGTAGTAATAATATAGTTTTTATTAAAATTATGTATTATGTAGGTATATATATACATACCTCTTTAATGACAAATTTTTTTATTTTTAGTAATTTTATCACTAAATGCCACTTACTATAGAGAATATATCGGAAACAAAGCCGTATATGAGGGACGTGTATTTATGTGTCCTAAATAAAACTTACTAACCACGAGTGTAGTAAGTTCTTTTTATTAAACACGAGTGGTTTTTGCTATATCGTGCGAAGTAATGTCAGTATGTAAATTACTGTTTTTTTAAAAACTTTAAATTTGACTTCAACTTGAAATATAATTACTCAACAGGGGCCCCTAGTTTCTTAGTCTAATAAAATAGTCACTTACCGAAGAATTTTTTAATCAAAGTTTGGATAACATCCAATGGGCCTTGTATTTTGTTGACTATGATTCTCTGGAACACATATTGTTTAGCTTGTGGGTTCTCATCAAGAAGGGGTAGTAATGTATCCACTTCTGTTAAAAATGATGTTAAGACATAATCGCCACTGCCATTGAATTCACGAATTCTTTAGGCATCTCTCATTAGGTCATTTGTGGAAATGCCTACTTAATTATGACATTATTTTGTTAATTTTGTTTGGAAATGCCTACTTAATTATGACATTATTTGATTCAGCTTTTTTAGCACTATTATGTTTTGTTCTATTCGCGTCAAATGTTTCGTTTCTTTTACTCTTCGATTTCTTATTTTTCATTAACTTATATTTATTACTTTTGTTTTTAGGTTTTTGTTTTTTTGTTTTTTTTTTTTGTTTTTAGGTTATGTTTTTATATAAAAAAAATTTCTATTAATTTTTTTTATTTTATGTTATTTTTTTTTGAGTTATTATAATTTATATTATAATTAAAATTTTAAACGGCTCGAATTATCACTGGATCTTTTCTCTTTTGAGCCAGATCCTACCAATTGCGCCAATTATATGTATATTAATCTAAAAAGTTCCAAAAACAATTATTAAGTTTTATTTTTAAAAAGGAAATTAAGAAATTTAGGTTCTTATAACAAGATTTAGAATACATAATTATTACATTTTATAAAACTAAATTTCTTCATGATAAAAAAATAAGTTTTATATTTCAAAAGAACAAACAAACATAAAGTACATAATTCATTGCATTTCATATAATTTCTAAAAAAGAAAAGATAGAGTTTCTTGTTACCAAAGAATATTTTGTTATTGACATTGAATAAAAATTGTATTGGAATATGATTACGAAATAGTTATCGTAATAATTGTATACGATTTTATAATTATGGAAAGGTCTATTTACAAAGTCTGTTGAAATGGATTTCAATTCAAGAACCGTTAAGTCGGTTGAAGTTGCCAACTTAGACGTAACTCGTGCTACAGTTTTTCGAAAATAGCGTGACAACATGTTTGTAACTAGTTACGTGCTGCCACCCCAGTTTTTCTGATCGGTTGTGAATTTTATTAACGTCACTGATAACTTGGTATCGGGATGCTTAAAATTTGTCATATTTTCTGATAATTGTCATAATCTGTATCAGTTACAAATAAGTTGTGTGATAGAAATAAATTTACAAAACAATGCATATAAGTATAATATTAAAATTGTCAAATAAAATTCATTTAGATTAAAAAAACTTTAAGTATAATTTTAAAATAAAAAAAAAACAAAAAACTGATTTGAAAATAAAAGAAAATTATCAAACACTAAAAGAAAAAGACTAGAGAACCAATAAAAATTAGAACGGTATTCAATTAACAATTTTTTCATATAAAATAATTTTTAATTGGTTTTGTTTTTTTTGTTTTGATTTGAATTAATTTTATATTTTCTATAAATAGGTGTGTCATATAGCAAATAAAAGGCTGATAGTTAGTTTGATTCAACCACATTATTTAATTAGCTTATTTTTAATTTTATAAACATTTGATTTATATTTTATTTCACAAAACTTACTTTTATTTACTGAAAAAAAAACAGTTTTCAAAGTTATTTTATTTCACTTATATTTTTGTCTTTTCTATGAAATTACTTTACTTTAAACTTCATTTTTATTTTATTTATATTAGATTAATGGTGGATTTCCTCTTCATTGACGAACGTCCGGACAATTTTATTTTACACTATAATTGAAACACAAATACCATTAAAAAATGTTTATGATTTCATCTCAATGCGCGAACGACGACAATTGTTACGTAGTCAAAGAAGGTTGACGTTTGAAAAATTGTTTACATGCGTTGATATTATTTTTATTAAAACATTTGAAATTCTATATGTGAATGCCAAGAGTAAAAAATATTTTAAGTAAGAAATTGGATGAAGTAAATTAACCGAAGAGGATTTTTTGGGTATTTGTTGGTAAAATAAAAATTTTTGATTGGTTAAAAAATTTGTTCGGACGTTCGTTCATTAAGAGGAAATCCACCTTAACACTTTTATTTTATATTTTATTTCACAAAAGTAAACAAAAAATAATTAATTCAATTAATCAGCTGATTTTTGAAATGTCAAATTATCAGTATTCACAACAGTAAATTTGTTTCAGTAAGTTTATCAGTATGTGTCAGTCAATCGCGATTCCTCTAAGTGTTCATTTCGTTCATGAACGACTAGAAAGATCTCTAAAAAAATGTAAAAAAATCTAATAAAAAAATTATGATATATTTTATTTTTCCATAAACAATGATAGTTCTTTGCATCTATAATATATATTTAATATATTTTTCTATATTTTTACAACTTCATTTATTTATTTTCTTACTGTTATGTTACTAGTTTACAGATTATTATTATTAATAGAAATAGCCATAATACTGTTATGTAAAATTAAATGCAAAATCAACTGCGTTCACTTTCGATTTTAACGAAATCCTCCTATGATTTGAAAAAAAAAATTAATACATACATAGATATTCTCTTTTGTATCCTTCCTTTTATGTAAGACAACAACCCAAATAGAACATGCAAAATATAAGCAACGCGTTCACCTTCTATGTGCACGAAATCGCCTTGTGTATTGTAAAGAATGAAAATAAAGAAATGTATACATGCATACATAACATATTCTATACTGTCTGCACAGTTGTATATAAAACCACATGCAAAATAAACAGTCGCGTTCACCTTAAATTTGAACGAAATCTCCCTTATGATTGGAAAAAAAAAACAAAAAATCCAACAACAATTTAACCAGCCATTTCGTTCAAATTTGTTATGAACGATAGCCTTTACTTTGAGAATGAGAATATATGAGAATAAGGTAAGGAGAAGAAATACAAGAAAAAAAATTCTTAATGTGGTTATGCTAAAGTCCGAAGCGGAATATCTCCGAAAAAAAATTCCGATCCGAATACGAAAAAATCGGTATGCTGAAATCCATTCGACTGCAAAGTCTGTACAGAAATCAAAATCAGATGTTTCGGAAGATTTTTTTTTTTTCATATACATTTCAAACATTTTTATTTTAAAATAGGCGACGTTCACAGTTTGAGTTTTTATTATTTATTTTGTAAAATTGATAAATTTTTAATAGATAATGTATATGACATAATGTATATATACCATATGCATACATAAATTAAAAGTAAAAGAAAATATATATACAAATTGAAATAATAGAAACTTTCTGTTACATCGGAGGAAATTTAAAATTCTCTAAAGAATGTAAAATATATATGTATCGTTTTTAATATATATACATATTATGTTATAATATTAAAAACAATAAAATATATTATTCTTTTGAAGCGCTTTTTTATTCCTAAATAAAAAAAATATTTTTCATAAATGAAAAAAAAATTGAAAAAAAAGACTATTAATACATTTTCTACTTCTCCTAATATTCTAAATACAAAAATTGTATGCTTTATAATTCACTTTCGAACCATTCTAATACTTCCGAATGAGAAATTCTGTCATACAATTTTCAAATTATTTTCCGTTCCGATGAATTACAGCATACATAAATTTTAAAATGTCGGATAAATAATGACATTTGCAGACTGCGGAATACTTACGGATTTCAGCATACGAAATGCGGAATGTAATCGAAATTTGACATTCCGACATACTTCAGCATAATGCCTGAAATACATGTGCAGAACTATGCATGCATCGCAGCAAAAATAAATTAGAATATATGGTTTTATATGGAACCAATTACATGTAATTCTGCACGCAGAGAATTTGATGCAAGATATCTCTAATTATAATTTTTGCTGCGCAGCGGCAGAGGTACCAACTCGAAAGATTGTAAAAATTGTCATTTTACTCATACTAATAAAAAAATAATGACACGTCATAAGATTTGTTTAATATTTACATATTTATTATTGTTTTTTTGTGGTAAATAGGTTATAATCAATTTTGTAAAAATTTATTTTAAATTAAGTAATTGAAGAAAAACTAATTAATTTGAAATGAACGAAAATTTCCCTAGTCCATAGTCTAGATTTTCTTTCTTTTTTGTTGCAATATTCATCATAAATTTTTAAAATATTTAGATATAACAAAATATATGCACAACAAACTATCATTAATTTATTCATATAATTATATTTTGTTACATTCATGATAGTGGTAGATAATAAAATATGTGATTAAAATTTTTTCAAAAATTATTAAATTAAAACTTTTATTAAACACTTTTAATAACATTTAACTTTAAAATTTTTCAAAAATTATTTTATTTTGTATTTTATTACTATACAAACAAATATTATGTGTATCAATGGCGGCAATTATCTACATTTTTTCAAAACAAAACAATTTTTGACAAATAAAATATGCACATGTGTCTGGCACGCAGCTATGCATGCGTATCTGCATGCATGCATGCATGACGAATGACCAAAATTTGCCATTGGAGACACAATCACGACGAATATTCGTGACAAACAAATTTTTGTGTTTTGAAATTTCAAAATTTGTTTATAAAAAAAATGGAGAAAAAATTTAAAAAAAATTAACTAAAAAAAATTTTTATTTGAACTTGAATTTTAAAATAAATAAATTCTAGTGTTTTTGAAATTTCAAAATTTGTTTATAAAAAAAATGGAGGAAAAATTTTAAAGAAATCAATTTAAAAAAATTTTTATTTGAATTTGAATTTTAAAAATATTTTTTAAAACCATTTTGACCAATTTATGTTGATATCAATGAATGTCATTCGCATTCGTCGACGAGTAAAATAGAAATAGATCTATTTTTTGAACGCGAAATTTTGGTCATTCGTCATTCGTCACGATTTACATATAATCCCATATATTTGGAAGCAAAAAATTCGTCATTCGTCGTGATTGTGTTTTCGACATTATGTATGTACAATTCTACATTATGTATGTAGAAACAATTTATTAAAAATAAATTTTGTTGGAAATAAAAAATGTTTATTTGTTAAATTCCAAAAATTTTAAGGAATACATATTCAAAAACTTTCTCAACAAATTTGTTGAATGGGTTAAAAAATTCTTATTTTGAATATTTTGATCTTCTTGGTCTTAAAAATGAATTGACTATTTTTATAAGCAAAGTCATTTTTACGGCAAATCTATACAGAAAATTTACAGCAAAATTTTATTAGATGATGTAGTTTCTGTTTTTGTTTGCAATAACTTCTTGAACATCTTGAGTAGAAAGATCATTCTCCACTTTAAAAAGAATTAAAGCCTACTCTCGCAATACAATGGAGCAGAATAGATTGTCAGAACAGAACTGGTAATTTTTCGGATAGAAGAAGAATTTCTAAGTCAGCTTCAGTTAGAAGAATCTTTTTATGAAAGTATTATAGAAATTTTTTGCCAGAAACCATGATTGAACACTTTTAAACCTTATTTATAAATAAAAAATTTAATAATATTACACATTGTTATTTAACGTGTGAAAAGTAAAAATAATTTTCCTCCACGGAAATTATTAAGATAATAATTTTAATTAGAGAAAAAATATTGAGATAAAAATCTCCTTCAGCGGGTATTTATATTATAATGATATCTTTCACAGAAATTATATTCTTCCAGTACACACAAAGAAATGATCAAAGTAAGTTAATCTATCATAAATCAGTAATGACAGACAAACGAAGGTGGTCCTAGGGCCTCACACTATCATGGTTGGTTCGCAGTTCAAGCCACATGGTATCTTTCGAGAATTTCCACCTACCGACAAAAAAATTTGAACATTGCTTTGAAGTATCAGTACCACCATGCGATTTCTGTTAAATTTTATTTTTTACAGTTTACTGATAAGTGAGAACAACGATTGATCTCATTGATTTCAAACCAATTAACGAGCGTCTAGCATAATCCGCATTAAAAGCACCTTCTACAACATCAGCCTAATATGTGTGCATGCTCCTACTGATGAAAAAGAAGAAACACAGAAAAAAGACATCTATGACGCGTTAGACAAAGCATATGAAGCTTACCCGCAACATGATGCAAAAGTTGTGCTGGGGGATTTCAACGCTAAAATCGGTAGAGAGCAAATTTTCGACAGAACAACACACCACCGATAATGGTTACCTATTGATCAGTTTTACAGCGGCGCATAATAAGGTTATAAGCAGCACCAAATTTCCTCATAGATAAATTTCCCCACATATTCATAAAGCTACCTGGCTATGTCCAGATGGCCGTACAACAAATCAAATTAATCACCTTAAGATTGACGTCCGCCACTTATCGTGCGTGCTGGACGTACGGTCATGCAAAGGGGCTAACATCGACTCTGATCATTTTTTGGTTTTAGCACTTTTCAGAACCAGAATATCTAATGTTAAAAAAGTGCAGCCACATCATAATCCCAAATTTAACATTAGTAGCCTTCAGTCGCCCGAGATAGCCAGAAGCTTGAAAAAACAAATTAGCCTAAATTTAACAGCCACACCTCCTTCAAACCATTCCTCGATTGATGAGCAATAGAAATACTGTGCCAGTATCATTAAAGAGGTAGCCACAAACACAATTGGCTTCAAAACACGTAGCACCAGAAATCCATGGTATGATGAGGAATGTGCATCACAAACGTTGAAGAAGAACGAGGCGTATAAAAAAGTGCTGCAACGGAAAACAAGAGCAGCGAAGGAAGAATATAAGGCTAAAAGAAGAGATGAGAAGAAACTCATCAGCCAGAAAACGAGACTTCAAAAATCTCTGCTTCATATCAGAAGTGCGGAACTTCTACAAAAAAGCCAAGCAGTTGGCTATAAACCCGCAACACACGCGCTAAGAGATAATATTTGAAATTTGGTTACCAAAACGCAAGGGATATTAGAAAATATTCCTGTTAAATATCGCATATAAAATCTTGTACAAAATCTTGTCTAACATTTTGAGCGAATGTCTGAAGCCCTATTGTGACGCTGTTATTGGTAGTTATCAATGCAGCTTTCGCCCTGGAAAGTCAACAAGCGACCAGATGTTCGCATTTAGGCAAATCCTGGAGAAGACCCATGAGTTTCAAATCGATACACACCACATATTTATCGATAGCATATACCGCAGTGAGCTGTATGCTACTATGTCGGAATTCGGTGTACGAGCCAAGCTCATTCGATTGTCAAAAATGGCACTTGAAAACACAAGATGTGCTGTGATGATTGGCAATAAGACTTCTGACTTGTTCCAGACGTGTACCGGATTTCGACAAGGAAATGCTCTAGCATGCGTCTTCTTCAATCTAGTTCTGGAACGTATAGTGTGACGAGCGAAAGTAAACACGGCCGGCACTATATTATTCAGATCTGTTACTCTTTAACTACTAGGGTATGCCGACGACATTGACATCATTGCCAGATCACAACGGGGGGTCGTCGAGACCTTACCCAGATTGAAGAAAAATCGAAACGAATGGGTCTTAAAGTAAATGAAGGTAGGACAAAATATATGTTGTCGACAAATAAAAAGACATCTCAACATTATATTGGTCAAAACATCACTGTTGGCACAAGTAATTTATTTTATTTACAGGCTTAATTCACCTAGTTACATGTATTACATTTATGTGAATTTAAACAAAATTTAAAATTAACAATATAAATATCAAAAAATCAAAACTAAAAAACTAATTGCAAAAATTGTGGAATAATTAAAATATAAATTAATGGTTACCAAAAATTATTAATGAAATAAAAAAATTTAACAATCTGCAAAATATAATCAATAAAAATATTTTTATACTTGAGAATTAGTAAGTGTAGTTATGGGTTAAAGTTAGTCTTAAAGAAAAAAATTAGCAGCTATAAGAATATTGAAGATAGAGTGATGAGATCAGAATTAACTAAGAGGAATATAAAAGCTTCTTTAGGGTGTCTTTGGAGAGATAGAAATCAATACGGTTCTTATATTTGTTACCCATAATCATCATTCTATGGAAAGGTTCGTTCATTCCATAGTTGGTTCGATGCAATGTGAGGATAAATAGTTAGCAGAGCGGAAGCGATTAGTAGTATTAATCTGGGTTATGTTTAAAATATAAGGAGAGTTAATATTTCCTTTAACTATTCAGTGATGAAGATGACATCGGCAATTTCGCGTCTTTTTTTCAGAGTAGAAAGATGAATTAAGGTTAGTCTATTTTCATATGGTGGCAAAATTAAGGGGTCAGACCACGGAAGGTGACGTAGTGCAAATCTTAAGAAATTTTTTTGGATTGCCTTAATCCTATGTATGTGAATTTCATAATATGGAAACCATACCTGACTGGCATATTCTAATTGGGGCCTAACAAGACATGTAAAGAGGGATTTTAGGATGTATGGATCTTTGAATTCCTTAGACCAACGTTTTATAAAACCTAACATTGAATTAGCTTTATTGATGATATTATTATGCTGTCATTTAAATGTGAGTTTATCATCAAAAATGACACCTAATTCTTTTAAAGAATTAACAACTTCTAGTGCTTGTCCGTTAAGGAAATAGTTATTTGAGAAGTGTGTGGCCTATGATAAGTTACCACCGCACATTTTTTTACATTCAAAAGAAGATTGTTATTCATGCACCAAATAAAGAAATTATCAAGTTCAGTTTGGAATAAGAATGAATCATTTGGTGAAGAAATTTTGTTGAAAATTTTCATGTCATCAGCATATATCTGAACTTTACTATTTTTAATTACTGATGTAACATCATTTATGGATATTATACATAATAGGGGACCTAAGTGGCTACCTTGAGGAACACCGGAATATGCTTCAAATGGCGATGATATATAATATCTAAATTGTACACTATATGTTCTAGTAATGAGGTAGGATTCAATCCAATTTACAAATGATTTCGGAAATCCTAATTTTAATAATTTAAATAGGATTACACTATGTGACAAAAGATCAAAAGCTTTGCTAAAATCTGTGTAGATAACATCGGTTTGGAAGCCTTTTTCCATATTATTAAGAAATACAGTAGATTCTTATGTTATACAGAGACTTATGTTTAACAAAACCGTGTTGGTTTGGAATTAAGAAGCAAGTGCAATGGTGATAAAGCTGATCAAAAACATTTAGCTCAAATAGTTTGGGAATACAGGATAATTTAGCAATAGGTCGATAGTTGCTAACATCATTTTTCTCATTTTTCTTGTGAACTGGTCTAATGAAGGCTTTTTTCCATAAAGAAGGAAAAATTTCATTAGATAGATTAATGATTTTGGACAGTGTTAAGGATACAGATTTTGAGCATTTTTTTAGGATGATGTCAGGGACACCATCACGGCCAGGGGATGTGTTATCACTAAGTTTTCTTAAATATTTAGAAACTAAAGCTTCGCTAAAGTTTAAGGAGGAAAATGTGGTTTTCGGAAAATCATTCATGTGACTGAACTCTAGGCCGTTAATATTGAAAGGAGAAGGAGAATATGAATTACTAAAAAATTCTTGAAATTATTGTGAAATAACTTTTGGGTCATTACTCTGTGAGTTATTGAATTCCATGAAACTTGGGAATTGGTCACATTTTCTTTTTTTGTTGACAAATTTCCAAAAGATTTTAGGTTTGGTTAAAATACTAGAGGATACATTTTGTAAATAAATGTTATAGCTATGTTCTACGTGCATTTTAAATTGTTCAAAGAGTAATTTAAAGGTATTATAATCGTTTAACTTTTTAGATTTTATATACTTGGTCCAGGCTTTATTTTTCTTATTTCTCAATTTCTTTAATTTCACGATTTAAAGGAGGACTTGAGTTTGAGTGAACTTTCGTTTTTGGGACGATGAGTAAGAAGCCATTGAATAGAATTTCGTAAAATCTTGTAGTGATTGATTCAATATCAGAGTTAACAAAAATGGAGGAGAAGTCATAAGAATCAAAAAAATCGTTTAATTTATGAAAGTCAGTTTTACCAAAATTATATTGAAGAAAAGTGTCAACGTTAGGAATATTTGTAGAGTCCGTAAAGTAAGTGATATGAATGGGTGGGTGATAGGGGTCTATATTAACGAGTGAATCCTGACATTCTAGTCAGTTGACGAGTTTGATAATTGCGAACTGCAGATGACTGCTGAAGACATATTAAGTTAAGGGAATCAATAAATGTAGATTCAATTTCATTACAAATGTTACTGGGAATCAGATATGGTTCTTCATCATAGGAATTCCACGTGAGATGAGGTAGATTGAAATCACCACACAAAATTATTTCATCAGAAAGCATTAATTTGTTAGAAACGGAGTGGATGGCATTAGAATAATTGTTGTAGAT
This sequence comes from Argyra leucocephala, assembly GCA_963942445.1. Taxonomy (NCBI): domain Eukaryota; kingdom Metazoa; phylum Arthropoda; class Insecta; order Diptera; family Dolichopodidae; genus Argyra; species Argyra leucocephala. The sequence goes on from OZ012678.1 coordinate 101,608,304, forward strand.
ATCTAGGCTACTGTTCGGAGGAATATAACAATTAATAATAAATAGGTTTTTAGAATGAAAAGTAATCTTAACGCAGACAATTTCTAAAGACTCCGAGTTCGGAGTTACTATTTCGCTAACACTGAAGGAGTTCTTTATAGCAATCAAGACACCGCCTCCTTTGGGTATAGTGCCATTAGCTTGTGGAGCAATATTGGAACCATGTCTATCTTTCCTAAACACTAAAAAGGAAGATTGAAACAATTCTAACTCATTGATAGTATGAGCTAACCATGTTTCTGATAGTGCATAACAGTAAAAATCAAGCGATATGGAATTAAGATAAACGGATTTGGTTTTTGTGCGTAAACCTCTTGCATTTTGATAAAATAGAAGAAAGTTAGTTTTTATAGGAGTGGTATTGAGTGTTTGAATATTAGTATTGGATTGCGTAGGACTAAGATTAATGAGAACTTGTGAATTATGGTTAGGGACGAGCCGACTTCGACCGTTTTACGTTTGAGGAAACAAACACGCGAAACGTTTCCAGATCCTTCTTTACGCTATCACAGGGCAATCCTAGAGTATCATGATACGAAAGAAAAAGTTTCAAAAAAGCCCGATAATCAGATGGTAAGCCTTCCTGTTGGATTAAAACGCTAGTGTTGGTTTTGGTCTTACCATCAACACATACACCATCAGGATGATCATGCAGATACGCAAGGTATAGTCGAACATTATTATATATTCTGTGATTTCTGAATCTAGAGAGGATATATCTATTATCGCTAACTTCAGCAGTGTTTTGAGTTACTCGTACCGTTGGTGGTAATAAGGAGTTGATGAAGTTCGGCGATTTTTTGGATGTAGAAGCTTTGGGGGAGTTCATGGGAGCACCAGCAACAAGTGTTTCTCCCTGTACGAAGTTTGAGTATTTCTTTTTTTTTTGTTATTGTTATTATTATTTTTTAATTGAAAATTAGACTTATCTACAATATTCTTATAGAGGTTTTGACTTGTTGTTGTTGTTGTTAAATTTTGATTAGTTGGTGAGACATTCTTTTTTATCTTATTGATAGATTTGATTTTTATATTTAAATTTTGGTTAGTTAGTGTGGAATTAGTTCTTAACTTACTAATAAATTTAACTTTAGAATTTTTATAATTACAATTATTATTAGTTTTTACTTGATTACGGTTAGTATATCTTTCCATTATGATATACGCATTTGATTAATCGATAAGGAATTGTTATTTGGAATTATCACTAACCATGCATATTTAGTAGGTATTAGTATTTTAAAACATTTATACTTCATTTTCCTATGGCTGCTTGAGTTGGATGATACAGGTTCACAGCCACAGACGTTGATTGAAAATTTTTTGTAGAAAAAATTGGTTATCCAAGATGGACAAGCAAGTTGTGGAGCACCTTTTAGGAAGAAAGCTACTGTTGAAACATCGTCCTGTATGAATCTTCCTTTTTTTGCTGACGAACTTTTCTTGTTAAGGGTTTTTTTTAGCCGAATCTAACTTCTTTATCCTACTTTCCCAATCACTACGGTCCCAAGTAGTTCCAAATCTAAATACTGTTTCAACTGTTGAAGATGTAGATGTATTCTTGTTTAAAACATTTTGGGTATCTGGTATCAAAGATGATGAATGCTCTAACATTAAGGCTGGAACTGTTGTTCTGCAATTAATGATAGAGATGTTGGGTATTCTATTTGGATATCACTAATAGTTCTCTTGGGCAATCGTATATTTGGAAGTCGTTTTGTTGAATGTGCTGTTAGCATTAGTTTCGGATCTTGTGGTGGTCTTAATGATAATTCCGAGTTTAATGTAACATTCGAATTATCAACTGTCTCCAATTCTGCTAGTAGTGAAGGTATTTCAGTTTCGTGCTCAAGGTTGACAGAATGTAAGCAAGGATTTAAACTGATATTACTCCATTTTTCCTCTAATCTCTTAAATGTTTCTAATGCATCACGCAGCTCAGATGATGTATTTGGATCTTGTCTATAAGCTGAGGTGGTTTTTGATCAGATGTATAATTCTTTAATTTCCGATGATAGTCGATTTATGTTTTTAGCTAAAATATTATACATATCTCGTATTTCTGAAATTGCGGGGTCTACCAACGATTTCAGAGACAACTTAAGTGATTGGTTTAGTTTTTCCGTTGCTCTGTCTATCTCTTGATTTATAGTACGTTTAATATTTATTTGCTCTTCACTTCTATTATTATCATTAAATTTATAATCACCATCATCTATCCTGTGACACAAATGTCACATAATCTTCATTATTATTATTTATGTGCTTTAATTGTTCCGAGTTGCTGATTCTAATAATTTAATGAAACTGTAAACAGTCATCACAAACAAAATTATCTAAGATTTTAGAGAGTTGCCAATTTCTTTCTAAACCAATGCACGCTCCATGATATTTTCGTTGGCAAAAACCATTACATTTAATTGATTCAGATTTTCTATCGACATTAGTGCATGAAACTGAAACTAAAGAACATTTTAGAGACATATTTCAAATGTTATCACGTAACTATTTGTTGATGATTGTAGGTGTGATTTAAAATATTTTGATAAAATTGGAAATTTAAATTGGAAATTATTGATGTGTAATTAATTAATTATTTTTTTAATTAATTGTTATATTTATTCCGATTGATTATTGTTGTTGTAAGTTCAGAAATGTTCAATTTTTTTTGCTTTTCTTTATATTATTTTATTAGTATTAAGAAGTTCATATTTGTTTATTGGCGTTTAATTTAATAAAATTTTATATGATTATTTAGATTAAAAATGATATTATTTATTGGTATAAATTTATATTATATGTTGTTTAATTAATAAGATTAATTATTAATTTTTTTTATTTTTCAATAGATTTATTTTTAAAATAAAAAATATAAAAAAAAATTTATAATTTTATATTTCTAAATCACTAAGTAAAATTAATTTAAAGTTCATAGCGGCAACACTAAAACTTAACTATTTGAAAGTTTGAGAAACTCTGTTTATTCTTTTGATGCAGACATTAAGCTGTTTATTAATAATAATGTGACAGCTTTAGTAAAAAATATAAATAAATATCAATGTGCTTACCAAACACGGTCCGGTTCGGTGGTAATGTTTATTTTATGTGTTATTTAAGTATAAGTAATTTTAATTTATACTATAATAATTTAATCGTGCAATTATTAATTTAATTAAATATAAGAAATTTAGTGAATTATAATATAAGAATTTAAGGTGCTTGTTTTTATCAATATGATTCTAATTAAATCTTTGTATTAATTTTTTTTGATTACAAGATTAATTTTTTTGTTCTCATTTTTTTTTTTTTGTTTTTTTATTTTATTTCATAAGCATACATAAATATTTTGATTTTGAAAAACTTTTAATAGTAAAATTAATTTAACATTCAAATTTTTGTTTAAATTTTTCCAATTTTTAATATTTTTATTTTGTTTATAATTTTGTTTTTGTTTTTTTTTGTTTTGGAAATATACCAGATTAAGTGCAAATATTATTTATGTAAGTTAATTATTGATTATATTAAATATTTGGTTTATGTATGTTAGATTGTTATGTATGATAGTAGTTATAAATGCATCATTCTTTTTTTATTATTCACTGCTATAATGCTATAGTGTTAAAATAATGTCAATTTAACTTGTATTCAGAGTTCACTCCCACATATTTAAGTTTATGCAATGTTTTGTATTAAATGATTTAATTGGTAACGGTTAATTGTTTATTGGTATTATTTACAATCAAGTTTTACCAATGTAATACGCAGTGATTATACCTGAACTAGTTATAATAGTGTTAAAATGATAATTAAAAGTTAACTTGTATTTAGTATTCACTCATACATATTTGTTTATGCACCTATGCATTAACAAGTACACATCCAAACATTAGATATTAAGCCTAAAAAAAAAAAATAGAGTCTATAATTTGAAATTTAATTTGATAATTAATTTTTAAGATTATATTGGAATTTATTAGCTATATTGGATTATATAGAATTTATCGATATATTATAATAATTTTTAAACAAAAATAGTTTTGATAACCAATTGAAAATAAATAAATTTTAGGAGCTCAAAATTAATCAACCATACCGTACAAATATATGTGTAAGGAAGCTTTTAATTTTATGGAAGTAGTTCAGGAGTTTACCTTCCTTGGAACCAGCGTTAATCCCACAAACGACATCAATGTGGAGGTACGGGAGGTATTTCTTTATTTGTGAAAGAGTATCTAAGTGTAAATTTCCATGCCTGTAACACAATTGGTTTTCGAAATATGCCTGAGACGTGCTAAGAGTTGTACGGCAGCAACCCGAACCTGTTATTTGATAGCTTTGTAAAGTGCCGTGTCCGGTCCCTTTTTTGATCATGAGTAACATTTCAGAACTCTTATCTTTAAGTTTTTTAATATAAATAATGCTAGTTTTTAACATTATTGAGTAAAGTTCTCATATTTACCATAAGAAAGAGTGTTAAAAGATTTTGACTCTTTTGCTTCAGTAAAAATAAAAAAGTGAAAAAAATCATCCGGCTGAATTTTATCCGGCTCATTTGAAGTAAATACATACAAAAGTTGAAATTTATAAGAAAATTTTTGTGGTGTTGTTTGGTGTTTTAAACAAAGTGGAAAAAGATAGTTAAAGAATATATTAAAACTTTTAATATTATATAATATAATAGTAAATTTAACTATTAATAAGAGCTTAGTAGCTTAATAGCGTTTATAGGAAAATTACATAAATAGAAACAGTTAAAATTTATTTTTACGTACATATGTATGTCAACATTAATTTTTCACTTTATTCACTTTACACTCATTTTTTGAGTTGAAAAGTGAATACTGCGATACCGAAATTGTCATCCAAAGAGTGAAGTGAATGAAAAAGTGAAGGTTGCGATAGGCACAATAATAAATAAATAAACGTATAATAAACAAATTCATCTGGAACAAAAAATATAAAAACATAAAAAATCAGTTGAGTTGTTCATATGACTGGAAAATTCATCTTTATATAGTAGAGTAATAGTATCTATAATTATAATTGACAAGCATTTAAGAACCTGCGAAGTAGACACCTTTTCATTTTATTTCGCTTTTCTTTAATGAACTCCTAATTTGGTATAAATAAGTTGTATATAAAACAATATTGCGCACACATTTGAAATTTTTTTACTCATATGGTTTTATACAGTAAATAAAATCTAGTAATAATATTCTAGTAATATATCTAGTAATAATATTTTTCTTTTACTAGTCGATCTAAAAAATACAAAATCTTAGCTTCTTTTTAGAACAAAACTCGAAAAGATTTATATTTTCTCAGTTATTTAGACTTAAAAAATCAGGTCTTTATTTTGTCTATGCTACCTGTATTTCACTTGGATATCTTTCACTTTAAAAAACAAACATTTGTCAATATAGTAGACAAATTAACGAAATTACAGCAGTTTATAATATAACAAATCGAAACTGGAGAACAAAGAAAGGCATTATAATTGAACACTTTCCAAAGTTTGGAAAGCAAAAAAAAAAAAAAATGGATAACGAATTTCGGGCTGAACAAATAATTCAATATTTAAATAATGACGATGTACATCTTAAATTCCTTAGATCTTTTTATTTTTGATTTTGTTAAGTAAAAAAACCCTGTTATTGGAAATTAATAAAATATTTTAGATAATCTGTGAAATTAAAATAAAATCAAATTGTAACAACGAAAAGCTTGCGAAAAAGGGATAGGCTCACGCAAATGAGTGATAGAAATACAACATGAATTTATATTATACTTGCATTATAATTTTTATTTATTATGTATCATGTATCCTTTTTATTCATTATTTATATTGCTTCATATTTAAGTATTTGATGTATTTATTTCTTAAATATTAAATTACAAACATTTTTAACGTATAAAATACAATAAAAATTTCTAAATTTTCCATCACCTATTTTCGTCAGGGGCCAATAATAAGGAGAAGGTTCCTTTCAGCTTACGTCATGTTAAAAAAAGCTATTGATATAAAAATGAATGAAAAATATTTATTTCTTCAGTGCTCTCTAGCTTTAATGGAAGTGAGTGTGTCGCTTTGCGTAGTTTCAAAATTTTTAAAATTGAAATATTTATATGAAAATATTAATAATTTTTAATGGGAATTTGAAATTTTTTTTGTTTTTATATTATAGCCAAAACTTAGGTTGTGAACCTTTGAGTACTTACGTACCGTTGGCTATTTGAAAAAGGAAAGGATAGTAAAAGAAAAGGAAAGAAAAAGCAAGAAGAAAAGTTTTGTGTGAAAAAGCGAATAATGTTGTTAATATTCGTCTTAAATCTTCGTAAACCATAAATAAAAAATCTTTCTCTCATTGTTCCAATTGGACGCGTTTCCACAATCGGGGTGTTCTTACTATAAAAGAATTTCCATAACCGGACTTAAACTATCTCAAAATTTCCACTGTGAAAGGGTGGGCACTTGATGCCTCTCGTGTTATGTGATGGAATTGCTTGAGAGAAGGAAGAAGTAACTTTTTAATTCCTCGGAACAAGTGCCAACACGCAGTAGATATCTATAAAATAGAGAAAGTGCTCCAACAATACGACGATGACCAAGTGGTATAAGGGATGAGGTCACATTTATGTCGCCTATAAGACGAATGGCGCGGTTTTGAACTTTGTCCAAAAAATTTAAAGCTCTTTTTGGTGCACCGGCCAATAAATGTGAGTTATACTCCTGCTTGGGTCGTATATATGCTTTATAGATTTTTAAGACGTCTCGAGATAAAAAATAAGCTTTGCAGCGACTCAAAAAGCCCAAACATTTGGCGGTGCTTTTCACAATATCGAAAATATGCTCATTCCAGTGCATATTTTGATTCAGCTGGTATAGCTGAACAGCTGGTATAGTTTTGCATGGTATCTTCTTCTCCTAACCCCTTCGTCAGACACAGGACGATAAATGTGTCGAAGAATTTTTCTCAAAGATGCAGAGCATATAGCAGCTTCGGAAGAGCGAGCGTTTTGTGTAATTGTGCCTTGGTATTTTTGGATAGAAGCTTTGAACCCAGTTGTTTGGACAAACCGAAATAGCAACGGCTTGCAAGGGTAATTCTTCGCCTTACTTCAACATCGATGTTATTGATGGAGTTGATGTTGGTTCCAAGGTTGATAAATTCCTGAACTACCTCAAAATTATCTGGCCGACAGTGATGTTGTGTCCTATATGGTGTTGTGATTACATTTTATTTATCGACAGCATATATTTTGTTTATTCTCATTTATGAGAAGACCCGCTTTACCTGCTTCCTCTTCAATATGTGTGAAGGCTTCGATGACTGCTCTTCGTGATGTTCCGATAATATCGACGTCATCAGCGAAACCCAGGAGCTGCCTCGATTTGTAAAATATAGTGCCCTGTGTGTTCACACCGGAAAGCCGCACTTTAATGTTTCACATGGTTCCAATCTTGTTCCACAAGCTAATGGAACTGTACCCAAAGGAGGTGGTGTTTTGATTGCTATAAAGAGCTCCTTCAATGTTAGCGAAATAGTAATTCCGAACTCGCAGTCGTTAGAAATTGAATATCTAAAAACATATTTATTTTTACTTGTTATATTTCTCCGAACAGTAGCCTAGATATCTACAACAAATATTCTAATACACATAGTGTGAAATCAAAATATAAACACTGCATCAGTGTAACAACTCAGCTTATATTTAGTATACGCTGAATTGCTAAACACTGCCGCAGTGTTTAATTTTTGATTTCACTCATTGTTATAACATTTATTTACAAAATGTTTCCTCTAATATTTTAACCAAACCTAAAATCTTTTGGAAATTGTCAACACAAAAAGAAAATGTGACCAATTCCCAAGTTTCATGAGATTCAATAACTCACAGAGTAATGATCCAAAAGTTATTTCACAATACTTTCAAGAACTCTTTAGTAATTCATATTCTCCTTCTCTTTTCAATATAGCTTAGTTCAGTCGGATGAATGATTTCGCGAAAACCACATTTTGCTCCTTAAATATTAGTGAAGCTTTAGTTTCTAAATACTTAAGAAAACTTAGTGATAACACATCCCCTGATCCTGATGGTGTCCCTGACATTATCCTAAAAGAATGCTTTAAATCTTTATCCTTAACACTGTCCAAAATCATTAATCTAGCGATCTCTAATAAAATTTTTCCTTCTTTGTGGATTCTTGTTAGACAAGTTCACAAGAAAAATGAGAAAAGTTATGTTAGCAACTATCGGTCTATTGCTAAATTATCCTGTATTCCCAAACTATTTGAACTAATCGTTTTTAATCAGCTTTATCAGCACTGCACTTGCTTCTTAATTCAAAACCAACACTGTTTTGTTAAATATAAGTCCACAGTAACTAATTTAGTTGAATCTACTTCTATATTTCTCAATAATATGCAAAAAGGCTTTCAAACCGATATTATTTACACAGATTTTAGTAAAGCTTTTTATCTTCTGCCACATAGTGTAATCCTATTTTAATTATTAAAATTGGGATATCCGAAATCAGTTGTAAATTGGATTGAATCCTACCTCATTACTAGAACATATAGTGTACAATTTAGATCTTCTATGTCATCGCCATTTGAATTGTGTACCACAATTTAGATCTTCTATGTCATCATGATTTCATTCATAAATTATGTTACCTACATCAGTAATTAAAAATAGTAAAGTTCAGATATATGCTGATAACATGAAAATTTTCAACAAAATTTCTTCACCAAATGATTCATTCCTACTCCAAACTGACCTTGATAGTTTCTTTATTTGGTCTATGAATAATAATCTTCTTGTGAATATAAAAAAATGTGCGGTGGTGACTTATCATAGGCGTATAAAAGATTTAGGTGTCATTTTTGATGATAAACTCACATTAAAATTACATTATAATAATATCATCAATAAAGCTAATTCAATGTTAGGTTTTAAAAAACGTTGGTAAAAGGAATTGAAAGATCCATATATCTTAAAATGCCTTTTTACATCTCTTGTTAGGCCCCAATTCGAATATGCCAGTTAGATATGGTCTTCATATAATGAAATTCACATACATCGGATTGAGGCAATCCAAAAAAAATTCTTAAGATTTGCACTAGGTCACCTCCCGTGGTCTGACCCCTTAATTTTGCCACCATATGAACATAGACTAAACCATTGATTAATAATACTATAAAGATAGACATTTTCATACAACAGAAAATGTTCAGCTCACTTTTTCAATTATATATATTATCTGGAAGATAATCAATGTGTTGGTGCATTTTCTATATTCAATTTGAATTTTTAAATTTTTGAGCGTTTTATACGACTTTATTCTCTAAATAATTTGTATGTGTTTAGTTTCTCTATACTGTTCTTGAATATTATTGTTTTTAACTTTTTGTTATTTGAATTTGTATAGGTAATTTGAATTTTTTTTTAATTGATAGGTACAAAAATTTCAAATTGGATAGCATTTTTATAGAGTAGTCTTTTAAGAATATTTTTTTTTTATTTTTCTCTCAATATACATTGTAATAAAAGGATTTTTATAATTGTTGATATTGTGCATGTATATTATTTGTAATAATAAATTATAAAATTATAATATAATTTTATAATGTTTAGGAAACGAAAATATTTTTCTTGTTTTAATTGAATAATTTTCAAAAATAAAACAATTTCAAAAAATTCAAATAATAGTGAACATTCATCCACGTAATGATTTCTAATATATATTCATACATACATATACGTATGTATAAATTTACAAATAGAATCAAATTTTTATTTTTAAAAGGCTTTCTTTTTGATTTTTTCAATATGTGGATATGTATGTACGCATGGATTTTAAAATTATAACAGAATTTAAAAATATTTGAAAAACTCATCATTAATTTTTGTAAAATTTATAAAAAATCTTAACGGTAGATTAAATTGAAAAGTATATTTAATATGTTTTTTTGTTGCAGTAAGCACACAATTTATTTTTAAGATAATTAAAGCTTGCAACGCACAATTTTATAATAGTATTTTTCAAATTCAGAATTTTCTACTTTGTCATTATTTTCATAACAAGAGCATTAAATATCAATATCCAAAGGCTTGTCATGATTTACTCCAGCTTTGAAAATATATTGTTGTTGTAAATGAAATTAATCAAATTCGTAATATATTTGTAAAATTATTTACAACTTATTGTGCAGGTGGATTTGTTTAGAGCTTTTAATTTTTTAAGATAATCTAACATTTTCTCTACGAACAAATATGGACAATTTTTAATAGTTGTTTGTACGTATTTTTAGTATAAATATTTGAAGAATTTAAAGAAAGACCAGCAGTGTACATATTACTCACAACAGCAGGTTTACTTTATTACTCATTATTATATGGAAAAATTAAAATTATAATTATTTTGTTTTCGTAGCTGCATATTTGCATATGTAAATAATTGAAAAGCTAAAACAGCTAAAATTTTTTGCAAAGTACTGGGACTGATATGAGTATTTCCAGTTTTGGGCAATATTTTTGATGAGCACTTTTCTCTTTGGAAACAATTTTCTTAATTATATCTCAGTTAATAATTTCATAAAATGTACCAGTTACCAAAATCATTTTTTATATAAATGAATTTATAAAGGAAAAGAAACATCTTACAGTATAAAAAGGGATTGTATAGATGGTGTGGAAGATTTAGATGGGGATAGAAAACAAAAGCTAGCAACAGAAGCACATTTCTTTATGACTCAAAGTTTACATGAAAGTTATAAGTACGCATAGGGTTACAATTTATCCAAAAATAATTTGAAAAGAGTAACTTTGAAACCTTTCATTTTTTTATCAATTTACTACTAAAATATCTTAAGGAGCTAACAAAGATTGGTTCTAAAACTGTTGCACCTGCTTGTGACTAATGCAGTACAAATCGAAATACTTATGAATTACTTGGTGTCAATAAGGTAGACTCTTTTTTTATGATTGGAATGGAAATAAAATTTATGCTTAGTTTGATATGGCATCTTATAAAATCTGTCAGAAATTCTTTTATAAAACCCGATTTTGAAAACTGGAATAATGATATTATTAGCTTTCAACAATTTTACCTAAAGTTCGTAGCACCCATATTAATTCTAACACATTTGAAAAAATGTCAGTAAAATCAGCTTTTCAATTATTTAGTCATAGTACATATGCAGCCATAAAAGCAATAAATAACACTGATCGAATGTTTTTTAATTTATTGAGTAATAAAGCCAATCTGACTGTTGATTTTGTTTTAAGAGTTAACTAGTTAATTGATTATTCAAATTCTTCAAATTTTAACACAAAAAATTAAAAATTTTGAATTCACAACCGTTAAAAATTCTCCGTTTTTATTCTTAGAGGAAAGGCTAGAATATCTTAAAAAATCAAAAATTAAAAGTACCAAAAAAAATGTTTCCATTAATGGAATTGCCCAAAGAATAACTGCTGTATTATCTTTATCAAAAGATCAAATTGATAGAATATTAATTTCTTGATGACGCGCAGACTGAACCAAGATCCGTTAGAAAATATGTTTTCTCATATAAGATCTGCTGGTGATTATTGCAGAAATCCATCTGAACAACAAATTGGGAATATTTTTGCTAAGACGAGGCGAGTATTTATAACGAAAATACATCCTCAAATTGTGAAACAGATCACAACAATTATTTGGACATTGATGCCAATGATTTGGCACATGAAGGTTTTATTATTGAAAATTGTCCTGAAGAAATGAGAAGGAAAATGTTTTAGCTTCAACTTCAAATACAGTTCAATCACATAGTAAATCATTTAGTAATTTTGAAGAATTAGCAATTAGATATTTTGCTGGATTTTGCACATAAAAAGTGTCAAACTGCCATACATGTGGATTATACTACTATTTTTAAAAAATTAACACAAAATTTTAAAACGAAATTTAAATAGCTATTCATAATGAAAAATTAGAGATGAAATAATTGAACGTAGGTATATAAGTACGTATGTACCTAAAAACCGATTTGAATTGAATTTAAAATTTAGAATTGTATTTAAAACAACTTTAACAAAAATTTGATTCTATTTGTAAATTTATACATATATGTATATGTATGTATGAATATATATTAGAAATCATTACGTGGATGAATGTTCACTATTATTTGAATTTTTTGAAATTGTTTTATTTTTGAAAATTATTCAATTAAAACAAGAAAAATATTTTCGTTTCCTAAACATTATAAAATTATATTATAATTTTATAATTTATTATTAAAAATAATATGCATGCACAATATCAACAATTATAAAAATCCTTTTATTACAATGTATATTGAGAGAAAAATAAAAAAAAAATATTCTTAAAAGACTACTCGATAAAAATGCTATCCAATTTGAAATTTTTGTACCTATAAATTAAAAAAAAATTCAAATTACCTATACAAATTCAAATAACAAAAAGTTAAAAACAATAATATTCAAGAACAGTATAGAGAAACTAAACACATACAAATTATTTAGAGAATAAAGTCGTATAAAACGCTCAAAAATTTAAAAATTCAAATTGAATATAGAAAATGCACCAACACATTGATTATCTTCCAGATAATATATATAATGAAGAGAATATGGAAAAAGTGAGCTGAACATTTTCTGTTGTATGAAAATGTCTATCTTTATAGTAATATTAATCAATGACTAAACTTAATTCATCTTGATCCATCTACTCTGAAGAAAAGACACGAAATTTCCGATGTCATCTTCATCACTGAAATAGTTAAAGGATATATTAACTCCCCTTATATTTCAAACCTAACCCAGATTAATACTACTAATCGCTTCCGCTCTGCTAACCTATTTATCCTCACATTTCATTGAACCAACTATTGAATGAACGAACCTATCCATAGAATGATGATTATAATAAATACAAGAACCGTATTGATTTCTCTCTCTCGAAAGACACCCTAAAGAAGCTTTTATATTCCTCTTAGTTAATTCTGATCTCATCTCTCTGTCTTATAGTTTTTTTTTTTTTCTTTATTTTCAACTATTACAACAGATTTTTTAAAAACTAACTGAGAACATGTTTTATATTAAATTATTATAATTTAAATAAAAAAGATTTTAACAAATTTCTAATGTAATAATTATTAACATATTAAAAATTAAGACCTAGCAAAAAGCTGTCTGGTCGTATTGAGAAAATTTAATATTCAAATAGTTTCATGATTATTTTTTTTGTTTTTGTTTTATTTGACTTACAAGTTTAAATATTGTTATATTTTTATTATCTTTCCAATAATAAGCACCTTTTAGTCTGATAATGTAAATATATAATAATAAAATAATTTTTTTTTGTTATATAATAATAAAATAATTTATTTTTGTTTTTTGTTTTCTTTTTTTTTTGTTTCATTTGACTTTCATATTTAAATATACTCATATACACATTAATTATTATTCTTTTTTCAGAATATACAGCTTTTAATGCGACAATAAATATTCCATTATTTGCTTTTTGAATTCCGAAATACAATCAATAATTTTTAGCTTCTCCGGTAGATTATTAAAGGCATTCAAGCAAATATATAAACAATTATTTTTTTGGTTATTAGTTTTAAATAGAGTAAGATAGAAGTTTGTTTTGTTACGTGTATTGTGGCTGTGTATGTCAATTCTTCGATTGAGTATGAAATTATGCTTGATTTTATTGTTTACTATTTTAAAGGCTAACATGTAGAATTCTTTTTTACAAATATTATCAAAACTATAGAATTTAGAGGAGTACAACAAATTGGTTGGATGGCGATTTCTTAATCCATGAATTATTTTGATGGCTTTTTTATGTTGGATACCTAACGGTTTTAGATGGATTTGAGAGCACTTGCTTCAAATTGGATTCAGATACGTAAGGTTAGAAAGTATGAAAGAAGCATATATTGCGTACAGCGTTTCTGTTTTAAAAAAGTTTTTCAATCTTTTTAAAATAAAAATATAGGGCGAAATCTTTTTTGAAATTAGTTGAACGTGCATATTCCATCTTAACTTACTATCTATTAAGAGGCCTAAGTAATTAAAAGATTTCACTATTTCTATAGTTTTATGGCCGTGTGTAAAATTTGAGGAAACAAAATTCTTGTTTTCAAATAGGAGAATCTTTGTTTTCTTAATCTATTCTTCACCAACCATTCTTCAATTGTGACTAGATCCTCTCTTATCCCATCTAAAAGTTCAGTTTCAGTACTTGTAGAATATTTCAAAACTGCGTCGTCTGTATATATAATTTGAATAAATCAGGGCCCAATATTGACCCCTGTGGAACCCCTTTATTGATTGTTAAAGTCTCACCACAATGTTCATTCACATTAACCCTCTGTTTTCTATTGGATAAATATGAATTAAAAAACCGTATTTGATCTGCAGTGAGTCGAAGAGATGAAAGTTTATGTAGCAGAATTTCATGGTCCACACAGTCAAAGGCTTTTTGTAAGTCCAAGAACACACAAGCCGTATATTTACCAGAGTCCATACTTTTGGTAATAAAGTCTGTGAGTGATAGACAAGCGGCAGTGGTGTTGGAGTTCTTCTCAAAACCATATTGTTCTTGATGCAGAATTCCATTATTTTCCATAAAACGAGAGAGTCTAAACTGAACGATCTTCTCAAATATTTTAGAGAAAGTACTAAGAACCGATATAAGACGATAGTTTGTGGGATTGATAGCATCACCTCCCTTATGTATAGGAGTAACTAAGGCAATTTTCATTGATTGAGGAAAAGAAAATATTACAAATGCAGCGTTAATAAGTTTAACTAGGATTGGTGTAAGTTCCGTAGAGAAATGTTTTACAATCTTTGTTGAGATTGCATCATGACCCGTTGCAGAGGAAGACTTGAGCAATTTTATAATATTTTTAACCTCTTCCGAATTAGTCGGACTGAGTTAGAACCCTGTATAAATATTTTTTCTAAAACTGTTCAAGTATACCTCGTCAATAGGATCATCACTTATAGACAATTCCTTTGTAATGTTAACAAAAAAATTATTAAAAACATTACAAATTTCTTGGGCACTATTAATTGTTTTGTTGTTGTGACTAATTGTCTGAATATTACTTTCAGAAGCAGAACCACTCTTATTATACATTATTCTTTTATATAAGTTCCATAAATTTCTTCCGCTACTTGGATCTCTTGAGACCATTTCAGAACAATAATTTTTTTTTGCCGTGATTACGAGAAATTTTACTTTTTTCCTATGTTCTTCATATAATTCCTTTACTTTCATATCATGCGGATATTTTTTTTTTTTAGTAAGAGAACGAATCCCTAACCTTCATTGCATTTATTATCTCACTAGTGATCCAATCATGCTTCTTCTCTTACTTCCCAACAGATATTACTTTAGTGTATTTTTTTAATAATAAACTAAATGTGTTAACAAAGTCATCAAAGCTGTCATACCTATCAAGCGTTAGCCAAAAATCGTCATTTGATAACCTATTATAATCAAGTACAGTTTTCGTATGGGTGGAATTTTCTTTAATTGGCCTTAAATTTACACTAACTAAAATTAGTTTGTGATCAGATTTGGGTGTATGAGCTATATGAAAATAATATTTATATTTAGTCATATCAGAAATTAAATGATCAATAATAGCTGATGAATTTGAACCCGTTCTCGTAGCAAATTTATCCAATATTTTATTATAAATACAAAAACCATTACATAGTAGAGTATTAGTATAGTTTGTGACGTCACTGTTGCTTTTATTCAATAAATTTATATTGAAATCACCCAAGATTATTGAATTTTTGTGTAGACTTGTTATTTCATCTAGTTTACCAAGAAAGTTATCAAAATTTGCTTGAGGAGCCTTGTAAATGGAAATTATCCTTACCCCTTCTTTTAATAATTTTACTACCAACATATTAGATTTTTCATATTCCTCCTTATAAATGAAGGTGCTAGCCAAATTATTAGTAACGTAAATAGCAGTACCACCATAGGATGCTTCACGATTTGAAAAATAGCTTGAGTAGCCAGGTAAATTAAAAGAACTGATTTTCACTTTCGTGCAACCAAATCTCGGTCAAAACTAAAATATGTATTTCATAATCAAAAGATTTAACAAGTAATTCTAAACTTTCTAACTTTTTTCTTATACTCTGAATATTTAAGTACAAGATATTCAAGTTATTTTTATATACAATTGAATTGCACTTTAGAGACCCTGTGTAATGATTTACATTGATGACGTCATCAATGATAATTTCACTTGTACTAATTGTAAACAAGAATCAAATAGATGTTGAAGATAGCTATCTCGCTTATTAGCAATAGGAATTTATTGATGTGTTCAGTATTATCGTAATCGTAGATAACAATACGTGAAAAAAATATTTAATTAATGTTTGCTTAAGTTTGATATAAATTAAGTATTTTAGTTTATAAATTAATTTAGATATAAGTTTTAGAATAAAATATAAAAAAATAAAAAATAAAGAGATTTCGGTTCGGATTCGGTTTTATAATGGAAATATTTTTGTGTGGGATAAAAAGTGATAAGAAAAGTATTAAAAAGTTTTTGCAATAATATGTGTGCATGTAAAATATCTTATAAAAATTTTGATATTTATAAAAGTAATATGCATAAGAAAAAGAAAAAAAAATTAAAAATTTCAATATTAGAAAATATAAAACAATATAAAAATATTTAAAAACAATGCAAGGTGTAAATTTTAAGCTATAAAAAGAAAAAAAAAGCTTTATCTTAAATATAAATAAAAATATTATAATTTTAAATGTTTGAGTGTTAGTGATTTGAAAGTAGAAAAAGAAAGAAATATGTAATAAAAAACTTACTATTAATAATAATACAAAATAATATGTGTGAGTGTTAGTGGAATAAATGTAAAATAAAAATGAAAGTGGATAATTAAAAATTACAAAACTATGTAATATTAAAGATGGCATTAATTTTAATAATGTCATTAAATCCAGTAATATTGAAAATTCTGCTGGTGTTATTTTCGCGTAATTTAATAGTGTTGTTTTTGATCCATAGAAATTGAAAGTTTTTTTCGCCTTAAATTCTTTCGCCTCAAAATATAATTTTTTCTGAAGTGGAGACAAGTGGTGATGAAAGTATATCTCTTTGTTTCCTTCTTTCAATAAGCCAAACTCTGAAGTAAAAAGATGACACTTTCTTTTTTTCGCCATTAATTCATCCTTAAGTTTTTCTGTTTTCAAATGCACAACATAGAGATTATTTTCATCTTCTTTGAATGTTTTTTTAATATGTTCGTTATATCGGCTTTACACATTTTAACATCCAATTTTGTCGCCATTTTAATAAACAAATCATCAAAATTATTGATTTCAGAAGGCAGACCAGCGACCGCAATATTATTGGCATTTTCTTTTTGTAGAGGCCGATCTACCTGTGCTTCTAGATAATGGAATTTGCTTCTCAGATCCGTACAATTTTCTTTTATTAATTTTATTTCAGTTTTGAGTGCAGTGTTTTCTTGAATAATTGATGTAAATTTTTTTGTTACATCGTCGATTTTATTAGATAAAAATATTTGTGATTTGTGTATATCTAATACTAAGGAGCCTAGAGTTTTCAAATATGCACCTACTGTATTAAGTGTGCATCCTGCTGAGTTGAATTCCGGCAGATCAAATGAGAATAATATAATGTCTACATTTTTGGAATTATCTTCCTCATCAATAAATATCGAGTCATTTAAGGCAGGAGTACACTTATTACATCTCCACGAAATCTCCACCCGCTTTTATCGAATTGTATAATTCCTCAGAAACTCCAGCTCATTTTACATGAAAGAGACCCTTGCATTGACCAACACAAACCACTCCTTTTGATTTTCCCATTAAGCTTTTTTTGCATGATTTTTCACTACATTGTTTGGACATTTTGTTATTTTTAGATTTTAATTTGATTTTTCTTATTGAGAACTTAGTTTGTTTTATTTTTTAATTTTTGTTTTTATATTATTCTTTTTTTTATAATTGTTTTGTTTTAATATTTTTTGTGGTAAGTTCAATTCAGATTTATTTATTTGTTGAGTTTTGCTTTATATTTTTTTTTTTAAATATTATATTGCAACAAAGAAAGAAAATAAATAAAAAAAAAACACAAATAATTTATTTTGAAATTATTACAATTATTGTATTAATTATTTTGAGTTATTCTTTTTTTATGAATTTTAAATAATTATTGTATTAATTATTTTGAGTTATTCTTTTTTTATGAATTTTAAATAAATTTTTTTAATTTACACAAGCGCGCAAAAAATACGTGTTGATACTTCAAACTTATAAGTCAAAAAAACGTTGCTAATTTTTATATTCTTGAAGACCGTAATTTGTCGATTCCAAGACGTTCTCAAGAATTAGTACTGTCTCAAACCACAACCTGGCGGATTGTGAGAAAGGATTTGTGTTTGCATCCGTATAAAATTGTTTTCACTCAAGAACTGAAACCATTGGACCTCCGTAAACGTCGTGAATTTGCTGATTTTGTCCTGGAATAACTTGAAAACGAAAACGATTTTTTTAAGAAAATCATCTTCTCCGATGAGGCTCACTTTCATCTGAGTGGTGCGGTAAATAAACAAAACTGTCGATTCTGGTGCAAAGCAAATCCATAAATTATTCATGAAAAACCATTACATTCACCTAAATTGACAGTTTGGTGTGGTTTTTGGTCTGGTGGAATCATCGGTCCGTACTTCTTTCGAAATGAAGCTGGTAACACCGTTACTGTCAATGGAGAGCGGTATAGTTCGATAACCAACTTTTTATGGTCGAAATTTGGAAGAAGTTGATCTTGACAACATTTGGTTCCAACAAGACGAGGCTACGTGCCACACAGCAAGTGCAACAATTGAATTATTGCGAGAAAAGTTTGGACATTCGATTATTTCAAGAAATTGTGATATTGAATGGCCTCCAAGAAGTTGTGATTTAACACCATTCTGCTATTTCTTGTGGGGTTATTTGAAGTTATTGATCTTTAGCAATAAACCAGACTCTCTTCAAGCTTTACAAGTCAATATTGAACGTGCCCATGACATAGTGGAAAAAGTGCTCGAAAATTAAGTTCATTGAATTCGTTCCTGCAGAAGAAGTCGTGGAGGCCATTTGAATAACGTTTTATTCAGAACTTAATTGTATCGATTGTACTTCACATTAAATAAAAAACATTTGAATTTCCTTAACAGTTAGTGTGTTTTTTTTAAAAGAAATCATATCATTCTTATTGGAAAACCCTATACTTACTAATTCTCAAATATAAGAATATTTTTATAGATTATCACATTTTTGGAAAGTATTAGTGGGGTTTAGTTTTAAAATATTTTTTAAATGAAAAATAAATATAAATATAGATATTTATGTTTTAAATATTTTTTAGTTTAGTACATAAACAGTAATAAAACAGTAATAGTAAAGATGGTTTTTTTTTTTTTGCAAAACAAAAACACAATTTTAATAATAATGCAAAAAAAATAATGAAAAATTGTTTATTAATTTTTATTAACTATTTTATCTATTCAATTTATTTATTTAATTCAATTTTTTGATAAGAAAAATACTTTGATGAGATAATCTATCGCTTACAAATTTTGAAGAGATAAAAAACGACTATCTCGTCTCGTCAAAGGTCTAACAGAATACAAAACTATCTCATCAAAGCGATCTCGCGAGATGGGTCTAACAGAATATGGGTGTATATTTTGCAGATTGTTCAATCTTTTTTTTTTATTAATAATTTTTGGTAACCATTGATTACATTTTAATTATTTCACAATTATTTATTTATTTATTTTAACAGTTGATCCTACAGATAAATCTGTAGGCCAACTTTATTGTTCCTTTTCCCATTCGAAATGTGGGCTTTTTTTTCTTTTTTTTTATTAAATTATTTAAATTATTTGGTATATATTTTTGTATATTATATATTTATATTGTTTTTTTTATTAGTTATAATTATATCTTTATTAATTATTAAATTATATTTGAACCAGTGTGGTTGTATAGAAAATTACCTTTTCAGTAATTTTCACCATTTGAAAATTTTTTCGGTTCGGTTCTCACGGGATTTGAACCCGTTCTCCTTCGGTCGTTACATTACTACACTCGAGTGCTTTACCACTCGGCTACCCCGAGGCCACAATATCTCGCAATTTTTGCAATTTGGTTTTTAATATTAATTTTTTGATATTTATATTGTTAATTTTAAAATTTGTTTAAATTCTAATAACTCGCTCGAATTAAGCCTGCAAATAAATAAATTCCTCTATAGTTGGCGCCCTACATGGAATCGCAATTTCACAGGTTCTTAAAATGCTGCTTCCATGTCTCTAATATCCCTTACGTATGGTTACCAAATTTTCTGAATCACTCTAAGGCGCAAGCTTGAAACCAGCTGGAAGCTGTTTAGTTTTTTTTTTATAAAACACAACAACCAGTTCGATGCTTTTAAAAAGTTGTTGAAGCCTTCCCAGTTAGCTTGGTGATAACGCCAAACTAGTCTTTTGGGAAAATTGTTAGAGCTAGTTGTTGTGCCTACTTTGATGCTTGTGGTTACAAGATAGTGGTCGGAGCCACTTAGTGGAAAGTGAACAGAAATTGAATATTTCTCTGGATGAGTAGTTAGGTATAAATACAGGAAGTGTCCGTCCTGGTCCCGTCGGTCTGGTATCCTCGTAGGGCTACAAGTTGCGAAAGGTTAGAAAAGGCTGAAAAAATTGGAAAAAAGTTGAACTTATTTGCCTTCGGGAGTTTTGTGACTAGAAAAGTGAAGACTATTATGAATATCAAAGTCTCCCGCCAAAACAATCTGAGATTCGTAATTGGTTTCCAGAATTGAGTTTATCTGATTGGATAGACTTTCTATAAGCATATCAGTTTCTAGCTGGTTCGCTTGAGGCGATCTGTAAATAAAACAGAAGTGAATGATGCGCTTATCGACGTGTATTTTCATCCAATTATATTGCTAAATTGGGTTGGAGCACTCAAAATTTTGCAGTGTCTTATAAGCTATATCATTTCGTATATACAAAGCAATCCCTCTATGGGGTATAAATTGTGGCACAAGCGAATAATTATTGATAGTAAAATTAATATCATTCCTCACAACTTGTGTTTCACCATTGATTAATAATACTATAAAGATAGACATTTTCATACAACAGAAAATGTTCAGCTCACTTTTTCCAAATTCTCTTCATTACATATATTTTCCGGAAGATAATCAATGTGTTGGTGCATTTTCTATATTCAATTTGAATTTTTAAATTTTTGAGCGTTTTATACGACTTTATGCTCTAAATAATTTGTATGTGTTTAGTTTCTCTATACTGTTCTTGAATATTATTGTTTTTAACCAGAGTTCGCATTTTATCTTTCAAAAGAAAAATAAAAGAAAAATTAAGGAAAATTAAAAAACCTACTCACTATTTTTTCTTTAAGAAAAATTTTAACGTAAAATAAATTTTCAAATGAAAAAATATAGGGAGAATATAATGTGAAGAGAAAAAACTTTATTTCTCTTCAAATCAAAAGTTCTATTTTATTATTTTGAAAAGATAATGAAAAGATAAATTAGTATGAAAGAAAAGAAAAGAAATAGAAAAGAAAAAGACTAGAAAAATTATTAGTTTCTCTGTGAAAACTATACTACTACAACTACATTGTTTTTCAGGTATCACGTACAACTATAACCACTCCACTTCTGCTATATCTTTAATTTCTGCTGTGTATAATAGAAGAATATTTAAGGTGTTTGTGTTCGGTTTTTTTTTAAAATTAAAATTTAATAATATTGAATTATCCTAATTAATTCAATATTAATTTAATTAATATTGAATTTATTAGGATATGAGAATAAAGAAATCTGATTTTTTACAGGTGCCTAAATAGCATAATATTGGTTTCAAAAACATGTTATTTCTTAAACATCATATTTTCTTTTATTGTCTTCAAACAGATAATTCATATATTTTCAATATTAAAAATTTTTCAAGTATTGAAACAGGGGTGGTAGCACATAACTTGTTACAAACATGTTGTCACGCTATTTTTGCAAAACGGTAGCACGTAAAATTGTTTCGCCAATTTTAATCTTGTTGCGCCACATTTAATTTTGTTTTACTTTTGGCATCTGTCTACACGTAACATTTGAAACGCCCATTTTTACTGAGCGTCAAAAAGAAGATTTCCGGTATAAATAGTTGACGTGTGTTAAAAAAAAAATTTGCAAAAATGTTTTGTAAATTTTTTTTTTGTTTCAATCCCAAAGTAGCGTTTCAAAGTACATGCTGCCAACAAAATTTTGTGACACTGGTGTTTTGTTACAAAAAAAAACGTTTACAACAAGTTACGTGCTTCCACCCCAGATTTACAGCGTTATAAACATGATGTATAAGCGTGAGATACGCGAGCCCTGCATACAAATTATATTTATACATAGAACATAGAATACTACATAGAAATTAATTTTATTCTCAATAATAAAATAATAAGAAAGGAAAAGGACTTGTCTATTCTCTAATCACTATCTCTAAGTAATTTGTATGTGTTTGGTTTCTGGTATACTGTTCTTGAATGTATATTATTGTTTTTCATATTTTATTATTATTGTATTTGTATAATTTGAAATGTTTTTGAATTGATAGCTACCAAAATTTCAAATATGGGTAGCATTTTCATCGAGTAGTCTTTTAAGAAAAAAATTTTTTATTTTTCTCAATCTCAATACATGTAATAAAACAATTTTATAATTGTTGAATTTTTATTTATTTTAGATATTAAAAATTTGAAATAGCCGCCATTAAATAGCTGTTATTTTTATAAGTACTTTTAAATTGTAAAATTTTTATCTACAAAAATGTTCTACAAATTATTAATTATTAAAAATAAAATAAAAAAAATTTAGGTACTAACTGATTGGAATATTATAACTGTAATAATGTTAAGAAAAAGAAAAATAAATACTGAAACTGAATAAGTTTTGAAATTTTTTGAAGAGAAAGATAATGCAATATTTTGTAAAATAGATAATTGTGGGCAACGATTTAAGAACAAAGTCGTAGGAAATTTGAAAAGGCATATTACTTCAATTCATTCGACTATTTCAGATGAGAAAGGCTTTAAACCTTTTAAAACCTTAATAGCAGAAAAAAATATACGAGTTTCTATGACAAAAGAAATTCTTCTTAAAAGTTGTTTGAAAATGGTTACAGTAGATAGACTCCCATTGCGTGTTCTAGATTCAGAAGGATTTTCAGATATAAAGAAACCGCTTTGCGCAGCATTAGATATATCAATTACATCTAAATCTATAATCAAAACTATTTCATTAGCTGCTGAAAAAATTAGAATCAAAATATCTGAAGAAGTTAAAAATAAAATAATTAGTTTAAAAATAGATGCAGTTACTCGTTTGGATCGTAGTATATTAGGAATAAATATTCAATACATTAAAAATTACAAAATAGAAGTTGTAAATTTAGCGATGCTTGAATTGGAAAGAAGACATACAGCCGAATTCTTAAGAGATGAAATTTTAAATGTTCTTCAAAAATTCAATATAAATATTTCACAAGTATATTCTTGTACTTCAGACAACGGTGCCAACATGATTAAGTGTATCGATTTATTAAATACTAATCAAAATAATTACTTTAGTTCTAATTTCGAATGTAAC
Source organism: Argyra leucocephala (assembly GCA_963942445.1). NCBI lineage: Eukaryota > Metazoa > Arthropoda > Insecta > Diptera > Dolichopodidae > Argyra > Argyra leucocephala. The sequence continues at coordinate 101,632,099 of OZ012678.1, forward strand.
CCTCCTACTTCATCGTTAGATGACGAATCTTTTATAGCATATGAAAATGATATAGAATTTGAGTCTACTACTTTTGAATCATATAATGAAGCTAATAATCTTGATATGATAGAAATTTCAATGTGTGGTATATTGAATTGTATAAGATGTGCACCTCATACATTGCAACTATGCATTCATGATGTTCTCAAATTGTATCAAGATGAAATAAAAAAAATTCGAAATATTCTAAAAGAAATAAAAAATGTTAAATACAAACAAATATTTTTACAAAATAGTATGTCAAAACCCAAGCTAGATACAAATACCAGATGGAACTCCACTTTTATTATGCTGAAAAACTTATATGATAATATACGTTTTTATGAAGAAATAGCTGAGGATTATGAGGAGTTAACAATTAGTTTAGATTTATGGTCATTTATTAGTAAGTTTTTAGAAGTATTTGAATCTGCATATATTTGTTGCAAGAAGTTTCAAGAAGAGCAATTAGTGATAGGAGACTTTCTTTTGTGGTGGCTTGAAATGAAAATGAAAGTAATGGCAATAAGAGATAATACTATGGTAACAGCATTTTTAAGTTCCATAGCAGAACGCGAGAAAAAACTATTTAATAATGATGCTTTTCGAGCAGCTGTTTATATAGACCCCCGTCTAAATTTTAACCAATCCCGAATTTTATCTGATGAAGACAAGTTGAAAGCTGAGGTAGTATTTTACTTTGGTAATTTATCTTTGTATTTTCATACAGCTTTTCTTTTATTTTCAAAAAAGGAATATTTATGTAAAACATGGAAGTTGATTCAGCAAATTGAAAATATATGTACTGAAAATTCTACTTTGAATCCTACTTCTCCAACTTTAGAAAAAAGTGCATTGGATCTTTTTATAGATCAAGATTGTGTATGTGAAAACCTGAATACCGTCGAAAGTAGCATAAAGCTAAAAATTCATAATCTTCGTTTTCAAAATAGATGTTTTTCATCTACCAAAATATTAGAATACTGGAAATCGAAAGAAATTAGTGATCCTGAGTTATTTAAAATTTCGCAAGTAGTTCGTGCGACCCCTGCTACTCAGGTCAGCGTTGAACGTGCTTTTAGTGCCTTAGCACTGATATTAACACCACTGCGAACTAGAATCCAAAAGGATAAATTAGAAAATATTTTATTAATAAAGCTAAATAAACAATTTTTAGATCTAATTGATATAGAATAAAATTGATAACTGACTTTTGTAAATAAATACTTTTTACTCACTTATTTTAAATCTGTTGAATTCTCTTAATTAAATATGTACTTGTTTTTTTAAATTTTTGTTTTGTTTTTGTTTTGAACTAGTATTAAAATAATGAATTACATGAAAATAAATATTTTTTTAAAAACTTTAACATTTTGATTTTTAATTTAATACTTATTTTTTATATTTAATGGATTTTAATTATCAACGAAAAAAATAACATGAGAAATCTGGACAAAGCTTCATTCTATTGAGTATTTACATTTTACAAGATAGTAGTTAAATTTTACATGATTTTGCATGATAAATTAATAATTCCTATTCCTGTTCCAAGTATTGAACAAAAAGAATACAAAAATATTTCTTTCATATGAAAAAAAATCGTTTCATAATTTTTTTTACCACCTTTTGTGTTAAATTTTTATCACTGTCTTACAAATTAATTATTAATATTAAAAATCATCTACTAATAGATCATTCAATAGTTCTACAAAATATGTAGGTACTTTTTTGTAATTTTTCAAAATATAAAACGTTATAAACGTGGTATAGAAACGTGAAATACGCGATACCTACATAGAAATTAATTTTATTCTCAATAATAAAATTATACGAAAGGACTTGTCTATTCTCTATCTCTAAATTTGTTTTTCATATTTTATTATTATTGTATTTGTATAATTTGAATATTTTTTGAATTGATAGGGATAGCTAACAAAATTTCAAATAAGGATATAATTTTTATCGAGTAGGTTTTTCATAAAAAATATATTTTAATTTTCTCAATCTCAATACATACATGTAATAAAATAATTTTATAATTGTTGAATTGTGCGTGTACATAGTATGTATATTTATTATTTATATAGCTAATATTAAAAATTTAAAATAACTGTCATTTAATTTTTCACTTAAATTTTCTTTTGATAATTTAAAGAAAAAAATATGATATACAAATATACAAGATTCTTATGAGAATTTGTTTTCTGTTTCTCTTTTTTCATTTGCATTAAAGATAATTTATTTTTTAATTTCTCTTTTGAAACGTAAATTGAAAATTAAAAGAAAAGACAAAATGAGAGAAGATAATTTTAATAAAATATCTTCATTTGATATTATCACCAACACTGTTTTTAACTTTTTGTTATTTGAATTTGTATACGTAATTTGAATTTTTTTTGAATTGATAGGTACAAAAATTTCAAATTGGATAGCATTTTTATCGAGTAGTCTTTTAAGAAAAATTTTTTTTTTAAATTTCTCTCAATATACATTGTAATAAAAGGATTTTTATAATTGTTGATATTGTGCATGTATATTATTTGTAATAATAAATAATAAAATTATAATATAATTTTATAATGTTTAGGAAACGAAAATATTTTTCTTGTTTTAATTGAAAAATTTTCAAAAATAAAACAATTTCAAAAAATTCAAATAATAACGAACATTCATTCACGTTATGATTTCTAATATATATTCATACATACATATACATATATGTATAAATTTACAAATAGAATCAAATTTTTATTTTTAAAAGGCTTTCTTTTTGGTTTTTTCAATATGTGGATATGTATGTACGCATGGATTTTAAAATTATAACAGAATTTAAAAATATTTGAAAAACTCTCATTATTTTTTGGAAAATTTATAAAAAATCTTAACGGTAGAGTAAATTTAAAAGTATATTTAATATGCTTTTTTATTGCAGTAAGCACACAATTTATTTTTAAGATAATTAAAGCTTGCAACGAACAATTTTACAATGGTATTTTTCAAATTCAGAATTTTCTACGTTGTCATTATTTTCATAACAAGAGCATTAAATATCAATATCCAAAGGCTTGTCATGATTTACTCCAGCTTTGAAAATATATTGTTGTTGTAAATGAAATTCATCAAATTCGTAATATATTTGTAAAAATCTTATTGTGCAGGTGGATTTGTTTAGAACTTTTAATTTTTTAAGATAATCTAACATTTTCTCTACGAACAAATATGGACAATTTTTAATAGTTGTTTGTACGTATTTTTAGTATAAATATTTGAAGAATTTAAAGAAAGACCAGCAGTGTACATATTACTCACAACAGCAGGTTTACTTTATTACTCATTATTATATGGAAAAATTAAAATTATAATTATTTTGTTTTCGTAGCTGCATATTTGCATATGTAATTAATTGAAAAGCTAAAACAGCTAAGATTTTTTGCAAAGTACTGGGACTGATATTAGTATTTCCAGTTTTGGGCAATATTTTTGATGAGCACTTTTCTCTTTGGAAACAATTTTCTTAATTATATCTCAGTTAATAATTTCATAAAATGTACCAGTTACCAAAATAATTTTTTATATAAATGAATTTCTAAAGGAAATAATTTGTAAAGAAAAAGAAACATCTTACAGTATAAAGAGGGATTTTATAGATGGTGTAGAAGATTTAGATGGGGATAGAAAACAAAAACTAGCAACAAAAGCACATTTCTTTATGATTCAAAGTTTACATGAAAGTTATAAGTCCGGATAGGGTTAAAATTTATCCAAAAATAATTTGAACAGAGTAACTTTAAAACCTTTCATTTTTTTATCAATTTACTACTAAAATATCTTAAGGAGCTAACAAAGATTGGTTATAAAACTGTTGCACCTGCTTGTGACTAATGCAGTACAAATCTAAATACTTATGAATTACTTGGTGTCAATAAGGTAGACTCTTTTTTTATGATTGGAATGGAAATAATTTATGCTTAGTTTGTTATGGCACCTTATAAAATCTGTCAGAAATTCTTTTATAAAACCCGATTTTGAAAACTGGAATAATGATATTATTAGCTTTCAACAATTTTACCTAAAGTTCGTAGCACCCATATTAATTCTAACACATTTGAAAAAATGTCAGTAAAATCAGCTTTTCAATTATTTAGTCATAGTACATATGCAGCCATAAAAGCAATAAATAACACTGATCGAATTTTCAACAATTATTTGGACATTGATGCCAATGATTTGGCTCATGAAGATTTTATTATTGAAAATTGTCCTGAAGAAATGAGAAGGAAAATGTTTTAGCTTCAACTTCAAATACAGTTCAATCACATAGTAAATCATTTAGTAATTTTGAAGAATTAGCAATTAGATATTTTGCTGGATTTTGCACATAAAAAGTGTCAAACTGCCATACATGTGGATTATACTATTTTTAAAAAATTAACACAAAATTTGAAAACGAAATTTAAATAGCTATTCATAATGAAATATTAGAGATGAAATAATTGAACGTAGGTATATAAGTACTCTCTTCAACACAATACTAGACGACATTCTAAGAGAAGTTTGCACTGGAATAAACGGAATAGAATGGGATCTCTTCGGAAACTTAGAAGACTTAGATTACGCAGATGATGTATGCCTCATATCAAGAAATCAAAGGGACCTACAGAACAAAGTCAACAGATTACAGGAAGAAGCAAAGAAATCGGGACTGGAATTAGATATCTAGAAAACCAAGGCAATGAGGACAAACAACAGTTATAGTGAGCCAATAACAGTGAGTGTACAACAGATAGAATACGTAGAAGAATTCAACTACCTGGGGAGCATTATAACATCAAGAGGAGGTGCAACAGAAGATGTCAACAGCCGTATAAATAAGGCAAGAAGAACATTTGGGAGCCTAATGAAGATATGGCGGAGCAACCAAATATCGAGAACAACAAAGCTAACAATATTCAGAGCATGTGTTAAGTCAACATTAATATATGGCAGTGAAACATGGCTCACTTCGGTCAGAATCAAACAGAAGCTACAAGTATTCATGAACAAGTGCTTGAGAATTATATGCAGAATATTCTGGCCGGCAAGAATTAGAAACGAGGATTTATGGATGATAACTGGAGAAGAACCTATCAACAGACAGATAAATAGGAAAAAATGGAAATGGATAGGTCATACACTAAGGAAATCAGAAAGTGATATAGCAAGAAGAGCTCTAGAGTGGAATCCACAAGGACAAAGGAGACCCGGCAGACCATACAACACATGGAGACGCACAATCGATCAAGAATTAACAGTCAACAATTATACCTGGGACGATATTAAGGAAGTAGTACTCAACAGAGAGGAATGGAGGTTCACTATCGAAGCCCTATGCTACCACGCGGAGTAATAGGAGAAAAAAAAAAATATAAGTACGTATGTACCTAAAAACCGATTTGAATTGAATTTAAAATTTAGAATTGTATTTAAAACAACTTTAACAAAAATTTGATTCTATTTGTAAATTTATACATATATGTATATGTATGTATGAATATATATTAGAAATCATAACGTGAATGAATGCTTACTATTATTTGAATTTTTTGAAATTGTTTTATTTTTGAAAATTATTCAATTAAAACAAGAAAAATATTTTCGTTTCCTAAACATTATAAATTTATATTATAATTTTATAATTTATTATTACAAATAATATACATGCACAATATCAACAATTATAAAATTTTTTACAATGTATATTGAGAGAAAAATAAAAAAAAAATATTCTTAAAAGACTACTCGATAAAAATGCTATCCAATTTGAAATTTTTGTACCTATCAATTCAAAAAAAATTCAAATTACCTATTCAAATTCAAATAACAAAAAGTTAAAAACAATAATATTCAAGAACAGTATAGAGAAACTAAACACATGCAAATTATTTAGAGAATAAAGTCGTATAAAACGCTCAAAAATTTAAAAATTCAAATTGAATATAGAAAATGCACCAACACATTGATTATCTTCCGGAAAATATATATAATGAAGAGAATTTGGAAAAAGTGAGCTGAACATTTTCTGTTTTCTGAAGTCGAAGATAGCTTTCAACGGAATGTAAATTCTTTGATAGACCGCGGATGTTACAAAAATCTATCTTTAACATTATAGCGAACAAGTTACAAAGAGAAAAAGTAAATAAATTAAAATTAACAGAAATAATCAAAAAATAAAAATAAAAAAAAAAAATAAATATATTAAATTTTAAAATTTTTCTTTTTTTCTCTTTAAATTTTAAATTTTTTGGCCCAATCAAATATATAATCTTTTATATTTTTTGAATTTTACTCCAAAACCCTACACTGTAGGAAATAAGGACCTAATTTTCCCATACAATAAGCTACTTTTTTGTAAGTTTTCTCTCCAGTTTCGTGGCTGGATGTTAATAGGCAATTTTTATAATATAAATAATAAAAATAAGAAAAAAGTAAAATATAAAAAGAAAATTGTCAATTTTATTTTTGTTTATTCTCTTTCTCCTAAAATTTCAAACATTGATGTATGTATGATATTAGCAGTTTCGTTGTGGGTTCACGGAAAAAATAAATAATTAAAAAAAAAAGAATTAGGAATTCAAGCAAAAGAATGTTTATTTTTATTAATTTTATTTATTTTTTTTTTGTCTTAAAAACTCTTATTCGTTTGAAATGAAATATTAAAATTTCCATGTCATTTTACTTTTAATAAAAAGAACAAGTTCGATTTATTAATTAATATTGATACATAGACATTTTATGTCACCATTGTATCTATAAATATTATTATAATTATTTGTGTTAACAAACAAAATATTTTTAGGAAATTGTTTCGTTCATCATAACACTATTAGAACTCATCAGTCGGTATTATTAGTGTTAGACTAGCTATACAACTCCTTTTTTCATTTTAATTGATTTTATAACTTATTAGATGATGTCAATAGTACATCAGTGAGTTATAAAAGTCGACCAAAATTTCAATGTAAAATGCTATTTTTACTTTTTATTAAAAGTTAATAATGTTATTCGAACTTGTTCTTTTTATTAAGAGTAAAATGACATGGAAATTTTAATATTTCACATTCAAAAAATTTATAATCACATAAATTTATTTTATAAAAATAGCATTTTACATTGAAATTTTGGTTGATTTTTACAACTCACAGATGTACTATTGACATCTTCTAATAAGTTATAAAATCAATCAAAATGAAAATAGGTGTTGTATAGGTAGTCTAACACTAAAAACACCTACTGATGAGTTCTATTAAATTTTAAAATCATTGAGTCCTTCATTTTGGTGTTTTTTTAGTTGTTTTTGCAAACTGAAGCACGGGGCATTCACATTTCTTACCCGATTTAGATGAAATTTTGAGGGTAACTTCTTAAAATATATACCGAGGTAACTATGTGGCCTGATTGTTGAAAATTGTCCTAGATTTTGAGAATTTTTTAGTTAAATGTTGTTTTATAAAATGGATTGTAACTCAAATTTCCCTTATCATTTCAACTTTTTTCTTGTTTAATTAAAAAGTTATATATTTTTTTTATTATATTTAGTAATGATATTTTTATAATTTATTTTTAAAATAATAATTATAAAAAAATTTTTAAAACAATTAAATTTATAAAAATTTATAAAATATGCAGTTTACAAACACAAAAAATTTAATTTTAACAAATTTCGCTACAGAGCTTTGGCAGTTAGGTAGCTAGAATCTTCTTTTTACAATGAATTCTACCAACAACACAATTTTTTTCTGATAAACGCAAATGAATGTACATTTGGTTGTATACACCATACTAATTCAAATATTATTATCGTTGTATTTATTAATTTACCAAAGAAATTTCAAAGATGTGTTATGATATTTTACTGATTAGATATTTTATGTTCAAAATACAATTTATTAGGGTTTGAAAATAAAGAAATATATATGCATGTGTTTATTTGAAGTATGATGTATAAATTTTAACAGTACATAAATATAATAACGTTATTATAAAAAACGTTATTTTTTAAATTCTGTAATTTTTAAATATATTTTTGAAGATGTTCACCTTAGGTATGTTAGCAACAATTTTTATCTATTAAAATTCGGTCCTAAACATTTTTGAAGAGGAAATAAATGGCAAGAATAGAAGTATAACGAGAATATTTTGTTAACTGAAGCTGATTTAGTAAAGTTGAATTTTCTTTAGTCAACTTTTTCCTATAACAACAAATACCAAGTATATTATAGGAACAATTGCAAAAGAACTACATTACTAACGACTTTACTAATTTTAGTAAAGTATATAAAAATCGAATTTTAATGTATTTTAGGCCATATTTTTAGTTAATAATTACCGAGGAGAATTACTGAAAGTAATTTTAAATACAAACACATTGGTATAATGTATGGTTATTAATTATTATAATATAATATAATAATAATTAATAACCATATAAAACAAATACAAAATAATATAATATACAATATTTTCATATATACCAAATAATGAATATATAAAAAAGGCCCACATTTCGAAAGGGAAAAGGACATGTACTGGACTGCAGATCCCACTGTTACAAATAAATAAATAAATTGCCCAATTATGTACTTATGTTGTCAATTAATTATAACAAATTTGTATAACATGGGGACAGTAGTGCTCATAAAAGATTATTTATTTTCATATAGCTAGGGCTTTGCTTCTACGAAAATATTGTTGTTAGCAAAACTGAATGTAAGAATCATCTTTACAGAAACTTTAGACGTAAAATAATATCTACGACTTCAAAAACAAAATTTCAAATACAATTTGGCAAATTGTCTCAAAACATAGATCGAATGATTTTTGGAACTAAAAGTTCGGTGAATCATTGGAGAACTAGCGCACTCTACTATATTAAAATCTTGCCAAAGACATATCAAATGTTACAAATCACAAATTTGGTCATCATGAAAATTGTGACAAGTATTTTTGTAAGCGGCGCGAAGAAGAAAACTTTGTAATTTTGATCAAATATATTCTTTGAAGAAACTACTATTGCTGTGTAAGGTTTAGTCCAAAACTCAGACAGTTTGTTACTTAATATGGACTCAAATATTTGCGAACAGTTCAGTAGTAAAATTTGTCAATACGTAGGAAGAACCGTATAAATTTTTCTCCGGGGCAATCTCCAAGTAGATGTGCAGCTGCTGTTGACCAATTCAATACCGGGCAGGCTTTTACAGAGTTTTTGAAAGAAATAAATGGGAACGAAAGAAATACAACAATTCTTCTTTCAAACGCAGAAGAGAAAAAAATTAAAAGAAAAAAAAATAATGCTGGAAAAATTGAGAACAAATTTTGAAAATAGGGCGAACACTGAAATTGATAGACGCGATCAATCTGGTTGCAATTATTGATACGAATTAAGAAATATAATGGTCACTGTTTCAGATTTTGGAATCACTGCATCAAGTTTTAAATTTGTAAAGTTCGAAGTGATTCTAGTTATCATAATATAATCAAATACAAGCTCTATTCAGTTGTATGCACAAACACCATAATTTATGGAATGTAAAATAAAAAAAATACAATATCAGAACTTGAAAAGCAGACTAATTTAAACATTCAAAACTGTGGGTTTTTTATTGACGAACGATTACATTTTCTAGGAGCTACTCCAAATGGTCTAGTTGGAAATAATGGTATTTATGAAATAAAATCTCCTCAGTGAGCAAAATATGATTTTTCAAAAGAAGCTATTGGCCAAAAAAAAATAAAGTATTTAAAATACAACACTGATGATAATACAATTACACTATAGAAATCACATGATTATTTTTATCAAGTGCAGAGTATTTAAGCATAACAAAAATAAATTTTGGTATATGGAATTCAAAAAACTTACAGTATGTACGAATAATTTGAAAGAAAAGGACGATAATATTTTTACTAATTAAATGAAACCAAAATTAGAATATTTTTACAGCAACTTCTTATTGTCCGAATTATTTGATCCACGGATACTCAGAAACATGAGAATAAGAAATACATGAGCTACTTTACTTATAAAATAATAAATTTTAAAATTAAATAACTTTTCTAACATTAAAATATATATAAATGTAATATAACCAAAAAATACTTTTCGTTTTTTTCATTCGAACAATTTTTTTTTTCTTTATACAAAAAAATATCAAATTACAAATTTTAAGGTGATCTTTCGTTTTCATAAAGTATAATATTTTACATGATTCTAAATTTATATTTTGAAAATACATTGAAGTACGGATGTTTATTTGTATTGCTTGTTTTGTTCACATTTAAATTTTTACTATAGTGGTATGCTATACAATTTCAAGTAAACTGATCATCCCGATAGTGTAGAAATTAAAAGAAGCTTTATAGCTTTCAAATTTACATGCACTAACATTTAAACAAATTTTTAGATGAGGTTTGAGTTTTCAATTCTGTTTAACCCAGCCTTTAGCACGTTCATTAGTTTTAAATACTAAATATATTTGATAAAACTTAACATTACCTTAAATTCTTTTTAATTTTCCACTAATATTTATTTTAAAGATTAACGTTCTTTAAAAATTTTTTAACTTATAACTTAACACTTGCACTTTAAAAAAAATAACTGAAAATATTTTCATATGAATATATGAAAAATAGATACGAAATGCAGAAAACAAAAAAAACATTCTCTTAATGAAACGTATTAATTCACTTTTAATTCTTCAAGGCGAACATTCGTCTAAAGTTCTTTTATTTCATTCGCCATTTCTTCATTTAAGAGAACATTCTTTTAATGAAATGTAATTAGTTCGCTTTTAATTCTTCCAGGCGAACATTCGTCTAAAGTTCTTTTATTTTATTCGTCATTTGTTCTTCTTAGAGAACATTTATTTTAATGAAACGTAATTAATTCGCTTTTAATTCTTCCAGGCGAACATTCGCATAAAGTTCACCCGGGGGATTTGTATGTTTCTTCTTAAAGAACACGTTCTTCCTATGGTGTGTTGGGTTAAGTTATATAAAAAAAAAGATATTGGTACCTATGAAGTCTACATATATACAAAAAAAAATTATTATTATATTTAAATATTTTCTATGTTGTTTATAAAACAACGATCGATGCGGTTTTTACACGATATTTACATAAATTCCAATCAAAACTTTTTGTTTCATTCTTCAGTTACCACAAGCCTATTGCATCTTTTTTAGAATATAATGCAAATTGTCTAATTTAATCGACCCTCAAGCCTCAATCTCAATCATCTGCATTTAAATGTTGTTTCACTTACTACCGCCAGTCCCATGACTGGACTTTTTTTTTATCACATGGATTTGTTTTTTTTTTCTTATGAACATGCAAAAGAGAAACTGAATTATTTTCTACCTGTTAGAAGAGTTATAACTGAGAGTTTTAATTTTGTTCGTTTTTTACCTTATAAAATAAAATAAAACTAGCTATTCCCGGCGTAACATACGCCGGTCTAGCATTAGCATTATAAATGAAACAATTTATTTTATTTATTTTCTTAAAAAAAATCAATGCCTACATATTTTTTTATTACATAATAAATAAAGAAAATAAACAAATAAAATAACTTGTTTCATTTATAATGCTAATGCTAGACCGGCGAATGTTATGCCGGGAATAGCTAGTAATTTACAATATTGTTTGATCTATCTATAACTATTTTTTTTTATATTTTTTATTTAAGTATTTATTTATTTATTATAAATTAATTTTGACCGCTAATTGTTTTGAAGAAAACTTTTACATAAGGCAGCGTTTAAACGTTTTTGAATTGTATTTATAACGTATTGTTCATTAAATTTTGACATCCGACTTTGTTATAGAATATCATTATTTTTTTTTTAAATAATAGTTCTCGACACGCATTTTCGTATTTCGCTAGTTGAAAAAGTGAATTTTGCTAAAAAATGTATTTATATACTTCTAATTGTGTTATGCCAATATATTGAAAGATATACATTAAAAAAACAAAAAATGTGTATTAAATATTATTATTATTTATCAATACAAATACTTAGAATAATTAATTTCTATTTAAATATTTATATTTCATAAATGTTCTGAAATTACACTGTATATTTATATTTGCTTATACGTATTTATTATTAGTACTCGTAACGCATATTCGTATCTTCGTATTTTGCAAGTTTAGAAAGTGGATTTTGCATGAAGAAATATAGTATACTTTGCAACTATATTTGTTTATCTTTGAGATATGTAATTAAAACTTTTGAAATAAAATTTGATGTAATTGCAATAAATTTTGTAAATTTAATAAAATAAGTAAAACAAAACTTTCATGAAACAAAATCTGATGTCTAAACGCTCCCTTACAAATACTATTAATAGAGACGTACATTTCAACAAAATGTTGAGAACAGAGATCTCGCTGGCAGTATAGATATGAAATTAAATGCATTTAAACTAAATACATACCACACTCACATTAAAAACACATTAAAATAGTCATAGACACGATTTTTGTGTTTTTTTTATTATCATAATAGCCCTAACTATTTCAAAACTCAAAATAAAAAAACAAAAATATTTATTTATAGAATTTATATTTTTATTTCACTTCTTTTAAATTTTGGTTTTGACGTTTTGGCATGATTAGGTATGACCATTATAGTAAAGGTTATGATTGGTTACGACTTTGTTAATCATATCGAATCATATAGGCCATTTAACGAAGTATCATATGACATCATATGACTCCTTATGACTATTATAGTTAGGGGTAAAGCCAATAATTATGCTTTTTCTCTTATTGTTCAGTTTTTATTGACGCCTTATGACTATTATAGTTACGGGTAAAGCCAATAATTATGGTTTTTCTCTTATTCTTCAGTTCTTATTGTTATATTGTTATCCCGCTAGGGTCTCTAATGTAGGTAAGAGTAGTTTGAAATTTTTCTTTTTAAAATTTTTTTAATTTTTATGTGTACTAAATTTGCCGTGTATTGAATTGGAACTTGATAATAATGTCACAACATATTTTGTTTTTCTTGTTCTTATCAGATCGTAAATTTCGGTTTATGATTCTCCATGTAAAATGTAATATTTACTCAATGCTACTGCTCATTTGAATTTATACTTTTGAATTATTTGTTAATAAAATAAATAAATTTCATTTTTTGAAATTTGGGAACATGATCTGGGTGATGTAAAAAATATATTTTCTAAATTTACTATTTGTTTTACCGGTAAGTTTTTTTGCTGTAATATCGTAATATTTTAGCAAAGCTATTTTAACTATTTATAAATCGATATAATAATAATATTCTGATAATTCGGTTCTTGTCTTTGCTACTTTGTTTTTTTTTTTAAATTAATTCATATAACCAGATAGTCAATGCTATTGCTCAATAGGTGAATTGTTTTTAGGTTAATTTTAATTTGTTTTTGGTTTTATTTGGTTTTATCGTTTTGTGGTTTATGTCTTTAAATAAAATTTTTCACACTATCGTAATTCTTAATAGTTCTAATAAAGTTGTCTAATCTAGTTGAAAAAAGCTTTGTGTTGTAAAAGCTTTGTGAAAAGTTTAACAGACGTTTAAGCGTATTAATATATACGAAGATTAGTAAATAGAATTATTATTAAGAGTGACAGTGTTGACAATTCCAACGGTGTTTTAACGACGGGGCGAAACGTCTATTATATTATAAATGAATGAAAGATTGAAAATTGAGAAATGAAACCAAATTTTATTTGATTTATAAAATATGCTGTAGGCTCTAAGTGAAACATTATAAAAATTGATGATAGTATAATAACCGAAATCGGTTAACAATATTTAATAAAACTGTGAAACAGAGTTAGAGTTTTAATATTTATTTAATTTATTTCATTTGATTATGAAAGTAGGTGTATGATGTAGCATTATTATTACATATTCATTTTACATTGTTATTGGTGCTTTGAGTTAATAATTAAAGTAGTAACGTGTGAGACATATTGCGTAATTAAGAGATAACGCAAAGTTACTCTTAGATTAAAGAATCTAACTTTTTGTTACATAATATAATAGTAGGTGTAATACCGTCAACCATCCAGCTGCGAGAAACATCAAATTGTTACCTGTGCGAATAAAATAAATAAGACAATTTTAGATTTCTTTCCTCAGTCGAGTACAAAACACTGAAGAAGTCTGTAAGTAGTAGACGAAATACGCGTATCTGTATGATAAGCACATCAGTAAAATTAAAACGAAAATATTCCACTATTTCCACTGTTATACCAAAATTTTACTCTAACGCTGGAAAACAAGTTTTTATAAAAAGATAAATTCTAATCTTTTATTATTTCAATATTTGCATTTTTTTTTTCTTATTACCCTCGCACATTATTGTTTTCTTATATACCTATTAAAAATATTAAATTATAATTACATTACAATAATAGGTATAAAATATTATTAACATTTTTGTCAGTAATAATTTGGATTTATAGACATTATTATTTTTTATTAATTATATTAAATCACATTAAATTATAGCATTTATTATATTGGTACCTATACGATTATAAAATAATAGTGAGGACAACATCTATTTCAAAACACAGAACTTAAAGAATATGATAACGCTGTTTTACTTAGGTCTCCTAAAAATCTTATAGTTGATATAATTTAGAAAATAATTGTTAAATATTTCAACAAAATTTTTGTTCAATATATTAATCACCAAATTTTTTTAAAAATTATTAATTATTTTTTATTTAATTTCAGCCAACTTTTTTTGTTACTTTCTTTTGTTTACTATATTTTTTCTTTTTCTTGCACGTTAAATTCTTATTATCGTCTATTTCTTACAATTTTTAGCAAATTTGCATACGAATTTGTGTACAAACAAATGAATCCATACATGAGTGCATATATATTCTTGTTATGGATATTCTTTAGTTGAATGGTTATTGAAATGGTTATTTTGTTGAATTCAAGCAAATTGAAGCAAACATATAAATATACAAACTAAGTCCACAGCAAGTTAATTAAGGGAAATATAATAAAAGTATTTTTAATTCTTTACCAACTCAAACGCTGAAAAATCATAAAAAATTAAATATCCGCATATGATATTATTTTTTCTTAAATTTCTAGGATATTTTTGTTTAACATGTCTATGCATTTGTGAAAGCGAAATGATGTGAGCAAAATATAAAATTTTAAAAAATGAAATCATCTCAAGCGCTGTCACATAACTTCGAATTTTATGATATTATTACTTCCTTAAATTTCTTAGTTCCTATTTTTATTGTTCTTACTTAAAACTAAATTTTTTTAGCTGAAATTTGATTTTTTTTTTATTTGTTGTGATAAATTTATTGTAATAATGGATAATTTATAAATGAGGAGTTGAATTTCAAAAGACGCTATTTCCACTTTCGACCGAAATAGTTTTTTTGATGCACTTTGATGTAAAATCCTAATTACATTAAATTTTCACTTTATTTCTTGTCTAAATAGCTACATTATTTAAAAAAATAAATAGAAAATAACAAAATATTTGATTCCTTTTCTTAGTCCAAATACAAATTCAACGAATAGAACGAAATATAGCTACTTATATATATTATGTATTTATTTTACATAATATATATAGCTATAGCGGCATAGCGCCTATTATTACTAAACGAAACAGTAATTATATTATTGAAATAATATTAACTTTTAAAAGGCATAATGGACTTGCACAAGGCGTATGCCTAAAACGAGATAAAAAGTAAATATTATAATGACATAACCATGATTTCAATATTTTACAGGTTTTATAATATTAAATTTTAATAAAAAAGAAACATATCTTAATTTATGACTAACAAGTAAATAATAAAAAAAAAAGTTTTAAATAGGTACCTTGTTTTATTTAAATAAACAGTGAAATAAATTTTTCATTTCGTTTAATTTATATACATATAATTATATTTATGTTAAATTTGTTTTTTAAATGTAAAAAGTTTTTAAAAAGTTATTAAAATATCTTACATACATACATTGTATATGTATATTATTATAACTTTATGATAAAATTGACAATTTATTTAAAAAAAAAAACTAGGAGCACAATTATATATTCATTAAAAACTACATAAAAAACCATCTGACGGCCAATAATCAAACTAAAATTTAAAGTACATACTTCAATTGAAAAATAGAAAAAAAATTAGGTTTAATTAGTTCCAGATAGTTCTATATGAATATGTATTTGTTGAATAATATCTTTAATGTCATTGGTCATAGTCATTTGAAAATATATAATTTAAGTATGTATAATTTATAGATTGAAAAAGAACGGTTCAAATCTCAACCATCTAACAACCCATGTTCATTATTATTTTTTAAAATGATAGATATTTAAAAGGAGACTAAGCAAAATTATGTATTAACACACCTACAAAAAAATTTGTTTTTAAATAAATTATTATTTACGTATGCGGTTGTTTTCTAAGTAAAATCAATACAAAAATAAAATATAGTATTTACCTACCAAGGATATGACGGATACAATTCATAATGAAGCTGGTTTTCCATTAAACCGTATATCAAATCTGAGGTATATCTAAATGATTTCATTAGTTGCATTCCTTTTTCAATTTAAAATTATTTCAGAAAAAAATATAGGTCACCCTGCTTTAAAAATGAAAATATTTCATTTCTAAATTGAACATTTTTTTTCACCATTTTCTAAATTAATAAAAAATACCTACATCTTTGAAAAATATTTAACTTGAAAAATAAACAGAAATGTTTCAACAACCCGTAAATATAATTCAATTATCTCATTTCTTAAAAATATAAATTTTACAACATTGCGAAATTTCATTCAAAATTTCGTACTAAAATATATTTATATATTATATATTTTATATATACCTACCTCTAAACTTAAATAACAAAAAAAAATAGCAAACCACGCCTACATAAAAACTATCAACAGTGGAGTGAACAAAAATAACTCCACATGCATATATGAATGGGAATATAATTTTGAATTTTATTACTACCCTACAAAAATTCTTTTTGTGATGATGATGAACACTGAAAAATGTTGACAACAAATATTTTAAGCTTAATTATTCAACAAATGTTTGGAAACAAATAATGCAGCAAATGAAATATTTTGCTAAAATTTATTTCATTTGTGACAATTTCTTATATGACGTGAGACATCTTAAGGTGGATTTTCATTAAGTAAAATCTTAAAAACTTTAGTGGCTCTGAAAAAGGAGATAGCTTATTGAATTTTTATGTAAGAAAAAAATAGACCGTTGCAAAGAATTACCTAAATTTCTATTTGAGAAATTTATTTTATATACAAAAAACCAACAATTCCACCGTCAAACCCTCAATTATAATTGAAACACAATTTCCTCTCAATGAAAAAAATTGTTGACATGCGTTGATATTATTTTTATTAAAAAATATGATGAATTTTAAAATTCACTCATAATAATTGGGAAACGGTACTAACCCATAGGTATGATTAACGGTTTAATAAAATTATCGGAAACTATTTTTTTAAAAACATTAAAGCACACGTTTTCTCAATTAACGCAAACAATCAATTAATCGGTTAATAATATCAATTATGGTAAAGGATTTCGGTGGTTTTAGTGGGTTAGTGTTCCACTTCCACATAGCTAAGCAACCTACATGCGCGGTCTGCTTAGTATTTTTCGAGGCTCTCGAGGCCTCGAGAAATAAAACATAATAAAAACAAATTAAATCTTACAAAGAAAGTTTAATTCTATCTGATAGTTTTGATATTTTATTTTAAAATTAATATTAACTTAAAATTTTGAACATTTTTTATTTTGTTTGTGGTTTGCAATTAATATTACTATTCTATATATTGTTGTCATATACTTTCAATGTGTCAAATGTATAATTGTATAAAAATCATTTTATTGTGCCGTTTCACAGAAAAATTCCTTTCTTTTGCTGGACCGGGTATGTATCCGGGGGTTTCTTCTAGTTATATTAAATTATAGTAAGCCTAAATATTTATTATATTGGTATACGATTATAAAATAATACTGAGGACAACATCTATTTACGTATAATCTACAACAACAAAATCCACATTTTATTTTACTTATTATTCTTATTATCCTCTACGTCTACGTGTATTGTGTATATTGTCTGTATGTTTCTATAAAACAAAAGAAAAACAGCAAATTTTTTTTTTACCTATATTTAGAATGTATATATGATTAACATTAGTGACTCACAATTTAGCGAGACGCGAATTTATAGCATTTTGCTCATCAACGGTTAATAGTAAGTTTCACTTCCAAAAAAAGTTTTTTTTCTATTTTAGGGCCCTATTACACATCAATCATTCGTCAATCATTCATCCATATATTGTCAATATATTGACCGTTGATTGATGAGAAATGATTGATGGCGGTTCTATTCTCATCAATCATGTCATCAATCATGCAAGCAAAATTCCCATCAATCATGTCATCAATCATTTTTGACAAGTTCAGCTGAGGCAAAAAAAATTACTTTTTGGGGAATGTTCAGATAAGGTTATAATATTAATTTGTGATGTAATTCAAAAAGAATAATTTTTATATTAATTTGAATAATTATAGCAATTATTATAAAAAAACGATTGATATATTATTCAAATTTGCAAAAAAAAAAATTGTTGTTTTTTATACCCTTTACTTTACTTTAAAAATTCAATTTAAATTGAAGTTAAAAACATTCCCCTAAAAATTATATTTTTAATATTCATATATGTTTCGAAATTATCAATATATTCAGAACACTGCCACAGGTTGTGCTTGCAAAATGTCAAAATATGGGTAAAAAGATTGATGAGTGCATGATTGATGTGTAATCGGTCATCATTCTTTTCATCAATATATTGACAATATATGAATGAATGATTGAGGAAAAGAATGATGTGTAATAGGCACCTTATAATAAAAAAATTTGTTTTTTTTTTTTGGACAGTTAGGCATATGCTTTATCCTAACTTATCCAACCACTGCCACCATTTATAGTATGGATTTTTGAAATAAAAATGTTTTGTTAGTTTACAGCTTTAATAAAGAGTTATTTTATTCAGTTAAGTTTTATTAAGTTATGTTATCAAATTTTAATTTCTAAATTAAATTTTTTCTTTATGATTACAACCGCCCAAAATTTAACGATTTTTCCAGAATGGTTTTCTTCTACGTTGATCGAACCAATTCAATGAATAATTTGTGACGCTTTTGGTCAATACTATGTAATTTGATCGCCACCACATGTACTAATTTTTTTAATTTAAAATATTCAGCAATATGAATGCAAACATATTTATTCTTATTGTTTTTTTCTTTATTAACATAGAAATTGTGTAATTTGAATGCATACATAATATTATGCATTCGTATCTTATTTTGGTAGAAATAATATTTTTTTTAAAATGAAAAAAGAAATTGTGCAATATTGAGATATTGTCAAGTGCGTAATTTATGTGCAATTGACAATATTGAAATTATAATTTTTTTTTTTTTTTGAAAGAAAAGTATGAAATTACAATTTCGTAAGAATTATAATGAAAAGTAATAAGCAACAAGATATGAAATGATTGGATGACGGGGTTATCCATAACTGTAAAAAAAGGGAAATATTGTTCGAAACATCTTAGTAATAAAGAATAAAACTGGACACACATTGTTCATGTTCTTCGGAGACCTCGGACCGAAGCTTTAATATAGGCTTATGTACCTCTATACTGTATTTCTAAAAATTCATTAAATTTATATATCTTGAAACTTGAAACACTTTACAAATAAATCATATTTAAAATGAAAGATTACGAAATATACACTACAAATCATAAAAGTGAAAGGGCAGAGGACGAGGAGCAGTAATATTAATAAGAAACGAACGTCAAATAATTTTCAAAATATTTGTTAAATTAGCAACCAGCATTCAGATTTCACTAAGCCAGGGAAAATACATGTTCTTATCGGTGTATGTATCACGACATTATATAAATAGACACCAATTTATAAAATTTCTCCATACACTCGGCGACAAATTTATATGTGTTGGAGATTTTTATTATTATTATTTATTATTAAAATAATCCATTTATTTCAAATATTATTTACATAATGTAGTACTTATAATTAATTAAGTAAAACACCCGCTGAAGGTACAGATTAATTACCTACAAATATCGAGAGCTCCTGACATCAATAGAAAACTCAGATTTGTTATAAATTTTAATTTTATATCACCTAGTACCTCAACATATTTGCCATCCGATCAAAATAAAATTCCAGCTTTACTAGCGGGTAATTTATTAATGACATTATTGCAAGAAGATAAAGATATTGCAAGAGATTCTGAGTACATTTCTGGAGGTTAGAAAAATAATCAAGATTATATAACTAAATTTAAAAAAAAATTAACTTTATTTTAGAAAGAGTTATTTTCGTAGTACGCATAGTAATCGATCTGGTAATGGAAATCGATCATTAATATTTATATTGCATAGCATTTATTTGAAATTTATATTAATGATAATTTATATTTCAAATGTGTGTAATTGTATATCGATAAGTTATTAACACAATGCTGGAATTATATTTTAGCTTTATCATATCTATTTGAAATATTTAAACAATGAACTAAATGTGGTTGTTAATTTTCTTTTCAAGGTATGCAGTCTTATCTCCTAGTGACAAATGTACATGTAGCAAAAGTTTGGATGCTTCTAAATTAGATATAAATATATGTAATGTACGTTGTAGCGGAAGAAAAACTCAAATATGTGGAGGTCCTGGAGCACAAAGCTATTACACCACTAACTGTGAGTATGTTTTTTTTTTTTTATAAACAGCCGCGCGCTAGGATAGGACTTTTGATACTTACGTACCGCTTGGCTAGGATAGAGAAGGAAGAGGAGGAAGGAAAGTGTGGTACAAATTAACAGGTAGTGTGAGCAAAAACCGGTTAATGTTTGACTTGAACATCTGGAGATTATAACAAGTTGTTCTGTTATTATTTGATTGTGGAAACACGTCGGGAGGGATGTGATTCCACATTCGCGACGCTCGGACTATAAATGAATTTCCATAACCACTTTTTTGCCATCTTGGGATTTCCACTAGGTAGGGGTGAACATTTGCCGCTCCTCTTGTTGCGCGTTGGAACTGTTTTAGAGGAGGAAGTAGTGATTTGATTTCTACTGAGCAAGTGTCCACACCTACAAGATATCTATAAAACAGAGAAAGTGCCCCTACTGTACGACGATGTCCAAGAGAAGCTAAGGATGAAGTTACATTTGGGTCGCCTATGAGACGAATGGCGCGATTTTGAACGCGGTCAAGGTATCCTAAGGCTGAGATGGGAGCGCCAGCCCAAATGTGAGAATTGTATTCCATCTTGGGTCGTATAAATGCTTTATAGATATTAAGAAGTTCCAAACGTGAGAAGAGAGCTTTACAACGACTTAAATAGCCTGAACATTTGGCAGCTCCTTTCGCAATATCACAAATATGGTTCGAATATGTATTCGAATTTTGCAAAGTAACACCTTGGAAGGAGAGATTGGGTTCAAATCTTAGAAGTTTGCGTGAGATCAGACAGCTTTGAGTTTTTGTTGAGTTGAACTCATATTCACCATGATTTGCCTTCTATTGCTAACTTCGACGTTTGAAGCATTGATTCTGCGGAGGAAATCAAAGGAAGCCACCAGAGTGCTGTCATATGCAAAGCTGTGAATTGGATTGAAGTTTGATTGAAGTAGATCATTGATGAAAATCAAGAAGAGAGTGGGGGAGAGGACTGATCCTTGCGGAACACCGGCATTTATGTGAATTTTGTCAGACGTGAAACCGTCGACTAAGACACGAATCGAGCGATTCGAAAGGAAGCCTTCAATCCATTTAGAAAATACAGAACCTAGACCAATGGCTTGGCATTTAACAATTAAAGCCGCGTGCCATACTCGATCGAATATCTAAAACAACAATGTCAGCTTCTCCAGAATTGTGTATATTTTAATATAAAATTTTGTAAGAGTTATATTTCAGAAGGAAGTTTGTCATAAACACTGAAGAAGAAAGTATATTGATTGTGAAATATCGATATTTGCAAACAAATATTGAAATAATTATTAGTGAACACTGGCCTGAAAAAACCTATATTATGCTCAAATTAAATGCGACTTAAATAAAGTTATGAAAATTATTAGCGAACAGAAACCTGACAACAATTAAATTATTGATTTAAAATAAAAATCGGTTTATTAAATTAAAAAACCTTTTTGTTATCTTAAATTAAATGTTAACAGTATGTAATAACAATTTTTTTTAACAGTAATAACAGATTTGAAAGTTATAAATAAGACAGAAAAGAGTATTGAAATTGAATGGAAAAAGTCGAAAAAACAAGATCAAGTAACTAGTTTTGTAATAAAAGCTAATGTTACAAAAACATTCGCTACATATCCTATTTTTGATAAGGAATGGACTGTTGATCGAAATGAACACCATTTTGAATTAAATAGCTTGCATCCAGGAACGGAATATAAAATTTCTGTAAATGCTAAATGTGATTTAGATGATTGTGGGAGTGCGTACATCGTCGAAGAAACATATATTGGAGGTAAAATGAGAATATTTAAAAAAAAAAAATATTGAATACAAGCAAATATTTTAGATCCTGATCCTCTTCCTCGAGAACCAAAAATTGTTAATAAAACTGAAACTACTTTAACCGTAGAGTTGTAAGTAAACTTAATATTTTATTTTTTTTTACATTAATTAAATTCAGTTTTAAAAGTTAATATAAACACTAGTTATTGTTTTTGGCTAAAAATTCAAATTAATGTAATATCAAAGACAATAAACTAATAGATGTCCGTAGATATGGGAATTTTTCGTTCAAAAAACAGGTCTTATTGACAGACTATTTTTTTACAAAATCTGTCAATTAATATTGCTTAAATGTTGTTTGTTCATGTTGCACTTAGAAAAATACCATATATTATAATAGAGTTAGTTGTCAACATTTCATCTCAAAATTATTTTATCTATTCACCAAAAATAAAAGAAAATAAAAAGTTGAATATTGAATTTAAAAAGTAAATTTTGAAGAAAACGTAGAATTAATCCTATTTTCTTCAATATTTATTGAGAGAGACAAAATTAAATATAGCGAATAATGAAAAACTTTCATATGAGCAACATTCATATGTTAATTTTTTTATTTGACATTTGTTTTATATTCATAGCGTACTTGATTGAAAAAGTTTTTATTTTTATATTAGTTTTGGTGAATATATAAGAAAAAACTGACAAATTGTTTGATTGTTTAAAAACTGATGTGTAAACACAAATTTCTCTCTCTTCAATCTAAAATCGTCAATAAATATTGATGTGTAAACGCTGCCTAATATTCATGTTTTTGTTTTGTCAATGTGTGAATTGAATTTCAATAATTTTTCAATAAATTTCTTCAAAAAGTTTTTTATTTTGCGTAAGGCAACAATTTTTATTATTAATTAAAGGAAATTTAAATTTATATAAAAAGAAGGTTCTCCGTCGAACAGTTTTTTAAAAATCATAAATTTCCATCAACTATATTCTCGTTGGAACAACTCGTATGGGAATTTGTAATATTTGAGGCTTAAAAACTTAAAAACGTTAAAAGCAAAGAATATCTATTACCGTAAGCACTACATGAAACTCTTTACGGGGACGTAACTCTTTACGGGAATTACTACATGAAAGAACAGGTACACAATTTTCAGAAGTGAACTTTTCACCATCTAAATTCAAAGACGGGTTCTTATTTGTTTACATGTTTGTTGTAATCTAATTTTATATAAGTTTTTATTAGTGGGTTTACTTTAAGTTGATTCAAAATTAATAAAAGGTGTTTGCAAATAAAAATATTTTTCTTACATAGGATTTTATTCGCGAGTTTACTTTAAGTTGATTCGAAATTGATACAAATAAAAAAAGAAATTTAGTTTATTAAAAGTGATATTTTTTATATTGTAAAAAATATAAGATTTTGTGAAATGGTTAAACATTATTAGAAATGTCTAGTGTGTAGTTTGAACAATGTATTAAAATTTTATCAGTTACCGAAGGATTGTGTATTGTACGTATATATTATATTTATTTAATTATATTTCATGGTGATCTATTTACAATAGTTTTGTAAATAAAAATTTAGTTATAATTTTAATATTGAATATTTGTAATATGTGTAGGAGAGAAAAATGGTTAAAAGCTATAAAAGATAGATGTGATTTAATTGATCAAAAAATATGTTCCAATGGTTTTATGATAATGGTTTAAAAATATGTTACGAGTGGTTTTATGATTATATTAGATAAGTTAGAACAAACATTTTAACTTTATTTGATGATATATATATGTAGAAAAAAATTTTAATAAAAATATTCTAATACGATTAGGGTTAAAATATTGTGGTATTCAGGATAAGTCCTTTTTCTGAAACCACTGTCGGTTCGGTTTTCTCATTCTATCAAAGAGAAAGTTTAAAAGTTTCTTTGGTTTAAAATTTCCAGAATAAGTTCAAGCAAAAACATAATCTATGTTTACAATATTATCAAATATTGACCATACTTAACTGTTCGAACTCTTGACAATTGGAAGTCCGTGAATATTGATGTCAAGATGATTACATTCATTTTGCAAAATTTTTCAATTATAAAAAGTCTGTGATGCTATCTTTGATCCCATAATGTATATAGTTTGTAGTTTCTCTTGGTGTTTTTTTTTCGATTTGGAGATAGAGAGCTATTTCAGATAGAAGTTTTGGAATTTTATCACGCAGTATATATAATAATTCATTCACACTAACATTTTTTATTGAAAATTTCACTGTCCAATGAGCTAACCTATTTTGAAAATTGACATTTTTTTATTCGATAAATCATTAAGACCATCCTCTGCTAAGGAAACTGATTCCTCTATTAAAATTCTATTTGCATCAGCATTATGTATTTCGCTACAAAATTCATTATTAATATTTTCAAGTCGTCACTAATCTCTGCTTAGGGAACCCATTGATACATATCACCAGCATTATTATTATTAAAAAATATATTGGAGCTAAAATGATCGGTTATCTGCTTTAGCTTTTTTCTTTGCTTTCCAAATATGGTCTGCTCATAATTATTTATGTTTATTATTACAAATTGTATAAGAATCCAATACTACATAGTATATGTATATATGATAAATACCAATGTTTCACATTCAGCACATTCGTTAGTTTTAAATTATCAATATATTCAATAAAACTTAACTTTGCCTTAAATTCTTTTTGATTTTTCACTATTATTATTTTAAATATATAAATAAACACTTTAAAAAAATTTTAAGTTGAAAATAAAACGCACTTTGCACGTGCACTTTAAAAAAATAACAGAAAATATTTTCATATACATGAAAAAATAAATACATATAGGGTTGTGTAGTTCGTTGGCGAACGTGAAACAAAAATTACTAAGCTCTCAGAAAAAAAGAAAACAATTTTTTTTTTTAATACAATTATAACATCAATTAAAAAAAAAATCTTGCAAAAAACCCAACAACACCAAATAAAATTTGAAATTCTTATTCTCCTTTTGCAGCAAATTTAAGGTAATTGATGCGTGGTTTCTATATATATGTATAAATATATGTTGAAATTTTTTTACTCATATGATTTTATTATACAGCAAATACATTATGCATATGTGAAATCTTATTAAAATAATAAACAAAAGCAAACAAATCAGTTATTATAATTTACATATTTACTTGCAAATGAATATATGTACATATGCCAAAAAAAAAACAAAAAAACAAATTCATTTAAAATAAAAAATATAAAAACAACAAAAAAACAAATCACTTGAATTCTTCCTTTTTATCTTTTTAAGTAACTGTCTCTAAATTTTGGATATTTGTAGTAATAATATAGTTTTTATTAAAATTATGTATTATGTAGGTATATATATACATACCTCTTTAATGACAAAATTTTTTATTTTTAGTAATTTTATCCACTAAATTCCACTTACTATAGGGAATATATCGGAAACGAAGCAGTATATGAGGGACATGTATTTATGTGTCCTAAATAAAACTTACTAACCAAAAAACTTTTTATTAAACACGAGTGGTTTCTGCTATATCGTGCGAAGTCTATGTCAGTACGTAAATTACTGTTTTTTTATAAACTTTAAATTTGACTTCAACTTGAAATATAATTACTCAACAGGGGCCCCTAGTTTGAGTATATTCGGATCTAATTTTTTGAATTAGTAGAATCATATTTTTCAACTCTTTGCAAGTTCAGTTTGACTACTTAGATATAAAAAAAAATGTTAACTTTAGAATATTTTTTGAAAATTATTTTCTTTAAATTTTTTTTAGAATATTGAAAAAACATAGAATTTTAATATTAAATTTATGAAAAATAAAAATTTAAAAAAAGTATATAGCTGTATAAAAAAAATGTATTTGGTATTATTGCACCCCGGTGGCAACCCTATAATAAATTATAATATAATAATTAAAATAATAAAAGGAAGAGTAGGTATAGACTAAAATGAATTAAAAAAAGTGTTTTCATATATATATATATATATATATATATATATATAGGGTGGTCCGGTTTAGAGCAAAAAGTTTTTAAGGGGTGATTCCTTGGAGTATTTTGGGAAAAAATTATTCTAGAAGAGGGGTCTATCTTTAAATTTACCTGGACTACAGAGGGTTAAAGAAAATCGGATTAAAATTATGTCTAAAGAATATCCACTACAGCTTAGAAGAAATTGAAACTAGAGCAACATCTTCTTCATAGCTTTTTTTTAATACACCTAATTAACGGAATATGTTAAATGAGTATCAGACTTACCGTTTTTGAATAATAACTTTAAATTTTGCTTTTAAAAACTGAAAATTTTTTAAAAAACATTGATTATCTCGAAAAAATTCGCAATTTTTTTTTTTTTTTTATAACAATATTCTATCAAGACCTTACTCTTGTGATACGTTTGTGTTTTATCTTATAGTAGTTCTAGATGCTCAACATCCATCACTAGTTTTATTTTCTACTTTTTAGGGGGCTAGATTGGTTTCGATAAAAGTATATTTTTATTTTTACATTATTATTTTATTTATTTATCAGTTGTTACTGATGTTTTATAAATGGAGGATGATGTCGGATAAAGCAACGATTGATATGTTTTTGTTGTTCTTTTTTTAATATAACCAAAAAGAAAAACATAAAAAATTTTATTTTTTTGTTATTATGATTTTGATTAAAGATCTATATTTAAAAAGCCCCGAAACTAATTTTTACTTCGTTAAAAAAAGATTTTATTTATATGGAAAAACGAAGATTTACAAAGATTTTCCATACAAATAAAATCTTTTTTTACGAAACAAAAATTAGTTTCGAGGCTTTTTAAATATAGAGGTGTTGTGTTTATGAATATAAAAAAAGAACAAAATAAAATTTTCTTCTGATGCGTTTATGGTTCTATTAAGTATTCAATTTTGTAATGATGCCAAAATAAAAATACAGATCACAAGAACTGAGAAATATTTGGATTGGAATGGAATTACTATAGAAAAAACATTTACTAATTACCCGTCTGCAATTGCAAAAATTAAATTTTTCCAATAGTCGTAACAATAGTCGGCAGTTAAATAAATATATTTTAATAAAGAACAGGAACCATTCTGAATTAAGATTATAATTTTGATTGATCTTTCGTTAAAATGGCCTTACAACTTTCGTATTTTATTTTATTTAAAATTTTAAAAATTATGTATCCACCATAGTATTTCATGGAATTCACTTCAATCATATTATTTAAAATATCTACTGGTACACGTATGTCATAATTAAGATAAAACAAAATAATGGATTCCTGTATTGAATCATTTTTGTCTTAACTGATTGAATCTGCTATAGATCGATCAGCTAAAAGTAAATCAGTACAGTCTTCTTCACAATTAGCTGAATCTGAATGATAATTTAAAAGCCACATTGTTAAAATTTTAGCAATGTTAAATTCATATAAAGAGGGATTCATTTTATTTGAAATTCTCGATCTAACCAATGAGAATACATTTCCAATTAGGTCTTGATTAAATCTTGAAACTAAAATAAAAATAAGTTGTTCTTTCCCATCACCTTTCCCTTTGCCATCAGGAGTTAATTTATTTATTGCGAAAGAGCTTAATCAAATGTGGATAATATAAACCATTTTGGTTCTTGGAATATAGAAAAAAAATATAAGTATAAAAAAAATAAAAAATTACAAATAATTACCACTTAAATATTTTTAATGCAAAAAACAGTGGTCGTTCACTCTTATTATTTTTTATTCATAATGTTTGAAAAAATATAATTTCAAAAAAAAAATTACAATAAATTTTTTAATCTAATTTATAGATTTTCCAAAAATTCACAAACTCAAAAATTTTCAAATAACAAATCAAAAGTATTTTTTTTTAGAACTACCAAAAATTATTTAAAGAGTAATTACAAAACGAACTAAATAAATTAATAAAAAATGAAAAAAAAAACAAATAAAAACAATACCTAGCATAAACTAAAAGCAAAAATAAAACATAAATAAATCCTGATAAATTTCAATTAAAAAATTTTGAATAATTTCGCATTTCTATAAAATCAAGAATCAAAATAAATAATGATATAAATGAAAATAAAAAAAAGAAACATTTGTTCAACATCAACCACACAACCAAAATGAAGAAACTTTATTTATTCTTTAAATCATTTTTCTGACTCTCTTCAGATTATCTTCTTTTTATTCTTTGTATTCTTAGCCAATGCATATGAAAGTTAACCAAAAATTTTTTTTTTGGTTACTTATCATATTCATATCATACATAACTAGACTTTGACCAGCTTTGACTCTTTTGTAATAAAACAAAACAACACATACATTAAAAACAAACAACAAAAAAAGAACAAAAAAATAGCATAAACAAAATTGAATTGGTGGATTGGATTGGAGGGAGTTCTTCAAAAAGAGATAAAACAAGAGAATTGTAAAAATATCTCTCAATAAAGTAAAAATTACTTTTTCAGCACAGAACCTTCGTTGTTGCCCGAATTTACCATAGTTGAAAATTTTAAATATTATTCAGATGATACTTCTTAGTTTTTATGTTCTTTGATAATAGTATCGCAATTCGCAATTCCTTCCTTATAATTTAAAAATGTGTGTCGTGTGATATGTGTGTGAGAAAAAGAAAATAAGGTAGTAAGGACATAGAAAAAATGTAATATGTTTTGTTTATATTCATGCACACATACAATGATCTAATTTTTATTTTTTTGGGTTTGGCCAAAACAAAAGAACACCTGCAACAATGCCGTGTGTAAATTGTTTTTGTAATTTTTAATTTTTTGATTTTGTTTTTGGACTGAATTTATATTTTTTATTAAATTTCAATTTTAAAATAAAATGAAAAATTATTTTTGTACTATTTTCTTGAAGGGTATCAATTGTAATTCTATTTCTATATGAAAATTTTTTAATTATCTTTTTCTTTATGAATTTCCGATTTAAAGTAAGTTGTTTTTTGATTGATTAAAAATAATAAAAATGTATGCATTGTGGTTATATAACAAAGTTATATAAAACAAAATTTCATAAGTACAAAATTTCATAGGACAAAATTTCATATTTAAAAAAATTAAATGTAATCAACTAATATAAAATGTGGAAGAATTGTCAAAATCTTTAGTTGATTAGTAGTTTCTTTCAAAATATGATTTTGTTTTGTATTTTTAAGAAATAAAAAAATTAGGTGGTTATGCTAAAGTCCGTCGGAATGTCAATTTAAAAAAGCTCTTCAAACAATATATTTTATATATTGTTAGAATAATATATTTTATCGTTTTTAATGTAACAAAATGTAATGTGTAACAAAAAATTAGTATTAAATTGTAATTTGTATATACATATGCAATTAAAAGTTTATAACCTTTACTTTTAATTTATGTATATACGTTATGTAATTATTAAAACATTTGTAACTTTTTACAAAATAAATAAAAGAAAACTTGTAAACGCCGCCTTTTTTATTTGAAATAAAAAAAAATTCGGAAACATTTGATTTTGATTTGTGCACAGACTTGGCAGTCGAATGGATTTCAGAATACCGAGTTTTTCGTATTCGGATCGGAAAATTTTTTCGGGGATATTCCGCTTCGGACTTCAGCATAACCACTTAGTATTCTTACTTTTTTTTAAGAAAAAAAAGTACCTTCATTACAAAACCAAATAATTTAAAATTTTTTATAAAAACTTAAATTTGGATTTAATTTTTTTAAATATGTAATTCTGTCTTTGAAATTTGGTCCCGACACCATGCATTTTATATTATTGGTATACTCTACCTCTACCCAACAAGTGTGTATTTGATACGACTTACTCAACCTTACCTCATTGCCACTACTACACTATATGTATGTTATATAAAAGCAAAAAAAAAAAAACAACAAGAGTTAAAATCATTTTAAAGATTCTCTCTCTCAAAGCTAGAATCTATACAGTTGAACTTGCATAAAAGAAAAAATTTTAGTTCAATATTTTGTATGAGTTTCTGTTAACGAAGACATTAAAATGACGTATTACAAAATTTTAAAGTGAGTGTATCTAGGTCCTACTGTGTATGGGGTATTTTCAAAATGTTTTTAAGCAAAAAAAAAATCGGTACAAAATTTGTTCCGCGTAGTTTCTCTATATTATACTTCCTTTATGGTACTAATGAATGAAAAACTCATCTATACTTATAAAAGGGAAAGTTTGTTTGTTTGTTTGTTCTCTATACACTCCGACAGTTTTAAAGATAGAGTTCTGAAATTTTGCACAGTTATTCATGGTCAAATGAGGTACCGGATGTGGCGGGACGTTTACAAAGCCATCAGTTGACCGGTTCGGGTTGCTGACGTATAACTCCTAGCACGTACGTTTCAGGAATATTTCAAAAACCATGTGTGTAACTGATATCAAAATTTACATTTAGATTCTCTTTCACAAATAACGAAATGCAACTGTTACCGATTTCGAAAATTGGACTGGTTCGGGTTGCTGCCGTACAACTCCTAGCACGTACGTCTCAGGAATATTTCAAAAACTAATAGTGTTACAGGCATGAAAATTTACACTTAAATTCTCTTTCACAAATAAGGAAATCCGACTGTTAGCTCGCCGCGACAATTGTAAATTGAATCGCATTAACTTCCCCGAGAAGAAGAAAATACGAATGTTTAGAAGAATAAATAGCGAATGTTAAGAAGAAGATAATATGAGTTCATATATGAAAGAAATGCGAATGTTTAGAAGAATAAAATTAGAATTTTTAGAAGGCGATAATATCTGTTCCAGGGACTTATAAACTATAGGGACCATAAAACTAATAATTTCCAATAAAATTCATCAAAATTTAATTATTAATATTTATTTATTATAAAGATTGAAGGTTATTTTATTTTTTTCATTTTTTTATACATGAAAAATTTTTTAAGTTCATACTTAACATGTGCGCTTGAAAAAGATAACTGAAAATATTTTCTTATACATATATGAAAAATAGATTCAAAATGGAGAAAACAAAAATAAACATTCCTTTAATGAAACGTAATTAATTCGCTTTTAATTCTTCCAGGCGAACATTCGTCTAAAGTTGTTTTATTTCATTTGCCATTTGTTCTTCTAAGAGACCATTTATTTTAATGAAACGTAATTCATTCGCTTTTAATTCTTCCAGACGAACATTCGCATAAAGTTCACCCGGGGGATTTGTATATGTTTCTTCTTGAAGAACACGTTCTTCCTATGGTTTGTTGGGAATACTGTAATAAAATAATTTTATAATTGTTGATATATTGTACGAGAGCCGTTGTACATACATATGAATATTTATTATTTATAGTTGTATATATTGCATAGTTTTCTAAATAAAAATAATTTTCTTTGCTTATTCTTTTTTTTAATTGAATAATTTTCAAAAATAAACAATTTAAAAAAAAAAATCAAAAGTGCACATTCATTCATTTCATGATTTCTAATATATGAATGGCGTTGAAAATAAGTAAATCATATTCAACTCATATTAAGTATGTATTGATATTTCATAAATCTAAGCAAGTGTAAATTGTTGATTTGTATGAAACAAATCCAAGTAACTCATACAAGAGGTCCTCCCATTGCTCGAGGACCTCCCATTGCTAAACTCATTGTACAAGAGGTCCTCCCAAGTGTCGAGACCGAAGACCTTGAAATTTTTTTTTTGTCATCAGTGCAATGGCTCCTTACGTTTACATTATGTCAGCAATTGCAATTGCATCTTCATAATATGTGTGCGTAAATGTTATCATTCCATTTTTTTTTGTCAATTATTCAGTTCATCAACGTTTCAAATTTTCTATTATGTAATTTTGATATTTTCTATTTTGACAATTTAAAAAATTTATTTGTAGCAAATATTTATTTATATAAAGTGACGCAAAAAAAAATATTTATTTTCATAATCATTGCTACATATTTAAATTTAAAACATATAGACATTTTGACAATTTTGTGA
Source organism: Argyra leucocephala (assembly GCA_963942445.1). NCBI lineage: Eukaryota > Metazoa > Arthropoda > Insecta > Diptera > Dolichopodidae > Argyra > Argyra leucocephala. The sequence goes on from OZ012678.1 coordinate 101,664,777, forward strand.
ATTTTGAAAAAACTTTTCACTGTTTTATTTAATCCTACATTCCTACGTTTATTTGAAATAACTTAATTACCCTTCAATTTTATATACAAAAAAAATTCGCATTGGTAACACTCGCTTTCTTTATATATGTAGGTAAATAATAAAATTTCGTTTTCTTTTTTTTATGTTCAGTAATTTTGCTTCTTTTCTTATTTTTAATTTTTATTTTTATGATTTCGCCGAGAAAAGAATAATATGCATTTGCATTTGTAGCTATAATCATTATGTACATTTTACAAAAAAAAACAAAAACCAACCAAATTGTAAAACTGACCAAATTGGAATAGTTTAAAAATTGTGTTGCACTCTTCTAACACGTAGAAAAAAATGCAATCTCTATTTTAGTTAGACGTGTATTAAAAAAAATTAAAATATAAAGGAGGTTTCCTTTTATTTATTTCCTTTTATTTCTTGTATAATTAAAAAAAATAACAATAAACAAAAAAACTTTAAACAAATTTTTTTTAACCCATTCAACGCATCATCTTTCTCGGTCTGGTATACGGTTGCAAAAATAAAAACGTAAGCAAAAAAGAGAAAGATATAAAAGTTTAATATGATATTCACATTTATACATATATGCATATATAAATATTCCTATTTTCAAATTTTTCTGATTTTGTGAATTAGTTTGCTTGTTTTCTGCTGCTCTCCTATTACTATTGTTTTATGAACCAACCACGCAATCTCATCTTGCTCATCAAGAAAAAAAATCAATTAAAAATTAAAAAACCTTTTTTATTTTATCCTTTTTATTTTTTCATTAATTTAATTCATTATTAGCCAAAAACAAAAACAATAATTATGATGACCATATTATGTAGGTGTACACAAATTGATTACCAACCTACTTCCGAAATAAAAATATTTTTTATGAATAAAATAAAAATTCGGGTATTAAAAATAAATTAAAATAAAAAAATTTACTGAAAGAAATACATTGGTGTGTAAATAAAAAAAAGAACTGGAAAGAATGGCTTGTCAGAAGAGAATCAAATTCATAGAATAGTTTATACTCTTCTAACTTGTGCATACTTGTATAAAAAAATTCAATTCCGATTTTAATTTTACACATTAGTCTATGCATATGAAGATTGTTTATATGTTGTATCATAATTGTTTCAAGAATATGAGTAGGTATTATATGCATATGTAAGCACTTTTTTTTAAATTCATTTTGGTCTATGCCTATTCTTCCTTTTATTATTTCAATTATTATACTATCAGAGACGTCGATTTGGAGAAAACATAGCACAGATGTCGCTAGCAGTATCGAAATGAAATAATGAAATGATAAAAATTATTATTCTTATAAAATTAAAATTTTCAAAAATCAAAACAGAATAGAGTTAAAAACAAAACACGAAAAAAATTTTTTTCTTCTCAGCTGCGTAATTATGAATGGCTATACCTAGTAAAAAATATTTTCGTTGTATAAGAAAAAAAAAATAATTTTATGATGAAATATAAATATATAATGTATATATGTATATATAATATAATTTTATTTTGTATGGCTGAGTTAGAAAAAATTTGAATAAAGAATATTTTTTGGTTTTTCGTCCAAATAAAATGAATTGAATTTTGTTCACAGTTTAGAAATTTTGTTGTAAAGTAGTATTAGGTATTAATCTCTGATTAAGTTTATAACATTTCGCATCTATATTAAAAAGTTTATAATTTTGTAACGTGAAAAAAATACTTTTGACTAAAAATACTTACATTTATTACTAAATAATTAATTACTAATTTCCGTGAAACGTAATCTTGGAAACTGACTTACTTTTTCTAAAGCTTCGAAATATGTTTATAAAAACAATTCCTTTCTGAAAAACAAAAAAATATAACACATCTACACTAAAAACGTATTCTAACTTTAGAAATGAATTAAAAAAATTAATGTACGTATGCATTATAAGTTTAAGGAATATATTTTTTTGTTTTTCTCTTTGAAGGTGAAAATCTTCGAAAAGACTCTAAAAAGCCATGACATAGCCTAATGGAGTGTGAGATTTTTACTCACTAAAACACCTACATTGTGTTTTTGATTGTCATCATCAAAAGTTTTAGTCTCTACATTATTTTGAGTAATGGTTGTCCAATCGATATCCAAGATAAAATCATTATCTTCACAATTTGAATATTTATTAGAATAAATTAATTTAATGAAATAATTTTACCGTAAATAGCTAAATTTGCTTACATCTGGATTCCTTTTGTATTTCTAGCTCGAATATGTGAGAAAAATTTTTCAATAGGATCTTGATTAGATCTTCGAGCATTTACTTTTTCAACTTTAAAATTTTCAAATAAATCACGTGACAAATCTACTATAGCAGATATTGTTTGAATCATACCATCAAAGCAATACATTTTTTTGGTTTTAATTGTGGGAGAAATCTTAGAAATGTAAATTTTCATTTCATCCTGCTTCTGAAGATTTCTATAGGCATCACCAGACTTCTGACAACCTGCTTCTAAAGATCTTATAGGCATCCAGTTATATAATGAGGCTTTATGGGGTAAATTTAGTGTTAAATTGTCCCTCATAAAATTATAAGAAGTCGCACTTTTGAAATATATCCCTTGAGCTAACCACTTTTAAACGTCATTATATTGACTTGACGTGTTCAAAATTAATTTTGCAAAATTTTTGAACTTTTCATTTGCCAGAGATTCATTGATATAATTTTCAAGATTTTTTTTTGGTTTTTTTAAAGCTAAGGTTTTGGTTTTAAATTTACGTGCTGTCCGAAATTTTATATTTAATTGCTTGTGAACTCAAATTATTTTCTTTTTAAGGGCGTCTATGAGAAACTGAAGTTCAGAATTTTTTTTTTGATAAAATCTAATTTTCTGACTACATTTTAATGAGCAAATACTTTCCGTATTATCAGTATGCGATGGTAGATGGTATTTGGAATCATCATTCAATTGATCTGCAGTAAAATCAGAATCGAAAAATGTTGGCTCTTTTCTACTATATTTTTTTAAAGCGTTATTATTATTAAACTCCCACAAAGACCCACTAGAGTTGGTATTGTCCTCCTCATCACCAAAACTACAATTTTTTGTTGTATCAACTCTACGTCCAATGGGTTCTGAATTAGAATAGGTACAGCACTTTTTCTCAAATTTTCACTTCTTGTAAAGTCGGTGCTTTTAAAATGACATGAACAGATAAACGGCCTTTTCTTTTGCTTCATATATGGTGTACAAATTTTTTTCCACAAATTGTGCCTATTTTGATTATAAAAAAATTAATTAATAGGTATCTCAATCTAATTCTATGTAAAGTTAATGCAGTTATTGTCCAATCTTTCATATTGTCCTTTTTTTGTTTTTTTTTTATATTATTTAATGTATTATTACTCTCTGATATTACCGTAGTTAATTGAAAATTTCAAACAATAGAATGACAGAATAATAATTGAAATCTGACCTATCATTCAAATTAAACATACATATACATATTCATATACACAAGATTTTATAAGAATAATGATATTTTTGTGTAACTGGTATAAGTGCTATGAGTGGTATAAGCTAAAAATAACAATTTTATTTTACTTAAATTTGTACAGGCTACAATTATCTTATTTTTCAATATGGACAACTACCTTTTAATAAATTGGTAGAAATCCTTGGATAATTTACAAGTAGATGTCCGATCGCCTAATAAAATAAAAACCAGAAATTTAAAAGCTATTTTCAAGCTATTTTTGAATAGCTTTCATTTTCTCCTGAAATTTGTAATTGAGAAGTGTATATTTGCATTATTTTTGCTATGTTTTTTATTTATTTTTACATACTCTACTCCAGCGAGTGCAAACCTTTTTTTTCGTAGTGGGTCATAATTAAAATAGTTTGAAGTAAAAATGGCGGGTTATTGGATTTGAGTTATTTGAATATTTTTTTACAAATCTTAATATTAACTGTTGAGGTAATATTGGAATACTCTCGTAATTTAACGCGAGGTGTCATAAATAAATTAACCAAAAATCTAAGGTAAATATTGTTATCATACAGTATTTGTAGGAAATTTCTTGCTACTTATCATATAATAATTGTTTAATATCAAGATTGTAAGTTGTTATCCTTAATGTCCAACATGCAAAAAGCATATTCTCCTCGAGTCCGTTCCAAGTAGATCCAAATATTTTAATAAGGAATTACCCAAATTTTTCATACAAATAAACATATGTGGCCAAGCAAATATTTTTACATAGAAATTTCATCCATATTATTATCGGGATTATTATTATTAACCTTATTTATTTTTCTAGTAATAAAATTTTCTCATGGGTCGCATTATTACAGATTTACTATCAATGCCAACTCAATATTAATCAATACCAAAATATTTTTTTTAAAAAGAAAAAAAAAATTTGTATGGATTAGTAGGTATTGGTTAAAATAAATGAGAGAATAAAAAAAATTTTTTAGATGCCGATAAGCATAAAATAAATATTATATGAAAAGAATCTAGTAAAAATTTTGACCCGGAAGATATAGCAGCAGCTTTTTATCTAAAAATGCTACAAGATACTTTGCCGGATTTGTAATGAAGAAACTTTTAAAAGATCGAGTAATAAGTAACTGTAGTAACTGTGCTAAAAGTTTACTTAACATTGAATTGGCATCAATGTCAAATGAAAGTAAATACTTAATATATTTTAAAAATTTTAAAACTGATTCTGATTTTGGGTCACTTCGAGCTCCTTCAAACGAATATTTTGAAGTCTGCAAACGTTTTGTCTATATTTTTAATCTAATTATGAAAACTCGAAGTCATGAGGAAGGGATACTTTTAAAAATTCGGCCTGCTTGCATTAGCGATTTACCAAATTGGTTTGAGGAAACAAATGATTGATTTAGTCATAGAATTAAAATATTACAGTATTTTCTATTAGTTTCAATCAGACGAAATTGTTTGTGGATCTTTGAAAAAAATTATGTAAAAAAAAATTTTACTGCTTGCTACAAATTTTGAAGGAATAAAGTATAACTGATTTTGTAAATATATTTTTGTTTTCTCTCCTAGGCCATCTGAGTCTGTTCCCCTTAACTTTTACAGCGATGATGCGTACTTTAGCTGAATCTCTAATATAATTATTTTTTACCTCGCAGCATTCTAATTTCCTTTTTCATAAATTTGTTTGCTTGGAAACATTCTTCTCCATCGATAAGTACAGGCCGAACAACATTCTTGGTCACGTCATTTTAACTGAAATTCTCCTATTGCAATTTTGCTGCCCGTTCTTATTCTGTTTTGAATATCTTCATAAATTTCCCCGTGTTTGTCCACTCTAAATATTTAAAATTTCCTTCATTCATAGAAAGGGGGTAATTATCCATATAAATAGTGTTATTTCTTTCAAAAGGTAGCGTACATGGTTAACCCTATTCACTTCTAATTGGTAATTCAAAGAAGAAGGACGTGTTTTGCTTACCTTTTTATTTGGTGTTTAATTTCAAAGCTTTTAATTAGTGCTATTAGTGAATTTGAATTGGTATCAGTGACAATTTATTGACAATTTATTAACTTTTTGTAACAATTTATAAACTATCAATAAACTTTAAACTTTATAAACTTTATTTATTTTCTAAATTTCTAAATTAAAAGAATTTTTGTGCTACCAGTGAAAGTGAATTTGCCTACCCTATAAAATTGTTCAATTTTTTTATTAAGTGCCGTAGTTTATGGCTGGGTACTGTTGTTTTTATTAACTCAATATATTTGAATATTCACTATAAAAGGGTATAAAAACAATCAAAATATTTAATTGAAATAAAAAGATCAGTAAAAATAATGAACATTAACCGGCTTTTATTTCATAAATTATTTGTATAAATCAAAAACATTTAGTAAAACTTTTTTTTTTATTTTCAACATAATTTTTCTTTATACAGTAGTTTAATTGTTACAAGTTTTTTTTTTTTTCTAAAAGTAAAAAATATATAAATTAATTATAGATACTATTACAATTGAATTTTCATATTATACAACAATAAATAATTTAAATTTAAAATTAAAAAAATTACTAATAGAATAAATGTATTAAATTAAATGTTTAAAAGATTAATAATATACAAAAAAAATATTTATGCTTATTGGCTACATAAACACTTTACACCCGAAATAAAAAATATAAATTACTAATAGATACTATTACAATTGAATTTTCATATTATACAACAATAAATAATTTAAATTTAAAATTAAAAAAATTACTAATAGATTAAATGTATTAAATTAAATGTTTAAAAGATTAATAATATACAAATATACAAAAAAAGATTTATGCTTATTGGCTACATAAACACTTTACACCCGCGTTTTTTTTCTTCCATTGCCGCTCCGAATGCCGATATTTTGTATTTACTGGCTGGATAAAATACTAATACTAATTACTATATTTCAATAAAAATAATTATTGCTTTTATTTTATTACCACCATTATCACCCGACTTAATTTCTTAATACTATAATAATACTTATACATATATATAAATTGGCTGCACTGGTAAGTTTTGATTGTTTAATTATACACTTATTTGCCTTGGCGACATCTGTTGGCCAGATTATTTATAACTAATTTTTGAAAGTATGTATTGAAGTAAGAAACATGGTTGAGAATAAAAAATGCAATAAATGCAAAAATAGCATTCGAGGGGAAACAGGTATAAGGTGTACTGGAGTGTGTGGTACAATATTTCATTCTGCTGCAAAATGTTCTGGTTTAGATCAGAACACATGCAATGTATTGGATTCTAATGAATGGATTGTTTTTATGTGCCATGATTGTGTTACTTATATTCAAAATGTTGACTGGATATTAAAAGAAATGCAGGGTAGTGTAACAAAAAATAATGAGTATCTCAGGGAGTATAAAGATAAATTTGAAGTGTCTATGAAAAAAAATGAACTTGAGCTTAAATCACTTTTAGAGGCAATCGAGGCAAGATACACGGAACGTCTTGATGCAATGAAGCGTGCCCAAGAGATTGAAATTAGGAAGATTTGTAATTTAACGGAAAAGTTTGATTTACAATGTAACAAATTATCTATGGAGTTAAAAAATACGTGTATAAAAAATGAGGAAGTTAATAATGAATTGGTTAAAAGAAGCAATGTTACTACTATTAATGCAGTTCAGTTATCGTTTTCTGATGTTCTAAAAAGTAAGGGTAAATTCACTCAACGTGACACTGTACTAGTTCCAGAATTAAGGAAAAGTGTACAACTCATTTTGAAACCGAAGATTAAACAAAAAATTTACACTACAAAAAATGATCTAAATTGTAAAGTCAACCCTGCTGGTCTAAAAATTTCAAACATTGAAAGCAGGAAAAATGGGGTTTTACTTATTGAAAGTGACAATATTAAGGAAAGAGATAAAATTATGGCAGCCATTAATAAAAATATAGGTGATAAATATGAAATTAAGGTGCCTAGTGCTCTTAAACCGAGATTTCGACTTGTGAATATGAAATTCAAGCACGAGGAAAATGAAATTATCGATAAGCTGAAAAAGCAAAATCCACTGTTAGGGGATTGTTCCCTTAAATTAATAAAATATTATGAGGTGAAAAAAACTGAAAGCAGTTTTTTTAATGCTTTACTAGAAGTTGATAGCGAATGTTTCCCCAAAATTTTAGCAGCTGAAAAATTGAATATTGGATGGGAAAGATGCAGGGTGTATGACGGTGTTGAAGTTACTCGTTGCTACAAATGCAAAGGTTTCAACCATAAGTCTTCTGATTGTAAAGAGGTGGAAGTTTGCTCCAAGTGTCTAGGTGATCATCACACGAAGGAGTGTGTTAAAGAACAAGTTATTAAATGTATTAACTGTGTGCGAGCTAATGCCAAATTAAAACTAGGGCTAGATGAAAATCATACCACTTTTGATAGTCTTTGCCCTGTTTTCAATAATAGGTTGGATTCTAAAAGAAGGAGAATTGGATATAATAATAATTATGATGGATGGTAATGTTATGTTTGTTGATAATAGTGTACCTTGTTGTAAATTTAGTAATAATTTTTGTGAAAGTGTTTTCCAAAACCCGGTTTTCACTAATTATTTTTCTTTAATTAATCAAAACATTCGTAGTATGCGTGCTAATTTTGATGAGTTTATTATTTATCTGAATTCATTGTCGAATAAGCCTGATTTTATTTTTTTAACTGAGACATGGATCTATGATTGTGAAGCTTCACTTTATTGTATTTCTGGGTACGATCAATATTTTTGCTGCAACAATTCGTATGCTGCTGGTGGTATTTTTATTTTTGCAAAAAATAATATTAAGTGTAGTACAGATATTCTCTCATTTAGGAGTGCAGACGTTCTTAAAATCAATTGTGTAGTTGAAAATTGTAAATTTTGTTTTGTTTGTATTTATAGATTTAATAGTATTAAATTTGATGTTTTCTTGGATGAGTTATCAACTTTTTTAATCTCTGAGCGAGCTCATAATTTGATAATTTTAGGCGATATTAACTTGGATATCTTATCTGAATCGAATAATGCTATAGCCTATTTAAACTTAATGTCTAGCTTTGGTCTTGAGTCGTGTATTAACTGTCCTACACGGGTTTCCAATATATCTTCCACTTGTATCGACCGTATCCAGTGACATAGATTCACCTAGGTATACAAGAAATCTGAACTCTGATATATCTTCTTACTCAAAAATAAATTTTGTGAAACTTAATTCTCAGCTCAGATTTGAGACCTGGGATGATATTTTTGATGAATTAAACCCCTCCATAAGCTTCGATTTATTTATAAGTAAGTTGAAATATTATCTCAACTCTTCCACTGTAGTTACGATGCGAAAAAGAAAAAAAAACTTGCTGCCTTTAAAGCCATGGATGAATTCGAGTCTACTTAAACTCATTGAAAAAAAAAAAGAAATTACTTAAATCATGCAACAAGTTTCCCTAAATTAAAGAAGAATTTGACATAAAACAATTGTCAAATGCCAAAGGTAACGCAAAAAATGAATGGAAAGTTGTAAACAATTTACTTAATCGAAATATAAGTTCTAGTAATTCTATTACTTCTCTATCTATTGGTGATTTTCTTGTATGTGATAAAAAAGTTATTGCAAACCATTTTAATGAAAAATTCACAGATATGAGTAGTCTTACTGCAGAATTTAGTTCTGAGATTTGTGACAGTAACCAGCTGTATATAGTTGAAGATGTTTGGCAGCAGCAAAGTTGTTATTTTGAAGAAATAAATTCACTTGAACTTCATAGACTGATAATAAAATTAAATAATTCTAATTTCGATACGCTAGGTATTTCTAATTTTGTTTTAAAAAAAATTAGTCTTAATATAGTGGATGTTGTAGCTCATATTTTTAATTGCTGTGTTGAAATTGGAATTTTTCTTAATGCTCTAAAAGCTGCTGAGGTAATTCCTTTATTCAAGAAAGGAGATAAAAATTGCTCAGATAACTATCGTCCCATTTCCATGTTAAGTTCTTTCTCCAAAATATTTGAAAGAGTGATAAAAAAAGAATGATGCAATTTTTAGATCTTACTAACTTTTTAAGTTGTAAACAATTTGGTTTTCGTAGTGGCAGATCTACTGAAGATGCACTTCTGACTTTTTGTTCGCGTATTTATGAAGCTCTTAATAATAAACTAAAAAGTGCTGCGTTATTTATTGATATTAAAAAAGCATTTGATACTGTGGATCATAAAATCCTATTAGGCAAATTGTATAAAGCTGGTTTCCGAGGTAATTTTTTTGATTTACTTACTTCGTATTTAACGGGTCGAACTCAGAAAGTGAAAATTGATGACACCATCAGTGATCTTAAAAATATTTCTTTGGGTGTACCTCAAGGATCTGTTCTGGGTCCTACATTGTTTTTAATCTTCTTTAATTCTGTTCTTCTTCAAAAATTTAAGGGTTGTTCAACTGCCTTTGCTGATGATGTTGGTCTATCCTACAATAATAAGTCATTTTTTGAAAATGTGTGTAATATTAATTATGACTTGGACTTATTACGTCGCTGGTTTTGCCATCACAAATTATTATTAAGTGATAAAACTAAAATTATGTTTTTCAGTTTAGGTAACTCTATTCCTACGTGTGATAATATTTTGTATCACTGTGCTAAATGTAGAAGATTTCCTCTTCCTCATAATAATTCTCTTCTTACTCAGAAATTATGTAATTTTAACGAAATGTATAACTGTCCGCAGGTTGTTTTAAAGTTGATTGTGTTGATTCCTTCAAATATTTAGGTGTTACAATAGACTCTAAGTTAGATTGGTCAATTCATACACGAATTTTGAGTAAGTATTTTCATTTAGTTGTTAGACAGTTTTATCACCTTAAGCAGTTCTGTTCTTCTAAGCTGCTTACGTCTGTATACTATGGTTTATTTAATTTTAAATTACAATATGGAATTTTTAATTGGGGTGGTACTTTTAATAATTATCTTAAACCTTTGTTAATGCAACAAAAGTGTGTTATCAGACTAATTTTAAAAAAACATCGTAGGGAAAGCAGCTTCCCTTTATTTCAATGTTTGAATATTTTACCTCTGAAGCATCTTTTTTACTTCCGAGTCCTCAAAGTATTCTTTAATAGAAGTGGTTACTTACGAAGTAGGTATTCTGAAATATATAATCTGAGAATCAACAACAGAAGATTAGCTATCATACCCCCTCATAATGTACATCATTTTTTACGCTCATTTTTAGCAATTGCACTTCGGCTTTATAATTTATTACCTCCACCTTTAACTAACAATTGTTATGGTTCTAAATTACTCAGTTTGGTTAAACTCTGGCTTTTTAATTTCAATCATGATCAAGTAAATGACTTAGTACGCATAGTTACGTAAATTTTTTGTATTTAATTAAACTTTATTTTATTTTTTATTTATTTATTTATTATGCTCCATATATTGTACAATTAATTCTTTTAAAATTATTTACTTAGATTACAGATATATAATTATCTTTACTACAGTTGATTTGTATTTTTTTATTTTTATTTAGAAGTTTTCGAGTTTAATACTATAAATTTAAAGGAAAATTGGAGATGAAAAACCTTTTTGAATTTTTGTTTTGTAAAACTTAACGCTAACTTAAACAGTAAAACCTATCTATAGTAAAATCTATACGTACGAACTAAACTAGCCTAATTTTTTTAACTTAATTTAAATTTCTGATCAGAGGATTTTCTGACATGAACAGTTCCGAGTAGAACTTTACAGTTAAATAACTTATTTTTTCTAAAATTGTATTCATGCTGGCTTTATCATGCAGCTTTTTGGTTGAATACCATCTGGGAAGATTGAATACAAGTTTCAAAAGTTTATTTTGTGCAATTTGCAATTTTTTGGTATGACTAGCTGCACAATCTCCCCAGACTGGTGCCGCATATAACATTATTGGTTGAAAAATTACCTTAATAAGTATCAATTTGTTTTCTGTGGATAAGATTGATTTTCTGTTAATAAGGGGATACAACATGCGAGTACATTTGTTAATTTTATCAATAGTGTTAGAAGTTTGCTTTTGAAAGGTTAGCCTTTTATCTAAGGTAATGCCTAGGTATTTAATAGTATCGGCCCAGTTAATTTCGTCATTTTGCAGTTTTAATGGTATAGAAGGTAAAAGAGAGGCTTTACTTTTTTTCGTAAAATAAATTGATACTGTTTTGGAAGCATTAATTTTTACTCTCCATTTTGCATAATAACTAGAGAGCTTATTGAGTGAATTTTGTAGGTTTGTTAATATGTCATTGGGATTAGTGCCAGCAGAGTAAATTGCAGTGTCATCAGCAAATACTGATATTTTTGTAAACTCTAGCCTAGGGATATCTGCAGTGTAAGTGTTGTACAAAATTGGGCCAAGTACCGAGCCTTGTGGAACACCTGCTTTAATTTCATACAAATTGGAGCATGTATTATTCAATATCACACGAAATACTCTTTGATGAAGAAAGTTTTGTATGATTTTAATTAAATATATGGGAAATTTATACACTTCTAATTTATGAAGCAAGCCAGAGTGCCACACAGTGTCAAAGGCGGAATTTATGTCAAGCGCTACTAGGCCAATAGATTTGCGTTCTTCTAACTTGGATTTAATGTAATTTTTGACACGTAGAAGAGGGTCAATGGTACTATGCTTTACCCTAAATCCAAACTGTTCGTTTGGAAGAATTTTTTTAGCTGAAATAAACTTTTCCAGTCTAATTTTTATGAGTTTTTCAAATATTTTTGAGAAACTGCATAGTAAGCTGATAGGCCGAAAACTACTTAATTCCTCCATCGGTTTTCCAGGCTTAAGAATCGGAATAATATGAGCTTCTTTCCATATATTCGGGAAATAACCTAGTTTTAAACAAGAATTATAAATCAAAATTAGATATCTTTTTGCGTTTAATGGTAATTTTTTGATACACAGATTAGATATGTGATCTGAACCTGCAGATTTTTTAGTCTTTAATTGGGCAAATATTTCATTGACAGATTTCAGTTCAATTTGTTCAAAGGATTCTATTTCAGCTTGATCAATTTTGCTTACAGATTCCTCCACCATAAGATTTGTATCATGGTCGCGTGTGTTGTTGTTCACGGCGTGTTTGTTATAAAAATTTTTAGCTAATGCATTTGCTTTATCAATATTCGTGTAAAATGTGTTACTGTCATCCTTTAGAGTACCTATAAATTTATTTTTATTTTTTAAAACTTTTGAAATTTTCCAAAAAGGTTTTGACGATTTTTTCAAGTATTTAATTAAACTTAATTGTTTTTTTTATAAGATATTGGTTTTTATTTTTAGATTTTTTTTAATAGGGCTATAAGCTCTTATCGGTTTTTATTCGTTATTATTGTTCTATTTTTATTTTGGTCAAATATTTTTTTTGTAACTACACTCGCTACTGCTTGCTTTTTGCATAGAGTGTTTTAACTTTTATTTTTATTGTTTGCTTAATTTAGTATATAATATTTTGCTTTTGTAGAACACTTTTCTTTTCGTTATTTTATAATTCTTAATATATAATTATAAGTTTAATTTGATATTTTACTCTCTAACTTTATTTTTGAATACAATTTTATAATTTTCTTTTTTCCTTTTGTTCTTATGATTATATTAAAATAATTACTTACTTAAATTTGTTAATTTTGTTAATTGTGTAATTTATAAATTATGTTAATTTGTATTTTTTTATTTATTCTCTTAAATTTTTTTTAAATTAAAAAAATTTTTTTTATATTAAAAACCGCTTGTCTATAGAACAGTTATTATATATTAATTAAACAATGAAATAAAAATAAAATAATAAGAATAAAAAAAATAAAAAAAGATTCGCCTCAAATGGAGGATGCATATATTTTCTTTTTCTTCAACTTATTCTCAACCTATTTCCCTCCAAGACCTCTTTCCATTTCGGCAACTTTTAATAAAAAAAAGGGGGTTAAAGTCCCTCGTTATCAATATAGTGTACAAAATTTTGTGTCATGGGCGTCTTTCGAGATTTCCACCATTTATTCGTAAAACAAAATAATAAAAAAAAAAAACAAAAAAAACCTTTCCATATCCAACAGATAATGTATAAATTATTAGATAGTTGTTGAAGAAATAAGTAAATAAATAAATAAAGAATTACAAGATTATGCCCAGTGGAAACTAAAAAAAAAACTAAATTTATTTATTAACAAAAAGCAAAAAAAAACACAACATTTCTACCAAATTTATATTTTACTCTAAACTACTTTTTAGAATAATTCAACTTCATTCAACGATACCTACATTGTTCCTTTTTAAATTTTTATTTTTTGTGTTTTTTTTTTTTTTTTCGTTTTCTTTCTCTATTTCTTACTTTTTTTAGTTGACAAAAAACATTTGGATCACTCTCCTCAATCTAATTGAGTTGAGTAATTGAGTTACGACGATGAGGATGTGTGTTTTGTCGCTGTTATTTCTATGCATACTTTTTATTAAAAATATAATAGGGCCAAAGATCGTTTAATACAAATGGGCATCATATTTGAAATGGTTGATTGCAGTTGTAGATTTATGAAAAATTTTCTGTTTTAGTTTTATTTCTTTATTTGTTTTTTTTTCACTTGAGTTAAATTAAATTTAAGTATGCGGCCCTTTAAATTTACTTTTGGTTTTGTTTTGGTATAGGTAAATCTTTTTTCGTTTTTTTAGCTTGAAAGCTCAGCTCAGAACGTTTTTGTATAAAAATTGTATAAGATATTATTTTTATTTATACTGCAGTAGCGATACGTAAAATAATATGTAAAAAATTTAGTTTACAATTTTATTTCAGCTATAGACTCGAAATTTACGCGATTAATAATGGGAATGGTAAAAGTTATTTAATTTAAACTATTCCGAAATACGCGATGTACACGTAATGTAAACTTAACATTTAAAATTCCAACTTTGAACAGTGTACAAAAAAATTACTTAATTAAGTTAATTGCAAATGTTTTTAATTGCCATTATTGAATCATAAATAAATAGACTTTTTGAAATTCGAAATTTTATTTATTTAAGTCTTATAATTTAACTATACGGTATTTTTGAAATAGTTTTGAGTTTATTACTTTTAATTGTTATTTTTAACTATGTGATGAAAAATGGATGGAATTAGTTTCAAGTAGTGACTATTTGTGGAAGAAAACTATTGATAAATATAGAAATAGTAAATTTTGAAGACAAAATTTTAGAAGAAATAGCAATAGAAATATAGGGTGCCAATGTACATACTTGTAATACATTGGTTTAAAAAACATATTGAATAAATATATTTTTAACAAAGCAGTGCAAAATCATAATCAAAATGATTCCATTATACAATTATTATTTTTTTCTAAGTATCAATTTATTTATCGTATTCAAATACTGGCGTATATAAGAAATTATTAAGCCTTTATTTACATTCAGCACATACATTATTTTGTAATTTCAGATTCCCTTCTATTTAAAACTGAACAATAAACTTTATCAAATTATTTTCAAATAATATAATTATTTTATTTTCAAAATTATTTCAAAAACAATGTGATTTGATTGGTAAACTCACCCTAAAAAAAACAAATTCTTTTTCCTCTTATTTTTATTTACCAAAATTCCGCTCAGTTCATCATAAAAATGAAATAATTGCGTGTGTTAGAGGAGATAATTCTAATGCAATGCAAAAAGAAAAACAAAAACTGAAATAAACAATAGGAGTGAAGAGATACAAAGAACCAAAGTCTGCAAGGATAAAATCGTAAAATAACATGAAATTATTTTTTTTTCTTTATTATTTTACTCGCTCTTAAAAATTTTAGAAATATGTATAATTGTGTGTATATATTTCTGCACCAACTTAATGGGTAAAGCTTTTTAAAAACTAATTTAATTTGAAGAAGAGAAAATTTCAAAGCTCTCTCACTGCTACTCAATCAGCTGGGATTAGACACCCAACAGCTGCGATTAGACACCAATTTTTGAATGAAAACTTCCCATTGCTTCGGAAATCTACTTGTATATTATCTTTGCTGATACTTAGAAAAAAAAAATACATGATATTTTGTTCGCAATTCGACGTCTCTTTTATAGTCTCTGATACTATAATTTATTATAGGATTGCCACTTGGGTCCAATAATACCAAATACATTTCTTTTTTTCAGACAGCGATATACTTTTTTTAAAATTTTTTTTTTTGCATAAATTTAATATTAAAATCAATGTTTTTTTCAATATTCTAAAAAAGTTAAAAGAAAATAAATTTTGTTCAAAAAATTTTGAAAAAATATTCTAAAGTTGACCTTTTTTTATAGTAGTGAAACTGAACTTGAAAAGAGTTGAAAAATATGGTTCTACTAATTCAAAAAATTATATCCGAATATGTTGAAATATCCCTTTTTCTTCAGGTTACATTTTTTGAGAAATTTATATGAAGTTTTTGTTAAGCGGCAACCCTAAAATTTTTACATATATTATATACTGTATCTTCTAAATGTGGCTTATGTATGCATATATATATCAGAATCAAATTGATAGAATAGTTCTATACACTTCTAACATTTGAACTCTTCAATTCAATTTCAATTTTACATTTGAACTATGCTATCATAATTGTTTCAAGAGTAGGTAGGTCTATATGCATATGGATATGTAAACACTTTTTTTTTAATTGCGTCCTAGGTAGGATATGTGATTTATATAATATTCATATTCATACATATGTATAGAAACCACGCCTCAATTTAATATTTGCTGCAAAAGCGGATTGTGGAATGAGAATTTCAAATTTTGTTTGGTGTTGTTGTTGTTGTTTTTTTTTGCAAGATTCGTTTTTTATGTATGTGTTGTATATTGTTATAATTGTGTTCAAAAATAAAAAGTTTACTTTTTCTTCTTTTCTGAGAGCCCAGGGGTAGCATTGTGTAATTTGAAACGTCGTTTTGTTTCGACTATTTTCAAAAAGTGAAATTGCATAATTTTGTTTCGACCATTTTTATTTTGTTTCAATCTTTTCAAAATTGGTACGACATATTTTGGTATTGCGTAAGGTTGAACCGCTACTTTTTTTACATTTGATACGACCAAATTTTGGCGATTGAAAAATAGTTGACGCTTTTAGGTAAATTTTAAAAAAACTAATAAATTAATACATGATTTTTATTGGAATATTTATTTTAGAAACGCACAAAAATAAAAATTCCAATAAAATGAAAAATTAAGTAAATTTATAATGATTTTCTGTAAAGAAAAAAATTTTCAGAATAAAAAAAAAAAAAAATTTTGGTATTATTATTAGCTTGTATCCAGTTGCAATTTCTTTCAGTTCCATTTTTTTTATTTTAATATTATTTTCTAGCAGTAATTGTTGAAATTTTAACGAAATAAATCAAAAATGGAATTATGTAAAGTGTTTCACTGTTTTTTCGCGCGTTTCAAAATAAATTAACGTTTCAAATTACGTAATGTCATCCAAATTTTGTTTCGACAACATTTTGTTTCGACCGAAATGTTTGAAACAAAGTTACACAATTCCACCCCAGTAATTCATCGTTTCACCAACAAACTACACAACCCTATTTGTATTAAGATATGATGATTGCATTGTACTATGATTTAATGGATGAGTTATTTTTGTTTTCTAGTGGTATTATGCAGTACACTGATATGTATGTATATTTATAAGAATAAATTAAAATATAATTTTATGATGTTTGAAAATCAAAAATATATTTTTTTTTTGATTGAATAATTTGAAAAAATATAAAATTTAAAAAAATTCAAATAATAGTGCACATTCATTCACGTGATGATTTCTAATATATGGATATATGTACATACATATTACATATAGCGATATATAAATTTACAAATAGAATCACATTTTGCTTTTATATTATTTTTTTTTTAAAAGTATTCAATGTTTTCTATATGTATGCATGTACATATATATTGAAATTGTAACAGAGTTTGAAAATATTTTTAAAACTAATTATTAATTTTGATAAACTTATAAATAAAATATCTTAACGGTAAATTACGGGAACGCTAATTATTTGAATATTTTTAGAAATGCACAGTTTTACAGTGGTTTTTTTCAAATTCATTTTGTACGTTTGTCATTATTTACATAACGAGAATTGAACAATAATGTCCAAATGCTTGTCATGATCTGCTACACCATTTGAAAATATATTGTTGTTGTATAAAAAATGCAGGCTCGTAATATTTGCAAAAATATTTCCATATGTTGTGTGGATTTCCTATAACTTTTAATTTTATAAGATAATCTAACATTTTCTATACGAAGAAATATGGATAATTTTTAATAGTTTTTTTAGTATAAATATTTGAAGAATTTAAAGATTTAATTAAATTGAATTAAATTAACCAGCAGTTGTGATTACGTTATTACTCATTATATGAAAAAAATTAAAATCAGAATTATTTGTTGCGTTCATAGCTGCATTTACATATTTACCTACCATGACTAAATAATTGAAGAGCCAAAATAGGTGGGAAATTGACATTTTTCGAAAAGTGCTGGGATTGATATGAATTATGAGTATTTTTAATTTTCGGCAATATTTTTGTTAATACAATACATACATACTTTTAATGAATCAATTGACTTGTTATAGGTACTCAAAAAAAATTTTGAATCTTTCTTTGAGTTGTATTTTGTGACGTATTAACAAAGTTCTTAAAAAATTACCCTGTCTAGATTGTTCTGAAAATTTAACAAAAATTCATACAAATCAATAAAATTTTAGGTCGAGAAAGTTTGTTCAAAATAAAAAAATTTCCAGCAACAAAATTCATCTTTGGTGCCTTCAGATCGATATTAAGAAACATTAAAAATTAAGGAAAAAATTTGTAAAATTTGCGCCCACAAAACTCTATATACCTATTTAGTGTTTTGTTTATATTATCCAATCCATAGTTTAAAATTTTTTATTAAAATTTGAGAAAGAAATAAAAATTGAGATGAGCAAATATCATTTTTGTTTTAAATAACGACTTGATTATGAATTGAGCATGTACTATGCTAACATATACTTTTTTCATTGAAATTCAACATTTTTCCAAACAAATTGTCTTCAAACAAATTAGACACCTTTTTTTATCCTTTTGAAAAAGTTTTTCAGAAAAAAACTAAATTTTGCAATCCAAAAAAATTATTTATTTTTACTA
Organism: Argyra leucocephala; assembly: GCA_963942445.1. NCBI lineage: Eukaryota > Metazoa > Arthropoda > Insecta > Diptera > Dolichopodidae > Argyra > Argyra leucocephala. The sequence continues at coordinate 101,683,517 of OZ012678.1, forward strand.
AAACAAATCTCTGTTTCATTTTACAAAAATAAAAAAACTTATAAAAAAACTGTTTAATTTGTTTGAGAAAATGTTTAATTTGTTTAAAAAAATATTAATTTGAAAAAGAAATTGTTTAATTTGTTTGACGAAATGTTCAATTCGTTTGGAAAAATGCTGAATTTGACTGAAAAAAGGTATATGTATATGTACAGCATTATAATATTGTATATTGATTTCTAATTTTCTAATAAAAAATATTCTATAATAAAATAACAGTTTACAGTGATTAATTTTTTAAATATTTCTGTTAATCTGTTATAATTTATTTCAATGTATATGCATGCATATAGAAAACATTGAATACTTTTCAAAAAAAAAAAATTTAAAAACAAAATGTGATTCCTATTTTTTAAATTTTATATTTTTTAAAATTATTCAATCAAAAAAAAATAAGTAAAAAAAATATATTTTTGATTTTCAAAGATTATAAAATTATATTAAATATACCATACTTATGTAAACGCACAATTCAACATTTATAAAATTATTTAATAACATTACATGGTTTGAGAAAAATAAAATATTTGTTGGCTTAGGCTACTCGGTAAAAATGATAACCATATCTGAAATTTTGGTAGATATTAATTCAAAAAAATTTCAAATTACACATATACAATAATAACAAAAAATGAAAATCAAAAACAATATTTTCATTGTTATTTGATTTCTAATAAAAAATATTATTTTTGCTTTTATAATAAAATAACAGTTTACAGTAAGAAATTTTGTTTAATAAATTATAATTACAGTATCGAGAGAAAAAAATAAAAAGCAAAAGAGTGGCGAGGCAGGCTATTGAAAAAAGTTGCCAGAAAATTTTGTTCTATGCTGGACTTCTATTATATTACTTTTTCTATGGTAGTAGCTTCTACGAAACTTGACGAAGCCAAAACGACGGATTAAGAATAAGAACTTGGCATCCTCATGTCATTTAAGTACAAATTCCAATTGATTGTTGAAAAGTCGAACATATCTTTATTTCAAGAATACCTCAACAGCAAGGAATGTATTTGCTTATACTTCATCAAAAAAGACCATCGAAATATTGTTTATAAAGAAATAATTTTAATATAAGTACAGTTTAAGTTGTAGTATTGTTGATATTTTGTTATCGTATAGTGAAAGAAAATATTAGAATATTTTTGATAAACCAATTTTTTCAATTCGATTCATAAATCCAACTTTGAAATAAATTCGATACATTTTGTGGTCGACCCGGACAACGTCGGGTAACTTTGCTAGTAATTAATAAGAAAGAAAGTCTTTTTTTACGATTTGAATCGATATAAAATATAGAAGTACCTATATATCTTAGCTATTTACCGTTTCAATTAATTACAATTACAAAATATTCAAATGAAGCGACGAAAGCAAAAAATTATTCTGATTTAATTTTTTTTTTCATATATGAGTAATAAAGTAAGCCCAACTGCTGGTTAATTAAATTCATCCATTAATTCTTTAAATTCTTCAAATAGTATAATAGATGTTATAATTAGACAATTTCATTCGTGCTTTTAACATACCCTTCTATAATACCTTGTTTTTTAAATATAATTTAAAATAAAAGTAAAATAATTATATTTCTCTATTTATTGAGATTTAAGTACCAATATTCTTTAGGATCAAACATAAAAATAATTCATATCATATATAAAAATAGCATAAAACATAATTCAAAAAACTTTATACATTTAAACAAAAAAAGTAATATCACATTCAATTACATTTTAATAAAATAAATTAAATATATTATATTTAGCTAATGAATTTAAAAATATTAAATTGTTAACAGCTTTAGGATCAATTCTATTTCTCTTTTCTGTTATTATATTTCCAGCTTTAGAGAAAACTCGTTCGGAAGAGGTGCTACTAGCCGGTATTGCAAAAATCTTCTTGCTTAATTTATACAAGTTTTTATAGTCGGTTTCATACTCCTTCCACCATTTCAGAACGTTAAAATTATCATAGAATGCAATTTTTAAATTTGAATATTTTTCTAGTTCTTCTTTCAAACGTTCTTTTAAAGAAGTATTTTGAACACTAGAAGTAAGATATGAAAAAAATTGTCTGTCCGAATTCTCTGATTCTGTAAACGTGGTAAATATATTTGATGCCGATAATGTTGGTGGTGATAAAGTCAAGTTTTCATCATTACTCGATGAAGTTAGAGTCTGCTCGTTACCAATTTCTATTTCTGAATTGCCATTCAAAAGCATTTCGTTTAAGCAAAAGGATTTTACTTCTTCAATTTGATGTGCATTAAAAATTGTCATTTCATTTGTGGGTGGATACAAAAATATTGCTACCTCATGATATATTGACAAATTAGGAATCCATAATCAAATCAATTTCATTTAAAATATTATTTTTTAATGAAACTAATTCTGACATATCTTCAGAGGTACTTTGACAAGTTTGCTTCAAAAAATTTTGCCTTGCATTTTTTTTATAATTTTTTCAAAAATTTTACATAAATCTACTAAATTTTTTAATAAAACCAAATTTATTTCATTTAACCGACGCATCTCATTTCTTTCAGTTAAAGTTTCAGAAACTTTCACAAAATTTAAACAAATTGATTCAAACATAATAAAATGTAAATTCCAACGAGTAAAACAATGTGATTTAAGTGTGGTAGGTAATAAATGTTGTAAACTAGCTTTTTTAAAATATTTTACCAATTTTTTGCAGTTTATAATTATAAGTTCTAACTCAAAGGATTCATCGAAAGATTTTTCCAGTATGTTTTGAAATAGATGATCCGAACAGTTGATTCTCTTATAATCTTTGAATGCGTTTATGATATTAGCTCCCATATCAGTTACAAATATGTACAATTTTATCAAAATTTTGTATTTCAAAATCTTCCAAAATTTCATTAATTTTTGATAATATTTTATTGCCGGTACATCTTTCAAAATCCATAGATTTCATTCCGAGAACATTTTCTTGCATTTCGGCTTCTTTTATATAATGAAATGTTGCACATAAGTAAGTTCTTCTAATAAAATTATCCGTCCAAAGATCTGATGTTATAGCACCAATACCTTCATTTACTACACTTTGGATTTCTTTTCGAAAATTTTTCTTTATTTTTTCTAAATTTCATTTATATGCCGGGAAACTGTTGTAGAATGGGGTAATAAATCTTTAATGTCCACAGAATCACCATTTTTTGCTCCAGGTTTAATAAGTTCTTGAACTAAATTTATAAAACCCTCATCGTCAACTGCAGAAGATGATCGACAATCTCTAATAGCCCATTTACAGCATAAATCCAAAATATTTTTTTTTTTCTTCAGCTTCCACTTTTTGAAGAATTTTTGTTTCTACATTTTCGTTATTATGGCAAAACTCAATAAAACATTGGTGACGCAAAAGATTTGTAGTTCCTTTTAGAGGTTAGCTTAAATTTATCTTCTCGTATATTGTTATATTTAAGATAATTTTATTCAAATTTTGAGCAGCCATTCTATTTGCAATTTTCTAACTTAATTCATTTTCATATTTATTAAGAATGAAAAGTACACGCTTCAATTACTATGTAATTAGATACATATGCCTATTCTATTGCCTATATGCATATTACAATACATATACATACCTAATAAAATTACTAATCTTTGGAAAACTTAAATATTCAATATACTCAATATACTCAATACATTTTCTCTATTCACTACATTTGAAATTAGTATAATTCATTTTAGCAAGGAATACAATATAATACAAATGCAGATACAGAATGAGTATAATTGATATATTTTCACTTATTTCATATTTGTATTGTATTGTTTGTATATTGTTAAATGTAAGTATATTGATAAGTGTTCATGTTCACAATATGAATGGATTCATGCAGTACATTGGTTCCAATACTTTTTTTTTATCTTAAAATATAATTTTGCTACAACATCAAACAGTATAAATATAGAATACGGATATAAATAAGTGTTTATTACATATATAAGTGCTATTTAAAAATATATTTATTAACTACTGTTTATTTTTTAGAAATAGGAGAACCAAAAAATTAAAAACTACTGTTTTTCTATTTTAAAATACAAAAGACTACAATATCAAATATCAATAGATAGATATAAGATATATTCATATATTGCATAGGTACATTTATTATTTATCTGTAATATTGCACTAATATTATTATTAACTATTGTTTATTTTTTTTTAAATTAAAAAACACTAAAATATTAAAAATAAAGTAAACTAATATAGCTATTGTTTTTTATTTACAAATAAAAAAACCACTAAAATTATGTTAGATATTATACGGTACATATAATACCTTATGTAGGTTGATGCATGTTTGTAGTTAATTATGTTTTTTAGTCAATATTTTATTATTATAAATCCCAATCATTTTAGAATATAGTTTATAAAGTAATTTCAAATAGCAAAAATTGTTAAAATATAATCAAAATCAACACATTTACTCATGTGATATATAAGAAAAAAATCTTATTAAATGATGTTGTTTCGGCATCAAATCAGCTTAGGATTAGGTACCGTTTAGACATCAAGATTTTGTTTGTACTATTGAAAGTTTGACTATCTTCTAAACGTTGTTCCACAAATTTTGATAGCCGACTTTGTTTAATGAAAAAATAGAATATTATCCCATTACCATCAAACATTTTTACAACAAAAAATGGTGGAAACTAATTTTTTCCTTTAAATTGAAATCGACTCTTGTCATTTGGTAAACTTTTTGTTTATTGTTTGTTGGGTTTGATTATTTTTGTTGTTATTGCTTGTTATTAATAATAGTATTGATAATGACAATTAGTAAATACTAAACTATCTTTATAACCTACTACATTTATAATATATTTTCAACTTTTTCTTAATTGTATTTTTGCTTTTTTTTTCATTTTATTGTATTTTTTATTTTTTTTATAATTTTTAATTTCTATATTTAAAATCATTGTTTTTTATTTGAGCTAAACAAACCTTAAATAAATAAATAAATAAGTAACTTTTATCAAATAAAATCTGATGTGTAAACGTAAAATAACTTACACTAATCAATTTGCTGATAATTAGCGTAATGATCTTAAAATTTATATTTCAAGTCCATAGGAATGTGTTCAATAGCTTTGAAATTATTATTGTAAATATTTTTAATCCGTTCTATGTTAGCAGGGGAGGAAACAGAAAAGATTACGTGCTCATTTGACAATTATTATTTGATTTTTTCTTTTCTCTTTCGTTTGTGTCAAAGAAATGTATTCATAATTCCATACAAAAAAAAAAAAATTCTCTTTAAAAAAAACTCTTTAAAAAATTCTCAGTAGATTGAAATAAAAACAGAAGAAAGTCAGTAAAGTTAAATAATTTTTTCTCTTAAATTCACTGTATTAAGATTAAAACCGCACACGCATCCACTATCAAAGAATATATCCATTAATAAGAAGATCCACTGGAATAAAATTTTCTAATTTGTCAATGTTACCATTTTTCTAGTTGATTTCCAAAATTGTAAAAAATAGATAGTAATAAGAATTTAATTTGTGAGAGAGAGATAAAAATTCAAAACACAAATTGGGAAAAAGTTATAGAACGACTTTTTTTGTTTTAAAGAAATATTGTTGTACTTATTCTTAGTTATCAAAATTTAGAGATTGAACAAAAGTGTATACTGAATGTCAGTATATCCCATTTCATTTAAATCAATTTGAGGAAAGTTTGATTTTTTTTTCTCCTATATTAAAGGCATTCTTGATGAGGTGTATGAAAGAAAGAAAAAAATCTCTTCCAATTTGATTGCAAATTCTCTTCTTAAAACAGAGACTCTTTAAAAGATTTCTCTTTAAAACAAAAAATTTAAGTGGTTTTTGGAAATGAAGAAATAATTAAGAATATTAAGTGGTTATAGGAATGGTGAAGGAAGATCTTGAGTTGTGCAATCTTGAATAGTACAATCTTGTGGTGACATAACACCTCCCACCTTAAGATTCGACTCCGGGCGAATCCCATTCAATTGCACTCTAATTTTAGGTAATCCCAATTTAAATTTTAAAAATAAAAATGGACATATAATAAGTATAATCATAATGATAATTATGTCAATTGTAAGGTTTGTCTACCATGTCTTGTTGTAATTAAGTTTTAATGCATCTATGTGTTTTGTATTATTAATTTGTGTGTAATGCAATTCATCTAGGTGATTATATTTCGTTCTCGAACCTTGAAACTATACGGACGAATAAAACATAATTGTTCGCGCAAAAAAACAAATTCAATTCGCGCCGAAAAAAGTACAAAAATTATAAAATAAATAAATAAAAAAAAAAAAAATTATAATAAAAACCGCGACAGTTTTAAATAATAATAATTTTGTTACTGTCATTTTTGACACCGTGACAGAATATTAAGAAAAACGTGTTCAACAATAAAAATCAGTGCTGACAACTTAAATTCGCAGATTAAGTTAATATTGTTCATCTGGCGTCAAATTCTGGAACTTATAGAAAATATCTTTGTCTTATATAAATTATAAATTGTAAGTACTATTTGATTTATGAATATTTTTTATTAGTCTTATATAGTGAATATTTATTAAATTATAATTAATTATCTATAATTAATAATTAATATAAAATATAATTGTATATAATTGTATGTATATATCTTATGATATATATATATTAATTATTCTATATTAGTTTTGTTTAAACAGGCATTTTTTGTGTTGAGTGTAATTTTATGTATATACCTGTATATTCATAACAATTATATTCTAACACTTTATAATGCCTTTTTAAACTTCTAAATTCAACTATTTTTATAGCATAAATAATATAAAATATAATTATATAATAAATAACCGGATATGACGTTGCGCACTCCACCGCTCTCATCTGATAAAAAAGATTCGTTCTCGACATCGACATCAACAGGATCAACACTAACTCGAGCTGCATCATCCTCAAACATTAATAACATTTCAAACTCATCTAATAATTCAACGATTAAAGAAGATGATTTACACCAAGAGCTTCAGTCGCTGCGAATGCAAAATGAAGAACTAAAGAAGCAGTTAAAGGAAGTTCTATCAAAACACTCTACTGAAAAGGTTGTACCAGTTGTGACCCTCTCTGATAATGCCGAAAAAAAAATGGTATAAACAGCTTCAGACTAGTCATAAATTCAAAAAAAAAAGGAAGAATAAGGATAGTCCTCAAAAACTGCCTCACCCAAAACAAACCAGAATAAATGATTACTGGTTGAATAACTCCAAAGAATTCACCAATAGATTTAGCGAACTCGAAACAGCTGAACCTGAAGAAACTACCCAGGATACAAAATGCCAAAACCTCCTCCAATTTATGTGTCTGGGGCTCAGAACATGTCTCCTCTTATAAACCTTTTAAGTCAAACTTGCTCAGCCGAATACTTCACGAAGGTTCTTAAGGGAAATGAAGTGAAGATTCAAGTGACAGACATCAATGACTACCGAGAAACAGTTAAAGGTTTTAAACTAAAGGAAACTCAATTCCATACGTATCAACTGAAACAGGACAAAAGTTTTAGAGTGGTAATACATCCTTCTGTAGAACTAAATCTAATTAAAGATGAACTTAAAAAATTAGATCACGAAGTAATTAACATCTACAACCTCAAACAGCGTAGAGGAGAAAATGAATTTGCAGTACCGCTTTTCTTCGTAGATCTTAGCCAAAGTGAAAATAATAAAGATATTTACAAAATACGATATCTGTTACATACACGTATAACTGTAGAAGCTCCAATAAAGAAAAAGGAAATACCTCAATGTACCAAATGCCAGTGTTATGAGCACACTTGGCAATACTGTAATAGGTTGCCTAAATGTGTAAAGTGCGCTGGTGATCATATCTCAAAGAATTGCCCAAACAAATACCTAGGGTCTAATGTAAAGTGCACTTTGTGTCTAGAAAATTATCCCGCTAATTACAAGGGTTGTCAACGGTATAAAGAAATTAAAGAAAAAAAATTTCCCAGTTTACGTAATAGGCAGGTACCTCAACAAAGTCATAGCGCTGAGGAAGTTAAAGGAACAAGTGATATTCAAACTGTTTTTGGCCATAAATCCTATGCGGAAATATTAAAAAACAAGAGTGATACGCCACAGCAACCAGCTGTCATATCAAACAGTAATGCAACTTGTACTATCAGCTCCTCAACCAATTCAAATGAAGTTTTCGAATTAAAAAACATGGTGAAAGAATTAATGTCACAAGTTGGGCCTTTGATTAACCTCGTTAATACACTTCTCCTAAACTTACATAAAAATAGCTAAACTCCTCAACATAGTCGTCTGGAATGCCAACGGACTGTCAAACCATCAACAAGAACTGTATCATTTTATTATTGATCACCAAATAGACATCTTGTTAATTTCTGAAACCCATTTTACAAACAAAAGTTATTTTAACATAAAAAATTACAACACATATTCCACAAATCATCCTGATGGGACGGCTCATGCTGGTACTGCAATAATCATCAGGGAAAACATACAGCACTATGAACTTCCTAAATATAAATTTAATCATATTCAAGCAACAAGTGTCGTGATAGCTGACTGGAATGGTCCTTAACTATTTCAGCTATATATTGCCCTCCACAACACAATATCAACAAATCTCAATTTATTGATTATTTTAAAACTCTGGGAAATAGATTTATTGCCGGTGGAGATTATAATTCTAAACATTCGTTCTGGGGCTCTAGGCTGATCACTCAAAAAGGAAGGCAGTTACTACTAGCCATGCAAGAATTCAACTTGAATTATCTGTCTACTGGGCAACCTACATACTGGCCTTCTGATGTTAATAAGACACCGGATCTTTTGGATTTTTGCGTCTCGAAAGGTATCTAACCAAAACTATTTACTGTGAAATCAAGCCTCGAGCTGTCTTCAGATCATACGCCTATCATTATCTCTGCCTCATCCAAAGTAGTAATAACTCAAAATGAACAACGGTTACATGCAAGAAAAACTAACTGGGATAATTATAGAAAGGAAATTGAAATGAAAACTTCTCTTACAACAACTCTTACAACAACTTGAAAAAATATAGGACTGAAAAACCCCCAAGATATCAATGAAGCTATAAAAAACCTAAATATAACCATTGATTAATAATACTATAAAGATAGACATTTTCATACAACAGAAAATGATCAGCTCACTTTTTCCATATTCTCTTCATTATATATATTATCTGGAAGATAATCAATGTGTTGGTGCATTTTCTATATTCAATTTGAATTTTTAAATTTTTGAGCGTTTTATACGACTTTATTCTCTAAATAATTTGTATGTGTTTAGTTTCTCTATACTGTTCTTGAATATTATTGTTTTTAACTTTTTGTTATTTGAATTTGTATAGGTAATTTGAATTTTTTTTTAATTGATAGGTACAAAAATTTCAAATTGGATAGCATTTTTATCGAGTAGTCTTTTAAAAATATTTTTTTTTTATTTTTCTCTCAATATACATTGTAATAAAAGGATTTTTATAATTGTTGATATTGTGCATGTATATTATTTGTAATAATAAATTATAAAATTATAATATAATTTTATAATGTTTAGGAAACGAAAATATTTTTCTTGTTTTAATTGAATAATTTTCAAAAATAAAACAATTTCAAAAAATTCAAATAATAGTGAACATTCATCCACGTAATGATTTCTAATATATATTCATACATACATATACGTATATGTATAAATTTACAAATAGAATCAAATTTTTGTTAAAGTTGTTTTAAATACAATTCTAAATTTTAAATTCAATTCAAATCGGTTTTTAGGTACATACGTACTTATATGATTGAAGCAGCAATGTCATCAACTCCGACGCAAGGAAACATCCGAAAATATGTTATTTCTCCACCTGAAATAAAATCCAAAATCATGGAAAAAAGAAACCTTAGGAAATATTGGCAACAAACTAGATCCCCAGAAATCAAAGCCAGGTTAAACCGTACAATCAAACTTAAATTTTTGTTAAATAAAACCAGAGAAAGTTCGTTGAAGAATTACCTTGAAAGACTAACATATACCGATCTTAATGACTACTCACTGTGGAAAGCAACAAGAAAACTGAAACGGCCACAACAAATTATACCTCCACTAAGGAAATCAAATGGTAATTGGGCCAGAAGCGATGGTGAGAAAGCAGAGCTTTTTGCATCACATTTACAAAAAATGTTTGTACCGTATCCACCAGTAATTTCAACCGACGAAAACAACAAGATTGAAAACTACCTTGAACTGCCTTATCAAATGGATTTACCGATAAAGAAAGTCCGGATAAAGGAAGTACAGGAAATTATAAAAAACTCTGTGTCAGACAAGAAGGCTCCTGGGTATGATGGTATCACAGGCAAAATGGTAAAGGAATTTTCGTATTGCAATATAAAATTCTTAACCCACATTTTTAATGCTATATTAAAAACTAGCTACTTCCCAGATATCTGGAAAACTGCTCATATCATAATGTTAGCTAAACCGGGCCAAATGAGACTAGTTCATATATACCAATAAGTCTTCTGCCAGTAATATCAAAATTAATCGAAAAACTAATAGCCAAAAGATTGATTAAAATAAATAATGAACGACATATAGTACCAGCTCATCAGTTTGGCTTTCGTCACAATCACGGGACAATCGAGCAAATACATAGAGTAGTAAACCATATAAATAATTCACTTGACAAGAAAAAATACTGTTCTGCAGCTTTTCTGGACATTTCGCAAGCCTTCGACAAAGTTTGGCACAAAGGTCTCCTTTACAAGCTTAAAAAACTACTTCCTCACCACTACCAGCAACTTTTGTCAACTTATTTATCAAATAGGAGGTTCTTCGTTAAATACAACGGGGAACAATCGTCACTACAAGAAATTAAATCTGGGGTTCCTCAGGGCAGCGTCCTTGGCCCACTACTTTACCTGATATTTAGAGCGGACCTCCCAACATCGCTGAGGGTACTCACTGCCACCTTTGCTGACGACATAGCGGTCTTAGTGTCTCATACTAATCCGAGATTATCTTCAGAAATTCTTCAGAACTACTTATTGGATATACAAAATTGGCTGAAAAAGTGGAGAATAAAGGCCAATGAATCGAAATCCCTTCATATCACCTTTACTAATCGCAAGGGAAATTGCTCCGCTGTTCACCTTAACGACATGGAATTGACTCACCAAGACTCGGTTAAGTACTTAGGTATGCACTTGGATAGACACCTCACTTGGAAAAGTCGCATCATCAGCAAAAATAAACAACTACGATTAAAATTCAACCAATTAATTTGGCTAATAGGTCGTTTCTTCAATTTATCCCTAGAATGTAAAGTTGCAGTGTACAAAGCTATCATCAGGCCAATCTGGAGCTACGGGTTGGAACTATGGGGAACAACTAGTAACTCCAACATCGAAATAATAGAACGCTTGCAGTCCAAAGTATTAAGGTCTATAGTCAATGCGCCTTGGTATGTCCGAAATGACACAATTAGATCAGATTTAAATATCCCATCCGTTAAGAAATTCATTAAAAAGAAAGCTGAAAAATACTATGTTCGACTGGAAAACCATCCAAATTTACTTGCTCCTCAACTCATCAATAATGAACGAACAAGCGAGCGCAGATTAAGACGCTTCAGACCGCTGGATTTATCTACTAGATTCACTTTACCTGAGACTCCATAAATATAAATTTGAATATTAAGTCAAGAATCAATGGATTTTTGACTTAGATTACATGTCAGTTACATCACGTCAATTTTAATTCCAACATTATACTCAATATTTTTTATATTTTATGTAGATAGTTGTATAGAATAAAGACAAAAAAAAAAAAAAAAAAATTTGATTTGTAAGTTTTACAACAGTTATATTACGATTCACATAAGGCAAAATTTGGTGATCATATTCTTCTTCAGAATTTTCTTGTTTGAAAGTTCCTAGAGAAATTTTACAATTTGTAAATTTAATTAAATTATTGCCTGTTATGTTTATCTCCCTTTGTTGCCCACAATTATTTAATAACAAAGTTCATTGAGATTTTTTGTAATTACGATATTTTTAGATATTGATTTGATTTCCATTGAAAGGTTTACATTATAATTACATTTCATTTGTTCTAAAGTTAATAAGTTTGCAATACACTGATCTTAATAAGGTATTAATTCTTTTTTAAAATATGTTTTTTTTCTATATTTTTATAAACATTTTGCTTACAACTAATAATTTTGTTTACATTAGTGCTTAACTCTAAATTATTATTTTTATTGGGTATTTTTTCAACTATATTTCTAATGCAAATTTCTTTTGAAAATGTTGGTATTGAAATGACAAAAACTATTGTGGTTCCTTTAAAGAATATAGAATTTTTTTATATAAGGGAGAGTTTCCACTGTTATGTTATACCTTTCAATTTCTTCATTAGTAATATCTTTAGATAATATTTCTAATTTATTTTAATATTTTCCCTTATCTCTGATTTAATTATGAAATAGTTTAATTTATTTTCTATTTCATTTACATGATTTTCAAATTTATTTAATTTATCAGTTATGTTTTTTGTATCCAATTTACATGTTCTGTAATGATTTTTACTTGATTTGAGATTTTTTTATTTATCAAAATTTGAGTATTTAAATTAGTAGAAATTTCTTTATTATTTTCTTTAACTTCTTCGAAATGTTGTTCTATTTTTTCGCGATCTTCATCGTCCATTACTCCCGCTAAAAATTTAAGAATATTACCTCCGAAATTAATTAATCCGCATTTTGTAATATGATGTGGAATTATTTTTATTTTTGTTAGGTAGTTTTACAATATTTGTTTTATAACATGCTTTGTCAATAAAATTTGATATTATTTACTAATGCAACGTTTTAAAAGATTTGCAATGTCTTTCGTAGTTTTTTATTATTTGGGGAACTGTAGGATCATTACTTTCATTATAGAAAGCTTTGTCGAATCTTTTTAGTAAATTTAAAGATTCTGATTTTATAGATACATGCATCTAATTTTATTTAGGATTTAATAGGGATTGAATATTCTTTTGTTCTTCATTTTCATTGAAGCATATGTCAAGAATATTACCCGTTTAGTTTCCCATTCTTCATTTTCATTGAAGAAAAGTAAAGGAGCATTGATATTTAATTGCAAAAATTTTGTTTTTAGAAATCAAGTAAAAGTTTATAAAGTACATTGTTTTTTTTATGTTCTTTTGTGTTCTTGTGGAGAATAAACATTTTAAATCTACTTAATTTATTGTTGATTTATATTATTAATTATCAAAAAGATAATACATAAAAGTTGAATGTATTCAAACAAATTCATTTCAATTACTGTTATTTATTTTTTGTTTTGAATTTGTTGGAAACCCGGCTAAATCAAAGATATTATATTTTCACTCAATTTCACTAATATTCGAAATATATTTAGAATTGGTAATTTTAATTTTATTTTTTTGTTCTAGATAATCAAAGCTGTCTCGTTTTAAGAAGCTCTATTTACTTATTTAATTTTACTCTGTTTAATTGTTTATTTTTTTAATTTTTGTTGTTGGTTGTTGAAACAAATTGTAATATCAGAAATATTTTTTATTTTTATTGTTATAAATTTTGTTTCTATTTTTAGATAAAATCCACGCTAAAGTTGGAGGTTTTAAATTACAATAAAAGTAAAATTATTATTCAAAAAGAAATTAATATAAAAAAAATCGAATATTCATCATTTAAGTTTTATTTTGTATTATTTTAATTAAATTTTTTTTTTATCGGACCTCTCCATTTTTACGATGAAATTTTTTTTTTTAAATTCAAGCGCATCATTTAAAAGTTTACATATGTTATTTTTACTTGTATAGTAATAACGAACGACCTTGAATACAAATTTGCTAATTTTGTACTTTCTAAATAAAAAGTAACAAGTGTAGGACAGGACGTATTATGACTTACTTATATAATAATTTTAATACAACATGATTTATTATTAAGTAATTTCTAATAATTATAATTAGATTTATATCACTCATAGTTTTGTAGCAAGCTTTAAATCATTTTTAATTTTTTTATTTAATTTATTAGTTAGTTTTATAATATTAAAAAATACATAAATAAGTTGGACAATAATTATAGCAAAATTGATTTTAAACTTTTAAAAAGTAGTACAGATTTTATTTTTACGTAATGTACGTAAATTGCACTAAATTATTATTTTTCTTCCTTATTATTATTTTTTTTTGTTTGTTTGTTATACATCACAATATCTTATTTTATATTTTCTAATTTACCTATGTAGTTTAAACTGGTTTTTTTTTCTTCCATGATTTCCTTGGTAGACAATGGGTTCTCTTCACTTTAGCGTCAAATTCTGAAAGATGACTGATGTATTTCAAAGGATCAATTGATAGGCTTAATTCGTCCGGTTGTTGCTGTTGTTGTTGTTCTTGTTGTTGTCGTTGTCGCTATTGTTGTAACCCATGTTACAGCAACGATGGTTGTACTAATGGTAATGGTGTTGATGTTAATGTTGTTGGTGTATGGTTGTCATTCATTTTTATTTATTTATTGTTCACCTTTTTTTTTTATTTAAAAAAACTTTAAATAAAAAGGAAATTTATTTCGAGAGCAAGAAAAAAATATAGAGAATTAATTTTTGTTCTCTTTGTGAGTTCATTTTTTTTTTTTGTCACTTTATTTTTTTTTTTTAAATTATTTTATTAAAATTCCTTTATCACTTGATTCCTTCGATTTGGAATCCTACCGACTTCTTCAAGAATGAACTAAAAACTAAATAGTTACATTTCTTTTTTCTTAAAAATCAAAATAAAAAATTATGCAGTTTAGCAACAAAATATCATAATCTATTAACACTAAAAAAGGTCAGTTTTTAAGTGCACGAGACTTAAATAATTTCAATTGAATTTTAGTTGAATAAGGGATTTTTGTATTATTATTTATGTCGAGAGGTTAATAAATTATGTGTTTCTTTTGTAATATGATCTGTTTAATATTTTGTTTAACAATTTTTCGAGTTATTATGAAATTTAAAAATTGTAAACAAATAAAAAAAAAATAAAATGTGTAATTTATGAAATTAAGTTTTCAATTTTTGTTAATTTGGAATTTTATCAAATGATTAAGAAATTTTAAGTGGTTTTTGGAAATGAAGAAATAATTAAGAAAAGTGGTTATAGGAATGGTGAAGGAAGATCTTGAGTTGTGCAATCTTGAATAGTACAATCTTGTGGTGACATAACAATATATATAACATAGATCAATTAGGTACTGTACACGCTCAAATTAAAAAAAAATTTTTTTTTCTTTCCAAACATAATTTTTTGATGTTCTTTTTTTTTATTTACACAATGTATTTCTTTCAGTAATTTTTTTATTTTCATTTATTTTTAATAACCGAATTTTTATTTTATTCATAAAAAAAATCTTATTTAGTTAGTAGGTAATAATCAATTTATGTATAGAGATTGAAAAAAAAAGAAAATTTTGTACGTGTCCAATTTTTTTTCAATACATTAAGAAATAAGAATACGAACAGAAATAATAGGGGTTAAGAAATTTTAGGAAGTAATAATACCATAAAATTATTTCGAAGTTATGTAAAACTGACATTGCTTGAGATAATTAGATGATTTCAGTGTTGAAAATTTTCTCATTTTCGCTTACGTTTTTTTTTGTGTAACCGTACACCAGACGAGAAAGGTGATGAATGGGTTAACATGATGAAGACGTTGAATGGGTTAAAAAAAATGTTCAGCTTTTTTGTTTAATGTTATTTTTTTTTATTTGCACAAAAAATAAAAGGAAACCTCCTTTTTATTTTAATTTTTTTTAATACACTTCTAGAGTTGAGATTGAATTTTTTTCTACGTGTTAGAAGAGTGCAACATAATTTTCAAACTATTCCAATTTGGTCAGTTTTGCAACTTGATTTGTTTTTTTGTAAAATGTACATGATGAAAAAAATATGAAAATAGAAATTTGAAATATCGATATGAGTACATGTGTGTATAATAGAATAATTGATAATAAATGATATAGGTATCAAAAATGAGTTAAAAAGGACGTTCGAAAGGACGCCACTGGAGACCGTTGCTCTCGTTTACATCCACAGTAGTAGTCATTACACGGAAAGAAAAGGACTAGTTAAAACAAATAAAAAACTGTTTGAATCAACAATTTTTACGTTTAAAAATGCGCCAATAGCAAAAACTTTTGATTTCAAAAGCGCACCACGTTTATTTCAAATGTTCCTAATTAAATATTTATTTTATTTGTTTCAATTAAAAAATTATTTGAAATGAAAGCTAAAACTTTTGAATGAACTTTCAAAAACTTTGTATGTTGGTTCAAAAGTTTTTTCAGTTGAATCAAAAAGACGCTCTTTTAAAGAATCAAACGTTTTTCCGTTTAATTGAAAAGTATACTTACTTATTACTACTATTTAATTGAAAAGTATACTAATCAAACATTTTTTTGTTTATTTCAAAACGATCTACAAATATACGAAAATTATTTCATTTGACCTGATTTTTATTTTTGGGAATGTTGTTGTCCAAATGCTATTAATCTTTTAATTATTCAGAGATTTAAAACTATTGATAAAAAGAAATAATGATATTTTGAGTAACAAAAAGTTTTATTTGATACATTATTGTTATCATTAAATTAACTTACATTAGTTTTTATAAATTATATTTTATTTTTTATAATTTTTTGTTTACATTTTTACATTTTATATATTATATAATACATTCAGTGTTGATAATTACATGGCACGCCAGAAAATTTTCCGGCGTGCCAAGAAATTTAAACTACCAATAATAAAATCTCTAATTCAGTATTATCATTGATTAATAATACAATAAAGATAGACATTTTCATACAACAAAAAATGTTCAGCTCACTTTTTCCAAATTCTCTTCATTATATATATTTTCTGGAGTATATTCAATGTGTTAGTGCATTTTCTATATTCTATTTGAATTTTTAAATTTTTTAACGTTTTATACGACTTTATTCTCTAAATAATTTGTATGTCTTTAGTTTCTCTATCTGTTCTTGATTGAATTATTGTTTTTAACTTCTTGTTATTTGAATTTGTATAGCTAATTTAAATTTTTTTTGAATTGATAGGTACAAAAATTTCAAATTGGATAGCATTTTTATCGAGTAGTCTTTTAAGAAAAAATTTTTTTTTATTTTTCTCTCAGTATACATTGTAATAAAAGGATTTTTATAATTGTTGATATTGTGCATGTATATTATTTGTAATAATAAATTATAAAATTATAATATAATTTTATAATGTTTAGAAAACAAAAATATTTTTCTTTTTTTAATTGAATAATTTTCAAAAATAAAACAATTTCAAAAAATTCAAATAATAGTGAACATTCATTCACGTTATGATTTCTAATATATATTCATACATACATATACATATATGTATAAATTTACAAATAGAATCAAATTTTTATTTTTAAATGGCTTTCTATTGGGTTTTTTCAATATGTGGATATGTATGTACGCATGGGTTTTAAAATTATAACAGAATTTAAAAATATTTGAAAAACTCATCATTAATGTTTGTAAAATTTATAAAAAATCTTAACGGTAGATTAAATTGAAAAGTATATTTAATATGTTTTTTTGTTGCAGTAAGCATACAATTTATTTATAAGATAATTAAAGCTTGCAACGCACAATTTTACAATGGTATTTTTCAAATTGAGAATTTTCTACTTTGTCATTATTTTCATAACAAGAGCATTAAATATCAATATCCAAAGGCTTGTCATGATTTACTCCAGCTTTGAAAATATATTGTTGTTGTAAATAAAATTCATCAAATTCGTAATATATTTGTAAAAATATTTGCAACTTATTGTGCAGGTGGATTTCTTTGGAACTTTTAATTTTTTAAGATAATCTAACATTTTCTCTACGAACAAATATGGACAATTTTTAATAGTTGTTTGAACGTATTTTTAGTATAAATATATGAAGAATTTAAAGAAAGACCAGCAGTTTACATATTACTTACAACAGCAGGTTTACTTTATTACTCATTATTATATGGAAAAATTAAAGTTATAATTATTTTGTTTTCGTAGCTGCATATTTGCATATGTAATTAATTGAAAAGCTAAAACAGTTAAGATTTTTTGCAAAGTACTGGGACTGACATTAGTATTTCCAGTTTTGGACAATATTTTAGATGAGCATTTTTCTCTTCGAAACAATTTTCTTAATTATATCTCAGTTAATAATTTCAAAAAATGTACCAGTTACCAAAATCATTTTTTATATAAATGAATTTTTAAAGGAAATAATTTATAAAGAAAAAGAACCATCTTACAGTATAAAAAGGGATTGTATAGATGATGTGGAAGATTTAGATGGGGATAGAAAACAAAAACTAGCAACAGAAGCACATTTCTTTATGATTCAAGGTTTACATGAAAATTATAAGTACGCATAGGGTTACAATTTATCCAAAAATAATTTGAAAAGAGAAACTTAACCTACTAAAACCTTTCATTTTTTTATCAATTTACTACTAAAATATCTTAAAGAGCTAACAAAGATTGGTTCTCAAACTGTTGCACCTGCTTGTGACTAATGCAGTACAAATCGAAATACTTATGAATTACTTGATGTCAATAAGGTAGACCTTTTTTTTATGATTGGAATGGAAATAAAATTTATGCTTTGTTTGATATGGCATCTTATAAAATCTGTCAGAAATTCTTTTATAAAACCCGATTTTGAAAACTGGAATAATGATATTATTAGCTTTCAACAATTTTACCTAAAGTTCGTAGCACCCATATTAATTCTAACACATTTGAAAAAATGTCAGTAAAATCAGCTTTTCAATTATTTAGTCATAGTACATATGCAGCCATAAAAACAATAAATAACACTGATTGATTTTTTTTAAATTTATTGAGTAATAAAGATAATCTGATTGTTGATTTTGTTTTAAGAGTTAACTAGTTAATTGATTTTAATTCTTCAAATTTTAACACGAAAAATTAAAAGTTTTGAATTCACAACCGTTAAAAATTCTCCGTTTTTATTCTTAGAGGAATTGCTAGAATATCTTAAAAAATCAAAAATTAAAAGTACCAAAAAAATGTTTCCATTAATGGAATGGCCCAAACAATAACTGCTGTATTGATCAAATTGATAGAATATTAATTTCTTGATGACGTGCAGACTGAACCAAGATCCGTTAGAAAATATGTTTTCTCATATAAGATCTGCTGGTGATTATTGAAGAAATCCATCTGCACAACAAATCGGGAATATTTTTGCTAAGACGAGGCGAGTATTTATAACGAAAATACATCCTCAAATTGTGAAACAGATCACAATAATTATTTGGACATTGATGCCAATGATTTGGCTCATGAAGATTTCATTATTGAAAATTGTCCTGAAGAAATGAGAAGGAACATGTTTTAGCTTCAACTTCAAATACAGTTCAATCACATAGTAAATCAGTTAGTAATTTTGAAGAATTAGCAATTAGATATTTTGCTGGATTTTGCACATAAAAAGTGTAAAATTGCCATACATGTTGATTATACTATTTTTAAAAAATTAACACAAAATTTGAAAAGAAATTTAAATAGCTATTCATAATGAAATATTAGAGATGAAATAATTGAACGTAGGTATATAAGTACTTATGTACCTAAAAACCGATTTGAATTGAATTTAAAATTTAGAATTGCAACAAACAAAAATTTGATTCTATTTGCAAATTTATACATAATATATGTATGTTCACTATTATTTGAATTTTTTGAAATTGTTTTATTTTTGAAAATTATTCAATTAAAAAAAGAAAAATATTTTTGTTTTCTAAACATTATAAAATTATATTATAATTTTATAATTTATTATTACAAATAATATACATGCATAATATCAACAATTATAAAAATCCTTTTATTACAATGTATATTGAGAAAAAATAAAAAAAAAAAATTTCTGAAAAGACTAC
Source organism: Argyra leucocephala (assembly GCA_963942445.1). Taxonomy (NCBI): domain Eukaryota; kingdom Metazoa; phylum Arthropoda; class Insecta; order Diptera; family Dolichopodidae; genus Argyra; species Argyra leucocephala. The sequence continues at coordinate 101,703,626 of OZ012678.1, forward strand.
TCGATAAAAATGCTATCCAATTTGAAATTTTTGTACCTATCAATTCAAAAAAAATTCAAATTACCTATACAAATTCAAATAACAAAAAGTTAAAAACAATAATTCAATCAAGCAGTATAGAGTATAGAGAAACTAAACACATACAAATTATTTAGAGAATAAAGTCGTATAAAACGTTAAAAAATTTAAAAATTCAAATTGAATATAGAAAATGCACTAACACATTGAATATACTCCAGAAAATATATATAATGAAGAGAATTTGGAAAAAGTGAGCTGAACATTTTCTGTTGTATGCCTATGTAATGTCTATCTTTATAGTATTATTAATCAATGGTATTATTAAATTAAATATATTATTAAAAGTATTATTAATCAATTGTATTATTAATTAAATATATTTCTGATTTTTTAAAAATATTTCTCCAATAAGTTTACTCAACGGCTAAAGTACATAGTTACATTTTATTAAAAAAAAAACTTTTCATCTAGTTGGCTCTGCATTAATTTGTATATATTTATATATATATATATATATATATATATATATATATATATATATATAATTGTAAATAAAAACTCTTTGGTTTTGAGTTGTTCTTAAACTAAAGCTTTATTTCTATTTTCTTTTTAATTACAAAAACTTGATAACTAATTATTACGTTGCTTATTATGATTGAGCAACGTATTTATGCTGACATTCATTTATTACATTTATTAATTACATTTATGAACTAAGTCATTCAAGTTCGATATTTGATACTTGTTTACTTAATTCATAAATGTCTCACACGCATTTCCTGTTTACTAAATTCTGTTATGTTACGAAACAGAATAATGCTTATGAAATAAATAAAGGGTCAGTGAACAGAGTTATATTAAGAATTGAATATAACACTTCCCCCTTTAGATTTTTCCGTCTCGGAAAATATTTTAACATCAGCTATTTTTTCTGTTAATTTAACTGAATTTTTTCTTTTAATTATAAAATTTCTTATTAAAATAATTGATACTATGATAGTTGAAAGTAAAAAAATAAATGAAAAAGTATAAGTTGTTACATTATGTTTAAATTCAATAAACTCAATACTTTCTCGGTTTTTAACATTATGAAAGTGTATGTTTTCTAAAGATACATTATTAATAATTTTAGCAAAGTTAAGGTTTGATTGAGGCATAATAAAATGGCTTTCAAATTTTTCGATTTTGTTAAAAAATTTAAAATTTCCAATGCTGATTTCCCGATTAGAAAACTGAATTAAATTATTTTTTTTAAGAGAAATTTCTCGATTTGTTGTAATATCTTTCAAATAAGTTAATTTTATGTTTTTGGTTATTATTATGCCTTTATCAATTTCTTCAATAGTTTCTTCTGAATTTATAATGTAATTGCATGTATTATTTATTTTCAAAGTATTATGTACACAAAGATTTTTATGATTTCTTAATTCTATTTTTGTTTTTACATTATTGTATTCAAATACAAAATTATCGTTCAAAATTACTTTTTCATTACACAGTCAAGTTGTTCGTTTTTTGAATTAGGAAATGGAATAATAAATGCATCGAAAAATTTATCTTTGGAAAATTGGGGTATTGAGATTACAAAAATGATGGTGTCGTCTTCCTTTAAAATAACATTACTTTTAATAAATGGCAAAGTGTTTACTGAAACGTTGAATTTTTGTATTTCTTCGTTTGTAAAAATATCATGGGCTAGTATACTTTGTTGACTAAATATAATGTTGTCTTTGATTTTTTTCTACAAATTCGTTTAGGTGAGATATGTGTATGTATGTGTATAGTGTATATTCATAACTTTTTAATTTATCTATCACAAAATTGCTTTGATTTATAGAGTTTGTTAAGTATTCTTGAAATTTTAGGTTCTGTGTATTTATGTGGGTTTTAATTTTATCTAACGTTTGCGACATTTGGTCATTGATTATTATCTGTTTGTTGGATTGATCTATTAAATTTTCTGTATTAGTATCTATTGTTTTTAAGTGGTTATAGAATTGGTCTGCGTCTTCGGAATCCATTGTCCCTGTTACAAATTTCAAAGTATTTCCTAAAACGTTTATTAGACCTCTTTTGAATCTATGTGAATGGGGAATGATAGTTCTTATATTATGTTTCAAAGATTCCATTTCCTATTCAATAAATTAAAATTAGGATCTTTTTCGTTCAAAATTTTTTTACTTGTTTCAATAGTGTTGTAAATGTTATTAATTTCGGTTAGATTAATAATGTGAAGTATTTTGGTGTAACTATCAACCATTGGTCTTTCGTCCAATTTTAAAATTGTGAATCCATTTTCTGTGTATATTGGTGTAATATTCAGATCATCGGCTTCGACTGATAACCAGAGAATAATGAGTAATAGCATTTTAGTCATTCCTAAAATGGGAAATAAATTAGTTCAATTTGTATGGTTATATTTTCGTTTTATTTGATTTTTGTAGTATTTGGTGTTTCTCTTGTTACTTTTGTCATAAATATAATCGGTTTTAGAAAAATTTTCAAGTTTTTTGTATTTTGTACTATTTTTTGCTATTTGTCTATTTTTTACTATGTTTTCTGTAAGTTTAAAATTTTTGTTTCTATTTTTATTAATTTTTTCTAAATGCTTTAATTTTTTTTCTTTAAATTTTAGTTCCAGATTTTGAATTTCGTTTCTAAAACTGTGTAACTGTAAAACTGTGGATTGTGTTATTGTAAAAGTTTACAATTTTAAAGATACGATTGTCAAGATCATCGTTATCATGTTCGGCATTCATCACTCTTAAATGCTCGTTAAGAGTACCATGAAGCCTTTCGATGTCACTGTTTCCGGTTTTTGATCCGGCTGTCGTTTGATGGAATTCGATACTATTTTCTTTTAAAAATAGTTCGACAGCATTATGGATTATACATCGTTCGCCATCTGAAACTAATTTATTCATTTTGCCTAAGAATTGAATTCTTTGTTTGATACACTCTAAAACTGAAATCCAATTTCTATCATTTAATTTTTGGACGGTAGCATATTTTGAAAATTTATCTATTGTGGTTAAATAAAGCTTATTTCTCTCTGGGTACCATATATCCATGTGAACGATATCGTTGAAATTTTTTGGAGTATCAGTAAGTTTAAAAGGTATTTTAATAGGTTTCCTATCGTGTTTAGCAATACTACAAGGGTCGCAGTTATTAATTATTTTAGTTATTTGCAGTAAAAGATTAGGAAAGTAGTATATTTATTTTTTAGTTCATCGAACACTTCTGTGATACCTCTATGATTTTTACTTAAGTGTTCTTTCTTTATAATTTCTAACATTTCATTTCTATCCGTAATGTCTGTAAGGTTATTGGAGGATTTAAGAATTCTCAAGTTTTTATTATTGCTGAAATATTGAACATAAAGTTCTTGAAATTTCACAAAGAGAGGGATGTCATTACAAAAAATGCAAAATAAACCTTTATCTTTTAACACTCTTTTCATTAGACTTAATAAATTGCTATTTTCTGTAACAGTAATATGATTTTGAATTTTCTTATGAATAATTTTAATTGCATATCTCTCATTTTCACCTTTTTGTAAATGGATTTGATTCTTGAACAAGTTTATTGGTTTTTCCGTTATGTAAATGTAACTGGTTTCGTCTTCACGAGCACTGTTAATTGTAGCATCAGTTGACATTACATCTACTTCAACGGGAGTGGCATTTTCGTTGTTCTCATTATTAAGCAATTCATTTGAAATGTAACAATTTTCCTTTGAGTGATTTAAATCTAGTTGAAATGCATTTTGATCAGAATTACATTCTTTTGCGTTATTAGAAATTTCTATTCTTGATAGGTAGTCCGCTACTTGATTTTCTTTACCTTTTACGTACTCGATATTAAAATTGAATTCGCTTAACTTTATTTTCCATCTCTGTAATTTGCAGTTTGGTTCTTTCAATCCATTTAGCCACACAAGTGGTCTATGGTCTGTTTTTATTATAAACTTACGCCCGTATATGTAAGGTCTAAATTGTTGAGTTGCCCACACAATAGCTAAGAGCTCTTTCTCTATCGTTGCATAATGGGTCTCATGTTTGTTTAATGTTCTTGATATAAATGAAACAGGATGATTATTCTGTGACAGCACAGCGCCTATTGCCACGTTTGAAGCATCTGTCGTAATTACAAAAGCTTTTTCGAAATTTGGATGTATGAGAATTGGATCGGTTGTTAAAAGATTTTTGAGCATTTTAAAAGCAGATATATATTCTCTATCATTTACGTTAATTTTTGCACCTTTTTTCAGATACCTAGTCATAGGGTATGCGATTTTAGCATAATCTTTTATAAATTTACGGTAATAACCGGTTAAACCAAGAAAACTTTTAATCTGTTTTTGCGTTGAAGGTAGTTTAATACTTTGAATGGATTCAACTTTTTTGGGATTTGGTTTAATACCTTTTGGAGTAATTATATGGCCTAGAAATTCGGTTTGTTTAGTACGAAATGAACATTTGTCTATCTGTATTTTCAAATTGACCTCTGCAAGTCTATTGAATATTTTTTGAATGGAATCTAAATGTTCCTGAATTGAGCTTGAAAATACTAGAATGTCATCCATGTAGACAACGCATATTTTATTGATAAATTCCTTCAAAACATCATTTATGAGCCTTTGAAATGTCGCTGGTGCATTCTTTAGATCAAATGGCATTCTTAAGAACTCATAATGACCAGTAGAAGTTGAAAAAGCTGTTTTATGGCGATCTTTTGGGCTCACTTCGATTTGGTGAAATCCTTTTGCCAAATCAAGTGTAGTGAAATAATTAGCTTTACCTAATTTTTCAAAAGCATCGTCTATATTCGGTATAGGGAATCTGTCATCGACTGTGGCTTCGTTCAGCTTTCTATAGTCGATAACAACTCTCCATTTCCGTTTTCCACTGTTGTCCATTTTCTTAGGTACAACCCATACAGGTGCGTTGTATGGTGAACTGGAGTGTTGAATTATTTTACTACGAAGCATTTCTTCTATTTGGCTTTCAACTTCTGTTTTATGGATTTCTGGGTACCGATACATTTTGCTGTATATTGGTATATCGTGTTTTGTTCTAATCTGATGTTTAATGTGATTGGTAAACGATAAGTCATCACCGTCTTTGTAAAATGCTTTTCTATTATTTAAAATTAATTTGTGCAAAAATTTTAACTCTTCGTTATTTAAATGAGATGTTACAATGTGATCTATTAAATTATATTTGTTTATTTGATTTGAAAAAAGTTCGATTGAATTTTCTTTAAAACTATTTTGATTATAGCAAGAAATGCATTCATTCCTTTTTTTTTTAAATGAAAGTGAGGAACAACTTTCATTTAAAAAAAAAAGGAATGAATGCATTTCTTGTTTGCAATACCCGATTTTTGTAATTTACAATGGCATTAAGAGGAGCTAATATGTTATTACCAATTAAGCCATCGAACTTATCATGAAAATTGATTTCTAAAAATGAGGCCATAAATTTTTTTTCATTAAAGACTTCAAATATTGGAAATTTGCATTGTATACTTGTGAAAATATTATTATTAAGGGTTTTAAGACATTGTGTTTTAATAAACCTTTTCCACTTTGGTTGACACAAATTTGGGTTTATGATACTGGACCTTAAACCTTAATTAAACTTAAAAATAGAATGTGCCTACTTGATGTTATTCTTGAATGGTTGATTTTAAAGGTGATTATTGATTTATGATATTTTGATTGCTGATTATTGATTGTTGATTCGACTTTGGATTGCTGATTGCTGATTGGTGATTTGATTTTTGATTGCTGTGACGTGAAACTTTTTTTTTTTTATTTTTCTTTTGTTTTAAAGACTGGAACTATTTTGTTTATTATTATTTATAGTATGTCACAAATAATTTTACCAAATAAATTGAATCTCTTTTTTTTATTTTTTTTTTGTTTTTTTTTTTTTGAGTTTTGTTTAAAACTTGAACTGTTTAGTTTTAGTTAAAGTTTAATTATTATTGGACTGGCTTGTTTTTTATTAGTTTATCGTGTTTTTTTTTTTTTTTTTTTTTTGCAAAGTACTTTAAGTTTCACTTTTAAGAAAACAATTCTAATTTACACTTCTATTATTTGGTGGTTTTTTTTTTTTTTGTTTTATTTATTTACTTATTATAATTGTTAAAAAGTTAGATTAATTTAAAAAAATTACAGAATTTATTGTTTTTTATTTTTTTTTTTTATTTATTATTTATTATAATTTTCGACAGGTCTGATTAATTTTTTTTTTTTTTTTTTTTGTTTTTGCGTGGATTGGTGGGAATCTTCATAGACACAATGAGCCCCGTAGCTTCCATTGTGTGCCAGATTTTTACTGACTAAACCACACCCCTCCCATTAATACTAGTCCAACGGACTAACCATTAATTTATTGCTATTTTGATTCTATCGTATTAAATCTAGTGGCTTAGTTCTTTTAAGCCTTCTGACAACATTTTGATTATCTAGCAGTTGAGTGGCCTCAACGTTAACATGACCCTCCAGACGAGCTATATGCTTTGTTGCATATCTTTTTATTTCATTTTCTATGCAAGGAATTTTTAGATCTCTGTGCAAATCACTGTTGCGAACATACCAGGGGGCATTTACCATGTTGCGCAAGACTTTATTTTGGAATTTTTGTATACAAAGTACATGTGTTTGTTTGGCACATCCCCATATTTGTATGCCGTACAACCATATCGGTTTGAGTATCTGATTATATAACAAAATCTTGTTATGTATAGGTAATTTAGAATTACGACCTAAGAGCCAGTACATTTCTCTATACTTATTTTCCAGCTCAAATTTTTTCTTTTTAACGTGCTCTTTCCATCTAAGTTTGACATCTAATGTCATTGGTAGGTATTTAGCATTGTTTTCTTGGGGTATATTGACCCCATTCAGATTTACCAATGGTGGTTAATTTTCTAATTTTTTATTTGTAAAATTTACATGGACTGATTTTGACTCATTGAGTTTAATTTTCCATTTCTTTGTCCAGAGGTATAGCTTATCGCTTGCTCTTTGCAATTTAATTGTAGCCTCGTCAATATTTGATCCTACTGCCATCAACGCAGTAATTTCAGCGAATGTAGCTACAGTTATATTTTCCATTTCTGGTAAATCATTGGTGTAGAGCAAATACAGTATGGGACCCAGAATACTACCTTGAGGCACACCCGTTTTAATATCTCTAATAGTAGCATACTCTTCGTCTTGTTTTATTCTGAATAGTCTGTTTTCTAGATATGATGAGAGTATATCTACGTATTGTTTAGGTAACATATTGTTTAGTTTATTTATTAAGCCTCGATGCCATACTTTATCAAAAGCTTGGGCTACATCTAGAAATATGGTAGATATACTTTCTTTTCCTCTAAAGCTTTTTCTATTATGTCTGTTATTCTATGAATTTGATCGATTGTCGAGTGCTTAGATCTAAAGCCAAATTGATAATTTGGAATCAGATTACTATTTTCTATGATCGGTCTCATTCGAATCAATAATAGTTTTTCAAATAATTTTGATACTATTGGTAGTAATGATATTGGTCTGTAGGATTTGACCTCATTTATGGGCTTACCTGGCTTTGGTATTATATTATCTCTGCTATTTTCCACATATTCGGCACATACCTTATTCTTATAGCAGCGTTTATAATGCGTGTTAGCATTGTTATAGCTTTTTTCGGAAGTTCTTTCAGGACTTCCGATGTAATTAGATCAAAACCTGGAGCTTTTTTATCTCTGAGTTTTTTAATTTGTTCAACTATTTCACTCTCTGAAAATGGTGATATAACATTTTCTTGCCAATTATTATTTTCTTCAGTGAGATCATCCGAATCTGTCTCGTCTGGACAAAAAATTTCTTCAAGATGATCTGCGAATGTTTCAGCTTTATTTTTATTATCTCTCGCCCATTCGCCGCTTTTCATTCTAATTGGCGGGATTTGAGAGATCGAGGTTTTTGTACTCTTTGTTGCTTTCCACAACGAGTAGTTATTTTCTCTTTTAGCTGATAAATTTTTTATATATTTTTCAAAATTTTCATTTTTAAGATCTTTAATTTTTCTTTTAAGATTCTGAGTTAACCTATTTAGCACAGTTTTGTCTGCCGGATCACGCGATTGTTGCCATCTGTGTCTAGCTCTTCTTTTTATTTTTATCATATTTAATATTTCTCTAGGGTAGTTGAATCCTACCGATTTATATTCACAATTTTTTGTATTATTCCATCCAGCATTTTGAATAATTTTAATAAAATTTTCTACTTCAGAATCTATATCACATTTGGATCTTAGTTTTGTTTTTATGTTTATTTTGTTTTCTATTTCTTGTTTAAAGCTAGCCCAGTCAGTTGTCTTGTTCGTTAGCAGAAGTTTCGACTGTTTATTAATAACCTTTTCATATAGACTTAGTATGACTGCAGAGTGATCTGAGTCCAAATCATGATTATCTTCTAGCTTAATATAATTGGGTGAATTTTTTTTTGTTATATAAAAATCAAGCAGATCAGGAGTTTTATTTCTATCAGTTGGCCAATAGGTTGGCTTACCGGTAGATTGGTAAATGCAGCCTTTTTCTTTTATAGCTTTTCTTAGCTCTTTTCCTCTCGTAGAGGTTACTCTAGACCCCCAATCTATGTGCTTGGCGTTGTAGTCACCTCCCAGGATAAATCTTTCGCCAAGTAGTTTAAGAATTTCTTCAAACATGTTATTCTTTATGTTGTATTTGGGTGGACAGTATAATGCACCGACACAAAGGCTTTGTTTAACAGACATAATTCGTAGCACGATTAGATTTTACAGTACAATATCTACAATAATTTGAGTATTTATTTTAACAAATTACTGGCTTATCTACTCATTAAATGTGGAAAACTACTACTATTGTCAAGAACTAAGCCTTCTTAAATAGAGTAGTTTCATTTTATTTAATTTGTTACCAGATTATTTATACTCTCAATTATTTTTGTCATTTATTATATCCCAATGACAAAGGGTACTAGACCAGCTCGAAAAACCAATGAAGCATTTTTTTTTTTTTTTGCTTCATCGGGAATCGAACCCAGGACCTTTCGGTTGAAAGGCAGGCGCTCTACCTACTCCGCCACCCAGCGTGTAAATTTGGCGTATAAATTGTAATTACAGTAAAATTGGTGTTAAATATAAAAAAACTCATATTTGCTACATTGAAATGTTACCAATAAAATAAAAAAAAATTGTGAAGCAAAAGACTGCATTAAAATATTAGCAAAAGCATTGTTAACCATTTTCTCTTCTATTTACTCTGGTGAAAGTTTTTTTCTGTATTAGATCATGTACTGTCAAAGAGTAGCAACAGATTGACAGAGGAAGACTCAGCAGCATGTATTATCTTACAATCGACAACATACCAGCCTGATATTACTAAACCTCTAACAAAATCTAATTATATTTTAATAAAATTTATAATTTATTTTTTCATTTCTTGAATAAATTTTATCAAATTAACGCAGATATTGTACTCTATCTCTATGTTTTATTTATTTGTAATATAATCAATAAAATTACGTGAAAAAAAATAGGATTTGCATTTATTTTATTTTGGCACTTAGACAAAATCCTATTGCCATTCCTGAATATACATTATTTTTCTTTATAAACTATTTGATCTAGAATGTGTGGATGTGTGGTCTATTAACACCGAACTTAATAATATTTAATATTGAGGGATTGATTTAAGGTTTTTAGACAAACTGGTACATTCTAAATCCGCAGGAAATCTTTGTTTATCTTGTAAAATTTGTAAAATGTAAAGATGCTTTTAGTGCTAAAGAATAAGAAATATTGCGTCTTGATGTTGTTGTACGTGCGCTTGAAACATTTATGCTAAGCTTCAAATTACCAAAAATGTTTAAGAAGTCCACACTTTAAAATTGTCGTTGCATAATGTATCAAAAAGTGGTGTATTGGTTTCAAGTCGCCAAAAAGTTGAACGTACAGCTTATGATGTTTTTGAATAACACTCCGCAAAGAATTCATATAATTTTCGGTAAATTCTGGCCACTATATATATAAGTTTTAATTTTTATTAATTTTTTTCACAAAATTTTCACAAAATATATTTTACTATCTAATTAAATGCCACTTATTTACCAGAAATCACTTTACTAAATGATTTCAATAGAATTATCTTCATTCACTTCTACTTACCTTGTACATCTCTTGCTTGGACATAAATTCCTTAGAAACCTAAATACGTTAGCACTTTAGCAGTTTAAAACTGCACTTAAATTTATTTTCTAATGATAAAATGTGTTTAACAACATTTTATCATTGTTATCTTACAAATAATATTCAAGTGGATATCATATATCGTCTGAATATTTTTCCCACACGATGAATTTTATGGTGTGCATAGGTGCATATCAACACACAAATAATATTCAAATATTATGTTTCTCTTTTTGCAATTTTTTGATATTAAAATAATTTTATAATAAAATATTTGATTCATTTTTAATTAGGTCAGCAATATTCGTATCAACCTAAATATTTTAATGTAATAAAAGAATGCTCATTTCATTAGAGAACAAAGGGTTTATACGGAATATTGCTGACCAGCTATAATTTCAATAATACAATTATAATTTCAATAATACAATTATGATTTCAAGAATACAATTTTAGTTTTTTTAGTCTAAGGATAGTTATAATTTGGAAGTAGACGAATAAAGTTGAATAAATCTAAAGTAACGTAATTTGTTTTCCGTGACAGTTTTAAAATCACGTGACCGTGACAGTTTTAAAATCAAGTTTTCGACGAAACAGAACTTAATGTTTTTTTAGTATTGGATATTTTATGTCTACCTATATATTTATATAGATGAGTAAAAAAAAAAAAAATATTAAATTTAAAAACAAAAATTACTAATTAATAATTTCAAGTTTATTTTTAAATTTACTTATACTTATTAAAATTAATAATAAAACAAAAAAATACCATTTATTAATATAAATCAATGAAATGAATTCAAAATAACTTCCTTACAAACCCTACATACGGACTTTTTTTTTTAAGTGTGAAAGTGAAAAAAAAAATATTTTGGAATAAATAAATTTTACAAAAATATATTATTATTTACAAGTTCCACAGCTTGATTAACCATCTAACAATATGAAATGGGTTTTAAATTAAAAAAAATTCACTTAAAAAAAAAAAACAAAAATGAAAGACCTTACTAAAAAACAATATAGAGAATTAAAAAAAAAAAAATATTTACATAATACATATATTTACAAAAAATAGTGACGATATTAACTTTAAAGTTAGTAAAATAGTGTGTACCTAGAATATAAAGGTAGTTTTGGAAATACAATATAAACAAAAAAAAGGGAAAATAAAAAACAAAGAAATGGGGTTCTTTTCGTCCGAAAATACAATACAACAAGCCGTTAACATTTCAACTGAAGAAGTGCTGAAGGAGCTCTGCATGGTCGTGGCAGTCGTAATAACCTACGACGTATTAAAACACCTTATAATAAAGAAAGTAAGAGGAACAAATGACGCAGTAGTAGGTATAAGTAAGTCTCTTTATCTTTAGTTTATTTTAAAAATTTTTTGTTAAAAAAAAAGAGATGTTGTAGTTCGCTAGAAATAATATAAATATGTCGGGTAAATAAAATATGTAAAAAAAAAAAGAATTACAAATTATAATAACGAAAAAAAAAAAACAAAAAAAAACTATAAGACAAAAATTATTTAGAAAAATTATTTGAAAAAAAAATTTAAATTTTTATATAGTAAAATTAAAATTTAAAACAATAAAAAATTGTAAAATTATGAATAATTGTATTTAAAATATCAAAACTAGTTACTTTTTGTCAAAAAAGAGCAAAAATGAAAATTTATTTCTAAAAAAAAAGAAAATGTATTTATATTAAGTAGAAAAGTAAAGATTTATTTTTGATAAAATGTATTCAGTATTGTCGGGAGCGTAACGAAATCTCGTCTCTTTATATTTAAAAAAAAAATAATAATAACAAAATATCTATATATTACAATAGCCTATCCTATCGATTGAAGTTAACCCCAATATGGAATATTTAATGTACATCTAAAAATCTTGTACTTTTGAGAAATGAAATAAAAACTATCAAAAAATATTTAATTTAATTGAACTTGGGTTTAAAGGACTAAAAAAAAAAAATAAAAACACTTTCGCATATAATATCGCAAATTTTATTATATTTTGTCTGATTATTGATTTTTTTTTTTGATATCATGTAACCGATGTCATTTCTTTTAACTTACGAAAATCTTCTAAAACCTCTCAAGGAAACTTTCGATAAAAGCTAAAAGTGTATAAACATAAGTAAACCGCCGAGTGGTTTAACAAGAGAAAAACACTTAACAACGATAATCGAGGAATATAATAAAATTGTAAAAATTTTATATGATTTCGATAAAAATTTCCCGAAAAACCCGCAAAATATAAATTTTTATAATAAACGGGAAATCACTAAAAGTTTTTTATTTACTAAAAGTAGTTTTTAACCGAGAGTTGAACTGTTCCAACCATTGGTTGACATAAATCCTAAGGAAAGTATCAATAGGCAAGTCGGACAATTTAGAAATTCATACATTGCAATAATAAAAACAAAATTGCAAGGAACGGCACGAAATCTTATAACGAATGAGGTCACAGCCGAAGATATAGTCACCGGGCTGCGAAATAAAATCAAGAATGAATCGGCTGACGTAATAACAGCCAAAATTTTCAATACAAGACAAAATTCAAAAACGGCTAACGCGTACGCATCAGAAATAGAAAACCTTACCAAAAAATTAGAAAATGTGCATATTTTAGAAGGGATAAACCCAACAAACGCGGTCGATCTCGCGACAAAGATAGCTCGACTCTCTTTGATTCAGAATGCTTCAAGCGACCGTATTAAATTATTAATAGAAGCTACCGAACCCGGGGATTTAAATAAAATCACGGCAAGATTTCTAAGAGCAAGTGAAGAAAACCCGGCACAAAATAACGTTTTATATTACAGGCGAAACAATAATAACAACAATTTTAACTGAAACTATAATAACAATAGAGGTCAAAACCGAAATAATAATAATAACTGTTTTAATAACTACAGAAACAACAGAAACAATAACGATGAAAACAACAGACGACCAAACAATAACAGAAATAGCAACAATTTTGATAACAACCGAAACAATTTTAGCAACTACAGAAACAATAGACCCAATTATAATAATAACGAACAATATAACAACAACCGACCGAATAACAGAAATTACGGGCAAAAGGTCAAAACAATAGAAACGTCCGTAATATGAATGCGAGAAGAGCCCGAACAGGGAAACGAAAATGGTCCCCAATACCAACAAGGGGGGACCAAAACCAATAAATAGTAACCAAACTGACTTTCCCAAACCCCAAAGTCATGTTTTCCAAATGGGCTTAAACCTCACCAGTTTCCTAAGACTAAAAACTGAAATGAGTGGTGTTTATAACACTTATTTAGTAGACACTGGAGCCGATATCTTAGTATTTAAGGTAAACAAGCTCAATAATAAAACAATAGTAAACCGTAACAAAATCTCAACAATTAACGGAATAGGGGGTAACTCAATAAAGACGAAGGGAACGATCCACACAAACATTATTTGCAAAGGAAATGATTTTCACATCCTTATTGCCCACAAATTTGAAATAGTAGACGAAGATTTTCCCATACCAGCTGATGGTATCATTGGAATAGATTTTTTTTTAAAATATAACTGTCTATTGGATTTCAATAAAGACGCTGACCAATTAATACTAACACCTAACGATTATCCTGAAGATCTGTCGTTCACTCTGCTTGACTCACCGACACCAAACCTTTTAGCTTTACCAGCGAGAGCAGAAGTTCTTCGGAAAATTTTTATAACAGACGCAAACGATGACGAAAACGAAGTAATAATTCCAAATCAAGAGATAGCCCCAGGCGTCTTTATACCAAATTCTTTGATTTCAAAATCGTCACCATACATTTACATTTTAAAGAAGCTGAAAAACTTCTGGCTCACGATCTAATAGAGCCTTCGGCTTCCAACTATAATAGCCCGGTGCTACTAGTCCCTAAAAAGTCATTACCCGGCAGTAAAGAGAAACGCTGGAGATTAGTGATTGACTTCAGGCAGATTAACAAAAAGTTAATCGCAGATAAATATCCCTTGCCACGAATTGATGACATTCTAAATCAATTAGGCAGAGCCAAGTACTTTTCAAGTCTGGACCTTACACAAGGTTTTCTTCAAGTAGAACTCGATGAAAATTCACGGGACATTACTTCTTTCTCTACCGAAAACGGCTCTTTTCGGTTTAAACGTCTTCCTTTCGGGCTTAAAATAGCCCCAAATTCATTCCAGAGAATGATGTCCATAGCTTTCTCAGGTTTAACACCCTCTGAAGCTTTCCTATATATGGATGATCTGATTATTATCGGTTACTCGGAAAAGGACATGCTAAAAAATCTCGAAGAGGTTTTCCCTATATGTCGAGATGTAAACCTCAAACTACACCCAGACAAATGTCGATTCTTTCAACATAACGTAACATTTTTAAGACATAAATGTACATACCATGGAATATTACCAGACGACTCAAAACTTGACAAAATCTTGAACTATCTTAGACCCCACGACGCGGACTCAGCAAGACGATTTGTGGCTTTTGTAAACTATTATAGATGATTCGTACCAAAATTTGCAGAATTTTCATATCACTTAACTCGCTTAACACGAAAAAACCTATCTTTTTTATGGACGGATTTGCGCGAAAAATCCTTTCAATATTTAAAAAATTCCCTTTTAAAATCACCAATCTTGCAGTACCCTAACTTCGATAAACCTTTTTGCATCACAGCTGATGCCAGCAAAATCTCATGCGGTGCTATATTGAGCCAAGAGGTAAGCGGCCTACAGTTACCTATCGCATTTGCTTCTAGAACTTTCACTAAAGGTGAACAAAATAAGTCCGTAATTGAGCAAGAACTTGCCGCAATTCATTGGGCAATTAATTTCTTCAAACCTTACGTGTATGGTAAACATTTCTTAGTAAAAACCGTATTCTCTATGAAAAACCCGTCTTCTAAATGAACTCGTATGAGATTAAATCTCGAAGAGTACGAATTCATTATCGAATATATTAAAGGATAAGATAATAATGGAGCTGACGCTTTATCTAGGATCGATTTCAACGGCATAAAAGAAATCCAGAAAACTAAAATTTTAAAAATGAATACTAGTTCCGACTCGCGCAAAAATAACGAAATTCAAAAATCCCAACTTAAAAACCAGACTTAACGATACCCAAAATATACGAGTGCACTGATATGAGTGAAACTAAGAATTATATCCGCTTAATATTTAGTTTAGATAAGAACTAATGTTGAAATACAAAAATACTTTAATTATTAGCATATGCATAAAAGAGTACATTGCCAATGGAGAGCTCGATCTAAATCAGCTTCTTCAGCGCCTAGAGAAAGAGGCCAGCAATCAAAAAATTTTTAAATTACAATTATCTATGAATGATGAAATATGTAATTGATATAATAAATGAAATTGAACGAAGTCACCGAACATTAAATGAGTATCTACGATCATTCATCAATACAAATAAAACAAACTGGGATGAATACTTAAAATATTTTACTTATTGCTTCAACACGATTCCATCTACAACTCACAATTATTGTCCTTTTGAGTTGGTGTTCGCAAAAACTCCACCTATATTTGATTTTCTTAATTCAACAATTATAGATCCTTTGTACTTTAGATTGTACTTTAGATTCTTATCAAAAAGAAGTAAAATATCGTCTACAAGTCTCCCAAAACAGAGCTCAGAATTTAGTTGAAAAATCAAAATTAAATACAAAACAACTTTATGACAATAATTCTAGACCAACTTATTTAAGAATAAATGATTAAGTGCTTTTAAATGTCACAGAAAGTGCAAGGCATAAACCCTCTTTTTAAAGGACCTTTCACTGTTACAGACATTCTGGACACAAACTGCACTATAATTGATGAAAACGATAAAAAACAAACAGTTCATAAAAATCGACTAAAACTGTTTTATCAATAAAAAAAAAAAAAAAAATTTTCTATTAAAAAGTACAATGTAACATTTGTA
This sequence comes from Argyra leucocephala, assembly GCA_963942445.1. Classification (NCBI taxonomy): domain Eukaryota; kingdom Metazoa; phylum Arthropoda; class Insecta; order Diptera; family Dolichopodidae; genus Argyra; species Argyra leucocephala. Next base: position 101,719,848 of record OZ012678.1, read on the forward strand.
TAAAATTTAGTATTTAAAGTATGTGTGTGGAATTCCAATTTTTACTATAATAAAACGCATATTATTTTTTTATTAATTAAATAAAACCTTAAGTAGGCAACTAGTTCTATTAACTTACATTTATATTAAAATTTTTTAAAAAAAATTTTTTTTTCCAATTTTCTTTAAAATTTTTTGTATGAAAATTTTTTTTTTTAAATAAATAAATAATAATACTACAAACAATTTTTTTGTATACACATAATATTAAAAAAAAAAAAAATATATAAAAATGTTTTTTCTTTGTTCATAGTAAATTTTTCATTTTACATAGCTCACATATATATATTTGACTTTAAAATTTAAAAAAAAAAAATATGTAAAAATTTAAATAATTAACTAATAAGAAATTGCAACTAATAACATATAAATTAGAAATTAAGTTTCCTAAAATAATATCAATTTTTTAATAAATGCTTTTATATTATAAATTTAAAAAAAAGAAAAAAAGAAAAGAAAATTCAAAAGTATATACTTGTATAAAATATAATAGGTATAATAAATTTTTTTTTCCTTTTTCTTTCACAATATAATTAAATAAAATCCATATGTAAAACATATATGTAAAGGTAAGAAAAGTTTTGTAAAAAAAAAAAAGAAAGAAAATAAGAGAAAAGAAAAATTTTTACTACATAGAGAGAAACATAATCAACTTATTCAATTTTCATTTTTTTTTATACTTTTTCACTTGTCTTAAGGCTGATTTAAACAGAATTGAAAGCTCAAACCTCATGTCAAAATTTGTTTAAAAATTAGTGCATGTAAATTTGAAAGCTATAAAACTACTTTTAATTTTTACACTATCTGGATGATCAGTTTACTTGAAATTGTATACCACTATAGTAAAAATTTAAATGTGAACAAAAAGAAGCAATACAAATAAACATCCGTACTTCAATGTATTTTCAAAATATAAATTTAGAATCATGTAAAAAATTATTCTTTATGAAAACGATAGATCACCCTAAAATTTTTAATTTGATATTTTTTTGTATGAAGGAAAAAAAATTGTTCGAAGGAAAAAAACGAAAAGTATTTTTTTGCCTATATTACATTTACTTACACACATATTTTAATGTTAGAAAAGTTATTTAATTTTAAAATTTATTATTTTGCAAGTAAAGTAGCTCATGTATTTCTTATGCGCATGTTTATGAGAATCCGTGGATGAAATAATTCTGGTAATAAGAAGTTGTTATAAAAATATTCCAATTTAGGTTTCATTTTATTAGAAAAAAATTGATGGTCCTTTTCAATTCGTACATACTTGAAGTCTTACCCTGCACTTGATAAAAATAATTATGGGATTTTTATAGTGCGATTGTATTATCATCAGTATTGTATTTTAAATACTTTATTTTTTTTGGCCAATAGCTTCTTTTGAAAAATCTATGTCATGTCTTCTATGTTTTGCTGACTGAGGAGATTTTATTTCATAAATACCATTATTTCCAACTAGACCATTTGATGTAGCCCCAAGAAAATGTAACTCTTCGTCAGTACAAATTTCAAAGTTTTGAATGTTTAAATTAGTCTGCTTTTCAAGTTCTGATATTGTTTTTTTTTATTTTACATTCCATAAATCATGGTGCTTGTGCATACAATTGAATAGAGCTTGTATTTGATTATATTATGATAGCTAGAATTACTTCGAACTTTACAAATTTAAAATCTGAGGCAGTGACCATTTTATTTCTGAATTCGTACCAATAAATACAACCAGATTGATAGCGTGTATTAATTTCAATGTTCGCCCTATTTTCAAAATTTGTTCTCAACTTTTCCAGCATTATTTTTTTTCTTTTGTAGAAATACATGTAAGATATCTGGTTTTTCACATGTGTCTGTTCTACAATTTTTATCTATACGGAGTGATTTTTAGCTTTCTTAACCTTTTATTTGGCTTATGTTGCTTCTTTTTTCTCGTTATATTTCTTTTAATTATTTTATCTTCTGCATTTGGAAGAAACATTTTTGTATTTCTTTCACTCCCATTTATTTCTTTCAAAAACTCTGTAAAAGCCGGCCCAGTATTGAATTGGTCAACAGCAGGTGCACATCTACTTGAATAAGGCTGCTCCAGAGAAAAATTTATTCTTTTCCCTTCTACTCCTACGTATTGACAAATTATTAAGTAACAAACTGTGTGAATTTTGGACTAAACGTTACACAGCAGTAGTAATTTCTTCAAAGAATAGATTTGATATCATCAAAGATACAAAGTTTTCTTCTTCACACCGCTTACAAAAATACTTGTCACAATTTTCATGATGATCAAATTTGTGTTTTTTGATATATCTTTGGCAAGATTTTAATATAATAGGATAGTGCACTAGTTTTCCAATGATTCACCGAAGTTTTAGTTCCAAAAATCATTCGATCTATGTTTTGAGACAATTTTTTGCCATATTGCATTTGAAATTTTGTATTTGAAGTCGTAGATGTTAGTATACGTCTAAAGTTTCTGTAAAGATGATTTTTACATTCAACTTTACTAACAACATTATTTTCGTAGAAGCAAAGCCCTAGCTATGATAATAAATAATCTTTTATGAGAACTACTGCCTCCATTTTCCACAAATTTGTTATAATTAATTGACACCATAAGTACATAATTAGGTAATTTATTTATTTATTTATAACAGTGGGCTCTGCAGATAAATCTGCAGTCCAACTACATGTCCTTTTCCCTTTCGAAATTTGGGCCTTTTTTATATATCAATTATTTGGTATATATGGAAATATTGTATATTATATTATTTTGTATTTGTTTTATTATATATGCTTATTAATTATTATATTACATTAGTTAGAACCGATGTGGTTGTGTTAGGGGATACCGACACACAAATAATATTCAAATATCATGTTTCTCTTTTTGCAATTTTTTGATATTAAAATAACTTTATAATAAAATATTTGATTCATTTTTAATTATGTCAGCAATATTCGTATCAATATTTTAATGTAATAAAAAAATGCTCATTTCATTAGAGAACAAAGGGTTTATACGAAATATTGCTGACCAGCTATATACAATTTTAGTTTTTTTAGTCTAAGGACAGTTATAATTTGGAAGTAGAAGAATAAAGTTGAATAAATCTAAAGTAACGTAATTTGTTTTATTTTTAATTAAATTGAATACAACAAGAATAAGGCCGACCTGGTGATAAGCTGCGATGCAAATGCAAGACATTCGCCTTGGGGAAATACGGAAAATAACGAACGAGGTGAGTGGCTTTTTGATTTTATTATAAATACTAATCTTTATGTAGGTAATGTCGGTAACAAACCAACCTTTATTTTTCCAAGCTCGGAAAACTTTAATGGATGGAAAGAAGTTCTCGACATTACCTTGGTAACAAACAATAACACCCTCAGGATAGATAACTGCTTGGTATCCGCGCGTTGGTATCCGCGTAATATCAATAAACCCAAACAACTGTTAACCAGGTCCCTATATAGCAAGAGTAGTAGCCATCAGTACGGGTCATTGGCCAATAGGAAGCCACGCTTCCAAGCTAGGTATTCCTTTCAATCGCCACTGTCGCAGTTGCAAGAATGAGAATGAGGCAGAAACTCTTCAATACTTCCTTTGCAGCTGCCCACCATTAGCTAGAGTCAGACTCTTGACTTTAGGTGAAGCTTTCCCCAGCAATATAGATTTTGTCGTGCAAACAAAATAGGAGAGCTCCTCAACCTTCTCAATTTCACAGGGTGGCTCTAGTACTGAGTCCTTGGTGAGAGTGAAGATGAGAAAACGACTACCTATAACAACCGACAACACGAAATAGGTCACTCGACTCGTGGTATAAAAAAGGCACAATTAAGTGCTAATTGGTTTTGCAGAAGTAGCTGGAATGGCCACTTCTACCTGCCTACCTACCTTCTTTGGTATTTTAACAATAACTCCTTCCTTCCATTCGCTTGGATATTTTTCTTGTTCCTTTATTCCTTTGTTCCTTTGTTCCTTTGTTCCTTTGTTCCGATATTTTTCTTGCAAGAAAAATTGCTTATTTTAACTCGCTTATACTTGGGGCTCCACATCGATACAACTAAATGATCTCGCATTGTTGGCATAGGAAAGCTTGTGGATACATTTTGTTCTACGAATTGCTTGTTTAGCAATCTGCAGAAATGCTCCTGCCATCTTCGCAGTTGATCGTCCATAGATACCAACAGCCTTCCACTCTCGTCCAAGATTGTTTGATGCTCTTTACTGTTACGTTTGGCAATTTGGTTCGATCTTGTGATTTGACATTTCCTCTGTTAGCAGCGCTCTCAGCTTCCTTTGCAAGAAATTCTATTTTTTCCGTTTGTCACGTCTTGCACTCCTCTCTGCAGCCTAATGTGCTAATCTATACTGCAAACGTAGTTCTTCTTTTTTTTGCTGATAAGATTCAGCATTTATTTTCCTCTTTAAGGAACTACGTTCAGCAATTTTATCACATGAGGTTTATGATATCCGTGGATCTCTTTGGGTAGATAGCGAAGGTACTGTTTCGGAACCGGATTCTATAAATGGTATTTTGGTATTATCGCACATAACATCTATAGATACGTCTTTCTCATTTTCAACCATTCATGTTGTTACTTTGTCGTTGATGCTGGCTACTAGATTACTACATATGGTGGGATTTTTTAATGCTTCTACATTGAAATGAGCTCTCCTTTCCGGTCCAATTATACGTCGGTTGACAGCTGACGTCCTGACGTTAAGATCGCCCAGAATTATCTTAATGTCAGCCTTTAGAACATTGTCATAAATCGTACTTAGCTGCGTGCATTAAATGGATTTTTCTTCCTCATCTGTGTCTTCAGTTGGAGCATAACACTGGATGATGGTAATGTTTCTAGATTTCAATCTGGCAGTGATAAGTCTTCTAGATACTGGGTATTCCAGGGTAAGTTTCCAGGGTTAACAGGGGTCACCACGTGAAGGTGAGTGTAGGAAAATAAGGTGGGAGAGGCCAAGTGGCGTAAGCTGGATACAACGACCATAAAACGCATCACCACCCCATTAGACCTCCATTATATTAGATGTTTAAGAATGCATCAATCATATCATATGCGTGAAAATATTTTGGATGACATATACGATTTGTTTTTGTTTTTTTCTGCACCAACAAACAAAGTTTAAACTTAATTTGATATAATTCTTATTAACACTTAGGTGTATCTTTAGTAATAGGATACCAGCAGAAAATAAGAAAACCAATTCATAAAATTAAAAAAATATGAAAACAAAAAATATACACACAAACATATACATCTTTACCCAATATCATTAAGCCAATTATATGTATATAATATAATATATGATTTATTATTCATATATCATACATTGAATCAATCTTCTGGCCTTCAATGTAAAACAAAAATGAAATACTTAGATTATTAATGAATTCTATGATGATAATGAGAATAATGATAATTAGATGATTTAATGAATTCAAATTGTTTTTGTTTTTTTTTTCTTTCAAAACACATTTTTTATTGGTTATCTATAATTATAATTGACAAGCATTTAAGGACCTGCGCAGTAGACACCTTTTTATTTTATTTCGATTCTTCAATATATAAGATTGTATATAAAAAAAAAATGCGCACACAGTTGAAAATTTTGTACTCATAAGATTTTATTATTCAGCAAATACATTATGCATATGTGAAATCTTATTACAATAATAAACAAAAGCAAACAAATCAGTTATTATAATTTATATATTTACTTGCAAATGAATCTATGTACATATGCCAAAAAAAAAAAAACAAAAAAACAAATTTATCTAAAATAACAAATATAAAAACAACAAAAAAACAAATCACTTGAATTCTTCCTTTTTATCTTTTTAAGTAACTGTCTCTAAATTTTGGATATTTGTAGTAGTAATATAGTTTTTATTAAAATTATGTATTATGTAGGTATATATATACATGCCTCTTTAATGACAAATTTTTTTATTTTTGGTAATTTTATACACTAAATGCCACTTACTATAGGGAATATATCGGAAACGAAGCAGTATATGAGAGACGTGTATTTATGTGTCCTAAATAAAAAATAAAACTTACTAACCACAAAACTTTTTATTAAACACGAGTGATTTCTGCTATATCGTGCGAAGGCTATGTCAGTACGTAAATTACTGTTTTTTTTTTAAAACTTTAAATTTGACTTCAACTTGAAATATAATTACTCAACAGGGGCCCCTAGTATGATTATAGCTACAAACGCATATTCTTCTTTTCTCGACAAAATCATCAAAATAAAAATAAAAAAAGGAAGGAAAATTATTGAAAATAAAAAAAAGAAAACAAAAATTTTATACAAATACATATTGCGAATTAGTATGTTTTTTTTTAGTTTACATTTAAAGTGTTAACTACCCTGATAAAAAAGAAGCACATTTTCGCTGTCGATTCTGCACTGAAAAATATGGTGAAAATCGCACATGAGTTCAATTGAATTTATACATAGCGTCGGGAAAATTTTCAGCACAATTCTCCTCCATTATTATAGAAATACTAATACATTCTCACATAAATTTTCAGCAGAAGGCGCATCTTTAAGCGCATTTTTCAGCACACAAATCAGAACGTATTTCTGTGCTCATTCAAAAATATTTTCAGCACACATTTATGCTTATTTGGGAGCAGATTTTTCAGCAAATGTAAAAATATAAAATTTGTTATTTCCGATATGAAATTTTTTAATTTGAAATTCATACGATAAATTGTAAACTAAAATTTCTCTAGTTAACATTTATATATAATTTTCTGCATTTATCTTGATGTTTGTAGGTCCGACGGAATACTCCAACACATACACAAATTGCTTTGGTGCTCTTTTTTTAACCCCTGTCTACCATGCTGAACCTTTGCAGGAAAAAATACCATTGCATGAAATATATTTTTTTAATTTAATGTTAGTCTTCTCCGCAAATAATAAGGAAAAGTAAAAAATAATAATAATAATCTTTAATTATAATTGACGAGCATTTAAAGACCTGCGCAGGAAACACCTCTTCATTTTATTTCACTTCTATTTAATGAACTCCTAATATATAAATAAGTTATATATAAAACAATAATGCGCACAGAGTTGAAAATTTTTTACTCATATGATTTTATTATTCAGCAAATACATTATGCATATGTGAGATCTTATTAAAATAATAAACAAAAGCAAACAAATCAGTTATTATAATTACTTGAAGTGAATATAATGTACATTGTACATATGTCAAACAAAAACAAAAAAACAAATTCATCTGAAATTATGTACATCTATAAAATAAAAACAAAAAAACAAATACATACATCTAAAATAAAAAATATAAAAACAACAAAAAAACAAATTACTTGAATTCTTCATTTTTTATCTTTTTAAGTAACTGTTTCTAAATTTTGGTTATTTGTGGTAATAATATAGTTTTTATTAGAATTATGTATTTGTAGGTATATACCTCTTTAATGACAAAATTTTTCATTTTTAGTAATTTTATCTACTAAATGCCACTTACTATAGGAATAATATCGGAAACGAAACAGTATATGAGTGACGTGTATTTATATGTCCTAAATAAAACTTACCAACCACAAAACTTTTTATCAAACACAAGTGGTTTCTGCTATATCGTAAGAAGTCTATGTCAGTACGTAAATTACTGTTTTTTTAAAAACTTTAGATTTGACTTCAACTTGAATTATAGTTACTCAACAGGGCCCCTGGTGTAAATAAAACAAACAATTTTTTTGATTTATAATAATAAGGACTAATAGAAATTTTATTAATAGTTTAATATGGTGTAATAACCAAAAGGCAAACAGGATTTAACACAAAAAACATAATGCACTTAAAGGTATGCACTTATTACTTAAAATTATACACAATATGCATATGTGTCTACATATGTTTTTTTTTTTTATTTTATAATTTATTTTAGCAAAACAACACAAAATAACTGGCGCTGCGAAATAATTTCGACTGGAATAACTTCGATAACTTTAAAAGTGAAACAAATTCAATAAAGTTTAATCTTTTTTTCGACTTTATTTGATTTTTAATTTATTGAAGTTATTTCATAATGAAATATTAGAAATCAAATACGAAATGAAATAAGTTCGATTTTTTAACTTCTCGAACCAATTTCATTCGATAATGATTGTTTGGTTTTATTTTGAAAATATTCTCACTTATATATGTGAATAAAATAGTATACGCCTTTTAAGATTATTTATTCATTAACATGAAAAAAATCCGAAAAATCTGAAAATAAAATTTAAATTTAATATTTATATTATTTAATGTGAAAAATAATATGATAATGGAAAATAGGGATGCGCGCCGTGAAAATTGGTGATAAAATTCCGCAACGAAATATTGCAACCACAACCGCGACGAAAAATCACGAGTGTGTCGGCTGCGTGTTGCCGCCACGTCATGCGGCGAGTGTGGTAGCAAAAACAATGTACGTTAACGACTTAAATTCATAATGAAATAAGTTCCATCAAATTAAAAATTAAATAACTTCGATAAATTTATTAATATTAAAATTGAACTTCAACAAAATACACAATATTTTTTATCGAAGTTATTTGAATCGAACGTTTTTCGCAGCCCCACAAAAACTATGTAGGCATAACAAATTTGTTTTTCGTTTTTTTTTTGTTATGATAATGATCACAGCATCATAGTTTTGCTACCGTATGCATAGCCTGTATATTACTATAGGTATATATACTCTAGCCAGAAATATGATGCGATGAAGAGTTAAAATTGTTATTTATTTTTATTTTTTTTGTTTATTAATTTTTTTTTAATATGCAGGGTGATCCGGTTTAGAGCCACCAACTTTATGTTGAATGAGTATCAGACTTATCGTTTTTGAATAACTGCATAAACTTAAAATTTTTCTTTTAAAAACTGAAAATTTTGTAAAAAACGTTGATTATCTCGAAAAATTTTTATATGACTTTACCTCAAAAACGGCAAGTCTGATATGAAAGTTGTGTATGAAAAAGTTGTAGAGGATGATGTAGCGCATTAAAACAAAAAAAAATAGCGAATTTTTTCAAGATAATCAACGTTTTTTACAAAATTTTCAGTTTTTAAAAGCAAAATTTTAAGTTTATGCAGTTATTATTCAAAAACGGTAAGTCTGATACTCATTCAACATATACCCCGTTAATTAGGTGTATTAATTCCAAAAAAAAGCTATGAAGAAGATGTTGCTCTAGTTTCAATTTCTTCTGAGCTGTAGTGGATATTCTTTAGACATAATTTCTTTAATCCGATTTTCTTTAACCCTCTGTAGCCCAGGTAAATTTAAAGATAGACCCCTCTTCTAGAACAATCTTTTTCCTAAAATATTCCAAGGAATCACCCCTTAAAAACTTTTTGCTCTAAACCGGACCACCCTGTATATATATGTATATCTATATGATATATAAATTTATAATCATATACTATATTTAGTATGTATTATGGGGCTAGGTTTTCGTTCTGCTGATTTACACATAAAAACAATAACAACCTATACATTTTTAAATAAATTAAATGAAATTTTGATTTAATCTATCGATTTTGATCTATTATTTCTTTATTCTCTATGATAAGTCTATTATTATTTTTATGAAAGAGAGTTGGTTTAGATAAGTTAAGTTAAGATAACCGCTGGGTGGCGCAGTAGGTAGAGCGCCTGCCTTTCAACCGAAAGGTCCCGGGTTCGATTCCCGATGAAGCAAAAAAAAAAATGCTTCATTGGTTTTTCGAGCTGGTCTAGTACCCTTTGCCATTGGGATATAATAAATGACAAAAAATAATTGAGTATAATCTGGTAACGAATTAAATAAAATGGAGCTATTCTATTTAAGAAGGCTTAGTTCCTGACGATAGTAGTAGTTTTCCACATTTTAATGAGTAGATAAGCCAGTAATTTGTTAAAATAAATACTCAAACTATTGTAGATATTGTAGTGTAAAATTGCAGTACCGTACTTAATTAAGCACGAAAAGGTGATTCTACCTAAGTTACTGTCAAGATCATAAAAAAGAAAAAAAAAAAAATATAATTTTGGGATAAAATTTATTCACATAATTAAACCGTGAGTGAGGATGCGTGGTTCCTAATAGTGCAGATAACAAAAATAAGGAGTTATAGTTCGCGTAAAATTCTGTCTTAGAATTCGAAATTTCTTCTTCTAAGAGAACATTTGATGAAACAATTCGCGGCTCTTCTGAGGGGATGTTGTATCGGCGTAGGACCTACTGACTATATTCCAAGGATAGCTGGAATTACTAGCTTTCCAAAAATATGTGTCTTTAGTGGCGGATCTTATCCTTTAAGGACGAAAAGGATATTTGAAAATATCCTTATTGTTTGTATCTTAGATGCTTTTATATAAAAACCGTTATATCTGTAGATAAATTATATATATATATTTTCAGTTAGATATACTAGAAAGATAACGATCTGGAGCATATTTTAACATTTATTTGATGATGATTGGTGTTGCCGTTGTTGAGATATTGTAGAAAAATTAGAAGAAAATTTTGAAAAAAAAAAAATAAAGATTGTTTTTTTTTCTAAATTTTTCTTTGAATTACAATATCTCCACAACGGCAGCACCAATCATCATCAAATAAATGTTAAAATATGCTCCAGACCGTTATCTTTCTAGAACATACAACTGAATATCTTATATATACTAATTTTGTTTTTGGTCTGAGGACATAGATACCGTTTATATTTCCTTAGTTACCATACACGTTACCTACCGTACTTACCGTATAGTTTATGAAACTCTTACCTGAAGTAAATCCGAAAGAAATAAATCCAAATGACATTTTCTAAATTTTATTTTGTATGGGTGTTGAAATAAGGTCAAAATTAAAAAGAAACAAGATTAAAAATCAGTTTATATACTTTTTGGCTTTGTTTGAAATAAAGCCGCAATCATGAACTTTTTACCATTTAAAATTAAAAATATTATTAACAGATGATAATGATAAATTTGAATTTTAATTATGTATTTACGATTTAAATCAGGGAATTCCATTTTCCAGAATATTTATAATATTTATACTGTATATGCGGTAACAACTCACGCGTCAGACTTTCCGCCGTATGTTTATCTCGTCAGTGCACTTTAACTTTTTAAAATAATAAAACCAATTTTGTGCGGTGTTCAAAATCAGGGTATACCACCTTCATACAATATTCATATGCAAGTATATAAGTTACAGAATTTGTTTTTATAAATATTTGAAATGGTTTTATTGATTTTTTTAAAATAAAATAAAGACGAAAACAAAAATTAAATGATTTTGGTTTTCTTCCGGCTTTATTTCAAGTAACCTATTTACCAAACAAAAAAATACTTTTTAAATATTTTAAATATCAAACGTATGTTTTTTTTTTTGGTTTTTTTTATTTTTTTTTTTTTTTTTTTGACGAAATGTAGGTACATTTTAAATTTTGAACAAACAACCAAACCAATGTGTTTTGTAAGAAATTAAATTAAATTTTATGCTACTATTTTTTATTTCTTTTTAAATTTATAATTCAATAGGGAAAGTCCTAAGATATTTTTTTTCATATAATTAAAGAAAATTTAATTTCCTTAAAAAAAAACCATCGAACGGCTATACTGGGACCAATGCTTCAGAAGTGAAAATATTATGAGAATATATATGAGAAAATATTCTACCTGTTCGAAGGGTTATAACTGGGAGTTTTAATTTTGTTCTTTTTTTACCTTATAAAATAAAATAAAATAAATAACTTTTAATAATAATATTTATCAATATTATGTAGTATTAATTAAAAAAACAATGATTTAATAAAATTTGTCCTTTGGATTTTCTTGAAGTTTTATCATTGAATGTAATTCAAGAACAATGCTTTCAATAATAATGTGGTGATCAACAAATTTAAAACGTGTACCTGAATAGTTATTAATATAATCAGTATTTTCACCTTTTTAATTTTCATTTTTAGTAACGCAACCAAATTTGGAATGCCCCTTTGTGCAATGTTCTTTTTCATATTAAATCAAGTGAAAAATGTTTATCACTTAAAAGTAATAAGGGAGAATCCGCTACTAAATTTTCACTTGACAAATTTACATGTTTCGGGCCCCTAATCTAAATAAATCAGAGTTGGAATTTTGAGTTAATGATTATTTGACATTACTATAAACTGTATAAAAAAGTACATAAATTTCTGTAACACTCACTCAATTATAACAACAAAAATAATAATGAAAATATCCCATATTTTGTTTTTGCTTATTTTGCCGTTTTTTCTGATTTTATTTTTTTTCTTTGCATATTATATAGGTACTATTTATATTTTCAAAATATTTTGTTAGGTAAGCTATGAAGCTCCTTAATTTTATTCTCAAATTTTTTAAAACCAAATGGACAAAAATATATAGGTACATAATTTGAAAAAAAAAAAACAAATAAATTCCCTACTGGGCTGGTGTTGTTTATTTTATTATTAATTTTACTCAAAGCAAAATTTTAAGTGGAGAAAAATATTGTTATTAGTAGATACAATAAGTAAATAGTAATTAGTAAAAAGAATTATTATTGAGAGTGACAGTATTGACACTTCTAACGGTGTTTTAACGACGCGGCGAAACGTCCATTATATTATAAATGAATAAAAGATTGAAAATTGAGAAAATAAACCAAATTTTATTTAATTTATAAAATATACTGTAGGCTCTATGTAAAACATTATAAAAATTGATGATGTTGTAATAACCGAAATCGGTTAACAATATTTAATAAAATTGTGAAACAGACCTAAATATTTATTTAATTTCAAATTTTATTTCATTGGATTATGAAAGTAGGTGTATGATGTAGCATTATGATGACACATTCAGTTTACATTGTTATTGGCGCCTTGAGTCAATAATTAAAGTAGTAATGTGTGAGACATATTGCGTAATTAAGAGATAGCGCAAAGTTAATCTTAGATTAAAGAATCTAACTTTTTTTTACATAATATAATGGTAATTTCTCGAAGTTACTTGAAGTTGGGTAGATATCTTATATAACAATCTCAAGGTACTTATTCTCAATAAGTTAAACTTCTTTATAAAAATTTATTTTTATTTTTGTTTGTACTTCTTTTAAACATATGTCTGAAGTAGAATTGAAACATTTTTGGTTAGAAACTATTCTTTTTAAACCGCACACAAACTTTACTACAGTTGGTTAGCAGTGGCATTATACTAGTATTATATATATATATATATATATATATATATATATATATATATATATATATATATATATATATTATATTTAATGTAAATAAAAAAAAATTAAAAAAAATTCTTTCTATTAAATATTTTTGTTTTCCTATCAAATTTTTTAATTAAAGTTATCTACAAATTTCTAATCTTTGATTCAATGGTACATGATGTAAAAAAAATGGTATGTACCTACCTATTGTTCATAAAAGTAAAACATTGAAATAAATAAAGATCTACTTCAATTATGGAAGATTTATTTTCGCTGATTTTTTTTTTGTATCTTTTTTTTTTGTATTTCATTTATTTCATGATAGTGATTTAGATTTTACAATAAAATTTTATGTGGATAAAAATAATTTTTTTAGAATATGAGTTCTTAAGTAAATAGTATTGTCTTTCTAACGGTGTTTTAACACAATATTTCCATTAGTTAAAACAAGTAAAAACTACTATACCTTCTTCAAGATTGTATATTAAAATTAAAATTAAAAAGAAAGAGAACACAGCATCTGCTTACCTAAGTCCCAACACCACGACCACACCTACACCATCCTATTTACAAATGTCAAGAGAGTGCATAGCATATGTAAGTTGTAAACAAAATTACTTTTGTTTTTTAATATTCATGTTTTTTGTTTTGCCAATGTGTGAATTGAATTCAAATAATTTTTTAATAAATTCCAAAAGTTTTTATTTTGCGTAATGCAACATTATTATTTTTTATATATGTATATGTTTAAGTATATGTATATGTAATTTAAAGGGAATTTAAATTTCTATAAAAAGAAGGCTATCCTTCGAACAGTGTTTTAAAAATCATTTACTAATTTATTATTACACACCTTCTTTAAATTTTCCAAATAAAAAGACTCGAAAAATTTTTTTCTTGTCAACTGTCAACATTAAAAAAAACCAAATGAAAAAAATATTATTTATCTAAATGCAACAGTGTTCTTATAAGTATCAGTTAATAAAAAAAAATAAAAACAGTGAAATCACTGAAATAATGACAAAATAAAAACAGTGAAATCACTAATTTTTTAACAGTGACTAGTTTTTTATCATCTTTATATTTATTTATTTACTATTTAATTCAAACAGTTTACAAAAAATAATATAATATAATTATTAAAATTCTCAAATATAATATACAGCGAGTTTAGTTTTTAGGTTTTCAACAGCTGCTTCCTTTCTGCTTCCTCCTTTGCTGAAATGGTGGACTTAAAAATAAGACCTGATTAGTAGAAGTTATCGGAGGACTTCACAGTTGAAATTGACTAAATTTTTTTGACTTAATACAGGAAAAAGGTAGAAAAGGCTTTTTTAGGTAGAATAAGATAAAAATTTTTAAAAGATTGCGCAGTTAATATATATAATACGCTGATACTGCCACATTTCAACTACTGCTCTTCAATTGTGTTCCGAAGTAATGAAACACAATTTAACAGACTCCACATTTCACAAAATCGAACGATGAGAATCATTTCAAAATGCGGTATTAGAATCCGTATCATATATATGGTTAGTATATTGAAATGGATGGATGTTAGAAGTAAATTGAAGTACAAGGTATTTATTCTTATATTAAACTAAAGTATAATTTACTAGCCAATTGTATGCAGAAATATATTGAGTATGTTTGTGGATATTATTATTTGCGAAAAAGGGGAGATTTTAAAATACAAAAAAATAGCACACAAAACTCACTCATGTACAGAGGAGTACAAATTTTTAATGAATTACCACATAACATAAAAAAATAAATTAGAATTACTATATTTAAAAAATTAATAAGAGATCATATAATTCAGATAATTTTAAAATTAGTTGTAAAAATTATAAAGTTTCTTAGTGACTAATAAAATAAATCTAATTTGATATTAGTCTTCTTCGCAAATAATAAGGAAAAATAATTTTAACCTTCGGTATTATAAATTTTATATTTGACGCGCTCCGGTGATTATAATGTATGGTATATACGCGATACCTTTTATTTATGTGAACTCATATCAAATTATTAATGTTTTTTTTATTTTATCTTATTATTTATTTTAGCAAAACACACAAAAACTGGCACTTCGAAATAAGTTCGATTGAAATAACTTCAAAAATTTAAAAGGGAAATAACTTTGATAAAATTTGGTTTCCTTTTGGACTT
Organism: Argyra leucocephala; assembly: GCA_963942445.1. NCBI lineage: Eukaryota > Metazoa > Arthropoda > Insecta > Diptera > Dolichopodidae > Argyra > Argyra leucocephala. The sequence continues at coordinate 101,735,322 of OZ012678.1, forward strand.
CATTTCATTTTTAATTTAACGAACTAATTTTTTATAATATAGAAATTTCATAGAGAAATTTTAAAAAATTAAACTTATTTTATTTCGTATTTGATATCAAATCTAACCTAATGATATTTATCGATTTAATTCCTATAAATTGAAAATGAAATAAATTCAATAAATTTAAATTTTCAAATTTATTTCATTTTGTCGTAATGAAAAAGTTCAATAATGAGTTTGTTTGGTTTCATTTCAAAACTGAAGAGTACAAATTGTTGTTAGATATTCTTTGAATTTAAAATTTTTTGAATAAAAAAATTTTTCATTTCATATGTAGTAACAAATTTCCCATAAATAAAATATGAGTATTGCCTCACTGTGAGTGACGTGCCTCATAAATGACTCAAGTACTCTAAGATTACCTTTCAATAACAGTTAAATATTATCAAAGAACATAGAAACTACGAAGTACCATCTGAATAATTTTAAAAATGTTCAACTATGGTAAATTCAGGCAACAACGAGGGTGCTGTTCTGAAAAATTAGTTTTTACTTTATTGAGAGATATTTTTACAATTCTTTTGTTTTATCTCTTTCTGAAGAACTCCCTCCAATCAATCCAATCCACCAATTCAATTTTGTTTATGCTATATTTTTGCTGTTTGTTTTTAATGTATGTATTGTTTTATTACAAAAGAGTCAAAGATGGTCAAAGTCTAGTTATGTATGATATGAATATGATAAGTAACCAAACAAAAAACTTTTTGTTTAATTTTCATATGCATTGGCAAAGAATATAAAGAATAAAAATAAGATAATCTGAAGAGAGTCAGAAGAATGATTTAAAGAATAAATAAAGTTTCTTCATTTTTGTTGTGTGGTTGACGTTGAAGAAATGTTTCTTTTTTTTATTTTCATTTATATCATTATTTATTTTGATTCTTGATTTTATAGAAATGCGAAATTATTCAAAATGTTTTAATTGAAATTTATCAGGATTTATTTATGTTTTATTTTAATTTATGCATGTACCTAGGTATTGTTTTTACTTGTTTTTTTTCCAGTTTTTATTAATTTATTTAGTTCATTTTGTAATTACTCTTTAAATAATTTTTGGTAGTTCTAAAAAAAAAATACTTTTGATTTGTTATTTGAAAATTTTTGAATTTGTGAATTTTTGGAAAATCTATAAATTAGATTAAAAAAATTTATTGTCACTTTTTTTTTTGAAATTATATTTTTTCAAACATTATGAATAAAAAATAATAAGAGTGAACGACCACTGTTTTTTGCATTAAAAATTTTTAAGTGGTAATTATTTGTAATTTTTTATTTTTTTATACTTATATATTTTTTCTATAGTCCAAGAACCAAAATGGTTTTTTTTATCCACAATTGATTAAGTTCTTTCGCAATAAATAAATTAACTCCTGATGGCAAAGGGAAAGGTGATGGGAAAGAACAACTTATTTTTATTTTAGTTTCAAGATTTAATCAAGACCCAATTAGAAATGTTATCATTGGTTAGATCGAGAATTTCAAATAAAATGAATCCCTCGTTATATGAATTTAACATTGCTAAAATTTTAACAATGTGACTTTTAAATTATCATTCAGATTCAGCTAATTGTGAAGAAGACTGTACTGATTTACTTTTAGCTGAACGATCTATAGCAGATTCAATCACTGAAGAAAAAAATGATTCAATACAGGAATCCATTATTATGTTTGATGATGATGATCTTAATTATGACATACCTGTACCAGTAGATATTTTAAATAATATGATTGAAGTGAATTCCATGAAATACTATGGTGGATACATAATTTTTAAAATTTTAAATAAAATAAAATACAAAAGTTGTAAGGCCATTTTAACGAAAGATAATCAAAATTATAATCTTAATTCAGAATGGTTCCTGTTCTTTATTAAAATATATTTATTTAACTGCCGACTATTGTTACGACTATTGGAAAAATTTAATTTTTGCAATTGTAGAAGAGTGGAAGAGTAGAAGAGTAAATGTTTTTTCTAGGATAATTCCATTCCAATCACATTATTTCTCAGTTCTTGTGATCTGTATTTTTATTTTGGCATCATTACAAAATTTAATACTTAATAGAACCATAAGCGCATCAGAAGAAAATTTTATTTTGTTCTTTTTTTATATTCATAAACACAAGACCTCTATATTTAAAAAGCCTCGAAACTAATTTTTGTTTCGTAAAAAAAGATTTTATTTGTATGGAAAATCTTTGTAAATCTTCGTTTTTCCATATGAATAAAATCTTCTTTTAACGAAGTTAAAAATTAATAATCATGAATCAAAATCATAATAACAAAAAACAAATTTTTTGTTTCTCTTTTTGTTTGTATTCGTCAATTCATAATAAGGAATAACAAAAAAAAAAAAACAACAAAAACATATCAATCGTTGCTTTATCCGACATATGTACATCCTCCACTTATGAAACATCAGTAACAACTGATAATAAAAATAAAGGTATTTTCTTCTTCTCTCAAATTTTGTTTATTATCAATATTTCACTTCGTTCACCCCTTTTTCTCTTCCTCTAGAAAAGGGTCTCAATATCAGGCGCGTAGTACAAACATTTTTATTCAAAAATTTATATGAGATGAGACTTCTTACTATTATATATTTTTTGTTATTATACACAATATTGCACTCCAGCCACTTTAATTTTAAAAAATTTTAGATTGATTATGACCCACCACCAAATAGAGGTTGCCCGTGGTTGGCGTAGAGTATTTAAAAACAAATAAAAAACAACAAATAATAAAAATATACATTTCTCAATTTAAAATATCAAAAAAAATTAAAAGTTATTCATAAAATAATAAAATGTTTTTCAATTTCTGTATTTTACTTTATTAAGCGATCGGACATCTATGTGTAAATCATCTTTGGTAATACTACTGAATATTACTACAAATTAGTAATTTTATGCAGATATCTCGTTTCTAATTTAAAAAAAATCCGTATCAATACTTTTTAATAACGGACATCTCACAGCAGACAGCTTTTTCAAAATAAAAATAAAGAAGTACAAGATAAAAACAAAAGTCTTTTTGAAAGTTAAACATGCGATAACCGGTTTTTTCATTTTAAATGGTTTATTCCATAGACTACAATAATTAAAGAATTCAATCAAGAAGATCAATTACAAAACTTTACGAAAATCGTCTAAAAAATTTTGACTACGCAATCTAATTTTTCCTGCGTTTAAAAACCCAATTTTATTCAATTCGGAATTTGTGACTTTATGACATACAATGTGAAATATAAACGGAACTCAGATATACATATATAAGCAGGTGTAAATTGTGCACAAATATTATGTATTAAAAAAGGAAGTGTATAAATCATTATATTTTATTATATACCTACATTTATAAATTTGTAAATTATTTATTTTAATATACTATTATTGTAAATTTAAATTAAAATACTCCACAAAATTTTCCTATTTTTCCCCCCATAGGAAAACATGAAAATGAAAATTTAAAACAAAAATTTCAACGGATTTTTTTTATTAGAAACGAGATGTTTGTATAAAATTATTTATCTGGGATATCACTTTATCTTTTTTTAATAAATATAAATAATTTTAAGATTACCTGCCATTAATAACAATGGGCCGATTTCATTTTATCATATTGTTGTTAAATTTGTTGATGACATAATTGATCAAGAATTTAATAAAGAATTATTAGGAAACTACAGCAGGTCCCTTTTAGACGGAATACCTTATTATATAACAGCGGAATTAAGATTTACTGTAAGATATTTAACAGATGTGTTTAAAAGATTAAATAAATATGAATTTTTATTTTAGAATAAATCTGAATATTTTCATGTTGGAGATGGCAAATTGAATAGGTTCTACAATGCTCCATTACCACCAAAAGCTCACGTTCACATAATTTTAGGTATTGTGAGTTCACATAATGGAATTACAAAAACGAAATATGCTCAAGCAACTCACGAGCAACACAATCCGTTAGGAATTATATTTTACGATATGATAGGTATACCTATAAATATCAACTAAAATTGTTAAATACATATAAAACTTTATATTTTTAGATGACCAACAACCGTCACAATTCGCTTTAACAGTCGCTTGTATTATATTTGGAACTCTTGTCGTTTTTAGTATATTAGCTTATGCCATATTGCATTATAACACACGAAATCGTCGACAGAGATTATCAGACACTCATGAGCTAACAATTCAAAATCCTACTCTTGAGGCGGTAGTTTTCCTTAAATGTTAAATACATACTACATTGTAATACATATTTCTTTTATTTTTTAGGAAAATAGTGCATTTACGTTAGACGAACACGCAGCAGGAAATTTTAAAACGCAACTTAATTCTATGACTGATCATTTAGAAAATTCACAAAAATTTCCACGAAATGCTTTACGATTGGATGTGAACAATATTATTGGCAAAGGAATATTTGGTGAAATTGTAACTGGAAAGTTATATATTGAATCAGATACGCACAATTGCCAAGTACATGTTGTATCCGGTAACATTTAAAATTATTTCTGAATTTTATAAGTTATAATTTTATATTTTTAGATGACATGGAATTACAAAATCAAGCTTTATTCCTTAAGGAATTGAATCAAATAATTAACTTAATGCCTCATGACAGATATTTAAATTTTTATGGCATTAGCGCTACACCGGATTGGTTTTATGTCATTTTTGAGAATCTACCACTTATACTTAAAACAAAATTAATCGAAAGTCGCATACCACATTCTGTGGACAATCGTCGTTTCTCTGCATTTTCTGAAGAATTAGCAATTCAGTGGATTTATGAAATTTCTACAGCTATGGAATATTTAGAGGTTAATAAAATATTTCACAAAAAATTAACATCGTACAGTATATTCTTAACAGAAAATGATCAAATTAAAATTAGTTTGTTTGGTCAAACATCTAATAATGATGCTGGAAAACCTATTGACCTAACACGATGGCTAGCGCCCGAAGTAATTCGATTTCAACATTATTCTACAAAAGCTGATGTTTGGTCTTTTGCTTGTGTAGCATGGGAAATATGTACTCTTGGTGCAACATTATACGCCAATGTGGCATCCGGAGATATTCATCCTCAAATTAAACATGGGTTGAGACCAGAACAACCTCAATTTATATATAACGATTTATATCAATTATTATTGAATTGTTGGCAAATAGAACCCAATGAAAGACTCGAATTTGAAGAAATTGCATTCAATATTCGTCAATTATTAACATCGCCTAGACATGCATTATCTTATGACAGACAAGAAGGCTTAATAATACCCTATTATTTGCCTGTGTTGGAAATTCAATATAACGAATAATGGGAATTTTTTAAATTATATTTTCTTAGACCCATCGCTTAGACCCATTCTTATTCTCTTAAACCCATCGCTGACGAGAAAAAAAAATTAATTGCGTCTCGTCTCGTTGAATATATGCATTTCTGCTAGTTACCGAAGAAATTGAACATTTTATTATGTTGGTTATACTGACACTTTTTACTGTTAAAAAAGATTATTGGTATATAAACAAAATATGCCTTATAAATTTTTTGGATAGTATTAGCAAAGATAATATACAAGTAGATTTCCGAAGCAATGGGAATTTTTCATTAAAAAATTGGTGTCTAATCGCAGCTGATTGAGTAGCAGTGAGCGAGCTTTGAAATTTTCTCTTCTTCAAATTAAATTAGTTTTTAAAAAGCTTTACCCATTAATTTGGTACAGAAATATATACACACAGTTATACATATTTCTAAAATTTTGGAAAGTGAGTAAAATAATAAAGAAAAAAAAATAATTTCATGTTATTTTACGATTTTATCTTTGCAGACTTTGGTTTTTACTTTTAAGTTGTATCTTTTCACTCCTATTGTTTATTTCAGTTTTTGTTTTTCTTTTTGCACTGCATTAGAATTAGCTCCTCTAACACACGCAATTATTTCATTTTTATGATGAAGTGAGAGAAATTTTGGTAAATAAAAATAAGAGGAAAAAGAATTTGTTTTTGTTTTTTTTTGTTTTTATGAAAATAAAAAAAAAATCATGTATCAAGTAGGGTGAGTTTACCAATCAAATCACGTTGTTTTTGAAATAATTTTGAAAATAAAATAATTGAATTATTTACTTTCTAAATTATTTAAAAATAATTTGATAAAGTTTATTGTTGTGTTATAAATAGAAGAAATCCGAAATTAGAAAATAATATATGTGCTCAATGTAAGTAAAGGTTCAATAATTTCTTATATACGCCAGTATTTTGATACGATAAATAAATTGATAGTTAGAAAAAAATAATTGTATAATGGAATCATTTTAATTATGATTTTGCACTGCTTTGTTAAAAATATATTTATTCAATATGTTTTTTAAACCAATGTATTACAAGTATGTACATTGGCACCCTATATTTCTATTGCTTTTTCTTCTAAAATTTTATCTTTAAAATTTACTATTTCTATATTTATCAATAGTTTTCTTCCACAAATAGTCACTACTTGAAAATAATTCCATCCATTTTTCATGACATAGTTCAAAATAACAATAAAAAGTAATAAGCTCAAAACTATTACAAAAATACTGCATAGTTAAGTTATAAAACTTAAATAAATAAAATTTCGAATTTCAAAAAGTCTATTTATTATTTTATACTTTTTTCAAATGGCAATTAAAAACATTTGCAATTAACTTAATTAAGTAATTTTTTTGTACACAGTTCAAAGTTGGAATTTTAAATGTTAAGAAGCTTACATTACGTGTAATCGCGTATTTCGGAATATTCAAAATATTTTGACTGAAAATAGGCTCAGAAAATAAACTTTTTAATTTAATTTGAGTACTACATTTCAAAACTATTTTCGTTTTTAATTCATTTAAATTAAAATAACGGAACAAAATTTGTTTTTTTAGAACATACCATTCCCATTATTAATCGCGTAAATTTCGAGTCTATATCTGAAATAAAATTGTAAACTAAAATTTTTACATATTATTTTACGTATCGCTCTGCAGTATAAATAAAAATAGTATCTTGTACAATTTTTATATAAAAACAAACACGTTCTGAACTATTTCAAGCTAAAAAACGAAAAAAGAGTAATTTACCTATACCAAAACAAAATCAAAAAGTAAATGTAAAGGGCCGTATACTTAAATTTAATTTAGCTCAAGTGAAAAAAAAAAACAAATAAAGAAAAAAAACCAAAACAGAAAATTTTTTATAAATCTACAGCTGCAAATAAACCATTTCATGCCCAATATGATGCCCATTTGCATTAAACGATCTTTGGCAGTTTACCCTATTATATTTTTAACAAAAAGAAAATAACAGCGACAAAAACATATATCCTCATCTCATCGTCGTAACTCAGCTCAATGAGATTGAGATTTGAGAATGAGTGTGAGACATGAGTACCTACCTATTGAACTCATCTAAATGTTTTTTGTCATTTAACAACTAAAAAAAATAAGAAATAGAGAAACGCAAACGAAAAAAAAACAAAAAATTTATTTTAAGAAGTAGTTTACTTTACAGTTTATACGCTGGATTGCGCAGTAGGTAGAGCGCCGGCCAGAAAAAAAAAATGCTTCATTGGTTTGCTGGTTAGTACCCTTTGCCATTGGGATATAATAAATGACAAAAGATAATTGAGAGTTAATCTGGTAACAAATTAAATAAAATGAAGCTATTCTATTTAAGAAGAAGCGTTCCTGACAATAGTAGTAGTTTTCCACATTTAATGAGTAGATAAGCCAGTAATTTGTTCAAATAAATACTCGAATTAATGTAGATATTGTAGTGTAAAATTGCAGTACCGTACTTAATTAAGCACGAAAAGGTGATTCTACCTAAGTTACTAACAAGATCATAAAAAAAAAAAAAGTAAAATAAAAATTTGGTAGAAATGTTGTTGTTGTTTTTTTTTTGTTAATCAATAAATTTAGTTTTTTAGTTTCCAGTATCTTGAAATTCTTTATTTATTTAATTATTTCTTCAACAACTATCTAATATTTTATATATTATCTATTCATTGTTTTTTTGTTCATTTTCTTTCGGATATCTCGAAAGACACCCAAGACACAAAATTTTGTACACTGTAAGGGTAGTGAGGGACTTTAACCCACTAAAAACACTCACCCTTTAGTATGACCATTCTACGTAGGTAGACATTCTACTCAACCGCAAACGTGGTTAATGGGTTTCTAATATAAGATATTGGGCGCGTGTTTTGTAAGTATTAAATGAAAAAAATTAAGAAAGCAGATCATACAACAATTTTAGAAAATTTTACAAAATTATAAAATTGACGAAATGGGAAGAGGTCTTGGAGGGAAATGGATTGAAAATAAGTTATATAGGTATCCTCCATTTGAGGCGAATCGTTATGAACCAAATAACACTATTTATATAGATGAGTACCCTCTTTCTATGGATGAAGGACATTTTAATGCAAGTGTGATTTCTAATGCAAAGTACGAATGATGTGTTCTTTAACTTTAGTAAAATAAATTCATATATGCTAAACCAACTTTTTTCAAAATAACTGTTTTAACATTTCCTAATTTTCTCTTGTACCCGTAGATCACAATTAAAAAAAAACTATGTAAATATTGTAAATGAAAAAAAAACAACAATTCTTACTAGATCCTTTTCATATAATATTTATTTTACCATCAGAATTTGGTAATCATGCAAAAAAAATATGTATTGGTTGGAAACTGCTTATCGACATCTAAAAGATTTTTCTTATTCTCTCATTTATTTTAATCAATATCAACTAATCCATACAAATTTTTATTTTTTTTCTTTTTAAAAAAAAGATATTTTGGGATTGATATTGAGTTGGCATTGATAGTAAATCTGTAATAGTGCGGCCCACGAGAAAAGTTTATTTTAACTAGAAAAATAAATAAGGTTAACAATAAAAATCCCGATAATAATATGAGTAAAATTTCTTTGTAAAAATATTTGATTATAATTCATGCCACATATGTTTATTTGTATGAAAAATTTGGCAATATTCTTATTAAAATATTTGGTTTGGTTCTACTTGGAACCGACTCGAAGAGAATATGATTTTCGCATGTTCGACATTAAGGACAAAAACTTACAATATTGATATAAAACAATTATTATATAATAAGTAGCAAGAAATTTCACACAAACACTGTATGATTACAGTATTTTTAGATTTTGGGTTATTTTTGCTTTATGTAATTATGACACCCGCTTTAAATCACGAGAGTATTCTAACATTACCTAAAAAATTAAATATTAAAACTTATAGAAAAATATTCAATCAATTCAGATCCAATAACCCGCCATTTTAACTTCAAACAATTTTAATTATGACCCACCACGAAAAAAAAGAGTATGTAAAAATAAATAAAAAATAATGCAAATATACATTTCTCAATTAAAAATTTCAAGAGAAAATGAAAGCTATTCAAAAATAGCTTGAAAATAGCTTATAAATTTCTGGTTTTTATTTTATTAGGCGATCGGACATCTACTTGTAAATTATCCTTGGTATTAGTGTGAAATTAGTTTAAAGGTTTAAAATATTTTTTAAATAAATATTTTTGATAAAATTATTACAGTTTACTCCATAAACAGTAGTGAAACCGTAATAGTAAAGATGTATAACAGTGAAAATAGTCGAATATTTTCCTTTTAATTTTACTGATATGCTTATCATACAGATACGCGTATTTCGTCTACTACTTGCAGACTTCTTCAGTGTTTTGTACTCGACTGAGGAAAGAAATCTAAAATTGTCTTATTTATTTTATTCGTACAGGTAACAATTTGATGTTTCTCGCAGCTGCATGGTTGTTTATTATCCAATGAATTAGCACAGGTAGGGGGTTGAATAAAAATATTTTTATTTATTTTATTATTGGTATTTAAAATAATTTTTCCGACGTTAGGGTGCCAGGTAGGGATGGTGTTAGGGGTGAAGCATACTATCTTCATCCCAAACTAGCACAACAATATCCTAGAGAATTCCCCTTGTTCCTTATCAAAGTGAAAGTGGCAGAAGAATGCGAGAGCGAAAGAAAGAGGAAACTGCTTGAAAGGAAATTCAACTTACTTCAGGAAAAACAACAGGTTGACACAAAACCTAAAGTTCACGTGCAGCAAATTGGAAATTTTGTGGTGAATCAGTCCTCTCAGACCTTCACCGAAGATCAAATGGTGCTACTTAACAACGGACTTAATTACGCGATACCAAATGAAACTGATGTCGAAAAACTTATTGTAGACTTAGAAGCAGGAATCAACACGTACAATCCAACGTTGCCCATTACAACAGAACAAAAGGAGCTTATAAGAGCCACCACAGCAAAAGTCATTAAAGAAAAGATGTCGATTGACTATGAGAATAAAAACGTAATCAGAAATGAGAAAAAAGTCATCAGAGACATCAAGGCGAAACCAGTATACTTTGTCAAGGCTGATAAAGGCAACGCACTGGTAATTTTAAACAAAGAAGATTACGATAATAGGATGCAGGAGAAGATCACGAACGGACCTTACAGGAAATTAAGAAACGATCCTCTTCAACAGTTCATCAAGCGAGTAGACAGCACTATCAAGGAATGCCGACAAGTAATAGGAGTCAACAAACTTAAGGTCCCCAATCCAGCACTTCCTAGAATTAAAGGACTTCCTAAAATTCACAAACCAGGGAATGAGATGAGAGAAATTGTGACAGCAGATATGTCTCCAACATATAAAATAGCCAAATGGTTAGTGGAGGAGTTTCGTAATATGGATAAGCAGTTCGAAACCCAATCAGTGAAAAACTCTAAGGAACTTGCTCAAGAATTACAATCAATGGGAGGACTTAACGAAGACGAGCTCATGGTCTCTTTTGACGTAAAATCGCTTTTTCCCAGTATCCCAGTCAAAGAGGCTATTATTCTGGTAGAAGAATGGTTACTACAACAAGAAACTGGACCACAGTGGAGGACAAAAGTAAAACAATACATAAAACTGATCCGGCTTTGCATGGAAGAAAATTATTTCACCTTTAGAGGAAATTTCTACAAGCAATTGAAGGGAGCTCCAATGGGAAATCCCCTTTCTCCATTCATCAGTGAAATTTTCATGGCTAAATTGGAGTCAGATTTAGCAGCAGAAGAACGGTTACCAAGATTTTGGAAAAGATACGTAGATGATATTTTTGCTGTAATAAAGGAAAGGGACTTAGAATCAACCTTAACTACTCTTAACGGGCTCCACAGGAATATACAGTTTACTGTCGAAGTAGAAAAAGAAGGCCAACTACCATTCTTAGATCTACTGTTAAGTAAAACAGGAACATCTCTAGAACTAGAGATTTACAGGAAACCTACAGATACTGACAGGGTCATCCCGAATACCTCTAACCACTCCTATCAACATAAGATGGCATCGTTCAACCACATGATTCATCGAATGTTAACACTTCCCATCTCCCAAAAAGGTTTAGTAAAAGAAACTAAACACATATTTGAAATTGCGAGAATAAACGCATATCCGGAAAAAACCATCACGGCCTTACTTAGTAAACGGAAAAGAAGTTTACAACGGAATTCCCTCACTAACCTACTCACTGATCAACAACCCATAAGAAGAGTAGCATTGGAGTTTAGCAAGATTTCTCTCCCACTCAGAACGAAATTAAGAAAACACGGGTTAGATATCGTATATAGCAGTAGAACTAACCAACTCAAGTCTGTTCTAGGTTCAACTAAAGACCCAATCGAACAAATGGAAAAATCAGGTGTATATAAGGTAACTTGCAGTCATTGCAACAAAGTTTATATTGGGCAAACTAGGAGAAACATGCAAACGCGACTCAATGAACACCTGAAAGAAGCAGAACTGGCTAAAAAGAAGAACTCAACAGAGTTCCGATCCAAAGTAGCAGAACACATCATCCAGGAGAATCATAGCATTTCGAAAGAAGACATTGTAATGATAAATTACATTAGAGATTCTAGGAAACTAGATTCAGCTGAAAGCATCGAAATTTACAAAACTAAAAATGACTCACTCCTAAATAAAGACCAAGGCAATGGATATTCTTCTTTATTTAAATTTTTAGTGAAATACAATAAAACAAATAACACCACCCCTACCTGGCACCCTAACGTCGGAAAAATTATTTTAAATACCAATAATAAAATAAATAAAAATATTTTTATTCAACCCCCTACCTGTGCTAATTCATTGGATAATAAACAACCATCCAGCTGCGAGAAACATCAAATTGTTACCTGTACGAATAAAATAAATAAGACAATTTTAGATTTCTTTCCTCAGTCGAGTACAAAATACTGAAGAAGTCTGCAAGTAGTAGACGAAATACGCGTATCTGTATGATAAGCATATCAGTAAAATTAAAAGGAAAATATTCGACTATTTTCACTGTTATACCAAAATTTTACTCTAACGCTGGAAAACAAGTTTTTATAAAAAGTAAAGATGTGGTTTTTTTTCTCAGTCTTTACTTGTTTATTAACATTTACTGAACTATTCGCGGCAATTTGCTATCTATCGCGTTTGTGGTATGTAACAGAATACAAAACTATCTATATTATACTATTTTCACGCGAGATGTGTCTAAGAGAATATGGGTGTATAATTATTTGTCACTTTTTAATTACAAACAAGAGAAAAAAAATTTTTCCATGTCAAGTCCCAATAATTACCAAATGTACCGAAACCTCACTCTACTGGATGTGAAAGTCCCATACAATAATCCTACATACTAAGAAAATCTCTACACACATTGTCTAGACAAAATTTAAAAAAAAAGTACAAATTATCGCTAGGATATTTTTTAGTAATTGTCTTATATATAGTTACATAATAAAGTTACAAGTTGCTTCATGCATTCCATAAAATATATAAAATCTCTATTTTGCGTTTTTTGCAATTCATTTACGAAAGTTTACTAATAAAAACTAAGAATCGTTGATATTAATTTGTTATTTTCATTAATGTGCCTTAGTAATTAAGTTATTGAATTTATTGAAAAAAAAAACTTTTATTTAACTAGTCTAATAAATATTTTTGTTCATTTTGGTAAAAATTTAATAAAAAAACAATTTTTTTTCAAACTAGAATTATTTTTGGTTTTATTTTACCCTGGATGGATAGGAATACAAATTTCAAGCTCTGTTTCTCAAATAAATAACGTAATTCCATTTTACCGAAGTATTGTTGCATCGAGAAAAAAATTTTTCACTAAAAAATTAATTTTGTGTTGAGAAAAGTATGTAAAAAAAAAATAAATTATAAGCGGATAAGTTGAAAGAGTTAACTGACGTTGTTTTGCTTACTTTTTCTTATTAAATAAACTTTCAAGAAAATTAATAAATGTGAAATATATGTTATAAACTTATAAATTAATTTTATTATATTATATCTGAGCTCTGCCGCTTTTTTTTTTTCAAATTTTTTTTATTTTAATATTTTTTTTATTTTAAAATTGATTTTATGATTTGATTACATGATATGGAAATGAATATAAACAAAATTCAATTAAAAAAAAATGCTTCTATTTTACTTATATTTGAACATTCAGACTTGTATTTAACAAAGAAATAACGATCACTTAAACAGCTTTTTATAATTAGGTAATATCCCTTGGCAAGAAGTTTCTCAGTTTATGTAGTAGGCCTTCGTGCCAAACTTTGTCGAACACTTTTGCCACATCTAAGAAGATACCAACACAGAACTTTTTATCATCCAGGTCCATAGCTATTTTATTTATCACTCTATGGACTTGTTGTATTGTTGAATGTTGTCGTCGGAATCCAAATTGGTGATTCGGTATTAGATTTTTTTGTACTAATATTGGTTCTAGTCGATCAAAAAATAGTTTTTCGAATATTTTTGAAAGAATAGGCAAGAGACTAATTGGTCGGTACGATGTTGCTAATGTAGCATCTTTTCCAGGTTTAAGTATTGGTATGACTTGGGCTACCTTCCAGACCTTAGGAAATTCTTTCAACCTAAATATAGCATTGAATATATTTCTTAGAAATTCAATTGCTTTTTCAGGCAGCTCCTTCATTATTTTACCTGTCAGTAAATCATAACCGGGAGATTTTTTATGTTTTATTCTCTTTTTGATGCATAATTTTATTTCTTCTCTAGGGACCCATTTAATGTTGACTTCATTATTTTCATAGTCAGTTATCGGTAGAGTGCAGGTATTGTTGTTTTCATTTGTGAATGTTTGTTTGAAGAGCTCGGAGAGTAATATTGCTTTTTCATTGTTTGTTCTAGCCCACGTTCCATTGCTTTTCATAATAGGAGGGTTATGTGGAGTCGTTTGTTTCAAATTTTTTGTAGCCTTCCATAAGGAGTAGTTAGTTTCAGATGTTGCTGTTAATTCGCTTAGATAATTATTAATTCCTTTGTTTTGTTGTTCTTTCAGTATTTCTTTTAATTCTTTAATAGCTTTGTTTAAGATTCTCTTACCTTCTGGTGATCTTGTAATTTGCCATTTTTTCCTTAATTTCCTTTTTTCTTTTATTTTCTTCTTTATCCTATCATTAACTGGGTAGAATGATTTTCTATGTGTTGATCTGATAGAGGCTTCGCTGATCACGTCACCAAAATATACAATAGCACTTTCGAGGTCCCTTGCTGATTTCAAACTGATATTAGTGCATAACTCTAATTGTATTATTTCGCGAAAAGTCTCCCAATCTATTTTTTTTGTTATGTAGAGTGCATTCTTGTTGCTGTGCTAAGGCAATCGTGCTGTATTCTAGTATTATAAGTGAATGGTCAGATGATAGCTCTAAGCATGATTTGATTGTCATTTTATCCATAGTCAAGTTTTTTAGTATACAAAATCAATTAGGTTGGGCTTTTTGTTTAAGTCACTTGGCCAATAAGTAGGCTCTCTAGTGCTTAGGTGCTTACAATTGTTAATTTTTATAGCATTTAATAGTTTTTTACCTTTGCTATTTGTGATTCTGGATCCCCATTCCGTGTTTTTTGCATTGAAATCCCCTCCTACAATGAATCGGTTTCCGAAGCTCTTGATATAATGATCATATTGTGCCACATTTATGTTATGTTTAGGAGGACAGTAGAGAGACGATATAACCATAGGCCCATCTATGTCTTCAATTTGTATTAAAACTGCTTGTATGTGTTCCTTTTTATATTCTTGTAGTACATTGTATTTAATTTCGTTGTTAATTATAATAGCTGTCCCACCAAGTGCCTTCTCATCTGGGTGGTTTGTATAGTGTATATTATAGTCATGTATTTTTAGGTAAGTTTTATTGGTAAAATGGGTTTCAGAAATTAATACTACGTCAATGTGATTTTGATATATAAATTGCTTTAATTCAAGCGCATGTTGGATTAGTCCGTTTGCATTCCATATTGCCATTTTTATTTTAGGTTTATTTGTCATTTATTTATTTGATACTAGTACAGTGATTATGTTTATCATGTTTGTCATTTGGGTAATGAGTTGTCTCATCATTTCTTTTATCTCTAGAAAGTCTTTATCCGTAGTTGTCGAACTAGTTTCTTTGGTGCTGGACGTTAAATTTTGAGCAGCTGCTTGAGCGAATGATTTTCCAGGGACAACAGAGTTGTCATAATTTATTTTGTTGGTTGCATTGTCTGGTACTATATCTTTGCGTCGTAATGTTGGAAAGCGTTGTATTCTTAGTTCTTTGTATATTTCGCATCTTTTGTAGTTAGCAGTGTGATTTCCGTTGCAGAGAGCACACTTAATTGTTTCGACAGTGAGGGCCACAGGACAGTTGAATGTTTTTGGAACAATAATTTTTTGTATGTCCGTATTTTTGGCAGTTTGTACATTGTGGTACAACCCTTTTTTGATGAGGTGGTTCAAATACTATCTTGCATTGGAGTAAAGAGGTTACATCATAAATATTTTTATTGTTTGGAGCGTTTCTAATTCGATTATAAATAGTGATAATGGTTTCTTAGTTTTTCGATCTGGTATATTACTAATGTTAGTTACTTTGTGGCCTAGTTCAGCTAATTCTTCTTTAATGGTATCATGCAACAAGATGTGGTTTTTTTCTCAGTCTTTACTTGTTTATTAACATTTACTGAACTATTCGCGGCAATTTGCTATCGCGTTTGTGGTATGTAACAGAATACAAAACTATCTATATTATACTATTTTCACGCGAGGTGTATAATTATTTGTCAATTTTTAATTACAAACAAGAGAAAAAAATTTTTTCCATGTCAAGTCCCAATAATTACCAAATGTACCGAAACCTCTCTCTACTGGATGTGAAAACCCCATACAATAAAACTACATACTAAGAAAATCTCTACACACATTGTCTAGACAAAATTTAAAAAAAAAGTACAAATTATCGCTCGGATATTTTTTAGTAATTGTCTTATATATAGTTACATAATAAAGTTACAAGTTGCTTCATGCATTCCATAAAATATATAAAATCTCTATTTTGCGTTTTTTGCAATTCATTTACGAAAGTTTACTAATAAAAACTAAGAATCGTTGATATTAATTTGTTATTTTCATTAATGTGCCTTAGTAATTAAGTTATTGAATTTATTGAAAAAAAAACTTTTATTCAACTAGTCTAATAAATATTTTTGTTCATTTTGGTAAAAATTTAATAAAAAAACAATTTTTTTTCAAACTAGTATTATTTTTGGTTTTATTTTACCCTGGTTGGATAGGAATACAAATTTCAAGCCCTGTTTCTCAAATAAATAATGTAATTCCATTTTACTGAAGTATTGTTGCATCGAGAAACAAATTTTTCACTAAAAAAATTAATTTTGTGTTGAGAAAAGTATGTAAAAAAAAAATTAAATTATAAGCGGATACTCAAATTTTATGTTTTCTTAACCTCTTGAACAGAATGAACGCAACCATCTCGCAACCAACAAAGTTTCTAAATGTCAAAAACGCAGCAATCTAACTTTGTGCACAGAATGCAAAACGTTGAAAGCGTTAACTGACATTTTCTTATTAAATAAACTTTCAAGAAAATTAATAAATGTGAAATATATGTTATAAACTTATAAATTAATTTTATTATATTATATCTGAGCTCTGCCACTTTTTTTTTAAAAATTTTTTTTTATTTTAATATTTTTTTTATTTTAAAATTGATTTTATGATTTGATTACATGATTTGGAAATGAATATAAACCAAATTCAATTTGGACTAATGCGTTGTACTACAGTCACACAATAATTTCACTTTTACATACACATTCAAATAAAAAATATTTTAATTAGTTGTCAAAGTAGAATTCCTGCGTTGAGGTTAAAATTTTTCAACTTCTGCGCGATGACTGCGTTGAAAACTTTTCGTTCTGTGCATTTGCATATGTTTTCATATGTTTCAACTTTCAAAGTAGTATTTCTGCGCGATGGCTGCGCTCATTCTGTTCAAGGTATACGGGCTTGAATTAAATACAGGCATGGTCAACCCGAACTGAATAATGAGCCAAGCGGAAAAAAATTTACGAAATAAATTTTGGAAGTAATATTTAATACATTTTTTTTTACAAATGTAAAGTATACATAATTTGTAAGTTATAAAAATGAAATTCTTCAAATATACAATATATCACTCAAAAGTTCTGTCTAGCGGTAAGCACGTCTTTTTATTTCACTCCACAATAAATTTTTTTTTTTTTTTTGCTTAATTAGTAATTTTTCTTTTTGTAAGTGAAACTTACTATTAATACGTTTATCGATTTGGTAGAGGAAAATGTAATAAACTCGCGTCACGCTAAATTGTGAGTCACTAAAATTATTAATATATACATTCATATTCATTCTAAATATAAGTACAAACAAAAAATTTTTGTTTTTTTCTTTTGTTCTTTAGATACCTACATGCTACATACAGACAATATACACGTAGAGAATAATAAGAATAATGAGTAAAATAAAATGATCAGAAATAAAATAAAACAAAAAACATTTTTTTTTCTTAAACAAAAAATAAAATTTGAAGTTCTCTTCTCATAGTTCTCATCAAAGAATATCCATAACAATTAGAGTATGCAGTATGCTTGTGCACTCATGTATGTATTCATTTGTTTGCATAAAAATCCATATGCAAATTTGCTAAAATTGTAAGAAATAGACATAATATAATAAGAACTCAATGTGCACGAAAAAGAAAAACTATAAGAAACAAAAGAGAGTAACAAAAAAGTTTATAATTTTTAAAAAAAATTGTTAATTAATATAGTGATTTGGAAAAAAAATTTTCGACAAAAATAATATTATATATAACAGTGAAAATAGTCGAATACTTTACTTTTAATTTTACTGATATGCTTAACATACAGATACGCGTATATCGTCTGCTACTTGCAGAATTTAACATTACTGAAATTAGTTCAGGTTACTGAAATTTTATATGACTTTACCTACAGTACAGTCGAGTACAAAATTTTAAGTTTATGCAGTTATTATTCAAAAACGGTAAGTCTGATACTCATTCAACATATACCGTTAATAAAGTGTATTAATTCTAAAAAAAAGCTATGAAGAAGATGTTGCTCTAGTTTCATATTCTTCTGAGGTGTAGTTGATATTCTTTAGACATAATTTTTCTAATCCGATTTTCTTTAACCTTCTGTAGCCCAGGTAAATTTAAAGATAGACCCCTCTTATATAACAATTTTTTTACTTTTAATAATCTTTAATAATCTTTATTTCATATAGAAGTGTATAATTGAACAAATTCATCTTAGTGTCTAAAACTAAATATAATTTTACATAATTCAATAAGCACAAATAATCAATTGAACACAAAAAATTAAGAAATACAGAATCCATATGAAATAGTAAGAACATTCAGTTGTCCAAAGGACAAGTGTCGAAATGTCTATTTAATTAAAGAAATAATTTTTTAAGTAATTATCCTAATTTTTATTGATGGGGAATCTTTTATGGGAAAATTTACGAAGAGAAAAAAAATAAAAAAAAATAAAATACTCCAAGGAATCACCCCTTAAAAACTTTTTGCTCTAAACCATACAACCCTGTATAACTATTATATATTCATAAAATAATGTTACATTATTCATATATTTAACTATTATAGTATAGATACTTACTTTTCAAAGCAAGAACTAAATTAAAACATTTGCAGGAAAATTCTTCCTGCCTAATTGTTGCTTAACTTGACGATTTCGTTTCGCTATGATTTAGTAATATTAGTTTCTTTAATTCTAGAATCAAAAATATTTTGATGTTAAAAACATTTTTACTACACCTAAATGAAAATCATAGACAAAAAACATGATAAATCAATTTCTTTAACTTAAATATATCGTTTTCCTCTGAATCTCCATATAATAAAATTACAAATGCATCCAGAACAGTGTTCTTTCTTTATGTTTCCATTTTCTTCTGTTTCTAAACTCTCTAGACCTAATATATATATTAAAAATATAGAAATTAAATGATCGGTTATTTCTTTAGCATTTTTCTTTGCTTTTTTATTGAAATATTGTCTGCTCATAATTATTTATGTTTATTATTACATGTGTAATAAATATTCCTAGAAGCAGAATGATATTAAGTACATTACATATTAAAAAAAATGTTATGTACATACTACATAGTATAGATATATACCATAAATGCCAATATTTATTAAGCACATTCATTAATTTTAAATACTAAATATATTTGATAAAACTTAACCTTACCTTAAATTCTTTTTAATTTTTTACTATTATTATTTTAAAGATTAACGTTCTTTAAAAAAATTTATTTTAAAGATTAACGCTCTTTAAAAAAATTATAAGTTATAACTTAAAACACTTGAGTCCATTAAATGCAAACCCCGATATATGGACATTTTATATAATTTGACTTATGGGTATCAAAAGAAAGGGTTTTCTTAGAGCTACAACATGTTTCACGAAATATGATTGAAAACAACTTGAGTTTTAACATACAAAACTCGGTTTTTGTATGTTAAAACTCAAGTTAAATGCAAAATCCGATATTTGCAAAAAAAATTAAATTCAAAAATTGGTATATGCCTTTACTGATATTTGCAGCAAAAACATTTTTATCTTGTGAAATGCAAAAACCGATATTTTCAAAACATTTAAAGTCATTTAAAAAATTATTGTTTTAATTTAACCCAACAAACCATGAGAATCGCATAATTATCGCGGAAGTATTTGCTTGAAGAATGTATTTGTTCGCCGCGAATTCATATTTTATTCTTGTGCGATTCATTAGTATTATGAAAAGGTTGACATCGCCGCGACAATCGTAAACTGAATCGCATTAGCTTCCCCGGGAAGAACAAAATTCGAATGTTTAGAAGAATAAAAAGCGAATTTTAAGAACAAGATAATATGAGTTCATATATGAACGAAATGCGAATGTTTAGTAGAATAAAAATAGAATTTTTAGACGAAGATAATATGTGTTTCAGGGACTTAATAATTTCCAATAAAATTCATCAAAATTTAATTTTTAATAATTATTTATTATAAATAGTTAAGGTTATTTTATTTTTTACTTTTTTTTATTTTTTAATTTAGTTAATTAATTTTTAAAATTATTATTAATAGAAAAATTCAGGTTAGTCTAAGTAAATTAAAAGTCATAGGTGTAATAGACCTTATACATTAGTATAAGCTCTAAATTATTAAAATTAGAAATAAGAAAAATTGTACAATGAAATTAAGCCATAATTAAATAATATAATAATATAATATACATATAATAAAATTATTTTCTTTAATCTAGTTTATATTTAAAAATCAAAATTAAAGTCCGATAGTTGGAAATCTGATGAGTATGAATTTACATGTTGAAGGGAGTGGACATGCATTTTAATTCGTGCGAGCTATTTGAGAGATTTCAATAAAAATATAATAAACTATATAATAAAAAAATCAAAATAAAAAAAAATAACAAAAATTATTTAGTTATTAAATAACCATAAAATAAATAAAAAATAATCAATTTTAAATAATTATAAATAATAAAAATAAAAGAACTGCCAGTGATATAAATATATGAAATATGGAAAGGTAGGTACCAGAAAAAAAGTAATCTCCAACATGGCGAGAAGAAGAAAAAATATTAGTGAAGGGGAGACTAAGGTCTCAGCCAAGCTTAATGCTATATTATTAGAACTTCAAAAAGTGAAAAATGAAAATAAAAAATTAAAGACCATGATTAATAATAATATAGATCCAAAACAATCAAGTATTGATAATAATAATTATTATAGTGTATTAATGGATTATGATCCAGTTAGTGAAACAGTTGATAATACAGAAAATAATTTTAATAAAGAGAGTTTTACTGTCACTGCAAATCACAATACAATCACAAATAACCAAGACTTTATTGAATGCCTAAGCAAAAAAAACATACAAAAAAAAGAATTACACTTTCGTTCATTTGAACAAAATGCAATTGCTAATGACTTACCAACTACTACAAATGAATGTAATACAGAAAAAATAAATAAACAAAATAATAATAATAATAATACAATTACTAATAAAAATGTAAACAAAACCATTCCACCAATAGTTGTTCATTTCACAGACATAATCTTTTTAAAGAAACACATAAAAGAATCATTAAAAATCCAAAACTTTTTAATCAAAGAAATTAATTCTGAAAAACACTATGTATACACAGAAACAATTGAAGACTATCACAAAATAAAAGAAATACTAATACAATCATCTACGAACTTTTCCACCTATACCCTTAAATCAGAAAAAAAACAAACGCTTGTTCTAAGAGGATTACATTACTCATATGAAGACAATGAAGCTCTAAATTTACTAAATGAAACAAATCCAAATAATGTAATATTTGAAAAAGTATCAAGATTTAAAACAAAAAAATCCATAAGAGAAAATAAGATACTACCATTATACATAGTACAAATATCGCCGAACAGCTCATTAGCGGAAATTTATAAAATAAAAAACTTAGACAATCAAATAATATGTTGGGAGAAATTAAACAAACAACCAATATTACAGTGCACAAAATGTCAACGTTTTGCTCACACTGCGGCAAACTGTAACATGGAATATAGATGTGTGAAATGTGGTAATAACCACAATCCAGGTGAATGTACGATAAAGAAGGAAGATGATAAAAACAAACTATTCTGTATACTCTGCAAATCACATGGCCATCCGGCATCATACACTAAATGTCCAAAATTCGCAAAAAGATTGAACCAAATTCATCAACAAAAAAGAATTTTAAAGGAGCAATCAAGTATGAAAAAAAATATGTATAACAATTTCATAAATCCAAGCATTTCCTTTGCAAATCAATTTTCAACTAACAAGGTAACAACAACTAACAACACAATAACTGAAAATAATAATAACTCAATACTATTAGAAATTAAAACCATGCTTAATTCAATTAATAATAAGATATCAAACCATAATACAAGACTTGATTATATTTACAATCTCTTACAAATACCAAATGACCAATTATACTAATAAAATTACTAACAAAAATATTATAAACATAATATCGGTAAATGCTAACTCTATAGCATCACACTTAAAAAGACTTTCACTTTTACAATTTATTCAAAAATATAATCCTGACGTTCTTTGTACATGTGAGACTAAATTAAAGAAAGAAAAAAAATTTACAGTTAAAAATTATAATATAATTAGAACAGAGAGACCAGACAATCAGGAGGGAGGGGGAGAAACTGAAACTGCTATTTTAATAAAAAAAAAATTAAAGTTTCAAAAAGTGGATTTGAGCGAAATTAAAAACTTTAAATGCTTAGAAACTACAATTATATCACAAAACCTACAAAATAATAATAGACTATTTATTGTCAGCGCCTATGCATCACAAAGAAATTCAGATAAATTTAAAGAAGAATTTGATAAATTATTCCGATTATTAAAGTTAGATAACACTAATAATTACTTTGTGATATCTGGTGACTTTAATGCTAAACACATAGATTGGTCAAATAGCACAAATAATACAAGAGGTAATATTCTTAGCAACTGGTTAATAAACAATAGAGTGTTGTATAGAGCAGAATTATATAGCACTGATATACCATCGTTTCCCAGAGGTGGATCATTCCTAGATTTATGCATAATAGAGAGCAGACTAAACATAATTAACAAATACAGTAACAGAAAATTAAAATCTGTACCTTACGACAGTGATCACAACGCTGTACTACTACAGATTAAATACACAAATAGCGAAGTTTTCATCTTAGAAATAAATAAAAATGAATTCACGTATAACTATCTAAAAACAAACTGGAATAAATTCCATAGAATTCTCAACCAAAATTACACAGAAGCACATGATAACATCAATATCCCTAATAATAAAAACTTAACAATAAACGAGATTAATAGCCATATTTTAAAAATAGAGCACTTATTAAAAAATACAATGAGTCAAACAATACCCAAAAATAGTGTCGAAAATAGTATAGATAAATATATAAACTCTACTATAAAAGCTCTGAAAACCAAAAAAAGCAAAATTTTAACCATAATTAACAAAATATATAGAAAAAAACTAAACATCAACAGCTCAGAAATTCTTTTATATAAAAGTTTACTATTTAATATCAATATACTTATTAAACAAAATATAAACCTTTCAATTAATAAATACTGGAAAAATCGAATTCAAAATATAAACCCTAAATCAAAAAACATGTTTAGCGAAATTAATAAAATATTTAGAAGAAAATTCAAAGAAAATATGTTAGAACTAAAAATACCAAAAACTAAAAAACATATCTTAGTTTCAGC
Organism: Argyra leucocephala; assembly: GCA_963942445.1. Lineage (NCBI taxonomy): Eukaryota > Metazoa > Arthropoda > Insecta > Diptera > Dolichopodidae > Argyra > Argyra leucocephala. Next base: position 101,759,202 of record OZ012678.1, read on the forward strand.
TGAAGTTGATCCATCTTCAATAGAAATCGATCAACATGCAAACTTTGTAATTAAAGAAACAGACCAAATACTAAATGTAATGGGAGCCCACTTAGAAAATGTGCATAATCAAACAGCTAAAAGAAATAATACATCAAGAAGTAAGAGTATAGACAAACTTATTGAAACATTTAAAAAAAGAGCAAAAATAGAAAGATCTAGAAATAAAACTATTGTAAATTTTAGTCAAGCAAACCCTGCAGATAGCCCTCAATATGAAAATACTATTTTTACCAATGTTTATACACTAAAAGCAAAATTTATGAGGCTGAATAATAAAACATCTTGTGGGCTAGGTGGAATTCCAAATATAATACTTAAGAACCTTACAGACAATATTATTAGACATTATTGTATTATATTTAATAGCTGCTTGAACTTATCTTATTTCCCAGAATGCTGGAAAAGAAGTAAGGTTATACCAATCAAGAAACCGGGAAAAAATCCATATGACACCAATAGTTACCATCCAATTAGCTTGATGCCTAGTATTAGTAAGGTATATGAAACATTGATAAATGATATAATAGTAGATAGTATGTTCGCAAATCACTGTTGCGAACATACCAGGGGGCATTTACCATGTTGCGCAAGACTTTATTTTGGAATTTTTGTATACAAAGTACATGTGTTTGTTTGGCACATCCCCATATTTGTATGCCGTACAACCATATCGGTTTGATTATCTGATTATATAACAAAATCTTGTTATGTATAGGTAATTTAGAATTACGACCTAAGAGCCAGTACATTTCTCTATATTTATTTTCAAGCTCAAATTTTTTCTTTTTAACGTGCTCTTTCCATCTAAGTTTGACATCTAATGTCATTCCTAGGTATTTAGCATTGTTTTCTTGGGGTATATTGACCCCATTCAGATTTACCAATGGTGGTTGATTTTCTAATTTTTTATTTGTAAAATTTACATGTACTGATTTTAACTCATTGAGTTTAATTTTCCATTTCTTTGTCCAGAGGTATAGCTTGTCGCTTGCTCTTTGCAATTTAATTGTAGCCTCGTCAATATTTGATCCTACTGCCATCAACGCAGTATCGTCAGCGAATGTAGCTACAGTTATATTTTCCATTTCTGGTAAATCATTGGTGTAGAGCAAATACAGTATGGGACCCAGAATACTACCTTGATGCACACCTGTTTTAATAGCTCTAATAGTAGAATACTCTTTGTCTTGTTTTATTCTGAATAGTCTGTTTTCTAGATATGATGAGAGTATATCTACGTATTGTTTAGGTAACATATTGTTTAGGTGCCTATTATGTATTTCGATAACGATTACGATTTGATCAAACGAAATGTCAAAATGCAAAATTGCCATTATGTATTTCGATATCGTTCAGAAATTGTCGACGAAATCGATAAAGTTTATCGATGTAAAATTTAACCACGAAAGAGACATCAAAAGAGAGATTTTGTACAAATTATTTCAATTTTGAATTGAAAGGATAGAATAAAAGAGATACAAATATATTTTATTTATATTGGACATTATATTATTTTATTTATATTGGACAGTTGGTGTTTTGTTTTATATTTATGATATATATATATATATATATATATATATATATATATATATATATTTTGAAATAAAAATAAATTTAAAAGTTGAAATGAAAGTAGGTATTTTACTTTATTCCTCATAATAATTTTTGATTGAAATAAATTTTAATAGGAATGAAAGGCCAGTTACAAATAAACTGCAATACGAAAAGTTAGTGTGAATAATGATAAACCATTGTAAATTTTCCAAAGAGGTACCAGGATATCTTGTACTCACAAAACCAATTCCCTGATTATGATCACATATCTAAAAACAAAAACTGTTATAATAATGTAAAGTAATTACAGTAAAGTATAAACTTATCAGATTTGCATTAATGCTAAAAAATCCCTTTCTACTATAACATAAATGTTGTACGTTTTGCTTAGGTGAATTAATTTGAATAAGCTTTCCATATACTGCTCCAATTATTTCAGTAATTCTGCTTTAATCATAAAAATAATGTTTGCTTGACTTTTTCCTTCTAGTGCGTAATGAAATTTGATCCATTTTGCAAATAATTATAAACTGCAGATACATATTAAACTTCTTTAAAAACCAAAAAAAATTAGCTGTGCTAGTCCGATATGAAAATCATTTCCTACGTTGAAAATCATTTGCTTGGTACAAACCGCACAGAATTTTAATACACTAACCAATTTAATTATATTTGGAATCGACGTGTTACTTATTGGCTATTTCAATTTTTGCCCTAATTTAATAGTTTTAATAATGTAGATAATAATTCATCAAATTCATGTTTAAATAACCTACGTATAATCTTCCAAATCTAGTGGATTAGAATAATCCCGAATATATGTTCGCATGTTTTTTAATTCTGCAATTTGATAGCGTTTTCAGCACTATCAGAAATTGGAAAATTTAACTCTGCTCAAATCATTTTATTTTTAAAAACTTATAATTTTATAATTAAATTTTATTTAAACACTTCAACTTATTTTCAACTTAAAAATTTTAAATACCTATAACACTATTGTTTTTTTTTTTTTTCGTATAATAATTTTAATTTGACTGTTCAAGAATGAAACATATGTCATTTTCATCGTAGATTTGAATTTTACAATGGCAGCATTTTTAAACACTTTCGATCAAATTTTCATCGAAATACATAATGACACTAACGATCACAATCGAATAACTTTAACGATAACGATGAACGATTCGATTAATTTCGATCGAAATACATAATAGGCACCTTAGTTTATTTATTAAGCCTCGATGCCATACTTTACCAAAAGCTTGGGCTACATCTAGAAATATGGTAGAACATACTTTCTTTTCCTCTAAAGCTTTTTCTATTATGTCTGTTATTCTATGAATTTGATCGATTGTCGAGTGCTTAGATCTAAAGCCAAATTGATAATTTGGAATCAGATTACTATTTTCTATGATCGGTCTCATTCGAATCAATAATAGTTTTTCAAATAATTTTGATACTATTGGTAGTAATGATATTGGTCTGTAGGATTTGACCTCATTTATGGGCTTACCTGGCTTTGGTATCATAATTATCTCTGCTATTTTCCACATATTCGGCACATACCTTATTCTTATAGCAGCGTTTATAATGCGTGTTAGCATTGTTATAGCTTTTTTCGGAAGTTCTTTCAGGACTTCCGATGTAATTAGATCAAAACCTGGAGCTTTTTTATCTCTGAGTTTTTTAATTTGTTCAACTATTTCACTCTCTGAAAATGGTGATATAACATTTTCTTGCCAATTATTATTTTCTTCAGTGAGATCATCCGAATCTGTCTCGTCTGGACAAAAAATTTCTTCAAGATGATCTGCGAATGTTTCAGCTTTATTTTTATTATCTCTCGCCCATTCACCGCTTTTCATTCTGATTGGCGGGATTTGAGAGATCGAGTTTTTTGTACTCTTTGTTGCTTTCCACAACGAGTAGTTATTTTCTCTTTTAGCTGATAAATTTTTTATATATTTTTCAAAATTTTCATTTTTAAGATCTTTAATTTTTCTTTTTAGATTCTGAGTTAACCTATTTAGCAGAGTTTTGTATGCCGGATCACGCGATTGTTGCCATCTGCGTCTAGCTCTTCTTTTTATTTTTATCATATTTAATATTTCTTTAGGGTAGTTGAATCCTACCGATTTATATTCACAATTTTTTGTATTATTCCATCCAGCATTTTGAATAATTTTAATAAAATTTTCTACTTCAGAATCTATATCACATTTGGATCTTAGTTTTGTTTTTATGTTTATTTTGTTTTCTATTTCTTGTTTAAAGCTAGCCCATTCAGTTGTCTTGTTCGTTAGCAGAGGTTTCGACTGTTTCTTAATAACCTTTTCATATAGATTTAGTATGACTGCAGAGTGATCTGAGTCCAAATCATGGTTATCTTCTAGCTTAATATAATTGGGTGAAATTTTTTTTGTTATATAAAAATCAAGCAGATCAGGAATTTTATTTCTATCAGTTGGCCAATAGGTTGGCTTACCGGTAGATTGGTAAATGCAGCCTTTTTCTTTTATAGCTTTTCTTAGCTCTCTTCCTCTCGTAGAGGTTACTCTAGAGCCCCAATCTATGTGCTTGGCGTTGTAGTCACCTCCCAGGATAAATCTTTCGCCAAGTAGTTTAAGAATTTCTTCAAACATGTTATTCTTTATGTTGTATTTGGGTGGACAGTATAATGCACCGACACAAAGGCTTTGTTTAACAGATATAATTCGTAGCACGATTAGTTGGAATTCATCTATTTCTAGACTAAGTTCCTCGTGGTGCTTAATATCTTTCTTTATTAAAATTGAGCTACCGCCTCTGGGTGTATTACTTGGATGGTTTGCGCTGTAGCATGTATAGTCATTTATTTTAAGCGACTTATCTGTCATATGTTTTTCTGTCAAGAGACATACATCAATATTTTGTGTTCTCAATAGAATTTCCAAATTATTTTTCTTGTTCAGAATACCATTGGCATTCCACGTGACTATACGAAGTGCGTTCTTAACCATGCCTTGCGGATTTATTTTTTGGTGTATACATATATGTTTCATTATGTTTGTTTTCTAATGTGCATAGTCTTGTTGAGATTTCATTCATTGTTTTTATCATATTTTGCATCATCTGCATAATGGTATTTTCAGTCAACTTTTGTGTAGAAACTTTATTTTGTTCTTTCGGGTTTCTTTTTTGACTTAGGTTATTTTGTGTTACCTGTGAATATGATAAGCCTTCTACGACTTTTTTCGACGTAAAAGTTTTAGGTATCTCTGGAGTTTCAATGCAATTCTGTCTCTGTGCACTAGGTTGCCTAGGTTTTGTCTTTTGTTTTTCTTGTCTATGTTGCATTTGTTTTGGGGCATTTTTTTGTAGCTTCTTTCTTTTTTGCAACTCTCTAGCCACCTGGCAACCACGATAACTCGCTGGGTGTGCCTCAAGGCAATTAGCACATTTAGGCTTAATATTTTTTCTTTCTTTACAAGAAATTGTTAAGTGGGGACCAGCACATTTAACACACTGAGCTAGACGCTGGCAAAACTTTTGTGTATATCCAAATCTTTGGCATCTCTTACATTGAGGAATGGTAGTCGCTTTACTAATAGCCTCCATTTTAACCCTCATGTGCTGGATAAATTCAATTTTGAATATTTTGTTTATATCTTCAGAGTTTTCGAATGTTAGCATAAAGAGAGGAAGACGTACCGTAGATTCTTTGTTATTTTCCTTTTTCTTTATTATTTTATTTGTGACTTCTAGAATTTTGAAGCCTCTATCTTTCAATTCATTTTTTATATCTTCAGGTTGGCATGACGGATGTAAATACCTAACCATTACTTTAATAGGCCTGGTGCTCTTATTTTCATAAGTGTGCCATTCAATATTGGCCTCATTTATTGCCTTAGTCAACTCTCTATCTTCTTTTTCTTCTTCAACATTAATTTTTAGTTGCTTATTGTTAAGCATATTAACTTTATATTTAATATTGCTTTCTTTTAATTTTTTGTTTATTTGAGGGTATTCCACTACATTACTAAGTATAACTGGAGGAGGTTTACCTTTTCTTTTACTTTTCGCAACTTCATTTATTTGCACATTTTTCTCTACTTTGTCCGCAACATTTTCTGAGCTTAAAGTAGGTGATTTTTCTGCTTTTCTTTTTTTACAGATTCTTTTTGTTTTAAAGATCCAGTCGGTTTCTCGAGCTAGTTCTTCATCATCTGTATGAAATTCTTCAGCAGTTTTTAGTACTACTCTTTTAGTAGACATGCTTTGTGAATTTTTTAGTTTCACATTTTCTTCTTTAATTATGCAGAGTTCATTTTTCAATTCCCTGCATAAGATTTCTAATTCTGTAACTCTGGCATTAAGTTGGTTATTTTTTGCCTCAAGTGCCTTTTCGTTATTATTCGTATATACCCTCGTCGGGTTTTCTATAGCTGTCTTTTTGGGACATGTTTTCGTAGATCTTTTGAGACCCTGCTGGAGGTGTTCTCTGGACCCCAGATTTTCTTCTGAATGGGTCAATTAAAGCAGCTCTGCTTTCGTGGTTTTGCAATAAGTGGTCTCCCCCAGAATCCGTGAGACCTGCTTCGAAAGAGGGTGGATTTTCCAGAAGATCTGGATTACCACCTGGGGTATACAATCTTTGAGTTTTATTCATTGCATACTTTTTTTTTTGTTTTAATTCGGAGTTCCATCTCCTAGCCTAAGGATAATATTTCCCTTCTACAAGGCGGTACCTTTTATTCCTGCCGTCCCTCTGGGATCAGCCGCAGACCAGAAAGCCGCCCATTCTGGTTAAAAGAACTAATATATAAATTAATTAAATACAAATTTTCGAAAAATATAATAAAACTGATAACAAACATGACAGAAAATAAAACTTTTGTAGTTTACAATGGTGCTGAAATTTCGAAAAAAACATTCAAAATATAAAATGGTCAGGTACAGCAGGGAACTGTTAATTCTCCCATTCTATTCAACAAAATTTTAAGCTCTTTATTGAATTATTTTAACAACATGTCTGGTCCAGAATTCGCTCTAGCATTTGCTGATGACCTAATTGTATATATAGCTAATAAATCATTTGTTGAAGCCCAAATAGACCTACAAGATATGTTAGATGAAACAAATTACTACTGTGATTTTTGGAAAATGAAAATCAACTTTAGTAAATGTGAAGTGATTCTGTTTAGAAACACAGTAGATAAAGTGAACCAAGACATTCGGAAAAATTGGAAACAATTTTCTCTTAGAGCGTCAGATGGTTCAATAATAACAAATAGAAAAACTGTAAAATACCTAGGTGTGTATCTTCATCATCACTTAAATTACAGTTTTCACATAAAAAAACAGGTCGAAAAGGCAAACAAAGCTGTCATGGCTACAAAAACAATGTTCTTCTCTAAACATCTAACACCGAGGGTAAAAATAGTGGCATACATGTCATTAATAAGACCAATCATAACTTATGCTTCACCGATTTGGTTCAATATTAATTCATCCATGATGGAAGCAATTCGAAAATTCGAAAGAAAATGCTTAAGAATAGGCTTGAAAAAAATTAAAAAACATCAGAATAACCAAGTAACATATTATGCAAACAAAGTAATATACAAAGAGGCAAATATAAGTAGAATAGATAACTTTATAATTAATTTAAATAGAAAACATTTCGACAGAATACTCAATATTAAAGAAAACAGTCTCATAAGCCACATTTATTATTTCAACAACAATTATATTAAGAAAACTTTAGAATCTGGATTTGTCCCACCAGAAGCATTTTACTATCTAGACTCAAATAATTTTTTTCAAAACAATAACAACATTCCCATATTATACCATTACAATAGAAGGGCAACAGACAAAAAAATCATTTCTAACCCAAGTAGCACAAATCTAAGAGAATTAAAATTTGATACAAACATACCGACAATAGACAATAACGTAAATAAAAATTACTGGTGGATAGAGAACAGATTAGATTAATGAATAAAATTATATTATGTTACTAATATTAGACGTAAGGTAGTTAAGTTATAGTTTAATTAGATTAAGCATAGATTGAAGGAAAATAGGTTAAAATAGATAATAAGTTTACATTTAGAAATAAAAATAATAATAATAAATCTAGGGTTTTTTTAAAATAATTTTCCCAAGAAGATATTAAAAGATAAATAGTATTAAATACTAAATATAATTATTGAGTGAGCGGAGGAAATGCTAAAATAAAAATTATAATAAGGAATGCGAGTTTTCAAATGAAACATGTAATTCTGATATAAAAATATACAGATAACCTTTTTTATGTTTTATTTTTAAGGATTGTAAAAAATATCAGTATGAATAAAAAATAAACATTTAAAAAAAAAAAAAAATAGTTGGAAATCTAAAAATAAATATTTAAGATTATTTTACTTTTTACTTCTTTATGTTAGGACATACTTTAAAAATTTCAATGATATTATTTTTCGAAATTTTTCTTTTAATTATTCGATCCTTTGCGTGTTGAAAATGGTGTTTGATCACAATTTCAATTACTTTATCTGTAGCATTTTTAAACGTTTTGTGAACTGCACCTTTAAAAATAAATGAATTTTAATATGTATACAGGGTGGTCCGGTTTAGAGCAAAAATTTTTCAAGGGGTGATTCCAAACACATAATGTGGGAAATACATGTGCAGAATTCTCATGCATCGTTGCATGCAGATATGCATGCATATCTGCGTGCCAGACACATGTGCATATTTTATTTGTCAAAAATTGTTTTGTTTTGAAATAATGTAGATAATTGCCGCCATTGATACACATACAATTTGCTTGTATAGTAATAAATTACAAAATAAAATAATTTTCGAAAAATTTTGAAGTTAAATGTTATTAAAAGTGTTTAATAAAAGTTTTAATTTAATAATTTTTGAAAAAATTTTAATCACATATTTTGTTATCTATCACTATCATGAATAAATTAATGCTAGTTTGTTGTGCATATATTTTGTTATATCTAAATATTTTAAAAATTTATGATGAATATTGCAACAAAAAAGAAAGAAAATCCAGACTTGAAATAGAGATATCATGCATCAAATTTTCTGCGTGCAGAATTCGTGCAGGTTCCATATAAAACCATGTATTGGAATTTATTTTTGCTGCGATACATGCATAGTTCTGCACATGTATTTCAGGCATAAGACTTTCCTTTGGAAAGTCATTCTAAATTTTACCATTGATACTAACGGTCAAGTAATATAAAATAAATAATAATTAAACTAATAAATTTTATTTTTTTTAAATTTTAGTGTTGTTTTTTTATATAATCACAATAATATTATATATGTGGCGCAGTCGGTAGGATCGCCAGCTAGTGTTGTTTATTGAAATCTAATAAAATATTAACTTCTATTAAATAATAACTTTTAAAAAAAAAAATTTCGTGTAACATTGTGTAAAATAACAATTCGTTTTTTTTTTAATATTAGAGAAGAAAACATTTTTTAGAAAAGACCATAACGAAAACATTTTTTAGAAAAGACCACAACGAAAACACTAGTTTTTCTTTCAAGAAAATAATTGGTGAACTATAATATTTTTTTTGTAATTATATTAATTGTGAATGAGACCATATAGAATTTCGGTTTCATTGTTTAGATTCAATAGACTAGAACCAATAAGTGAAGTTAGTGAAGACGATAATAATTTCGTTAATATTCAACTTATACCACAAAATAACATGGCTCTAGGTCAATTAAATCTTACAACTCGTGACTTAATAAAAGAAGCTCGAGCTGTACCAATATTTAAAGGCGATGACACTTTTGAGTTGTCACACTTTTTAAATGAAGTAGATACGATAATAGGGTTAACACCTGACCCTACAACAAAATCGTACTTACTCAACATCTTACTAACAAAAATACAAGGCAAAGCAGCAACACCTATTAGGAGATTGGAAAGAGCAATTGGGATCAAATAAAATGGCATTTGAAAAAATCGTTTGGAGTTCAGGAATCATATCTAAAACTGAAGGAACAAGCTGATGCTGTAAAATATTTTAATGTAAGTCAATATTATAAGGAATTATCAAAAATTTTAGATAAACTTAATTTAAGATATCACTAGATTCTAATCCTTTGCCTGAATTTAATACTATAAATAGTGTTATTGTTATTGTCCAGTTTGCACGAGGTCATAATATGCTTCTTCCAAAGTACTAACATTTTTAATTCTTAGGTACATATTATCAGCTCGTGGTAATTTATTTAAGAATTTATATAGTATATTAATAAACAAAATAATAATAAAAATACAGAGGTAGAAAATTTTCAAGTAATGCCTCAAACATCTCATTACCCATAATAAAAATCACTGTTGAAAACAAACAAATCGATTGCCTGATCGATACAGGAGCAGCTACATCAAGAAGATTTAAAAAAACAAGATTTTCAAAATTAAAAATACCCCTTAAACTGATTACTTTGACGGTAATAAAGAAATTAAACACGAAATAATAACAAAAACACCGGTAGAATTTAACGAAAATTCTACTATGTCGAGGAAGGTGTTTGATTTAAAACATAAGAATTTCGATGCTATCCTTGGACAAAGCATTCTTACTCCAATCGGTGCTAAGATAGACCTCTTAGAAAAAACAATACAGGTCAATGAAGTAAATATTAAATTTAATGATGGTTGTCCACATAAGGAAATTTTTCAATTAGAAACCGTCCAAATGAATCACTCAGATATAATCAACAATTTAAGAACTGAATATATGAATCCTGAGGAATTCAAATACTTAAAATTAATAGTATCCAAAATAGCGACCTTTTCTATAAAGGAGGAGACAACCTTACTCATATAACTGATGTAAAACACCAGATTATCCCACAACATTCGCACCCAATATACTCAAAAATTTACCGTTTTCCCAAAGTCCACGAGTTAGAAGTGGCATGGAAAAAATATATGAATGAAAAAACAAATCATAACTATAGGGAATTTGTTAAACTGTTTCATTCTTACAAACTAACATTAGATTTCAATTTTAACTGATATCTCATAGATATTAATTCAGAACTAAAGAAAAATCCTAAGTCATTTTGGAAATTTGTTAATTCGAAACGAAAATCGGATCAATTTCCCGTCACTATGTCCTACAAAAATGATTCTACTAATTCTCCGCAATCTATTGCTGATCTTTTTAAAGTATTTTTCTCTAGTTCTTACTCGGAGAAGCTCTTTGAAGTTGACGATACTAAATTCGATCACGTCGCAACCTTATCTGAATTACCAAATATTTTGATTGATTTTTCTGTTCAAAAAATAAAGGAATATTTGAACATATTAAATAATGATTCTTTCCCTGGACCAGACTAAGTACCAGGATTAATTTTAAAAAATTGTTCTGACTCTCTTTCCTTACCATTATCGTTATTATTTAACCGTTCATTCACTTCAGGTATTTTTCCAGAATATTGGAAAAATTCATTTATCCGACCAATTCATAAGAAAGATGCTAAAAATAATGTCTCAAATTATCGTCCAATTGCGAAACTCTCATGTATTCCCAAACTATTTGAACTGATAGTATTTGATTCAATATATGACATTTGCTCTAGTTCCTTAGCAGTTAACCATAACGGATTTATGAAAAAAAAATCTACAGTAGCTAACTTAGTTGAGTCTTGTTCAAGCTTTTTGAATACTATGGAAGCTGGTTCTCAAACTGATATTATTTATACTGAGTAAGGCTTTTGACTTATTACCTCATAGCGTTATTCTTCTAAAGCTCAAAAAACTAGGGTCCCCTGAAACCTTCTTAAAATGGATCAAATCGTTTTTGTCTAAAAGAACTTATAGTGTGATATTGAGATCAAATATATCTGACTCTTTTTGCGCCACCTCAGGTGTACCACAAGGCAGCCATCTAGGTCCATTACTATTCATTATTTCTATTAATGATGTAACTAAAATCATCAAGAATAGTAATGTTGTTATATATGCCGATGATATGAAAATTTATAAAAAAACTTCCTCATCTTATGACTCCACCTTGCTTCAGGAAGATCTAGACTCTTTTTTTAGTTGGTGTAGCTCCAACAACCTACTCCTAAACATTGACAAATGTGCTCTAATTTCCTATTCCCGTAGTTACTCCCCCTTAGTAGTCAACTATAATTTTGATGCTAAACTTATTAAAAGAGTTTCCCACTTTAAAGATTTAGGCATCCTTTTCGATGCTAAACTTTCATTTAAACCACACTTTAATAACATAATCAACAAGGCAAATTCTATGTTAGGGTTCATAAAGAGATGGTCTAAAGAGTTTAACGATCCATATACAATTAAATCATTATTTACAACGCTCGTTCGCCATCACCTTGAATACGCTAGTCCCGTCTGGTCACCTTACTACTTCACTCATATCAACAGAATAGATTCAATTCAAAAAAAATTTCTTAGATTTGCCTTACGTAATCTTCCCTGGTCCAACCCAATAATCCTGCCTCCTTACCAAGATCGCCTCAAACTACATCAATTAAATACTTTGCACTCGAGAAGAGTTGTTGCGGATATTTTATTTATAATTCAACTACTGACTGGCGAAATTGATTCCCAAACTGTAAAAGGCATAATCAATAAACAGATTAATACAAGTACGCGATTTCGTACAGAAAATGTTTTTAACCTTCCTTTTCACAGAATAAATTATGGTAAATTTGAACCCATAAATAGAATGTTAATGGCAGTTAACCAACATAAAAATAGTATAGACTTTTCATTTAGTAAAGTCTCATCAATTTTTTTTTTTTGTGGTTTATATTAATTTATTTCTAAGTTCATATAGTAATTGTTATCAATTCTAATAATTTCATTTTTATTGTAAATATAATTTAAAAATCAAAGTTTAATTGAAAATCTAAATAAAAAAAGAGGAAAAACCAATTAAAAATTAAATTAAAATATATTATTAATTTAAATTGTTAATTAAACTACAATATTGTAAACCGTTTGAACTAAATGGTGAATAAATAAATAAATAAAATAAAAATAAATAAATTACCGCAAATTCATAAAAGATTATGCTGCGGTAGCCAAACCTATGACAACTTATTTGAAAAAGGATAGGAAAATAGACGTAAAAGATCAAAATTATAAATTATCCTTTGAAAAATTAAAGGAACTTATAACTAATTATCCTACTCTGAGGTATCCTGACTTCAAAAAGAAGTTCACATTAACAACTGATGCCTCAAATTTTGCAATTGGCGCCGTCTTGTCTCAAGATGCACATCCAATTTGCTTTTCAAGTCGAACTCTCAATGAACATGAGACTCGGTATTTAACCATAGAAAAGGAGCTTCTGGTAATAGTATGGCCGACGAAGTATTTCCGTCCTTACTTGTATGGCACGAAGTTTACCATCAAGACCGATCACCAACCTCTAATTTGGTTACATTCTCTTAAAGAATTTAATTGTAAGTTACAGCGTTGGAAAATAAGATTGAATGAATACGAGTTCGACATAGAATATGTGAAAGGAAAAGAAAATAGAGTGGCGGATTTTCTTAGTAGGTTAAATACTGATAAACAGGAAATAAATGAAAATGAAATTAAAGAAAACCCTGTCAACGAAAATGATTCTGATATGGCTACAATCCATAGTGCAGTCGAAAATGTGGACGACCACATACCTGTTGTAGACCACATCGTTAATAAATATTTTATGCAAATACACCTTGTCGCAAATAAAGAAGCTGAAACAAAACGTTTACATAATAATTACACTCAAATTTTCATAGAGGAAAACGACCTAAATAATAACAATTACCATAAACGATTTGTTACGTAGAAAGATTAAGAGAGGGTCTATTGGGATCTTCTCAGAGTTAGAAGAAGGTAAATATAACATACTACAACAAAAACTAATAGAAGCAACAATAATAAAGCAACAATAATAAAATGAAGTTTTTCAAATGTACAATTAAAGCTATAGATCTATTAGATGAAAGTAAAACATTGGAGATTATAGAAAAAATCCATTCTGAGTCAAATCACAGAGGGATTATTGAAAATTTTAATGAAATTAGAAAATTATATTTTTACCCCAAAATTAAAGAAATTTTACACAAATATATAAACAATTGTGACATATGCAATCTCGCAAAATATGACCGCAAACCAGTAAAATATAAATTTGAAATAAGCGAAACTCCTGATAGTCCAAATGATATTATTTGTGGAGACATCTTCTATTGTTACAAATTAACATTTTTAACCACCTTCGATAAATTCTCAAAACATCTTATGATTCAACAATTACCCGATAGAAATGCTTTAACTATTATAGATCTCCTAAGAATTCGATTTACCATACTAGGAAGACCAAATAAGTTAGTGTTCGATAACGAATTCAATAATCTCAATATTAAAGATTTCTGTAGAGAAGAAGGTATAGAAGTACATTTTACTTCCCCAAGATCTCATACAGGAAATTCTGATATTGAAAGAGCTCACGGTACTTTAAACGAACACCTCCGAATTTTTGAAGCTCAAAAACTTCAGTTAAATCTGGTAAACAAATTCACTCTACCATTAGCGTTAGGCCAATGGACATACTTAACGGTAAAATTACAAACTTAGAAGAAATAAAAAACCTAATTTATACCAAAAAAGTTAAAAACATAAATAAAATAAACATGACAAGAAAAGAATTTAGAGCACAGAATAAAGATCAAATTATTATAAATAACCCTGACTCTCAACGGTATAAAACCCAACCCAAATATACTAAAATCAAAAGTAAATTAGAGGGAAACAAAATGGTAGATAATAATAATCGAAATATACATCCGACTAGAATTAAAAGAAATTATAAATTCATTACAGACCATCCAACAATCAACAATCACCATCATGAAAATAATCCCACAGTTTTTACTAATAATCTCCTCGTTGAACAAAACTGAAGCAACCTTTACCTTAGAAAAATTGGACACAGGATCTGGTTACACAATGATCCAACAAGAAAATATTTCAATAGTAGCAAGCTATGTTAAACTTCTTCATATAGTCGATTTAGAATAAATTGAATATACAATCAATACGATTGAAAAATATATCAACAGTTCATATAAACCAAGAGAAGATGAAATTATTTTAAAATCCTTGAACGTGCAAATGTCAAAAACTAACTTTAAAACATTAATACCTCACAGCAAGTGTTGGCGGTTCATTCCTTAAATGGGTATTTGGTACAATGGACGAAGAAGATAAAGCTAACTTAGAAAAACATTTAAAAAACATAGACCAAAATAATCATAATTTAATATTAAGTAATAATAACCAAATAAAAATTAACAATGACATTCAAAATAACATTAAAACTTTACAAAAGACTATAAATAAAAATCAAATAACATTAGATAAACTTTCAAATAGCATTTCATCAAATAACCAAAATATTACTAAACAATTACAGTACTTACAAATACTAACCAATATTAACCTTCTAACTCCTGGGTTTCGCTGATGACGTCGATATTATCGGAACATCACGACGAGCAGTCATCGAAGCCTTTACACAGATTGAAGAGGAAGCAGGTAAAGCGGGTCTTCTCATAAATGAGAATAAAACTAAATATATGCTGTCGACAAATAAAATGTCTTCACAACATCATATAGGACACAACATCACTGTCGGCTCTTATAATTTTGAGGTAGTTCAGGAGTTTATCTACCTTGGAACCAACATCAACTCCACCAATAACATCGATGTTGAAGTAAGTCGAAGAATACCCTTGCAAACCGTTGCTACTCCGGTTTGTCGAAACAACTGGGTTCAAAGCTCCTATCCCAAAATACCAAGGCACAATTATACAAATCCTCATCCTTCCGGTGCTGCTATATGGTTCTGAATCGTGGACATTACCAAAAGCAAGCGAGCATGCACTTGGTATCTTTGAGAGAAAAATTCTTCGTCGCATTTATGGTCCTGTGTCTGACGAAGGGGTTTGGAGAAGAAGATACAATGCCGAACTATACCAGCTGCTCAACGACATGGACCTAGCTAAAAAAGTCAGAATAAGACGGCTTCATTGGCTAGGTCAGCGTATAGATTAAAATGCTCCGGCTAGAAAACTCTTCGAATCCAAGCCCCAGGGAACGCGTGGTCGAGGGAGGCTACACCTTCGTTGGAGAGATGAAGTATCGGCAGATATGAAAAAACTTCAAATCACCAACTGGAGAGATTCCGCTCGTGACCGAAATCAGTGGAGGACAATTTTGCGCCAGGCCCAGGACCTTCAAGGTCTGTAGCGCCCAGCAAGTAAGTAAGTATTAACCTTCTAAATGAAGAAATCGAGAAAATCCAAGAGAACGTAGTGTTTGTTAAACATAGTATTATGAGTAGATCTATTCTAACACCAGAAGAAATAGATTTTTACGATATAGATATCCTTAAAATACAATAGATTAAAAGTTCTGTAGTAATCATGAGTAGTAAATTAGTGTTTATAAATTAGTAGTAAATTAGTGTAAAGAAAACGCAATTAAATATAAAATATTCTCAGTGCCAAATTCAAATTTTGAAGAAATTGATATCGAAAATACAGATATCATCTTATTTAGAAAAAAGACATATTATTTTAATCAGCAAAGATATATCAATAAATTAAAATTAACTTCAACATGTATTTCAAATCTTTTTATAAAATCGTACAATAATTGTTCTAAAACTATCGAAAATAATGTAAAAACGGTAGAAATTGATCAAGGAATTGTATTAGTAAAAAATGCGCAAAAGCTTAATTTAACAAATAATTGTAATAACATTTTATACTCATTGAATAAAAATTATATAATATTTTTTTACAATTGCTCTATTGAAATCAATAATTTTAAATATTCAAATAAAAATAAAAAATTCAAGCATAACATTGTATTACCAAATTACATTACAGTAGAAAAAATAAATGTTACTATTAAATTGGAAAACTTTCATATTAAACAAATTGAAAACAATAAAGAAATAAAAGAAATAAATTTTGAAAGAAAATTTAATAACATTGTAATTCAAATAAATTCAATTTTTGTAATAATTATTATTTTAATTTTAATCATTATAATATACTATCAAATAAAAGTAAGGAAAGGAAATCATCAAATAAATAATCCAAATATAATTAAAGTTAAAGATATTGTACAGGAGTACAAAAATCCTAAGGATGAGGGAGTCATATATTCATCTAACGAAACCCTAAATAAGATTATTGTAACAAATTCTCAGAATTGGAATTCATAAATTACATTATCATAATATAATCTCTATTTTTTAAAGATACTTGGTTTATCATAATTACTTTCGTTAACATACGAAATTTATCTTTACTAACAAATACAACTATTTTTCATATCACACAATAAATAACAATTAGGTCTCCTGACCAAACTCAACAAATATCACTTTGTTTTTATTAACCAAATACTTAAACAGCAAACCAAGTTGAACGATTCTATATTAGTACATATTTCATTTCAAAACTGAAATATGAATATTATATTATGAAGTTGTTTTTTTTCATTCCAAATATTTTGTAATTTCGTTTTTTAATTAAGCAAACAAACACTTGACAAATTTAAGTGTCAAAGTACAATAAAAAAATAAATTTAAATAAATATCTTTTTTTCTTTTATGTTGTAATATCGGAAACCGATGTCAAGTATAATATATATTCTATTGTAAGCAAAATTATTATTTTTTAGGCTAAGTAAAGAAAAATAAAAGATGTAATAAATATAATTTTTGTTATTATGTAATCTTAAAATAAAAATAATTTGAAAAATATGTTTAAGACTTTCCTTTGGATACTAACCCATTGATACTAACGGTCAAGTAATATAAAATAAATAAAAATTAAACTAATAAATATTTTTTTACAATAATATTATATATGTTACATAACATTTTTTTAATATGTAATGTACATAATATCATTCTGCTTCTAGGATTATTTATAACACATGTAATAATAAACATAAATAATTATGAGTAGACAATATTTCAACAAAAAAGCAAAGAAAAATGCTAAAGAAATAACCGATCATTTTAGTTCTATATTTTTAATATATATTTATATTAGAAAACGGAAACATAAAGAAAGAACACTGGGAGTCATTGTTAATTTTATTATATGCAGATCCAGAGGAAAACACGATATTATTTAAGTTAAAGAAATTGATTTATCATGTTTTTTGTCTATGATTTTCATTTAGGTGTAGTAAAAATGTTTTTAACATCAAATGATTTTTGATTCCAGAATTAAAGAAACTAATATTATTAAATTATAACGAAACGAAATCGTTAATAAATAGATTGATATCCGAAGTCCTACAAGTTAAGCAACAATTAGGCAATAATTAGGCAACAATTAGGCAGGAAGAATTTTCCTGGCAAATGTTTTAATTTAGTTCTTGCTTTGAAAAGTAAGTATCTATACTATAATAGTTAAATATATGAATAATTTAACATTATTTTATGAAAATATTATAGTTATATACATATTAAAATTCATTTATTTTTAAAGGTGCAGCTCACAAAACGTTTAAAAATGCTACAGATGAAGTAATTGAAATTGTGATCAAACACCAAAGCAACACGCAAACACGCAAAGAATCGAATAATTAAAAGAAAAATTTCGAAAAATAATATCATTTAAATTTTTAATATATGTCCTAACATAAAGAAGTCAAAAATAAAATAATCTTAAATATTTATTTTTAGATATCCAACTTTCGGACTTTAATTTTGATTTTTAAATATAAACTAGATTAAAGAAAATAATTTTATTATATGTATATTATATTATTATATTATTTAATTATGCTTTAAGTTCATTGTACAATTTTCCTTATTTCTAATTTTAATAATTTAGAGCTTATACTAATGTAAAAGCTATATTACACCTATAACTTTTAATTTACTTCGACTAACCTGAACTTTTCTATTAATAATAATTTTAAAAATTAATTAACTAAATTAAAAAATAAAAAAAAGTAAAAAATAAACTACTTCCAACTACAGACCAATCGCCATTACTTCAATTCTTTCCAAAATAATGGAAATCATAATAAACAAAAGGCTATGGAGATACCTAAATAGTTCGCGTATTTTAAATGATCGCCAATACGGCTTTAGAAGCCAACGGTCAACAGGCGATCTTTTAACTTCTCTCTGCGTTAAGCTTAATACCAGCATTCATTGCACCGGTGAATCTGGGGTTGTAGCTCTCGATATCTCAAAAGCCTTTGATCGAGTATGGCATTCTGCTCTTCTGAGGAAAGGTCAGGCTATTGGTTTGGGCAGCCTCTTTTGCAAATGGGTTGAGGACTTTCTCTCGAACCGAAGTATACGTGTCGTTGTCGACAGTTTTATGTCCGACAACTATGTAATAAATGCTGGCGTTCACAAGGTTCTGCCTTATCACCTACCCTTTTCTTGATTTTCATCAACGACCTGTTTGATCTCTTGTAAAATAGATCAACCCGTCCCCACCCTGCGATTTCAAGGAGAAAACTTAGAAAGGTCAGAAAATCTAAATATTTTAGGCATGCGGCTAAATCAAAAAATGCAGTGGAATGAGCATATTTTTGATATAGATAAGAAGGCTGCCAAATGTTTGGGTTTTCTTTCTCGATGTAAAGCCCATTTTTCTCCAAGAGGGATTGGGCAATATCTATAAAGCATATATCCGACCTAAGATGGAGTACAATTCTCACATATGGGCTGGCGCCTCCCTAACTTCACTAGGTTTCCTGGACAAAACCCAAAATCACGATTTACGCCTATTTGGCGACCCTACCGTCCAGTTAACCTTTACTCCTCTTAGCACACGTCGAAATGTTGGAGCTCTCTCCCTTTTTTATAGATATTTTGTTGGAAATGACACTTGTTCTAATGAAATAAAATCACTAATGCCCCCCCTATTACTATTCCGGCGTAACACTAGGGAGGCTTCAAGTGCACATTTCTACACTGTGGAAATACCTAGGCGGTCTGGTTTTGGAAATTCTTTTATTGTAAGAACTGCTAAAATGTGGAACATGCTCCTGTCTCACGTGTTCCCACCGACAAAAATGCTCCATTATACAATTTGCAACTTTTCAAAAAGAACCTCTTCAGGTTCGTCCCCAACTTACCTTCCAATTCTCCTCTATCATCCTTTTTCCCTCCAAATCCTTTTTTTCCTTACCCACACCTACAATAATTTTGTATAAAGGAATCTTTTCCTAGTGTTTGGGTACAAAAAAAAAAAAAAAAAAAAAAATAACCTTAACTATTAATAATAAATAATTATTAAAAATTAAATTTTGATGAATTTTATTGGAAATTATTAGGTCCCTTGAACACATATTATCTTCGTCTAAAAATGCTATTTTTATTCTACTAAACATTCGCATTTCGTTTATATATGAACTTACATTATCTTCGTCTAAAAATTCTATTTTTATTCTACTAAACATTCGCATTTCGATCATATATGAACTCATATTATCTTCTTCTTAAAATTCGCTTTTTATTCTTCTAAACATTCGTATTTTGTTCTTCCCTGGGAAGCTAATGATTCCGAAAACGATTTGAAAACGATTCAATTTACGATTGTTGCGGCGATGTCAACCTTTTCGTAATACTCTTATGCGATTCTCATGATTTGTTGGGTTAAATTAAAACAATAATTTTTTAAATGACTTAGCTTTTTTTTAGCTTTTATTTATTATTATATTTGCCTTAATTAACTTGCCTTGGACTTTATATGTTTGTTTCAATTTGCTTCAATTCAACAAAATACCTATTTCAATAACCATTTAATCAAAGTATATCCATAAAAAGAGTATGAACTCATGTATGTATTCATTTGTTTGCACACAAATTCATATGCAAATTTGATAAACATTGTCAGAAATAGACGATAATAAGAATTTTACGTGAACAAAAAAAGTTGGCTGAAATTAAATAAATAAAGTTTATAATTTTGAAAAAAATTTTCGACAAAAATTTCGTTGAAATATTTAACAATATTATTTTCTAAATTGTATCAACTATGCATAAGATTTTTAGGAGACCTAACTAAAACAGCGTTATCATATTCTTTAAATTCTGTGATTTGTAAATAGATGTTGTCCTCAGTATTATTTTATAATCGTATACCAATATAATAAATATTTAGGTTTACTAATATAATTAATAAAAAATAATAATGTTTGTAACTCCAAATTATTACTGACAAAAATATTAATAATATTTTATATTATTGTAATGTAATTATAATTTAATATTTTTAATAGGTATATACGAAAATAATAATGTTTAAAACGAAAATATTAAAATAATAAAAGATCAGAATTAATCCTCGTATAAGGGAACAAACTAAATTAGAACTAACATTTTTTGCCACCCTGCCTCATATAAATAATGGGAGGACAACACATATAATCAAATGGCACTAAAATTCACTCTAACGCAATTTGGTTATTATTGCTCATACTTCAAATGTGTAATTATATTTACATTAGGACCGTTCCCGTACTTTTCTGGCAAAAACTTGCAAAGGAGAGAAAAGAGAGAAAATAATAAAAAAAAAATAAAAAAAAATAAAAAAAAACATTCTGAAATTAATTTAATTATAAGCAATCATTTTGAATTTCCGGAGGTGTTTTTTTAAAAGAATTGTAATTAAATTTAAACGAAATGGCAGCGGAAGATATAAAAAATACATTATTACTAAGTAGCGATTCGGATTACATTTTTATTACATTTTTTTAGTGAAAGTGAAACTGAAGAGTTAAGGAATGTAATTCTAAAGCAAGTGCTGCTGTTGGCGAACTTATTACATAAAAACAAAAGACATTGCATTCGAAACTACTTGGAAGAAATAGTTCCAGGTTATTGTGAAGAGGAATTTGTAAGACATTTTCGTGTAAGCAAAAATGTTTTCAAATATTATTATACGAAGAACTGCAAACATTTGAAAGTTTTGCAAACCTATGTACAGATAAAAAATGTAGCTCAGAAAAACATATAGCTGTATCTTATGGTTTGCGGGTCATGAGCTGTATGGGTCGTTTGCTGTATTTTATGGTCGGGTTTGCGGGCTGTTATAGAGACTTAGCTGACGGTTTCGATTTATCCTTATCAAGTGCATTTCGTATTATTAAATTAAATTATACATATATTATAATAATAAAGAATTATGAAATTTATCCTCCACTAAATTATATTTTTCATTTTTTTTAATAAATTTCATTTAAAAAACAAAATTTTGCATAATAGACGCGTATGAGAAATTACAAAAGTAAATAAAAACATAACCTAAAAAATACAACAACAACAAAGACAACAACAAAAATTTGAAGTATAAGTTTTTACAAGTTAAAATTTTACTTGCAAAAACTTATTCGAGAGAATGTTGTTGAACTATGTTGAACGAAGTTGAAAACATATGTTTTCTCTCGTTTTTAGAAAAAAATCTCAGTACAGGAACGGTTTCTAGTAAAAACTTGGAAAAACTTGGATAAGTTTTTACAAGATGTGCGTACGGGAACGGTCATATTATTTTTTTATAAAGGGTAAACAAATCCAAAGGAGAATAATGAGAACGCAAAATTATTTTACAATATAAAGCAAAAGGCAAACATCTATTTTGTACCTTTTCTCTCTCATAATAAATTTGGTATACGATAAGTAAATGTAAATCTTACCTCTTTTAACTAATGATATTTTGCTCGGTTTGGTATTTCTTAAAAATTAGGTTTACGCAAAATGGGAGTGTATATTCTTGTTAATATAGATTATAGATATTCTTTGCATTCAACGAAGGTGAAATTTACATATGTGTGTGTACTAATAATGAAATATGGATATTTGATAAAGTTAAAATTTGGTTTCTCTTTAAATTCACTATATTTATTGACATTTCTATGGTGTAAAGAAGCAAAAAAAAAAACAAAAAAGGAATTCAAAATAAATGTGTGCAATACAAATCATTATCATTATGACCGTTCCCATACGCACATCTTGTAAAAACTTATCCAAGTTTTTCCAAGTTTTTACCAGAAACCGTTCCTGTACTGAGAGTTTTTTCTAAAAACATATGTTTTCAACTTCGTTCAACATAGTTCAACAACATTCTCTCGAATAAGTTTTTGCAAGTAAAATTTTAACTTGTAAAAACTTAGGTGGTTATGCTGAAGTCCGAAGCGGAATTTCAGCATTCCAATCCGAATAAAAAAAAATCCGATCCGAATACGAATAAATCGGTATGCTGAAATCCGTTCGACTGCAAATCCTGTACAGAAATCAAAATCAGATGTTTCGGAAGATTTTTTTTTTTTTTCATATTCATTTCAAACATTTTTATTTTAAATTTTTTTTTATTTATTTTGTAAAAAATTTTAATAGATAATGTATATAACATAATGTATATATACAATATGTATATATAAATTAAAAGTAAAAGTTACAACTTTCTTAATTACATATGTAGTATGTATATATATACAAATTAAAATAATAGTAATTTTTTGTTACATCAGAGAAAATTTAAAATTCTCTAAAGAATGTAAAATATATATGTATCGTTTTTAATATATATACATATTATGTTATAATATTAAAAACAATAAAATATATTATTCTTTTGAAGCGCTTTTTTATTCCTAAATAAAAAAAACATTTTTCATAAATGAAAAAAAAATTAACAAAAAAAAAATATTTTCTACTTCTCCTAATATTCTAAATACAAAAATTGTATGCTTTATAATTCATTTCCGAACCATTCTAATACTTCCGAATGAGAAATTCTGTCGTACAATTTTCAAATTATTTTCCGTTCCGACGAACTTCAGCATACATAAATTTTAAAATTTCGGATAAATAATGACATTTGCAGACTGCGGAATACTTACGGACTTCAGCATACCAAATGCGGAATGTAATCGGAATTTAACATTCCGACGAACTTCAGCATAACCACCTTATACTTTAAATTTTTGTTGTTGTTGTATTTTAATGTCTTACAAATTCCTCTTCACAATAATCTGGAACTATTTCTTCCAAATAGTTTCGAATGCAATGTCTTTTGTTTTTATGTAAAAAGTTCTCCAACAGCACTTGCTTTAGAATTACATTCCTTAACTCTTCAGTTTCACTTTCACTAAAAAAATGTAATAAAAATGTAATCCGAATCGCTACTTAGTAATATATATTTTTTATAGCTTCCGCTGCCATTTCGTTTAAATTTAATTACAATTCTTTAAAAAAAAACACCTCCGGAAATTCAAAATGATTGTTTATAATTAAATTAATTTCAGAATGTCAGATTGCATGTAAGTTGTTTGACAGCTGCAAGTTTTTACAAGAATTGCGTTCCAGTACTTTTACATGCAGATGAGAGTTTTTTAACTTGTTTTTTTTTCTCTCTCTTTTCTCTCATTTGCAAGTTTTTGCCAGAAAAGTACGGGAACGGTCCTATTATTTTGCAATCATTTTCTATTATTATTCAATTTCAATTATTTTCAATCATCATTTTCATTATATTTTTTTTGTGTTTTTAATTTGGTTTCTTTTATTATTTCTCTTTCTCTCACTAAGTATATATAAATGTACGTACATGTGTCATATAGGGCTTGCATTTGTTACATACATAATCATATGGCTTAGTTTAATTGAAAATAAAATGCAAACATTATTTATGGAAGAAAACAAAATTTGAACCTATCAGTTATCTATATTCTATCCCTCAGTTAGAAATTACTGTTCTCGAATGTAAAAAAAATTTAATTTCGATTTATGCATGTATATGCCAATTTATGCTTAGGCAGCGTTTACACGTCGGACAAAATCGTATTTTATCGTAGATAAAGTCGGATGAGTGTTTATATTTCAGACTTTTTCTCAGATTTAATCTACGATTTTACGTCAAATATTTTTTGTATTTAACAGGGTTTCTTTTTATAAAGTGCGTAATTTTTTATTGGTGAAAATTTTTTAATACGTAAACTCAAAGGTATCTAATCAAAAATCTCCAAAAATTTTTAAAAATATACATATTTTTATAAAATTTGTTATAGTAATATAAAATATAATTACACATTTGAAGTATGAGCAATAATAACCAAATTGCGTTAGACTGAATTTTAGTGCCATTTGATGATATGTGTTGTTCTTTGAAAATATATTATTTTTCATTAAAAAAATATTTTCACTAAAAAGTCGAAAATAAAATAAGGAAAAAAAAATTTTTTTAAGAAATATTTGCCTTCAATTTAAGCGTACTAAAACTACAAAAATAAACTTTAGAATCGCAGCTTGATATAATGTTTTCATAGCAAGTTATGATTGTAATTACGGAAAAAGCAAATTAGCCGAACTTTTTACCAAATCTCTTAATCTTATCTCAAGACTTCCTAGAATTTCGTTTTCAATTTCTATTTTCAGCTATTTTAAAAAAAAATTTAAAAAAAAACAATACATTTTCTTTTAGTTTGTGATATAAAAACTTAAATTAAAACTTAACAACTAACTTAACTACTTAACCTACAATAACCCTAAAGTGTAAAAGTTACTAAATTCTGTTTAATTTTTTAACCACCAATAATCTCTGTAATCAAACATATCTTTAATAGGAATATGAGTATCGAACTTTAAGCTACCGATGTCAATATCACTTGGTTCATAATCTATTTTAGTGCACGTAGCCCGTCTACTATAGTGAAATAGTATTGGGACATGGCTTTGGTTTTGAATGAAACCTTCTTTATCTAGATATATAAAATGTTCAGGTGCTATAAACCCTGATTTTAATGTTCTTTTTATATACTCCTCATTATGGTAGAATATATGAGATATTAAACCATTTTCAGGAGTTTTAATTACTCTATCAAAATGTTTGCGAATCAACTTAATTATAAAATTATCGATTCTTTTTAATTTTGACTTTTTGTATATGTATTTGTTTGAGTAAAAATGTACGTAATTTATTTCCGGTTTTCTACTTTCATTAATACACACTCTTAAACATTTTCTCTCAAATTTCCTAATTTTTTTCCATTAGGCTAGCACTTATGTTGTACCAGATAGGTTCTGCATAAGTGAGTATGGGTCTAATAAAAGCTTGATAGCTAATGGTTTTCCCTCTGGTGTTTAGTCTTCTATTATAAAATAATTTTTGACACGCCATAAGGCCCTTAGTGCCTTTAGATAATGTTTCCTTGATTTGTTGGGAATAATTTAAGTTATACTTTAAATGAACTTCTAGGTATTTAACTGATTTTTTGTTTGGTAAAATTTCATTTGTAGGACTTTTAATGTTAAACTTCCTCCAATGTTTTTTCAAATTATAATTAAGATTCTTGTAGGTATTTCGAAAGAGGTGGGAAGAGGAACACATTTGTTGTAATTTATTTTTAACAGCCAGGCTTTACAATAATCAATTACAACATTAAACATTTTTTGAGCAGTTATGTTAATATTTTCTATTCTACTATCACTAGCGTACATTATTACATCATCAGCAAAGGCTAATGAGAAATTTTCGCCTTTGAATGCATTCAAAAGTTCTAATAATTCATTAATATATAATGAAAATAAGATAGGTGAATTAACCGTGCCTTGCTGAGACCATTTTCGATGTTATGTATTTTAACACATGTTTTCGTATCATTAGATGAAATGTAGAATTTATTGTCCGATACCACATCATGAATCATATTAATAAGTTGGTTAGGGAATTTATATTTGTATAGTTTATAAACAAGTCCGTCTAACCATATACTGTTAAATGTTTTTCTCAAGGTCAATGAGACATGCTCCGGTAGCATTTTTCTTATTATTATTCACTTAATTCAGAAGAAGTTGGATAATGCATGAAGAAAAACCATTCCTGATTCCAATTAGTCTCACTACTGAAATTGAGATTAACTTTATAGACTCACTTAATGCAAATTACTTACAACAAATCTTCTCTATATCTAATTTTAAAGCTCGTCAACTTGACCTTATCCTTACTTCTGATTGGATCAATCTAATAAATATCGACTGTGTTGAACCACTCTTAAGTACTGATCCTTATCATCCTCTCATTTGGCTTACATATTGCGTCAATGCTCCCAAAATTGTAGAAAATAACTTCCTACCGATACAACTTTGGTCACGGCAAATATAGATGGGCTTAATGATTATTTTAAATCACACGATTTTCCATCTATTCTGGGAAATTATGATTTAGAAGTAATGATCACCAATTCTTATGAAATCATTAAAACAGGACTGCAATATGTTCCGTTAAGTAAAAATAAAGACATCAGTGCTTGTCCGCCATGGTTTAACGGTTATCTTAAAGAACTTGGAAATAAGAAAAATAAAGCATGGCGTAAATATTTAAAATTCAACAGTAACGCAAATTATTGTAATTTTAAATACCTATCCGATGAGTTTAAAGCAACATCACAAGTTCTGTATATTAGTAAAGTATCATCTGATATCATCACAAATCCTAAAGTGTTTTGGAATTATGTCAAATCAAAACGAAAAAACAATTTCCCACATTTATGAAATTTAATGGTAAATCTAGTAGTGACGCAAAAAAATTCAAATTCCTTGCTAGGCTTTATAAAGCATTGGTCTAAAGAATCCTCTGATCCCTATATTTTAAAGGCTCTGTACACAACATTGATTCGATCTAACTTGGAGTATGTAGACAGGTATGGTCTCCATTGTATGATGTTCATATACGAAGAATCGAAATCATTCAAAAGAAGTTTTTAAGATTTGCACTACGTAATCTTCCTTGGGAAGATCCGATTCGACTGCCACCTTACGAATATCATCTAAATTTAATGCATCTGTTCACACTGCAGAAAAGAAGGGAAATTGCTGATGTAACATTTGTTGTTGAAATTGTTAAAGGTAACCGTCATTTAGTATTTAAGAACTTATGTTAAGAATTTAATAAATAAAATGATGATTAGTTATATATATAAATTATGTAACTTTTTTATTTTATTTTTTGTAACTTTTTAAAATTTGTAAATTTCTAAATTTGTAACGTACATTTAAGTAAATATTATCTGTAACTGCTAGATTTAAGCTTGAAATAAATAAATATATATAAAAAATATTACCAAATATTAAAAATGCATTAATGTGAAACTTTTTTCTCCACTTGCTTGGATAAATCGGCCATATCAATTTCTGTTATGAATGTGGCAATTCGTAATTGATTGTACAAATTCTTATTAGTAATTGATCCACGATAGTAAACGTAATTTTTGAGAAAAAAGATTCGCATAGTACGGTACTACGCAAAGCACTTATTATTTTCGCAGCGAATTTTCTTATATTTCGATATTTGTAATTTTGAATAAATATTGCATAAAACTGTACTTTATCATCTGTTTCAAGAAAGATGGTTTTTAATTTAGGAACATTGGAGATCAATTAATTCCATTTGCAAAGTAGATGGTTCTGTGCTGGGTGATGGGATTAACATTGAATGGTGAGGATTGACATTGACTGGAAGCAATTTCATTGTTTTGCTAGATTTAAGTTTTTTTGTGGACTTGCCTGGTCGCCTCAGTAGCTTAAATTCAAAACTTAAGGGTGAACCAAAGCTAGTTGCTGAAAGTTCTGGTGAAATTAAATCTTTTATGTTCTAATTACATTTGCAGGAAAATCCATTAAGGAATGGCGATGCGCCTCATTTAAAAATAATAGTTTATCGGTACAAAAGCTGTTTCTGATTTTGCATTTTTAGGAGGAAACAAAAATGAATACATATCATGTTTTATTCATACCATCAATATAGAATTATCTCGCAATTAGCCGCGGGTTGGCCAAGCTCGAATTAAAAAGAAGGAAGAATATTATTAAAAAAAATTGTTGTTGGAATTGTAAAAATGTAAAAAATGTATAGCCTTTAAATTTAAAGCCTTTTTTATATTGGGAATATTTTATAAATATTTATAAATTATTTTGTGAGCCCAAAATTATCTTTCAATGAACCGCGGGTCTGCCAGTCCCGAATTAAAAAGAAGAAAGAATATTTCATAAACATTATTTAAAAATTTTGTTGTTGGAATTGTAAACATATAAAAAAAAAATCAGTTTCTTATTATAGAAAGTATAAATAAAATAAAAATTAAAGTAAAATTTAAAATAAGTAAAAACAAAAAAAAAATTTAAAGGCTGAAATACACGTGCAGAATTATGCATGCATCGCAGCAAAAATAAATTAGAATGTAATTCTGTACGCAGTGCGTTTGATGCAAGATATCTCTATTTCTAATGTTTGCTGCGCAGCGGCAGAGTTATGAATGCAAAAGATTGGGTTCGTTCAGTAGCATTAACCGGTAGATCTGGAATCCATTTTGGATCCATGTACTATAAATCTGGCCACTGAACGCAATTCACCACAAAAATTTACCGCAATACTAGCGCCATCACCGGAAAATATAATGAGTACTTTTAAAAATAAATTAAATTTGAATGGAATAATATTTATTATCATAAATATAATTTATTTTTTATAACTCTTAATTTAAGTTTTATGTACATAAATCTTCCTTAAGAATTTAAATTTTCACACTAATTCAAAAAATAGTGGCGATTTAAATTTAAAAACTTTCATAAAAAATATAAACATTTAATTTTTCTTACGGTAGATGTCACAACACTCAACATAAAAATTGTTGTTGTTGTTTTTACATATAAAAAGTCAGATCCATGAAATGTATCTAGAATTTTTTCAGATCCATTTTCATTAACCGCGATACATTAACCGGTACATTTACCACACCGTTCAGTAAACAGATCCATGGATCTGTGGATTTCAGATCCAATGGTTAATTTCACTGAACGCTACCATTGTAAAAATTAATCAAAAAATTGTGACTGACAAACGTCATCAATATATTTACTTGTTATTGTAGTATCACAGATAAAAATTTATATACAGATCTCTTAAGGCTGGAAAAGTTGCGAAAGTTGAAGTTGCGAAAAACATCAAATCCTGTGCGAATTACCTGTACACCTGTGCGAATAGAATAAATAAGGCGATTTTAGATTTCTTTCTTCAGTCGAGTACAAAACACTGAAAAAGTTTGCAACTAATAGACGAAATACGCGTATCTGTATGAAAAGCATATCAGTAAAGTTAAAAGGAAAATAGTCGACTATTTTCACTATTATTTAATTTGATATTTTTTTGTATAAAGGAAAAATTTTACATTTTACATTAAATTTAAAATTTACATTAAATTCTTTTACATTTTTATTATGATTTTTTATAAGAGTAAAATTGTGACTTTATAATATATTATAACTTAATAAGGAAACTTTTATCTGATTTATCACAGCACTCGTAATCAAAATCACTTTTCAATTTACCAAATATTTTACATTCCAAATTTTTTTCGCAAAAATGTCGTTGTAATATTTAAAATTATTTTCTAAATTATATAAACTATTCATAAAATTTTTAGGAGACCTAACTAAAACAGCGTTATCATATTCTTTAAATTCTGTGAATTGTAAATAGATGTTGTCCTCAATATTAGGTGGTTATGCTGAAGTCCGAAGCGGAATTTCTCCGAAAAAAAATTCCGATCCGAATACGAAAAAATCGGTATGCTAAAGTCCCTTCGACTTCAAAGTCTGTGCAGAAATCAAAATCATATGTTTCGGAAGATTTTTTTTTTGTTTTCATATTCATTTCAACCATTTTTATTTTCAATTTTTTTTTTTATTTATTTTGTAAAAAATTTTTAATAGATAATGTATATGACATAATGTATATATACAATATGCATACATAAATTTAAAATTAAAAGTTACAACTTTCTGAATTACATAATATGTAGTATGTATATATATACAAATTAAAATAATAGTAATTTTTTGTTACATCAGAGAAAATTTAAGGTGGTTATACTGAAGTTCGTCGGAATGTGAAATTCCGATAACATTCCGCATTTGGTATGCTGAAGTCCGTAAGTATTCCGCAGTCTGCAAATGTCATTATTTATCCGAAATTTTTAAATTTATGTATGCTCAAGTTCGTCGGAACGGAAAATAATTTGAAAATTGTACGCCGGAATTTCTCATTCGGAAGTATTAGAATGGTTCGGAAATGAATTATAAAGCATACAATTTTTGTATTTAGAATATTAGGAGAAGTGGAAAATGTAATATTTTTTTTTCAATTTATTTTTCATTTATGAAAAATATTTTTTTTTATTTAGGAATAAAAAAGCGCTTCAAAAGAATAATATATTTTATTGTTTTTAATATTATAGCATAATATATATATATATTAAAAACGAAACATATATATTTTACATTCTTTAGAGAATTTTAAATTTTCTCTGATGTAACAAAAAATTACTATTATTTTAATTTGTATATATATACATACTACATATGTAATTGAGAAAGTTACAACTCTTTTACTTTTAATTTATGTATGCATATTGTATATATACATTATGTCATATACATTATCTATTAAAAATTTTTTACAAAATAAATAAAAAAAAATTGAAAATAAAAATGTTTGAAATGAATATGAAAACAAAAAAAAAATCTTCCGAAACATATGATTTTGATTTCTGCACAGACTTTGCAGTCGAAGGGACTTCAGCATACCAATTCTTTCGTATTCGGATCGGACTTTTTTTTCGGAGAAATTCCGCTTCGGACTTCATCACAACCACCTAAAATTCTCTAAAGAATGTAAAATATATATGTATCGTTTTTAATATATATACATATTATGTTATAATATTAAAAACAATAAAATATATTATTCTTTTGAAGCGTTTTTTTATTCCTAAATAAAAAAAAAATATTTTTCATAAATGAAAGAAAAATTGAAAAAAAAACTATTATTACATTTTCTACTTCTCCTAATATTCTAAATACAAAAATTGTATGCTTCATAATTCATTTCCGAACCATTCTAATACTTCCGACGAACTTCAGCATAACCACCTTAATTTCTAAGGTGCAGTTATGATGTGCTCTATATTTTCTCAATAATTTTCTTTCTCAATAAATTTGGTATACGAACGATAAGAAAAGGCGTGTTCGTAGTTGCACTAAAACATGCGTCGGTGTCTTGCAGATTTTTTTCTCTGTCACTATGAACAGAAAAACTTGCGCAGGCGCGCAAAAAATTGTTTAGCAGTCATTCTTAGTTTTTAGAAGCAGCACATGCACAATTCGTTTTCATAGTCATATTATATTATTTATATTTATAAATATATTATTATATATTTTTATATATATTTAATATATTTTAATATATTTTAATATATAAGTAATATATATATTAAAATATATTAAATATTTAAAATAAAATATATTTAAAAAAATATTTATGAAATATATTTAAAAAATATATATAAAATATATTAAAATATATTAAATATATATAAAAATATATAATAATATATTTATAAATAATATAATATGACTATAAAAACGAATTGTGCATGTGCTGCTTCTAAGAACTAAGAATGACTGCTAAACAATTTTTTGCGCGCCTGCGCAAGTTTTTCTGTTCATAGTGACAGAGAAAAAAATCTGCAAGACACCGACGCATGTTTTACTGGAACTACGAACACGCCTTTTCTTATCGTTCGTATACCAAATTTATTGAGAGAGAAAATTATTGAGAAAATATAGAGCACATCATAACTGCACCTTAGAAATTAAGGTGGTTATGCTGAAGTTCGTCGGAAGTATTAGAATGGTTCGGAAATGAATTATGAAGCATACAATTTTTGTATTTAGAATATTAGGAGAAGTAGAAAATGTAATAATAGTGTTTTTTCAATTTTTCTTTCATTTATGAAAAATATTTTTTTTTATTTAGGAATAAAAAAACGCTTCAAAAGAATAATATATTTTATTGTTTTTAATATTATAACATAATATGTATATATATTAAAAACGATACATATATATTTTACATTCTTTAGAGAATTTTAGGTGGTTGTGATGAAGTCCGAAGCGGAATTTCTCCGAAAAAAAATTCCGATCCGAATACGAAAGAATTGGTATGCTGAAGTCCCTTCGACTGCAAAGTCTGTGCAGAAATCAAAATCATATGTTTCGGAAGATTTTTTTTTTTGTTTTCATATTCATTTCAAACATTTTTATTTTCA
Source organism: Argyra leucocephala (assembly GCA_963942445.1). Lineage (NCBI taxonomy): Eukaryota > Metazoa > Arthropoda > Insecta > Diptera > Dolichopodidae > Argyra > Argyra leucocephala. The sequence continues at coordinate 101,792,011 of OZ012678.1, forward strand.
ATTTTTTTTTATTTATTTTGTAAAAAATTTTTAATAGATAATGTATATGACATAATGTATATATACAATATGCATACATAAATTAAAAGTAAAAGAGTTGTAACTTTCTCAATTACATATGTAGTATGTATATATATACAAATTAAAATAATAGTAATTTTTTGTTACATCAGAGAAAATTTAAAATTCTCTAAAGAATGTAAAATATATATGTATCATTTTTAATATATATATATATTATGCTATAATATTAAAAACAATAAAATATATTATTCTTTTGAAGCGCTTTTTTATTCCTAAATAAAAAAAAATATTTTTCATAAATGAAAAAAAAATTGAAAAAAAAAATATTACATTTTCCACTTCTCCTAATATTCTAAATACAAAAATTGTATGCTTTATAATTCATTTCCGAACCATTCTAATACTTCCGAATGAGAAATTCCGGCGTACAATTTTCAAATTATTTTCCGTTCCGACGAACTTGAGCATACATAAATTTAAAAATTTCGGATAAATAATGACATTTGCAGACTGCGGAATACTTACGGACTTCAGCATACCAAATGCGGAATGTTATCGGAATTTCACATTCCGACGAACTTCAGCATAACCACCTTAAATTTTCTCTGATGTAACAAAAAATTACTATTATTTTAATTTGTATATATATACATACTACATATTATGTAATTGAGAAAGTTGCAACTTTTAATTTTAAATTTATGTATGCATATTGTATATATACATTATGTCATATACATTATCTATTAAAAATTTTTTACAAAATAAATAAAAAAAAAATTGAAAATAAAAATGGTTGAAATGAATATGAAAACAAAAAAAAAAATCTTCCGAAACATATGATTTTGATTTCTGCACAGACTTTGCAGTCGAAGGGACTTTAGCATACCGATTTTTTCGTATTCGGATCGGAATTTTTTTTCGGAGAAATTCCGCTTCGGACTTCAGCATAACCACCTAATATTGAGGACAACATCTATTTACAATTCACAGAATTTAAAGAATATGATAACGCCGTTTTAGTTAGGCCTCCTAAGAATTTTATGAATAGTTTATATAATTTAGAAAATAATTTTAAATATTACAACGACATTTTTGCGAAAAAAATTTGGAATGTAAAATATTTGGTAAATTGAAAAGTGATTTTGATTACGAGTGCTGTGATAAATCAGATAAAAGTTTTTTTATTAAGTTATAATATATTATAAAGTCACAATTTTACTCTTATAAAAAATCATAATAAAAATGTAAAAGAATTTAATGTAAATTTTAAAAAACTTTTATAACATAAAAATATATGTGTAAATAAATGTAATATAACCAAAAAATACTCTTCGTTTTTTTCCTTCGAACAATTTTTTTTCCTTTATATAAAAAAATATCAAATTAAATAATAGTGAAAATAGTCGACTATTTTGCTTTTAATTTTACTGATATGCTTTTCATACAGATACGCGTATTTCGTCTATTAGTTGCAAACTTTTTCAGTGTTTTGTACTCGACTGAAGAAAGAAATCTAAAATCGCCTTATTTATTCTATTCGCACAGGTGTACAGGTAATTCGCACAGGATTTGATGTTTTTCGCAACTTCAACTTTCGCAACTTTTCCAGCCTTAAGAGATCTGTATATAAATTTTTATCTGTGATACTACAATAACAAGTAAATATATTGATGACGTTTGTCAGTCACAATTTTTTGATTAATTTTTACAATGGTAGCGTTCAGTGAAATTAACCATTGGATCTGAAATCCACAGATCCATGGATCTGTTTACTGAACGGTGTGGTAAATGTACCGGTTAATGTATCGCGGTTAATGAAAATGGATCTGAAAAAATTCTAGATACATTTCATGGATCTGACTTTTTATATGTAAAAACAACAACAACAATTTTTATGTTGAGTGTTGTGACATCTACCGTAAGAAAAATTAAATGTTTATATTTTTTATGAAAGTTTTTAAATTTAAATCGCCACTATTTTTTGAATTAGTGTGAAAATTTAAATTCTTAAGGAAGATTTATGTACATAAAACTTAAATTAAGAGTTATAAAAAATAAATTATATTTATGATAATAAATATTATTCCATTCAAATTTAATTTATTTTTAAAAGTACTCATTATATTTTCCGGTGATGGCGCTAGTATTGCGGTAAATTTTTGTGGTGAATTGCGTTCAGTGGCCAGATTTATAGTACATGGATCCAAAAGGGATTCCAGATCTACCGGTTAATGCTACTGAACGAACCCAATCTTTTACATTCATAACTCTGCCGCTGCGCAGCAAACATTAGAAATAGAGATATCTTGCATCAAACGCACTGCGTACAGAATTACATTCTAATTTATTTTTGCTGCGATGCATGCATAATTCTGCACGTGTATTTCAGCCTTTAAATTTTTTTTTTGTTTTTACTTATTTTAAATTTTACTTTAATTTTTATTTTATTTATACTTTCTATAATAAGAAACTGATTTTTTTTTATATGTTTACAATTCCAACAACAAAATTTTTAAATAATGTTTATGAAATATTCTTTCTTCTTTTTAATTCGGGACTGGCAGACCCGCGGTTCATTGAAAGATAATTTTGGGCTCACAAAATAATTTATAAATATTTATAAAATATTTTTAATATAAAAAAGGCTTTAAATTTAAAGGCTATACATTTTTTACATTTTTACAATTCCAACAACAATTTTTTTTAATAATATTCTTCCTTCTTTTTAATTCGAGCTTGGCCAACCCGCGGCTAATTGCCTCCTAAAAATTCAAAATCAGAAACAGCTTTTGTCGGTCTTCTAACTATTAGTTTTAAATGAGGCGCATCGCCATTCCTTAATGGATTTTCCTGCAAATGTAATTGGAGCATAAAAAATTTAATTTCACCAGAACTTTCAGCAACTAGCTTTGGTTCACCCTTAAGTTTTGAATTTAAGCTACTGAGGCGACCAGTCAAGTCCACAAGAAAACATAAATCTAGCAAAACAATGAAATTGCTTCCATTCAATGTCAATCCTCACCATTCAATGTTAATCCCATCACCCAGCACAGAACCATCTACTTTGCAAATGGAATTAATTGATCTCCAATGTTCCCAAATTAAAAACCATCTTTCTTGAAACAGATGATAAAGTACAGTTTTATGCAATATTTATTCAAAATTACAAATATCGAAATATAAGAAAATTCGCTGCGAAAATAATAAGTGCTTTGCATAGTACCGTACTATGCGAATCTTTTTCTCAAAAATTACGTTTACTATCGTGGATCAATTACTAATAAGAATTTGTACAATCAATTACGAATTGCCACATTCATAACAGAAATTGATATGGCCGATTTATCCAAGCAAGTGGAGAAAAAAGTTTCACATTAATGCATTTTTAATATTTGGTAATATTTTTTATATATATTTATTTATTTCAAACTTAAATCTGGAAGTTACAGATAATATTTACTTAAATGTACGTTACAAATTTTAAAAAGTTACAAAAAATAAAATAAAAAAGTTACATAATTTATATATATAACTAATCATCATTTTATTTATTAAATTCTTAACATAAGTTCTTAAATACTAAATGACGGTTACCTTTAACAATTTCAACAACAAAGGTTACATCAGCAATTTCCCTTCTTTTCTGCAGTGTGAACAGATGCATTAAATTTAGATGATATTCGTAAGGTGGTAGTCGAATCGGATCTTCCCAAGGAAGATTACGTAGTGCAAATCTTAAAAACTTCTTTTGAATGATTTCGATTCTTCGTATATGAACATCATACAATGGAGACCATACCTGTCTAGCATACTCCAAGTTAGATCGAATCAATGTTGTGTACAGAGCCTTTAAAATATAGGGATCAGAGGATTCTTTAGACCAATGCTTTATAAAGCCTAGCAAGGAATTTGAATTTTTTTGTGTCACTACTAGATTTACCATTAAATTTCATAAATGTGGGAAATTGTTTTTTCGTTTTGATTTGACATAGTTCCAAAACACTTTAGGATTTGTGATGATATCAGATGATACTTTACTAATATACAGAACTTGTGATGTTGCTTTAAACTCATCGGATAGGTATTTAAAATTACAATAATTTGCGTTACTGTTGAATTTTAAATATTTACGCCATGCTTTATTTTTCTTATTTCCAAGTTCTTTAAGATAACCGTTAAACCATGGCGGACAAGCACTGATGTCTTTATTTTTACTTAACGGAACATATTGCAGTCCTTTTTTAATGATTTCATAAGAATTGGTGATCATTACTTCTAAATCATAATTTCCCAGAATAGATGGAAAATCGTGTGATTTAAAATAATCATTAAGCCCATCTATATTTGCCGTGACCAAAGTTGTATCGGTAGGAAATTATTTTCTACAATTTTGGGAGCATTGACGCAATATGTAAGGCAAATGAGAGGATGATAAGGATCAGTATTTAAGAGTGATTCAACACAGTCGATATTTTTTAGATTGATCCAATCAGGAGTAAGGATAAGGTCAAATTGACGAGCTTTAAAATTAGATATAGAGAAGATTTGTTGTAAGTAATTTACATTAAGTGAGTCTATAAAGTTAATCTCAATTTCAGTAGTGAGACTAATTGGAATCAGGAATGGTTCTTCTTCATGCATTATCCAACTTCTTCTGAATTAAGTGAATAATAATAAGAAAAATGCTACCGGAGCATGTCTCATTGACCTTGAGAAAAACATTTAATAGTATATGGTTAGACGGACTTGTTTACAAACTATACAAATATAAATTCCCTAACCAACTTATTAATATGATTCATGATGTGATATCGGACAATAAATTCTACATTTCATCTAATGATACGAAAACATGTGCTAAAATACATAACATCGAAAATGGTTTCAGCGCCTGCTTTTTATCTGCGCAGAATTTTTGATAATATGCAACTACGAACAAAAAATCTTTTTTGTTGCGCAGGCGCAACTACTACAAACACGCCTTAAATGTAAATTTGACCTCTTTTAACTAACTATATCTAGCTGGTTTTGGAGTTTGTTAAAAATTCCATTAAGTTTACGTAAACTGGGAGTGCATATTCTTGTCAATAGATATTCTTTGATAATAACTAAAATCAAAATAAAATTTTTTTTTTTAGTCTTCTGAATAAAAATAAAAGTTCTTCTGATAAAAATCTTAGTTTTTCTGATAAAAATAATAGTATTAAAAAAAACACACTAATAAAACTACCACCGTACAAAATAAAAATATAAATATTTCAGATAAATGTTGTAATAATAGTAAAAAAAATAACACCATAAACACTTTAAAAAACAGTAATATTAATATTAATAACAATCACAATTTTAAAAACAACAACGACAACACTAAAAACATTAGTAAATATAATAGAAGGAGTAACAATAAACATAATAACTCAAGTAAACATATAACCACCACAAATACTGATCATAAAAAAACTTCAAATTCCACATACAAAGTTCCCAAAATTCTAAAAATACTAGAATTAACCCAGCCCCTGTTTCTAACCTCAATATCCACTGTGACCCATTCACTCCTAATAAGTTAAATAACTCCACAAATAACTATAGTAACTTCGTTCACTCTCACACTTTAAATCCTCATATAAAAAAAAATTATGCAATTAGCACTCCAAATGAGAACACTTTATTTGTAACTTCTACGCGACCCTATACTGCTGTACAACCTCGTTCAACAAACAATGTAAAAACGACAGCCTCCTCAATTACAGCTCCCGAAACTTCATCTCCTGTGCTTACTTCACTTCCTACCCCGCAGCCCCAGTCAATTCCTTCTCTATATGACCCTTTGATTCCCCCTGTTGTGAAAATTACTAAAAACTCCGTTGAAAGTGATAATGGTCGCTATGTTCTCCCGCGTCTTAGGGACACTATAAATTACTAGAAAATGTGAGATTATATTTGGCTTATCTCCATGATAAACCGGACTCAATCTGCGTAGAGGGTAAGACTAACACTTCTCTTCGTATATTGATCCAACGAGATTACTAGATTACTAGAAAATGTGAGATTATATTTGGCTTATCTCCATGATAAACCGGACTCAATCTGCGTAGAGGGTAAGACTAACACTTCTCTTCGTATATTGATCCAACGAGAAGGAGATCGAATTGGAAGCGCTAACAAATATTTACATGAGTTTTCATAAAAGCTTTGGTGTACCACCTAATAAAGTTATGTCGGATCTCACGTCATATGAAACTCACGTATCCTCTAAAAGAATTAGTCACTTACCCACACAATCTGATTATGATAAAGTCCTTGAAGGTGCCCCCCCCCCCCCCCCTCCAATGTAAACTTAATAAACTTTTCCATCTATTATCAAAACATTTGAGGTCTAAGGACTAAAACAAGAAACACTTATATTAATTCTACTGTACTTGACTCGTAGGAACTGAAACTTGGCTTGCTCCATCCATTAATGATCTGGAAATTTTCGATTCGTCTTTTACAGTTTTTAGAAAAGATAGGTACAGTCAAATTCAAATAGATAGTAATATAGTAATACCCCAAAAGGAGGTGGTGTTTTAATTGCAATAAAAAAACATATCTGCGCAAGTAAAATTTCTTTTTAGAGTTTGACGATCTTGAAATTGTCGTGGTTAAAGTAGTGTTTCAATTCAAAAATATCTATATAACTAATTGTTACATTCCTCCTAACTCCAATATTGATGTACATGACAGATTCAATAAGGCTTTTGATGCTGTATCTAACAGTTATAATTCTGTTGATGAAATACTTATTTTAGGTGATTTTAATCTACCCAATATAAGATGGATTTCCCATGACGAAGAATCATTTTTGATTTCAACTAACCTAGTTAGTGAACTTGAATGTACATTTATTGACTCTCTCAATATTAATAATTAACAAGTTTCTCCTATATGTAATTTTCAAGAAAGACAACTCGACCTGATCTTCAGCTCAGATTGGAATAATGTAACGATGTTGGATTATCCTTTTATCATCCTCCTATATGTTTCTCTCTATGTACTAATGCTCCTCCTCATCCCGAAGAAGCGCACAGTTTCCGTTTTGTATTTAATAGGGCTAATTTCAATGATATCAATAACTTTTTTATTAATTATGATTTCATTTCTTTATTTGGAAATAAAGAAATTGAAGATATGACTAAAAAGTTTTACGATTTAATGTTTTAGGCATTTTGACTCTATATTCCAATTATTAAAATTAAAGATCCTAATTCAATTAAATAGAAAGAAAAACGCATAATTCCTTTTATTTTACTAAAATCTTTATTTGGCTATTTTACAAATATCGATATTTCGGGAATAATATGTTGCCTTCTTCAGTGTATTAGCGCAATTATTAAATAAAAATAAATAAAAAATTACGCCAATACACTGAAGAAAGCAACATATTATTGCCGAAATGTAGATATTTGTAAAATAGACAAATAAAAATTGTAGTAAAATAAAAGGAATTATGCGTTTTTCTTTCTTTTTAATTTAAGAATTTTACTACAAACAAAAAACTAAATTTGAATATATCCTAATTCAAGCCCGCTTTGGTTCACTAAGGATATTAGGAAGTTAAAAAATAAAAAACCAAGGCATGGCAGAGATACATGAAAACCAAGAATCTAACAGATTACCATTCATTCAACTATTTTTTCTTTCTGTTCAAACAATCTGTTAAACAAAGCTATAATAACTATGTTCACAACATTTCTTTGGCACTCGTTAACAATCCTTGAGTCAATCCTTAACAATCCTCCTCCTAACAATCCCTTAACAATCCCTGATCCAAAGCCTTCTGGAAATTTATTAACTCAAAAAGGAAAAGCGATGAGTACCCAGTTTTCATGAAATTCAATGGAAACAAAGTAATAACGCTAAAAGCATTTCTCAATTCTTTTGTGAATTTTTCTCCGCTTCTTACTCTAAAACAGTTTTCAGGGCTGATGAAACAAAGTTCTCCCACGTGGATGCCTATCCAAAAACTACTTTTAGAGATCTTACTATTGATGGTCTTGTGAAGAAATATCTGATTAACCTGGGGAACAATATATTTCCTGGACCTGATGGCGTTCCTGAACTAGTTCTAAAGAAATGCTCAGATGCCTTGGCTGCTCCACTTTCTATCATATTTAATACTTCTATCACATCTATTTGGAAAAAAGATTTTATTAAACCTACACATAAAAAAATGCAAAGCATGAGATAAACAATTATAGGCCAATTTCCAAACTTTCCACTATTCATAAAGTTTCTGAGTTGATGATTTTTGATTCTAGTCACAATCATTGCACTAACTTCCTAACGACACATCAACAAGGTTTTTTGAAAAAGAAGTCTACAGTGACCAACCTTGTAGAATCGACATCAACCTTCTTAGTCAATATGGAAGCGGAATTCCAAACGCATGTAATTTACACCGATTTAAGTAAAGCATTTGATGTTTTACCCTATAGTATTATTTTACTAAAACTCAAAAAACTAGGATTTCCTGCAAAATTTGTAAAATGGGTCAACTCATATCTTACTAATAGGAGCTATACTGTTTTATTCCGCTCTTCATTTTCATCACCATTTATATAAAATTCTGGAGTTCCACAGGGGAGTCATTTAGGACCACTGTTATTTATTATTGCTATCAACGATGTGGCTTCTATAATTTGTAATAGTGATTTGAAAATTTACGCTGATGATATGAAGATTTTCAAAAAAATAACGTCGATGCAAGACCTTTATATGCTTCAAGATGATGTAGATAAATTTTATACTTGGTGCATCAATAACAATCTTTTACTAAACATTAGTAAATGTGCACTCATGTGTTACACACGTCGAACCCAGCCATTTAGCTTTAGATATACTCTAAACAACGAAACCTTAGAAAAGGTTAATTCAATTAAGGGCTTAGGAGTTTATTTCGATCATAAACTATTATTCAAGCTCCACTATGATAACATCGTTAATTAAGCTAGTTCAACGTTGGGCTTCATAAGACGTTGGCCAAAGGAGTTTAACGATCCTTACATTTTTAAATCACTGTATACATGCCTCGTTAGACCTCATCTTGAATATGCATGTCAGATCTGGTCTCCATTTTATAATTCACATATACAAAGAATAGAAGCTGTTCAAAAAAAAAATTTAAGGTTTGCACTACGTAGTTTACCTAGGGATGATCATACAAGACTTCCTCCATATGAGCATAGGCTAAACCTTCTCCATCTTAAGTCTCTGTGGAAAAGACGGGAATTAGCTGATGTTTTATTTATTTTCGAAGTTATTAAAGGCGGTATTATTTCCCCTTCAACTTTAAATAAAATTATCATTAACACAAATACTCGTTTACGCCACTCAAATCTCTTTACATTAACATTACACAGGACAAATTATGGTAAATATGAACCTATTAATAGAATGTTAATAATTAGTAATAACTATAAGAATAGTATAAATTTTTCAGTATCTAAAGATACTTTAAGACGAAAATTATATGAAATTAATTGAATATTTTGTTAACTTGACCTTTTTAATTTTTATTAAAAAAAATAATATTACTATTTTTGTATTTTGAATTTTGTTATTTTTGAATGTATACTAAGTAAATTTAATTGTATTTTTAATTAATATATGAAATGTAATACCAAATTGTAAACTGTTTGAGCTAAATAGTATAAATAAATAAATAAACTCCTCATATATAAATAATATATACATATATACATAAATAAATACCTCTTCCATATTGGTAAATTAAATTTAGTTCAAACTTTGCCAGAAGAAATATCTTTTGAAAAGAAAAATGTCCATTTCATTTATACATAAGCTGGATATTATTTTTACTCAAATTTTTTAATCTACCGGCAAAGAATATCCATTAATAAGAAGATACACTAGAAGTCAAGATATTTTTACTACCTCATTTACAAAAAAAAAACCCCATCAGTTAAAGAAGCAAAGAATTATTGTAAATACCTTCTTATGTAATAAGTTGTGAGAAAGAAAGAGTGTGATATAAATCATTTAAAAACCAACTTAATTTTTGCAATGTAATTTAGCCCACGGGAGATTTTTGTTTATTTATTTAGCCCACTAGAGATTTTTCATGTGTATGGTTGTCTGAAATTTTGTTAACATATTTTCAATTTAAAAATTTTTTTCAGGTATTGAAACAGGTAGTTAAAAAGAATACCAAGAACCAATCGTTTTTTTTTATGAATGACTCGATGCATTTTTATTTCCTTAAAAATTAAATTTTGCCATTTAATAATCAATGAAATAATTTACATAGATTATAAGTACCTAATATATAATGCATTTTGGTAATTTTATAAATAATAAATAGGTAAATATTTGAACATTAATAAATAATATTAATATTTCATAATATTAATTAAAATTATTTGAATAAATAAAATTTGTCATTTTTTTAATAATTCCATTGTCAAAAAATTCTAAAATTTATTATTTTCGGTTTTTTATTCAAATTTAAAATCAGTATTAAACACTCATGAAAACACAATCAAAATTTCAAATCAACTGTTATGCAAATAATAATTTTAACAACAAAAAACATCCTCACGAGGTAAGCCTTATTGCCTACTTCCACACGGGTCAACTTTCATCACTTTTTTCCTTTCGTTTCATTCCCATCTTTCTATTAGCAAAATTAGTTTATAGAAAAGGGGGAATGAAACGAAAGGAAAAAAGTGATGAAAGTTGACCCGTGTGGAAGTAGGCTTTATCCGATAAGTTAATCGAATTAAATTTAATCTTTACCTCGTTAAGAGACCTATAATAGTTTTTACTGACAAAAAAAACCAAACCAAAGAAAAAAAATTTAATATAATTTTTTTTTCCAACAAAAACATTGAATAATTCTACAAATTTATTTAGAAAATTACTAATTAAGTGGCCTCGGTAGCCGAGTGGTAAAGCACTCGAGTGTAGTAATGTAACGACCGAAGGAGCACGGGTTCAAACCCCGTGAGAATCGAAAAATTTTTCAAATGGTGAAAATTACTGAAAAAATGTAATTTTCTATACAACCACATCGGTTCAAATATAATTTAATAATTAATAAAGATATAATATAATTAACAAAAAAAAATATAAATATATAATATACAAAAATATATACCAAATAAATTAATATAATTTAATAAGAAAGGCCCACATTTCGAAAGGGAAAAGGACCTATAAAGTTACTTATCTGTAGGATCAGCTGTTAAAATAAATAAATAAATAAATTACTAATTAATTCAAATTTAAGATAATCTCATAACCTAACCTAATATAGTTTTTTGACATGAAAAAATTTATGCAAATTTTGCGTATGGCTACTTTATTTTGTAAAAGGGAATATTTTAACTATTCTCGCAGAATTTTATAATCCCATGATTTTTCCCCTCTTTTGCAAATAAAATCAATGAAAATAAAATCAATACCTAAAATTTAACATACAGACCGAATATAATAATTATAGTGGTTTTGTAATATTGTATTGTATTATGTGCGCTTGAAACTGTGTCAGAGCATCTGTAAATTATGCTATTATATTTTTAGCTATATATAGATTGTTAGACAGGTAAATACATTATATTAACATTATATAAATATACATACTAATTTAAGTAAATATACCACATCAAATTTTCACTATTTATCCTTCTTCTTGTATTATAATGGAAGAAGCAATAATGTTTCTGGAAGACTATGAAGATGCAGAAAAATAAAATTCAAAAAAGAAAATTGGGGGGAAAGCGCGTACCTGGATAAAATTAAAACATTTTAAAGAAGCTTCAGAGACTGAATTATATATTGAAAAAGAATCTATATGGAAGAAAACTTCTAGAAAATACACCTTAGATGGTATTGAAATCCTGATTTTGCTGACGACAGAAAGATTTAGACGGCAGAAAAACCAAAATTTGAATATTATTCCATTGTTTTGTTGTCGAGGACTACCGCACCCTGCTTCATATTATTGAAACCCTATTGCTATTACAATTTTAATTTAAAACCCAAAATTCCTAGTTTTGTGCACAATTCCTGGTTTGTCGGGCTGAGAGTACATGGAAAAGTTGTCGCAAAAAATTCTGAAATTGTTGGGCTTGGTACATATTTTGCTGTGAAACAATTGTTGCTCTGTGTAGTGTTAGTGTATGTATACCTATTGACGTACTGAAATATATTATCCTTTTTTTAGTCGATCATGGTCATGTCAACGAAAATGAGTTGATTTCAGAACACTCCCTAAAAACTATTTATTTTCTGTGGCGTCCGCTTGTTGTAGGGTAAGTGATGCGAATACTAGCGGTCATAACAAGAAACAACTTTGACGTTTAAATAAATTTTGAAACAAACTAGAGAACTATAATTTTTTTGTGATCCGTCACGTGAATTTTTTGCCCAAAATCAATACCTAAGTTGTATAATTTTATTTTTGATTTTCCTAAAAATTCAAGGAAAATTTCAGTGTATAAAAAAAATAGTTTATGATAGTGAGTCAATAAGTATATGAATATTAAAATAATATAAATAGGTAATTTTAGTAATGAGTGAAATATATTGTTTGTGAAACTATTAATTATTGAGAATCGCTATTCAAAAAATATATTAATAATTAATAATTTACTCATAAATTAAAATTCTAACAAATAAACAAGTAACCTAAAATTAAATAAGTTTTTAATAAAGCAAAATAGATTTTGAAAAAAGTCCAAGAAAAATTAAAATTATTCTTGTCATGTGACTGTCAAAAATTTTTTTCTTAATAAACAGCTGACCAAAACAACAAAGCCGGAGTGAACTTATAAGTTACAACAAAATTCTTTTAACTATTTTAAAACGTATTTATTTATCGTAAATATTATTAAAATTATTAATCCACGTTTCAGATTTCACTTATCCACAGGTTCCTGAAGTTTTCGTAATAATTACATTGAACAAATGGTCAAACAAATTCTTGAATATATAATTTTACAAATGCTCCAGGGTATTAAAACTTCGAAAAATATTTGATTATAATATTTCCAAATAAAATATAAAGGAATTTTTTAAAAGATTACAATTAATGTTTAACTGTTTAGTTTAGTCTTCTACAGTTCTGTATATCAAAACTATATAGATACATATATGTGTACAGGTAGTACATCTTAACTGATTCCATCTAGCTATAAATTTCCAATTTGATATGGAATAAGCACTGCAGTACAATTTTTAATTTAATAATTTCGAATTTAAATTTACTATGTACATTCACATACAAATTTTATAAAATATTTTACATTTAAAAAAATTATTTCAAAACTTATATTTAAATTTTATATTACAAGTGAATAAAATTTTAAATTATAACATGTAGTTAAGAAAAACCACCTGAAACAGAGCAAAGCAAATTGTATTTAAAAATATTTAACTTGTTGCAATAATTTTTCTTTTTTAAAATAAACTAAGAACTTGCGCATCAATAAACGTATAAGCTAAATTAATTTTAGGGATTTCTTTTATTGTGCAAATTCTGTTTCTGTTACATTGAATAATTATTTTTATAGCGGATTCGTAATTTATGAATTATTTAAATTGAATCATTTTTTATTTCTTTAGATTTATTTCCTGAAGAGAAGTAAAAAAAATTTTATTCCTCTTAAAATTTAGTGATTTTCGAAGAAAAATACTTGTAAAGTAAACATGATAGTGTCTGAATTATTTATTTTTGAAAAACACCACAATTTTAATAAAATTTTATAATTTAATTCTATTTAAAACAATTTATTTTCAAGTATTGGAGGCCAGTGTAACAATTAATGTACCAATGTAAGAATACATACAATTCTTATAATAATATTAAACATTTTCACTTAAGCACAAAATTTAATTATATAACACATAAATTATGTACTCACATGAAGTCGAAAATGAATGACATAAATTACGTTGGTATATTTTTAGGTAGATTTTTATAATTATTTTTTATATTATCAAAATACAATAAAACATAAAAACTTAAAAAAAATTAATATAAAGACTTAAGTAATAATGCTAGTAAAAACCGTAAGCCAAAACTTAATCAAATAATAAATTCATTAATCAAAATTTAAAAGTTTTCTTCAAATTAAACGCAGTTTTAAGAACGAGTATGACCTTCGTTAATATCCTTTTAAATTTATTAATTTTTTTTTTAAACAAAAAAAAATATGTACAAGGTTAATTTAACTATAAATTTCTACTTCTATTTAATAAATTAATAATTTGGTTCTTTGTAAGAAGATAATTTTATGGTATATATTATCGATAATTCCATTTTATAGGAATTATATGTATTTTAAGTTTTATTAAATTTATTGAAAAAAATATTTAATAAAACTTTTTTGATACGATAGAAAATGTATTATTTATAAATTTATATTTATTATTTTTGCAAATATAAAAAGACAATATAATTCCTAATTTTTATTTTAGAAATTTTCAAATAATTATGTCTGAGTATTGGTTAATTTCGGCTCCTGGTGATGAAACCTGCCAGCAAACATGGGAAACCATGAATAATCTGACTAGTAAACAGAATAATCTCTGTGTTAATTATAAGTTTCATATTCCAGATCTTAAAGTTAGTATTTACTGAATTAAATTTTAAAAAATATATGCCTATAATGCTGATTATAATATAATTTTTTTTTAATTTTAGGTTGGTACTCTAGATCAATTAGTTGGATTATCTGACGATTTAGGAAAACTTGATACATATGTTGAGCAAATAACAAGGAAAGTGGCATGTTATTTGGGTGAAGTTCTTGAAGATCAACGAGACAAATTACATGAAAATTTGCTTGCTAATAATAGTAAGTAATTGCAAATTAATGTTTTAATATGTTTTAAGTAGGTGATAAATTTAATTTTATTTTACATAAATTTATTTTTAATAATTTCCATTTTGATTAGCATACTAACCTTATTTTAAAAGTCCTTTAATAAAAATAATTTCTATTTTTCTAAATTATATTTGTAATATTCTCTTTGAAAAAATGTGTATATTTTGAAAATGATTTGCGAGTAGAATTTATTTGGTCTAGTCTGACAATTTTTTCAAATATTTTAAATTTATTAATATTATAAAAAATTTTAATATTAATAATTTTTTTTAATTAACAAACAAAACAAATAAAACTTATATGTGATTAAATTAATTTAAAAAAATATTAATTTTATAAATATAAAATGTAATTATTAGCTTAAAAATGCATATTTTTATATATTATGTACTATGTATATAATATATTATGTATTGTTAAAAAATATTCAATTCCTACCAAAATTCAATCACATATAGTATTAAAAAAATAGAAATAAGCCCTTATTTATATATAGCTTATGTAGCTATATAATTTTTATAGATTTAAAAACTAATTAATATATTTTTTTAAATGCTAAAGTTTTAATTTAATTTCAGATAATAGTTATGAAAAAACATTAATGAAAATATATAATTTTATTTTATGTAGTTAAACAGAAGTTTTTTCTATTTTATTTAAGTATTTGCTTATATTTTTATTGTTAAAATTTTTTATTTTATTTTTTAGTTAATACATTTCACTTGCAATTTTCATCCAAGTCTTTACATAATGACTTCGCTTCTTAAAGTTTAATATTATATTTTTTTTTTCACATTTTTCATTTTTATTATATAAAATGTATTTTTTTTAATTAATTCAAATTTTTTTTATTCCATTATATAATGGATCTATTGATTGGTTGGTTGGGTAAATGGGAGGATCTAAATGTGATAAGTCCTCATCCCTCACACTTAGACCTTCCGATCTGTTGTAGCCCCTCAGCGATTATATATCTTACCTCTGAGAAGTTTTCTAAATGGTAACCTTCTAGAATTCTCGTCCTCCTTGTTCTTTGAGTTGGACAAACGCAATACATGGAGCACTGGAGTTGGAGAAACGCAGTACATGGAGCACTGTTTTCTCTTCTTCTCCGTCGCCCCTACAGAGGTATTCTGCACAAGCCTTAGTTTTCAGCTTGTTTCCTCAGTAGCATGAGCTCTATGCATATCCCTGTTTAGAGTCGCAGGTCGGCTCTATTCAGTGACATTATCTTCCACGTTTGGGCTTCCCAAAATCTTTTTGTATGGATAGATCCGCGTATTTTCTCCATTCATTCAGTCTCGTCATACGTTCCTATTCTTGTGTGTACTCTTTCACGTTCTGAAGTATTATACCTACGGATAACACTCTGATTCCCCCATTTCTTTGCATACTCTTTGCAAGTTGATCTGCTCTGCTATTACCGTCTATGCTTGCATGACCTAGAATCCATTGAAGTAATACTTCACTGTGTCCTCCTAGAGAGTTTAGCACTCTTACAGCTTGCTACTATTTTTGATTTTGTTATTACAATTATTTGTTCAATGCTTTAATCGTCCCTTGATTATCCGAATAAAGCACAATGCTTTTTTCGGTTATGCCATTATTTAGAATTAATTCCGTTGCTGGTTTTATGGCTATGATTTCATATTGCAAAATAGTAGCTGTTCCTACAACTATTACTGCTTTCGTGATTCGTAATTCATCGAAGATTCCTATCACATAGCTTTCCTTTTTTCGCTATATCTGTGTAAATCATTTGTTGGCCATTTTAACCCTCTTGTGAGGTTTTCATTTTGAATAATTCATGTCTTGAAGCTTTTATCCGGGTTTCGATCTACAACATTGTAGTCTCAGTCTCCCTCTTCAGTAAAAAGTATTTATAATCATTTCTAAAAATGCCGTCCCATTTGAACTCATACCCCAAGCACTCAAATTTAATTCTCAAAACTAAATTATTTTTACTTACAATTTTTTATTTGTTGAGAATATTTCATAATTTGAAGAGTGTACACAAATACGTATGTGCTTTTGATTTATATGAAGAATATATTATGTTCACCATTTATATATGTACATATTTAATGTAATATGAAAGTAGAAAATATATGTACATAAAAATTCACGTAGAATAAAAAATTAGTCAATTTCGTTGATTTGAAATCACTCCATGATCGTATTTGTGGTCATTTCGTAAATATATGACCGTATTTCTTTTTTTGTTTTTTTTTTATGTCAGTCATGCATTTACCTATAGTCTATATGGATGTGTATACAATTTGACCGATTTCTTTTTAAAAGTTATTTTTGTTTTGTATTTTTTTGCTCTTTTTTTGTATGCATATAAATGGCTGTATGTAAATCTGTACATATTTGTGCTTACGAATTGAACATAATTTTATATACTTATAAATAAAAATAAAATATCAGAATATCAAATGTAGGTAGATATAATAATATTTACTATTGTATGGATTCAAATAAGTATATCGTTAAATATACAATAATGTCAATAATAGAATTACAAAATTTAAATAAAAAAAATTCTAAAATTTTTCCATAGTAATTAATAATAGAATAAAATTTATTAGTTATGCATTACAAAATACACTATTTACGGAATACCATTTTGTTTCATTCAATTTTGGTATTTTTATTTTTTGAAGAAATAAAAACCAGGCAATAATCCATTTTTGAAATATTGTTTGTTTGTAAGGAGGTATACTTACATATATAAATACATATCTGTACATAATTGATAAATATAAAACAGACAAAATTAACAAAACCAAAGAGTTTCTTTGTTGAAAATTTAAAATATACCTACTTTTCAGTATACTTTTAATCATCATCACCATCATCATCTTATAGCGCTAAAGCTCTGGGTGAGCTTTGTCCTTCATCACTATGCTTCTCCAAAAAGATCGATCTTGTGCCGCTTGTCTTCAACTTGAAATTTGTAGGGTTTGAGTATCGTTTTTCATATTGTCTGCCCATCTGCTTCTTGGTCTTCTTCTATCACGGTTACTATCGGGCTTTCTATTCAGCACCATTGCTTGTTTTCGACTTACGTGGCCAGCCCATCTTAATCTTTGGGTCTTTGAAAACCATACAATGTCTTCATTATCGATCATACTGGTGAGTTCGCTGTTGCTTCTTATTACATACTCTCCATTCTGTAATCTTTTTGGACCGAATATTTTTCGGAGAATATTTCTTTCAAATATGCGCAGGCTATTCTCCTCGACCACGTTCACAGTTCATACCTCGCATCCATCTCATACTATGGGTCGTATGAGAGTTTTACATATCATCATATTGGCCTTTTTTGATATTAGTTTTGATTTGATTTGATTTCCGGCCTGAATTCTGTTATGAACACAGCACTGAATACATTTATCACTTCTTATTGTTGCCCCTAGGTATGTAGAGCTTGTAACTCCCTCAAAATTGTACTGCGATTGTAATATTCTGTATAATTCTTATTTGTTCTTTTTCCTGAGATTTCTAGATATTTGTTTTGTCTTCGTTGATGTTTACGCCAACTTGTTTTGTCTCAGTTTCTAGTTGTACAAATACTTCTGCATTCGTGATTACTATTTCATCCGCACATGCTACTATTTGGGTTGTCATATTGAATATACTACCATTCTTTTCTAATTTTCCTATGTAGTATTAAGTTGAATAATAATGCGGATAAGGCATCTCCTTTTCGTACTCCCGTTTCGAAATTCACGATTTATTTGGTTTTGTATTACAATTTTAGCCTTAGATTCATGCATTATCATTATGATTAGGTTTGACAATTTCTGAAGTATTCCCAAATTTCTAGGACCTGTTAAAATATGTCTCTGTTTATCCTGTCAAATGCTTACTTGAAACCTATGACAAACATGTGAAAGTCTATGTCTAATCTGGAGTATATGACATTGGATAATATTTTGTTGCTGCATGTCATTTTGTCTCCCTTTTTGTGAATTGGAAAAATTAGCCCAACTTCCACTTCTCCGGAATATTTTCTCGCATTCATATTGTACATATGAAGCTATGTATCTTTCTATGCAGAAATCGACCACATTTTTTTAGAAGCTCAGCTGTTAGTTTATCTTCTCCAGGAGCCCTTCCACTCTCTAATTTGTATATAGCTTGTATTACTTCTTCGTATGAAGATGTCATAATTAAAGGCGGCTATGCTGTATATATTGTAATTTGCTGCCCCTGTTTTTTCTCCCGTTTTATGTTAAATAGTTCATTGAAATATTCATAATGTCGTCATTTTCTGAGAGCGTATTACCTTGTCTATCTTTGCATGCATTTACTCTTGGTTGGAAGCCTGTTGTCTGTTTTTTAATCTCATTGTAGAATTTTTTCATTTTATTTGTTCTATTCTTCTTTTTAGCGTTTGTTTTTCTTAGTTCTACATATTTTATTTCCACATTTTCTTTTTTCTTTACAATTTTCTCTATTTGTTCTTGTATCTCTTTGTAGCATTTTTAGTCTAGCATTATTTTTATTACTTATCACTGTTTCGCGTTTACTGTCAAACCATTTTATGTTTCTTTGCTGAGGTATAACACCTACAGTATTTCTGGCATCTAAACTTATAGCTTCTTCAATTTTTTCCCATTCGCTATTCATATTATACTAGAAATAAAATATAATAGAATAGAAATAAAAATCCACATAAAGCGTGCATAAATTCATTGGATAGTATGTGTTTAAATTTTTCTATATTTTGAATCTTTGATTTGAAAAAAATATTGAAATAATTGATCTGTATGTTAACTCGCAAATTTATATAAATTTACATAAATTTATCCACATCTTTGTATGTTAGCTTTTTTATTTGCATGCTCGCACAAATTTTTGAGAAATTTAAGAGAAATTTGTGTTTAAAACGTGACGTCAGAGCTCTCTCTTAAATAAATTTTTGCAAATGAAATTTCTATTTGCAAAAATTTGTAAAAATTTTCTCTCAATTTTTTGTTGTTGTTTTAAATGTCAGTAAAATATTTTTCATATAAAAAGTAGTATACGTAAAATAAATAAAAAGTTGTACATCTAACCTGAAAACTTATTTATATAACTTTTTACCGACAAAAAGACCAAAACCACGAAAAATGATTTAATTTAATTTTTTTCAACAAAAACGTTCAATAATTTTATAAAAAATTTCAGAAAATTACTAAATTAATTCAAATTTAAAAAAATCTCATTTCATCAATCAACCTAAAAATTAATTATTTTTGACATGAAAAAATTTGGAAAAATTTATGCAAAATTTGCTTGCAAATGAGAACATTTTAACTATTCTCGCAGAATTTTATGATCTCGTGATTTTTCTTACTTAAAATATTTTTCTGAACTATATCATTCAAATTAAACACATATATTCATTCATACACACAAGATTTTATAAGGAAAATGAATAATGATAATACATACCAATAACACGTAGAAGAAATAGTAATAAGCTGAATAGAAGAAATAATAATTTTATTTTACGTATATATATATGTACAGGCTATAATTATCTTATTTTTAAACATGGACAACAACCTTTAAATAAATTGGTAGAAATCCTTGTCTAATTATCAAATTTACAAACTGAGAATTAGAAAAAAAAATATTTGATATTTTATTCGCAATTAATGATATTTTATTCGCAAATAACGTCTCTATTATAGTCTCTGATATGATTATTATTGGTCAATAAGTACAAAAAAATATTAATTCTTCAAAATTTAAAAAGTAAAGCAAAATAATAAATACAGCAATAATCTTGAATTCCTTCAATTTCTAATAAAAAACTTCTTTACTTTTATTTCTAATATTATTTTTGAATACCTACTTGAAAGTAGCTTTAAATGGGCTAGATTCTACTTGGCTGTAGAATTCCAACCGGCTCATCCATCTGTTTTTGTACTTCTTGATAGTGTGGAAATCGAACCCACTAAAACCCTATCTTTAACCTATCTTTTTTCCGTTAGAACCAACCGACAATAGATCGATAGGTAGGCAAGTGATAGCTACTATTCTTGATATATAGCACGGGCCTGGTTAAGAGTTGTTTGGTTTTATTGATACGTGAATGGCTTCCTCAAGGGGCCTGTCAAGATTGAAACATTGCCTTGCCAGTTCATCGGCTGTGTCATTCCCATCTATGTTACTGTGACCAGCAACCCATAGTAGAGAGATCAAAAAACGGTTGTCTAAGCTTCCAATTTCGTTTCGGCATTGTTCTGCCAGCTTAGAGCATATAGTGTCCGCTGCCAAATCTCTTGATAGCAGCTTGACTACCCATGAAAATGGTGACTTTCGTTTTGATCGTATGAATATGATTAAGGCTTTTAAGCGCTTCCCTAATTGCAAGCAGATCTGCTTGAAAAACACTAGCGTATTTAGATAGACCATAACACTTTGATATTTTTAGATCCATCAGTAAAAATTACTATATCATTTTCCCACGCTTCCAATCGGCCCTAGCGGGAAAACCTGCCTGAGGCTTTTGGTACCGTGTCCATATAATCTGGAATACCAGACGTCAGTTTCCCTTAGTCTAACTGCACTGCAGGATGCAACATATTTTATGTACAAATTGGGAGGAAGGAGATTAAGGATCACGTTTAGAGTGTCATTAGGTTAAACTTGATTGTCCCATACTTGCTTCGATGACTCTAAATTCAAGCATGGATACAATCACACCTAAGTCGATCATAGAATTTTTAATGGTTTCAGTTCGAACATTATTGAAAGCTTCTTCAATGTCTATGAACTTGGCTAAAGTATATTGTTAGTAGTGAATAGTTTTCTCTATCGTACGCACTACCTCGTGAAGAATCGTATTGGTTGATTTTCTTTCGAGGTAGACATGCTGAGATTTGGATAGTAGCGTCCTGTCCATTTTCAAGGGTCTTAATTACAAAGGACGATAGACTGATTGGTCTATATTTCTTTGCAATTCAAGATCCCTCTTGCCCGCCTTGGGAATAAATACTACATGAACATATCTCCATGATTCGGGCACATGATTACGTGCAATACAACTTTTGAAGATTGTCACCAACCATGGAGCTACTTTGTCTTGTAATTTTTGGAGCATAATACGCATTATGTTGTCAAGGTCAGGTGACTTATACGGAGAGAAGCTGTTGATGGCCCACTTAGTTTTCTCCTCCGTGATAATGGATGACATTTCATTAAAGGATATGAAAGCCAGTGTATTAGGAATTGCGGATTCGCTAAATTTGTTTCCGTATCCTGGGAAGTGTGTGTTTAATAAGAGTTTCATGGATTCTTCGCTAGACTTCGTCCAAGTACCATCCATTCTTTTAATATAAGAAGGATTAGAATGGACCTTGGATAATATTCTTCCCAGTCTTTCAGAGTCCCTGGTATTTTCAATTGATTAACTGTAATCCATCCAAGATAGCGTCATCGCTATCTTCTAATGGATGTTTTATAGAGATTTAGGCAGTATTTGTATGGTTGCCAGAATTTGTGTTTGTGGCAGATATTGAAGATTACTCTAGTTATTTTCCTAAGGTCTTCATTCCACCAAGGACGTAATGTTTTCTTACTGTATCTGATTGGACACGAGATTTTGTAAGCAATGTTCATTGCCTTATGGAAAGCTTTAACCTTGTAATCAATTTCTAAAGTTTACCGTATTTCCAAGTCAAGTTTTTGGCGTAGTTTTGACTGGAATACTTAAGCAAATTTATCCCAGTCAATTCTTTTAGGATTTCTGAATGGTTTTTGAATTTCGGATTCCAGGTTTATATTATAGGTAATCCATCTATCATCAGAAAAAGAGTTCATATGGGATACCAACCAGTTATCTATCCTGAGGGTGTTATTTTTTGTTGTCAAGGTAATGGCTCCTGTTATCATTATCACTAAAATGTGAGTGAAAGCAAAAATGAATGATAGAGACAAATCGGTGTCATAAGTGAACATTTCATTTTTTTGTGAATGATACTGTCATTTTGTATTGTATTTTTGTTTTCTGTTAAATATATCAAAGATTAACAATTTATAACATAGAAAAAAGTATTTTATATCTATTTTTAAAAATCAAACAATAATTAATTTGTTATAAAAATTTAGTAGTAAAAATTAAATAAACAACACTGATTATACTAATACAAAATAACACATAATCTTTTCGAAAATTTAAAAATTTGTTTCGTTTACGTTTTGAAAAATGTAAGTTCAAATAAAATTATATTTCGATGTCATAAAAAATGTTTTTGTTTTTAGAAGAAAAATTAAATAAAAATAAAATAAAAGTCTATCTTAATTTTTTAATTTTTTATTTTTATAAACTTTTAAGTTTCAATTCCAAATTTTCAAAAAAATTACTAAAAAATTTAACTATTTTATTTATCAAGTTGTTTGACTTTGAATTTACAAATTTTAATCAAAAAGATTCCTTCCTATCACTAAATAAAAATTCAGTGAATGATAAACAATTGTATCAATTTTGTAAAATTGTAAAGAATTTTTTTGAATGATAACACCGAAACAATTTCCATATAAAAATTCAATACACAATGGCTACATTTTTGAATCATATCATCGACAGTGAATGATAGTGATATTCATAGCAGGGCCTAATGTCGAGAACTTCTTCCCATCCATTAAAGTTTTCCGAGCTTTGAAAAATAAAGGTTGGTTTGTTACCGACATAGAGGTTAGTATTTAGAATAAAATCAAAAGAACACTAACCTCGTTCGTTATTTTCCGAACTTCCCCAAAGCGAATGTCTTGCATTTGCATCGTAGCCTATCACCAGGTTGGCCTTATTGTTGTTGTTCATCGGCATAAGCTGTACCGCCTCATTGGGTGGTGCAAGTTCATCACGAGGCATATATGCCGATGACACAAATACTGATTTTCCATGCCAGCTCTTGAGCTCAACTTGACTACTGTCTAATCGGAACAGTTGAGGCTAGAACAGATAAAACCATATGTTTTTCTTAATTAGAATACATGATCTTGGCTTATCACTGTCGTTTTTAGAGAAGAGATTATGTTGGCTGTCGTGTAGACCCAGTACGGCCGAGTCCTTTGCCCGAGGTTCTTGAATCAAGCTGATGTTAATATCTACCTCACGGAGGAAAATCAGCAAATTCTCCGAGGCGCACCTAGAGTTAAATAAATACTCGAAATATTTTAGATATTGTAGTGTAAAATTGCAGTACCGTACTTAATTAAGCACGAAAAGGCACCTAAGCTACTGTCAAGAACGTAAAAAAAAAACTAAACAAATTCAAGCTGATGTTAAAGGTTCTATGTTTAGAAAGATTTTAATAAATTAAAGTATTCAGTATGTAATACTGTGACGAGCATACACTCCAATGAACGAATTCATTATGAAATCATGAAATGAATTCATTAATTAAACATTTATTATTATATTTTTAATTTAATTAAAAAAAAATACAAGCACGTGATAACCCTTAATGAAGAATGTGTTAGTAAGGAGAGAATTGGGTCAAAAAATGCTTAACACAAGCATGCAAAACAAAAAAAAAGGAGAATTGGTAAACACGATTAAGGAAATTAGTAATAAATAGAGTTTAAATTCAAGGCCACACTTTTTCGAAAGCCTGAGTAAAATCTAAGATTGCGGAGCAGACTTTTTTTCTTCGAACACTTTTTCCAGTATATTTGCGATCCAATGCACTTAATCAATTGCAGAGTGTTTGTTTTTGAATCCAAATTGATGGTTCGGAATCAGATCTCTTTCTTTAATAATCGGGGTAAGTCTTTTGAGGGGTAGTTTCTATTTTTTTTTGATATAATAGGTAACAGCGATATTGGTCGATATGATGTTACCTCATGTAATATGCTTGTGTTAAGTATAATAAAATGAAATAAATGATTTGTCCATTGATGATATCGTAAACTGGTGCTTTTTTGACACTGAGATTGTATCTGCATATTTGTTTGATTCTCTTAAAGTGAAACTTAGAGTAACATGTGAAATTTCCACTTCATCTATTTTAACTTCGTTCTCGAACCTTCAAAGTGTACGGATGTGTATCGAATAAAACATAATAATAAATTGTTCGCGCAAAAAACAAATTGAATTGGCGTCGAAAAAAAAACAAAAAATTATAAAATAAATATAAAAAAAAAAAAAACTGCGACCGTTTTAAATAATAATAGTTTGTTACTGTTATTTTTGATTTGACACCCTGACAGAATATTAATAAAAAAGTAAACTTCAACAATAAAAATCAGTGCTTGCATATAACACATAAACTCGCAGCAACGAATTAGAATTAAATGGAAGTGAGTATCCGATACAAAAATACAAACATTTTGTCCATATTTGATTAGTACTTCTCTTTCTGTTTGCTTTATTTATGTCAAAAAAAAAAATTTTTAGTTTTATACCAATATAGTTTTTTTAAATAGAAAATTAGTAAAATCTTTGAGTATGAATAAAATAAAAGGTATCAAAATCTAATCTTAATCAAAATAACAATGTTTTTTCAATTTAAACTTTCTTTTACATTATTACCGTATTCTATTATACAGAAAAGTATTGTTGTTAAATTATTTGAAAAAAAAATAATCATTCATGTTTCTGAAATATTGAAAATGTAGCAGTAGTGTGTAATATATGGATATATGAAATTTTTAAAAAGTATTAACACTAGCAATGAAGTAGGAAAAAATAAATATTGAAAAAAGTCAAAAAAATTTTGATTATTATAAATTGTTAAAAATTTAAAAAATAATTTCCATTAAAAAGAGAGAAAATATATTGAACGAATATATCCGTCTATTTCTGTTTTTTGACATAAAAAATAGCAAAGAAAGAGAGGAATATACCCAAAACATTGGACACTTTTTTGTATGGATAGCCACTTCCATTTAATTCTAATTCGTTGACTCGCTGATTAAGTTAATATTGTTCATCTGCCGTAAAATTTTGGAACTTATAGAAAATATTTTTGTCTTATATAAATTATAATTTGTAAATACTATTTTATTTATGAATATTTTTTATTAGTCTCATATAGTGAATATTTATTAAATTATAATTAATTACTTATAATTAATAATTGATATAAAATATAATTGTAAATAATTATGATATATATATATATTAATTATTCTATATTTTTATAATTATACTATAGTTTTGTTTGAACAGTCATTTTTGTGTTGAGTGTAATTTTATGTATATACCTGTATATACATAGCAATTATATTCTAACATTTTAGAATGCCTTCTTAAACTTGTAAATATAACTATTAATATAGAATAAATAATATAAAATATATTTATATAATAATTGGATATGACGTTGCGCACTCCACCGCTCTCGTCTGATCAAAAAGATTCGTCCTCGATATCGACATCAACAGGATCAACACTAATTCGAGCTTCATCATCCTCAAACATCAATAACATTCCAAACTCATCTCATAACTCAACGGTTAAAGATGATGATTTACACCAAAAGCTACAGTCTACGAATGCAAAATGAAGAACTAAAGAAGCAGTTAAAGGAAGTTCTTTCAAAATATTCTACTGAAAGGTTATACCAGTTGTGACCTTTTCTGATAATGCCGGAAAAAAAAGGTAACAACTTCGAACTAATAGTAAATTTAAAAAAAAGGAAGAAGGATTGTCCTCAAAAACTGTCTCACCCAAAACAAACCAGAATCAATGATTACTGGTTCAATAACTCTAAAGAATTCACCAATAGATTTAGCGAACTCGATACAGCTGAACCTGAAGAAACTACTCAGGAAACAAAATCGCCAAAACCTCCTCCAATTTATGTGTCTGGGGTTCAGAACATGTCTCCTCTTATAAACCTTTTAGGTCAGACTTGCTCAGCCGAATACTTCACGAAGGTTCTTAAAGGAAATGAAGTAAAAATTCAAGTGACAGATATCAATGACTACCGAGAAACAGTTAAAGATCTAAAATTAAAGGAAACTGAATTCCATACGTATCAACTGAAACAGGACAAAAGTTTTAGAGTGGTAATCAGAGGTCTATATCCTTCTGTAGAACTAAACCTCATCAAAGATGAGCTTAACAAATTAAATCACGAAGTAACTAAGATCTACAACCTCAAACAGCCAAAATGGAAATAATAAAGATATTTACAATATACGATATCTGTTACATACACGTATAACTGTGGCTCCAATAAAAAAAAGGAAATACCTCAATGTACCAAATGGCAGCATCATGAGCACACTTGGCAATAATGTAATAGGTTGCCTAAACGTGTAAAGTGCGCTGGTGATCATATTACAAAGAATTGCCCAAACAAATACCTAGGGTCTAATGTCAAGTGCACTTTGTGTCTAGGAAGTCATCCCGCTAATTACAAGGGTTGTAAACGCTATAAAGAAAAAAATTTCCCTATTTACAACCTACTTCCCAGATATCTGGAAAACTACTCAAATCATAATGTTAGCTAAACCGGGGAAAGAGCCAAATGATACTACTTCCTATAGACCAATAAGTCTAGTAATATCAAAATTAATCGAAAAACTAATAGCCAAAGATTTATTAAAATAAATAATGAACGAGATATCGTACCAGCTCATCAGTTTAGCTTTCGTCACAATCACGGGACAATCGAGCAAATACATAGAGTAGTCAACCATATAAATAATTCACTTGACAAAAAGAAATACTGTTCTGCAGCTTTTCTGGATATTTCGCAAGCCTTCGACAAAGTTTGGCCATAGAAGGTTGTCAGATAGGAGGTTCTTCGTTAAACACAACGGGGAACAATCGACACTAAAAGAAATTAAATTTAAAAAAAGAAAAGAAAAAGGGGTTCCTCAGAGCAGCGTCCTTGCCCACTACTATACCTGATATTTACAGCGGACCTCCCACCGAGAGGACCTTCCTCCCACCACTAACCCGAGATTAGCTTTAGAACATCTTCAGAACTACCTATTGAACATTCAAAACTGGCTGAAAAAGTGGAGAATTAAGGCCGATGAATCGAACTCCCTTTATATCACCTTTACTAATCGCAACTGTTCACGTTAATGACATGGAATTGGCACACCACGAGTCGGTTAAGTACTTAGGTATGCACTTGGATAGACGCCTCATTTGGAAAAGTCACATCATCAACAAAAATTAACCAACTACGATTAAAATTCAACCAATTATTTTGGCTAATAGGACGTTTCTCCAATTTATCCTTAGAATGTAAAGTTTGAGTGTACAAAACTATCATCAGGCCAATCTGGAGCTACGGGTTGGAACTATGGGGAACATCTAGTAACTCCAACATTGAAAGAATAGAACGCTTCCAGTCCAAAGTATTAAGGTCTATAGTCAATGCGCCTTGGTATGTCCGAAATGACGCAATTAGATCAGATTTAAATATCCTATTAAAGATCTGTTAAGCAATTCATTAAAAAGGAAGCTGAAAAATACTCTGTTCGACTGGAAAACCATCCAAAATTTACTTGCTCCTCAACTCATCAATAATTAAGACGTTTCAGACCGCTGGATTTATTTACTTTTCCTGACTCCATAAATATAAATTTGAATATTAAGTCAAGAATCAATGGATTCTTGAGTTATATTACATGTAAATTACATCACGTCAATTTTAATTCCAACATTATACTCAATATCTTTTTATATTTTATGTAAATAGTTGTATAGAATAAAGACAAAAAAAAATCTATTTTAACTTCGAGAATTATATTTTCATTAGCAAGACTTTGTGTTGGTGCTGTGAAGACCTCTGCCAAGTGGTCAGTAAAAATCTTAGCTTTTTCTTTTGGGTTACCAACCCAGCTATCAGCTTGTGTTTTCAATGGTGGATCTTGCACCTGTCGTCTATTTATTCGTTTAACCGCTTTCCAAAGCGAGTAGTCAGTATAAGCATCGTCTGATAAATTATTCAAAAATTTGTTAAATGAATTATTTTTTATATTTCTGATTTGTTGTTTTAGTTGATTATTTAGGCAATTAAATATAATTTTATCACTTGTGTACCTCGTTGATTACCATTTTCTTCGTGCTCTTCTCTTCTCCACAACCAGTGTTCTTATTTTTGGAAGATACCTCATTGTCGAATTATATTTCGAGTGAAAAGATGGTGTGCTCTTCTTTGCGGCTTGCTGCACGTCTACAATGAATTGCTCGACTTCTGCATCAAATTGATTTCTTGATTCCACAGATTCTAAAGTAATGAATATCTCAAGTTTTAATTTAAACATACTTCAATCAGTTCTCTTGTTTGTAAGTCTTTGGAGGCTTTTTTGGGTTCTACTTTTCCGCTTAGAACCATGATCATTGGAGTATGGTCAGATGATAGGTCATCAATGCTCACGGCATATGTGTGGTTTCTATTTATTCCCTTTGTTATAAAAAAAATCAATCAAATCAGGTATTTTCGCTGGGTCGGCCAATGAGTTGGTAATTCACAATTATGACTTCTTCCAGCTTGATATAGTTCTCTCTCTTTTCTTGTGGTTAATCTTGAGCCCCAGTGGGTATGTTTCGCATTGAAATCTCCTCCTGATAAAATTGTTTCTAAGTATTTTAAAGAGATTTATGAAGTCGACTCTAGTAGGTGAGTGTCTTGGTTGGCAATAGATTGCCTAGATTTTGAAATTCTTATTTTTGACCTTGATCTAGTTGTTGTTACTTGCATCATTGCCTTTTCTATTTCCTGCTCTTCATGACCTGGAATGTTGCCTTAAATAAGTATTGCTGTTCCTCCTCTTGCTATGTCATCTGGATGCGAAGTATGATAACAAACGTAATTAGGAATTTCAATACTAGAAACTCAAAGACACTTTGTGAACTATGATTCAGAAATTAGACATATATCTATGTTTTGTTGCTTCAGAAAACTTGTAGCAACTCTAAGGGTGTAGCTAATTTTTTGAATGACTGCGGTTTTTTTTTTATTGTTTTTTACCATTTATAATTGGGCTACATTTGGCTTTTTTCCCCAACATCAATATGCAGCTTTTTGTGAAATGTCACACTTAACGCAAGCACAGTCTCTATTACTGTAACTTTGTATATGCCCAGAAGTTTGGCATCTTTTGCACTGCGGGATTAACTTTTTATTTTTTCTTAATAGTTCAATGTTAACGACTATTTACATTATTGTTTTAATAGGAAAAACTTTCTCTATATTTTCTCTATTATAGAATGTTAGCATAAACAATGGTAATCCTCTTCTTTTAGTGATAAATCTACCATCGCTGTTTTCTATTTTATCTTTAATAATTAAATAATTATGTTTTTAGCTTCTAATATTTGGAAACCGTTATCTCTCAGGTCTTGTACTATTTTATTTTCGTCGCACGAATGATGTAGTCCCCTAGCCATAACTTTTATCGGTCTGGTAATTTTGTCCTCATAGGAGTGCCACGGAACTTTCTTCGATGTTAAATCGTTTGTTAGACATCTGTATGTGTCACTATCAGTAACATTGTACTTCCAGATGTTATTGTTGTACGATGTGAACTTGCATTCCTTTTTAGTGGTTTGCTTTATTAAATTATTTAGGTCGCAAAAGGTACCTAAACCATGAACCATAATAGGTGGTAGTTTATGTTCCTCTTCCTAATTTTTTATCTGCAGTACTGTTTACAACTGCTGCTTGTTTTGGTTTTGGTGATTCTTTTTCTGTTGGGCAGTTTCGGGGATTCCCTCTGCTTTCCTTTTTTTGGATGTTTTCGTTTTTTTAAGAATCCAATACGTTTATCTCGTGAGTTCTTCTTCATTCGTGAAGCAATTGTAGATATTGCAATTACTTGGCGCTGGTGAATTACCTCTATCTAATAAGGTAACCTTATTTTCTAGTTCTTTATTGTGATCCTGTAGATCTGTTCCATTTCTTCTAGTTCTTTTACTCTCTTTATTTGTTAATTTAGAAGGAGTTCTGAGTGTTAACGAGCTCCTGTTAAAATTCCCTATTATATGTAATAGTTGGTCCCTCCAGAATCTATGGGACCGACCTCCTAAAAGGGTGATTTTCCAGTGATACTGGTCTGCCACCTGGGGTAAAAGAATCTCTTATTTTGTCCATTATAATAACTGCATCAATTTTAATGTGGTAGGGGCAAATAAAACTACACACAAACCCCCTACCAGGAAGGCCAGGTTATTTCACGACAGAGTTTCCATCTCTGCCTAACTAACCAATTGTTCGCGTCCGTCGAAAACACACGTTCTCGTTTGCACGAATAGGTCCAGCCTAACCGATTTACTTAGTTATTACGCTAAGTTCTCACATTCATCCGCTCTCGTCCGCCTTATAAATTATGTTTCCAGTAGGCACTCGACAGATAACTATGTTACCTAACTTCGAGGAGTTGAGAGTTGAATTTGTTAACAGAGCTGTAGTTGTTAAACAAGGAGATTTTTCCTAAGTTTTATCAGAGCTATACGTTAGGGGTATACTCTGTCTAGGGCCAATATCAACCTTAGCCTCCCAATTATTTGAAAATGAAATTTTGTACACGCATACATAGATAAATGGCGCTGAATATTTAAAAACAACAACAAAATTATATAGTTACAACAAGTTTTAGTTTTAGAACATTTTCCACATGTACAAATTGTGTCTAATGGTACATCAGATCTACCAGATGTTACACTTTGATAAATTAAAGAACACATAATTCCTTTATTATGATAGTGCCTGAAATAGCCAGCACTGAATAAATCCAAACATACAAATTATGTATACATGGATATATATATACCTTATTTTAAGTATGTATATATGATTTCGCATCATAGTTTAAGAACAATTTTTTTTTCTGTTGTCAGCTAAATTTTAAGTTTCAATAATATGGAGCGGGAGGTTTTAATTGATCTGAATATAGTTAACAAAATATCATAGTTATAGTCGCGTATTTATAATTGGTATTCTATATGGTCATTGCCGCAGTATAGTGTATGTATACGCTTTTTTTATGATTTTAGGGTGACAGCTAATTTGATGTCACTCATGATAAAAAATAAAGAAAAGTTTTAGTTGTTTTAAGCCGTTTTAAGATTTTTTAAGATTT
Source organism: Argyra leucocephala (assembly GCA_963942445.1). Classification (NCBI taxonomy): domain Eukaryota; kingdom Metazoa; phylum Arthropoda; class Insecta; order Diptera; family Dolichopodidae; genus Argyra; species Argyra leucocephala. The sequence goes on from OZ012678.1 coordinate 101,823,981, forward strand.
CTGTTATGTTTTTTATGTTTTAAGTTTTCATAAATAATTAAATTAAATTTTCGAATTTTATTTTTTAAAATGGTGCCGTTTTCTTAAATTATTCAAGTGATCGCGTTACAGAATACCAAAAATGTTTACTCTCATCTTTGACTATGGCAAGGGGGACTACCGCTTATCATAACACAGGGGTGGCAACACTTATTTTTTGTAACAAAATTTTATTGCGAAAATAAGGCTCCCACCCAGAATGCCACTAAACCTAACTTTCTTCAAACTGAATTTGCACAAAAAAGTGTTCTACTTCATATCGTTCTAGAGCGTTTTAAAACAGTTTATTGAACAACCCTAATAATTGAAAGCATTAATGTAACAGAAATACATACATATGTATATTTATAATATGTGTAAATTTTTTTTAAATTAAAAAAAAATATTAAAATCATTAATTTTTGTGTTGAAAGTTTGTTATTATTATTTATTAGAACTTTAAGTTGAACTTTCAGTCGAATTTTTGTTCTTTTCTTAAAACGTTTTCTCGCGTATAGTTCCAGGCATCGAAATTTTGATCCTCCTAAATTATTTATAAAAACTTTTGTAAAAAAAATCAAATAGGTCTGAGTAGCCTTACTACCGGTGCTTTGTCGGCATCACGATGTAGAAGGCGCGAAGGTGCCGCATATCTATAGTAGTGTATAAAATAAGAAATAAAGTCGATATAAATCTAAAATTGTTAGTAAATAATACCGAAATTGAAAGAGTTGCTACATATAAATATCTTGGTGTTGTAATTGATGAAAAGTTGAAATGGGATGATCATATCAATAAATTAGAAACAAAAATTGTGCCTCTCAAAAGAAGTGGAATCATACTCAATAGACAAACCGCTGAAAGTCTATATTATTCTCATATTATTTCACATACATATTAGATATAATATATGTAATTGGTATAAAAAAGATAAAATTTGTATCATAATTAACAAGACTATAAAAGGCTTGCATAAATTTAATTGGCTTACTCCTACAAATTAAATTTTTACGGGTTACTTGAAGCTATCAGGAATTATTGTTTTACAAAAGCCTAAACTAATTTACAAACTGGAAAAGGGAATCTACACAAAAAAATTTCATATTACTAAAAGTAGAAATGTAGGCAATTACAATACACGAAAGTTAAATAATCTCAACTATGCAAGACCAAGAACAGAGTTAACACGCGAGTTACATATCGTTTAACCTTGATTAATTAAATTTTACTATAAATTCATTCAACTTAAATAAATGAATTAAACAATAACAGGAAATGCAATTTAGCATTTCTACTAATTCATTGTTTTTTATTAATTTAGTCTAAACGAAATGTTTTAAAATGTGTTGATAAGTATTTCTTAATAAGTATTAATTTGGTATTGTTTTTTATTAATGCTTATCTTTGCATTTAAGTTATTTTTTAATTTAAGAATAAGTGAAAATAAAAAAATCAGTCTTAAGACCGAAACCAAAATTAAATGTTGTTTGAATAAAAAACACGTAACTGGCGCAGTCGAAACAAAAAAACATTTGCTCTAAAGAGACAAATAAAAAATTAAAAAAACAATTTAAATTGTTAAGTGACAAAGTGGATAACGAAACGTTTTAAATAAAATTTATGAATTCGTGAAGAAACAAACAAATTTTTTTTTCTCTTAAAAAAAAAAAATATATAAATAAACAATTTTTGTAAATTCTAATTAATAATTAAAATTAATAAGCTATAAATAAATAAATTAATATTGTATGAAAAAAAGCAGAAATAAAAGCTTTGATAAAAATAGAAAAATGGAAAGTGAAACAGATAACAAGTAGGAATGTGCATGTTCAATACTTTCCAGTAATCATTCCTACTCGATACTTTCATCATCAATACTCGATACTTTCTACTCCATACTTTTTAGACGATACTTCTAGATTCGTTAACTGAAAATTTTATTAAGGAAAAATGAAAAGCAATTTATTTGTATAGTGTATGCATTTTTTCAGTTTTTTTCGTTACTTCAGTTCATTTAATTTTTTGTTTGTATATTTTGGATTTTTTTTGTATGAATAAAATAGTTTTTATATTAAATAATGAATAAAAATATTAAATTATGAAAAAAATAACATTTAGTAAAACATTATTCATAATAATTATTTTAGTTTAAAAAATTAATATCTTTGGTGTTATATTATATTTCAGTTTTTTTCTTTATCTCAGTTCAGTTTGTTAATTAACAAAAAAAAAAATCTTAACTTCAAAAACTGATATTTAATTTTTCCTAACGAACTCGATATCTATCAATCTCGAGTACCACTAACGTATTGATCAACGAACTCGGTATCGAGTATCCACTACACTATCAATCTCGACTACCACTAAAGTATTGATCAACGAACACGGTATCGAGTATCCACTACACTATCAATCTCGATTACCTCTAACGTATTGATCAACGAACAGAATAAAAACATTAATACAATATTAACCATTTATATTTGTTTTGATATTCAGCAGCAGAGTATACATATTTTTATATCTTTATTTTTTTAGTCTATTCTACATGTTGTGTAGTAGTCACATTAATATGTATACATGCACTATACACATTTTTAGTTTTTCAATTCTGTTTTGTTCTCTATTCTCTTTTTCGAACAAGAAAAAAAAAATTTATTGTTAGTACTCTTATCGATACTTCGAGTTGAAACAATACCAATACTCAATAGTAACAGTAGAGATTTTTATTCTTGATCAAAACTCGATATTTTTACAGAAAAATAACCGATACTTTTATTCTTGGTCAATACTCAATACTAAGTATCGAGTAGTTTTCGCACATTTCTAATAACAAGCAATTAAAAGAAATTATTGCACAACAAGAAGCCCAATTAATTGCTATTCGGCAACACCTCACTGTAAAATAACAACCATCAAATCAATTAAATCAAAGTTTTGCACTTACACCAGAACAGTTTCTAAATTATATCAATAAACTAAGGGAATTTAATGGAAAAGATGATTATACGGTACAGGAGTTCATCAGTTCGGTGGAACGCAGTTTTTGGCTTTGCCAAAACGTATCAGTGCTACAAGAATATGCACTTTTCATAATAATAAACGAAAAAATACAAGGAGAAGCAAAAAAGTGTATCCAAGGTCTAGGTTCACATAAAACTTGGGATGGAGTTAAACAGGAACTAAAACTTCATTTCCGGCCTCAACACGATTATGCTGAGCTACTTAACCAATGCAGATTATTAAAGGTAAGTTCTTTAAGAGAACTTTTTAATAATGTTAAACAAATAAATTATAAGCAATACAAATAAACAAATAAATTATAAGCTTAATGAATTGTATGAATTCGATGATATGAAACCTCAAACATATCATCCTAAAAATAGCGATAAGTATTTAGTAGATATAGTAAGTAGTAAAATTCACGATTTTTTAAGAGGTGATATACCTGAAAATTGAACTTTAATTGAAATATACAATAAATTTGAAAAATTAAAACTTTTAGATAATTAAGATACTATAGATATAAAAAGTAAGAAATTTAATTCCTTTAAAACTAAAAACCAAATATTTAATAGTAAAAATCATAGAAATATCAATAATAGTAATAGCTTCAATTCAAATAAATCTTTTCACACTTCTAACACTATTAAGTTTTCACATTACAAAGACTCTACAAGTAATTGTAACAGTAAATACAAAAACCATCACAGTAATAACCAAAACCATAAAAATAATTTCTATAGTAATCAACATAATAATATTTCTGGTCAAAATAACCAAAACAACAAAGGTAATTTTCTTCAACACAAATTTTCTGGACAATACCGTTTTCAAAATAAAACTCCTAATTCATACCAGACAAAAAAATTTTCAAATCAAAAATGGGCTCGAATTCTGAACAAAATGCCCCAACGGAAATTGGTAATTTAAATTGAGACCGAGATGTAAATTTTCAATAAGTGCCTCGGAACCAAAAATACCTATTATAATAATTACTTTAGGCAACCAACATATCAAATGCCTTATTGACACTGGATCATCCACCAGTGTTATTAAACCAAATATTCTTAAGGAAATTAAGGAAGAAAAATTAAATAAAATAAAATATTATTCGACCATTAATAGAACGAATAAAATTACAAAAAAAATAACATCAATGCCAAAACAATTTAAACTCTTCGGTACCATAACTTGGAAAGTTATAGATTTAAAAAATAAAAATTACGATGCAATAATGGGTCAAAATTTTTTAGTACCTTTCAAGGCTCAAATCAATTTAGAAGATAAATATATAGGAATCAATAATAATAAAATCGGGTTTGAAGAAAATAATTATCCGTATATACTTAACGAGAAGAAGAATATATTTCTTTAGATACTGTTTCACAAAATCTTCCAAATAAAATTAGTTTTGACCACTTAATTATAGAAGATAAACAAAAATTAACTTATTTATTAAAAGGTTATGAACATTTAATTTTCAAAGACGGAGAAAAATGAACATGTACGAACGAAATAAGACATGAAATTATAATTATAATAAAAAAGCCAATTTACGAAAATCTATGGGGTACCTTCCAAATACATGAAAAAGAGATTGAACGACAAATCCAAGAAATGCTTGTATAAGGTATTATTAAAGAAAATAATTCTCCTTACAATAGTCCGCTTTGGATTGTCCCAAAAAAAAACAGACAATTCTGAAACAAAAAAATGGAGAATTGTTATTGATTATAGAAAGCTAAACGAAGTTACTGTACGATAAGTTTCCCATACCTAATATCAACAACATATTAGATAAGCTTGGGAAAGCCCAGTACTTTACCACTCTTGATCTTGCTAAAGGCTTTCACCAAATTTTAATGAAAGAATCTGATAGTAAGAAAACAGGTCTACAACGATGGTTAATTCAATTAGGTGAATATAACATCAAAATCGATTATATAAAAGGGAAGGAAAATAAAGTAGCCAACTTTCTTAGCCGAATTAATTTGGATACAAACGAAATCAACTTATTCGAAATGAATAATTCTAAAAAGACAGGATGTTTTGATACGAAATCACAAAATAAGAATGTAGTTCGTAATATTAACCATCTGGACGATAATATGGACTCTCAAACTAATACACAAAATCTCAATATTTTATCGCAAGATTCGGTAGACACACAAACAATGCATTCACAAATAGAAGATCTAAACGATCATATTCCTATACTTGATACCGTAGTAAATCAGTTCAGACTTCAAATTATTTTAACGGAACAGAAGCAGAAAGAATATGAGCAAATTTTTAATAATAAAAGGATGTAGAACAACAAACAGATATTTTCACAAAGTATATTCAGAAAGGTAAAATAGGTATATACTCCGAAGTAAATGATCGAGAGTATGATAAATTACAAAAAGAATTGATAAGGTTATTTCCAAATAGAAATCTTATGAAATTTTATAAATGTAGTTATTTTGCTAAGGCTTTAGACAACGAAGACGAGTTAAGAAAACAAATTTCAATTTTTCATAAAAAAGAATCAGGACATTGTGGAATTATAGCAACTTATGAGAATTTAAAAAGTAAGATCTATCATCCTAAGTTAAAAATTAGAATTCATGAAATTATAGATCATTGCGATATTTGCACAGGTGCAAAGTATGATAGGAAACCAATAAAAAAGAAATTTAAAATCACAGAAACCCCAAAAAGTATAGATGAAATTGTACATGTAGATATTTATACAAACACTAAAAATAATTTTATTAACGTAACTGATAAGTTTTCAAAATATGCAATTATTTAGCTTATATTTAGCTTATATTTAGAAGATAGAACCCACATAACTATATTAGAAAAAATTAAGACAAATAATAGTAATCAGAGGTAAAATGAAAAAGTTAGTTTTCGACAATGAATTTGCGTCAAAACATATAAAAGACTTTTGTGAAAGAGAAAACATAGAATATCATACAAAAAAACCAAATATCCAAACAGACAATGGTAATATTGAAAGACTTAACGGAACTGTTACAGAAAAAATTAGAGTTTTAAATTTAGAAGAAAAATTGCCTATTAGACTTCAAATTATGAAAGCAGTAGAAATGTATAACAAATCTTATCATTCTACTATCAAAACAACACCTTGGTCTATCCATAATAGAGAAGTAGATTTTAAAATAATTTATGACAGATTAATTAAAACAAAGGAAAATCTTATTCATAAAAGAAATAAGAATAGGGAACAATACGAAGAACACAAAGAAGTAGGTTTTATAAAAAATTACAAATCCTTAAGACACAAAGAGGAGCCTAAATTTAGAAAATACAATCTAACAAATGTTCATGAATCCAACATAAAACGATAGTTTAAATTGACAGATCAAAACCAGCAGTCTCAAGCAAATTTTCCTGATAACACTTCTGTTGCTAGTACCAACGATAACCCATCAGAAAATGACTATCGAGAAGATAGAAGGTGAGTTAGGATATAGTGAAATCAAAATAGACACAGTTGAAATAGCCGATAAATTCGAAATTATAATTCATCAAATACATCCCATGGAAATTTTAAACTTAGTGAATAATCTAGAATCTACCTTAAATATTTTAAATTTAGAAAATCATAGGGATTTCATAGGTCATAAAATAAAAAGAATTAAAAATAAAATAAATACATTTTAATACTGTAGATCAAAACAATCATAATCTAATAAACAATCTCAATCAACAAATAGCTATTAACTCGTTCACATGTAAAAAATATAATTGAAGCAGATAGAAAAAAAATACAAATCATGTTAAATTCGGTTAAATCTACAGAAACGAAAATTCTTTCCGAAAATGTTTTCTTAGAACAAATGTTTAAATTTGATTATATAGAAAAGCAAGTTGAACATATTCAAGATAATATTGCTTCTGCACGGTTAGGACTTTACACCCCAACATATTAAATGATGAAGAAATTACTACTTATAATATTGGTTTTCATAAATTGTCTAATATTCGTCTAGCTGTTGCAAAACATATAGATGACTCAATAATTTATGCAATCAAAATCCCAATTCATAGCATTTTAGTTAATAAAAATATCCTAATATCCATGGCAAACTCACAGAATTTACAAGTTGATTCTGAGATGGGGTATATAATAAGATACGGAGAACAGGTTTTTACTTATTCTGAAGGAAAATCATTAAAGGAATTAAATAAAAGTAAAAATTGTATTACTCTAAAAAATTGTGAACTTATTAATAAAAATAATGAAGAACTACTTTTTATAGAAAATAACATAATTGTTATCAATAATATTAAGTTTGGAAAATTGAACAGTACTTGGGATGAAAGAACTATGCAATTTAAAGGGAACTATTTTATAAATTTTAATAATTGCACTATTAGGATTAATAATAGAGAATTTAATAACAAATTTAAAATATTTACAGAAAACATTGTAATACCTAAATATGAAAACGTAGCATTTAATAATACTTAACTTTCATTTGGCAAAATTCAAACTAACTATGAAAAAATATTATAGAAATAGAAGAACTTAGATATCATAAAATTGTAAATTATAGTGTAACCTCAATAATAACTTTTGTAACAAGCTGTTCAGTAATTTATGTAATTTTAAAAATAAGAAAAACAAAAAATCAAATAATTAAAAGTGCAATAATATCTAATCCAACAAAACAAAAAAAACTACAAAATGTGTACAAAATTATTATAAAATATCATATTATCTGAATAAAATAATATTAATATTCTTCAAGTTAAAGTTCATATTAAGTTCATTATAATTCAAATTCAAAAAGAAATATGTACCTATATATAAAAAATATAAGTATGAAAAAAAATATGTATAAAAAATAAAAAAAAAATAAAAAATTTTGTATTATAGTAATTTATAATATTAGAATTATAACAACTCAGGAGAGTCTTTTGTCAAGGGATGGAGGAGTTACATATCGTTTAACCTTGATTAATTAAATTTTACTATAAATTCATTCAACTCAAATGAATGAATTAAACAATAACAGGAAATGCATTTCTACTAGTTCATTTTTTTAAAGAATATAAATTTAACATCAAAATAAAGTTTAGAATTTCTACTTTATAGTACGTTTTCAAGCTCATGTTTATGGATAAACAACTAGCTCATAATCCAGTCAAATGTCAAGTGTTCACAAGGTTTTTTGGAAAACAATCAGCTGTTTATTGTTTATATAAAACTATACTACTGTTTATATAAAAAATTTTTTTTGTATTATCTTTGAGTAGAACTTAAGCTGTTATAATTGGTCATACGATAAATGAATAAAATAAAACAAAATATGGAGGATTTAAAAAAAATGATAATATCAGAGAAACAAATAAAATAATTCACATTTTAGTTTATTACCATACCCACTTTACTCACTTCAACATTTAGTTCTGAGAATCTTTCAAAAACGAAATACAAAAATATTCAATTTACAATTATATAAAAAAAATAATCATCATTTTAATTTATTATCTCTTTTTCCATTTGAATTTTTTACTTATATATAAAGCCTTATTATTTATACATTTTTAATATATAAAACTGATTAAATTAAGTGAATTAAAAATAAAAATGCATCTACAATATCCTTTGTTTTAATTCTTCTGTTAACTTTCCATGTAAGTCTTGTAATTTCTCAATCACTTCTATAACTCCATAGAATTTTTCTTCACTTTTTTCTATTAAATTTGATATTTTGATTTCTTTTTGTTTTTTTTTTTTTTACAAATGACAAAATGAATTTATGAAAAAAAAATCAAGGGTCATGCAAAAAAAAATTTAAAATCGACAAAAAATCAAAATTTCATGGATGGGCTACATGTTTTTGAAGTGGTTTATGATATAAACACCTCGCTACTTGTTTATGATTTTCAGCAAATTTGTATGGGAAAACCACTACGTAAACAACCAGTTTATCATAAACAACATGTTTATCGATAAACATGAGCTTGAAAACGTACTATTAATTATATATAAATATTACATAAAATATATTTTAAAATTTAAAAAATTTTGGTTTCAGAAAAATAGTGAAAAGAATTGTGCTGATTAGAAATAATTTGTTGTGTTTTGATGTACTACATGTACACTGCATGACAATATTTTGGCATATAATTTTTAAAAATATCATATTAAAAACAGATACAATATTTATTTTCAGCAGTGTAGTAAATTTTTACTCTCTTTTGACTCTTTGAAATTTCATTTATTAAAGCATTGTTTTTGCCGACAACAGATAAACGTAGACGGTAAGGTCTAAGTTTAAAATATATTGCAAAAAGCAATATGCAAATTATATCTCATATGACTTTAATAAATTTAAAATTATAAAAATTAATGCTTAATATCAGAGCTAAAACGTTCAGTTAACGTGAAAAAATCCGAGTGAAAATATCATTATTGTCTCGCTTTGTCCATAGGTAATTTTGTCTTGTGTAATTTGGTCCTATGTAATTTTGTCTTGTGTAATTTGGTCCCGACACCATTTTCCTATGCTATCTGTATAAATAGGGGTCTGAAATCAATATTCTCTCCGCAGTGTCATGACTTTGAATATATGAAGACTTCGGTTTCTGAAACAAACATAAAATTAATGGAACATATTTACCTTTATTTTATTTATTATTATTTATTTCTTTATCTCAAAGATCTGATAAAGCTTGTAAAGTTTTGTAATTCATAATTCAGTAGGTAATTCAATAACATGTGCAAGAAAACAATTAATCTTAATAATTAAATGTTCTAAAAATCAGGTATATTTTAAAATTAAATCAGCCTAATATATTATTACAAAGTACAACTATGTAATTCATAAACATAAACACAAAATCGATTATCAATAAATAAATGTTTATATTATTTAACTTTAATTAACAGCTTGTTTATTTGTTAATTAATTATTTTCTTATGGTTAATAATTTTTTTTCATGGAAATTAAAATAAGATTAAATTAGTTTTTAAATCTAAAAATGAAATGTTAAATATTAAGTGGCACTTTGTAATTAGATAATTTAAATTTTTTTTGCATCATTTTCATATTTTTTTTGCAATTATATATGTTTAGCTATTTCATATTGAATTTTGCTTTTTTATTCATAATATGATAGAAAATACATAATTATTTAATTAGAACTTTATAGAAATAATAATTTATTTTCTTTTAATAGTTAATGCATATCTCTGTTTTATACTTTTATATTTTCGTTTTATTTAAGATAGGAAAAAGGGGTACAACAAAAAGCCAAAGGCGACAAAATCCCAACTTTTTTTAAAATCCCAAATCGACAAAATCCAAACCGTATGAAATCCTAATTAAAAAAAAATCCATATGTCAATTTTTTATTCTAAAAAGAATAAACACCCCTAGCAGCAGCTCTAATTTAAAGAAAAAAACAAAGAAACGCAGTAAAATTTGGTTTTTTCCCTTTTAATAAAATTTTTTATTTTTTAAGCTTCATCATTAATTGATTATCATTCAATAATTTTCTATTATTTTTATTTTATTTTTAATTTTGATTAATTATTTTTTTTAGTTTTTTAATTATATTTTAAAATATAATCTTTCAATTTATTAATTGGATTACATAGTTTATGATCTATTATTTTCAAATATGGTGTTACAATATTGTATAGATTGAATAAAGATTAAAATCTCCTTTAAAATCTTAAATTCAATTTCTATGAGTCTTACTTTACTCTTTCATATCATATTGAAAATTATTAATCAGAATATATTAAATTTAAAATAATAATGTATATAAAGGTCCAGATCCACCATCAACTCCACCTGATGAAATTCATTATACTCTAATAATAAATGATAATGATCAAATAATTAACAATAATAATTATAATAATAAAAATAATAAAACATCAAATTTATTGAAAAATCGTATTGACACACAAACAACAATGGCTACAACAACTACGATGACGACTATATGTCCAGCATGTCGTCGTAGTCTTAATAATTCAACTGAATTTGAAGAACATAATTCGGATGGTTTATGCAACTGTGATAATAGTAGTGTTCATAATAAAAGCCATAATAATGTTGATGTTGATACTGCAATTTCTGATAGTGATATGTTTGAATGGTGGTTTTCTCGTCATAAAAGAGGCTCTAATAAGAGCAGGTAAAAAAATCCATATTTAAAATATTTTCATTTCTATGACACGCTTTAATCAGCAAATATATTAGATATGTATAAGCATATATATGTATATTATAAATTTAATTATAACTAAGATCATAATCATATATAGAAGTCGTTCATCAAGTCAAATAAATGTGGCAAGTGGAATTAGTCATCGGGCATCACCAGTGAGTAGTTGTTGTGGAAGTAGTCATGGGCGCTCAAGTCCTGATCTTGAAATAGATGATTTAGGTGAACCGCCACCATTGCCACTAAGCCCAGGTTAGAACCTGCGGTTGAAAATTAACAAAAACCAAAATTATTTTGATTAATTTTTTTTTCGTTTTGTGTATGTATATATATTAGTATGTACATAATAAACAATCAATGGAAAGTGTAATTTTTAATTTATCACTTATTACCATTTTTATTTATTTTTAAATATATGGATTATAATTTATTTTCTTTTCAAATTCATGAAAATAAGAATATTGAATATTTTATAAAAACAAATTATTATAATTTTGCATATAGCATTTGTACAGGGATTTCAATGGTCAACCATGCACTTTGTGCTGGCACATGTCAAAGTGAATAAAAAACGACTAGAGTCTAATCATAATCATTTCCCTTTTCACTGCTATAGGCTTCGGCATAACTCATATGTGGCTCTCAAACTGTGTATATTATACTTTAGTAAGGAATAATATTTTTCACAAAATAGGATTATTATATATGAAATCTTGCATTATTTGCTAAACGGTGAAATTATCAGTTCCAGGATTTTCCCAGCAACAGTTAATGGGATAAACGCGATGTCAGCCACCGAACGAAGTTGTTGGAGGGATTACAGGTCTATCAAAAATAACATATCTTCGCAAGGAGGAAAATAAAAAGGGTTGGATCATGATATGACAAAAAATACGTAGTGTTACAACGTAAAAATTTTGCGTTGAATTGCTTCAATACGTGAGGGTGAGATATAAAAGTTGTGACATAGAGACCAAAATTGGAAAGCATCAAGTGAAGTGTCAGCCTAACCATTTCTAGGATTACACCTAAATCGCGAGCCAGCTCAGAATGTTTTAAAATTTGATTCTCAAGATAGTGGATGTTTTCGTTTATTCATTCTAAAGAAGGAATGGAAAGAATAGAATACTTGATGACGTCTCGATAGAATATTCCGAACAAATAGAATAAACGAACAAAATAGAATAAAAAGAATAAACATCAGAAATTGTCATTGTTTATTTTTTTATTTATTTATTAATTTTTGTGAACAAAAGTTTTTACTATTTTTTAATTTGTGTAAATTAGTTAATATAAGTTGTAATAGTTATTATAATTATTATATAGACTCATTAATATTTATACAACTATTCATAACATTATATTTGTTTTCAAAAACATTTTTTTAATTAACCAATATTTTCCATTTTTTAAATTAAAATAAAACATAGGTAATCAAATTGTTATTACTGTATAGAATGGTAGAGTGAACTGTCATTCCGTAATTTTATTCTGTTTATTCCAACTCTGAGATGGAATAAAAAAAATACGTTCGGAATATACGGAATAAATAAAAAAATACAGAACAGAATATTTAGAATATTCCGAATGAATAAAAAAACGCTTTTTGACATATTCTGAATATTCCGAATATTCGGAATGAATAAACGAAAACAACCAGTAATAAAAATTGATTGAACTTTCATGCTTCCTACTAAAGCTGACAACAACATTTGAAGGCTTCGAGTTTATCAGTGGAGCATTATTCGGAAAAATTGTGTCAAAAATTTAATATGACTTTGGCTTTATCATCAGCATAAGCATAAGCAAGAGCATAAATCATTTAAAAATTTAAAAAATCTGAGCCACCATAATTTCTAGACGACTGCCGTGAGACCTCTCTCTTTCATATAATTTTTGGTTAAGTGTTGTTCGTGCTCTTGAGATTTGGATATCCCTGTATATGCTTATGTACATACATGTATATGAAATACACTATATAAATTAAGTAATTTGATTAAAAATTATTAAAATAGTATGTTAAAAATACATTTGTCTATTCAATAATTAATATTTTAAAATAATTCTACATAATTATTAATTTGATATAACAGTAAACCGTAGGAATCAAATTTAAATTTTTTCTGATATATCTACATAACTAAAAATTATTACAAATCGGAAAATTTGTTATAGTTTTAAATTATTGTCCAAAAATGTATCCATACATACAGGCATATTATAAAATACGTAAATAAGTCATGAATTTGAAGCTTTATTATATTCTTTATTTGTGTTAAATTTTGCTTTGCCATTTGTATAATTATAGATTTAATTTATACACATAAGTAAGTGCCTCTTGCAGACTTTTGGAGTGCGTGTGCGATATTTTAAATATTTTATAATTTTGAATTTGTTTATATCTTTTAAAAATGATTTAAAATTATTAATATAAATGCCGATATCCTGCTTTTAACAGTTAAATAACATCAAAGAACATATAATAGTAAGAAGTGTAATCCGAGTATTATCAATTTTTTCGAAACAGAAATTGAAGAGCGTATCCTAAATTTTTTTGGAAATATCCTCAATTTTTGTGAAAATATATATTAGGTGTTAATATACCTTAAAGGTGGATTTTAATTGACCAAAATTTAAAATCTTAAAGCTGGATTTTTATTGACCAATATTTAAAATCTTAAAAATTTTATTGGCTCTAAAAAGGGAGATAACATGAAATGACATTATTTTATATGAGAGCTCAATGCGTATGACAAGAACAGAAAATATCATTTACCGGAGATATTTTCACAAAAATTGGGGATATTTTAAAAAAAATTACAATATTATACTTTTATAAAGTATATTTTTAAAATATCGAGAATAGTTTTTTTACACCGACAACACTTTTTAACAATTTTTTGAGTAAATGCATATAAAAATAAAATATTTCTTTTCAACAGATTATTTGAGAATTTTTTTATGTGTAAAATAAATTTCCCAAATAGAAATTTAGAGAATTTTTTGCAGCGATCTATTTTTTTCTAACATAAAAATTCAATAAGCCATCTTCCTTTTTAGAGCCAATAAAATTTTTAAAATTTTAAAATATAGGTCAATATAATTCACCTTTAAAAAAGTATAATTTTGTAAAAAAAAACTAAAACAAAAATACAACGATTAACCATCTATGTAGATATATTTCAGTATTTTGTCGAATCAATAAAAAATATAAAAAAAAATTAAACACATACATGAAGTTAGCATATTTTTCAATTTTCTGCAAAGAATATTTTTTGATTTTGTTAATTTTGTCTGTTTCTATTTATTAATCATGTATAAATAAGTATTTACATATATGTAGATATAGATATGTACATATATCTCCTTACAAAAAAAGAACAAAAATGTGTTGTTGCTCGTTTCATTTCTTCAAAAAATAAAAATACCAAAATTATTGAAATAGAAATATGATTTTCAACCAAGTTCTGATAAAAATAAAAACGGTATTCCGTAGACAGTTCACAATTTGTAATGCATAACTAGTAAATTTTATTCTTTTATTACTATTATTTTTAAAAAAATTTCTAGACTCTGTGATTCTATCATTGACTCTATTATTGTATGCTTAACTGCATAATTATTTCAATATACATATTATTTTAGGTATGTAGCTATATATATTCATATCACTGTATTCTGTAAAATACAATAATTTCATAGAAAGATTGAAAGATAGAAAAAAATAAAAATGAGTATTTTGTTTTCGCTGTTCTCTTCACCACTTTTCTGTTCCTCTATGTGTGGGTTCTCTTCTCAACCTCATATCAGGCGCGTAGTACAAAAATTTTACTTCAAAAATTTATATAAGTATGAGATGCGATTTCTCACTATCTTATATGCATATAGTATATATATATATATACTATTTTTGTTTTTGGTTAGAAGACATAGATACCGTACATGTTTTCTTAGTTACTATACACGTTACCTACCGTACTTAGTTTGCATGTAAATTCATACCAACCGTATCATCAAATATAATAGATGATTGTATAGTTTATGAAACTGTTATCTGAAGTAAATCCGAAAGAAATAAAGACTGTTGAAATAAAGTCAAAATAAAAAAGAAATAAGATTAAAAATCAGTTTTTACTTTTTTGGCTTTATTTCAATACCACATTTGATATAAAGCCGAAATCATGAACTTTTTACCATTTAAAATTAAATAAATGCAAAAACATTATTAACAGATAATAATGATAAATTTGAATTTTAATTATGTATTTTAGATTGGATTAAAATCAGGGAATTCCATTTTCCATAATATTTATAATATTTATACTCTATATGCGGTAATAGCTCATGGGCCGGACTTCTCGCTGTATGTCCTTCCCGCCAGTGCCGTTTAACTTCTTAAAATAATAAAAACAATTATCTGCGGTGTTATAGTTCACTACCAATACGGTAGAAGAGGGGTGAATCAGGAGAGATTTAAGACTCAAAATTTTAATTAAAGATTCAAAATCAGAGTATTCGACTTTTCTAGAATATTCATATGCACATATATGAGTTACACACATAATTTGTTTTTATAAATAAATAAACACGAAAAAATAAAATAAATAAACACGAAAACAAAAATTAAATGATTTCGGTTTTATTTCTCTCGGCTTTATTTCAAGTAACCTATTTACCAAACAAAAAAATATTTTTTAAAAATCCTCATCAAACGTATGGTTTTTGCATATTTTTTTTGTTTTTTTTTATTTTTTTTTATTTTTTATTTTTTTGTTTGACGAAATGTAGGTCCATTTTAAATTTTGAACAAACAACCAAATCAATGCGTTTTGTAAGAAATTAAATAAAATTTTATGCTACTATTTATATGCTAAATTTATAATTCAATAGTGAAAGTCCTATACTGAGACCAGTCCTTCAGAAGTTATGAGCTATTTTGTCCCCACACTTCCTGTTTTTTTGCAGTAAATTTTTTTATTTTCATTTATTTTTAATACATACAAGCATTTTTATTTTATTTAAAAAAAAAATCATTAATATGTAGAGGAAACATCTTATTATATTATGTATAGTTTTTTTTATTTTTCTTTACTTTTGGCAATGACTATATAATATATATTATGTATACATCACTATTGTATACATAGTCATTGCTTTTGTGCTTGATATTTTTTGTTTCTTATGAACATTCAAAAGCGAAACTGAATTTTTTTCTACCTGTTAGAAGAGTGATAACTGAGAGTAATAATTTTTTTATTTTTTTTTACTTTGTTTGTCTTTTGGATTTTCTTAAAGTTTTATCATTGAATGTAATCAAAGAACAATGATTTCGCAATAACAATATGGTGATGAACAAATTTAGAACCTGTACCTGAATAGTTATTAATATTATTAGTATTGTCACCTTTTTAATTTTCAATGTTAGTAACCAAACCTAAATTCGGAATGCACCTTTGTGCAATGTTCTTTTTCATATTAAAGCAAGCGAAAAATGTTTGTCACTTAAAAGTAATAAGGGAGAATCCGCTACTAAATTTCCACTTTACAAATTTACATGTTTGCGCCCCGAATCTAAATAAATCAGAGTTGTAATTTTGAGTTAATGATTATTTGATATTTGTTGTGTTCAGTAAACTAAAACGTTCTAGAGTAAAAAAGAACACGTTTTTGTGTTCATTAGTTTCCGTTACTTGTTCTTTTTTGTCCGAAAGTGGTCTGTTCGGTGTTCATTATATTGTGCGAAACTGTTCTAAATTGATCTTTTTTGTTCTGAATTTTTTTGAGAACAGTTTTGGACAATGTTTGTTGTTGTTTTTTCTTTAAATTTTGACAGTTAAATAAAGAAATTTGAGAGTAAACAAATATTACAACAAAAACGTTCAAATAAGATCAAAAAAAGTGTTCAGTAGCTGTTCTAAGTGGTTCTAAAGTGTTTGACAGTTAACTGTCATTGTCCAAAACTGTTCTGTCCGATTCTCTTCTAAATCTACTGAACACAACTATTATAAGCTGTACAAAAAGTATGCATCAATTCTCTAAGCTCAATTATAACAACAAAAACAATTATTAAATTAAGTATCATAATGTCCATGTTTATACGAGGCAGAAATCTGTCCTATAATTATATTTTGCTTTTACTTATTTTGTTGTTTTTTCTGATTTTATTTTTTTTATCTATGCATATTATATACTATTCGAATTTTCAAATTATTTTGTTAGCTATGAAGCTCCTTAATTTGATTCTCAAATTACTTAATTTCATTCTCAAATTTTTTAAAACCAAATGGACAAAAATATAAGAATGTAGGTACATACCAGGCGCGAAACGTCTTATTGAGTTGAATGAGTGCTTCCCCAAATAAAATATTATTTATTATAACAGTGAAAATAGTCGAATATTTTCCTTTTAATTTTACTGATATGCTTATCATACAGATACGCGTATTTCGTCTACTACTTGCAGACTTCTTCAGTGTTTTGTACTCGACTTTTTATTATTATTTATTATTTTTTACAACTTAATATAAAATATATATTTAATCAATATAAAAATTACTCAACTACAAAAATTCAAATCGAATGAAAAAAAATTTCAAACAAAAATTATATGCATAGATATTGATTACATCATGCTTGTTTAGAAAATAATGCGTATTTAAACATCATTATTTTCTATTATTCTTTCAATCGAGACAACAAGAGATATTCAACAACCACAAATTTGAAATATTTGAAAATAATACCTATTAAAAATAATTATTTTCTTACCAATATAGCTTTAATAATTATTCATAGCATAAAAATATGACAGATTAAATATCCTTCTCCTCGTTTACAATATACATACACTCAAACACATTGCTCTATTTAGTTTCCTAGCAACAGCAACAAAATAATAAATGAAGCGACAATACAATAAAATCTTAAAAGGAAAACAAATTGAATGAGTCGTTGATATTCATTCCAAATCTACCTGATATAATTAGAATATATCTGATAGAAACTAGATTATCTAGGGAAACAACAATTATCTAGAGAAACAACAACAAAATATCGCATTACACAAAATGAATTTACAAACAAAAAAAGTAGCAAGGAATGAATTATTTATTGTGGTTGTTGACTTAAATGAGAATTAATATTTATATAAATATAAAGTATGTAGATTTGGGTTTTTTTTAGAGAGTAGTATTGATTTGTGTTAAGTGTAGTTTTTTGTTATTGAATGCTACATTGATTATTTTCAGCTTTATGCAGTTTTGAAACAAGTAATTTGTTAACAAATGTAAAAATTTAAAACATTTTTTTTTATTATTTATAAATAATTAAAATAGAAAATTGTAACTGTGTTATTGAAAGCTTAAGAAAAAATAATTTTCTGCTACAAGTTTTGAGGAAAAATTATTAATTGTTAAGGATGGTAAACCAAGGCTTGCTCTACTAATAAGAACAACAATAAAACGGTGTAATCAGCATTTTTCAATAAAATCTTATACTTCGTATACGAGGTATTTTCCAACATTTATATAGAAAATTCATACTTCTTTTACATTGTCTTCTTAAAGTCAGATCTTAAATTAAAGTTATATTTTCAGATGAAAATTTTAATAACAAAAACTGTATTTGCGAAATCTTAACATTTTTAATTGAAACAGAATTAAACAACTCTTTTAATGAATAGTCTAAACTTTGTTAATTGATAATAACACTTCCTCTATAACAACTATTTCAGTTGAGCGATCGTTTTTCTGCCTAAATAGAATTAAAACTATTTTGAGAAATAGATGTGAACAATTTTAACTGTCGAATTTAGCAAAAATTTCAATAGAAAAGGAAAGCCAAAGCAAACTGATGTGTCCTTTTATAGTGCTTCCCCAGTTGAAAATTCCACGCCCCGTCACTGGTACATACTACATAGTTTGAAAAAAAAACAGCATACAGTAAGTAAATAGTAATTAGTAAATAGAATTATTAATTGAGTGACAGTATTGACAATTCTAACGGTGTTTTAACGACAAGGCGAGATCCGTTATATTATGAATGAATGAAAAATTGAAAATTGAGAACATAAACCAAATTTTATTTAATTTATAGAATATGCTGCAGGCTCTAGGTGAAACATTATTAAAATTGATGATGGTGTAATAACCGAAAACGATTAACAATATTTAATAAAATTGGGAAACAGACCTAGAGTTTTAATGTTTATTTAATTTCAAATTTTATTTCATTGGATTATGAAAGTAGGTGTAAGATGTAGCATTATGATATATATTCATTTTACATTATTATTGGTGTTTTGAGGCAATAATTAAAGTAGTAATGTGTGAGACATATTGCGAAATTAAGAGATAACGCAAAGTTACTCTTAGATTAAAGAATCTAACTTTACATAATATAATGGTATAATACCCTCTTTCTCGAAATTACTTGAAGTTAGGTAGATATCTTATTTAACAATCTCAAGGTACTTATTCTCAATAAGTTAAACTTCTTTATTAGCAAGGTTAGGTATAACTTTATTTTTATTTTTGCTTTTACTTCTTTTAAACGTATGTCTGAAGTAGGATTGAAACATTTTTGATTAGTTCCTCTAAAATACAGTGATGTATTCTTTTTAAACTGCACTCAAACTTTACTACAGTTGGTTAGCAGTGGCATTATATTAGTATAATTATATAATATATATTCTTTGATAAAATTGAATGAAAACTATATCTAATCAAATAAATAAAAGAGATTGATTTCTTGTTTTAAACAAATTTAAAAGGTATAAACAATCAATTTTCTTTTTATATATTATTTTTAACTTTGGAGTTTTTTCAGAGATTTCCAAAACAAAATTTTTAAATGTAATTATTAAAGTTATTATTTGCTATTATGTAATTAAAAACCAAATGCATTTTTAAAATATTTAGGCTAAAAATATACGTATTTGTATAGTTTTTGAAGAATCTTCGACTCATTTGTAAAGATATGCATGTAATTATGTACATAGTTAAATTAAATAAATTTCGAAGTCTAAAATTCGACTAACAAATATTTTTTTTTTGTTTTCTCTTTTGTAAATATTTATATTATATTATAGTACTTTATATTTGTTAGCTTTATTTAATATGATAAACAAATTTTATTAACTTATTATTTTGTATAAAAGATATATAGAATAATTTTGTGTTCATAGATTTGGTAATTATTTGATTTATTTACAACTAGTTGTTTAATTTTTTTGTTTTATATAACTGTATTTATTATATTAATATAGCGCAAAACTCATTTGAAATTTTCTTTTGTTAAATATTAGCAAAAGCTAAATTTATTAAATATATTCACAAATTTAATTTAAATTATAAATGTATATTTTTGTCATACTAATTTATAATATTGTAATGCTTTAACATTTTTTTTTAAATTTTTTTTATTGAATTAATTTAGTTGATCTTCCGTCATATATAACTCGTTTTCAATGGGATATGGCTAAATATCCAATTAAGCAATCCTTACGTAATATTGCTGATATAATATCCAAACAAGTTGGTCAAATTGATGCTGATCTGAAAACAAAATCCAACGCTTATAATAACCTTAAAGGTAATTTACAAAACTTGGAAAAAAAGCAAACGTAAGTTAATTTAATAAAGATTTTTTTACATTATCAATAATATTGACTAATTAATTTTCATAAATTTTAGTGGAAGTTTGATGACAAGAAACTTAGCCGATTCGGTTAAAAAAGAACATTTTATTTTGGATTCAGAATACTTAACAACACTTTTAGTAATTGTACCAAAGTACGTGTAAAAAATAAAATATAATACTAGTAATACTATTTTTATTTTATTTTGGTCATATATTAATTTTTTATTCATTAAACGGATTTTGTTTTTAATCATATTTAAATTAAATAATGTAATTATTGTTAGTGATACTTTCATCTTTGTTTGCAAATACATACCGATATTTCAAAAGCAACGTACTTTTTTCATCAGTGTTTGTGACTAACTGATATAACTAATAACTATAGTTATATTATTATTTATTTGTTGAGCAAATACTATTTGTACTATATATTTTTAATAACTTAATAGGACACATTTTTTAAATAAAATACAACTTAATTTGATTTTAACTAATATAATTTTATCAAAATAACAAATAAAAATTAATTACAGGGCACTTGCCAATGATTGGATTAACAATTATGAAAAGATTACTAGTATGATAGTTCCACGATCATCAACCTTAATAAAACAAGATGCAGAGTTTTGTTTATTTAATGTTCATTTATTCAAGAAAGTTGTTGAAGAGTTTAAATTGCATGCGAGAGAAAGAAAATTCGTTGTCAGAGATTTTGTATACAACGAAGAAGAATTGATTGCTGGTAAAAACGAGATAACAAAGTTGGTTACTGATAAAAAGAAACAATTCGTAAGTAATTTTGAATTGTCTTTAATGTGTTGCATAAGCAATAAATGAAGTAGTTATCATTTGTTGATTAATTATTTCAGGGCCCGTTGGTAAGATGGTTGAAGGTCAACTTTAGTGAGTGCTTTTGTGCTTGGATTCATGTGAAAGCATTAAGAGTATTTGTTGAATCGGTTTTAAGGTAATTATTTACATTTTTACCTGTTTTATTTAATAAATTATGTTCCATTTTATGTTTAAAATATACAATTTTAATTAATCTTACAATATAATAGATATGGGTTACCAGTCAATTTCCAAGCAATATTGATTCAACCAAATAAAAAGAGCATAAAACGCTTACGTGATCAACTGAATCATTTGTATGGTCATTTAGATGGTTCTTCATCTGGTGGTAGCGGTGGTTCTAGTGCTCATAACGCTGACATGGATATACCTGGTTTAGGTTTTGGTCAATCAGAATACTTTCCTTATGTTTATTATAAGCTCGTTATTGATATGATAGATTCGAAAGCCTAAAAATATACTAAAAACATTTTTTAAATATTAAATTTGTTTAAGATTTCAATAACAGCAAACAAACAATTAGAAAATAAAAAAACAAAATCAATATACATAATAATAAATTGAAAATTTTTCAGAATTCTTGTTTACTGGTATTTTATATGGAGTAATTACATGCATAATTATGTCCAAACAAATATTATTTTAGAAATATGTATAATGTTCTTAAATCAAAAATAAAATTTAAAAGTTTACTTGGTTTGTCAGCGTGTTTAATTGATACCAGTGAAAAAACAAATATAAAGAAATAATTTTGGCATCTTTATTTTATTTTTTGTGAATAAATATTTTGGTTGACTAATGTATAGAATATGTAATTACAAAATTAATTACAATATTATAATTTGTGTAATATAAGTTTTTTATTATAATAATATGCAAAATATAACTAAATAGGAAAAAAAATTTCCATATAATATTTCATTATACAGAAATGTTTATAAAAGATTTTCCAATATAGTTGAAAACTTATTGCAATAAAACAAACAGTATTTTGTTATCAGTCATTTTATAAACTAATATTTACCAAATTAAATATTTTTATTTTAGACCATTTTGCATATAGATGATTTTTCTGCTAAAAAAAAGAAATGTTTCAAATTAAAATTTGATCATAATAGTTTTCAACGGTAGTACATAATATATGTTTTCATTGTTGTTAATATGTTATACATACATACATTATGTAAATTAATTTCTCAAAAACATATTGAATAAATTTAAAAATTCTTTATTAATTGAAAAGTGTCTTTTTTTGGCATTAAATCATATGTAATGTTGAATTTTAATGTTTCTGATTTGAAATTGTACATAATTAAAAATTTTCAAATTCAATTTGAAATGCATGAATATATTTATAAATACTACTCTAAAAGCGTTTTACAAAATATAAATTCATAATTAATATAACTTTTAAAAATAAAATTTAAAACTTGTTGTAATTTACTTAAAAGAAATGTTCATTTATTTCCTAAAGGTGTTATTTGTGTAGAAAAATGATATAAAAAAATACACTATATCGTTATTTCTATTATACGTATAATGTTAAAGTTAAAATATAAATTAAATGTATTTAAAAAACTTTAAAACAATTAAAGGAACTAATACTGTTTGCTTCGTAAAAAAATTCATACAGAAGATTTCAAAGCGAGTATTGTTTGTTGTAATTTGTAGTTATATAATATTATTTTTTCTGTTTTATTTTGTCGTTGTTTTTTTTTCATTAAGAATTGCACAAATAAAAACAGTTCTTGTTATATACATTTAAAGTAGACATTTTTTTTAGTTCATTGATTAAAAATGCATACATAATTTGTTTATATTATTATGCTATTGCAAATGAAATAATAATTATTTCTTTTATATTTAAATTAAATAATCTTCGTATTCTGTTAAAAAATATCTTAAAAAACATTTTGGGATAGAACAATAATTAGAATAAAATTATACAACACAATAAAGTAAATAAAGAAAAATCGTTGGTATGTAATATAATATAAAAAAAACCTTGTAAATAATTGTATTAAAGAAAAAAATATGAACATTCCAAATAATTGGTGGGATTTTTTTTCTACTTTAAATATAACTTTTCAATTTAACTAATCCTTGGAATCACACACACATAACGAAGATTTAACTCGAGTACCATTTTTACGAGTTTTTACACAAACAAATGTTCTAAATTCGTAAAAATATTATTTTTCTAAGATCTTATAATTCAGGTAGATACAAAAGGGTAGATCAAAAGGTAGGTAGAGCGCCTGCCTACCCAAAGGTCCTAGGTCCAAATTAAAGCCATTACTGGTCTTGATAAAAGAAAAATGTTTTATGGGTTTCTCGAGTAGAAGTACTTATCGTTTGGGGTAAAATGATAAAAAAATATATAAATTTACGTTGTATTAATATGTATAATGTATCTATGGCGTTCTTTTAAGAATATAAAACGGTTCTATTTCTCAAAATATTTACTTAAATAATAAAGTATGCCGTACCTTCTTTCATAGTCATTAATAATAACTACATTTTTTTTTTTTTAAATTTATTTTTAATTTATACAAATTGAAATAGACTTTAATAATAAATTCCTAAAACTTTATGAAATGGAATGTATTCCAAATTTTTAGCGTATTTTCTTCGGTAATCCCATAAAAAATGATCTATTAAAATTGAATTTATATTAGCTTTTGAAATATTATCTTCATTTTGATCAATTAATTTTAAAACATTTTTTTTTAATTCCTCAACAATAAATATTGAGGCACCACGTATTTCACATTCTCTTTCATCACCAGGATTCATTAATTTACTATCGTTTAAAAAATTTAATAATTCTTTTTCATATGCCAAAGTTTCAAAATGTATTAAAACTTGAGGAACACGATAATCAGCAAACATTGTTATAGTTTCAATGTCAACGAAATCTCCCAAATCTTTTCCACGAAAACACGACCATATATCTCCTATTAAAATTTGAGCACGTTTATAAAACGATACACGTTTGCCACAATAATTTGCTTCATCACGAAAACATGGAAATTCATCAACAATTAAAGCCAAAAGGTTTTGGACAGATTTATTACATGATTTAACGCAATTTTCAAATTTTCCATCATACTTTTGAATAAGCTTTTCACCAACTTCATGTAAACAGGATACTCGCTCTTTTAAAAGTGGGACTTTGGTAATTCCATCATCTGATCTTAAAATATCGCTTAATTGACTTTCATCAATTGTTTTATAAAATGTTGGATTAGTTATATCAATTCCCTCATTAATAGCACGGTTAATTGCTGCGCACAATGCAAAATATCCTGTTTGACCATTCACTTTCCATTTTGTATATTTTGCTTTAATTATATAAATTAATTTTAATATAAAAGAATAATTTTAAAAATCTTCAATTAGGGCAACCTCACTTACCAGGTGTCCAAAAACAAAAATTCAGTGTATCAACTAAAAAAATCCAATCAATAGCATAGGAAATTTCTTTAGATGGGTGTAACTTATTTTGGCTAAAATTATCTATATTGATTGTTTTTTGTTTCATATTTTCATATATAATTTGAGACAGTTTTTCAATGCCATCATTTAGAAATCGTACATGTTTTGCATTTTGTACAATAAATTCACCAGATACTTTAGGATTTAGAGTCATTTTATAATTTTCTGTTCAATAAATACCAAAATATGAACGAAAAACTTTTAAAATTTTTCCTAACAATCGTGACTCGACAACGAATTACCGAATACTAAATGGAATATTGTTTGTTTTTTTATCTATTTAATAGATAGATTAGTTTATACCACAGCCTACAATAATAAATTATAATAAAATATAATAATTATTGTAGGTTATGTTAAATACTAATAAGAAAATAACAAATCCTACTATGTATTAATAAGTCTATAGGCTGTATCCCAACAAACCATAGGAAGAACGTTTGCTTCAAGAAACATATATAAATCCCTCGGATGAACTTTGTGCGAATGTTCGCCTGGAAGAATTAAAAGCGAATGAATTATGTTTCAGTAAAATAAATGTTCTCTTAGAAGAACAAATGGCGAATGAAATAAAAGAACTTTAGACGAATATTCGCCTGGAAGAATTAAAAGCGAATTAATTACGTTTCATTAAAAGAATGTTTATTTTTGTTTTCTCCATTTTGAATATATTTTTCATGTATGCATAAGAAAATATTTTCAGTTATTTTTTAAAGCGCACGTGTTAAGTACAAACTTCAAAATTTTTTAATGTATTGAATTATAAAAATTTTAAATAATAATTAAATTAAAAAATAAAATAACCTTATGTGTGAAATACATGTGCAGAATTCTCATGCATCGCTGCATGCAGATCTGCATGCATACTGCGTGCCAGACACATGTGCATATTTTATTTGTCAAAAATTATTTTGTTTTGAAATAATGTAGATAATTGCCGCCATTGATACACATACAATTTGTTTGTATAGTAATAAATTACAAAATAAAATAACTTTTGAAAAATTTTAAAGTTAAATGTTATTAAAAACAAAATATAAATAAATTAATGCTTGTTTGTTGTACATATATTTTGTTATATCTAAATATTTAAAAAAAATAGAAATAGAGATATCATGCATCAAATTTTCTGCGTGCAGAATTACATGTAATTGGTTCCATATAAAACCATGTATTCTAATTTATTTTTGCTGCGATGCATGCATAGTTCTGCACATGTATTTCAGGCATTAAATTTTTATAATAAATAAACATTAATTAAATTTTGATGACTTTTATTGAAAATTATTTTAAGTCCCTGAAACAGATATTATCTTCTTCTAAAAATTCTATTTTTATTTTTCTAAACATTCGCATTTCTTTCATATATGAACTCATATTGGGCCTTATTCTGAGAAGCGAATCACTTTTTCGCTACGTACCGGTAGAGCATTCTGAGAAGCGAATGATACGATATTTTGCAAAACTGGCAGCATTGCTAATTAAAACTGTCAAATTAATTTTTTGTTTGAAAAGTGAAATTAAGTGTAGTTAAATTAAAATTTTATAGCTATTAAAAAATGTTTTTTCTTTATATTACGAAACAAAAAAAATGTGTTCAATTATATTTATTTTTTTGAATTCATTAAGTATTTTAGACTCTCGAAAGAAGCCTTTGCAATGATTATAAATAAATTAGACAATAATTTAAATCCTGCAATTGGTCCACATTCAGTAAAACTCATTATAAAATTGGTTGGAACCTTCTATTTGTAACTTTTCTATAATTACAAATGTAAAATAATATTTAATAATTATTTTTAAATATAAATATATATGTATATAAATAAAATTAATTTACTTGAATTTTACGTTATTTATATATTTACTTTTTCTCATTCACCATCTTTCACTATCTTTTCCTATAATGATATATTTATCGTTTTTTCTGACAGCGAGCAAAAATTGGTGATGCGATAAATATATCATTATAGAAAAAGTTAGTGAAAGATGGCGAATGAGAAAAAGTAAGTATATAATTAAAGTAAAATTCAAGTAAACTAGTTTTATTTAATTATATATTTGTATTTAAAAATAATTATTAAATTTTATAATACATTTTTAATTATAGAAAAGTTACAAATAGTAGGCAGTTTGAATGTTTGTTGGTGCAATGATTTTTTACATGTGTTCCATCAACGCATCTAATTATTCCTGGAAATCCAAATTTATTATAAAATCCGAATTTGATGGTTGATTTTGCTTATTTTTGGTTTCAGTAAATTTTATATACTCTCGACACAATTCCGTCTCAAATATTGACAATGTTTCGTAGCTAAACCTACCAAAAAATCGTTCTCCACGCCTTTTTGATAACTTCCTTCAGCAAGGAAGCGCAATCTTCCAGCCAATATTGGGTTTTACTGAATGTGGACTAATTGTACCTACGTAGGATTTAAATTATTGTCTAATTTATCTAGAACCATTACAAAGGTTTCTTTCGAGAGCCTGAAATACTTAATGAATCTAACAAACCAAATAAAATTGATCATATTTTTTTTATTTCATATCATATTCATACATATATAGTTGTTATAACTTATACCTACGTTAAAATAGGTAAATCTAATGGATTCGCTTTATCCCTCAATTCTCTTCCTTTTATTCTAAGTAAATTCATCTCTTCCTTCTCATCAGACCATGTTTCGTAATATAAATGCAAAAACATTTTTTTAATATCTATAAAATTTGAATTCAACTTCACTTAATTTCACTTTTCAAACAGAAAATTAAAACAAAAAATGTCAAAACATAAAAAAAAAATAAATTTGACAGTTTTAACCAGCAATGCTGTCAGTTTTGCAAAATATCGTATCATTCGCTTCTCAGAATACCAAATGTGATACAATGTGATGCTCTACCGGTACGTAGCGAAAAAGTGATGCGCTTCTCAGAATAAGGCCCATTATCTTTGAACTTTTTGCACAAAATAGTGATGTCAAAAACATGTGATAATTACAAGATTTTATTAATTGAAATTGAAAATTTTTGGAAAAATGTCCCTCGACTAGACAAACCTAGACCCCACAATTACTATAATGTATAATTGGTGTACAGTACAATGTACATGAACATGGCCAGTACCTACATATGTATGTATGTACATACAATGCTACTTAATATCGACATTGTAATATTGCTGATATCGTAATATTCCTTTATGGTCTCATCCTGATATTAAGGCAATATAAACGTAGATATTACCAAAGGCATAATATTACGAATCAACGCGGCAATGATGTACATCAGCGTAGTCTATCGTCAAATACATAATTAAATTAAATTAGTACTAAAAAATAGTTGATTTGACACATTCTCAAAATTAAAAAAAAATTTTTATGTCAAATCAAAATGCAAAATGAATAAAAATAAAAAATGGAGGCAAAAATGAAATTTAATTTAAGAAAAAGGCAAATTTTAAATACAATTTAAAAAAATTATCATTTTTATATAAAAAAAGTTATCATTTTTATATAAAAAAAGTTATCTGCATTTTACATGTCATAATGAATAGTACGTTTATGTCTGTCTAGGACAACGTATTAGAATTTAATCTAATTCGTTGGTCTATGACAATCTCGAATATTACAATATTGATATTATAGTATATATTATATGCATATCAAATACATATACATACAATTATACCTACAAATTTATTTAGTATTTTAATAAGTATTTCGGTTAACATTAATTTTTATTAGAATGACAAATAACCATTTTTTTTTATTTTGAAATTTTAAAGATCGTTTCATTTTTCAATATATGTACTACCAAGATCCACAATTAACACTTACGTCCATCTACTTAGAAATAATTTATTCTTCCAGTTTTTTTTTAATCTATGGAATCACACTTAGATTTTAGTTAAAAAGTAAGTTACCTATTCCTTAATTAAAATTTAATCTGCTTTTAATGATAACTTTCGTATTCATATAAAAATATAATTCGTAACAATGCTATGAATTGTATGGGTGTGGTTAAATATAACTTAAATTTTACCAAAAACTGACTTTCCAAGTTTCATGAAAATTTTCTTTACTAATAAAATATATGAATAATGAAGCTCTAAAATATCATTTCAGTAGTGACTTATTAAATTCGATTAAATTTTCAAGTTGAAGTATAATATGAATAGAGTAATTTCTACACAAATTTTATTTTTCAGATTTATTAATTTAAACAGCATTAATTTATTGCTTACATAAGAAACCTAAACTGATTAAAAATAAAAATAATATTTTCATTAAATTATAACATATTTCAAATACATTGGAATTTTACTGATTACTGCGGTAATGTGTACTTTTTTTAACTGGAAAGAATACTTTGTATCGATGTTTTCACTGTTTAAAAATATTCATAATTGTTTGCAACAATTTCATTATATAATTTTAATGCTTATCCAAAAAATGTTGTTGACTAATAATAATAATAGTTTATTATATTTAATATACATATATTCACATGAATATACTATCTCATTCATAATCCAAATTAATTTTATAAACTTTCGTGCTAGAGATATCTTGTTTTTAAACGACGGGAATTTCTTCAATTTTTTTGTCTGTTGATACATTAGCATCAGTTGCTGTTGTTGAAGCTGCAGAATTTTCTCCTTTTCCAATAGCAACTTCTTCGAAATTTTCTACCAAATCTGGTACATCATCATCGACTGCAGAAACTGTTCCAGTATTTCCAAATCCAGATGCTGCACTTTTACTTGCAAATTCACTTGCAATCTTTTTCAAATGTGAAATATCTTGTGGACCTAACTGCGTCAAAATACCTGGTAACATTTCTGAAATCGATTTATTTTCACCATGCCCAGTTATGGCAAATGTGTTTGTTGGTAAAGAAGCTTGAGCTTTTGGGTTATTAAAATGTATTACAGTACCATCGTTTTTAATAATATTAACTTCTTCAATTCCTGGAATGGTATTAACTGACAACTTTTTTAACGATGATTGCAATTTTTTGTCATCTGTAGCTGGTGTGGAATGTACAATCTTCTTCTTTCGGCGAGGTGTACCTTTTCCTCCAATTCTGACTTGAGCTTGAAGTTTTTTTAATTTTTCGGGATTCATATTTTGTTTATTATAATATTAAGTTTTCAAATTTAATATAATTAAATCAGATTGGTTATTTTAATTAAGAAAATTTGAAAAAATTGCGTCGTGAAACACGTGCGCGCTTTAGAGAAAAATTAGTTGTCAAAAAGTAAAAATAAGCCATTTTGTTCTATCTAAATTAATAGTTGGCTGTCAGGGTTGAAAATATCAAATATATAAAAAATATACACATGTTTTTACATCACGGACAAGCATGAGACACATAAAACGTTTTGAACATAAATAAATTCAAAAATCAAAAGCGCTCGTCACGCATTTCGTATCTTCGTATTTCGTAAATTTACGAATGTCAATTTTGCGTGAAGAGTAAATTTGTAAATGTTTAATTTTTATTTCGTAAATTCGTAATAACAGCTGAATCCATGCTTCTAGAAAACATTTCAAAAGTAAGTACAAATGTTTATTTTAATTTATTTTTTATTTTTCTTTTTATAAAAATTTCACTTACACATTTAAATTTAAATTTATTTTTATTTTTAATTTTGCATGTTTAAGTTTGTTAAGAAAAAATTAATTTGATTAATATTTTGTTGATAATTTGTATTTGTTTTTGTTTATTATTTATATTTGACATTAACTGTCAACAATACGAAGATACGAAATGAAAATAAAATAGCTGAGGCTTCTTATTTTTCTTTCGTAAATTTACGATCTCGTATTTTATCATCCGTTCGTTTATAAAGCTTTTGTATGAAAGTGTAGCAAACTTTTTTGGTTTTTAGTATGAAAGGTAGCAAACTAGCGTTATAAAAGAACCAAAATAATACGAATAGTAAATTTACGAAATTGCGTGGGTACTAAAATAAATTAATTTAAAATAAAATAGTCTCTGACATGATTTACTTTTACCTGCTTTTACTTTAGTAGTCACTTAATCTTTCAAGGAGATGCAGATTCGTACCCGATTTATATGAACTCAGTTATTTTATTTAATAATAAAATTGAAAAACAAATATGAATTTACGACACTAAAGATATTCAAAATTAAAACAAACAAAATTATACTCAACTAAAGACTTTGCTCAAAATCATACCATGCAGATATTATCGTCTTTCCCCTTAATTTTTTTTTTTTATTATTTACGAATGCTATTTTTTCTGATAATACATGTAAACCAGCTCGATTTTATTTCACCCAATTACCAAAATTCCAAAATTGTTGATTGTGTATGAGTATGGTATATGATGGGTATATGGCATGGACATGGTTTGAGTCGATTAACTTGCTATATTGCCAAATGCCAGTTGCCATTGCCACTCACTAGCTTACTGAAGTGTCAATTTTTTTTTGAGTTGACCTGAGAAATTTTAAGTATTATTAAATTTTTCTATTTATTTATTATTTGCTTCAATTCAAATTCAAAATTAAAGTGAATAAATTTTCTGTGAGTAAAAGAAAGAGTTTTGATTGAATCTTCAATTTCGATATTTTTACTGTTAAACATAGACTTATACTTATTAATATTATTATTAGTCTATGGTTTAAATAAATTCAATATTCAAAAGTATTTTTATAAAATATGTATTAGATTTTACATATGTACATATACATATGTAGAATGTAGGTAAAATTGTATTTTAATTTTGAGAGAAATGTGAAACGTAGCTTTGATATTGTATTTATAAAATTTAGACGTAATTATTAATAATTAAATTTTGAATTCTTATTAATTTTACAGGAAAAAAAAATTTACCTATAAGAAAATGGATACTGAAAAATCTAGTAATAGTTCATTTGAAGATTTAACAAATTTAAATGAAAATGATATGAAAGAGTTAACTAAAGAGAACACTCCAGAAAACAAAAATGTAGAATCGGAAATTGAGGATTTTTTAGATATTTTAGGTAATGGACAATTAACTAAAAAAATACTGATACATGGCTCAGCAGATGTAAAGCCACTAAGAGGGCATTTAATTAAAATGAATTATGTTGGTAGACTTGAAGATAAAACCGTTGTTGAAGAACAAAACAATTATGAAATTCAAGTTGGCGATTTTGATGTAACTGATTAATTGATTCAAAAATTGTTTTTGTGTATATTTAATTGTTTTGCAGGTAACGCAAGGCTTAGATATGACATTAGCCCTTATGAGCATTGGTGAAAAAGCTGAAATTTGTGTCGACCCCAGATTCGCTTATGGATCATTAGGGTTAAAAAGTGGAACTAAATACTCAACGGCTGAAATTCCTCCAGACTCTAAAGTAATTAATATATATATAATATATGTATAATATATAAATGTAACATTCAATGTATAAAGATTAAAATATTTTATTATTTCAAGATTATTTACACTGTTGAACTGTTGGAAAGTAAGGAGGAAGATGAGGAAAATATCAAACTATTCGAGTTTCGTAAGAGAATTGGGTAAGCAAATCTAACAACGATGTAAAAATACCTCTCATTTTCAAAGCAAATTTAAAATATATTAATTGATAGAAATCAAAAGCGAGAAAGAGCGAATTGGTGGTATAACCGTAATGAATTCAATATTGCTATTCAAATCTATAGACGGGCCCTAGAGTATTTGGATGATATTAATGGGGGTATTACAGATGGTGTTACTGAAAGTGAAGTAATAAATTGTATAAAATTTTATTTCGTTTTGGTATTTATAAATATATTTTCAGTTAACGAATAGTGATTTACAAGAATTATTGGAAGATCGTTTAATAGTCTACAATAACTTGGCAATGGCACAAATAAAAATTTCAGCATATGATGCAGCTTTAAAATCTGTTGAAACTGTTTTGAGATGTCAACCTAATAATTCAAAAGCATTATTTAGAAAAGGAAGGGTTTGTTTGGTTGTATGTAATTAAGTGAAATTTATTTAGTTTTTATTAAAGATTTTAGATGCAAAAGGTGATACAAAAGGTGCAATATTCTTACTCCAGAAAGCAGCAACTTTAGAACCTGAAAGTAAAACTATTCAACAAGTAATTATATTTGAGAATACATTATTTTCCTACATAATGTAAGTAAAATTGTTATAAATATATATATTTTTCAATTAGGAACTCGCAAAATTGATAATAAAATCGAGAAGAGAAGAAAGGAACGAGAAAGTAATGTACCAAAAAATGCTTGGTCATGCAAAAAAATTGGAACAAAATACTTCTACAAACAAACAAGTTAGCAGTGACCTTCCCAAAGTAATTATTTTATAAATACATTATGTAAAAATTGATTAACGAATTAAAACTAAACTATCGATTTTTTAGCTTAAGTTATTAGGATATTTAATGGGCTCAATTTTAATTGGAGTGGCTGGAGTTGCTATTTACAGATACAAATATTAAAAAAAATATCAAAAACAAGAATTCTATTCCTTAAACATTAAAAACAATTTTTTGATTTTCTTTTTGGATGTATTTTTGTTTTTAAATGTAAATTTTTAGGTATAAATTAATTCAGGTGCATTAAAACAAATTGTTTCTATTTACTTTGGCGTTTAAAGGAAGTTTTGTGCTAAAATAAAAAACATTTTGGGAATTTAGTATTTAATAAATCTAATAATTAATTAAACAGACCTACATAACTATATATTTAAAAAAAATATAATATTAAAACATTTTTAAAATAAATTTTAAAAAATTAAGTAATGTATTAATTAATATACGTAATATATGTAAATAATATTGCATTTATTAAAAATTAATTTTTTTTTTAATGTAATTTGAAAAATAAAATCAAACTATTTTGTCACTGTTATTGTTAACAAATGACTTTATTAATTATTTATAAATGAAATGTTTTTTAAAAAAATTAACGTTTGTATAGAAAGTTACTTTTGAAAGTAATGGTTTAGAAAAACATTTCTGTTTGATTTTAATAATTATGTAAAATTCTTTAACATCGTGTAAGTCTATTTTCCGTTACAGTTTTTACGAACTTTACTTTAAAGGAATGAAATTTCGGAGAATATATAGATACATATTGATTTTTTATACTTAGTTATAAGAATATTTTCCATGGTAATTTTTTGATTTAATAGATCCTTAAAAATTGTGTAATCACTCAGATAATTTTTATTTTGAACTTTGAAATACAGTATCACATTTGTTTAATAAAAAGTAATTTGTTTTTATTTTTACTTTATAGGGTTCTACTTACTGTATAAGATTATTTGTGAACTATAGTAAAAATGGGAATGAAATTTAACTTTAAGAGTTTATCTTAATAAAATATGAAATATTAAAATGTAAATCTGTAAATAGTTTTAGAAATAAAAGTTCTTAACAATTATATTTTATTTTTTTTCATACTTTTGACAGAAACACAATCCGTAATAAGAAATCTGTAAAAATTGAGATTCGTCCTGCTACCCCCAAACACACTAAACCATTACCTTTTATATTTTTCTAAGTAAAACCAAAATCCACAAATCATCATTCATAAGTAAAATCAACAATTTATTAAATTTGATATTTAAAAAAAGTATCACATACAATTATTACAATTATATACACATATATATGACGAACTCGGCGGAAAAACCGCAGACGAACTTTCGTTCTTATTGTGTT
The DNA here is from genome assembly GCA_963942445.1 of Argyra leucocephala. Taxonomy (NCBI): domain Eukaryota; kingdom Metazoa; phylum Arthropoda; class Insecta; order Diptera; family Dolichopodidae; genus Argyra; species Argyra leucocephala. The sequence goes on from OZ012678.1 coordinate 101,858,898, forward strand.
ATATGCCTAATTAGACGATGATGCAATTGCAAAGGCGAGCGCAACAATTTTGAATTAGACATGTTGTATCCAGTGTTGCATTCAGTCGTCAACACTTTGAATTTTTTCTATGGATTAGTGTAAAAAAAATTTACTCTGAACTTGATAACATCGCGGTATTAATTATTTCGTTTTTCATATATTTCTAATACAAAAAAGAATTCGAATATTTTCTCATTATTTTTGTTTCCTTTTTTTAATTTTTTTTTAATTTTTTTTTCTGCTGTATTCTTTTTTAAATTCTCTCCATTACGACATGATAGTCATTAATAAAAATATTTTTGTCATCAACTCAAACACTGAAAAAAAACAAAGAATTCAATCCGCATATCATATAATTTTTTTTAAAATTTCTGTATAAGAATATTTTTTTTTTACCACAAAAATAAATCTGAACTCATTCATATTTTTGTTTATTTATTTTGTTTATATGCATTTGTGAATTTGCAACATTTGAAGCACAAAATCGTTTGATGAAAAAATCTTTCCACGACGCAACAAAAATTTCTCCATATAAACATTAGTTTTTAGAGAAGGCAATGAAAGACAAAGAGAGAAATCGTATAATGCATCATCGTCTAATTAGGCTCAATACAAAAACCGCCGCGTTGTGTTTTCAACTAAAATAATTATTTGTATATTACTTGTTGCTAAGCAACGATTAATATGAAAATATCGCGGCATACTTGAATATTCATAAAATTTTAAAATAGTTTATTATGGTTTAAAATATTTTTTTGGTTTGTAATATTTTTTTAACTATTTTTAAATTTATAATCTGGAACTTAACAACTAATAACGGGAATCCACTTAATAAATCGGTAGGTTCCCGGACTATCTGGTTCATCTTTTCTATGTTTTAATTCTTCAAATAGTTGTTCAGTAGCGTAGGGTCTTGGTGACCATATTAAAGGTAATTTAGGAAAGTTAAAAGTTGTTATCTTTGTACAACATCTGCATTTGATGAAATTGTTGAAACACCAGATAACATAAATTTATTCTAAAATTAATTTAAAAAAAAAAAGAAATTTGTTATATGACAAGAATTGATAAATACGTGTAAATGAAATGGTCAATTAAGAGAATTGGTTTTGCATAAAGGATTGTAAAGAAGACCAGAATTTAATGAACCAATTCAATCTGATATTAATTTTCTTTCAACACATATCTCTGGCGTTAAAATGTAATTATATAATATATTATTGTAGAAATTCATCAAAAATCAAATTATAGAAATTCATCAAAAATTATATCGAAATTATATCAAATTCTAAGAATAAAATAATTAAATAAATTATTGTGCCTATCGCAACCTTTACTTTTTCATTCACTTAACTATTTTTCCGTTCGGATGACAATTTCGGTATCGCAGCATTCACTTTTCAACTCAAAAAGTGAGTGTAAAGTGAATAAAGTGAAAAATTAATGTTGATAAACATATGTAGGTAAAAATAAATTTTAACTGTTTTTATATGTTTATGTTTATATTTTTTATGTTTATATAATTTTTCTATAAACACTATTAAGTTACTAAGCTTTTATTAATAATAGTTAAATTTACTATTATATTATTTTATATAATATGACACAAGAAAGGCCATGTGGGGAATAGCTTATATTATTATAATACACAAGATGAACGACGTGGTGAGTAAAAAAGCAAGAATAATTGAATCATTGCTTTGTATACTGTCAGGCTTCCATATTAAATTTTTTTTCCGAACATTACATTTCGTATTATTTTCGTCTAAGATTACAATGGGTTCGTTCAGTAGCATTAACCGGTAGAACTGGAATTCATTTTGGATCCATGTACCATATATCTGGCCACTGAACGCAATTCACCACAAAAATTTGCCGCAATACGAGCGCCATCACCGGAAAATATAATGAGTACTTTTAAAAATAAATTAAATTTGAATGGAATAATATTTATTATCATACATATAATTTATTTATTATAACTCTTAATTTAATTTTATGTACATAAATCTTCCTTTAGAATTTAATGAAGAATTGAAGAATTTAAATTTTCACACTAGTTCACAAAATAATGGCGATTTAAATTTAACAACTTTCATAAAATAAAACATTTAATTTTTCTTACAGTAGATGTCACAACATTCAACATAAATTTGTTGTTGTTGTTTTTACATATAAAAAGTCAGATCCATGAAATGCATCTAGAACTTTTTCAGATCCATTTTCATTAACCGCGATACATTAACCGGTACATTTACCACATCGTTCAGAATGTTGAAAATGTTGTCGATTTATCAAGACGGTAAATTTTGAGAAATTAGCACATTTATTTTATATGTACATTCACAGTTTTTATTCTTCAATTCAACCAAAATATAAAAACGAAATTTTTACTAGAATTACAAAATACAAAATTTCATTTCTATAAACCAGTGGTATAACTATATGTTTGGATATAGCGACTATATATATTCATACATATAATAACTATATGTATATGATGGATATTATATTTTGGTATGATAATGTCATAATAAATTTACTGCATTGATACGATACATTTCTACACAAATAATACATTTAAACCTACAAAACAAAAATAAAAAAATTTAGGTAAGGATGTGTATAAAATTTGCTAAGAAAAATGTTGTCACCATAATTCATGAATGGTGTTTCTTATTATTTTTATGTTTTGTTTTTCTTTTCTTCTAAGTACAACTCGATCGCTAAAATCAGTTTACACTGACTCTGTTTACAGTTTTGTTTTAGCTTTTACTTGACTCTCTATATACAATATATTTACTCAATGAATAAACATATACAATAAATAATTCATACACTTCTTAAACACACCGAAAGCGAACAGTGAGTAAGAAATTAAACCAACAAGGAGTTTTTTTTTCTTTTGATTTTAGGTTTTTCTTTTTTCTTAAGTCAATACAAAATTTTAATTTTGTTTCTTCTACTTGCACATTCTTTTATTATTAGTATTCATTGATATAAGGCAATGATTAAATAGTAAATTATTTACACCACTAAAATATTAAAATTTTAGCAAGTTCTTGGTGCTGAATACTTAAGACATTTTAATTATTTACACCAAATAGTGACGGTTGTTTCCAAGTTGAGCGTCATCTATACTCTAAAAGAAATTTCAATTACGGAAATTTTTAAAAATGCTTCATAAAAATTCTGTAATTGTATATATAATTTTCTGCATTTATCTGGATGTTTGTAAGTCCAAAATTGTTTTTTTTAACCCCTGCCTACCATGCTGAACCTTTGCAGGAAAAAATACCATTTCATGAAATATATTTTTTTAATTTAAAGTTAGTCTTCTTCGCAAATAATAAGGAAAAATAAAAAATAATAACAATAATATAAATAAAACAAATAACTTTTTTGATTTATAATAATAAGGACTAATAGAAATTTTATCAATAGTGTAATATGGTATAATAACCAATTTTTTTTTTTTTTTTTTTTTTTTTTTTTTTTTTTTTTTTGTTTTGTGGATTGGTGGGAATCTTCATAGACACAATGAGCCCCGTAGCTTCCATTGTGTGCCAGATTTTTACTGACTAAACCACACCCCTCCCATTAATACTAGTCCAACGGACTAACCATTAATTTATTGCTATTTTGATTTTCTTAAAGAAAAAGTTTACGAAATTCTATCGTATTAAATCTAGTGGCTTACTTCTTTTAAGCCTTCTGACATCATTTTGATTATCTAGCAATTGAGTGGCCTCAACGTTAACATGTCCCTCCAGACGAGCTATATGCTTTGTTGCATATCTTTTTATTTCATTTTCTATGCAAGGAATTTTTAGATCACTGTGCAAATCACTGTTGCGAACATACCAGGGGGCATTTACCATGTTGCGCAAGACTTTATTTTGGAATTTTTGTATACAAAGCACATGTGTTTGTTTGGCACATCCCCATATTTGTATGCCGTACAACCATATCGGTTTGAGTATCTGATTATATAACAAAATCTTGTTATGTATAGGTAATTTAGAATTACGACCTAAGAGCCAGTACATTTCTTTATACTTATTTTCAAGCTCAAATTTTTTCTTTTTAACCTGCTCTTTCCATCTAAGTTTGACATCTAATGTCATTCCTAGGTATTTAGCATTGTTTTCTTGGGGTATATTGACCCCATTCAGATTTACCAATGGTGTTTGATTTTCTAATTTTTTATTTGTAAAATTTACATGTACTGATTTTAACTCATTGAGTTTAATTTTCCATTTCTTTGTCCAGAGGTATAGCATGTCGCTTGCTCTTTGCAATTTAATTGTAGCCTCGTCAATATTTGATCCTACTGCCATCAACGCAGTATCGTCAGCGAATGTAGCTACAGTTATATTTTCCATTTCTGGTAAATCATTGGTGTAGAGCAAATACAGTATGGGACCCAGAATACTACCTTGAGGCACACCCGTTTTAATATCTCTAAATAGTAGAATACTCTTCGTCTTGTTTTATTCTGAATAGTCTGTTTTCTAGATATGATGAGAGTATATCTACGTATTGTTTAGGTAACATATTGTTTAGTTTATTTATTAAGCCTCGATGCCATACTTTATCAAAAGCTTGGGCTACATCTAGAAATATGGTAGAGCATACTTTCTTTTCCTCTAAAGCTTTTTCTATTATGTCTGTTATTCTATGAATTTGATCGATTGTCGAGTGCTTAGATCTAAAGCCAAATTGATAATTTGGAATCAGATTACTATTTTCTATGATCGGTCTCATTCGAATCAATAATAGTTTTTCAAATAATTTTGATACTATTGGTAGTAATGATATTGGTCTGTAGGATTTGACCTCATTTATGGGCTTACCTGGCTTTGGTATCATAATTATCTCTGCTATTTTCCACATATTCGGCACATACCTTATTCTTATAGCAGCGTTTATAATGCGTGTTAGCATTGTTATAGCTTTTTTCGGAAGTTCTTTCAGGACTTCCGATGTAATTAGATAAAAACCTGGAGCTTTTTTATCTCTGAGTTTTTTAATTTGTTCAACTATTTCACTCTCTGAAAATGGTGATATAACATTTTCTTGCCAATTATTATTTTCTTCAGTGAGATCATCCGAATCTGTCTCGTCTGGACAAAAAATTTCTTCAAGATGATCTGCGAATGTTTCAGCTTTATTTTTATTATCTCTCGCCCATTCATCGCTTTTCATTCTGATTGGCGGGATTTGAGAGATCGAGGTTTTTGTACTCTTTGTTGCTTTCCACAACGAGTAGTTATTTTCTCTTTTAGCTGATAAATTTTTTATATATTTTTCAAAATTTTCATTTTTAAGATCTTTAATTTTTCTTTTAAGATTCTGAGTTAACCTATTTAGCACAGTTTTTTCTGGCGGATCACGCGATTGTTGCCATCTGCGTCTAGCTCTTCTTTTTATTTTTATCATATTTAATATTTCTCTAGGGTAGTTGAATCCTACCGATTTATATTCACAATTTTTTGTATTATTCCATCCAGCATTTTGAATAATTTTAATAAAATTTTCTACTTCAGAATCTATATCACATTTGGATCTTAGTTTTGTTTTTATGTTTATTTTGTTTTCTATTTCTTGTTTAAAGCTAGCCCAGTCAGTTGTCTTGTTCGTTAGCAGAGGTTTCGACTGTTTCTTAATAACCTTTTCATATAGACTTAGTATGACTGCAGAGTGATCTGAGTCCAAATCATGGTTATCTTCTAGCTTAATATAATTTGGTGAAATTTTTTTTGTTATATAAAAATCAAGCAGATCAGGAGTTTTATTTCTATCAGTTGGCCAATAGGTTGGCTTACCGGTAGATTGGTAAATGCAGCCTTTTTCTTTTATAGCTTTTCTTAGCTCTCTTCCTCTCGTAGAGGTTACTCTAGACCCCCAATTTATGTGCTTGGCGTTGTAGTCACCTCCCAGGATAAATCTTTCGCCAAGTAGTTTAAGAATTTCTTCAAACATGTTATTCTTTATGTTGTATTTGGGTGGACAGTATAATGCACCGACACAAAGGCTTTGTTTAACAGACATAATTCGTAGCACGATTAGTTGGAATTCATCTATTTCTAGACTAAGTTCCTCGTGGTGCTTAATATCTTTCTTCATTAAAATTAAGCTACCACCTCTGGGTGTATTACTCGGATGGTTTGCGCTGTAGCATGTATAGTCATTTATTTTAAGCGATGACTTATCTGTCATATGTGTTTCTGTCAAGAGACATACATCAATATTTTGTGTTCTCAATAGAATTTCCAAATTATTTTTATTGTTCAGAATACCATTGGCATTCCACGTGACTATACGAAGTGCGTTCTTAACCATGCCTTGCGGATTTATTTTTTGGTGTATACATATATATTTCATTATGTTTGTTTTCTAATGTGCATAGTCTTGTTGAGATTTCATTCATTGTTTTTATCATATTTTGCATCATCTGCATAATGGTATTTTCAGTCAACTTTTGTGTAGAAACTTTATTTTGTTCTTTCGGGTTTCTTTTTTGACTTATGTTATTTTGTGTTACCTGTAAATATGATAAGCCTTCTACGACTTTTTTCGACGTAAAAGTTTTAGGTATCTCTGAAGTTTCAATGCAATTCTGTTTCTGTGCACTAGGTTGCCTAGGTTTTGTCTTTTGTTTTTCTTGTCTATGTTGCATTTGTTTTGGGGTATTTTTTTGTAGCTTCTTCCTTTTTTGCAACTCTCTAGCCACCTGGCAACCACTATAACTCGCTGGGTGTGCCTCAAGGCAATTAGCACATTTAGGCTTAATATTTTTTTTTTCTTTACAAGAAATTGTTAAGTGGGGACCAGCACATTTAACACACTGAGCTAGACGCTGGCAAAACTTTTGTGTATGGCCAAATCTTTGGCATCTCTTACATTGAGGAATGGTAGTCGTTTTACGAATAGCCTCCATTTTAACCCTCATGTGCTGGATAAATTCAATTTTGAATATTTTGTTTATATCTTCGGAGTTTTCGAATGTTAGCATAAAGAGAGGAAGACGTACCGTAGATTCTTTGTTATTTTCTTTTTTCTTTATTATTTTATTTGTGACTTCTAGAATTTTGAAGCCTCTATCTTTCAATTCGTTTTTTATATCTTCAGGTTGGCATGACGGATGTAAATACCTAAACATTACTTTAATAGGCCTGGTGCTCTTATTTTCATAAGTGTGCCATTCATTATTGGCTTCATTTATTGCCTTAGTCAACTCTCTATATTCTTTTTCTTCTTCAACATTAATTTTTAGTTGTTTATTGTTAAGCATATTAACTTTATATTTAATATTGCTTTCTTTTAATTTTTTGTTTATTTGAGGGTATTCCACTACATTACTAAGTATAACTGGAGGAGGTTTACCTTTTCTTTTACTTTTCGCAACTTCATTTATTTGCACATTTTTCTCTACTTTGTCCGCAACATTTTCTGGGCTTAAAGTAGGTGATTTTTCTGCTTTTCTTTTTTTACAGATTCTTTTTGTTTTAAAGATCCAGTCGGTTTCTCGAGCTACTTCTTCATCATCTGTATGAAATTCTTCAGCAGTTTTTAGTACTACTCTTTTAGTAGACATGTTTTGTGAATTTTTTAGTTTCACATTTTCTTCTTTAATTATGCAGAGTTCATTTTTCAATTCCCTGCATAAGATTTCTAATTCTGTAACTCTGGCATTAAGTTGATTATTTTTTGCCTCAAGTGCCTTTTCGTTATTATTACCCTCGTCGGGTTTTCTATATCTGTCTTTTTGGGACATGTTTTCGTAGATATTTTGAGACCCTGTTGGAGGTGTTCTCTGGACCCCAGATTTTCTTCTGAATGGGTCAATTAAAGCAGCTCTGCTTTCGTGGTTTTGCAATAAGTGGTCTCCCCCAGAATCCGTGAGACCTGCCTCGAAAGAGGGTGGATTTTCCAGAAGATCTGGATTACCACCTGGGGTATACAATCTTTGAGTTTTATTCATTGCATACTTTTTTTTTTGTTTTAATTCGGAGTTCCTTCTCCTAGCCTAAGGATAATATTTCCCTTGTACAAGGCGGTACCTTTTATTCCTGCCGTCCCTCTGGGAACAGTCGCAGACCAGAAAGCCGCCCATTCTGGGTCAGTCGCTTCTGGATTTTTCTAGGATTTTAGTGGACTTTTACCACAAGCATGCCTTACTGCGGATATTTCGTACCCCAACCCGCCGGGGGTATAATAACCAATTGGCAAACAGCATTTAACACAAAAAAAAAAACATAATGCACCTAAAGGTTATTCTTATTACTTAAAATTATACACAATACCAATATGTAGGTATAACAACTATATAGGTATAAAAAATGTTTTTTTTTTGTTTTTTTTTTGTTATGATAATGATCATAGCATCACAATTTTGCTACCGTATGCATAGCCTGTAGGTATAGTACTATTATATATACTCTAGCCAGAAATGTGATGCGATGAAGAGTTAAAAATGTTTTTTTTATTTTTTTTGTTAATTGTTTTTTTTTTAAAATATATATTGTCAAGTTCACGCATGTATGCTTTACAGGCAATCTCAATATTGCCTACTTGAAATAATAGATGGTACAAACAGTCAATGGTAGGAACAGTCATCGTGTGGCGCATGTAATACTACGTGGAACTTATTCAACCCACGTAGTACTACATCCGGTAACTATCTCCGGTGGCTTGTTTCCGCCATTGATTGGGAAGTACCACTCTTTACACGGTTCTAAAAGAACTTCTCTCTCTCTTGCATTTTAACCGTCGAAAAAAACACAACGTATTAGTAAAAGGAGTTATACACACATTTAAATAAAATAATAAGAGTTTTTTTTTTTTTTGAAAGATAGGAGGTAATCCCCGAAGGACATCAAGAGCTCCAGCCGCGTTTGCGTCTTGATAGTGTAGGAATCGAACCCACTAAAGCCCACCTATCTTTTTTTCGTTATAACCAATCTACGTTAGATCGACTAATGACTTTTTTTTTAAATTTTCGGTCGCGTGTTTAGGAAAATATTATAGTGATAGTTTCCGTGGAGGATCGCTAACATCATAATAATTACCGTGTAGGAACTTTATCACTATGATATTTCCCGTGAAGGAGATAGCCACAGCAATAATTCCGCGTGGGAAAATTATTTAGATTTTTTCGCAAAGGAAAATTATTGAAATAATAATTTCCGTAAAGGAAACTATTATCGTAGAATTTTCCATTTTAAGTAGTGACCAGCTCGTGGGGTTTCGTTCTCTTGAGTCGGCGGACATATCTGTCGATTTGAAGAACTGCTGCCATTTCCGAGTTCACATGAGTTTGCAGTCTCTCCTCGTGTTTGACTGCATGTTTCTTGATCTCTTCCGTGACTGCTTCAATGTGCAAGTCACGGTGGAGATCTTTGTAACGTACGTACCATGGTGCATTTATTATACCACGGAGCACTTTGTTTTGAAATTTTTGCAACATTTCGATGTTGGTTTTCTTTGCACAGCCCCATAATTGGATACCGTACGTCCACACAGGTTTTAATATCTGCTTATATATCAATATTTTGTTCTGTACTGATAAGCTCCTTTTTCCTTTCTTATATGTTCCTTCCATCTCAGCTTAGCATCGAGTGTCATTCCCAAATACTTTGCTGTATTGGCAGATGGTACTATTTCGTTATTGATTAAGATAGGAATGGTTGCAATCTTTTTATATGTAAAGTTTATATGAGTTGATTTGCTTTCATTAAGTTTTATGCGCCATCGTTGGATCCATAATCTTATTTTATTCACTGCATTTTGAAGTTTTGCTCTGGAGTTTTCGACAGATCGCACAGACTGCAAGAATCGCAGTGTCGTTTGCAAAGGTAGCCATAAAAATGTTGTCAATTTGGGGGGACTTGATCAATTGTAGAATGTTTGTTTCTGAATCCAAATTGATGGTTCGGGATCAGATCTCTTTCTTCAATAATCGGGGAAAGTCTTTTGAGGAGCAGTTTCTCAAATATTTTTGATATAATAGTTAACAACGATATTATTCGATATGATGTTACCTCTGAAGGCGGTTTTCCTTGCTTCGGTATTACTATTACTTCTGCAATATTCCATTGTCTCGGAACATATCTGAATTTAAAACACGCATTAAATATATGTTGTAGCTTTAACAAAGCTAGATCTGGTAGTTCCTGCATGATTTGTCCATTGATGAGATCATAACCTGGGGCTTTTTTGACGCTCAGGTTCTGTCTGCATATTTGTTTAACTTCTCTTAGAGTGACATGTAAAATTTCCGCTTCATCTATTTTAACTTCGAGAGTTATACTTTCATTTGCAAGATTTTGTATTGGTGCTGTGAAGAGCTCTGCCAAGTGGTCAGCAAAAATCTTAGCTTTTTCTTTTGGGTTACCGACCCAGCTACCAACACTATTGTGCTTTCAATAGTGGATCTTGCACCTGTGGTCTATTTATTCGTCCTAGAATCTCTAATGTAAATCTGGCCAGAACTGGCTAAAAAGAAGAACTCAACAGAGTTCCGATCCAAAGTAGCAGAACACATCATCCAGGAGAATCATAGCATTTCGAAAGAAGACATTGTAATGATAAATTACATTAGAGATTCTAGGAAACTAGATTCAGCTGAAAGCATCGAAATTTACAAAACTAAAAATGACTCACTCCTAAATAAAGACCAAGGCAATGGATATTCTTCTTAATTTAAATTTTTAGTGAAATACAATAAAACAAATAACACTACCCCTACCTGTCACTCTAATGTCGGAAAAATTATTTCAAATACCAATAATAAAATAAATAAAAATATTTTTATTCAACCCCCTACCTGGGCTAATTCATTGGATAATAAACAACCATGCAGCTGCGAGAAACATCAAATTGTTACCTGTACGAATAAAATAAATAAGAAAATTTTAGATTTCTTTCCTCAGTCGAGTACAAAACACTGAAGAAGTCTGCAAGTAGTAGACGAAATACGCGTATCTGTATGATAAGCATATAAGTAAAATTAAAAGGAAAATATTCGACTATTTTCACTGTTATTTATAGTAGTTTAGAGTAGTTACTTATATATTAGTTAATTGATGATTAAAATGCACAATTTAATTTTTCAGAAACTAAAAACGCATTGAGTCATTCATAAAAAAAACCGCTTCATTTTCCTTTTTGCTACATGTTTCAATACCTGAAAAAATGTGTAAACTGAAAATACATGAATAAGAAAAAAATGTACTTCCCTTATAAGCCAATAAAAGAAAATAATATGATGTTTAAGAAATAACATGTTTTTGAAACCAATATTATTTTACGTAGGTACCTGGAAAAATTCAATCATTCAAAATTTATTTATTCTCATACCCTAATAAATTTAAAAATACCCGCAAAATTTAATACGTTTATTTTTAAAAAAATTCGTACACAAAATTTCAGACGACTGTACACATGAAAAATCTCAAGTGGGCTAAATAAATAAACAAAATTCTCCCGTGGGCTATTTAAAATTACATTGCAAAAATTAAGTTGTTTTTTAAATGGTTTATATCACACTCTTTCTTTCTCACAATTTCTTACATAAGAAAATATTTACAATAGTTCTTTGCTTTTTTAACTAATGGTTTTTTTTTTGTAAATGTGTTAGTAAAAATGTCTTGACTTCCAGTGAACCTTCTTACTATGGATATTCTTTGGTATAACATGGATAACGGTATTTACAAAATATTAACACAACTTAAAACAACAACAAAATTTTTTTTGATTATTGTGTGTAATTTATGAACCTTAAAAGAAAAGAATTTTTTAAGATATTCCAAAAACTAAAAATACACTAAAACTGTGTAACATCTGTTAGTGATATTCAAAAATATTTAAAATTATACATTTTAATTTAAAAAGAAAGTTTTGAGAATAACTGATTAATTATTAATATAAATATTTACAACATAACCTAACCTAATAAAATTGTGAGAAAAACTAATTTAAATCAAAAATATAAGAATTTATAATATAATTTAATAAAATTTTGAAAAATTACTGAATTAAATTCAAATATAAAAAAAAATATATAATAGTTAACGAAAAATTAACACCAATAAAAAAAAACTAAAACTTGTCAAAAGAAACAAATGTTAACACTCCAGATTGGGCCAACCATCGGCATTACAGAAGTACAACATCGATCCGCTGCAGTATATTGATCGAACGGAAGAATTCCATGGCAGTCAGTACCACCTGTCAATTTTCATTGAAGCAACAATTTTTTTTTGCCGAAATTAAGAGCAAAATAAAAGAAGAAGCGAAAAACGTAATAAGCATTTACAACAACTTATCAACGTGGGACCAAATCAAGACCACCCTGCCAAACAACTTTAGTAAAAAAAAAGCAGTGAACAAATTTATGATGAACTAAGAAATATTCAATTTAAAGGTACCGTAATTCAATTTTATAATAATATTAGGAGTATCTTCAAAAACTTCAATATGAAGAAAAATGTAATATAGAATTAAGTAGAATAATAAATAGTAACAATTGGCAAGCTCTAAATATTTTTAAAACTAGAGTAGAAGAACCTATGTATAAAGTTTTACAATGTATGAATCCAAATAATTTAGAAGATGCTTTTAACATCTTAAGTGAGGGAAATTATTTAAATAAAACAAGTTATGAATATAATGAATTTAGCAATAAGTATAACAATAAATCTAGTTATGGTAATAAAATTGACAACAATTCAAACTTTCATACTAACACCAATGAATACTAATAATATAAAGAATGTTCAAGTAGAAGAAACGAAATTAAAATTTTGTATTGACCTAAGAAAAAAGAAAAACGCAAAATCAAAAGAAAAAAAAAACTCCTTGTTGGTTTAATTTCTTACTCACTGTTCGCTTTCGGTGTGCTTAAGAAGTGTATGAATTATTTATTGTGTATGTATATTCATTGAGTTAATATATTGTATATAGAGAGTCAAAGCTAAAACAAAAGTGTCTGATTTTAGCGATCGAGTTGTACTTAGAAGAAAAGAAAAACAAAACATGAAAATAATAAGAAAAAAATCACCATTCATGAATTATGGTGACAAAATTTTTCTTAGCAAATTTTGTACACACACTTAGTTAAATATTTTTATTTTTGTTTTGTAGGCTTAAAAGTGTTATTTGTGTAGAAATGTATCATATCAATGCAGTAAATATATTATGACATTATCGTACCAAAATATAATATACATATAGTTATTATATGTATGGATATATATTATATAGTCGCTAAATCCAAACATATAGTAATACCGCTGGTTTATAGAAATGAAATTTTGTATTTTGTTCTTTTCAATTCTAGTAAAAATTTCGTTTTTATATTTTGGTTGAATTGAAGAATAAAAACTGTGAATGTACATATAAAATAAATGTGCTAATTTCTCAAAATTTACTGTCTTGATAAATCGACAACATTTTCAATGTTGAAATGTACTGTCTTAACGCCCCCTCTAACCCTGACACAGCTAATTCTTATCATTATAATTTTAGCAAAGCAAACTTTGTCGGACTAAATAACTTTTTATATACTTATGATTTCTCTACATTATATGACAATGTAGATCTCAATATAATGACAAATAAGTTTTATGAAATGGTTTCCGACAATTTGTTCCCATCGCCAAAGACAGGCAACAAAATTCTAGCCCTCCATGGTTCAATCATGAAATGAGAAATCTCAGAAATAAAAGAATAAAGCTGGGTGTAAGTATCTAATTTCTGAAAAGGGTACAGATTATAATAACTTTAAACTCCTTTTTGACCAGTTTTACTTAGCAGCAAAATCTCTGTATGACAATTATGTTATTGATATTTGATATGTCGTTGCAGATAAAAAATAACCCTAAAGCTTTCTGGAAATTTGTTAACACCAAAAGATAATGTGATCAGTTTCTAACCTTATGAAATTTAATGGGAATAGCAGTACTGATTCTAAAATAATCTCAGAATATTTTCGTGATTTTTTTTCAAGTTCCTATCCTACAGTTGAGTTTGTGGCCAACCTCGGAGACGATTATTATCTTAATATTATTATTGATGATGATATCATAATTAAATACCCAGAGCCAGATGGCGTACCAGAAATTGTACTAAAAAAATGTTCTAATTCACTTGCCGCTCCACTATCATTCCTTTTTAATTTTTCAATTTCCTCAGGACTTTTTCCTAATATATGGAAAAAAGCTTTTGTAAGACCAATTCATAAAAAAAATTCTAAAAATGATATCATTAACTATCGGCCGATAGCCAAGTTATCTGCAATTCCTAAAATTTTTGAATTAATTGTATTTGATTCTACATACAAACATTGTACTGATTTTCTAATCCCAAACCAGCATGGTTTTATGAAAAAGAAACTAATCTCATTGAATCAATATCAGTTTTTATTAAAAATATGGAAGAAGGCTACCAGACTGATGTGGTATACACCGATTTTAGTAAAGCCTTTGACCTTCTACCTCACAGTACCATTTTATTTAAACTTAAAAAATTTAGTTTTCCACCTTTCTTTTTAAAATGGATTAACTCATACCTGACAAATAGAAGTTATAGCGTAATATTCAGATCTGAGACGTCTAAATCATTTATGGCTAACTCTGGAGTTCCTCAGGGTAGCCACTTAGGTCCACTTCTGTTCATTATTGCAATCAACGATGTATCTTCTATCATTAGTAATAGTAAATTACTAATTTACGCAGACGATATGAAAATTTTCAAAAAAATAAAAAACAAAGATGAATCAGTTTTGTTTAAAAAAGACCTCGATAATTTTGTGCACTCGAAATAATCTTATATTCAACATTAATAAATGTGCTCTAATTACATACACTCGCCGTTCTCATCCGTTTAATAATAAAATAACTACACACTTAATGGTGAATCCTTGACAAGAGCTCAATCCATCAAAGATTTAGCTGTACTTTGTGATGAAAAGTTGACATTTAAAATTCACTATACACATATCATCAATAAAGCCAACTCAATGTTAGGCTTTGTTAAACGATGGTCGAAAGAATTTACTGATCCGTATATCATAAAATCTTTAAATACTTGTCTTGTACGACCAAATTTAGAATACGCTAGTCAAGTTTGGTCTCCTTTTGATGAGGTACACAAACTTAGAATTGAATCTATTCAAAGAAATTTCTTAAGATTTGCCTTACGTTTTCTTCCATGGTCTGATCCATTATTATTACCCCCTTATGAACATAGACTTAAACTTCTTCAAATGTGTTCATTGCAACTAAGACGCGAAATTGGAGATGTTATTTTTATTACTAAAGTAGTAAAAGGAAATATAACATCGTCTTTAATTTCAAATGAAATCGTTATTATTGATAATCCCCGTTTTCGATCTACTAATATTTTTTCCCTTTCTTTTCATAGAACGAACTACGGGATGTTTGAGCCAATTCATAGGATGCTAATGATGGGAAACAAATATAAACGGCACATACATTTTACAATGTCTAAGCACCTACTAAAACAACGTCTTTATCTTAAGGCTGGGTTAAAGAGATTTTTTTTAGCAAACTGAAGTACGGGGCATCCACATTTTTTGTCCGATTTAGATAAAACTTTAGATATAAGTTCTTTTTTGCGATACTGAGGTAACTATGTGGCTTGATTTTTAAATTTTAAAGTTTAAAGGGCTTAAAAAATCCATGGAATCCTTAATTTTTGTGTTTTTTTTAGCTGTTTTTGCAAGCTGAAGTATGGGGCATTCACATTTTTTACCCGATTTGGATGAAATTTTGGGGGTAACTTCTTAAAATACATACCGAGGTAACTACGTTGATTACCTGATACCTGATTTTTGAAAATTGTCCTAGATTTCGAGAATTTTTTAGTTAAATGTTGTTTTATAAAATGGATTGTAACTCAAATTTCCCTTATCATTTCAACTTTTTTCTTGTTTTGTGAAAAAGTTATATATTTTTTTTATTATATTTAGTAAAGATATTTTTATAATTTATTTTTGAAATAATAATTATAAAATATTTTTCAAAACAATTAAATTTATAAAAATTAATAAAATATGAATTTTACGCACATTTAAAAAATTTAGTTTTAACAAATTTCGCTACAGAGCTTTGGCAGTTACGTAGCTAGAATCTTCTTTTTACAATGAATTACCTTTTTACAATGAAGAACCAACAACACAATTTTTTTCACAACACAAGAACCAACAACACAATTTTTGATAAACACAAATGAATGTACATTTGGTTGTATAGACCATACTAATTCAAATATTATTATCGTTGTATTTATGATATTTTACTGATTAAATATTTAATGTTCAAAATACAATTTATTAGGGTTTGAAAATAAAGAAATATATATGCATGTGTTCACTTATTTGAGGTATGATGCATAAATTTTAACAGTACATAAATATAATAACGTTATTATAAAAAACGTTATTTTTGAAATTCTGTAATTTTTAAATATATTTTTGAATATGTTCACCTTAGGTGTGTTAGCAACAATTTTTATCTATTAAAATTCGTTCCTAAACATTTTTGAAGAGGAAATAAGTGATAGCGAGAATATTTTGTTAACTGAAGCTGATTTGGTAAAGTTGAATTTTCTTTAGTCAATTTTTTCCTATAACAACAAATACCAAGTATATTACAGGAACAATTACGAAAGAACTATATTACTAACGACTTTACTAATTTTAGTAAAGTATATAAAAATCGAATTTTGATGTATTTTAGGCCATATTTTTAGTTAATAATTTTAGTAACCTAATGATGAAAATTACTGAAAGTAATTTTCAATACAAACACATCGGTTCTGACTAATGTAATATAATAATTAATAAGCATATATATAATAAAACTAATAAATTAATAATCATATATATAATAAAACAAATACAAAATAATATAATCAAATATTTCAAATACAATATGGCAAAAAATTGTCTTAAAACATAGATCGAATGATTTTTGGAACTAAAAGTGCGGTGAATCATTGGAGAACTAGTGCACTATCCTACTATATTAAAATCTTGCCAAAGCCATATCAAATGCGACATATCACAAATTTGGTCATCATGAAAATTGTGACAAGTATTTTTGTAAGCGGCTTGAAGAAAAAAACTTTGTAACCTTGATGATATCAAATCTATTCTTTGAAAAAATTACTACTGCTGTGTAACGTTTAGTCCAAAACTCAGAAAGTTTGTTACTTAATATGGACTGAAATATTTGCGAACAGTTCAATAGTAAAATTTGTCAATACGTAGGAGGGAAACGACTGGGGTAGTCTCTAAGTAGATGTGCAGCTGTTGACCAATTCAATACTGGGCAGGCTTTTACAGAGTTTTTGAAAGAAATAAATGGGAGTGAAAGAAATACAAAAATGTTTCTTCCAAATGCAGAAGATAAAATAATTAAAAGAAATATAACCAGAAAAAAGAAGCAACATAAGCCAAATAAAAGATTAAGAAGAGCTAAACATCACTCAGTATAGATAAAAATTATAGAGCAGAACCATGTGAAAAACCAGATATGTGTTGTGTTACATGTGTTTCTATACGAAAGAAAAAAAATAATGCTGGAAAAGTTGAGAACAAATTTTGAAAATAGGGCGAACATAGAAATTGATACACGCGATCAATCTGGTTGTAATTATTGGTACGAATTAAGAAATATAATGGTCACCGCCTCAGATCTTGGAATCACTGCCCTCGGATTTGAAATTTGTAAAATTCGAAGTAGTTCTAGTCATCATAATATAATCAAATACAAGCTCTATTCAGTTGTATGCACAAACACCATGATTTGTGGAATGTAAAATAAAAAAAAATACAATATCAGAACTTGAAAAGCACTAATTTAAATATTCAAAACTGCGGGTTTTTTATTGACGAAGAATTACATTTTCTTGGAGTTACTCCAGATGGTTTATTTGGAAATAATGGTATTTGTGAAATAAAATGCCCTCAGTCAGCAAAAGATGATTTTTCAAAAGAAGCTATTGGCCAAAAAAAGATAATGTATTTAAAATACAATACTGATGATGACACAATTGCATTAAAAAAATCACATAACTATTTTTATCAAGTGCAGGGTAATTAAACATAACAAAAATAAATTTCGGTATATGGAATTCAAAAGACTTCAAGTATGTACGAATTGAAAAAACGATCAATTTTTTCTAATAAAATGAGACCAAAATTGGAATATTTTTACAACAACTTCTTATTGCCAGAATTATGTGATCCACGGATTCCCAGAAACATGCGAATAAGAAATACATAACATAAGAATAGATAAAAATACATAAGAAATACAAATTAAATAACTTTTATAACATTAAAATATGTGTGTAAATAAATGTAATATAGCCAAAAAATACTTTTTGTTTTTTTCCTTCGAACAATTTTTTTTCCTTTATACAAAAAAATATGAAATTAAAAATTTTAGGGTGATCTTTCGTTTTCATAAAGAATAATTTTTTACATGATTATAAATTTATTTCTTGAAAATACATTGAAGTACGATTGTTTATTTGCATTGCTTCTTTTTGTTTACATTTAAATTTTTACTATAGTGGCATACAATTTCAAGTAAACGAATTATCCAGATAGTGTAAAAATTAAAAGAAGCTTTGTAGCTTTCAAATTTACATGCACTAACATTAAAACAAATTTTTACATCAGGTTTGAGCTTTCAATTCTGTTTAGCCTTAATAACTAAGATATAATTTATATTTTGTTTTAATTGTTGTTAAACTTTTTGTAAACAATTTATTGTGTATGGTCTTAAAATGTTAGACTTCAGTATTATATTTTGTACTTCTTAATTTTAAGTTAAACTGTTGGATTGTATAAATTCTTTATTAATAAGCTTTTTTTTCTCTTTGTAAACTGTTTGTGTTAAACAATAAAGCAATAATTTTAAGCAATAAAGTGCAAATTCCTTTCCATTTTAACAAAAGTGATGAAAACTTGGTAGGAAATTACGAAGCAATGTCCAAAACTGCACCGATTGTTCAAGAGCGGCCAAATTCATTGGACCCAGTTTCGGAAATTCGTACAAGTCACCTTAACATGGAAGAAAAATCTAAATTAATTTCCATTATTTCCATTATATTCCATCAAAATATAAACAACAATTTTATAAAGAAGGTTGCGTTAACCTTCACTAACAAAATTAAACATGAAATCAGAACTACTGATAACATACCCGATTATACCAAAACTTATCGATACCCTCAAATTCCCTCAAGAGGAAGTCGATAAATAAATTAGAGAAATGCTGAAACAAGGTATCATAAGACCAAGTCAATCACCATACTCATCTCCTCTTTGGATTGGTGCCAAAAAGGAAGATGCTTCAGGGAATAAAAAATGGCGCCTAGTAATCGATTATAAGAAACTAAACGCTATTACAATTGACGATAAATTTCCTATTCCTAATATAGATGATATATTAGATAAATTAGGGAGGTCAATGTATTATATTACCCTCGACCTGGCAAAATGATTCCAGCAAATTGAGGTATCCGAAAAAGATATACAAAATACAGCCTTCTCTACTAACTATGGTTTGTATGAATTTTTAAGAAAGCCATTCAGGTTGAAAAATGCGCCTTCAACCTTTCAAAGAATGATCCATTTTATCCGACTTAATAGGTAAAATCTGTTTCGTATATTTAGATGATATAATCATCTTTAGTACCAGCTAAGAAGAACATCTGCTATCAATAGATAAAGTTTTTAAAAAATTAAAAGAAACTATTTTAAAAATACAATTAGACAAATGCGAAAGAAGTTGAATATTTACTTTTGTAATAACCGAAGGCGTAAAGCCGAACCCTAATAAAATTGTAGCAACTAAAAAGTTCCCCACACCAAAAACAAATAAAGCAATTTCTAGGATTAGTAAGTTATTATAGAAAATTTATAAAGGATTTTTCTCAAGTTACAAAAGCAATGACACTTAGACTAAAAAAGGCGCTAGAATAAATCCCTTCGATGAAGATTATTTATCTTCATTTAATGAACTTAAGGTGGTTATGCTGAAGTTCGTCGGAATGTGAAATTCCGATTACATTCCGCATTTGGTATGCTGAAGTCCGAAAGTATTCCGCAGTCTGCAAATGTCATTATTTATCCGAAATTTTAAAATTTATGTATGCTGAAGTTCGTCGGAACGGAAAATAATTTGAAAATTGTACTCCGGAATTAGTCATTCGAAAGTATTTGAAAGTTTCGGAAGTGAATTTAAAAGCAAGAAATTTTTATATTGAGTGTCAGCGGAGAAGTATAAAATGTAATAAAATAGTTGCATAATTTTTTTTTTATTTATGAAAAATAATTTTTTTCATTTAGGAATAAAAAAGCGCTTCAAACCAATAAAACCCTATTCAAACGGATGATAGAATTATTGGAGGAAAGACCAGACATTGCCAATAATTATCCAAGATATGGAAGCGACAAGGTACAGGTGGATGAATTCTGGCAAAAATTAGCAGATGAACTTAATACAATGGGTCCTCCAGAAAAAGATAAATCTATGTGGAGAAAAGTGAGTTGTTATTAATATTTGTTAGTTTTTATTATATCCGATTTACATACATTATTTTAGGTTTGGCTGGACTACAAAAGTTATATTAAGAGGAAGCTAGCTGCTAATAAAGTAGAATTTAAAGCAACTGAAGGAGGCAATAACAAAATCCATACCTTCACGGAAATGGAGCAAATTGTCATTAGAATTTCAGGTCTAGAAACTTGTACGGAAGGAATTCGCAACACAACAAGTTTCGGTGTGGCACCTGAAATTCTATCACCTCCAGTTGATGAACCTACCACTAGTATAAATATAGAAAATCCTCCTGTTCAAGAAGAAGTGATACTAGCTGATAATTCACCGAGAGTAAGAAAGAATGTTATTTTTAAAAAAATTGTTATTTTAAATGCAAATATTTTAAGGTTGACAGAAGACGAAATAGAAGATCAACTAGAAATTCGACAGTTGAATCACTTTTGAAGCAAGATATGAATCAAAAGCGAGAATTTTATGAAAACCTAAATAACAAGTTGAATGACATTAACAATAGCTTTCTGTTGGTAATAAAAGAAATACAAAGAATCGGCGATTATAAAAAAGCAGAGTTTAAAGAACAAAAACGCCACAATGAAGCCATTGAAAAAATATTTGAAAAAAATATAAGATAACAATGTGAAGTTGAGAGACATTTGTGATACTGTAAATATTTATGATAGTTTTAAACTTTTAAGGGTTTTTTTTTTATTTTAAAGTTTTGTGTTGAAAATCATAAGTTTGTTATTTATTTTTAACCAATACTTTTTATTTTTTTTTATAAAATTTAAAAAAAAACAAATGTTTAATCAAAAACAAGTAAACAAAAATGTGATGTATATAATAAATTTAAGACTTTTTATTTTCTTTTTATAAAATTTAAAAAAAAACAAATGCTTAATCAAAAACAAGTAAACAAAAATGTGATGTATATAATAATTTAGGATAAGGTATACTTGCCAAATAATTTTTAAGACTGAATTTTCTATTGTGTCAGTTTTTTTATAGGTTTCTGTTCAAACAACCTAAACCAAGAACAAAAGTTAATAAAAAAATAAATAAAAAATGTTTTGACTTATTTTAATAAATACTTTATTTAAAATTTTTGTTAAATATAGGTATTAAGGTATTTAGGTAAAACTATTTAAATCCTATTTCGAATTCTTACAGCTTCTTCATTAATAACTGAAGCATTGTGATTTACATTATCATTCGGTGCAGTTGTATCTGGTTCTGGTTCAATATCATTTAGTTCGAAGTCATCTTCCACTTTAAAAACAAACAAATATTGTGTAAGGCACAAGCTACATTAATAATTTGAGAAGATTTTCTTGGAGAATAATGTAGCTCGCGAATTAAACATCGAAATCTGTTTTTTAATACACCGATTGTCCTTTCCACAATATTACGTGCTCGACTGTGGTAGAGGTTGTACATTTTTTCAGACTGCCTTCTGCTGCCGATCGAAATGGCGTCATTAACCACGGCTCTAAAGGATATCCTACATCTCCTAAAAAATACGATGTTGATTAATATTTTATTTATACATATATATTACTTACAAGCTATAAATATATTTAAAATTTTTTACCTAAAACCTAGGAATTTCGTTCTCCATGATTATATTTTTGTTTAAAAAAATAATTCGCATCGCTGAGACTCCAAACGTGTGAATCGTGATTACAACCAGAATAGCGACTATCGACACATCTGATCTGCATTTTATTGTCACAAATCTAAACAAGTTATTTTATTCTATTAATTAATAATCAAAATACAAAAATTTATATAGTCTTATAGTATATATGTAAATACTAATATTAAAATTCTTACCAACATAGCATTTATGCTGAAGAAACCTTTTCTATTATAAAATAAATGGGTCTTCTTTTGGTTTGACTATTCTTACATGTGTACCATCAACACACAAAATAATTCCGGGAAATCTAGATTTTGAGTAAAAATCTATTTTTGCTCTCCGTTTTTCGTCTTCTGTCATATTTATATTAATCCAATGCCCACATAGTTTCTTTTCAAAAATATCCAGAGAACTTTTTAGTACTCTGGAAATAGCTGCTTGCCTCATAGATACATCCTTATCCTTTCCTGTACCGTGTTGATAACTGCCACTGGCAAAAATGACTAGTAAATGACCTGTCAAAAAAAAAAAATCTTCCGAAACATATGATTTTGATTTCTGCACAGACTTTGCAGTCGAAGGGACTTCAGCATACCGATTTTTTCGTATTCGGATCGGAATGTTTTTTCGGAGAAATTACGCTTCGGACTTCATCATAACCACCTAAATCTTTAATAATATCGGAACTGGTATTAAGGTATCCGGACTACATTAAAAAGTTTATATTGACCACTGACTCTTCAAACTATGCTCTAGGAGAAGTACTTTCTCAAGATGGTCATGCCATAAGTTTCGCAAGCAGAACTCTAAACGAGCGCGAAACAAAATATTCAACAATAGAAAAAGAGTTATTAGCAATCGTGTGGGCAACTAAATATTTTAGGCCATATTTATTCGGTCGCCATTTCACTATAAAAACAGATCATAAATCCTTGCAATTGTTAGCAAATATTAAAGAACCCAACAGCAAACTTGAGAGATGGAAAATTAAACTCGAAGAATATAATTTTGATATCGAATATATTAAAGGCAAAGAAAACCATGTAGCAGACGCGTTGTCTCGTATTGAAATCAACATTAATCACGATAATTTTTCTACTGTGGCAACTGTCCATAATGCAGAAGAAGGTAATAGGAATTATATTAAAATTTCTGAGCTTCCATTAAATTAATTAAAAACCCAAATATGTAATAGTAAAAAGGGGACAAATAAATAGAGTCAATAAAAATATTCAATAAAACCCGAACTGCAATAACTTCTCATCAGCCAAATCAAAAATTATATGAAGAAATTTTAAAAAACCATTTACCAAAAAGAGGAGTTGTAGGAATTTTATTGGAAGACTTTCAAATGTACAAAGATTTCCAAGACATTTATGTAAAATGGAAAAACCCGTTATTATCCGTCACAGTAAATAAAGTAAATTACGTTAAAAAGGATCTGCCAAATAGATACGAGTTAAAAGAAACACTACTAAAAGAACATGCTAGAAATAACCATCGTGGCATAAACGAAGTTTTTCTAGAACTAAAATCATCCTTCTATTATCCCAATTTAAAAAAACAAATTACTTTAATTATAAATAATTGTAACATCTGTAATACTGCGAAATATGATAGAAAACCATTTAAATTACCCTATAGAATTACAGAAACGCATTCTTTCAAAAATGAAATTATCCACATGGACATTTGGTTCCTAAAAAAGGGCCTTATTTTCATCGATACGTACCTTACTTTCATCGATAAGTACCTTACTTTCATCGATAAGTTAACAAAATATGCTCAAGTTGTTTTCCGTTAAATCAAGGTATTGGATAGATTTAGAAAAAACTATCAAACGGTACATGAATATTATTGGCAATCCAAATAAAATTATTACTGACAACGAAAAAGTTTTCGGAAGCCTAAGTTGTAAAAATTTCTTTGAAAATAATAATACTCAATTACACTTAACAACTCCACAATTCATCATCATCATCGTTGTCTTGCAACCCCATCCGTGGAGCATAGGGCGGAAGTAAATTCTTTCCAACGGCTCCTATCTGCGGCTAATCTCTTCAATTGTGGCCACGTTCTTTGCTGGGTACTTGCTTCGGTTAAGACAGTTGTTCTCAACGTTTTTCTCGGCCTTCCGACGCGACGTGTGCCCTGAGGATTCCATTCGAAACATTGTTTCGCGATGTTGTTGTCAGGTTTCCTCAAAGTATGCCCGATCCAAAGCCATTTTCTCTGTCGGATTTCCACGTCTATTTGTGCATGTTTCGTTTTTTGCCACAGCGTTCTGTTGGAAATGGTTTGCGACCAACGAATATTTAGGATGCGCTGGAGACATCTATTGATGTACGCTTGGAGTTTCCTGGTGATGTTTACTGAAACTTTCCATGTTTCGCAAGCATACAAGAGAACAGATTTTACACTTGAATATTGAATATTCTTATATTTGTGCGCAGAGATAGGTTGCTTACTTGCCATATTTTTGAAAGCATCCCGAAAGCAGTACGGGCTTTACTGATGCGGGCTTCAATATCCAAATCGACGCCTCCATCTGATGACACGATGCTTCCCTAGTAATTGAACGTAGTCACCTCTTCGATTCGCATTTCTTCATGGATGATCGGATTTCTTTTTTTTTTTTTTTTGCATGGATTGGTGGGAATCTTCATAGACACAATGAGCCCCGTAGCTTCCATTGTGTGCCAGATTTTTACTGACTAAACCACACCCCTCCCATTAATACTAGTCCAACGGACTAACCATTAATTTATTGCTATTTTGATTTTCTTAAAGAAAAAGTTTACGAAATTCTATCGTATTAAATCTAGTGCCTTAGTTCTTTTAAGCCTTCTGACATCATTTTGATTATCTAGCAGGTGAGTGGCCTCAACGTTAACATGTCCCTCCAGACGAGCTATATGCTTTGTTGCATATCTTTTTATTTCATTTTCTATGCAAGGAATTTTTAGATCTCTGTGCAAATCACTGTTGCGAACATACCAGGGGGCATTTACCATGTTGCGCAAGACTTTATTTTGGAATTTTTGTATACAAAGTACATGTGTTTGTTTGGCACATCCCCATATTTGTATGCGGTAATTTAGAATTACGACCTAAGAGCCAGTACATTTCTCTATACTTATTTTCAAGCTAAAATTTTTTCTTTTTAACGTGCTCTTTCCATCTAAGTTTGACATCTAATGTCATTCCTAGGTATTTAGCATTGTTTTCTTGGGGTATATTGACCCCATTCAGATTTACCAATGGTGGTTGATTTTCTAATTTTTTTTTTGTAAAATTTACATGTACTGATTTTAACTCATTGAGTTTAATTTTCCATTTCTTTGTCCAGAGGTATAGCTTGTCGCTTGCTCTTTGTAATTTAATTGTAGCCTCGTCAATATTTGATCCTACTGCCATCAACGCAGTATCGTCAGCGAATGTAGCTACAGTTATATTTTCCATTTCTGGTAAATCATTGGTGTAGAGCAAATACAGTATGGCACCCAGAATACTACCTTGAGGCACACCCGTTTTAATATCTCTAATAGTAGAATACTCTTCGTCTTGTTTTATTCTGAATAGTCTGTTTTCTAGATATGATGAGAGTATATCTACGTATTGTTTAGGTAACATATTGTTTAGTTTATTTATTAAGCCTCGATGGTATGGACTTTATCAAAATTGGGCTACATCTAGAAATATGGTAGAGCATACTTTCTTTTCCTCTAAAGCTTTTTCTATTATGTCTGTTATTCTATGAATTTGATCGATTGTCGAGTGCTTAGATCTAAAGCCAAATTGATAATTTGGAATCAGATTACTATTTTCTATGATCGGTCTCATTCGAATCAATAATAGTTTTTCAAATAATTTTGATACTATTGGTAGTAATGATATTGGTCTGTAGGATTTGACCTCATTTATGGGCTTACCTGGCTTTGGTATCATAATTATCTCTGCTATTTTCCACATATTCGGCACATACCTTATTCTTATAGCAGCGTTTATAATGCGTGTTAGCATTGTTATAGCTTTTTTCGGAAGTTCTTTCAGGACTTCCGATGTAATAAGATCAAAACCTGGAGCTTTTTTATCTCTGAGTTTTTTAATTTGTTCAACTATTTCATTCTCTGAAAATGGTGATATAACATTTTCTTGCCAATTATTATTTTTTTCAGTGAGATCATCCGAATCTGTCTCGTCTGGACAAAAAATTTCTTCAAGATGATCTGCGAATGTTTCAGCTTTATTTTTGTTATCTCTTGCCCATTCACCGCTTTTCATTCTGATTGGCGGGATTTGAGAGATCGAGGTTTTTGTACTCTTTGTTGCTTTCCACAACGAGTAGTTATTTTCTCTTTTAGCTGATAAGTTTTTTATATATTTTTCAAAATTTTCATTTTTAAGATCTTTAATTTTTCTTTTAAGATTCTGAGTTAACCTATTTAGCACAGTTTTGTCTGCCGGATCACGCGATTGTTGCCATCTGCGTCTAGCTCTTCTTTTTATTTTTATCATATTTAATATTTCTCTAGGGTAGTTGAATCCTACCGATTCATATTCACAATTTTTTGTATTATTCCATCCAGCATTTTGAATAATTTTAATAAAATTTTCTACTTCAGAATCTATATCACATTTGGATCTTAGTTTTGTTTTTATGTTTATTTTGTTTTCTATTTCTTGTTTAAAGCTAGCCCAGTCAGTTGTCTTGTTCGTTAGCAGAGATTTCGACTGTTTCTTAATAACCTTTTCATATAGACTTAGTATGACTGCAGAGTGATCTGAGTCCAAATCATGGTTATCTTCTAGCTTAATATAATTGGGTGAAATTTTTTTTGTTATATAAAAATCAAGCAGATCAGGAGTTTTATTTCTATCAGTTGGCCAATAGGTTGGCTTACCGGTAGATTGGTAAATGCAGGCTTTTTCTTTTATAGCTTTTCTTAGCTCTCTTCCTCTCGTAGAGGTTATTCTAGACCCCCAATCTATGTGCTTGGCATTGTAGTCACCTCCCAGGATTAATCTTTCGCCAAGTAGTTTAAGAATTTCTTCAAACATGTTATTCTTTATGTTGTATTTGGGTGGACAGTATAATGCACCGACACAAAGGCTTTGTTTAACAGACATAATTCGTAGCACGATTAGTTGGAATTCATCTATTTCTAGACTAAGTTCCTCGTGGTGCTTAATATCTTTCTTTATTAAAATTGAGCTACCACCTCTGGGTGTATTACTCGGATGGTTTGCGCTGTAGCATGTATAGTCATTTATCTTAAGCGATGACTTATCTGTCATATGTGTTTCTGTCAAGAGACATACATCAATATTTTGTGTTCTCAATAGAATTTCCAAATTATTTTTCTTGTTCAGAATACCATTGGCATTCCACGTGACTATACGAAGTGCGTTCTTAACCATGCCTTGTGGATTTATTTTTTGGTGTATACATATATATTTCATTATGTTTGTTTTCTAATGTGCATAGTCTTGTTGAGATTTCATTCATTGTTTTTATCATATTTTGCATCATCTGCATAATGGTATTTTCAGTCAACTTTTGTGTAGAAACTTTATTTTGTTCTTTCGGGTTTCTTTTTTGACTTAGATTATTTTGTGTTACCTGTTAATATGATAAGCCTTCTACGACTTTTTTCGACGTAAAAGTTTTAGGTATCTCTGAAGTTTCAATGCAATTCTGTTTCTGTGCACTAGGTTGCCTAGGTTTTGTCTTTTGTTTTTCTTGTCTATGTTGCATTTGTTTTGGGGCATTTTTTTGTAGCTTCTTTCTTTTTTGCAACTCTCTAACCACCTGGCAACCACGATAACTCGCTGGGTGTGCCTCAAGGCAATTAGCACATTTAGGCTTAATATTTTTTTTTTCTTTACAAGAAATTGTTAAGTGGGGACCAGCACATTTAACACATTGAGCTAGACGCTGGCAAAACTTTTGTGTATGGCCAAATCTTTGGCATCTCTTACATTGAGGAATGGTAGTCGTTTTACGAATAGCCTCCATTTTAACCCTCATGTGCTGGATAAATTCAATTTTGAATATTTTGTTTATATCTTCGGAGTTTTCGAATGTTAGCATAAAGAGAGGAAGACGTACCGTAGATTCTTTGTTATTTTCCTTTTTCTTTATTATTTTATTTGTGACTTCTAGAATTTTGAAGCCTCTATCTTTCAATTAATTTTTTATATCTTCAGGTTGGCATGACGGATGTAAATACCTAACCATTACTTTAATAGGCCTGGTGCTCTTATTTTCATAAGTCTGCCATTCAATATTGGCTTCATTTATTGCCTTAGTCAACTCTCTATATTCTTTTTCTTCTTCAACATTAATATTTAGTTGTTTATTGTTAAGCATATTAACTTTATATTTAATATTGCTTTCTTTTAATTTTTTGTTTATTTGAGGGTATTCCACTACATTACTAAGTATAACTGGAGGAGGTTTACCTTTTCTTTTACTTTTCGCAACTTCATTTATTTGCACATTTTTCTCTACTTTGTCCGCAACATTTTCTGGGCTTAAAGTAGGTGATTTTTCTGCTTTTCTTTTTTTACAGATTCTTTTTGTTTTAAAGATCCAGTCGGTTTCTCGAGCTAGTTCTTCATCATCTGTATGAATTTCTTCAGCAGTTTTTAGTACTACTCTTTTAGTAGACATGTTTTGTGAATTTTTTAGTTTCATATTTTCTTCTTTAATTATGCAGAGTTCATTTTTCAATTCCCTGCATAAGATTTCTAATTCTGTAACTCTGGCATTAAGTTGATTATTTTTTGCCTCAAGTGCCTTTTCGTTATTATTACCCTCGTCGGGTTTTCTATAGCTGTCTTTTTGGGACATGTTTTCGTAGATATTTTGAGACCCTGCTGGAGATGTTCTCTGGACCCCAGATTTTCTTCTGAATGGGTCAATTAAAGCAGCTCTGCTTTCGTGGTTTTGCAATAAGTGGTCTCCCCCAGAATCCGTGAGACGTGCCTCGAAAGAGGGTGGATTTTCCAGAAGATCTGGATTACCACCTGGGGTATACAATCTTTGAGTTTTATTCATTGCATACTTTTTTTTTTGTTTTAATTCGTAGTTCCATCTCCTAGCCTAAGGATAATATTTCCCTTATACAAGGCGGTACCTTTTATTCCTGCCGTCCCTCTGGGATCAGTCGCAGACCAGAAAGCCGGCCATTCTGGGTCAGTCGGTTTTGGACTTTTCTAGGATTTTAGTGGACTTTTACCACAAGCATGCCTTACTGCGGGTATTTCGCACCCCAACCCGCCGGGTACATGGATGATCGGATGTTGTGATGTGTGAGTTGTGTGCATGATTTTAGTTTTAGCTGAATTGACTTTTAGGCTCGCACTTTTTCCAGTGTCATACAGCTTTTGGCACATATCGTTCAAACCTCCATTCGTATGTGACAATAAACACACATAGTCAGCATAATCTAAGTGGCTGATACGTTCGAAAGGACTCCACTGGATACCGTTGAACTCGTTTACACCCACAGTAGTAGTCATTATGTCATCCATTACTACTAAAAACAATATGGGTGATAAAATACAGCCCTGCCTTACTCCCTGACACACCTCGAAGAAATTTGTCAGCTGTCCTCGATGGAAAACGCGACATCTTGCATCTTTGTGGGATTCCTTAATTATAGCTTTAATTTTTTCTGGAATGCCTCTCCTACTAAGCGATTCCCAAATATACTCTCGGTTTACTCTATCAAAGGCTTTCTCAAAGTTTACAAACATGAGATTTAGCGGTGCTTTAAATTCAGTGGATTGTTCAAGAATTATTCGTAATGTGTTGATGTGATCCACACACGAATGGCCACTGCGAAGACCTGCTTGGTGTCTTTTGAGTGTAGTTTCTATTCTGCCTTTAATCCTTTCGAGTATTATTCTAGCCATTACTTTCGAGAAAACTGAGAGTAGAGTGATACCTCGCCAGTTATTGCAATGATTTAGGTTACCTTTCTTTGGTATTTTGACAATAACTCCTTCCTTCCATTCTCTTGGATATTTTTCTTGTTCCCATATAGCCTGGAACAAAGGTAACAAAATATCGGCTGATACATCTGGATCAGCTTTTAGGAATTCGGCGGGTATCTGATCTACTCTTGCTGCTTTATTGTTTTTTAAAAGGAGAATTCCTGATTTTATCTCGTTTGGGGCTCCCACATCGATACCCCTAAATGATCTGCGCATGGTTGGCATAGGAGAGCTTGAGGATACATTTTGTTCTACTAATTGCTCGTTCAACAATCTGCAGAAATGCTCCTGCCATCTTTGCAGTTGATCATCCATAGATACCAACAGCCTTCCACTTCGTCCAAGATTATTTGATGCTCTTTACTGTTACGTTTGGCAATTTGGTTCGTAATCTTGTAAAGAGTTTTGACATCTTCTCTGTTAGCAGCGCTCTCAGCTTCCTTTGTAAGATCTTCTATATTTTTCCGTTTGTCACGTCTTACACTCCTCTGTGCAGCCTTATGTGCTAATCTATACTGCAAACGTAGTTCTTCTTTTTTTTGCTGATTGGATTCAGCATTGATTTTCCTCTTTAAGGAACTACGTTTAGCAATTTTATCCCATGAGGTTTGTGATATCCATGGATCTCTTTGGGTAGATAGCGAAGGTACTGTTTCGGAACCGGATTCTATAAATGCTTTTTTGATATTATCCCACATAACATCTATAGATGCATCTTGCTCATTTTCAACCATCCATGTTGTTATTTTGTCGTTGATGTTGGCTACTAGATTACGACATATGGTGGAATTTTTTAATGCTTCTACATTGAAATGAGCTCTCCTTTCCGGTGCGATTCTACGTCGATTGACAGCTGACGTCCTCAACTACATACACGCGAAGACCAAATGGTGGTCACTACCGACATCCGCGCTCCTTTTCGATAAGTCTTCGGGATACTGGGGCCCAGGAGATCAAACTACGTCTAGAATTGCGACTTAACATAATGCCGACACCTGCTCTCCTTATGCCACCAACTGCTTCATCATCTCCAGAGTACAGCATAGATGTTAAATTGCTGGGAGATATATAATCTCCTTGTCCTCTCCATTTGGTTTCGCTCATACATAATATTTCCAGCTTGAGTCGAATCATTTCGCGTTCAACTTGCTTGAATCAACCTGCATCGTAGAGGGATCTAACGTTCTAAGCTCCGAAAATTGTTCGTGTCCTATAACCGAAGGTATTTTCCGCGCGTACGAGACGATTTCGATAATTTACTTCCGATTCAGTTATGTCGATGTTCCGCTCGACACCACCACATGAAATATGCCGCACCCCCAAATCCGATGTGCGGTTTACTACAGCCGAGGCTGTTGGAGGATTCACCGTGATTTCATCGCGATTGCCTCTTGGGGAACTACCATTCGTTGTCATGTTTCATGAAATGTTATCAGTTGGTTGATCCTTTGGCATTATCTGAGATATGGGTGATAAAACCATAAGCTCAAACCTGACAGGCACGCCCGCCCGTTGGATGGTCAGATACATCTTCTTATAGGCCGCTCATTGTGAGTACAGACGCCTTTTGCAGCCGCTCCAGCTAGTAGATGCAGACGCTGCATACATGGTTATAGAAAAGACCCTTAAATTCAAAATGTGAAAGTGGCTCAATTCTGGGCATGGATCTTCCGCCTTTGGTTGTTACCTCCGCCGTTGTCCGATGCTCCATGCTTGCTTCCCCTCTCTTCTGTCCCCTACCCATCCTATTACACCGGGGTTAGAACCCGATCTTTCGTATGGGTTACTAGGGTTAACAGGGGTCACCACGTGAAGGTGACAGTAGGAAAATAAGGTGGGAGAGGCTAAGTGGCGTAAGCTGGATACAACGACCATTAAACACATCACCACCCCATTAGACCCCCAAACTCCACAATTACATACCGGAAACTCTGACGTTGAGAGATTTCATAATACTCTCAATGAACACATTAGAATAATTAAAGCTAAAGAAAAGTCAGGCCATGAAATTAAAGACAACAAAGATTATGTAATAGACGCACTCTTGTACTATAACAATACAATTCATTCAACAACAGGCACTAGACCTATCGATTTTCAAAATGGAAAATTATCTTCTGAAGATATCAGAGAAATCGCAAGTGAAATAAAACAAAAAAAAGAGAAAATACAACAGCATGTCTTAATAAAAACCGAAATGAACAGGTTGAAAATCCCGAATTAATAAAAAGTCTCAGAATTACTAAGGGTGGTAAAAGGGTGGTAAAGGCTCTAGACGTAACATATGCTAACCTATGTTTCCGATAAAAACTAGGAAATGCCATCTGGTAAAACATCTACAGCTCTGCCATCAAATCCGACTCTCACCTCCTCGAAGGTAGGTAACATAGTTATCTGCCGGGTACCACCTGGTAACTTGTAAGGCTAACGAGAGCGGGTGAATGCGAACACTTGGCGCAATATCTAAGTAAATCGATTTGGTTAGCACGTGCGCGGACGCGATTTATGGTAATTGAAATTGTGAGTGCCGGCACAAACACAAAACAAAAAAAAAAAAAAAAAAATCCAGAAGCGTTTGACCTAAAATAGGCGGCTCCCTGGTCTGCGGCTGATCCCAGAGGGGCGGCAGTTAAAATCACCTGGCACGAGGTATAAAATGCAACATAAAAACAAATAATAATGTATAGTCTAAATAACAAAATAAACTCGGTAGGGATATCTACCAAAGTGTCGGCAGGAACCACGGCTGCCGGCGAGGGCTTGGCTGAATGTACTAGACTTTCAGATGAGTCGCCAGTGGGGAACAACAATTTAGACAAGCTGATTAACCCTTTTAAAAAGAGTGCGAGGGTTCCAAGGTCGCCATCAAGGATGACCGAGCCAATAATTGATATACGGAGTCAAAATAATAAAGAACCAAATGAAAACCATATACTCCAAAAGAGGCTAAGCGAAATAGAGGCATTATGTATGTCACTAAAAAAAGAAGTTTCGGCATTAAGAGCAGAAAACGAAGCTTTGAAAAAAAGAGAAAAACGTAATGCACCAAATGAAATCATCGAGCAAAAAGAATATTTCACGCATGAAGATGAATTGAGCAGAGAAACTGACTGGCTGCTCAAAAAAAACAAAACATCAAATAAAAAAAGAAAAGCTACTTCTTCACCTGAAGTTGAATCGTTACTATCTGGTTTAACAAAAACCTGTGAGGAAAAAAACTCCAAAACAACTGAATTTGTGAGTAAAAGGAAAACCAAAATTCCACCTCTAATCATAAGTAACATAAATGATTTCAAACCATTAAATAAAATGCTGCAAGCTAAAAATATGAAATATGAAATAAAAATGCTAAACAATAAGCAGCTGAAAATAAATCTGGAGACGGAAATTTATTATCGAAATCTAGCTAAAGATCTCAATGATACCAAATACGAATGGCATACTTATGAAAGCAAAATAAATAGATCAATAAAAGTCATGGCACGCGGCTTGCACCAATCTTGCATGCCAGAAGACATAATAAGTGAGCTTCATAATAGACAATTCAATATCATCAATGCAGTAAATATGATAAAGAAAGTCAAGGAAAATGATAAACAGGTAACTGTTAAACTCCCAATTTTCATGCTTACCTTTGATAGTAAGGAAGACATGAAAAAAATTTACGAAATCAATCATATTCAAAACATGATAGTTTATATTGAACCTCTGAGAAAAAGCAAAGATATTCCTCAGTGCAAAAGATGTCAGCGTTATAATCATACGCAGAAATTTTGTAATAGGGAGCCTATATGTGTGAAATGTGCTGGTAAACATTTAACAGCAGAATGCGATAAGCTGAAAACTTCACAGCCAAAATGCTCCAACTGCCAAGAGTCAGTTGAATCATCATCCAGCAAATTACAGAGGATGTCTTATTGCCAAAGAACTTCAGAAAAGGAGAAACTCTGTTTACCCAAAATTAGTTCAAAGGCAACAACCAAGAAAATTTATATCAAAGAAATTTATAAAGGGAGTAACTTATTCTGCCATAGCAAAAGGCAAAAACAATGAGGATGTCTACCAAAGCAATAAAAATATGAAAAAAAATCGAGATTTCACTGCTGATGAAACACCTCGAATAGCTTATTCATCAAATGCAAATAATCAAACGCCGAGAAGAACTCGTTCGTCAAACAATCAAATGCCGAGAAGAGCTCGTTCAACAAATACGAAATTGATTCCAGAAAAGGAACAGCACGGAACTATATTAAAAACAATGGAAAAACTAATGAGTCTGGTAGATAGAATCTCACTAAGATTAGATAAGTATCCTGATATGCCACATAACTCATTATATGATGTATATGATGCCATATAATGGCATTAACAACAAAAAACAAGAATTGGAAATGTTCCTAAACTTACGAAACATAGATGTCTGTCTCATGTCAGAAACCCATCTAACAAAGGGGCACAATTTAGTAATTCGTGGATACAAAGTATATCATACAACGCACCCTGACAATCTACCAAAAGGAGGTAGTGCGGTCATAGTAAATTATCTTATTACTCATCATGAACATTGTAACATACAAAGTACAGAAATGCAACTCACAACCGTACAAATAAGGTGCACAAAGCAAAATATCAACGTAGGAGCGCTGTACTGCCCGCCCAATCACGCTATTAAAAAACATATGTTCAAGAGCTTATTAATGAAATTAGGTGAAAGATTTATTCTTGGAGGTGATTGTAGTCACATTGTAGTCGCTAAACATCTAGAATGGGGCTCCAGGATGACCCTTACTCGAGGTAAAGAACTGATAGAGGCGCTGAGAGAAACAGGTTGCTTATTTCTTTCAACAGGAAAACCAACATATTGGCCTTCAGATATAAACAAAACTCCTGATCTGTTAGACTTTTTTATAATGAAAAAAGTATCAACTAATTTCACATCTATAGAAGATAATTATGACCTCAATTCCGACCATTCTGCTGTCATCCTAAAATTAAATACAACAATAGTGAAAAAATCTAGTAAACCATTTTTAACCAACTCATCTACAGATTGGTTAAGCTTCAAAAAGATTCTGCTAGAAAAAATTAAATTAAGAGTAACATTAGACAATGAGGAACAACTAGAAACTGCTACTGAAAAACTTATGCAAGCTGTCCAGCTTGGAGTAGTACTAAGACAAAAAAATCAAAAAAAATCAGCCCTAGATATCCGGTGTATATCCTTAACATGGTAAAAGAGAAACGAAAAGCGAGAAGGAGGTGGCAACAAACGCGTGACCCATCCAGCAAAACGGATCTTAATAATAAAAGTCAGGAGCTAAAGAGAGAAATAAAGAAATTAAATGATAGATCTCTGAATTATTACCTAGAAAATTTAACAGCTACTAAAGAAACAAATTATTCTTTATGGAAAGCTACGAGTAAAATGAATAAGTTTATTGTGCATTCTGCACCACTGAGGAAAAATGATGGCTCATGGGCAAGGAGCGATAAAGAAAAAGCTGACACTTTTGCAGATCATCTCGCTGAAATTTTTAAGCCCAATGAAATGAACTCTGTTATTGATCTAACTGAAATATATAACCATGAAGATATAAATATTCCCTTAATAAGTCGAAAAGAAGTAATTAAGGAAATAAAAAACCTAAAATTAAATAAAGCCCCAGGTTTTGATTTAATAACTTCAAATGTGCTAAAAAATATACCCAACAAAGTTCTCACACTCTTGGTATATATAATGAATGCCTGTATTAAACTTAAACACGTACCTAGTATATGGAAAGTTGCCGAGATAATAATGATCCAAACACCAGGAAAGCCTGCTAACGACACCAAATCCTACAGGCCGATATCTTTGCTCCCTACAATATCGAAGTTGTTTGAAAAATTACTATTGAGAAGGATTCAACCCCTCATAGAAAACAGGAATATAATACCTAATCACCAATTTGGGTTTAGGCAAAAACACTCAACAATAGATCAAGTACATCGAATAACAGACTTTATAGAAAGGGCACTGGAAAATAAACAAATTTGTTCTTCAGTATTTCTAGATGTAGCCCAAGCTTTTGATAAAGTTTGGCATGAAGGACTCATCAAAAAGCTAAGTTGTTTGCTCCCTAAAAATTATGTTGAATTATTTTCATCATATCTCTCAAATAGAGTTTTTCGAGTTAAAAATGAGAATCAATACTCCTCTCTAAGAGATATAAAAGCTGGAGTACCGCAAGGTAGTATACTGGGTCCAATTTTATATTTGTTATACACCTGTGATATACCCGATGTAGAAAATATAAAAATAGCAACCTTTGCAGATGACACAGCGTTGATGGCAGTTGGTTCTATAGAAGAAGCTACAAACAAACTGCAAAAAGCTAATGACGAAATTTCCAACTGGTGCAAAAAATGGAAAATTAAATTAAATGAAGCCAAATCTAGTCATGTAAACTTCACCTATAAAAACATAGTAACTCCTCTCTCAGTTAAAATTAATGATGTCGTGATTCCATACGAGAATAAAGCTAAATATCTTGGCATGACCTTGGATGCAAAACTGAAATGGAAAGAGCATGTGAAAATCAAAAAACAAGAACTCCAGTTCAAATATAGAGAAATATACTGGCTGATTGGGCGGAATTCTACGGTCTCGTCCTATAACAAAGTTTTGATGTATAATCAAATATTGAAGCCAGTCTGGGCATACGGTATTCAAATATGGGGATGTGCTAAACAAATCCATATTCAAACTATCCAAACGTTCCAAAATAAGGTACTGCGCAACATAGTCAATGCTCCATGGTATGTTCGCAATGCCGATATTCATCGAGATCTGAAGATCTCATCTTTAAAAGACGAAATAATGAAATGCGCTGCACGGCATAAAACTCGTCTGATCCAACATGTCAATACCGAAGCTTCTAGCTTAATTGACAATCAAAACTTTGTAAAGCGACTAAAACGAACAAGACCACTTGAGTTAGGTTAAAACCTTTTATCTATTAAAACCTTATTGGATTTTGGTAGATCAAAGGTATCTTAGTTTCTTTGAGTTAAATGTAAATTAATGGTTAGTCTATAAGACTAGTTTTAATGTTGCAATAATGATAGGAGTTTTTAGTGGGTTAAAGTCCCACAATCCTTCAAACTGCCTTCCCCGGTAATAGGTAGTCCCTGAAGCCTCTTTCGATGATTTACTACTATCTGGAAAAAAAAAAAAAAAAAGAATTACTAAACTCGATCCTTATTTTAGAAAAGCTTCCCTCACCAAAATAGATAATGATTATTATAAAGACGACAAGAACAGAAACATTTATAAATCACAATTAGGTAAAAAGAAGAAATATCAAACTAATCAGTCCTCACCAAATCCTATAAATCTCAGCAATATATAAAACAAAAAAAAAACAATAACTATAACATGATAAATCGTTCAGATACTGATTATAAATCTGAAACTATAGTATAAGATATATTCAGAGCTGGGTAAAATACAAATACTATACTACTCATTGAGTAGATTTCAAGTATTTGAGTAAAATTATTTAAGTAAAAAAAATTTGAATACTATTTTCAAGTACTTTTCAAATAAAATTATTTGACTTGATTTTTTTCAAATACAGGTAAAGTATTTGAAAAAAGTATTTCAAATACTTTTTTTGAGTAAAAGTATTTGACTTGATTTTTTCAAATACAGGTAAAGTATTTGAAAAAAGTATTTCAAATACTTTTTTTGAGTAAAAATATTTGACTTGATTTTTTCAAATACAAGTAAAGTATTTAAACAAAGTATTTCAAATACTTTTTTTGAGTAAAAGTATTTGACTTGATTTTTTCAAATACAGGTAAAGTATTTGGAAAAAGTATTTCAAATACTATTTTTGAGTAAAAGTATTTGCCTTGATTATTTCAAATACAAGTAAGTATTTGAAAATTATTTAAATTTTTCTATTGAATTACTCAAATACTTTGCTCTAATAATATATCAGCCTTTTTAATTTCTGATTCTGGTAACAAATATAGGTATTAGTAAATTCAAAGTGCTGTTCGTTCAATTTCATCTTATGTCGACTTAGGCGATTTTTCATTATTGCCACAGATTTATTAGGGTATGAGAATAAAGAAATTTTGAATGATTGATTTTTTCCAGGTACCTACATATCACAATTTTGGTTTCAAAAACATGTTATTTCTTAAACATCATATTATTTTCTTTTATTGTCTTATTTTATTTTATTTCAAACATATGTATATTCATGTATTTTCAAAATACAATTTTTTTAGGTATTGAAACTGGTAGTCAAAAAGAATAACAAGGGTTTTTTTTATGAATTACTCGATGCATTTTTAGTTTCTTAAAAATTAAATTGTGCATTTTAATAATCAATTTGTGTAACCCATGTTTTAGTAAGAAAAATAATAACTGAGAGTTGAATATTGTAACAATTTTATTTTTTAGTCAAAATTTGTTAAAATTACTGAAATTAGTTAGGGTTAATGAAATTTTATATGACTTTACATGAAAAACGACAAATCTGATATGAAAGTTGTGTATGAAAAAGTTGTAGGAGATGAAGTAGCGCATCAACACAATAAAAAAAAAAATAGCGAATTTTTTCGAGATAATCAACGTTTTTTACAAAATTTTCAGTTTTTAAAAGCAAAATTTTAAGTTTATGCATTTATTATTCAAAAACGGTAAATCTAATACTCATTCAACATATACCGTTAATTAGGTGTATTAATTCTAAAAAAAAGCTATGAGGAAGATGTTGCTCTAGTTTCAATTTCTTCTGAGCTGTAGTGGATATTCTTTAGACATAATTTTTCTAATCCGATTTTCTTTAACCCTCTGTAGCCCAGGTAAATTTAAAGATAGACCCCTCTTTTTTTTCCCCTACGGAGGTGGCCTTAATATGTCAGAGCCGGCATGTAGGCTTTTTAGCCCTTTATACCATCCTCCACCCCTCAACTTAGTCGACCACTTACCCTTTTGATAAAGGCCAATAGGTTTGGGGGATTTATCCTGCAGAAGTTTTCTGAGGTTATGTAGTGCGTTTCCAGCAGCCTGAGTCTCAGCCTTGAAAGAGCTAAGCACTCTCCTACAACGTGTGTGGAAGTTTCTTCCTCTTCCAGACAGTGTCTACAGGTTGGGTCGTCACTTAGTGCTAGTCTACATATGTGTTTATTCATGTGGTTATAACCAGTAAGTATGCCCACCATCTTCCTGCAGTGTCCTCTATTGAGAGTTAGCAGGAAGTTGGTTATTTTGGTGTTTATTCTTGGTGCATATATTTTGGAGACCCTGTGGCCTTCCATACGCTCCCAAAGAATATTTGCTTCCCTTTTCAGGGTGTTTTCTATTGATAGTTTAATATTACCAACAGATATACCAACTGCTGGTTCCGGGCCATAAATGTTTCCCGCCGATGATCTGGCTAGTTCGTCAGCCTTCTCATTTCCAGTCAAGCCACTATGACCCGGTATCCAGATCAGTTGTACCTTGTTTCGGAGCCCTATGAGGTTTAGGGCTTCCGAACATTCTCCCACCAATCTAGATTTGATGAGGTTACTTTCAAGAGCTTTTAAGGCAGCCTGACTGTCACTAAAGGTTCTAATGACTTTGTTAGATCATCTTTGCTCTTTTATTATATTCACTGCTGCGTTTATGGCAAAGACTTCAGCCTGGAAGACTGTGCAGTGTTTGCCAAGAGGAAACTGGAGTTCAAGTTGCTCTTTTTCAAAGAACACTCCAGCTCCCGCGCCTAGAGCCGTAAGAGATCCGTCAGTGAAAATGTCCGAGGTTTTTGAAGACCTAGCCTGCTCTTCTGAAGCACGCCAGGTTTCTCTTGTCGGGATTTCTACTTCATATCTCTTCTTCAAAGATACGTATGTAGTGATGTCATCTGTTGGCATGAAGAACTCTTTTTGCTACTCTTCTAAGTCCTTCCATAGCCTCTGATGTTTGTGCCTACATCCTCTAGTATTCCCTAGAGTTTGCAACCTTCTTGAAACTTTGAGGGTCTCCATTCTTACATAAAGATTTAAGGGTGGAAGCCCAAGAAGTATTTGCATAGCCGCTGTAGGTGTGGTTCTAAAAGCACTTGTTGCACAGAGACACGCAAGTCTTTGTACTGCTTCTAGTTTTTTTTTTGGCATTTGCTGTAAATGTTCTCGGAACCCATGCAATGGACCTATAGCTAACAATGGGCCTGATACACACTTTGTATAGTCTTAAGACTATTTTCGGTGTTAGGCCCCAATTGTTGCCAAAGGCCCTTCTGCACTGCCATAGGACTTTCACGGCATTAGCACATTTCATCTCGATATGTTTTGCCCAATTGAGCTTCTTATCAAGTATGATCCCTAGATATTTTACGTCATCTCGAAGTTCTAGGTTATTTCCTACAATGGAGGGAAGAACATAGTTGTTCAGTCGCCTTCTATTGGTAAAGGCCACTAAATGTGTCTTGCTAGGATTTATGGTTAATCCATTCGTGGTTAAGTTAATGGCATTTTGCATTTCTGTGCATAGACGCCTCATATAACCTCCTCTTAGAAGAATACTAACATCATCGGGAAAGCCGTGTGTGTTGAATCCTTCCTCGTTCAGTATACTTAGGAGTTCGTCTACCAACATGTTCCATAGTAAAGGCGATAGAACACCTCCTTGTGGGCATCCTCTCACCGCCTTCACCTGAACTTTAGTAGTTTCATCTACCTGAATGAACAGATGACGTTGTTCCAACATCTTTTCTATCCATCTCAGTATTGTGTTGTTTACTCCGTGCTTTCTTGCTCAAAAGCCCTTTCAATATCCAAGAATGCACCGAGTGTTATCTCTTTCTTCACGATAGCCTCCTCTATATGGGAGACCACTTCTTAAAGAACTGAGTCAGTAGACTTACCTGCCTGATAGGCATGTTGTTTACGGTTCAGGGGTACCCTGATCAAACATACATCCCTAATATACCTGTCCACCAGTTTCTCTAGGTATATAATTTTAACAAACACGAAGAGAGACCGATAGGTCTGAAGCTGGTAGGGAGTGCATAGTTTGTTTTCCCTGGTTTAGGAATGAAAGCGACCCTCACTGAACTCCATACTTTTGGAATATATTCAAAGGCTATGCAGGCTGTGAAGATTCTTGAGAGCCATTTTCTTATGCTGTTCCTGCATTTTTGAAGCATAATAGGCCAAATTCCATCCGGCCCAGGAGCTTTGTATGGTTTGAAAGAGTTGATAGCCCAGTCTAAGACCTCAGTCTATACTATCTTTCTTGCCAGAAGAATCCGAACGGTTTGGTATGGTAACTTCCTGGATAGTATCTTCTAGAGGCGAATCTTCGAGTCTACTCCTTGGAAAGTGTGTTCGAAAGAGGACTCTATATGTTTTTTCTTTCGATGCTGTCTAGGATCCTTCTGATGTTTGCAGATTGTGTAACTTTGCTAGTGGATCCCTTTTCAGGGCCTTAAACAAAGCCGCTCCATCTGCAATATCTTCGATTCCTTCACAGAACTTTTGAAAGGACTGTTTCTTTGATTTCCGAATCAATCCTTTGTATTCTCTTCTAGATTCACTATAGGATTTCCAATCATCTTCTTCATGAGTTTTTAAGGCTCTATTCAGAAGTTTTTTGGCTGCTCCAGATCTTTGTTCCACCAAGCAGTTTTTGTCCCCTCTTCTAGAACAATTTTTTTCCTGAAATACTCCAAGGATTCACCCCTTAAAAACTTTTTGCTCTAAACCGGACCACCCTGTATGTAAATTTATGATCGTATATATATATAATATTTAGTATGTATTATGGGCTTAGGTTTTGTCTCTGCTGATTTACACATTCTACACATAAAAACAATAACAACCAGTACATTTTTAAGAAAATTAAATTAAATTTTGTACTATTATTTTTAATTTCTTATCTTTGTAAATTTATAATTTTTAGGTACATATATTTGTTTTCTTCAAGTGTGTAGAAATGTATGTTGTAGAGAGTGATGAATATTTTTTAATGTAGTAGTAGTAGGTAGGTATATATAGGTATCGGTTAAACCATGTTGATTGTTGTCCTTTTTTTTAATGAATGTTATAATTAATAATTATGTATAATTAATAATTATGTATGCATGACAAGTTCGATAATGAATTTTTTGAAATGAAATGAAATTTTAAATAACCGATGGTTATTTAAATCAAATTAAAAATGTATTTTCTGGATTTAAATTAAAAAATTTTAAAATGTTGTTTCTGTGCAATTGCAAAAAATTTTAAAATCTAAATCTAGAAAATACATTTTTAATTTGATATCTCCAAAAATTGACGATGATAAGGAAATAATTAATTATAGAAAAATACCATATATCAAAAACATTTCCGAATATTTAACAAAATCACTCAGGGCGGCTAATATACAACCGGTATTTTTTAACAACTGCACTTTAAAAAATATTTTTGTTAACAATAAAATAAGACAACCGAAGCCAGATAATATTTTAACAAAAAGTGGAGTTTATAAAATTCAATGTGGAGGATGTGATGGAGTATATGTTGGCAAAACAAAACGAACCCTACAAACTAGACTTACCGAACATATAAAATCGGTATCTTCTCCTTATCCGTCATCAGGCTTAGCTCAACACTTAAAATATTCAGACCACTTTACCGATATTGACAAATTGGAATTGGTAAAGGAATTAATAGGTAGCAGAGTTTTGGATATTATTTTCATATTATTAAATTAAAATTAAAAAACAACTTATTAAATAACCAGTTAGACCTAACTATTGAGAGCCCGCTACTTCATCGTAATTTTTTTAAATCTTAAATCAAATTCTGTATTTTGTAAATTGTGTCGCTTACAACATGTCAATCTTAGTTAATATTAAAATCATATGTGTGTTTTTTAATAAATGTATAATTTTACTAGTAATTTACCAGTTACTATTTTTTATACTGGTATATATTGTTCTATAAAAATAAATAATATAAATTGATGATTGTTTCCTACTATTATAAAATAGTATATTAATGCTAAATTGAATATGTATTTTTCTGAGTTACATTTATTTTTTATCTTGTTAATTTAAATTTTATTGTATTTCTTTAGTCTTGATAATGTCATAGAAGGACGAAACATGTCGGGTCAGATTTTTATTTTTTATTTTTATTAAAATATTAAATTAAAATAAAATATATAAGAAAATTTACATATATTTTCTTAATCAGTGAAATATTAACAAGTGTTTTATTTAATTTATTAAAAAAATTTTTTTATTAATTTATATAAAATATTATTTGTTCGCTATAAACTTTGACTCTAAACTTATGCAGCGAATGTCATTGAATGTTAACAGGATTAACTTGATTCTGAATTATACGATAAATTTTCAATGTTCGCAAAAAGGATGTCGGTAAAATGATCGAATAAATGACCCTTAGGGAACATAAAGTTTTGCACCTTACTACAAATATTCTGTTTATATATGGTAATTAAAAGCGTTATAATACAAAAATAAAGGTATGATAAATTAGTAAACAAATTTATTTTATTCACCTCGATAAAAAAAACGTATTTTATTCACCTCGATAAAAAATTATTGTTTAAGACTCACATCAACAAAGCTATTGAAAAATGTAATTTCTTTGTTAAACTTTTGTATCCTGTAATAAATCGTAAGTCTTTTTTATATTCGGAAAACAAACTCCTAATATGTAAAACAATTTTGCGTAGTGTTAATGTGGATTTATCGTATGGAAAGATACTGGCAAAAGACATATGCAAGTTTTGCAAAGAAAACAAAATGCAATATTGAAATTAATTCTTGCAAAACCCAGACATTTTTCAACCAAGAAATTGCATGAATTTGCTAATATAAACACCATATTGCAACCAATTGAAAAGCTGACTCCTGCTTTCCTGGAAAGTTGCAACAACACAAATAATCCGCTCATTTTAGCAATTTTAGAATAGGTTTT
Organism: Argyra leucocephala; assembly: GCA_963942445.1. Classification (NCBI taxonomy): domain Eukaryota; kingdom Metazoa; phylum Arthropoda; class Insecta; order Diptera; family Dolichopodidae; genus Argyra; species Argyra leucocephala. The sequence goes on from OZ012678.1 coordinate 101,903,136, forward strand.
AATTTAGGTTTATTTCTTAGTATGTAAGTAGTGGTAAGTTTTATGAAAAAACACAAATATTCAAAAAGGTTTTTTGTCGCCATTTTTCCTTTAAATAATAAATTAATTAATAAATAAATTAGTCAGCTAGCCTAAGTAATAATTAAGAATAATCATAGGTGTAATTACAATAGTATAAGCTCTAAAACATTTAATATTGTTCAAAAAAAAAAATTATGAATATGTATCATGGCAATAAATAAATAATAAATAATAAAAATACGTATTTTTCTTAAACTTGAAATGAAAACTCTAATGAAGGAAAGAAATGCTAGAATTTATTTTGCTTCCGTCATTTATGGCGGGCTACAAAGCTAGTTTTAAATAAACACACAAACTTATAAAAAAAAAGTACAAAAACACAAACAAAAATTTAAAACAAAACAGAAAAGCCAAAATCAGATCAGATCATACTCTTCAAAAATTATATAATAAATGCTAATTCATTTGCTTCTGCTATCATTAAAAATATATATGCAGTAAAACAATAGTCTAAATTTCAGTAATATTTCTGACTATACCGTTTTGTGACTATAGGCGTGGTCACAAAAAAATTGCATCTTTATAAACAAAATCAAATTCAATAAAATATCCTTCGTATAACAATTTACAATTTTAAACTTTATTTTATTCATAAATAACAATTCTGTTATGTAATAACAAAATATACATATTTGTAATAAAGAACAGAAAAAAACTATATATAAATCAGTGTTTTAATAAAATAATTCACTGCTGACCTATTGCTATAACAGAATTGTGACTATAAACGAATTAAAAAATATATATCGATTTACTACGTTGAGAGTAATTAGATTTTATTGTGTTAAGTTATATTGAAATTAGTTTTAATTTCGTCATAAAGTATTAGGTATTATACTTTAATTTCATTATATATATATTCAATAATCAAGCGATTCAGAAAATAACTACAATTATACCAAAACAAATATATATTTCTTTTTACTTAAAATTGTGTTTGAAAGAACTACTTCTGTGCAATTGCACAGGGAATCCACTATAATATATTCTTTAACTATCTTTTTCCACTTTGTTTAAAACACCAAACAACACCAAAATAATTTTCTTGCGAATTTAAATTTTTATATGTTATTCACTTCAAAAAATGAGCCGGATACAATTTATCCGGATGATTTTTGTAAGTGAAACTTACTTACAACACGTTTATCGAGAAAAATGTTATAAACTCGAGTCACGCTAAATTGTGAGTCACTAATGTTATTAATATATACATTCATATACATTCGAAATATAGGTACAAAAACAATTTTTTTTTGCTGTCTTAATTTTGTTGTTTAGATACCTACATGGTACATACAGACAATACACGGAGTAGAGAATAATAAGAATAATAAGTAAAAAAAAATTATCAGAATAAAATACAACAAAAAACAATTTTTTTTCTCATTTAAATACAAACAACAAACTAAAAAACAACATTTGAAGTTGTTATCTTCTCATAGTTCTCATCAAAGAATATCCATTCATCACAATTAGAATATGCAGTATGCCTATGCACACATGTATGTATTCATTTGTTTGCAAAAAACACATACATACATGTGACAAAAATATAGTAAACAAAAGAGAGTAACAGAAAAAGTTGAGTGAAATTAAATAAAAAAAAAGTTTATAACTTTTAAAAAAATTTGTTGATTAATAATTTTGATTTTGAAAAAAAATTTTCGACAAAAATTTCGTGGAAATATTTAACAATATTATTTTCTAAATTATATCAACTGTGCATTAGATTTTTAGGAGACCTAACTAAAAGAGCGTTATCATATTCCTTAAATTCTGTGGTTTGTAAATAGATGTTGTCTTCAGTATTATTTTATAATCGTATACCAATATAATAAATATTTAGGTTTACTAATATAATTAATAAAAAATAATAATGTTTGTAACTCCAAATTATTACTGACAAAAATATTAATAATATTTTATATTATTGTATGGTAATTATAATTTAATATTTTTAATAGGTATATTTATATACGAAAATAATAATGTTTAAATCGAAATTATTAAAATATTAAAATATCAGAATTCATCATCGATAAATTACAAGGTCAAACATTTCAAAGAGTCGGAATTTATCTCCATCAACCTAACTAACTTCACCCATGGTCAGCTCTACACAATCCACTGCTCAGTAATTAAAATTCTAACAGGACCAAGACAGGGGAAAACTACTGACAACGAAACTGTAACAGACAATGTTGCATACCAGGTTTAGAATACTTCATTTTATCCAATTATTTCCTATATGATGAATTTTAAATCTCACTCATAATAATTGGGAAACGGTGCTAACCCACAGCCCTTTACGACCCCTCCCACACATTCGTGTGGGTAATATTCAAACTGCAATAAAAAGTTACCCGATGCACATAGAAATATAATTTTGGTCTTGTTTTTTTTGTTACTCTTTTTGTTCTCTTTCATAGTAAGTAATTTATTGTGGATACGGTAGGATATGAGTCATTAAAAGTAATAAAGTATTTGTTTGTATATTTTATTTAAATAATATGTTTTTTTAAATTTTGTGTAACTTTTAGTTAGAAAATAGTTTAAATTTAATTGTTTGCTATATTTCAAATTCCAAATTTGTACAAATAAGCAGAACTATGTCAGAAAAAAGTAAGTAACACGATAGTGTGGGTAGGGACTTACTTCAATATAAATACATATTTTTTGCTTTTTATGTAGTCACACGATTGTGTTAGTTGGGACTTTGCATATACTTTTAAATAGATATTAAAATGCGCAATTATATTAACTTCGTTCACGTTTAATTTTGAATTTTTTCTATATGGGTTGTCTTTTTCTCTATATTTTTAACTGAAATATTTCAGTGTCTGATCCGAAATATATGCAAAGCATTTTCGTTTTAAGAATGCAAATTTTATGGTGCTTATGTATTTTGGTTGTATTCCTCTTCCCAAAATGAAACTTTACCGGCAACATCGGTTTAGACAAGATATGGTAGCTTACAAAAATCGTCTATTCGATTTGAGAAAGTGCATACACTATGTTGATGTCAATAATTCACCATCGGAAGACAGACAACAAATTATGGGAAGACCAATAATAGACGATGTAAGAAATCGCTGCCTTGCCTTACCTCGACATCACACACATTATTCCATGGATGAGCAGATGATTTCATTTACAGGGCGATGTCCAACATCCTTGAGACAATATGTGAAAAACAAACCGTGTCCTGCTGGTATGGTATTCAATTTGGAAATATACCAGGGAATATTAACGCCTCTGGCAGAAAAAGATTTGGGTTTGGGAGCGGTAGTAATATTAAATTATGTAAAACTATTCCTGTAAATAGTTGTATTTATTTTGAAATATATTTCACCGTTTATCGTTTCTGAAAAAACTTAGTGACATGAAGCTTTATGGAATCGGACAAATACAAGCGAATAGATTCAAAAATGTGCAATTTCCCAAAAACAAGGATATGAAGCAAGGAGAATCAGTTCAGCTTGTAAGGACTGACAATAAAATTAGTTCAGTGAAATGGAAAGACACAAATGCGTTGAGACGGCATTCTCAGTTTCTGGAAAAAAATACTGAGCAACAGTAATTAGTTGTACTTAACTTGAGTACTTTAGTTGTAAGTTGTATTATTAAGAAGTCCGATTTTTGTTTTCTATAGAATAAACTTTTTAAAATATTGACATTATTTTATTTTTAAGGAATTTTTTTAATTGTTTTTTTATTGTTACTTACTTTATATTATAATTTTTTTAATTTGCGTTAAATTACAATGAATTTTTAAAGTTTGGTAAACTAGAAGAATAATTTAGTTTACGTTTGTGTGGGTTCATTTACTACTGAACGGCCAGCTGCAGGTCCGTAAAAATTTAGATTTAAGTTTTTTAGCACATATTCAAACAATGTCTAAAATTTCATAACAATCGCATAAAGGAAAAATGTTTGGGACTTAAAGTGGTATGATTAATGATTTAATAAAATTATCGGAAACTATTTTTTAATAACATTCCGACACACTATGTTTTCCCAATAAACACGACAATCAATTAATCGGTTAATAATATTAGTTATGGTAAAGTTTTTCGGTGGGTTTAGTGGGTTAGTGTTCCACATAGCTAAGACCTACGTGCGCGGTCTGCTTAGTATTTTTCGAGGCTTTCCCCTTCCCTCGAGAAATAAAAAAATAATAAAAACAAATTTAATCTTACAAAATATGTTTAATGCTATTTAATATTTTTTTATTTTATTTTAAAACTAATATTAACTTAAAAGTTTGAACATTTTTTATTTTTTTGTGGTTTGCCATTAATTACTATTTCTATATATTGTTGTTAGATATCCCGTTTCACAGAAAAATTCCTTTCTTTTGCTCAGCCGGGTATGTACCCAGGGGTTTCTTCTAGTATAAATAAACTATATATATACATGTGCTCATAGTTTACAATTATTCATATTAAACATCATTTAGCTATTCATAATTTCAAAATCAATTCTAGAATATTCATATCTACACACATACATATGTCCAATTAGAAGTCTTTTCATTATGCATACACACTAAGTACAGATCAGTGCTGCTGTTCCATAATTTGTCAGGGGAGTAATTTTAGAATTTTCAGGGGAGTATCAGAGGAGTACCACATACAATTTTTTCTTACAATTTTTACAAATTTTTTGTAGTTTGAAAGTTTATTCAAATTCTTATTTTAAATAAAAAAACATATAAATAAATGTTTCCTGTCAACAACATTAAATTCAGAATTTTTCAATATAAAATTAAAAAATATTTATTTTAGTCAACGAATTAGAATTAAATGGAAGTGGCTATCCATATAAAAAAGTGTCCAATGTTTTGGGTATATTCTTCTCTTTCTTTGGTATTTCTTATTGTCAAAAAACAGAAATAGACGAATATATTCGTTCAATATATTTTCTCTCTTTTAAAAATTCAAAAGATGTAAAATATAATACTTACATATGTAAAGACACGTAATTTTCTTTTTCCAAATGAGACTTACAGCCTGGAATGATACAAATCTTCTTTTTACGTTCCATTTTTCCTTAAAATTTGTAATTTTTTAACAATTTATAATAAAAATCAAAAATTTTATTGACTTTTTTTAATATTTATTTGACAATAACAAATTTTATTTTTGCCTACTTCATTGCTAGTGTTCGTACTTTTTGAAAATTTCATATATCCATATATTACACACTACTGCTACATTTTCAATATTTCAGAAACATGAATGATTTTTTTTTTTCAAATAATTTAACAGCAATACTTTTCTGTGTAATACTAGAATACGGTAATAAAGTAAAAGAAAGTTTAAATTGAAAAAACATTGTTATTTTTATTAAGATTATATTTTGATACCTTTTATTTTATTCATACTCAAAGATTTTACTAATTTTCTATTTAAAAAAACTATACTGGCCTACACTGAAAAAAATTTTTTTTTGACAAAAGGAAACCCAAACAAACCAAACAGAAAGAGAAGTACTAAAAAAATATGGACAAAATGTTTGTATTTTTGTATGGGATAGTCACTTCCATTTAATTCTAATTCGTTGATTTTAGTACACAATTTATTAGAAAATAAAACATTAGTATCAAATCAAATTTTAAAACATCAACCAGAATGAAACATTACAAGCATATTTTAAAAGTATCACAGCAACTGAAGGTACTACAACCAGACATATAAAAATGGTATCAAACTACTGGGATACTACTGGGACTGGGACTTTTACTACTTGTTTGTAACTCCAACATAGTTATCTTCAAAAAAGCTTAACATTTATAGATATTATAGATCCTAAAGAATCTCAGTATAGAAAAAAGAAAACGATGAATTTAGCATGTAACCATTTAATTTAGTTGGACAAAATCTATTACTAAAATATACTATAATAGTAGCTTGACAAAAAAAAAATCGAAAAAGCCAATGAATAACATTTTCAATATTTATGATAGTTTTTTAGCAAATTTTTGAGAAGGCAGCCAAGAAGAGGCATCGTTTGCTGATAATAATTCTGTGGCAGTCATTATAGCAGCTACAGTTTTGGTTTCTAAACAGTTTCTTTTTTAATTTTCAATTAAATTTACCTGTGAAAAAATTCTTTCAACAATAGCACTACTGTGTGGCGTAATATAGTAATATAGTAACGACCCTATAAATTGTGTTACTTGTGGAAACATTTGTTCTCTTAATCCATTTTTTATTTCAAAAATTTTATTCCAAAAACATTCTAAATCATCTGTTGTCAAATTTGGTAGCATAGCTAAGGTTCTATATTCATCATCTAAACTTTCAGTCAAATTAGGAAATAAACTAATAAAGATCAATATGACAATTACTTGAAAATTACTTCATATTAATAAAATGTAATAGAAGCAGTTATAGATTTTTATGGTAGTTTGAAATTTATTTTTTTATTTTGTTTTTCACTTTTCATAATTTTATAATTTCAAAAATTTTATAATCTATTGAATAATAAAAAAAAATGTACAAAAATCGGAAGGGAGTACCGTAGTACGATTTGACTTGAAAGGTAGTATAATTTAATGGATGGGAGTATCGGAGTACCACTAGTTGGAGCGGAGTACAAATACTCCGATCGAAGTATCTTCGGCAGCACTGGTACAGATACGATCTTGAAGCAGCTGAGAAGAAAAAATTTTGGTTTACTTTTTTTTCTTAGTTTTTTTTTTTATAATGTGAGTGGTATATAGGTACATAAACAAACTTAGCAGAGAAGAAAAAAAATTTGCTTACAGATTTTGTTTTTTTTTATTTTATTTTGTCGTAGCAACCTAACAACGATTGCTACGGCACGTTGGCAGCAGGATTGTTACGTTTTATTATATCAGATAAAAAATATTTCAAATAATAAATTTTATAAAAAATAGTGTAAATAATAATTTGAAATAAAAAATAAAACCAAAGCCGATAATCTAAATTTTTTTTTTTGAAATATTATTTGAATTGGAAAAAGGAATGAAGGAAACTGAGGACAAGTAAGCACAATTTATACTTATTCCGTCTTTCATAAGTTGCTATAAAATTAAGGGAAGTGAGAAAAAAATTTTTATTAATAATTTATTCTTTAATCGTATTCAAAAACATTTGTACAGAAATTTAAGAGACAATGCAAATCCTTTCAGAATACCTAAAAGTTTGTTTTGCTAAAATTTTTTGAATGCCTGAAATAAAAGCAATGAAAATAATTGAAATGCTCTCTCGTTTTGATCAATACCGTTTATTGAATGGAATATTTACCGTTTCATTTGAAATGTTTGGTAGTAGTAAATTTTTTTCCAACTGGATCATATCAACGCCCAGTTGGTGCTATTGATACTGTTGATACCGTTTCAAAATGCATATCGCAAATGTCACAATCCATTGAAAGGTATATAGGAAACAACTACGTAAAATGTCCAATAGTATTCGTTAAATTGCAACAAAGTAGCGATATTTGCTTCACCCAATAATGAAAGACCTGCAAGACTATATAGTAAGCGATAATGTTCGTTTGGTTCTCTTTAAAACATGATTCTAAGATAAAAAGCAAAATGCAGTTAACTACTTTTACTCCTCTAACACATTTTGTGCAGGGGATTTTCTGTGTTGACGAAAAAGAGAGAATTCAACAAACAAGTTTTTGTTGAAAGATCATCCCACACAATTTACTTGATAATACCAAATAAAAATCTTGTGTATTCATTGTATTTATTCTTGTTTCAATCATTTTTGTTTAGATATTAATGAAATTCTTATACACACATAGATAAAAAAAAAACCATCATCGTAGTGAATACAAGTGGAAAAGTAAAGTGATGCTATATTGAAAGTGTATGTCCCTAAAAAAATTGGTTATGTGGGACACAAATAGTGTCAATGTTTAGTAAATGTCATTTTTTTTATTTGAGGTGAATCTTAAACTTAAAACATTATTTTTGAAATCACCACAATTTTTACGCAGAACAGAATAGTTTTTTCTTAAAAAGTCTTTTATTTTTAAAGTTAAAAGGTTATAAGATTGTTTAACATTCTTAATTTCAGAATAGGGGATTAGCTTAGATTCATATACAATACAAATCCACAAATTCATGTGCAATGCATATAAAAAGAATGAAACGAAAAGGAAATAGACAAAATTTGAGAGACGAAAAAAATTCCTTTATTTTTAATCATTATCAGTTTGTTACTGATATTTTATAAGAGGAGGACGAGGAGGATGTATTTTTTATTATGTTGAATTAACGAATATAAATAAAAAGAAACGAACAAAAAATTTGTTTTTTGTTATTATGATCTTGAAAATTTGGTTATGTGAAATCATAACCTACAATAATTTAATTAAAGCGGTTTGCTACCTACAATAATTTAATTAAAGCGGTTTGTTAAATTTAATTTCTTTTAAGTTATTAACAAACGTATTTAAACCTTTTTTTCAAAATCCAAGTAGGTATTTTTTTTAATTTAATTGTACTGTCAACTGTGTTGGTTATATTTTAAACGCATGTGAAAAAATTAAACGAAATAGTAAAGAATAATAAATTATTTATTATGAAACAATTTTCATAATAAATAATTTACTTAATTAATTTTAATATTAGAATTTGAACAAGAAAACTGTTCAAAATAATATTATGAATCATTGTAGTGTTTCAGCTGTTATGTTAAGCAATTAGAAGTTCATAAAGCAAAATTAAGAAGAAAACCAAATGAACGAATAAGAATATTATTCTTTTTATTTCATTCAAAAACAATAGAAGAACAATCTTATCTTACTAGTTTAAGAAGATACTAAAAAGGTTTGCATCAAAATAAATTTACGCATAGGTATGCATATATTTTATTCTAAAAATTGATACCAAAAAGGTTTACATCAAAATAAATTTACGCATAGGTATGTACATATATATTTTATACTTTAATATTTTTGTATTAATTTAGACAATGCTTGTTCCTGAATATCAAGATGGTAAGACTGATGAAGCTTTTGACATATTAAAACAGATTATGATGAATTTGATGTTTGGAGAACAAAACAGAAAGGTCGAAAAGCTGGTGGACAAGAAGCAAATGAAGTAAAAACAATCTTACATCCAAAAATTATTGTAGGTATGAAAGAATTTCGTTCAGATTTACGTTGTTTAATACATCGCCGTGGTATTCAAGTTATACCATCAACTATTACAGTAGTTGTTTTAATAAAAACAACATAGAAAATATATTAAAGAAATTTATATAATTATAGATTGGAGATTTCATTTTAACACTAGACATATGTATGTGTTGAAAGAAAATCAATATCAAGTTCATTAAATTGTGGTCGTCTTTACAACCAATCTTTCAAATGCAAAGATTTTATGCAAAACCAATTCTCTTAATTGAATTTGATCAGAATACACAATTTCATTTACGGGTATTTATAATTATTGTCATATAAGTTAATATCATAAATTATTAACTTAAATTTATTTATTTTTTTAAATTAATTTTAGAATAAATTTATGTTATCTGGTGTCTCAACAATTTCATCAAATGCAGATGTTGTACAAAGATTACAACTTTTGACTTTCCTAAATTACGTTTAATATGGTCACCAAGTTCCTATGCTACTGTACAACTATTTGAAGAATTAAAACATGGAAATGAACCATATAGTAATGCTGCATCTTTACTTGGTGGTGATGAATCTACAAAATTTGAAATTGATAAATTCAATTCAATATATATGATTTTACGTTACGTTTACCTGTAATAAATTAAAAAAATATTCATAAAATAATGCGAAATGGTGGTAGTTTAAAAGAACTCTTTAAAAAAATCACAGATAAATCAACAGATCTTTGTGATTCTCAAAGAGATGGTAATAGTAATATAAAAGTAATTTGTAATAATACCTTTGTAATATAATTGTAATTTGCAATTTCTAAAGTACTTTTAAATTTATTCTGAAAATAAGATAAATCAAAATTATTTAATAAAATATAAAACGTTTTAAATAATTTTTTAAGCAAATTTTTTATCGTAAAATTTCTCTTATAATTGATTTTGTATAAACAGAAAAGTAATAAATTTATTCTAAAAAAAATTTAGAAACAGGTATAGGATTAATCTAGATTTTCGCAATACAATCAGAGAATGTTTGATAATTGTTATTAATAATAATAATTTCATTATTTAAAATTTGTATCCAAATATAAATTTCACTTTCACAAGAACTAAATAAACAAAAATAATTTTAATTTTTGCTAATGGATTAGTGTCGGACTAAACCAACTCGCATGGACAATTTTGTTCACGGCTTGTTACACACACACACTATCGAAGGTTCCGGTTAGACCCATCTCGCGAGATCGCGTAAAAATATCTCTGAAGAGATAAGTTTTGTATTCTGTTAGACACCACACGACGCGATAGCAAATTGCTACGACGGCAACTGTCAAAACAGTCTCGTGTCGTGAGTAATTTCTGTTAGACCTTTGAAGAGACGGGATAGCCATTTGTTATCTCTTCAAAAATTGTAAACGATGAAGTTATTTTGTGTTTTTTAACAAATAAATAAATTGAATAGATAAAATAGTTAAGTAAAGATTAATAAACAATTTTTCATAAATTTTGTTTCCATTATTATGAAAATTGTGTTTTTGTTTGGAAAAAAAAACCATCTTTGCTATTATTGTTCTACTACTGTTTATGTACTACACTAAAAAATACTTAAAACATAAATAACTAATCTGATAAGTTCTCTTCTCTGTGATTCAACGTAAAAAATAAAACTCACATAGTCATGTCATATGCACGTGCATTGCACATCCACTGTCTTGATATTTAATGAAAAAAAACAAATTTTGGGGAATAGAGTTTTTATTGTATAATTTTGAGGTGAATTGTTGACAACTAACTCTATTATAATATATGATGATGATTTACTGACCTCAAATTAATGTTATCGATTTATGTTTTTTTTTTGCATTTAGTAATAAGAGCCATAAGTATTTTGATATTTAAATGAGTTCCATAAGAACTAACGTATTTGATTTGTTTTACATAGAATTTAAATGAGTTCCGTAAGAACTAATGTATTTAATATATATTTTAAGTTGTTTCCATAAGAATCAAAGTATTATATTTGCATAAATAGAATTAAAATTTTGGAATAAAATCAATAATTAGCTTTCACTCAAAGTAGAAGCATATTCTTATTCATTACTGGCGATTATCATTGCCAAACACTATACTTTGAATTGAGCAAAGGTATTTGCTCATTTGATGTCAGCACACGATGCCTTTATTATTGGCAAATTAACCTTTGCCGCGTATCGTAGATCACAAATATTCTTTATTACAATAGAAATTATTACAATGGGTCGAACGGTACTGTACTGAACTTTGCACAGGAGGTAAAGTACCTAGGAATAATTGTGGATGCAAAGCTAAAATAGAACGAAGACCTACAAGAACGGAAAAGTAAAACATTGAGAACCTACTGGTTCTGCAGAAATATCTCAGGGAAAACATGGAGATTTTCTCCAAAGGTGGTGCACTGGATATACACTTATGTGAGTGATAAGGTCAATACGCGTCGATTGTTTGGTGGACAGTCTTTGACAAAATGAAACACATAAAAACCCTTATGTAGATACAACGCCAATGTTGTTTAGGCTTAGGTAACACAAACACTACGAAAGCCACAGCGACAAAATCTTTAGAAACTATGGTGATTATTCTGCAAATAGAAATACATAAAAAACATATGGCACTGAATGCGTCTATACAACTGTGTATGATATTTATGTAAGAGCCAAGCATCGACAAGCAAAACGTCACATGCAAGACTCTCGGAACTAAATATTAGCGAAGAGGTAAAAATGAAGGATAACACTTCAGTCCGTAAAAAATTACACACAAGAATGGGAGCGTGTGACGGGATTGAATGAATGGAGAAACTCCACGGGAGCTATCTATACAAAAAAAAATTTGGGGAAACCCAAACGCGGAAAAAACGAGAAAGATGTCACTGAATAGAAGCGACATGAGACTCTACACAAGGATATACAAAGGGTATATGCTACTGACGAAACATCCTGCAAGACTAACAGTGGCAAGGAAACATTGCTCCATGTACTCTGCGCAAACATTGCCCCATGTACGCTACGTTTGTCCAGCGCAAAGAACAGAGGACCAGACCCTAGAGTACTATTGGGAAAATTTGTCAGAGGTAACATATAAGAAACCTAATGAAGTACTTCGGCTTATGAAAGATGTTAGCTGGCTCAACCACGGAGTCTGGTGGTAACCAGAAGTGAAATCGTTAGAAGGAGGTACAACGGGTCGCAAGACTTAAGTGCGAGGGATAAAAACTTCCTTCATTTAATTAGCCAACCAACCAAATAAAAACAAATTTAACTTGATAAAAGTTATTCGAGAGAATGATGCTGATACTGGAACGGTTAGTAAAAACTTGGGTAAGTTTTCGCAAGTTTATACAAACTTATCGTACGGGAACGGTAATATTATTACAAGTTGTCCAAATCTTTAAGAAAAACAGATTAATTCATTTTAAATTTTTTGTAACAATATTATTTGAAAATTGTTTTTTTTTTTTTTTTAGATAGTAACAAAATCAAAGGGTAACAAAAAATTCTACAAATTTTGTTCCGAATTATACAGGGTGTTCCAGAGTAAAGGTATCAGCTTTTTAAGAGGGGAGGAGCTGTTATTTTAAAATTTTAAAAAAAGTTTGCTAATTAAATCGAGGGTGCTTAATCGATTAGTGATATTTTCAACTTCGGGAAGGACCGCAATCCGGTTTTTTAAGGGCAAATCGCCGAAATCGAGATTTTCAAATGGGAAAAATAAAAAAATTATTTTGGCAGTTTTTGGTCTTAAAAAACCGATTTGCGGCCCTTTCCGTAAGTTGAAAATACCACCAACCGTTAGAGCACCCTCGATTTAGTTAACAAATTTTTATTTAAATTTAAAGCAATGGCTCCTTCCCCTCTTAAAAAGCTGATACGCATGCTCTGGACCACCCGGTATATGTAGGTATTATTATTTGAAATTATTATCTTTTTAAATACATATAATTTTCAACGTTAATTCGTTTTAAAACATTAAATTTTAACATGTTTCACTGACTTCTAGTTTTATTATTTTATTATTATTTTCAATTGAATTTCCTTCTTTTCTTTTAATAAAAATAAATTTAATATTTTTTAACATATTTTATAATTAATTTTCTTCTCTCATTTTTGTATGGACAATAAACAATGTAGCTTAGCTATAAATTTTTACACTTACTTTATTAATTTTTAGTGAAGCGAAAATAATACATTTTTTAATAATTTAATTTTTAATAAAAATTTGTATAATAAATGCTTCTTCAATTAAATTAAAATCTTAAATAAATTAAAATTATATTTTAAAATCAGTTCTATATTAGATGATTGGAAAAATTATAAAAAAATATTTAGAATTCTTTTCTGTTCAAACAATAACAAAAGAGCTAATTTTAATAAAAATAAAATTATAATTTCACATAGTATTTACAGAAAAATTAAATTAACAAGGATAATGTTTTGATTAAATTTACTTAATTACTTTAAAATCAGGAATTTATATAACAGGAATAATTTTATTTAGTAAACTTAATGAAGTTAATTAAAGTCCTATGAATCAATTATCTAATGTACTCTCTTCTTACTACAATTTTTTTTCGCACTATTTATAATTTTTTTTTTAAAGATTTCATCTAGTAATTTGAACATTTTAATATAATTAGATTGATTCAAGTAGATTGATAAAAGATTTATATTTTTTTAAATACATTTGTGATGTACTAATTACTTTAGTTTTGAATATAACTGTTTCATGTATCATTATTATTTTTTTTATATTATCGAAATCATATTATATTTTCAATAATATGTATGTATGTATATATAGCATATATATTTTTTAAAAGGATTTGTTTTTAAATAAATATTTTTTTTTTTCAATTTTATAAATATGTGAGAAAACTAACATAATCCACCCTCCTCTCCTTCTCTTTCTACATCACCATCATGAGCACCAGGTGAGACCTGAAATTAAATATTCAAGTATAAAAATGAACATTATTCTTTTTATGTTTCTACAGATTGACTGATTAGTCATTCCGATTACATAAGTTTCAAAATAAAACTAGCAAACAAGATTAATTTAAATGTCTGACTGTCTAAAGTTATTAAAAATTTTGTATTGTTTTGTAAATGAGAGTAAAATAGAGTAACAATAAATTACAAAAAAGATTCGAGGAAACTAGAAAGATAAATAAAACAATTTTAAATGTTTTTCCACATTCGAGTACAAAACACTGAAGTTTGCAAGTAACAGACGAAATACGCGTATCTGTATAGAGCATTTAGCATTTAGTAAAATTAAAAGGAAAATTTTCAACTATTTTCAACACTTATATGTTATATATTATTATGATCTACCAGAAAGAAAAACAAAACAAAAACTTTAAATAAAACCAGGAAACTACAATAATTGTTATATATATAAGTAGTTCTTGACATAAGCAATTAACTTATAACTTCAAGTCGTTTGATATAAGCTAATTAATATGGGGAATAGGTGACATGGACAACCACAGATATCATATAGTTAAGCCTATATTGATATATTCCCTGATAAACCTGAACAACTGATATACATGTATGTAACAAAGATTATTTATAGCCGACACTGAATGCTTAAAATTGAAGTTAAAAAAATGTATGGTTTTAAATTACTTTTATTTTTTGCAAATTATCACAAAAAAAATAATTTACTATGTATATAACAAAATCTATCTTGATTTATAGCACGAAGTTTTAGATTCATAGAATTTACATATAAGTAAAGAAATAAGCTGTAAGAAATCATGGTGAACTATAAAAAAAAGATTTACGCTTATATGGTTAACATTAAGGCAGCGTTTGTACCAACATAAATTGGTCAAAATGGCTTTAATAAAATATTTTTAAAATTCAAATAAAAAATTTTTTAAATTAATCTTTTTTAAAATTTTCCTCCATTTTTTTAATTTTTTTAAATTTCAAAACACAAAAATTTGTTCGTCGCGAATAGTTCGTCGTGATTGTGTCTCTAAGGGCGAATTTTGGTCATTCGTCGTGGATGTGTTTTCTACATGAAGAGAGGGACATTGGGGGTTTTTACATGAGTATTATTTTTCTGCTGTATTCTTTTTTAAATTCCCTCCATTACAACAGCTTGACTTTCATACGGGTATTCTTTTGAATACCATATTTTGAGTGTGTGTTAGTGTATATTAAATTTTGTCAAAAAAAAAAAACCAAATTAAATTTTTATATTTATAATTATTTTAATATTTAAATTTTTTTAATCTAGTATGTATTTGATTATATGATTTTGACAAATATTTTTTAGGAAAATTAAAATATATGGATAAAACTATATTATACATATATAACCATGTCAATGTATTAGTTTAACAACAGCGAGAAACACTTTATTTTTTGATGACAAATAAGTCTACAAAAAGTCCCTTACGTCTATTACCTCTTTCCAAAAACCAAAAAGAATACAGCAGAAAAATAATACTCGTGTAAAAAACCCCATTGTGTTTACACATCAGTTTTTAAACAATCATGCTATTTGTCAGTTTTTCCTTATATATTCATCAAAACTAATATAAAAATAATTTTTTTTTAATCAAGTACCCTGTGAATATAAAACAAATTTCAAATAAAAAAAAAATAAAAAAATTAACATATGTTTCTAAGTTTTTCATTATTCGCCATATTTAAATTTGTCGCTCTCAATATATATTGAAGAAAATAGGATATTTTCTATTTTTTTCTTCAATATATATTGATACAATCGATAGGCAAAAACTAAAATTAATAATAAACAGAACAAAGAAATATACAAGTATATGCAAAAGAAAACTAATTTGACTTACACTTCCAGCATTTGGTGACTTATAGGAAGCTGTAGCATTTTCTATAACATTAGCTTTTGGAGCTGTTGCAATACCTTTAGGTAATGGTAAATCACGAGCTAATTTTGAATATTCGACATCCATATGTCTTATGAATGGTGACGAAAGAGCCCGCCTAGCTTGATCTGGATCTTCATCATCATAAGCTTGTAGAAGCATTTCTAAGGTTTGAACTTCTTGTGGGTCGCAACAGTTTCCCCATTCTTTAAAAGCTTTTTCAGCTGCTACAAAATCACCTCGTGCTAATTGCACTAATACTAAAACAACGGCTAAACGACCAATAGCTTGATACGATTCAGTTTGCTGATTTAATCCAATTTCCCGTCGAATAGCATCCGTTGCTTGATCAAATCTTTATAATTATATGTAAAAATAAAATTTTATTTTTAGTTTAATTAGAATAATTTTGTTTTACTAAACTTACAGTCCCAATTTTACTAATATTCTAGAAATTTTCGATGCAAATTCAGCACCTTGCCTAGTGGAATCTTCTATCATAACAACTTCAAGGGCGTGTTGGTATAATCGAAGTGCTATATCGGGATGAGGATTTTCAATTACTTTTGCAGCTTTATCTAATGCTGAAGCTCCGGATTCTGGAGAGCCATGTTGTTGATATAAGTTACATGCTTTATTTGCAGTCGATTCAACTTCTAATAAATTATTGGTTTCTTTTAGTATGAGAATTATTTGTTCATAGCATTTCGCTGCGTGAAACCATGATTTAGATTGTTTATGACACTCGATTGCTTTCAATAAGCAATCTTTACTTTGATCGAAAGATTTTGCAATACGAAAACAAGTAGCTAAAATAAAAATAAATAAATAGTAAACCCACACAAGATTAATTAAATATAATTCTCAATTTTGTAATCGTTGTTAATATAAAAAATAAGTAAATATTTTCTGATACATATGTATCCAAATATATACATATATTCTCTTGGGCAGTCAAGAATTTACATATAACAAATATTTTTAAGAGTTATAAGAACGTCATCAAGAAAAAATCGATTAGATGTATTTCATTTTGCGTTTAACAGTTTTTAATGTGAATTATCATCCATTTACTTACCAGCTTTTTGGTATTCATCGCTGGCTACTTCATAATCCGGCCTCCATTTCAGAATAGATGTTTTTAAGCTTTGAATTTAAAGATACCAACTTTATATAAAATTTTTGGCAACAGAAGTTTAATTCGGATTTTAAAATTTACCTTTTTTCAGCTTGTCTCATCAACTCTTGACCTTCTTCAATTTTTTTAGATGTTGCCATTCCTTTAAAAAAATTTAATAATTTTTTTTTGTTTTTTATAACTTTAATTTAATTTCTATTAATTGACAAAAAAAAAATGCAAATTTTTTCTAAAAACTTTAATACTTCAATAAAAATTTGATTGTCAAAAACAAAAGGTAATAAAAAATCATGCGCGCACCTGAATTTATGCAAAATTTTGACATAATTGTCACAATAAAATATATTTTATATATATAATGGTTACACACAATCATGAATCGAGCTAGATTTTTATTTTTAAAAAATCCTAACTCCTGTTTAAAAAAAAAAGTCAAATATGTACTTTACATATATTAAAACAAATTCAAAAGAAATTTAAATTTTTATCTTCATTTATTAGACAATATTGGTTTTATTCAACCTTTAAATAAATATAACATGGAATTTTCACTTAATTGGTATGTTCTTTTGATTGGTTACAATTTTGATTTTAATGCGTTATATATTCATTCGTAAACCCAATTCTCAGCAGCTGGGCTCCATGCAACTAATTCTTTCTCGGTAAACCAAAGTGCAATTTCTTTGTTAGCTGATTCTACTGCATCTGACCCATGAATAATATTACGACCAACTTGTATGCAATAATCACCACGAATTGTTCCCGGCATTGAATCAGCTGGATTTGTAGCACCAAGCATCTGGCGACCAGTTTTTACAACATTCAAACCTTCCCATACCATCGGAACTACTGGTCCCGAATTCATATATTCTACCAAACCATTAAAGAATGGACGGCCTGCAAGGTCTGCGTAGTGTTTTTCTAGATGGTCTTTTGTTGCCTAAAACAAATAATGCATATATGTACATATTAATTGCTTTTCTAAATATATATACACATCGTACATAAAATGCATATGAAGTATTATGGATTGTAATTGACTCGTGTAATTACTCTTATAGGTTAAGTTTATCAGTACTTTAAATACACGAACTATAATTTACTTTATATTTACATTGATGAGTATGACTAAATGTTAAATGATTTTTAAAACAAAATTGCAAGATTAAATTATTACATTAGATATATTTACCTATGTTAGATAATATTACTATAATGTACATGGCAAATTTACTTAGTATTTCTTTTAATAATTTTAGCATATAAACAATCAAAGAAATTTGCTACTCACCCATGTAAATTTCATTGCCAATAATTTGAATCCTTTTTGTTCAAATCTTTCAATAATTTTTCCAACTAAACCACGTTGGACCCCATCGGGTTTAACCATAATAAAAGTACGTTCCTTATTAGCAGCCATTGCCAGTGAAAACCAAGAGAAGAATGCTAATAAAGAACAAATCATAGGAATCTAAACTCTGAAGTGAAGTGAATTGAGATTTGAGAATGCAAAGTGTGGAGATTTAATTATTAAATTTACATTGGTAAATTTTTGCGGCTTCTTTATTACCGGTAAGGTAGGATAGTTGTGTTGTTGTGTTGCGCATTAAATTTTGTAGTCTATATTCTATTACTTTTGGTAACATTATTGTGTATATGCCTAATTCTGCAGCCTACATAATTTATCTAAAAAAAATGTTATCAAATTTGAGTTTTAATTTTGAGATTATCAATTTGGGAAATACCTTCCCAACAAACTATGAGAATCGCATAATTATCGCGGAAGTATCCCCTACAAGAATGTATTTGTTCGCCGCGAATTCATATTTTATTCTTCTGCGATTCATTAGTATTATGAAAACGTTGACATCGCCGCGACAATTGTAAATTGAATCGCATTAGCTTCCCCAGGAAGAAGAAAATACGAATGTTTAGAAGAATAAAAAGCGAATGTTAAAAAGAAGATAAATGAGTTCATATATGAAAGAAATACGAATGTTTAGAAGAATAAAAATAGAATTTTTAGAAGAAGATAATATCTGTTTCAGGGCCTTAAAATAATTTTCAATAAAATTCATCAAAACTTAATTATTAATATTTGTTTATTATAAATATTTAAGGTTATTTTATTTTTTAATTTAATTATTATTATTACCACTATATTACCACTATATTTACGGCTGAACTATACGCAATATTTAAAGCACTCGAGTATATTATGAAAAGGGACGAAAAAAACTTTTTAATTTGTACTGACTCCTTGAGTTCTTTAAAAGCTATTCTCAAACTATAACCAGTACATCCTTTAGTACAAAAAATACAAGCAATGATAAAGAAAAATCAAAAAAATATACAATTTATGTGGATTCCAAGTCATATCGGCATCCATGATAACGAGATAGTTGACAGTCTAGCAAAAAGCTCTGTAAACCAACCATACGATAACCATCACCTTTTATATTATAAAGATCTTAAAAATATAATAAATAAGAAAATATATCAAAGTGTAGAACAAGAATGGATAGAAACGGACGATAGTAACAAACTAAAAAATATCAAAACAAATACGAGACCTTGGAAAAATCTCAATTTACTTAACAGAAGAGAGTCGACCGTGATTACAAGAATAAGAATAGGGCACACTAATTTAACACACAAATTTATATTTGATAATACAACACCACCAAATGGTGCTTGTGGAGCAAACCTTACTATTAGACATCTGTTCGAAACTTGTTTTAGATATTCAAGAGATAGAGATAGATATTTAAAAAGTAATAGTCTAGATATTTTAAAGAGTGATGATGAAACCAATTATAGAAAAATAATAAATTTCCTAAAAGCTATTGAACTATACAAAACAATTTAAAACAAAAGATTAAATAAAATCAATAAAATATGTTAAATGAAAAATATTAAATGTTAAAAAAAAAAAAACGGAATAAAATAGAAAATATGTAGTTATAATAACTTCATATAATTAATATATGTATAAGAAAAATTTAACTATTGAATTATTTTATATAGAAATCAAAACCAAAAAAAAAAAAAATTAAAAATGTATTATATGAATAATAGAATATGTAATTAGAAAATAATAAAAAAAAAAAAAATTAAAAAAATTAAAAAAATAATGTAAAGATCTGGCCTGAAAAAACCTATATTGTGTTCAAAGGCCACTTAAATAAAGTTATAAAAAAATTATTATTTAAAATTTTTATAATTCAATACAATAAAAAATTTTGAAGTTTGTACTTAACGTGCGCTTTAAAAAATAACTGAAAATATTTTCATATATTTATATGAAAAATATATTCAAAATGGAAAAATAAAAATAAACATTCTTATTTACGTAATCATACGTAATTAATTCCCTTTTAATTCTTCCAGGCGAATATTCGTCTAAAGTTCTTTTATTTCATTCGCCATTTGTTCTTCTAAGAGAACATTTATTTTAATGAAACGTAATTCATTCGCTTTTAATTCTTCCAGGCGAACATTCGCATAAAGTTCACCCGGGGGATTTGTATATGTTCCTCATTGATATATATTTGTATATGTTCCTATGGTTTGTTGGGTTATTGATAATAATATATGTTTTATTTGGGTTTGTATTTATCTTTAATGATGATATATTTTTATTTGTGAATAGGACACGTTTAAATCTGTTAAAAAACTTGTTTCGAAACTTGTGAAATTTAACCTTATGAGTGGGATTGTTTCAAAATAGGTTTTTGAACAGTTTAAAATAAAATTTGATTTTTTGGTTTTTAATGGGCGGAGTAACAAGTTTCTGAATATGTTTAATATGTTTAAATGTTTCGAAACTGAAATTTAAAATGTAAATAAACTCAGTTGGAGTCATAATAGGACTCTATGTTCACTCACAAATTTATATAAATTTACGTAAATTTATACAAATCTTTGTATGATAACTTTTTTATTTGCATACTCTTTACTATTTTTTTTAGAAATTTAAGACCATTTTGGGTTTAAAACGTGACGTCAGAGCTCTGAAAAAAATAAATAAATAAATTTTTCCCATTGAAATTTCTATTTGTAAAAATTTACAGCTAAATTTTTGTTGTTCTCCAGCAAATATTTTGCATTTAAAAACTATTATACCTAATTTTTACTGACAAAAAGACCAAAATCACGAAAAATTATTTAATTTTTCCAACAAAAGCATTCAATAATTCTACAAAGAATACCAGAAAACTAGTAAGTCAGCCCGTTTAAAAACGGGTCCCGAGTAAAAAGATACCAACTTTTTTTCGAACATAACCACTCAGTGGCCCCAAGAAATATTTTTTCTAGAAACACTTTTTTGTTATAATTTAAAACAAATTAATAATTTATTTATTCAACTTAACACTATAATTTAGTAATTACGTCGTGCGGACGATCGTTTGGGTCTTCTTCCATACTATGAATTAGATTTTTCACTAAAGATGAATAGAACTTTAAAAATGAAAAATAAGTACAGAACAATTGTTGATTCGAACATTTTTTTTTTTTTTATTTTCACAATTTAACTGAAAGGAAAAAATTTAAAAATTTAAAAATCAAAAAATCATATAAAAATAATTGAAAGGAAAAATATGTTTTTTTTTAGTAAAAACAAAAACTGTCAAAAAGCGTCGTTTACAAACATACAACTCTGGTCTTTTATCTAAATAATTACTAATTAATTCAAATTTAAAAAGATCTCATAAACTAAAAATCAGTTATTTTTGACATGAAAAAATTTGGAAAAATTAATGAAAATTTTGCGTATGCCTACTTTTTTTTGTAAAAGAGAATATGTTAACTATTGTAGCAGAATTTTATGAACTTATTGACCTTAATAGTGCTTATTAATTCTCTGCTGATTTAAGGAAAAGTTTCTTAATGTGTGGCAAAGAGAGAAATTCGAAACAATTTTTTCAAAAGATTTTCGTGTATTGGGCTTATTTACTGATGATTATAAGCTTTTTGTTAAGAACCTTTGTATCAGAGAACTACACCTACCCAACAGCTTATACAGTCTATAATATAATTTAAACAACTACAGTACAGAAGTACCAGATTTCAAATGTTTTCGTTGTCGAATTGCCGTTGTCGACCACAAAAATGAAACGTCAAATTTATGTTTGACATTGACATTTGCATCATGCTGATTTGAGAACTTTTGGGAATATAATTTTTGTTTTAGTTTTCCAAATATAACATCTGCTTTTCTTTCTGCTACTTTGTTCAATTTATTAAATAAGCTGCGTTTGTGAGAAAGAGCAAATGATATATATCTAGATTTTTTATTTTTGAAAATTACCTTGTGGTAGTTTTTTGTCGCCATACTACATACTATGCTATCCATAAGGAAGAAAGTGAAATGAACAGAAATAAAAATCAATTATAAATTTGAGTTATAAGTTTAAAAAATTAACATTAATTTCTTTAAAAAGTGCTTGAAATATTTACATAAAGTTATTTGAAAAATACTTACAAATTGTGTATTTAAAAGAAAATTACAAGTTGAGTAATTAATGTGAAAAAGAATTTTTAAGTGTTGAGAAATTCAATCTGCAAGTACGCAAACATTAAGTACATACATTATATTACAATTGTATTGTAAAAGTTTGACAAAGTACCAACTATACAGATTTGTACAACTAAAAAAACACTTATATTTAGAACGATAATTAACAAAAAAATTTACTTGATTTAATCATTGACAAATAAATATTAAGATCACACTGGAAAATAATATGCAACAAGGCCAGCAAATCCAACAACAACCACAACAAACTGTGGCCAAAATAAATGACGTGCAATCTTCTGTTGGTAAGTTTTATTGAACAAAATTTTTCAGATCAAATAGAATATGAAATTCAACATCGACCGGAAAATCAATATCAACCTTAATGCAGTTTTATTATTTGTTGTTGTGTGATTATGTATCTGTATTGCCATGACACATCTTTTTGGTTATCAAGGTTAAATCAAAATCAAAATAACATATTTAAATAAAATACCTTACCTACTAAAAGTCATATGGGAATTGAAAACAATTTTTTGTGTTTGAAAATAATTTCAATATGTAAATTAATCAAAAAAATTCAACTTATTTCTAAATTCTAATTCTTCTAATAGTTAGCTATATAAAAAAACGTTCGTAACTAATTAACATAGAGGGAAATTTCACATTTCTAATTTAAAATTTGTGTTAAATTAGAAATCTTTTAAAAAAAGAATGTAAATTCATGTTTTGTTTTAAACGTAAATAGCTATGATGCAAAATAATTTACCGATCAAACATGATAAAGAGAATTCCTGCCTGCCTAATTATTATAAAAAAATTTCGATATGAAAGAGAGAAACATAATAAAATGACGTTAATCTATAATTAGAAAAATTAGCATCAATAATACATATATGTACATAGATGTTCTTATTTTAGTTATAATCATATATACTATTATATTAATTTTGGTTTAACTTTATGTTATGTAAGTGAAATTAAAATATTTTGCTCAATTATTGTGTGGCATATATAGATATACTTACATCTATGTGTAATTCAATTTTCTTATTAAAGGTTTTCTTGATAAAATAATAAAAAGCCTTATAAATGAATCATATTTTATAGGTTTACTTGAGCTGGCTCATAGAGAATATCAAGCTGTTGATTATGAAAATGCTGAAAAACATTGCATGCAGTTATGGCGGCAAGATAGTAGTAATACAGGTGTACTACTGTTGTTGTCGTCGATTCATTTTCAATGTCGTCGTTTGGATAAATCTGCGCAGTTCTCTACATTGGCTATAAAACAAAATCCTCTTTTAGCCGAAGCTTATAGGTGAATGAATAAACATTATAAAATAATTTAATATTTCCAATTTTATATACTTTTAATTAGCAATCTTGGAAATGTATACAAGGAACGAGGACAACTACAGGAAGCTTTAGAAAATTATCGTCATGCCGTACGGTTGAAGCCAGACTTTATTGATGGGTATATTAATTTAGCTGCTGCACTAGTTGCAGCACGTGATATGGAATCAGCTGTACAAGCTTATGTGACAGCGTTACAGTATAATCCAGTAAATATTATTTATATTTAAAGTATATTATTTTTTAAATTTGTACTATTTTCAGGATTTGTATTGTGTTCGAAGTGATTTAGGAAATCTTTTGAAAGCTTTAGGAAGATTAGAAGAGGCAAAGGTATACTAAATTGTAGCGAAATATGTAACAAGCATATTTCATTAATGTTATAATATATGAATTACATAAAATAGTCTTTGGTTTTTATATATTGTTTTTACGTTTTTATTATTTGCAATTTTATTTTTATTTTTATTGAGGATGAGTTATTAGAATTACTAATGAATATATGTTTAGCAAATTAAGAAGTCTAAAAAAGAGAGCAAACGATTTCTTAAAATAAAACTTTAAAATTGATTCCATCTAAAAAATGAAAATCTTTAAAACATTTAAAACAATGTTCGAAACTAATTTTTTATATAAATATATACATATTATAATTTAAATTTTTTAATTTTATTAATGCTTATTTTTTAGTACATTTATTTTTAATTATATATTTAAAATGGCTGTACTGTCACAAAAGATTAAAAGTAGACATTTCTATATTCATCAATATATCATGGTTTTGAAGCTCTTTCAAACTTCTTTAGGGTGTTTATGTCGTATTGTACTGCCCCAAATAATTCTTTTCAGAGCAAAATACAATTAGCATATATAACGAAGAGAATATCACATGGAAAGTAACCAATATAAATATACAAAGAAGAGCTACATCAATAATTTTCTGTAAAATAGTCTGTTGTTTCTTGCAATACCTTTGGCGTAATTTGCGTAACTTTATAAATTTTATGAAATTGTTATTTTTGCGTAAATGGAAAATTATATCTGACGTTAGGAAGCTGCAAATTAAAAAATATCCCTTTATTAATTCAAGTTTGTAAAGAGCATCATAATGTTTTATTTGGTATTGGTTTAGATTAATTAAAACAAAATGTTATATTTAAATATCGCGTAGTATTTTAAAAATGACACGCTTTTTTAAAAACAAAAAAATACTGAATAGAATAATTATAACATCCAATCACAAATATAGATAATAAAAAAATTGTTTATATCAACCAATTTTAAAATAATTTATATAACATTTTATTTTAAAAAAATTAAACATAAATGTTTTTGTGTAGCAAATAAGTTATTAAACAATATTTTCTTTATTATTATTATTTTTTTTTTTTGGAAAAATAAACGTAATTTTAAAATTAAAAAAAGAAAGAATAACGTATAATTCCTTTTATTTTACTAAAATCTTTGTCTATTTTTTTACAAATGTCAATACATATTTCGGTAATATGTTTTCTTCAGTGTAGTTGCGTAATTTACGAATTATATAAATTACGGAACTGATTCGTAAATTACGCAACTACACTGAAGAAGGCAATATATTATTGTCGAAATATCGATATTTGTAAAAATAGGCAAATAAAGTTTTTAGTAAAATAAAAGGAATTATGCGTATTTCTTTTTTTTAATTTCAGAATTTTACTACAACCGAAAAACAAAATTTCAATATGCAATTTTAAAGTTTTATGTGTGAATGAATATTTTACTGTGATACTTATTGCATGATTATCTAAGGCTTTTTTTAAAAAAACTAAACATTTTATTTGTATTATTAACATATTTATACACATCAATTCAATTACATATACTACCATTAAAAAAATTAAGTTAAAACCACAATACAAAATATTTTTAGTGTTTTAATTAGAATAAAATCCAATAATTAATTTAATAAGTCATACATGTATTTAAGATATGTATATGTATTTTAATATCTTACAAGAATAATTTTCTAAACCAAAAAATAATATACTCAGTGTCTACTTACTTATTGATTATGAAGTTTATTCAAAGCATACTTATCTTTAGCGGTTTAGTTTAACTTATTTTTTTTAAGCGAAACTTTTTAAGATATTTTTATTATTTATTTCAAAGATTTTTTTATTTTACATTAATAGGTGTTAATAGTTTATTTTATTGTACTTATTTGAGTCAACATAACCTTTTTTTGAAACAATTAAACATTTTCTAAAAAATTCCAAGTTCCTATGTAAGTATATACATTTTTTTTTTCTTACAACAAGGCTTATAAATATGGTAATCTAATCACTATTTAAATCATAAATATGTTTAACACTAACTAAATAAAAAAAAATATTCTATGTGACCTTCTACTCATATACATTTCGTTTTTCTTAAACATTAATTTAAAAAAAAAAAACCATTTTATATATGATTTAATATTGAAATTATTCTGATATAGAAAAAAAAACATATAAGTATCTATAAAAAAAAAAATATTCTCAGTTAAACTAACCTCTATAATTTACATAATGACTTCTCCTATCAATAAGTTGATTCACTGTTTTAGAAACAGAAAATAAAATGTGTAATTTAAAACATGGAATAATTTAAGAAAAAAAATAAAATAAAAAAAGTCAAATTAAAAAATTATTATTAATTGAAAATTATTCAATTCTATATTTTTTTGAACAATGTTTGTGTAGCTAAAAATTATAGAAAAAGGCATAAAAATTATTACAAATATAATAATATAGATAAATAAAAAAATGACAGATATGAGAGTTCTTCGAAGTTGAAACTATAAAGTTTTTAAACACATTCAGTTGCAACAGTTAATATGGGGTACGTTCTACTATGCATTCTCCTTTGGTTTCGTTTGCTACCCACCTACGTTTTTATTGCTACTGTTAAAAGGAGATTGAATTATGTTACCTACTGGTGAAAAAAATTATTAATCATTTAGCCAGGTAAAGTAAAAGTGCTCTAGTCAACAATAAAAAATAATAATAAAAGAAAAACAAATAATTAATATTTAAAAAACTTCCCTATTTCCTAAGTTCCTCCTCTAGTTTACATTTGTCAGACAGAACCTACTTATATTAGAATTACAAAAATTATTAATTTTTTGTATTTAAGATCGTGAAATCTGAAATAAAATTGGAAAAAATGTTTGTAGATATATATATGTATACATACATACATATAAGTATTATATCTCCAAAAGATATTATTGATTTTAAAAATTTTTTTAGTTTAAATCAGTTTTGCCTGAGATTTATAAATTATTGTTTGAAACCATGTTTTGTCTCTATAAGAGTTAACGAGTCTTACCCAGGTGTTGTTTTAGTACTTGGTAAGTTAATTCGTGTATAAAATATGCATAGTAAGTTTAGCAATTTAAAAAACTAAAAATGGTACGTACATGTACTGTAACTGTAATGTTACAGTTCGTTTTTCGTTAACTTGTTCGTTTTTGATTTGATACATAACAACCAAATATTGACTGTTATGAGATTATTTTCTTATAATATGTATAGCTGAAACTTCTTCCTATTTTTGAAAATTTCCAACTGAAGTTTAAAGTAAATCTGAAAATATAATTTTAAATGTTAAAGTTCAAATGCAATTTATTTCCTTGCATTTCTTTTTCAAATTTATCGTTTTTACTAAATCAACAATGTCAATTTCAGCTTAGAATCTGTAAATTCATATTTCTTTACTTGAATTTCAAGTTCGTTTTTTTGAAATATAACCTAATTAAGTATGTATATTAAATACTACAAATTCCATTTAATAAGAAATTTTTTAAATCACTTAGATTGTTTTTATAAAAATTTGTTTTCTAGTGTTAGAGTAAATTTTTTTGTATTATAGTCGAAAATTGTACATGCATTTAGTAAAATTAAAAGGAAAATATTCGACAATTTTTGACAATTACACTTAGATTGGTTCTGTCCAGAAAGGCTTTTATCCTGCATTTTTCCAAATTCCTTTTTTTTTAATCTTTATTCTATATAAAAATTATACTTTATATATAAAATGAAATGTATGACTAGGCACTAAAAATATATTATTTAAACAAAAAAAAAAATAATTAATTAATATTGTATTTTTTTCCTTTTTATTTTCACATAATATTATTAAATATAAATTTACACAAAAAAAAAAAAAAAACAAGCACAATGCTCTTGCATAATGTTGAGGATAGAAATAATTTAATAATCAAATGTATAATATATATGTATATAAATATACAATAAACATGCAATATAATATTATTTACAAAATTGTAATGTATATTTATTATTTATAAATGCGTAGTTCATTTCTTAAACAAAGTGCATATTTTTCTTTTTTTTCTAAAACGTAATTTTTACTTGTACTTGACTTTTAATTTTACTAATTCCTCGTTTTTTTTTTGTAAAATTACGTATTTTTACTGTGTAGTATGTTTTTTATTTTAAAATTAATAATAAAAAATAAATAAAAAATATAAACATAAATTAAAATTTGAGAAGTATGCACAAATGCGTAGGACAGAGCTTTTAAGAAAAGAAAATTATTGTTATATTTGGCGTAATTATGTTCTAGTTTTTGGTTGTTTTTTATCTTGCGTAGTTCTGAACTACATACATTGCGTAGTGAATTTCTATGAAATGCGTAGGATAATTTTTTATTAATATACTTTTCTTATGTACATTTAATAATTAACGTACATATTATGTACATAGATATTTAATTTTCAAACAAATTGTTTATAATTTTAAATGAGGAAAATAAATTTTTAAATATTTTTTGAGTGAACGGTAACGAATGTAAGTTAAACTTCAAATTAAATTTGAAATTAATTAGATTAAAATAACTGAACATTCCTAAATTTTATCCATAAAGAATTCAAAACTATCAAGAAAATTAAAACATTGCCTATGTACATATGTACATATGTAAATAATTTAAAGTTTAAAATGTTTAAATGATATGTGTACAACATTTTATTTAATCCTATCATATAACTCTAAAATAATAATACAATTTGTAGTCAGTGTAAAAAACGTTAATTTTAAAAAATATATCGATCTACAGTGAAAAAATCTGGTCTGTAATACTTCTAAAAATAAGCGCCAAAAAAAGAAATCAACTTGCGTGTCACTTCTGTGACTGCAAAAAAGGATTGCAACTTAAGATGGAATATTGGAGGGCATACTTTCAAATAAAAACACCAGGAGACGATCTAAAAAAATGAAAAATAAAATAATTGAACTGAAAGAGCACGTAAACAGCTTAATAAATAGAAATAGAAAAATTAGGTAAAATAAATTAGCCAAACATGTGGAAATGGAATAACAGCACCTGACAATCATTTGAACACAATAATACAAAAAATAACACGGGAAATCGGATTGAAAAATGGTAAAAGAAATATATAAAACAAATATTGTTAAAAAGTCTGGTGATGTCAGAAAATGTTTGTAAAATTCTGTGGCTTGTCAAAATTAACTCCACAAAATTTCGAGCACACAAACCATTAAAATAAAAGTAGCACACAAACCATTAAAATAATGAAAAAAAATTCAGCTCAGCGGAAATAATAATTGATAATTTTAATCAACGTAACAACCAAGATATGGCATCCAATGTAAAATATATATTACAAAAGAATATTAACAAAATTGAAAAAAAACATTTCTCCGCATACAATATATTAAACTAAAAAACTATTAACATAAGAAATATTTCAATAATCAAAACCACGAATACATAAAAATAAAATATAAATACTGGGCTAATAAATATACAACAATCAAAAGAAATAAAAAGAAAAAATGATTTCAAAAGATTTCAAGATGCAAATAGCGATAAACAGAATCTGGGAATGCATCAAAGACATATTGAATAGAAAAGAAAGCAATCAAAATTATTTCTAGGATTTAAGTAGCGTGCAGAACATAGCTGGGTCGTATTCGAGTAAAAGTATTTAAAATACTATAAAAAATATTTTTGTTGAGTAAAGTATTTACTTTGCATTCTTAAGTACAATAGAGTAGTTGAAAAAAGTATTTCAAATACTGTTTTTGAGTAAGAGTGTTTGACTTGATTTTTTCAAATACAAGTAAAGTATTTGAAATACTATTTTTGAGTAAAAGCATAGAGGAATCATATAAATAGAGTATTCACGTAGCATAATATTACTTAATCATTTTCTTCTAAAAATTCAGTCCCATTTTCACTCAATACTCCAAAACACTCAAACATAATTCTCAGAACTCAATTATTTTTACTAAAATTTTTATTTATTGAGAATAATATTTCGTACAATGCCTCTAAACTTCTAGCCTATTCACACGATGATTTTTCCGGAATTTTATCGAATTTCGATTTCATTATTGTGACTAGGTTTGATAATTTCTGATGTATTCCGAAATGTCTAAGAGCTGTTAAAATTATGTCTCTATTTATGATGTAAAATTCTTGCTTGAAATCTATGAAAAGCATGTGAAGATCTATGTCGTGTTCATAACATTTCTCCATGCTTTGTTTTATGACAAATATCTGGTCAATCGTTGATCTTTGACCTCGGAATCCACATTGCATTGAATCTCCCAGTATTTCTTCAGCAAAGTAGGTTAATCTGAAGTATATGACATTGGATAATATTTTGTAAGTACAGCTTAGTAACGTTATCCCCCTGTAGTTGCTGCATGTCATTTTATCTCTTTTTTTGTGAATTGGACAGATTAGCCCAACTTTCCACTTCTCTAAAATATTTTCTTGCATCCATATTGTACATATATTTTTTATGCGAAAATGTATCATGTATCTTTTTATGCGAAAATTCTCCACCTTTTTTTAGAAGCTCAGCTGTTAGCTTATCTTCTCCAGGAGCTGAAATATTGATAATAATAATGTTCGTTTTGTATTTGTTCTATTTTTCTTTTTAGCATTTGTTTTTTCTTCGTTCTACATATTTTATTTGCATATTTTCTTTCTCTATAATTTTCTCTATTTGTTCTTGTATCTCTTCGTAGCATTTTTAATTTAGCATTTTTTTTAAATATTTATCGCTGTTTCGCATTCGCTGTCAAACCATTCTATGCTTCTTTGCTGAGGTATAATACCTACAGTATTTCTGGCCGCTGAACTTATAGCTTTTTCAATTGTTCCTCATTCGCTATTCACATTATATGATTGTTCTTTTTTATTTTCTTGTACCGATTCAAGTTTCCTTTATATGTTGCATTGATATTGTATAACATTCGATTCAGTGTTGAGTTTGCTTGTGTTCCATTTTATCCTACGGAAACCTTTACTTTTTCCTGCGTTTGATACTTTTTGTCTAATATTCACTGTTATTAGAAAGTGATCACTATCGCAGTTTGCTTCTCTGCAGGTTTTCACATTTGGTATTATTGACGATCTTCTGGTTGATATTAGTACATGATCTATTTGATTGGCGATGTTATTACCAGGAGCTTTCCATGTAGCTTTGTGTATATTTTTTCTCTCGAATGCCGTGCTTTTTATTTTTATTGATGATGCGCTTGCGAAGTTGCATAATCTTTGTCCATTTTGATTTGTTGTTTCATGTAAGGAGAATTTGCCTGCAATTTCATGTATATGTTGTTCTCTGCCTACTTTGGCATTAAAATCTCCTAACAATATTAGTGCATCGTAGGAGCTGACTTTTTCATATTTCTCCAAGTTCGTCATATCTTCAAAGCGTCCTTATCTTCATCAACAGCACCTTCTTTGGGCGCGTATGCTAATAATACTGTAATTTTATAAAATTTTCCACGGAACCTAATACTACATATTCTATCGCTAATTGGTGTGAATCCTAATATGCACTTCTTCAAATTTTTGCTTACTATGAAACCCGTTCCATACCTTCCTGTTCTTCTTTCATTCCCACTAGTACAAGGAGAAGGACGGTTTATTTATCATACCCTTCCCTTTCCATCGGAGCTCTTGTAGAGCTAATAAGTCCAGCTTATATTTAATAGCTATATTTGCTATTTCTGTCATTTTACCAGCTTGAAGTATCCTTACGAAAATTCTTCGAT
Source organism: Argyra leucocephala (assembly GCA_963942445.1). Classification (NCBI taxonomy): domain Eukaryota; kingdom Metazoa; phylum Arthropoda; class Insecta; order Diptera; family Dolichopodidae; genus Argyra; species Argyra leucocephala. The sequence continues at coordinate 101,935,324 of OZ012678.1, forward strand.
ATTAGTTTTATCTAAACCATCTAAGTGTTGTGAAACTTTTAGCAATCTCAACTGGCCTGTAATTTCATCTTTTCTGCTGGGGTTTCTTAATAGGTTTGGAAAGTAATCTAAAAGTGGAGTAATTGAGCAGTTTATGAATTTAATTTAAATAACCTATTTGAATTTGAATTTCAACTAATTTAGATAGTTTTTATTAATTTTCAAGCAAAACGACTACAAAAAATGTCATTTGAATGACATGAGTTAATTCGACAAAAATGTATCCAAATGTATCCATTGACAAAAAAAGTATCCATCTTGGTTGTTTTAAACATTTCCGTATCCAAGTATTCAATTTGAAATATCTTGGAAAAAAGTATCCAAATGTATACAAAAGTATCCGAGTGGTCACACTGCTTATAAGCAGTCCCAAAATTGAGTAATATTCTTTTGAGTGAACATAGAATTTTGATTTTTGAAAAAGTGACGAGCAAATTTTATTCTACGTGAATACTCTATTTATATGATTACTCTATGGTAAAAGTATTTGACTTGATTTTTCCAAATACAAGAAAAGTATTTGAAAATTATCTGAATTTCTTTATTAAATTATTTAAATATTTTAGTATTTGAGTAACTGAGTAATATCAACGAATATAAATAGTAAGAAGTTGCATCTCATGCAAATTTTTGAAAACAAATTTTTGTACTACGCGCCCGATATTGACCCTATCGAGAGGAAGAGAAAAAGGGGTGAAAGATGGAAAATAGACAACATTTGAGAGAATGATAAAATACCTTTACTTTTATTATCAGTTGTTACTGATATTTGACAAGAGGAGGATGTATGTCGGATAAAGCAACGATTTGAAGCAGTACAAAGACTTGCGTGTCTTTGTGCAACAAGTGCTTTTAGAACCACACCTACAGCGGATATACAAATACTTCTTGGGCTTTCGACCTTGCATCTTTATGTAAGAATGACGGCCCTCAAAGTTTCAAGAAGGTTGCAAACTCTAGGAAATGCTAGAGGATGTAGGAACAACATCAGCGGCTATGGAAGGACTTAGAAGAGGAACAGAAAGAGTTCTTCATGCCAACAGATGGCATCACTACATACGTATCCCTAAAGAAGAGATACGAAGTAGAAATCCTGACAAGAGAGACCTGGTGCGGTTCAGAAGAGCAGGTTAGGTCTTCGAACATCTCGGTCATTTTCACTGACGGGTCCCTTACGGCTCTAGGCGCGGGAGTCGGATTGTTCTTTGAAAAAGAACAACTTGAGCTCCAGTTTCCTCTTGAAAAATACTGCACAGTCTTCCAGGCTGAAGTCTTTGCCATAAACGCAGCAGTGAATATAATAAAAGAGCAAAGATAGTCATTAGAATCTTTAGTGACAGTCAAGCTGTCTTAAAAGCTCTTGAAAGTAACTTCATCAAATCTAGATTGGTGGGAGAATGTTCGGAAGCCCTAAACCTTATAGGGCTCCGAAACGACGTACAACTGATCTGGATACCGGGTCATAGTGGCTTGACTGGAAATGAGAAGGTTGACGAACTAGCCAGATCATCAGTGGGAAACATTTATGGCCCGGAACCGGCAGTTGTAATAATATGAGACTATCGATAGAAAACACCCTGCAGAGGGAAGCAAACATTCTTTGGGGGCGTATTGAAGACCAGAGAGTCTCCAAAATATATGTACCAAGAACAAACACCAAAATAACCAATTTCCTGCTAACTCTCAATAGAGTAGACTGTAGGAAGATGGTGGGCATACTCACTGGTCATAACCACATGAATAAGCACATGTGTAGACTAGCACTAAGTGACGACCCAACCTGCAGAGACTGTCTGGAAGAGGAAGAAACCTCTACACATGTTGTAGGAGAGTGCCTAGCTCTTTCAAGGCTGAGGCTCAGGTTGTTGGAAACGCATTACATAACCTCAGAAAACTTCTGCAGGATAGAAAAAACAAACCTATTGATCTCTATCAAAAGGGTCGAATAAGTTGAGGGTGGAGGAGGGCATAAAGGGCTAAAAGCCTACATGCCGGCCCTGACATATTAAGGCCACCTCCGTTTTAAATAAAAAAAAGCAAAAACAACGATTGAAATGTTTTTATTGTTCTTTTTTTTTTTTATTCATTATTATGAAATATGAATTGACGAATATAAACAAAAAGAAAATCAACAAAAAAAATTTTTTTTGTTATGATTTTAATGATTTTAATGATTATCAATGTATCTATATTTAAAAAGCCCCGAAACTAATTTTTACTTCGTTAAAAAAAAATTTTTATTTTTATGAAAAAACGAAGATTTACAAAGATTTTCCATACAAATAGAGTTTTTTTTTACGAAGCAAAAATTAGTTTGAGGCTTTTTAAATAAAGAGGCGTTGTGATTATGAATATAAAAAAAGAACAAAACAAAATTTTGTTCTGATGCGTGGTTCTATTAAGTATTAAATTTTGTAATGATGTCATTTGTAAATGAAAATACAGATCACAAGAACTGAAAAATAATTGGATTGGAATGGAATTATCATAGAAAAAACATTGACTATTTACCCCTGTGTAATTGCAAAAATGAAATGTTTCCAATAGTCGGCAGTAAAGTAAATATATTTTAATAAAGAACAGGAACCTTTCTGAATTAATATTATAATATTGTTTATCTTTCGTTAAAATGGCCTTACAACTTTCGCATTTTATTTTATTTTATAATTTTAAAAATTATGTACCCACCATAGTATTTCATGGAATTCTCTTCAATTATATTATCTAAAATACCTAAAGGTACAGTTATGTCATAATTGAGATCATCATCATCGAACATAAATGGATTTCTGTATTAAATTATGTTTGTCTTGACTGATTGAATCTGTTATAGATAGATCAGCTAAAAGTAAATCAGTACAGTATTCTTCACAATTAATGATCTGAATGATTTAAAAGTCTCATTCTTAAAAATTTAGCATGTATACTGTTAAATTCATATAAAGAGGGATTCATTTTATTTGAAATTCTCGATCTGACAAATGAGAATACATTTTCAATTGGGTCTTGATTAAATCTTGAAACTAAAATAAAAAATAAGTTGTCCTTTCCCATCACCTTTCTCTTTGCCATCCGGAGTTAATATGTATTGCGAAACGACTTAATCAAATGTGGATAATCAAAACCATTTCGGTTCTTGGACTGTAGAAAAAATAGATAGTTAAAAAAAATAATGAGAAAAAAAAATCAAAAATAATTACCACTTAAATATTTTTAATGCACAAACAATGGTCGTTCACCCTCATTATTTTTTATTCATAATAATGTTTTTAATTTATAAATTTTTCAAAAATTCACAAATTCAAAAATTTTCAAATAAATCAAAAGTACTTTTTGGAACTACCAAAAATTATTTAAAGACTAATTACAAAATGAACTAAATAAATTAATAAAAAATGAAAAAAACAAAAATAAAAACAATACCTACGTACATGCATAAACTAAAAACAATGAAAAGAAGCATTTCTTCAACGTCAACGGTCAGCCACACAACAAATGTATATAATAAATAAAATTTCTTTATTTATTCTTTAAATCATTCTTCTGACTCTCTTCCGATTATCTTCTTTTTATTTTTTATATTCTTTGCCAATACATATGAAAGTTAACCAGAAATTTTGTTGAATGCAAAACATGCATTAAAAACATTCTTTGTTAAAAACAAATAATAAATAAAGAACAAAAATATAGCATAAACAAAATTTAAATTGGAATTTGGTTGGAGTTCTTCAGAAAGAGATAAAACAAGAGAATTGTAAAAATATCTCTCAATAAAGTAAAAATTACTTTTCAATCAACGCAGCACCAATCAGCATGAATGTATTGCAGATAAATAACTAATGCATTCAAACAGTGATTTTGATGTTTATTTAATTTTTATTTGCAAAATTTTAGCTAAATTTACTTATTTTCTTTTAAAGCTTAAAATAGTAAAAATATCCTCAAATATGCTGAAATTTATATAAAATGAAATTTTGAAGAATTTTCTAGAACATCGAAATTTCACATTTCAACTCGAAATTTTAACTTTCATTAAATACACTAGTTACTTTTTCTTAGCATTTGTTACCGAGACCATGTTGACATTTATGAAAACGAAAAAAATTTCAGTTATTTTTCTTGAGTTCTGTTATTTTTTGAGAAGCTTTTAAAAAACGTAATAAAAATCAGATAAAAAATTATTTTAAAATCAAATTCTAATATATTAGTTTTCATTTTCAAATTATAAATTTATTATTAAAAGAAAAATTTAGAATTTCTATTTTATTTTTCCAAAAAGAGAAGCTTTAACTCGTATTTTTTAGTGCTAATTTAGTAAAAAGACAGTTAATGCAACCAAAATTTTTGGTTAGAAACTGTTTTATTTTATACAGTGGGTAATGAAAAAAATACCGTTAACGATTTTTTGATTAAATCTTTATTTCGTTCAAAGTCAAGTTAGAAATGAATTAGTTTAGTTGAATCTCAAGGGAAGTTGTATTAAGATAGTAAGTGACGGAGTAAATAATCAAATAATTTCTAGAAAAAGTAGTAAGTACCTATTTTGGTAATATATAAAATGAATTTAAAAAATATATCTAATTATAATAAAAGGCAATGTCCTGCTGCTGCGTTTTCATGAATATTACAATAACAAAAACAAGAAATATAAAAACTTGAGAGAATAAGAGTTGAGAACATAGCAGAAATTATATAGCAACATAATCATTCCCATCACATACATTTTAAAAAAAATAGTACACCACCCACAAATCCAACTCAACCTAAGCCAGAGAATAAAATTAAGATGTTTCTCTCTAAATAAAAGTAAAAGTTTTCTCTCCTAAATGGTTTAGGTTGGGTTGGATTTGTGGGTGGTATACTATTTTTTAAAAATGTATGTGATGGGAATGATTACCTTTGTGTCGTTAAAAATAAAATTAAAACTTTTCTCTCTTGCAATTTCATGTTTTTTTTAATGATAATTTTATATCGAAAGGAAATAACAAAGAATTTTTCTTTTGAATAATTTTTTTTTTGTTCTGTTTTCTTTAAGAAGTAGGCATTTATGGATATGTGTATCTGTAAAAAAGAAAAAAGAAAGAAGGACACGTGCATAATTATACGAAGTTTTTGGAAATAGTATGAATGTCGATAGTTTTTCTACATATTAAAAAAAGTACATATTTGCTCTAAAAATTCTGATATCGATACAATTAACGAACAAGTATTAAACATTTTAGAGGGAAATATAATAACTTGTCAGATTCTATTGACGTTTGCGTTAAAAACGATGAAAACAATTAACCCGTGGAATTTTTAAATGGCTGCTGTTCAAGTGGAATGCTTCTACATAAACTTAATTTGAAAGTGGGTAGTACAATAGTATTACTTAGAAACTTATTTACAAAACGTGGTTTCTGCAATGGAATTCGGTGCAGTAAAAAGTTTAAAATCAAACTTAATAATCCCCTAATCGGTACAGCTATAAGGGAAACTACATTTATTCCAGGAATATATTTATCCCCAACTACCACAGAATTTTCATTTATTCTCAGACATTGACGATTCTCCGTTAAATTAGCCTTTTTTATTTTTATTTACCTAATAGGGTAGTATTTAGCCATGGACAACTTTATGTGGCATTACCAAGAGCACGTATGAGAATATTAAAATTAAAATTACTGAGGGAAGAGGACAAGGCAAATTATTTCCTAATATCAATAAACTTTATACAAAAATGGAAGTTTTGAAATATTTCAATACATAACTATTATGGTAAATTTTTAAACCTTTTTTTTTAAATTCAAATACTTTGTATATGGTTTCAAAAATTTCTTTTTAAAACTTTTTATTTTAAATCATTATTTCAAAAAGAAATTTTGTATTAAGTATAAAATTTTTGCATTTCAAATGGACTACATACATCTGATTTCAAAGGCAAAGCAAATTTGTATGCCAACCAATAAAGAGACCACAATATCCAATTACCAATCTATTTAGAATAGTATATGGATAAAACATTATAGTTTAACAAATATTGTTCTTTTTGGATATAAGTTGCGCACTATCTAAATAAATAAATTTTAAAAATATTCAAAGAATTTATTATTTATCTTGACTTATAAAATTTACTCGATAAATGATCAAAAAACTATTTTGGTTGCAATTTTCAGTACGCGGTTTTTGGGGTAAAAATTTATGGTTTTGTTTTAAATTTTTTGTAAAGTTTTGTACTACACAAAAATACTTATCTAATATTGATTACGTTTATTAATACCAATATTTTTTTTGCAGTGGCACAAAAAATATTTTTTTTTTGTTTACCACCGTTATAATTACGGGTCTTTTTGATAGTATAATTTATAATTTATCATAAGTTATAAGTATAAGTTTAAATATACATATATTGCGCTTAAATATAATTTATATATTATTTGTTTACCTTTGTGATTTTACATTTGCATTACTTTTTTAAATTATGGGTCGTAATTGCTGTGTTCCCTGAGTGAATCCAATTATAAAAACTTTAAAGTACCTATTACTATGTTTATTTTACCCTAATGATGAAAATTAAAAAAAAAATTGAATAAACTCAATTTCAAAAATAGGTTGGGAACCGACCAAATACAGTATTATTTATTATTTGAATTTCACAAATTAGCGAAATTACAAAAAGGCGATTTCTATTTTTCAAAACTAAGTAACTGTCTTTAACAAATATTATTATTTTTATCTCTTTTTTCTTTCGAATTTACATACCATGTAAACTTTAGAAAAAAAATAATAAGTAAAACGGCAAGAAAATTATCGTGCTTGTTTGGCTTATCGATTTACTGATAGTAACATGTGTGATATTGTTTTTACATACAGTAAGGGTCATAAAAAGTGTGTATATATAACGCATTTATTGTTGCATTCTCAATTGACCTTTTTTTTAAGTCGGCAGTGAACATGAGGATTACCTTATTATTAATTTTTTTTTCTCACTACTTCTATTAAATATAACATTTACTTTTTTTCACCAATATTAGGGTTAAGCGAAACACAAGTTTTGAGTGGTGATTCTGATTATAATGTCAGTAAGTACACCCTCGTTCCGTTTTCATCTGGCGTAGAGGTATCGCTGTGAGAAATGATATTGCCTTCAACACTCTTTACTCAAATACGTTCTCCAAATACTGTTTCACTATATTGGATTAAAATTCACGTTACAAGCCTTATTATCCACTTCTGTACTCTATACAGATCTCCCCAAGCAAATGAGCTTGAAACTGTTACAGAGATATCGAATCTAGTTTGAAAAAATATCCAAAATCTGAAATTTTATTGGTTGAGACTTCAATAATCATAACAAAAAATTGCTCCGCTTCTCCAGTGACGAAAATCCCGAAGACAAACATTTTAAATTATGTTCCAAATTTTTTTCAACTTATCTCAACTTGTCAAAAGTCCTCCCAGAATACGAGACCAGGACGAATATCTTCTAGCTTTATTTCTGACCACTCATCCAGAAAAATATAACATTAACTCCACTGGGTCCATCGGACCATTGTCTTAACAGCACCGAATTCTACATTAATAAGCTCTCCAATCAAAAAGCGCATTTCAAAAGACTAGTATGACATTACAACCATGTCAATTAAGAAGGTTTAAACAATTTTTTAAACGCTTTTGTTTGGACTGCGTGCTTTCAACGTAAAGATCTTGACATCGCTGCTAATGTTGTTTGTATAGTAATATTGACTGGAATGAAAGCTTTCATTCATAACTCCTATAAAAATTAAAAGCAAATCTGATCGTGATTCTTTAAAAATGAAGGAAAATAATTACGTAAAGTACAAGACTAATGTGTCCAACGAAACCCTTAAGAATTATAAAGTGGCCATTAATAAATGCAAATCAATCATCAAAAAAGTAATTTAATTTCTGCATAAATAATGGTTGAGGCAAAAAATTAAAATTAAAAAAATAGCAGATCATTTTGGTTGTTTCGCCAGAATTGTTAAACAAAATTTTCCCACCTTCATTCCCACCGCTGACAGAATTATGTCTAATTCAGTTAGAAAAGCCCACCTTTTTGCGAAACTATTCTTAGCTAATCTTTTTAAAAGTTTACTTTAGAACACGCACTGTGGAGAAAGTTCTCATGAAAGTTCTCATGCAGCGCAATCTTTTTTACTTATCATGCTCTACTGGTAAATATTCAACTCAAGGGGAAAATTGCGCATGTTATTCCTATTCCCAAAAAAGGTGACAAAAACAATCCGTATAACTACAGACCTATAGCAATCATGTTGATTCTCTCCACAATACTCAAGATTATTATCAGTAAAAGGTTAATTAAGTATCTTGACTGCAAAGATATCATTAGTAATAGGCAATATGGTTTTAGAATACAACGCTCCACTGGCGATCTAATGACTTATCTTCGCGAGAAGTTCAACATTAGCATTCACAGTTTTGGCGAATCTACTGATGTAACCCAGGATATTTTAAAAGCTTTTGATCTTATATGGCACAAGCTATATGCGTGGGTTCTGTTATCATAAAATGGATTGAAAATTTCCTCTCGAATCGTTCGATTCCTGTCTTCATTGATGGTTTCATATCCGGCATAACATCATATTAACATTGGTGTTGCACAAGGATCAGTTCTCTTGCCTGCTCTTTTTTTGTAATTTTTCAATGATCTTCTCCAATCAACTTTCAATCCTATGCATAAATTTCGCAGACGATTGCATTCTAGTAGCATCCTTCGATTTTCTTCGAAAATTAAATGCTACATTACCAGTTACGTAACATAATGGTCAGCGCGTTGACGTCCTCCCTTGTACCACTTGAAAATTGTCGTACTGTTGGATCACTTTCCCTATTTTATAGATATCTCGTAGATTTAGGCACAAAAAAAACCAAATGCCACCCCTTAAGCATTTCCGCCGAGGAGCAAGAGAGGTGTCAAGTGCCCACCCCTGTTTATACGATTACAAGAATTTTCCCAAGTTAAGGCAAACTGTGCAGGTACAAAAAAATTTTGCTAGTGAATTTGCAATATGAATTTTTATAAAACTGATAAGTATATAATATATAATAAATTTATAAATTGCTAATAAATAAAATAATAGATTATAAATAATTTACATGCACATTATATATATGTATAATGTAATATATATATATATATATATATGTATATATATATATATATATATGTATATATATATATATGTGTATATATATATATTGTTTTAAAATCCTTTTTTATGCACCACTACAAGCAAAAGAAACATACAAAGGATTGAATATGTAGCCCTTGAATGTGCAAAAATTAAGACATTACTAAGGTGGTGTCGCGCAAATCAATTCAGAATACAGCAGAAAAATAATTCTCGTGTAAGAACCCCCAATCACATGTGATTGAATCAATCTAATGTATTAATTTGTTTTATTATCTACTGTACAATTTGGGGAAATGGAATCGCATTAGGTAGTAAACGCCAACTCATTTACTAATTTTTTTAAAAAATTCTTTTCTTTAGAAAAAAAAAATCTAGGAAAGTATGTTTCATAATTGGATTCACATTCGGGACACAGCATTTACAATTGAATTTTTGTTTATTATCCAATAAAATAGCTCAGGTAGGGGGTTTAATAATAATGTTATTATTTATTTTATTGTTGGTATTTGAAATAATATTTCCGTCGTTAGAGTGACAGGTAGGGGTGGTATTATTCGTTCTATTATATTTAACTAAAAACTATTAAATCTAATAACTATTTTTTTTTTGTATAAAATACATTTAAATATAATATATATTTAAACTTATAATATATATATATATATATATGTATATATATATGTTCTTTATTATATGTATATATATATATATAGGATTATTTATTTATTATGTATGTATATACATATTTTTTTATTTATTATATGAATTAGGCAAATAGGTACGTTTATTTCTACATTTATTTTTTTTACTAAATTAGCGCGAAAAAATACGACAGATTCAACCTTCTTTTTGAATAGTAGTTTTAGATTTTAAGAACGCAAACTCGGTTTTAAAACCATTTTTTTATTTGATTTTTATCACGTTTTTTAAAAGCTTCTTCAAAAATAACGACTATCAAGAAAAATAAATGAAATTTTTTGTCAGTAAAAAATGGTAGAAAAAAGTGATTATTATGTTTAATGAAAATAATAGTTAAAATTTCGATTTGAAATAAATTTTTTTTAATTGAATAAAAAGTTTGAACATATTTGAGGATATTTTTACTATTTTAAACTTTAAAAGAATATTGTTAAATTTAGCTAAAATTTGGCGAAAAAAAGAAAAACACACAAACGTCTAAATCCTTCCTCTGTTTGAATGAGTTAGTTAATTTCTCTGCAATGCATTCAGGCCCTTTCACACTAGATGTTTTCTGCTTTCTGCCTCACGAAATCCTAGTTTTCACACTATATTTTTCAATCAAGTAATCTTTTGTGTAAGCGAAAAAATGTTTTAAGAGTTAGTATATATTTTTCTCGTTTGAAATTATTTTCAAAGAGAAAGCAGAAAAATTTTTTGAATGTCATATTTTTTGGTTTATGTTCTTGAATAAAAAAGAAGATTCAAATTTTTGAGTATAAGCGGTGTATAACAAGAAAGAATTTTTTTTAATAATATCATACATACAGTATGTACTTAGTTAACTATAAAACATATTCTGTTACTGTACAAAAAAATATTAAATTTTTATTTATTAAAAAAAATTTATTTGTTTTATTGTTGTTTATACTTATGTACAAAAAATAATACATAATTAGAAATAAAGAGTAAACACTTAAATAATATTAAAATAGCTAAAATTTTTTTTGTTAGGTATATAAAAGAATTTTTTCATTCATTTTTATCGTCATTATTTTTTTCATCAAGTATTTTCATACATTTCTTCCGAAACTACATATCCAACCAAAATTCAAAATATTCAGTCATATTCTGAAGACTTATCACTGACACGAGGAAAAAATAAATCGCTTCACGTCTAAATAAATTTGTCATTCTGGAAGACTTGTGAAACATTTCGTTGTGTTGGTAGCACTTGTTGCTTTAAAAAAAAAATTAATTTTTACAACTAAATTTGAAGTTTGTTTTGTAGTTTTATTAGTGTTTTTTTTAAAAAGATAAAGAAAGAATTGTGAACAAATATTTTTGTAAAACTAAAGTAAAAAGAAAGGACTTGATTTTAATGAAAAAAATTATTTTGTGGAACATCTTTAAAATAAGTGTAAAATTAAAAAAAGTTATTAAATATAACAAAAATAAAAGCACTAATCAATTCACTACAATACAAACATATTTTTATTTATACTTACTCTTCTACCTAATCCATTTTATATATTAAAAATAACTTTAAAAACTAAAAAAAAACTATAAAAACAAACTTAATTACTACGAATGCCTTAAACTTCAACCTTATCGCTTGACTAATTTGAAGTGAATTAAAATGGCTATCGCTTCGTAGAGAAAGTCTTCCAGAAATACCACACACGACGCGTTTGACATTTTTCATCGTGTCAAATTAAAAGTATCGTTTCAGCGTCTTGCAGAATAACAAAGTGTCGCATCAGTGATTGTATTCGTATGAAAAGGCTTCAAGAATATGGGTGAATAATAAATTTTTCTGCTGATAAAGAAGTTCTCAAACTGAAAAAATTCTCAATTTTAATGTATGTATTTGTAAATAAAATAATAATGTAAAATAAAAATTTTTAAAATATACTTTTGTCGAAACCAAACTAGCCCCCTAAAAAGTAGAAAATAAAACTAAGGGTGGATGTTGAGCATCTAGAACTACTATAAGACAAAACACAAAAGTATATAATGAATCTTGCTGGAATGTTGTTAATGGACATTTTTAATATTTGCCGCTTGAAAAAAAATCACGAATATTAAAAGAACATCACTGAGCTAGGTTCCTTTAACATCACAAAGCGTTTCCAAATTACAAAATAAAACATGTAAAATAATAACATCAATATAATAATAAGATACGGTTCCATGCTTGGAAATAAACGAAATAAATTAAAACTGACAACAATCATTTTCCTTTTTATTATCAATATTTGCACTAGAAAAATAGATTTCGATTTGGTTGAAATCTTTTTATTTTTAAAATAAATTAAAATTACACATCTGTAATTAAAAAAAATTAATTTAATTATTTGTTGATTATGAGAATGAACGAATGTATTTTGAAGACACTCGAGAACAGAGTCAACTTTTACACTTGGTTTTTTAATTTAAAAAAAGTAAAATAAAAACTAATTTAGTTTTGATTTATTAAATTGAAACCGGTTTTGAACCCTATTATTTTGAGACAATTTGTAAATTTGAATTACATAATTAGATTATATATTATTTAGATTATAACTTACAATTCTTTTAGATTAAACCTCATTTAAATTTATTTTACAATTTTGAAAATCGGTGCGTAAATTATAATTTCGTTATTTAGCGATGCGATCCAATTTTTTTGCGAACCGTTGTTTTTTGGCTTTCTTTTTATGTAAACAATTTAATATATCCATGTATCATTAAGTTTTCAACATAATTTTTGTTAAAAAAAATAACTCACACTTTTCATTAGATTCCACTAAAAAAAAAGAAAAAAAAGTACATTATGAATTTGAAAATAGCTTTTTTTTAGATTTTTTTTCATTTAATATGGTTCTAATGAAAATTGTGATTTATAAAATACTAATGCATTTTTATCATACATTATTAAAAAAAGAAATACAAAAAGTAAAGAGTTCCTTGTTTTAAAATTTAAAAAAAAAAATGATTGTTTATCAAAATCTCATTCCATTTATTTTAAAATCAATTTGAATCGAAATTCTACGCACATGAAAAATTTAATATTAATTTTAAATTTAATATTAACGTAAATAATTATTTTTCCAATAAAATCTAATTAATTTTTTTCTTATTTTTTTTCATTCATTCTTTTTTAATTTTTTATTTGTTTTATTCTTTACAATTTTTTTACGCTTTTCGATGTGATAACGTATACATATTCAAAAAAAAAAAATGACAAATTTTATAAAAAAAAAACAAATCTTAAAAAAATCTACTAGGCCTGTTATTTAAAAGCAATTGAAACATGTCCTGGTTTTGCTGTTGCATGGAGCAATTTGGGATGTGTTTTTAATGCTCAAGGTGAAATATGGTTAGCAATACATCATTTTGAAAAAGCAGTTACACTAGATCCTAATTTTTTGGATGCATATATTAATTTGGGAAATGTATTAAAAGAAGCAAGGATATTTGACCGGTAAGTTATTCATTTCTTAATACATTACGAGTATCTATATTTTATATATAAATTTATTAATCATTTTGGTTTTTTTTTTAAATATTACGATTAATTATAATATTTACATAAATTTACATGTTATCAGAATTAAACTTAATTTTAATTTTTATGGTAAGAAGAATTTTTGACATCAGAAGTAAAAGGAATGTGTGTGAATAGACATATACAGATATGTATATATAAATAAAAAAGTTATTTGACCTTATAGGAAATAAATTTTCTTTTCAATAGTTGTCTCGAATTAAAAATCATAATTCATATACGCTAAACCAATATTCATTAATATGATCTGAGAGTTTTAGATAGTAGCTATTTTTAAGTATGTAATTGTTATTGTTTGCTGATTTCGTTGTTATGTTATTTAAAAATACATTATCATCAACGTAGCCTCGTGCATCTATGCCAAAGTCATTGAGTTTATGTAGTATGTCCTCCACTACAAGGGACCACAGGACTACCCCTATGTCGACAGTACCCCTATGTCCTTGAGGACATTCTTTAACAGCGTTGACGACGAAAGTTTCTGCGTTTAAGGTTGTGATAATACTTCCACTGCTAAGCATGTTTCCAATCCAAGTGGCTGTCCTTACACTTATTCCGTGCCTGATGATAACCTTGTAATTTACGTTGTGATTCGTAATTCATGATGGGTTAGGTTATTACAGAGTATTATGTCAATATAGCTTTCAAGAGAATTGCTTGGTAAAGCTATATTTTACCTAGTAAGAATGTTTAAAGCGTATAGCTTTGTCAAACAATTCTTAGAGTTCTGTTCTGCATATAATCTTTGAGTGTATGGCTTTATAAAGATTATATACTTGTATTGAAATTATCTTTAAACGCGTATGGCTTCATGAAAAGATCTTTCAATTTAAACCAATCCTAAATAAAAGAAAGAGTTCTTTTTGTTCAAGGTTTGATTTAGTAAAGATTTTTATTCGGGACAATCATGTGCTTTTATACAAATTTTTTACATAAATCTTAATTACTAACAATTAAAAGTAATGAGTTCAATACAAACATACTGATCACTAAGTAAATAGTATTGTCTCAAAATGTATAAGATCTAGCGGTGTTATAAAAAAATATTTCCATTAGTTAAAACAAGTAAAAAATTCTATACCTTCTTTAAGATTGCCGTATATGAAAATTAAAATGAAAAATAAAGAGAACACGGCATATGCTTATCTAAATCATTACACCACGACCGCACCTACTGACCTACACGCTAAAGCATCCTATTTATAAATTTCAAGAGAGTGCATAGCATATGAGTTTTATTTTCATCATTAAATATAGGTAGATACCTATTTAGGTAAAGATACAATGGTGTATCGTATCTACAAACAAAATTATTATTATTTTTTTTAATATTCATGTTTTTTGTTTTACCAATGTGTGAATTGAATTCCAATAACTTTTCAATAAATTCCAAAAGTTTTTTTTATTTTGTGTAATGCAACATTATTATTATTTATATGTACTTATATGTAGTTAAAGGAAATTTAAATTTCTATAAAAAGAAGGCTATCCGTTGAATAGTTTTTTATTTTATGTTTGCATTTTGATGCAACAATTTTAATCGGTTATTAGCTTAGTTAGTTAAACCGTCATGTTAATATCAAAAAATTTGTGTAAGTTCAATTCTCTGTTGAGTAAAATTTTTTTTTGCTTTATTGAAAAAATATTTTTTTTTATTATTACATTATAAAACTTATATATACAGTGGTAGGCAAAATTAATTACACACTCAATAAATTTTTACATTTTTTTTTTAAAAATTCATATTAAAATTTTTTTTTTCTTTTTTTTTTCGTTTTCGTCTTTCCGGCTTTCTTTTTTTTCTGTAAATTTTCTAATTAATACATTATAATTTTTTATTTTTTTTTGTTTTGTTGTTACCGTAATTTTCTCATTGTTCTAACCTCTATGTTAACCTCTAACCTCTAATTAATCATTATAATTGGATGAAAATACATGTCGATAAGCGCACCATTCACTTCTGTTTTATTTACAGATCACTTCAAGCGAACCACCTAGAATTTGATATGCTTATAGAAGCGCCAATCAGATAAATCAGATAATACTCAGATAAACTCAATTCTGGAACTCCGTCTCGAGCCTGAGATTATTCTGACGGGAGACTTCAATATTCATAACAGGGACTGGCTTAATTTTTCTAGTCCCGAAATTTTAGAAGTCCCGAAGGCAAACAAGATGAACTTTTTTCCAATTTTTTCAACCTTTCTCAACTTGTCAAAAGTTCTACGAGGATACCAGACCGAAGCGACCAGAACGGACACTTCCTGGATTTATTCCTAACTATCCATTCAGAGAAATATTCAATCTCTGCTAACTCTTTTGCTAGGTGGTTCCGATCACTGTCTTGTAAACACAAGCTTCGAAGTTTGCACAACAACCAGCTCTAATAATTCTCCCAGAAGACTAGTTTGGGAAGGCTTCAACAACTTTTTAAATGCATCGAACTGGTCGATGTGTTTCCAATTTAAAAATGTCGACTTTGCTGCAGAGGTGATTACCAAAAGGATTCTATTAGGAATGAAAACTTTCGCAGTCACCTCTAAAAGAGCAATGATGGACCCAGTCAAAATTGTCGACTGGAATAAAGCCAAGCATTCCCAATGAGAGAAGGATTTAGTGAGGTTTAAGACGAATATTAACAATATTGTTCGCTCTTTCCCACAAAATTTTTCTTCTTCATTTTTCTTTCCTTTCCTCTAACTATCCTTTCCTTTTATAAATAGTCACCGGTACGTAAGTATTTAAAGGCTCACTACCTAAGTTTTAACTATAATATGAAAAAAAAGCCGTTTGGAAGTACTTAGCTTTAGATTTACAATACAACTTCATGTGTTGAAAATAAAACTAATTTATAATGTTACAACATAGATGGATATATGTAAGTACGTCTCTTCTGAGGTAAATGGTTTTTCGGCGAAGGACCTAATGGTTGAAGGAGGATAGCGGGAATTTCTAGCTTTCAAAAAATAAATACCTTTAGTTGAAAGTATCCTTATTTATTTATTTATTTATTTTGTTTTTCATTTGCCTTAATTTGTCTAATTATTACTTAAAAATAGAGTTTTATGTACAGTGTTAAAAGAAATTCTTTTCATCTACAATATTTATAATAGGTCAGCAAATAAGCTTCAATTATATTTTGTTTAATTTTTATTTTGAGTTAAGGAAAAATGGCAAAAAACCTTATAATAAATTTTTTGTGTTGATTTTGTGATTTTATATTGTTTTTTTTTTTAAATAAAAGTTTCACTTAAATCCTAAACTTAAAACTATCTTAAAACTTAATTTACTAATGAAAACATACAGATGCTTTAAATAAATAAGTTTTGTATGAAATTATTGCTTGAAATGGCATATTTGTTAATAAAATTAGAATAATACCATAAAGGAAGTATAATATAGAGAAACTATGCGGAACAAAAAAAATTTTTTCAATATTTCTTAAATTTTACTTCACCGTAGAACCCCAGAGAAAAAATATATTTTATATGCCAAAATACCCCAGAGCGTAAATTATAATATCTCTTATAAATTATAATCTTTCTCTTGATTTTGTATATCGCATACGGATTCAATTATCTTGATAACAATATTGCAATTCCTTAGTCCTTCATTATAATTTATATATGTGTGTCGTGTGATATGTGTGCAAAAAAAAAGAAAATAAGGTAGTAAGGAAGAAGCCATAGAAAAAATGTAATATGTTTTGTTTATATTCACAGATACAATGATTTAATTTTTATTTTTCTGTGTTTGGGCAAAACAAAAGAACACCTGCAACAATGCAGTGTAAATTGTTTTTGTAATTTGAAATTTTTTGATTTTGTTTTTGGACTGAATTTGTATTCTTTATTAATTTAAATTTTAAAATAAATTGAAAAATTATTTTTGTACTATTCGTTGAAGGGTCATTTCATAGGTATCATAGGTAACTTAGATATGTCTTGAAAAATAAAAAAAAAAATATATGGGTATGATTTGAATTTGTGGATGTAAAATTAAAATTCTTAAAATAAAAATTTCACAAATGTGTATGTACATATATATTTTGCAATAGGTAGATATATGAATATTTTAAATAAAAGCGGGATTGAAGTTTAATAAAAAACTAATAAATATTTTAAATGCACATGTAATCCTCCTCCATCACGTCCAGAAATTTGTGAATTACCCTCTTATAACACGCTTCGTACCTCTAGCCACACGGTTACATATTTTTATTTATGTACATGCAACAAGGTGAAGGTTTTGAGGATGTGACTATTCAGGATTTTCAATATTTATTAGTGACGAAAGCGATCTGGTAGAATTAGCATTAGAAACTGTAAATGAAGTTGTTTATCCGAACAGTAAAACTGATTGTTTATAAATAAAAATAATCATAACTAAACAAATACAAAAGAAAAGGATTCGCCTAAGCATAATATAAATAACAAATATTTTATTTCCTTTGTACCTCGTACAGTATCGTACAATAATGTTGAACATTTCAAAAGATGAAAATTTATAAAATATTTAACTTTGTTTTGTTGTTTTTTCTTTTATTCATCAAAATAAAAAATAAAACTAATGGAAGCGTCTACACTGTTTATAATTTCTAATTCTTTGATTTTGTTCTTGGATTGAATTGGAGTTTTGTTTCAATTTCAAATAAAATGTAAAATTCTATTTAAATTACTTTTTTATGCGTTGAAAAATAACATTTCATAGGCACCACTTAGATAGGTTTTGAAAAAAAAAATGTACCTATGTTTTAGAATTTGTGGCTCTAAAATTAAAATTCTTCAAATAAAATTTTACAAATGTACAAATAATATGTACCTACCTATGTTGTAAAATATATTTTAAACAAAGAGAAAAGGCAGAATTGAAGTGTAATAAAATAATAAACATTTTGAATGTAATAAAAATAAATAACTTGAATATAAAAATGAAAATGAAAAATTAAATAAACAAAAACAATTTCTTAAATTTATTATAATATTACTAGTATTAACAATATTATAATATTAGAAAAAATAAATAATTTATTAATTTATGTTTTCAATTACTTCAATGTGCTTATCTTTTTTGTGCCACACTGCAGTAAGTAAGGATTTTGCACACTATCGTAATTCATATATATGCATGTATTCCTTGATTTCTTAGTGTATAATGCATAATAAAGGTAGTGTAGGTTATTAAGTTTATCTTATCATAATATATTAACAATGAACGTGAACATTATTTTTGAATATTCTATTTCTATATTAAAATTTTTTAATTCTCCTTTCTTTATGAATTTCCAATTTAAAGTAAGTTGTTTGTGTTTGCATTAAAAATGTAACATTTTGGTTCCATGACAAAATTACATGTGGACAAAATTTCATAAAGACAAAATTTCATATTTAAAACAATTAAATGTTATTTTTATTAATCATTATAAAATGTGGAAGAAATTGTCAAAATCTGTAGTTGATTAATAATTCCTTTCAAAATATGATTTTGTTTTATATTTTTATAAGAATTGTTTTATATAAGAATTAGGTGGTTATGCTGAAGTCCGTCGAAATTACAAATTAAAAAAGCGCTTCAAACGAATAATATCTTTTATCGTTTTCAACAAAATGTAATGTGTAACAAAAAATTACTATTAAATTTTAATTTGTATATACCTACATATGTAATTAAAAATGTATAAGTTTTACTTTTAATTTATGTACATAATACGTTATGTAATTATTAAAAAATTTATAACTTTTTACAAAATAAATAAAAAAAAACTTAAACTGTCAACGCCTTTTTTATTTGAAATAAAAAAAAATCTTCCAAAACATTTAATATTGATTTCTGCACAGACTTTGGAGTCGAATTTCAGAATACTGATATTTTTCGTATTCCGGTCGGAAATTTTTTTCGGGGATATTCCGCTTCGGACTTCAGCATAACCACTTAGCTTTCTTACTTATTTTTAAGAAAAAAAAAGTACCTTCATTACAAAACCAAATAATTTCAAATTTTTTATAAAAACTTAAATTGGGATTTATTTTTTTAAATATGTAATTGTGTCTTTGAAATTTTGTCCCGATACCATGCATTTCATATTATGGTATACTCTAAATCTACCCAACAAGTGTGTATTTGATACGACATACACAACCTTACCTCATTGCCGCTACTACACTATATGTATGTTATATAAAAGCAAAAACAAAAAAAAAAAATAAAAATTAAAATCATTTTAAAGATTCTCTCTCTCAAAGCTAGAATCTATACAGTTGAACCTGCATAAAAGAAAAAAATTTAGTTCAATATTTTGTATGAGTTTCTGTTAACGAAGACATTAAAATGACGTATTACAAAATTTTAAAGTGAGTTTATCTAGGTCCTACTGTGTATGGGGTATTTTCAAAATTTTTTTAAGCGAAAAAAAATCGTCACAAAATTTGTTCCGCATAGTTTCTCTATATTATACTTCCTTTATGATAATACTTATTGATAAATCAAACAGGAATTTTAATTTTGACATATCATGTAATTTTTTAGTTGAAAAAAAGAAAGGCAGATTATTAATTAGTTTGAGGATTTGATTTTGTTTAACTTGGAGCCGTTTTATATGTATTATTGCACATTTACTCCAAACCTCGCATCCATAAAGCATTATCCTTTGAAATATTTGTTTAAACATGATTAACTTATTTTCAATGTTAAGTTTTTATTTCCGACGGATGAGAGGATAGACTATAGAGTAATTTAATGATTCTATTGCATTTTTCTATTGTTTTTTCTATATGTGTTTTGAAAAGTAGCTTTTTGTCAATATGAATATCTAAGTATTTAATGGTGTTTTCCCATGGTATTTCTTGACCCTCTAAATTTAAATTTGAACTGGGAATGAAGGTGGATTTTATATTTCTAGTAAAAATTATTGCCCGGGTTTTTGAGGTGTTAATTTTAATTTTCCATTTTTTACTTTTTTAAAAGCAGTTTCTAGGTTATAATTTCACTTGTTCTTGATGAAGAAAGAATGACGGTATCATCAGCATATAGACCTATTATGCAATTATCTAATTTTGGGAAATCTGAAATGTAGAGGTTATAGAAAATTGGCGATATTACTGAGCCTTGTGGGGTACCAGCACTAATATCAAATATGTTGCTATTTGAGTTTGATAAAGAGACGAAAAATTTTCTTGGTGAGAGAAATTGTTTAATAATTTTGATTAAGTATAGTGGGAAGTTCAACGTTTTCAGTTTATAAATGAGTGCATTATGCCAAACAGAATCAAATGCTTTTCCACATCAAGTGTAATCATTCCAGTTGAGTGTTTTTCAGAGAATTTATTTTTGATTAAATGTTTGATTCTAGCAACTTGATGATTAGTAGAATAAGCAGGATGAAATCTGAATTGTTCCGAAGGAAATTCTGGAAATTCTGGAACGTTTTTCCAGAATTTTACTTAGCGACCTCAATAAACTGATTGGTATATAGCTAGTAGGATCAGATTTGCTCTTGTTTGGCTTGCTTATGGGAGCAATTTTAACAATTTTCCAAACCTGTGAAATATATCCAATTTTTAGGCATGCGTTTAGAATCGTACAAAAATAAATAAGAGATTTTTTTTCTAGATTTTTTAGTAATATATTTTTAACCTGATCAGAGCCTGGTGCTTTATTATTTCTACTGTCATAAATATATTTTTTAATTTCGTTAACAGTTATAAATTTAAATGAGCTAATATTACTATTTTCAATTTCTACCGCAGTTTGTGCAATAAATTCTTCGGTTTGAGCATCACTATAGATTAAAGTAATTAGGTGTTATTTTCCGAAGGAAGTCCCGAGCATATTTGTTTTTTCTGAGTTTGTGCATACAATTTTATTACCCTCTTTTAAAGTAGGAATACCAATATTTTTGTTTTTTAGTGCCTTCGTTATTTTTCAAAATGGTTTGCTGTTTTTTTGGAAACTACCAATACTATTAGCAAAGTTGTTAATGTATGTTTCCACTAATTTTTCTTTAATAATACTGTTAAAATAGATAACACGTGCTTTCTCAATATAGCGTCTTGTTCTCTCCCAGTTCCGTCTATGAAAGTTTCTACGTTCAATTAGCGATTTGACTTCGTTGGATATATCAATATTTATTAAGTTTTTGTTAGATTTTACATTTTGTTGATGGATTTATTCGCTGATTCAATTATAATTTTTAAAGGTATTAACATGTTTATCAATAATTTCGCTAGTGGGTGAGTTTAAGTTTGAGAAATCACTGATTTTAATTTGCTTAGATAGATTATTCTTAAAATTAGTCTAGTTAGCTTTATTGTAATTTAAGTAGCAAGAGAGTTATGGATAATAGGAGAACTATTTATACTAAATGTAACTGGTAAATGATCGGAGTTTAATTTGTTTAATGTGAGTGGAGCATCGATATAGTTTGCATGGTTAGTTAATATAACATCTAAAGTGGATGGATTTCCTCTGGGTGAGTGGGGGTAATATGTTGGATTTGGTTGGAAAAGTATCGAAAATTTACTAGAAATTAATTTATTATTTAAAATATTGCCCCATGAGTTAAAAATAATTGAAATCTCTTCATAAGGGAATAAATTGTTAGTGTTAGTGTTTAAATTATTGTTTGCTACAACGCCCACGTATGAACTACTACCTGTTTTTCTACTTCCTATAGTAGAGAAGAAATTTGAAGTGTGTTGTTGTCGCTGCATTGAACTATTAGTGTTTGTATTACTATGTACTTTGTGGTGAGCTGTTCTCTTGTTTTGTTGTCTCTCTGAAAGTATCCTTTGAAGGTATCCTTTTATAAAAATCTGTTGATCTATTAGATATAAGGGGTTTTCCAATATGGATGATATGATTTTTAAGTGACGTTTCGGCCATTTGTAATATGTCATGATCTGTCATTTTCTTTTCATTGAATTTAGTAATGCTTACAATTTAATTATAAACGTCGTGAATTTGCTAATTTTGCCTTGGAACAACTTGAAAACGATAACGATTTTTTTAAGAAAATCATCTCCAATGAGCTCACTTTCATCTGAGTAGTGCGGTAAATAAACAAAACTGTCGATTCTGGTGCGAAGAAAATCCACAAATTATTCATGAAAAACCATTACATCCACCTAAATTGACAGTTTGGTGTGGTTTTTGGTCTGGTGGAATCATCGGTCCGTACTTCTTTCGAAATGAAGCTGGTAACACCGTTACTGTCAATGGAGAGCGGTATAGATCGATCATAATCAACTTTTTATGGCTGAAATTGGAAGAAGTTGATCTTGACAATATTTGGTTCCAACAAGACGGGGCTACGTGCCACACAGCAAGTGCAACAATTGAATTATTGCGAGAAAAGTTTGGAGATTCGATTTCAAGATATTGTGATATTGAATGGCCTTCATGAAGTTGTGATTTAACACCATTAGACTATTTCTTGTAAGGTTATTTGAAGTCATTGGTCTTTAGCAATAAACCAGACTCTCTTCAAGCTTTACAAGTCAATATTGAACGTGCTATTCATGACATACGACTGGGTTTAGTGGAAAAAGTGCTCGAAAATTGGGTTCGTCGAATTCGTTCCTGCAGAAGAATTCGTGGAGACCAATTGATGACGTTTTATTCAGACCTTAATTGTATCGATTGTACTTCACATTAAATAAAAAACATTTGAATTTCCTTAACAATTAGTGTGCTTTTTTTTTAAAGAAATCATATCACTTTTATTGGAAAAGATAGCTAAAGAAAGATAGCGCTCTGGACCACATTTTAACATTTATTTGATGATGATTGGTGCTGTTGTTATGGAGATATTGCGTTTTTATATATATTTAATGTAATATAAATAATATATTTATATATTATATTATATTAAAAAGCTATATATAATTAATACCCTAACTAACTAAATTATCTAGACCCTCCTAACTTTTTTATAAAAACTTTTGGGAAAAAATCAAATAAAGAATAATGCCTCACTATAGCAGGTACTTTGTCAGCATCACGGTGTAGAAGGCGCGAAGGCGGCGCAGGGCTCTAGTAGCTATATACATTACATTCATATTTTTTTGCGTTTGCTTTTAAAATATTAAATATGTTTGAATGTTTTGATTTTTGTAAATTGGAACTTTACATTCATAAGAAATTTATACCTAATCTACATTGTGCTATAAATTTTTTGATCTTAAACCAATCAAAACTGCTTTTTGAAAAACTAAGAAGATACTTTTGGGTTTTATTATTTTATTTGATTTTTAAAAAAGAACTTTTTTGTTGTTTTGTTTTTTTTTCGTTTTGCGAAAGATAGGTGGTAATCAAATTGGATTATTGAAGTGCATAATAATATTCGTAAAAGAAGACACTCGGTCGAGGGAAATTATCATTATCACAATAATACTAGAAAGATTAATCATTTATTAGTTTTCGTTAAGTAAGATTATTTTTAAAAAAAAGAAGTAAAATAATTTAAACAAAGTTTTTCGAAATTTAATTGTAAGTTACATATCTGGTATTATAATTTTATAGACTTGCATAATTCCATTTAATTATACAAAATTGTTTTCATCTTTTGGACTATTTTTGCATTTTTGTTTAGTAATCGTAATCCTTTAATTTGGTTCTTTTTATTTTTTTGAGTTATACTCTTTTTATTAATTCTTTATTTATACCATTTACAATTTTTACGGATTAAAATGAGGATCATAAACTGTAACATTAATTGCTAAGCGATGCTCTAAGCTAAGCGATTAGAATTTTTGTATTGAAACTAAAATGGAAAATATTCATTGGTTTCTTCTATACATTTGTCTACAATTAGTTTATTTATTTATTTATTTAGCAGTAGACCTGCAGGTAAATCTGCAAGGTCATTTTTCCTTTAAGGATGTGGGCGTTTTTGAAATTTTTTTTTTTTATCTAATTTACATTTACTTTATCTTATCAACTAGCTTATTCACTAAAGTAATTATATAAACAAAAATCAAGAAGGAATGAAAAACAAAAATAATCATTTAATTTATCTTACTATCTAATCTTACGTGCTATTATTGTCAAATGTTAAAAAATAAAAAGAAATTCATAATTCATAATTTAAAAATTAATTCATTTGAACCAAACTAAGTTTATTTTAAACTAATAATAACAAAGTCTACTTAAGCTACTTATAGTTTACTTATTTCTAATTTACTTTAATTTAATTTGGTTTTTAATAAAAAAACAAAAAACAAAATATCCTGCCTTATGGGGTAAATCCTGCCTTTAAAACATTTTTTATTTTATTTTAAAATTTAATTTTACTTCTCCTTTTTATATATCTTAAGAAGGAAAAGAAACGAAAATATGGAGTTAATTAATAATAGGTTCGACAATGGATCAATGACCAAACATATATTTTTTTTAAGTGTCTTCCCATATGTTGTGGTGTAGGATAAGCTCTTTTATTAGGTGAAGTAAGATTTATTTTGTATTTGAAGCGCTTGTAAAGTGGTAAAGTTATATTTTGAAATTACGGTTGTATTATGACTGCATTCTGTAATTATATGTTTTATTGTTAGTGTTTCGGAACAATAGTTACATATTGGAGGTTGAGTTTTTGTAAAGAGGTGTTTATGAGTTGCGAGTGTGCATCCCAAGCGCACTCTTGTGATTTTGACTCTTAGGGATCTTGGGAAATTGTTTATTAAACGTGGGATGTTTGCGTTAGTGTTGTGTGATCTGGCAAAGCGATTGGATGAATTCCAGGTTGTCTGGCGAAGGTGGGCCGCGTAAGTAGCTATTACCTTTTTGGCATGGGTGTATGACAGAATTGAATCTCTTCTTACAGCAATTTTTGCCTCTAGGTCTGCTTTTGTATTCCCTTCTATGCCTATATGTCCTGGTATCCATGCCAATCGCAGTTTGCTTTTTTTATGAGCTATGGAGTGACGTATATATTTTGCCATATCTTCGTGGTTGTACGGGTTTTTAATTGCTTTAATTGAACTGAGGCTATTCGTTATAATTATTACATCATTTTGTTCATTTTCGGTAGCTTTGATCGCCCTGAAGATTGCTATTAACTCGGCTATGAGAATAGAGCATTCTCCCGGCAGTGTTTCCGCCTTCCAAAGAGAGTTGTTTTTTACTATCACCCAGCCTACACCCTGGGTTTCCTTTGATCCATGTGTGTATATTTCTATATGGTTGTTTAGTGACTGTTTTAATTCTAAAAATAACTGTTTATATGTTTCTTTAAGTGTTTTTTCTTTTGGATGTTTAGCTAAATGATCATAAATGTATGATTTCCAATTGGTCGATAGGTGTCCTTCACTAATTTTCTCTGGTGAGATGTTCAGGTCTAGTTCCAATGGATCAACTAGATTTATCATTTTGGTTGTTTTATATAGTACTATTTTATCTTGTAATGCGTTTGAAATTAAATTATGTAACGGGTATTTTGGATCAAAGTTTACCCTTGCTATAAGCCTGTTTGACAGCACATTTCTCTCTTCTAAGGAGGGGAAGTTTGCCTCTATCCCTAATGCTTTGGTGTTGGTTTCAATGCACCCCGAGCGATCCTAGCCGCCTGGTTGATGGCCAGTTCGATCCTTTGGATATCATATTTTGTGGTAAAGCCATACAATGTTTGACCATAATCGATCTTACCATATTGTATAGCCTTAGCAATACATACTGCACTTTCTATAGAAAGACCTCTATTTTTTCTACAAATGTATTTTAGGAGGTGATTGAATCTTTTTAGTTTGGATAATAGTGATTTTATGTGAATATTGAATTTTAGTTTTTGGCTGAAGTGTATGCCTAGGATTTTTATTTGTTCTTGAGGCTTTATTATGATGTTATTGTGGTTGATTGTGAATTTGTTGCATGAGTGTTTTCTGCAGAAATGTATTGCTTCCGTTTAACCTGGGGCCAAGTTACCACCATTTGCCGCAGCCCAATTATCAATTGTTTGGAGGGAAGTTAAAAGTGTATTGCATTGTTCATGTGTATTTTTTCTTGTGTATAGCATTATGTTATCTGAGTAGATTTGGTGTTTTAGGTTGGGTATGTAGATTTGTACTAAGGTTGTTTATATTGTGTTGTGTTATAAGTGTTGAAGATTACTACTGATAGAGGAGAGCCCTGAGGAATGCCTATTTGTAAATATTTTGTGGACGAACCACTGACACTTATTTTGTATTTTCTGTTTACTAAAAAACTATTTATGTAATTGATTATGAACTTGCCCGATTTCCAAGCAATTAGTTGTTTTATGACCGTCTCCCTTGGTACTCTGTCGAAAGCTTTCTCCAGATCACAAGAGATAAGGTCACAACTCTTTTTATTGTCGAGTGCTTCACTTATATCGAATTCTATTTTGTGTAGTAGGGTGGTCGTGCTATGCAATCTTCTAAAACCTTGTACTTCTGGTGATAATTTTTCTTCAGTGTGCCAGTTTAGTCTTTTGGCTATTATTTTTTCCATGATTTTAGAAAGTGCAGGGAGCAATGAGATGTATCTGTAACTTGAATGACTTTGGGGATCCCATCCCGGCTTCGCTATAGGTATCAGCTCCGCTGTCTTCCACGTTTGTGGAAGTTGGCCAGAGCTGTAGACGCTATTATAAAGCCTGCACAGTCTGGAGGTATTCTACCGGAGCATGTTTAACCATTCCATAGGTGACCCCGTCCAAACCTGGTGTGGTTCCCTCAAACTGACTCAGTGTTTCTGTTATTTCATCTATTGTAATCTTTGCATCTAAAATTCGAATATTTTGATTTGTAAAATCAAGGAAAGAATTTTATTGGGGTACGGTCGTAATTGAATTATACTTATCAGCAAGATATTCAGCATTCAGCTCAGGATCCGTCACTAATATGTCTCCCTGCCGTATGGCTATGAGTCTTGGATATTTATTACCTTTAAGTATATAGTTGGCTTTGCGCCAAGTTTCTGAGAGATTATAGCCGTGGAGGCTATTGGCAGTTTCGTCCATTTTTGCTTTGTAGAGATTTTTATATCTCGACGAAGAAGTGCATTAGTCCGTTTTAGTGCTAATAATTTGTCCGTCGTGGGGAATCTTTTGTAGGATCTCCAAAGGCGGTCTCATTCTTTTGTCAAATTCATTATCTCTGTGTTATACACAAGCTGGTGGCTTCTTATTTTTGTATTGAAACTTTTGTGGAATAGCTTTGGAGGCAGCTATTCTAAAAGACTTGGTTATGATTGCGTTTTCTTTATTGATGTAGGATTGGCACTAAGGAATTCTGTCATATGTTGTTGGAAATCGGGCCAGTTTGCCTGTTTTTCATTATATTTGATTTTATATTTTTGTATCTTGGCTATTGTTTGTGTGTTATTGATGGATGTAAGATCTGGGTGATGATCATAACCTTTTGGGTTATAGCCAACCTCCTAATTTAGTTTATATGATATTTGAATGTGTGCTATTGTTAGGTTAGGTGCCGTGTGGGTACCTATTGTGCTAAAATGTGTGGATGATGGGTTATTTAATAGGGATAATTCAGGGCTATCATCCATCCAGTCTTCAAGCAGTTGCCCGCGTTCAGATGTTAGGTGATCACCCCAGGTTTCGCTTCTTGCATTGAGATCACCCAGAATAATATATGGTGCTGGGAGTTGGTCTTTTATATCTTCTACGTCATCTCTTTGCAGCTCCAGATCATGCTCTAGATAGAGGTTTACTATGGCGATCTGTTTCCTTACACCTGGAAGTGTTAGCGCTATAGCAACTGCCTGAAGTGTCGTGTTTAGTATTATCTCTACAAATGTTAGCCCTCTGACAATAAAAAAATCCACCCCACCAACTCTGTGAAGAGTAGATGGTAGGAGGCACTCATATTGTCCGAGCGCTGTCTGCGGATAAGGACCATGTACATTAGTTTCCTGCAAAGCTATGGTCATAGGGTTATATATATCTTTGAGGAGTGGTATATAGTGTTTATTGCAATGGAATCCTTGAAAGTTCCATTGTAAGATTTCATGCTGTTTTGCATAATTGTTTACTGGGCTATTGTAGGGTGTGTGGGTTATGGGATTAATTGGATTTTGATCCATTTATCTTACCTTTTATATTTTAGTTATATTTTTCTGACTCGGATTCCGTTGAGTTCAGCTTCATAATTTCTTCTGCTAAAGTTTTCTTGGTTCTTTTTTTGTTTTTTAATTTTTTCAGTACCTTAGCTTAATTTTTGAATCTGTATCTGATGATTCTTCTGTTTGCTGTGACCAACTTACTACATTTTGAGCTCTTTCGACGTCAATTACAGTGGAGTTGGTGTTTGTGTCTTCTATTTCTGTATTTTCCTTAGTTTGTTTTTGTTGTTTTGTTGCTTGTTGTGGTTGTTGTTTTTTTGTGATATTTTTGGTTTTAGTGTTTCTTGGTTTTGTTTCTGTTCCTGATTGTGTTCAGGGTGTTGTTTTTTTCTTTCTGTTTGTATTTGTATTTGTGTCTTGGAATGGATTGTTTGTTGTTGATTCTGCTTTTTTGTTATTGTTGTTGGCTGTTGTTGAGTTGCTGCCATTGGTTGCTGTGGTTGTGTTTGTATGTTTCGTTTGTTTGTTCCTGCTATTGTTGCATATGTTGTTGCTGTGTTTGTTGGATTGATAGGGCTTTCTCTAATTTGTTCTTTGTAAATTTTTAGTGCTTCTCTTGTTATTTTTCTGTCTGTTCTGATAGTACTTGTACTAGTACTTTTTCCCTAACGTAAACTGGGCATGCTTTGTCATTTCCTGGATGTTCTTTAGGCAATTTTTCGATTTCACAGTTAATGCAGCATTTGACTGTGCATTGTTATTTATGGGTTTCTTGTTGTTCTTCTTGATTTTCAATGCCACAATTAACACATCTAGGTTTTTCTGCTTTGCAGTACTTGCCTATATGGTTAATTTTTTGGCATCTGAAGCATCTCATAGGTGCTCTATAGTATTGTTTTACTTCTATTTTAAAGAATCCGATTTTGACTTCTTTTGGTGGTGTTGTGTGGTCAAAGGTGATGCATATGGTCCCTGAGTACCTTTGATTTGGTCATTGTTCTGTGGTTCTGGCATTGTAACGGAATATTTTTATAACGTTTTCATTTTTGGTCTTCAGACCTTCTAGGATTTCCTCATCAGTTAGTTTGATTATGTCTCTACAATATATTAATCCCTGTGATTGGTTAAGACTGTGGAAGTATTCGGGCTCAATCTGTATTTCTCCTAGTTTTTTTAATTCTAAGTGCTTTTCCGCTAATTGTTTATTTGCAACTTTTAGGATTATGTTACCTTCTCTGTTGTATTTTGCCTCGTATTTTGTTGTATATATTCTTAGTAGTTTATCCACTAGGAATATATTGTGGCTTCTCATACTTTTTGTTTTGTCCTTGGTTTTTATTATTAGAAATTTTGGTTCGTTTGCGTTGTTATTTATTTGTTTTATCGGGATTAGGTCCGGAAAACTTTCTACGTTATTTATTGGGGTTCGTTTTTTACTTTGCGTCCATCCTGGTGATCTATATCCAAGAGGGGACTGTAAGAATTAACACTCCCCACGGGAGCCATTTTTATGCTTTAACCACTTACTTTTTTTTTTCTTTATTTTTTTAATTGTTTGGGAATTATTTTTATAAAATTTAGTATTTATTTTATTATTATTTTTTTGGAGTCCTAATATAGTCCGTTTTAATATTTTGTTTTATATATTTTTCAAATTTAGTCTGTTTTATCAATTTTTTTACTTACTGGGTAATTTTTATTTTACTTTAGTCCGAGCACTATATTTGTTTTATTTTAGTCCCAGCACTATTTTTAAAATTACCGTTTTCCTTTATTGGGTTATATTTTATATATAACGGTATGTATTGTTGTTAAGGATGCCGTAATGGCTGCCTTTCTATTTTTTTGATTATTTTTGTATCTAAATTAACACGTCTTCTTGTATTAAAAACAATAGTGTAAATGTATAACTTCCAAATATGTTGAATAAATTTCAAATCATGTCAATTAATTTTTTGATATTTAATATATGAGTATGTTTAAGGAGCTGTTCTTTAAAAATATTGACTGGTAATTTAGATTTACATAAATACAAAAATAATTGAGAGGATAACCTGGCAACAAATTAAATAAAATGGCAGTAGTTTTCCACATTTAATGAGTTTATAGCCAGTAATTTGATAAATAAATGCTTAAAATATTGTAGATATTGTAGTATAAACTTGCATTACCGTACTTAGTTAAGCATGAAAAGGTGATTCTACCTAAGTTATTGTCAAGAGCATAAAAGAAAAAAAAAGATATTTCAATATATAAACATAGTCTAATGTACATACGATATACAAACGCATAACTTATTTTTATTTTGTTAAAAATCATTCAAAGAAGTTCTCTCAATACCAATTCATCGGTATATATCCAAATTATACATCTACATATTCTATTATAAAAAAAATATATAAAATAGAGCTCATGAAAAATTTATAAATAACTTTTTCATTAGCAAAGTTTGGTCATTGTTTTGTGCTGAAATTTAGTTGAAAACTGAACCAATGGTTTGTGTGCACTTTTTTTTTAAAAACAGAGGTAGAAAAAAAATTGTTAACAATTTTTCTTCGTGACTAGACATCTCTGATGTATACAACATTTACAATAACAAAAACTTCTTCATATGAAATAAAAATATAACCATAACTATGTGGGTACATTATTTTATTGATATATCTGTATTCATAGTTCACAATTCATATTAAACAAAAAAACATCACTGGTTATATCTACTTTAACTGAAAACTTAAAAAGAATAAAATATATCACATAAATTATTTACAATAAAAACTTCTTTATATGAAGTAAAAAGAAAAAAAAAACGTAAAAATAAAATTTTTTAAAGTACATATACTTTTATAGAAACCAAACTAGCACCCTAAAGAGTAGAAAATAAAACTTGTGGTGGATGTTGAGCATCTAGAACTACTATAAGACAAAACACAAAAGTATATAATGAATGTTGCTGGAATATTGTAAATAGAAATTTGGAAACGCTTTGTGATGTTCTTTTAATATTCGTGATTTTTTTCAAGTGGCAAATTTTAAAAATTTCCATTAACAATATTCCAGCAAGGTTCATTATATACTTTTGTGTTTTGTCTTATAGTAGTTCTAGATGCTCAACATCCACCACTAGTTTTATTTTCTACTTTTTGGGTAGCTAGTTTGGTTTCTATAATAGTATATTTTAAAAATTTTTATTTTACATTATTATTTTATTTTATACTTTTTGTTTTAAGTGAAACCTGTAGGTATTATAATTTCAGAAAGAGTATATAAGTGTAAACTCTTCTGTCTATAACACAATTGATTTTTGAAATATGCCTGAGACGTACTAGGATTCGCTCGGCAGCTATTCGAAGCGGTCCAAATTTTTAAAATCGGTATGAGTCGTATTTCTTTATTTGCGAAAAAGTATCTAAGTGTAAATTTTCATGCCTGTAATACAATTGCTCATCAAATATGCCTTAGACGTGCTAGGAGTTGTTCGGCAACAACCCGAACCAATCCACATTTTCGAAATTGGTAACAGCTGTATTTTTTATTTGTGAAAAAGTATCTAAGTGTAAATCTTCATGTCTGTAATACAATTATTTATCAAATTTACCTTAGCTGTACTAGGAGTTGTTCGGCAGCAACGCGAACCAGTCCACATTTTCGAAATCGGTAACATTCGTATTTCTTTATTTCCGTGGTTTTACAACGAAAGATGATAACTGCAATTTTTTCGAATTTTAGTTATGAATGCCATTTGATATAAAATTTTAAGCTCTTTCAAATAAAAAAAAAATTAATAATATTAAGTTATTTATGAATTCAAAACTGAATAACTAACAACTGCAGTTGTAAATTTTTCTAACATAAGCATATAACTTCACTTATGCAGTTATGGAGGCAACACTTACCGAAAAGTACAAAACAAAAAAAATGATATGTTAAGATATATAGTTTTGCATTTCAATGTATCTTGAAAAATTTTACGGCGTATTATACATTTTTTTTTTGTATAAACTGAATAACTGAAGTTATCATGTTCTTCAGCAAAAACTTTTATGTAACAAAAATGATTAAGTTATTTAAAAATTAAAAAAAAGGTAAAAGTTTTACGAAAATTAAAAAATTATTGAAATGATTTCAAAGATCATATCTTTTTAAAGATTTTCAAAAGATTTTCATTAAAAATATTTTTTAAAAATTAAAAATAACTAGAAAAGTATAGCAAATTCTATACTAAATTTTATTCAATTGCGATTTACAGGAAATGCCAAAAATGCAGTTATCATCTTTCGTCGTAAAACCACAGATTTGTGAAAGAGTATCTAAGTGTAAATTTTCTTGCCTGTAACACAATTGGTCTTTGAAATATTCCTGAGACGTACATTCTAGGAGTTGCAAATAAATTGGTTTGTACAGTTTATATGTAATATATGTACGTACATACACAATAACATCGAAAGCGAACACTGAGTAAGAAAGTGAACCACCAGAGAGTTTTTATTTTCTTTTGATTTTAGGTTTTTTTTTTAAAAATCTATTACGTTTTTTTTAATTTAGTTTCTTCTAGTTGAATATTCTTTATATTATTATTTATTCATTGATAAAAGCAAGAATGTCGAATAAATCGTAAATTACTCCACAAAAAATTTTAAAATTTTAGCAAGTTCTAAAGTCACAAATAAAAATATGCAAAACGGTGGTGAGTACTTAAAACATTTCAAATAGTTACACATTCTACAAACCAAAAATAAAAAGTATTCAAAACGGTGGCAAATACTGGAAACATTTAATATTAAATACTAACAAATAAAAAATAAAAAATAGAAGTAGTAATTAATATACAATAATATTGTATATTTTAAGGCATTCAATCATGGGGTTGCAGGCCCGGTCCTATCAAATTTGGCGTCCTGTGCATTTTAGAAAATTGTGCCATTTCCACATTACCCATGAGGTATACTTTTAACGCGTTTTATTGAAGTTTTCCCAATAGGTTTACCCAAAAAAAATTTTTTTTATTTCAAACAGGATATACCTACCTAATTCATGTAATTTTAATATTTAAATTTTTTCTGGTATTGAAACAGGTACCTAGTTAAAAAGATTACCAAGCGTTTTTTTTTATGAATGACCTGATACATTTTTAGTTTCTTAAAAATTAAATTGTGTATTTTAATAATCAATGAACTACTTCACAATAATTAAAAGTAATATAATGCGTTTAGGTACCTGTTATTTTATAAATAGGTAACAAATTGAATATTATTATAATATGAACATTTCAAATTTGAATAAATAATGTTTTTTATTGCTATGCATTTTTAAGTGTAACGCATCTGTAAATTTTGATAACTAAATTTTGATAAATATAACGATATTTCCTTGATACAAAAAAAATCGTTCGTCAATTCTTTTTCCACTTTGTGCTTTGAGTTTTTATCTCTCGCAGAAATTAAATTCATATTACTTTACTATCTATTTCTTACAATATTGGAAATCTTTATTTACTGAAATTTTATTCTCTTTCTCTATTATAAAAAAAACATCCTAAAATAACCAGAAATTTTCTAAAATAACCAGATATTAACAGTGTGTTACATTCAAGTGTTATATAATACATATTTATAAATCAAATTCTGCATGAATGGACTTTGAATGTGCAAAATAATATAATAAACATACAAAAATAATATAATATTGATCTTATTCTACTTACTGCAGTACTAACTCGTTTTCACTTTCAATTAACGTTTTTGACATTACATATTAAAATCTCGATTCTCTATAAAAAACAACAACAATAATTTGTTTACCAACATTTTTTATTTACCTAAAATATCAATGACAAGACAAGATATAATTGTTACTATGTTTTATATTAAAATCTTCATATAAAACAACAAAAACTAATGTTATTCTCTAATGTCGCTCTCCTCTAATTTTAAATAATCTCATTTACTCCGTTAAATATATGCTATCTAAAGTAGCATGCAGACTATCATTTCACAGTTTTCTCATCATTTTTTACAAAACTCTCAGTCCAAATCCATTTTTTTTTTATATTTCATCATTTAAACTGTCATTCCATCATTGAACACTATTACACCATCATTTTAAATGACGGACTGAAATAATAAATGAAATGATAGTCTGCCTATAAAGTAGCCTTTATATAAATTTCTTCTTATAAGAATAATGCCCGGTTTTCATTTAGCCGATATCGGCGAATGGTTAGAGCATAGGCAGAAGATACAAAAATTTCATAAGTGCGATAGAGAAACAATGATAAAATATCGGGAGAATGACAATAATATCGGGAGAAATATCGAGAGAGTCGCCATAAATATCGGAGAATATTTAAAAAAACATCTTCGCAGAGATATGTTTCCTATAATTATGGCCGATATTGCTAACGCCAACATAAAAAAAATGTGTACTTACACAAAAAAATTCGCACACTACCAACACATTTTATGGATACGGAACGACATTTCAATTTTTGAATCTGAGCAAAAACAATAACAAAAATTAATTTTTTGCATTGAGTATTTGAATGCGTGTAAATGAAAAATAATATTTTGGCTTTTAGGTATAATAGATTTTAAACTAAAATTATACATATTCTATTTATCTTATACATAAACTAACTATTTAACACATTTAAAAAATTTTCTTTTAATTACACCACATCATCATTAATTACACCACATTACACCATTACATTACATCTTACCTTTAATTTTTTTTAACTGAATAAATATTTTAAATTTTGTTGAATGAATTTTTGAATGTATGTATTATAATATTTTAGCTTTTAGGTATAATAGCTTTTAAACTAAAATTATACATATTCTATTTGTCTTGTACATAAACTAACTATTTAACACATTTAAAAAATTTCCTTTTAATTACAATCTTACCTTTAATTTTTTTTATCTGAATGAATATTTTAAATTTTGTTGAATGAATTTTTGAATGTATGTATGTATACATATTTTTTCTTAATTCATTATTTAGTATAATATAAAAAAATAATATTTTAATTCTAATAAATACTTGTGCAGAAATGAAAAATATAATAAACACAAGTGAATTTAAAATTTAAAAGAAGTGTTTGATATAATGCAATTCTCCACAGATAAATTCATTATATGAATCATATCATATTTCACTTTTCTTCACTTTATTTACTTTATTTATATACTTTCGCGAAATTTTAAACAATTCTAAGGAAGATTGCTTAAATTAAATAACCTTTATTTTGTTTACATTTTGAATATTTTAAGGTTATGTATATAGATTTTAGATTCCAAATCATCTATAAATAAAAGTTACCATAAAAATACTATAATTTTACTCCTTCATACACATTAACGGTATTATATACTCCTCTCTTTCTACTCCAATTTATCAGTTAAAAATTTATCATGAAAACCTTAAGAATACAATACAATGACAATATAATGTTTTTTCATTCTATTCATTTGATTCCTTCTACTCTCTCTCTCTCTTTATTTATATATACAATGCGTAATTTACTTACTAATGCCAAAGATAATTTACAAGGAGATGTCCGATCGCCTAATAAAATAAAAACCAGAAATTTAAAAGCTATTTTAAAGCTATTTTTGAATAGCTTTCATTTTCTCTTGAAATTTTGAATTGAGAAATGTATATTTGCATTATTTTTTTGCTACGTTTTTTATTTATTTTTACATACTCTACTCCAGCGAGTGCAAACCTTTTTTTCGTAGTGGGTCATAATTAAAATAGTTTGAAGTAAAAATGGCGGGTTATTGGATCTGAGTTATTTGAATATTTTTTTTACAAATTTTAATATTTAACTGTATAGGTAATGTTGGAATACTCTCGTAATTTAACGCGGGTCATAAATAAATTAAGCAAAAATAGCCCAAAATCTAAGTTAAACATTGTTATCATACAGTATTTGTATGAAATTTCTTGCTACTTATGATATAATAATTGTTTAATATCAAGATTGTAAGTTGTTGTCCTTAATGTCCAACATGCAAAAATCATATTCTCTTCGAGTCGGTTCCAAGTAGATCCAAATATTTTAATAAGGAATTTCCCAAATTTTTCATACAAATAAACATATGTGGCAAAGCAAATATTTTTACATATAAATTTCATCCATATTATTATCGGCATTATTATTATTAACCTTATTTATTTTTCTAGTAATAAAATTTTCTCATGGGTCCCACTATTACAGATTTACTATCAATGCCAACTCAATATCAATCAATACCAAAATATTTTTTTTTAAAAAGACAAAAAAATTTGTATGGATTAGTTGGTATTGGTTAAAATAAATGAGAGAATAAAAAAAATTTTTTAGATGCCGATAAGCAGTTTCCAACGAACACATATTTTTTTTGCATGATTACCAATTTCTAATGGTAAAATAAATATTATATGAAAAGAATCTAGTAAAAATTTTGAGCCGGAAGATATAGCAGCAACTTTTTTATCTAAAAATGCTACAAGATACTTTGCCGGATTTGTAATGAAGAAACTTTTAAAAGATCGAGTAATAAGTAACTGTAGTAACTGTGCTAAAAATTTACTTAACATTGAATTGGCATCAATGTCAAATAAAAGTAAATACTTAATATATTTTAAAAATTTTAAAACTGATTTTGATTTTGGGTCACTTTGAGCTCCTTCAAACGAATATTTTGAAGTCTGCAAACGTTTTGTCTATATTTTTAATCTAATTATGAAAACTCGAAGTCATGAGGATTTATTTATACGGATACTTTTAAAAATTCAGCCTGCTTGCATTAGCGATTTACCAAATTGGTTTGAGGAAACAAATGATTGATTTAGTCATAGAATTAAAATATTACAGTATTTTCTATTAGTTTCAATCAGACGAAATTGTTTGTGGATCTTTGAAAAAAATTATGTAAAAAAAATTTTACTGGTTGCTACAAATTTTGAAGGAATAAAGTATAACTGATTTTGTAAATATATTTTTGTTTTCTCTTCTAGGCCATCTCAGTCTGTTCCCTTAACTTTTACAGCGATGATGCGTACTTTAGCTGAATCTCTAATATAATTATTTTTTACCTCGCAGCATTCTAATTTCCTTTTTCATAAATTTGTTTGCTTGGAAACATTCTTCTCCATCGATAAGTACAGGCCGAACAACATTCTTTTACACGTCATTTTAACTGAAATTCTCCTATTGCAATTTTGCTGCCCGTTCTTATTCTGTTTTGAATATCTTCATAAATTTCCCCGTGTTTGTCCACTCTAAATATTTAAAATTTCCTTCATTCATAGAAAGAGGGTACTTATCCATATAAATAGTGTTATTTGGTTAATAAAGATTCGCCTCTAATGGAGGATGCATATATTTTCTTTTTCTTCAACTTATTCTCAATCTATTTCCTTCCAAGACCTCTTTCCATTTCGTCAATTTTTAATAAAAAAAAGGGGGTTGAAGTTCCTCGCTATCAATATAGTGTACAAAATTTTGTGTCATGGGCGTCTTTCGAGATTTCCACTATTTCTTCGTAAAACAAAATAATAAAAAAAAAACAAAAAAAACCTTTCCATATCCAATTGCTAATGCATAAATTATTAGATAGTTGTTGAAGAAATAAGTAAATAAATAAATAAAGAATTACAAGATTATGCCCAGTGGAAACTAAAAAAACTAAATTTATTTATTAACAAAAAGCAAAAAAAACCACAACATTTCTACCAAATTTTTATTTTACTCTAAACTACTTTTTAGAATAATTCAACTTCGTTCAAACATGTAGGTACATTGTTCTTTTTCAAATTTTTATTTTTTTGTGTTTTATTTTTTTTATTTTTTCGTTTTCTTTTCTCTATTTCTTACTTTTTTTAGTTGACAAAAAAAATTTGGATCATTCTCAATCTCATTGAGTTGAGTAATTGAATTACGACGATGAGGATGTGTGTTTTGTCGCTGTTATTTCTATGCATATTTTTTATTAAAAATATAATAGGGTAGACTGCCAAAGATCGTTTAATACAAATGGGCATCATATTTGAAATGGTTGATTGCAGTTGTAGATTTATGAAAAATTTTCTGCTTTGGTTTTATTTCTTTATTTGTTTTTTTTTTTCACTTGAGCTAAATCAAAGTTAAGTATACGGTGTTTTTTTTTTTCACTTGAGCTAAATCAAATTTAAGTATACGGCCCTTTACATCTATTTTTTGGTTTTGTTTTGGTATAGGTAAATCACTCTTTTTTCGTTTTTTTAGCTTGAAACACTTCAGAACGTTTTTGTATAAAAATTGTATAAGATATTATTTTTATTTATACTGCAGTAGCGACACGTAAAATAATATATAAAAATTTTAGTTTACAATTTTATTTCAGCTATAGACTCGAAATTTACGCGATTAATAATGGGAATGGTAAAAGATGTTCTAAAAAAACAAATTTTGTTCCGTTATTTTAATTTAAATGAATAAAAAACGAAAATAGTTTTGAAATGTAGTACTCAAATTATATAAAAGAGTTTATTTTCTGTCAAAATATTTGGACTATTCCGAAATACGCGATGTACACGTAATGTAAACTTAACATTTAAAATTCCAACTTTAAACAGTGTACAAAAAAATTACTTAATTAAGTTAATTGCAAATGTTTTTAATTGCCACTATTTAATCATAAATAATAAATAGACTTTTTGAAATTCGAAATTTTATTTATTTAAGTCTTATAACTTAACTATACAGTATTTTTGAAATAGTTTTGAGTTTATTACTTTTAATTGTTATTTTTAACTATGTGATGAAAAATGGATGGAATTGGTTTCAAGTAGTGACTATTTGTGGAAGAAAACTATTGATATATATAGAAATATTAAATTTTGAGGACAAAATTTTAGAAGAAATAGCAATAGAAATATAGGGTGCCAATGTACATACTTGTAATACGTTGCTTTAAAAAAACATATTGAATAAATATATTTTTAACAAAGCAGTGCAAAATCATAATCAAAATGATTCCATTATACAATTATTATTTTTTTCTATGTATCAATTTATTTATCGTATTCAAATACTGGCGTATATAAGAAATTATTAAGCCTTTATTTACATTCAGCACATACATTATTTTGTAATTTCAGATTCCCTTCTATTTAAAACTGAACAATAAACTTTATCAAATTATTTTTAAATAATTTAGAAAGTATATAATTTAATTATTTTATTTTCAAAATTATTTCAAAAACAATGTGATTTGATTGGTAAACTCACCCTACTTGATACATGATTTTTATTTTATTTTCATAAAAACAACAAAAAAAAAAACAAAATCTTTTTCCTCTTATTTTTATTTACCAAAATTTCGCTCAGTTCATCATAAAAATGAAATAATTGCGTGTGTTAGAAGGAGCTAATTCTAATGCAATGTAAAAAGAAAAAGAAAAACTGAAATAAACAATAGGAGTGAAGAGATACAAAGAACCAAAGTCTGCAAGGATAAAATCGTAAAATAACATGAAATTATTTTTTTTTCTTTATTGTTTTACTCGCTCTTCAAAATGTTAGAAATATGTATAATTGTGTGTATATATTGCTGTACCAAATTAATGGGTAAAACTTTTTAAAAACTAATTTAATTTGAAGAAGAGAAAATTTCAAAGCTCTCTCACTGCTACTTAATCAGCTGTGATTAGACACCCATCAGCTGCGATTAGACACCAATTTTTGAATGAAAACTTCCCATTGCTTCGGAAATCTACTTGTATATTATCTTTGCTAATGCTGTTCTGTGCTATGCTTATTTATGCTCATATAATTCACTTATTTCGTATTTAAAAAATAAAAGGAGAGTAAAACATGTACTATGTTTTTGTTTGATTAATTACATAACATAGTGCATAACATAACCACTACTTTATCTTAGTCCGTCTTAATTAATGGCTGTCTTTAATATTGACGAATATTTTTTGATTATATAAAGAACCAATAAATCTGATAAATTAATTTTTTAAATACGCTTCAGAATATATTCTACAATAACATCCTAAGATTCACTTTAATATCTTATGCGGAAATACAAATTTATCGATCTACTACGTTGAGAGTAATGGGATTTTATTGTGTTAAGTTATAGTGAAATTAGTATTAATTTCGGTATTAAACTTTGATTTCATTATAAAGTATATATATTCAAGAATCAAGCAATTCAGAAAACAACATCAATTATACCAAAATAAAAATTTTTTTCATATAAAATCGTGTCTGAAAAAACTACTTCTTAGTCTATATTATAATACGTCGGTAGCCGAGTGGTAAAACACTCGAGTATAGTAATGTAACAACCGATGAAACACGGGTTCAAACCCCGTGAGAACCGAAATTTAAAATAAAAAAAAAAAATAACTGAAAAAAGTAATTTTTCAATACACCACATCGTTTCTAATAATAATATAATTATAATATAATATAAAAGATAGTACAATATATATAATAATATAAAATAATATTAATACCAATATAACTAAAAAATAACAAGTATACCAATCGTTGCAATTAAAAGAGTCTCGCTTTCAATCATAATGGCAGCTTGCAACTAAAAACTTGACGCGGTTCTCTCTACTTGACCGATAGATGGCTTGGAAAAACACTAAGATAGGCATCACAAGCAGATAGCTACGGTAGACTAATCATTTGCCTAGTGAAAACTTATGATTCTCGAAACAGAAACAATGCCTCGGATATATAATGGAAACACAGAAATGATTCTCGGCACACGAAAAAGGACACGGCTAGCACAATGGAATATCCGTACTCTTCGTGAAGCATCAAGGTTAGCACAACTTGAAGACCAGATAACAATGTACAAAATAGACATTATAGGACTCAGCGAGGTTAGATGGAATGGAAATGGAGAATGCAACACGGCTAATGGAAGCAGAATGATATACAGTGGGAAAACAGCAAAAGCAGAAGGAGGTGTAGCATTTGTAATCTCGAAAAGAATGAAAAACTCCCTAGAAACATGGAAGCCAATCTCAGATAGAGTTATAATGGCAAGATTCAAGTGCAAATTTCGACACACCACTATAATTCAATGCTACGCTCCAACAGAAGATGCAGAGGAGAATACCAAGGATGAATTCTATGCACAAGTCACCACAGCCCTGAATAATACTAGAAGATCAGACATAATTATACTAATGGGTGACTTTAATGCAAAAGTGGGATCAAACAAAAATGGACTTAAGAGTGTAATGGGCACACATGGATGCGGTACAAGAAACAATAATGGTGAAAGGTTGATAGAAATATGCCAAACATTCAACCTCACTATCGGTGGAACCATCTTCTATACATGGACGACACCAAGTGGCAACGCCAGAAACCAGATAGACCACATATGCAGAAGATGGAGAAGCTCAATGATAGATGTGAGAAACAGAAGAGGAGCGGACATGGATAGTGATCACGAATTGGTAACAGGCGACTTCAAGCTGAAACTAAAAATCAACAGAAGCTACAACACCAACACCAATAGAAGAAAACAGCTAAATCTTCACTTGTTACAAAATACTGAAATCAAGTCCAACATGACCACGACCATCAGAGAAACAATTCGTCCGAATACACAGCAATGGGAAGAACTTGTTGCGAACATAAATCAGATCGCAGAGCAATCACTTGGCACTATCCAACACGAGAGAAAAAACTGGATTAGTGATGCAACTTGGGAACTGATAAAGAAAAGAATTGACCATAAGCAGCGTACTTATAACAGAATTACAAGAGCTATAACAACAGAATACAAAAACATAGCGAAACAAGTAAAGACAGCTGCCAGAAGAGATAAACGCAGACACTTCGAGAAACTCGCAACAAACGCGGAAAGAGCTGCAAACCAAAACAATCCCAGAGAATTATACCTACAAATAGGTAAAATCACTAACCGCAGACACACGAAAATCCAATCAATTAGAGACCGGAACCGTATCCCACTCTCTAATACGGATGACCAACGCCAGAGGTGGAAAGAATACTTTCAGGAAACAAGCAACATCAACAACATCACAATAAATAGATTCCGAAGTAGTCCGAGTTAGCTTACAAGAGATTAAAGAGGGCATAATAACCAAGCTTACAAGAGATTAAAGAGGGCATAATAACGCTAAAACGGAACAGGGCTGAAGGTATAGATGAACTTCCATCAGAATTGCTACAAGCAGATCCGGAATTAGCCGTTGAACCTCACATCACGAAAGCCTGGGAGGAAGAAAGACTACCGAAATCCTGGAAAAGGGCCTGATTGTGAAACTTCCCAAAAAAGGAGACCTAAAAAGCTGTAATAATTGGAGAGGTATAACACTGCTGAACATCATATACAAAGTTTTCGCAACCATACTGAATCGGAGAATACAGCCTAAAATAGAACAAAATAGAAGGGACGAACAGGCAGGATTTCGTCCAGAAAGGAGTTGTACAGATCATACCAACACACTACGGCTGATCATAGAACAATCTGTAGAATGGCGCTCTCCGCTATATCTCTTGTTCATCGATTTCAAGAAGGCTTTCGACACGGTTTAACGCATTGCGATATGGAATACATTAAGAAGAAAAAGAATTCCCGAAAAATTAATAAGACTAATAGAAGCTTTGTATGAAGATGCAGAATTAGCAGTTCTCCACTGCGGACAAATAAGCGACACATTCACCACAAATTCTGGAGTAAGGCAAGGATGTCCAGTCTCACCACTTCTATTCACGCTTGTAATAGATGAGATAATGAAAGAAACGGGTTCTTCCGGAAGAGGTATAAGGTGGGATCTCTCAAGGACACTTGAGGACCTTGACTATGCGGATGATATATGGATGATATACGGATGATATATGAGGACCTTGACTATGCGGAGGATAAATAACACCAACACAAACACCATAACCATAGAAGGTCAAACAGTCGAATATGTGGAAAGCTTCTCTTACCTAGGTAACATTCTAACAACAAACGGAGGTACAGAAGCAGATGTCAACAACAGACTACGTAAGGCCAGAGCTGCGTTCGGTGAACTAAGTCCAATATGGAAGAATGGCCAAATAACTAGAAAAACAAAGATTAGAATATTCAAAGCATGTGTAATGTCAACACTTACGTATGGCAGTGAAACTTGGATGACGACAAATAAGATCAGTCAAAAACTTCAAGTATTTGCGAACAAATGCTAAAGAAGAATATGCAGAATATTCTGGCCCAACACCATCAGCAATAAGGACTTATAGCAGATAACAGGTGAAGAACCGATAATGCATCAAATTAAGCGCAGAAAATGGAGATGGATAGGGCACACTCTAAGAAAACCATCAAATAATACAACGAGAAAGGCCTTAGAATGGAACCCCCAAGGGAGCAGAAGGCGAGGAAGACCCAACAACACCTGGCGTTGAACTGCGACTTCTGAGATAACAAGATATGGACGAACTTGGGAGGAGGTAAAGATCATTGCGTACAACAGAGAACAATGGAGGAGGCAAGTTGATGCCCTTTGCTCCCACGAGGAGTAACAGGAAAAAAAAAAATATTATAATACGTAAAAGCACGATTAGTGAAGGTACACTTTCGTGGTTTTTCGTGGGCCTTACTTTTTTTCTTCATTCAATCAATCAATGATGTGGGCCTTGGAGATCAAAATAAATTTCGGATGTTAGCTCAGTAAAAGCGGTTAAAGCGTCATGTTAATAAAAGACATTTTTGCTAGTTCGTTTTATTTTTGAGTCAAAGTTTTTTTAAATTATTTTTGTGAGTTCGATTCCCTTTTGAGTCATATTTTTTTTTTATTATTTTTGGATTATCGCAAAAATTAATCAGTAGGATAACATTAAAGTTTTAAAGGTAAATTTAAGTTAAGTTCTTTTCAGATACACG
The DNA here is from genome assembly GCA_963942445.1 of Argyra leucocephala. Lineage (NCBI taxonomy): Eukaryota > Metazoa > Arthropoda > Insecta > Diptera > Dolichopodidae > Argyra > Argyra leucocephala. The sequence goes on from OZ012678.1 coordinate 101,979,687, forward strand.
AAATTTATAGGAATTTATATAATTTAACTAATATTTATCTTAGAGATTAACACATTTTAAAGAAATGTATTCACTAATACAACAAAGAGATCACTGAAACGATGTGATTAATATTATATTATTATGTTTATCGAACCTATATCAAAATTTTATTGTTCAAATTTATTTTACAAATTGTATAATAGTTAATTTACTAAAAATCTCTTAATTTACGACTAAAACTTTTTATAATAAAATAATAAAAAAAAAATATTTTATTTTAAAAACTTGACTTTTCGAAGGGCTACACAGTTTGGGTCTCAAAATGGAGAAAAAAAATTTAGTAGTTCAAGCTTAGTTAAAAAATGCTGTGTGTAATTCTAATATTTCACTTCAGGCAGGAGCAAATAATGTTAGATAAAGTTTTTGTACGAAAAAAGCAAATATATGAACTTGCCATGAATATAAGCTAGGAGCGTAAATTAAAACCATGTGCTGATATTTTCACAGTTATCTGAATTGACTTGACGCTTCTTAGTTTTATTGGTGAATATGAATAGTCATGAGCTGAATCCTCCTTTCAATTCGTACCTACATACTTGAAGTCTTTTGAAGTCCACCAAAAATGCAAAAATTTCTTTTTGTTATATGTAATTGACCTTGCACTTGATAAAAATAATTATGTGATTTTTTTAGTGCAATTGTGCTATCATCAGTATTGTATTTTAAATACTTGATCTTTTTTTGGTCAATAGCTTCGTTTAAAAAATCATTTGCACTTTTTTCATTTTGCATTCCATAAATCATTGTGCTTGTGCATACAACTGAATAGAGCTTGTATTTGATTATATTATGATAACTAGATGAATTTCGAACTTTACAAATTTTTCCAAAATCGCAGGCAGTGCGAAATTAGAAATTATATTTCTTAATTCGTACCAATAATTACAACCATCGTGTAATGATTGCGTGTATCAAGTTCAATGTTCGTCCTATTTTCAAAATTTATCTAAAGTAATGTAGCCAATGAAATATATCGTACAATTACCGAGAATTCAAAATGTTTTCAAATTTAGATCGAATATTTTTTTTTTATTAAATTTTTTTATTTATGTTAACCAGACTACAGTGTTACAAATTACCTGAACTTTACTTTGTAATGTATATTTGAAAGTACTTCGTACGCTATGTTACGTTTAAATTCAAAAGTAACACATCAAAGTTTTTTACCAAATCTCTTAATGAAATCATATCAAGAGTTCATAGAATTTCGGCTAATTTGCTTTTTCCGTAATTACAATCATCACTTGCTTGGAAAACCTTATATCAAGAAGCTGCGATACTAAAGTTTATTTGTGTAGTGTTAGTACGCTTAAATTGAAGGCAAATATTTCTAAAAAAAAAAAAAAAATTTCTTTATTTTATTTTCGAATTTTTAGTGAAAATATTTTTTTAATGAAAAATAATATATTTTTAAAGAACAACACAATATAATCAAATAACACTAAAATTCACTCTTACGCAATTTGGTTATTATTGCTCATACTTCAAATTTGTAATTATATTTTATATTGTTGTAACAATTTTTTAAAATTTTTTTGGAGATTTTTGATTACCTACATTTTTACTAATAAAAAATTACACACTTTATAAAAAGAAACCCTTGTAAAATACAAAAAATATTTGACGTTAAATCGTAGATAAAATCTGAGAAAAAGTCTGAAATGTAAACACTCATCCGAGAGTTCATTTCGTTCATGAACGACTAGGATGAGTGTTTACAATCTCTAAAAAAAATCTAAAAAATATTGATATTGAACATTGAAATTCAGATATTTTTTATTTTTCCATAAACAGTAATAGATGCAAAGAATGAATATCAATATAATGTACATTTAATTTATTTTTCTATATATTTACAACTTCATTTACTTATTTTCTTACTGTTATGATACTAATTTACAGATTACTATATTATTAATAGAAATAGCCATAATACTGTTATGTAAAATTAAATGCAAAATCAACTGCGTTCACTTTCGATTTTAACGAAATCCTCCTAATGATTTGATTCTGTATCCTTCCTTTTATGTAAGACAACAATACAAATACAACATGCAAAATAATAAGCAACGCGTTCACCTTCTATGTACACGAAATCTCCCTTTGCATTGTAAGGAATGAAAATAAAAAAATGTATACATACATAACATATTCTATACTGTCTGCATACTCTTATATGCAAAATAAACACGCGCGTTCACCTTAAATTTGCAAGAAATCTCCCTTATGATTGAAAAAAAAAAACAAAAAATCCAACAACAATTTAACCAGCCATTTCGTTCAAATTTGTTAAGAACGATAGCCTTTTCTTTGAGAATGAAAATATATGAGAAAATGAGAATAATGAGAAGAAATACAAGAAAAAAAAAATTCTTAAAATTTTATTTGCACATACGCTTATACTAATGTTATTTTTTTGTTGCTGTTGAATAAAACAAAAAAAGTAGGCATAGCAAAATATTATTTTATTTGGTGGACAGTACGATTATTATAAATGTTAATTTTTTTTGTAGGTTTCTTAAAAGGAGAATTTAGTAAGTTTTAATTTTATTTTCATTTTACTTTGTTATGTAGGTACAACAGAAATAATTTATTAAAAATAAATTTTGTTGGTTTGTTAAATTCCAAAAATTTTAAGGAGTATTCAAAAACTTTCCCAACAAATTTGTTGAATGGGTTAAAAAATTCTTATTTTGAATATTTTGATATTATTGGTGATAAAAATGAATTGACTATTTTTATAAGCAAAGTCATTTTTGCGACAAATCTATACAGAAAATTTACTGAAAAACTTTATTGGATGACGTAGTTTCTGTTTTTCCGGAGACTGCTAAATTATGTGAGCTGGTTTTAGCATTAATTTTTTCAACATAATCAGTAGAAAGATCATTCTCGACGTTAAAAATAATTAAAACCAACTCTCGCAATACAATGGAGCAGAATAGATTGTCAGAACTGGCAATTTTTTGGATAGAAGAAGAATTTCTAAGTCAGCTTCAGTCAGAAGAAATGAAAGTATTTTAGAAATTTTTGGCCAAAAATCATGATTGAACACTTTTAGACCTTATTTATAAATCAAAAATTTAATAAAATTAAACATTATTATTTAATGTGTGAAAAGTAAGACTAATTTTCTTCCACGGAATTTATTAAGATAATAACTTACCTTAGAGAATATTGAGATAAAAATCTCCGGGAATTACTATTATAATGATATCTTTCACAGAAATTATTAGGGTATTAATCTTCCTGTACACACAAAGAAATGATCAAAGTTGATCTATCTTGAATCAGTCATGATAGACAAATGCAGGGTGTTCTAGCGGGTTTAAGGCCACACACTATAATGGTTGGTTTCCAGCTCAAGCCACATGGTGCCCTTCGAGAATTTCCACCTATACCGACGAAAAAAATTTTTTTTTGCTTTGAACGAGTAACTTAAAATACGAGTCGCCACTGTAACAAATGCAAACCCTCCCTATATGACACATGCATGGATATATACTTAGTGAAAGAAAGAGAAATAATAAAAGAAAGAGATTAATAAAAGAAACCAAATTAAAAACACAAAAAAAAATATAATGATAATGATGATTGAAAATAATTGAAATTGAAATATAATTGAATAATAATTAAAAATTATTGAAATAAAATGATAATGATTTGTATTGCACACATTTTTTTTATATTCTTTTTTTCGTTTTTTTTTTTCTTCTTTACACCATAGAAATGTCAATAAATATAGTGAATTTAAAGAGAGACCAAATTTTAACTTATCAAATATTCATATTCCATTATTAGTACACATATGTAAATTTCACCTTTGTTAAATGCAAAGAATAATATCTATTAACAAGAATAATGTACTCCCAGTTTACGTAAACCTAAGACAATATTTAAGAAATACCAAAACAAACAAAATATTAGTTAAAGGAGGTAAAATTTACATTTACTTATCGTATATCAAATTTATTATGAGAGGGAAAAGGTACAAAACAGAATTTTGTCTTTTGCTTTATACTGTAAAAAACTTTTGCGTTTTGCCATTATTCTTCTTTGGATTTGTTTGCATTCCCATTATTTATATGAGGGCAAGGTGGCAAAAAATGTTTGTTCTAATTTTGTTTGTTCCCTTATACGATGATCAATTCTTGATGTTTTGATGATTAAATTATAATTACATTACAATAATATAAAATATTATTAACATTTTTATCAGTAATAATATGGAGTTATAAACATTATTATTTTTTATTAATTATATTAAATTATTGTAAACCTAAATATTTATTATACTAGTATACGATTATAAAATAATACTGAGGACAACATATATTTACAAATCAACGAATTTAAAGAATATGATAATGCTGTTTTAGATAGGTCTCCTAAAAAAAAATCTTATGCATATTGCATAGTTGATATAATTTAAAAAATAATATTGTTAAATATTTCAACAAAATTTTTGTCGAAAATTTTTTTTGCAAATTAATATAATACATATGCAAACATATAAATATAGTCCAAGGCGAGTTAATTAAGGCAAATATAACAAAAAGCTTATAAAATATAAAATGTACTGCACTAACACGTTGAAGCAATTTTGTGTTTCGGTCTGCTAATTAGTGCTAGTCTTCACAATACACGCTGGGCGGCGCAGTAGGTAGAGCGCCTGCTTTTCAACCGAAAGGTCCCGGGTTCGATTCCCGATGAAGCAAAAAACAAAAATGCTTCATTGGTTTTTCGAGTTGGTCTAGTACCCTTTGTCATTGGGATATAATAAATGACAAAAATTAATTGAGAGTATATATAATCTGGTTACAAATTAAATAAAATAGAGCTATTCTATCTAAGAAGACTTAGTTCCTGACAATAGTAATAGTTTCCCACATTTAGAGTAGATAAGCCAGTAATTTCTTAAAATAAATACTCAAATTATTGTAGATATTGTAGTGTAAAATTGCAGTACCGTACTTAATTAAGCACGAAAAGGTGATTCTACCTAAGTTACTGTCAAGATCATAAAAAAATAAAAAAATTATGTACAGATTTGTGTTTATTATATATATATTATTCTGCATTTATCTGGATGTTTGTAAGTTCGACGGAACGCTCCAACACATATACAAATTGCATATGTATACAAATGCATATATATACAAATTGCTTTGGTGCTTTTTTTTAACCCCTGTCTACCATGCTGAACCTTTGCAGGAAAAATTGATTGCATGAACTATATTTTTTTAATTTAATGTTAGTCTTCTTCGTAAATAATAATTAAAAATAAAAAATAATAATAATAATATAAATAAAACAAACAATTTTTTTGATTTATAATAATAAGGACTGACAGAAATTTAATCAATAGTTTAATATGGTATAATAACCAAAAGGCAAACAGCATTTAACACAAAAAAAAACATAATTCACTCAAAGGTTATTATTATTACTTAAAATTATACACAATAATATACATGTGCATCAGCATATTTGTATTGTATAATATTATACATTATACTACTTTATTGCTTTTACCTTTTATTTTTCTCATTATTGTGTGCGTAACTCACTTCACTCAAAAAAAAATTGTTTTTGTTTTTTTTTTTTTTTTATTATTTGCTGTATCTGTATTCTGTATGTTCTGCATGCTCCATTCCAAAAATATTATTTTATTTTCAGTGTTAAGCATTCACTGTTCACTTCACTGTTCAAGTTCACTGTTCAATCAATAGAACTTGATAGAAGTAGAGTAGGATAATTAACTCTACTTCTACGTCGGATAATAAAAAATTTTTGTTTTTTTTAAATTGAAAATTATTGATGAAAACGTTTTTGTATTTTTTGTAAATTTTACCAATTTAGATACAAAATTTTGAATATTTTTTTAAAAATAACACAATACCATAATAACAGTTTATTCATATAGCAAAATAAGATCCCTATACAGTATACAAAAGACAAAATTTATATGAAAATAAGATCCCATTTTTAAATTTGCTCTCCCAGAGGCCACAATAACGCTAATACGGTATAATTTATACTAAATGGAACCCAACTAAAGAATTATAACTAAATGGAAGTGAGTACGAGTATACCATACAAAAATACAAACATTTTATACAAATTTGTTGGTATGGTACTTCTTTTTCTGTTATATAAAAAAAAAAAATTAGTGTTAGGCCAATATAGTTTTTTTAAATAGAAAATTAGTAAAATCTTTGTGTATGAATAAAATAAAAGGAATCAAAATCAATCTTAATAAAAATAACAATGTTTTTTCAATTTAAACTTTCTTTTACTTCATTACCGTATTCTATTATTGCACAGAAAAGTATTGTTGTTAAATTATTTGAAAAAAAACAATAATTATTCATGTTTCTGAAATATTGAAAATGTAGCAGTAGTTAGTAATATATGAATATATGAAATTTTCAAAAAGTACTAACACTAGCAATCAAAATAATTTCCATTAAAAAGAGAGAAAATATATTGAACGAATATATTCATTTATTAATAATATACATGTGTATCAGCATATTTGAATTGTATAATATTATACCAAAGAATATCCATAATAAGAAGGTTCACTGGAAGTCAAGATATTTTTACAAACACATTTACAAAAAAAAACCATTAGTTAAAGAAGCAAAGAACTATTGTAAATATTTCCTTATGTAAGAAGTTGTGAGAAAGAAAGAGTGCGATATAAACCATTTAAAAAACCACTTCATTTTTGCAATGTAATTTTAAATAGCCCTCGGAAGATTTTTGTTTATTTATTTAGCCCACTAGAGATTTTTCATGTGTACAGTCGTCTGAAATTTTGTGTACGATTTTTTTTAAAAATAAACGTATTAAATTTATAAGGGTATGAGAATAAATAAATTTTGAATGATTGATTTTTTACAGATCCCTATATAAAATAATATTCGTTTCTAAAACATATGTTATTTCTTCAATATCATATTATTTTATTTTATTGGCTTATAAGGGAAGTACATTTTTTATCATTCATGTATTTTCAATATACACAGTTTTTCAGGTATTGAAATAGGTAGTTAAAAAGAATATCAAGCGGTTTGTTTTTTATGAATAATCCGATGCCGATTTTTAGTTTCTGAAAAATTAAATTGTGGATTTTAGTCATCAATGAACTAATAATACATATTATATTATAAGTAATATAATGCATTTTAGGTACCTGTTAATTTTATAAATAGGTAACAAAGTTGAATATTAATAATATGAACATTTCAAATTTGAATAAATAATATTTTTTATTGATATGCATTTTTGAGAAAAAATTAGTATATAAGAAAGTACTTAGAAAAAAAAAATGCAGATTATATATGAAAATTAAGCAGTGTATGTTATATTTAAAAATAAATCAACTCTAACGCTTAAAAAAAGTTTTTATAAGAACTATTCTATATACAATTTTTTGAAAACGTTTTGAAAATGAGAAACCATCATCGCGTTAAGTGTTTGGTGTGCGGTGCTGAAACAAATTTTAATTTGGAATTAAACTAACTAACTAAAAATAAAGACAATATTTTTTTCATACAAAAAAATTGTTGGTTCATTTTTTTCCACTTTGTATTTTGAATTTTTATCTCTCTCTCACAAATTAAATTCTTATGACTATCTATTTCTTACAATATTGGAAATCGACTGGAAAAATGGTGACCAACACATTGACAAATTATAAAATTTTATTTCAGTGAACTTTCTTATTATGGATATTCTTTGATTATACTACTTATACCTGCTAATACCTTTTATTTTTGTCATTATTGTGTGCGTAACTCACTTCACTCAAAAAAAATTATTTTTGTTTTTTTTTTGTTTTTTTTTTTATTATTTGCTGTATCTGTATTCTGTATGTTCTATATGCTCCATTCCAAAAATATTATTTTCTTTTCAGTGTTAAGCGTTCACTGTTCACTTCACTGTTCAGGTTCACTGTTCAATCAATAGAACTTGATAGAAGTAGAGTAGGATAATTAACTCTACTTCTACGTCGGATAATAAAACATTGTTTTTTTTAAATTGAAAATTATTGATGAAAATGTTTTTGTATTTTTTGTAAATTTTACCAATTTAGATACAAAATTTTGAATATTTTTTTAAAAATAACACAATACCATAATAACAGTTTATTCATATAGCAAAATAAGATCCCTATACAGTATACAAAAGACAAAATTTATATGAAAATAAGATCCCATTTTTAAATTTGCTCTCCCAGAGGCCACAATAACGCTAATACGGTATAATTTATTATAAATGGAACCTAACTAACGAATTATAACTAAATGGAATTGAGTACGAGTATACCATGCAAAAATACAAACATTTTATACAAATTTGTTGGTATGGTACTTCTTTTTCTGTTATATAAAAAAAAAATAAGATTAGTGTTAGGCCAATATAAACATAAATAAAAATAAATAAAAAGTGATATAAACATAAGTACTGTAATTTCGGAATAAAGAATCTAATGAAAGAAAAAAAGAAACTAGGATTTATTTTGCTTCCGTCATTTATGACGGGTTACAAAGCTAGTCAAAAAATATTTTGTTGTTGGCAGAATTCATTGTAAAAAGAAGAATCTACCTACGTAACTGCCAAAACTCTATAGTGAAATTTCTTAAAACTAAATTTTTTAAGTGTGCGTGTTTACGTATATTTTATAAATTTTTATAAATTTAAGGGTTTTAAAAAATATTTGATGATTATTATTTTAAAAATAAATTATAAAAATATTTTTACTAAATATAATAAAGAAATATGTGGAACATTCACAGTATTTCAATTTGCAAAAACAGCTAAAAAACACAAAAATTAAGGACGCAATGAATTTTTAAGCCCTTTAAAATCTAAAATTTAAAAATTAACTTAAAGAATTTATATTCAAAGTTTCATCCAAATCGGACAAAAAATGTTGATGCCCCATACTTCAGCTTGCTAAAAAAAATGTCTTTAACCTTTATTACTATTCTATTCATTGGTTTCAGATCCTTTCAACATTTCAAATGTTTAATTTTACTGTGCCATTTCACAGAAAAATTCCTTTCTTTTGCTTTTAGAATTTTGGTTTCAAAACATGATATTTTTTATTTTTTATATATGTATGTATGTATCTATTTACGTAAATTAATGTACAATCTATCGAGTAATTTTTTTGTAATCTGAAATTTTTTGTTTTGTTTTAGAAAGGACGAAATTTTAGTACATAAATATGTTGTTTTGTTCAAGTGGCTTTTGAAAGTTTCCAATTATTGTTTTTTTATTAAATAGTAATCAATTTTTTCAATATATGTATACAATTTTTTTATATATTGTGGGTGGGTATATATAATATGTACTTCAGTGTTATTTTTTTCTATTTGAATTAAGCATTTTATTTATATGTATAACAAACCAAATTTAAATAAACGAAAAAAAATTGATTTACATGTTTATTTCAAAAGCAGACCTGTAAATCAAAAACCGGAATTCTAAACTTTATTAATACGCAAACATACCTTAGTATTTGCATGTAGTAGCTTAACATACATACATTCATGTACGTAGGTTTGTTATCATAAATGGTATCGCATAGAAAAATATTCATCTTGAAATCCATCTCTTTTAAATTTAAATATATTAAATATTCTCAATTCTACATTCCAATATGTTTATGAGTATGTGTATGCATAACGTATAAAATATTTTAATTATATTTTTAGATCAGATATCCTGGGCGAGTCAGTTTCTTAAAATATATAACTAAAAAAATAAATAAATAGAAAATGAAAAATAATTTTTCAAAATACAAGGAAAAATATATTTTTTTTTTAATTTAAGGCAGCGTTTACACATCAATGTATATTAACAGTATTGACTGATGAGAGAGAATATTGAATAAATACTGATGTGTAAACACATATTGATAACAATGTACATATTTGAAGAAAAAAATAGAAAATATCCTATTTTCTTCAATATATATTGAGAGAGACAAAATTAAACATGGCGAATAATGAAAAACTAAGCAACATTCATATGTAAATTTTTTATTTTTTTTTTTGATTTTACATTTGTTTTATATTCACAGGGTACTTGATTAAAAAATTTTTATTTTTATATTAGTTTTGGTAAATATATACGAAAACGCTGACAAATAGTTTTATTGTTTAAAAACTGATGTGTAAACACAAATGTCTCTCTTTTTAATCTAAAATCGTCAATAAATATTGAAGAATATTGATGTGTAAACGCTGCCTAAGACAAGTCTTAAAATTACAAAGCTTAGCACGTGCTTTTAAGTAATTCTATTATACAAGGGCAATACTGTTTTTATATTTAGATTTTATCTTATTTCATTATATTCACATACAATTTTTCTTTATTTATTATATTCTGGTTATATGTTAATGTTAATAGATATTCTTTGGTAAGAAAAGCATGTTCTGTAGTAAATAAAGAGTATACTTTAAGAGAAGAGGAATTTATATTATATATGTACATAATTTATATTTGGTATTTCATATGAATTATATTATGTAGTATAATAGTAAATTCTGAAGTGGACATAAAATGGAAGAAAGTAAAAAAGAAGCAGTCATATGTTATATTCTTAATTTTCCATTTTTTTTTTTTTTTAAATTTCCATGAAATTTACTTCAATAGTGGAAACTGGAAATTTGTGATCTGTAATTTTAATTTTTTTTTTTAAAATGCATATATATGTAAGTATATGTACTTATTTATATTAAAAAGATATTAATAAAATTTATGGAATATTTCTACAAAATTTTAAAGTAATAAAGTCTCATCCATATGTTAATTTTTATTTACAGTTGTAAAAAAAACCAATTAAAACAAAGAACATGCGTAAAAAGTATTTTCTCTTGTTTTGCTCAAATATTCTATCAACTTTTATTAGAGTTAAGTTTTAGGATGTAGCATATAATAAAAGTGAACCTTATACATTTAAAAAACAAAAAAATAACAATATGGTATGTTGCGAATGTATGTGTATTTTTCAATTATTAATATTACAAATTAGTTAGCAAGAACATATTGTTTAGACAGATGCAAAGAAAATGAGATTTTTTTGACACTCTTGACAATAATTGCACTCTTGACATTTTTCGTGCTTGATTAAGTACGTTACTGCAATTTTATACTACAATATCAAGAATATTTCGAGTATTTATCGCTTATCTACTTATTAAATGTGACCATATTATACTCTCAACTAGTTTTTGTCATTTATTATATCCCAAGGATAAAATCAATAAAGCATTTTTTTGCTTCAACGGAAATCGAATCTGGGACCTTTCGTTTGAAAGGCAGGCGCTCTACCTACTGTGTCACCCAGCGTTTAATTTGTCTTAAAGACTGTCATAAATCGAGTATAAGGAATGGCAGGTGAAATTTTCGATCAAAAACTAGTGTAAATGAAAAACTCACAATACGTCAATATTTAGAATAAAAAAAAGCTATATCTATGTAGTATGTACATACTTATATTATAATAAAAACTATTTTTCTTTAGTTCATATATTCTAATCAGTTCATTCATATTAATGAGTTTTTGATAAATTAACCAATTCATAATTTATTCTCTGTTTTATTTAAATGATCTTTAAATGACATTTTGCGTATTAATTTTTAAATTTAATTTCTATTACTTTTTTAATTTAATTTCTATAGTCTATACCATTGGTATAGTCTATACTATTGTTTCAATAGGTTAATTTGTTTCTTTGCACATTGCAATTCAAGAATTTTCATGTTACGATTGGAAAATATATTACAAATTTATGCAAAAAATGAAATTAAATAGTAAATACTTCAGAACAAATTTAACAGAAAAAAAAAACCTCAACTAATCAGTCTTAGAAAAAATTTTCATTGAAGCTTCTATATTCGTAAAAATAACAAAATTTACCTTTTTCAATTGGTTGTGGTTTTTTCCTATTCTGCTAGTGTTACTTGTAAAGTGTAATATAAAGTATTGCAAGACAAATAAATTTTTTAGTGTATTGTTTTTTTAAGCTCTTTTTATATTCATGTTCTTCATCATTTTGTGCTGTCAGTTTTTGTGATGTGTCAAAGTGATGAACAAATTTTAATAAACCTGTAGTAGAAGCACAATTGGCGTTTGAAACAAGTGGTTTCGCTAATTGTAAAAAAAAAGAAGCACGGCGAGTAGTTTCGTTTTTTTTTATTTTGCTTTTTTTTTAGGTATTTTTGTCAGCATGGAACAGCAGATACGCTTTTTTAGCGTTTAATACGCCTTTAATTTAACGATACACAGTAAAATAGTTATCACTGAAAAGTTTAGAAACGAAATTCATAGAGGAAAAAAGTAAATTAAGTTTATATTAATAATTTTTGTAATATAACTAAATTACAGTAAATTATTATTAGTAGCGTTCCATTATGCTGTGTAAACTAACCATTTTTACACATTTTGGAACACAGCTAACCTACCTCTTGTTAATTGTGTAGGAACAATGGTTAGTTACGATCTATTTTCCGCTAGGTGCTGGTGTTTGTGCTGAATAATTATTTAGTATTTGTGCTGAATAATTATTTAGTGTTATATTTATAATTTGAAGCAGCTTGATTGATATTGGCATTACATATATCAAATAAAAGAAAATTTAAATTGAAATATTTTTCAACAAAAAAATAATTTAAATATGATAAATAACCATTTAATTTTTTTAATTACATATAAAACTAAATTTAATAAATAAAACTAGACAACATCAAAAAAAAAAATAATTTTTTGATAAATAAATTTCCAAAACAAAAATAAACTAACGTAGAATAAGTCAAACTATAATAATTTTAAAAATGTTACACATAAAAGGTTACACATCAGCTTAATGAAACGCTATTATTGATAATAATTTAATTGTTATATGATTTAATTGAATACAATATATCTTTGAAAATTTTATTTAGCGTTCACACTTCAATATATATTGACAGTATTTATTGATGAGAGAGAATATTGACGAAATATTGCTGTGTAAGCACAGATTGACATCAATATAAATTGAAGAAAAAAATAGAATTTTTCCTATTTTCTTCTATATTTTTTGAGAGAGACAAAATTAAATATGGCGAATAATGAAAAACTTAGCAACATTCATATGCTTATTTTTGATTTGACATTTGCTTTATATTCACATCACAGGGTACTTGATTAAAAAAGTTTGTTTATATTAGTTTTGGTGAATATGTGAAATAAGAAAAAACTGACAAATAGTTTGATTGCTAGACGCTGATGTGTAAACACAAATGTCTTCAATCTTAAATCGTCAATAAATATTGAAGAATATTGAAGTGTAAACGCTGCCAGAACTTTGGTTTCGAAACATTATATTTTTATTTCATGTAATTTATTATTTTTTGCCATCACTGGAGTGCAAAAAATATACAGAAAAAAGGAAAGTGAGATGAAAAAAAAAATAATTTTTTTTATATTATCAGTTTTTCGTCATTGTTAATATGGTGCATCTTATTTTTTATGTTTTTGTTGTATGATTATGTTTTATGATCTATGTTTATGACGTACATAAAATGTAAAATAAAAGTTTGCATTTTATTTTTATTCTTACTTACAATAAAACAAGTACAAATTGAAGCATGTGAGATACTGAACAAAACTTAATAATGCAACGAAATAAAAACAGTTAAGCTTATAGAACACCTCATACTAGCAACGTGACCAAACTTTGACATAGAAAATTGTGATAGCGACAAATTACAAAACTTAATTTATTGCTCAAGATTTTCTCATTTGTTTTTGGTGCTGGTTAAGATGTGATTGTGCTATGTGATGTGATTAAGATGTGATAATCCATATTAAATATGCAATATGAACGTCTCACTGATTCTGTCGTTATCAGATCACAGATATATATGGTTTGATATTGGAACATCAGAAAGTGTTGAGATCCGTTGAGACCCTAAAAATACAAGGGGGTATGATTTTTTCAAAAACCTAACATACAACCTTTGAAACGCACAACGCAATATATTCGATATCATGGAATTAGAGAGTGTTCTCCCAGAAACAACTAAGGCAATAATAAATGCTTATATGTAATATGAGTTCACCTCTATTCAAGATCAGAGCTAAAAGACAAGTACCCCTGGTGGAGCCATGATTTAGAAATCAAAAGAGAGAATGTACGCAAACTTTTCAACAGGGCAAGAATAACCACATATTGGTCCTCTTATCAAAGGACTCTTACTGAATATAGCAAAGAAATAAGAAAAAGGAAGCGAGCGAGCGAGCTGGAAAGAGCTATGTGGCTAGGTAGATAAATTGCCTGCAGCATGTGGCTCTGAAAACCTTTATTTTTAGAACACAAGAGTTCACTAGGTTCTGTAAGAAAACCAAAAATCGGGGAAAGAAACTTTGAAGTACTTACTTTATGCACACTTCCCAGAATCTGTCATAATTGACTCGGGTCATGAACATTGCGGGATACAGGATGTTAGGTCTTGTATTATTTGATTCCACCACAACCCTACAAGCAAGGGAATTCACAGACATGACATGAACTCATTTACGCTTCGAAACAAAGAGATGTTGTGTTGTATATTTGTTGATATACAAGATGACAACACCAACTACAGATTAATCAATCAAGCGGCAGAAGCTGAAAATTCATTCATTCCCAACAGGGATTGCATCTCCCCTGTTTCAATTACGTCGACGATTTAGTTTCACTAGTAAGAGGTAAATTCAAATTATTATTGCGGAACGAGTGCAACTTGCTATAAGCATTGTTCATTAACGGTGCAAAAACGTGAGTCTGAGCATTAATCCACACAAATTAAACATCATCGTCTTTTCCAATTGAAGAAATGTAAACTACCAACCTTCTTCAATGAGATTTGCTAATTTATTTTAGTTCAGCTTGAAAGGATGTAACAACCATAAGCTTATATTGCTACTAATAACATATTAATTTTTTTTCAAAAAAATTATAAAAATCTAATTTTTAATGAACGTAACGTTTAGGTAAATTCGCTTCAATTTCCAATGTTCGCATTTTTTACAGGTTCTCTCATAGTTTTTCCCAGAATTTACCTAACCGTACGGTCAAACTATTTTTTTTATACTGGGTTGTTCGAAGCAAACATACATTTTTATGAAGTGGATTTTCATCTTTTAAGAGCTTAGGGGATCGAAATATTTGCTCTTTGTCAAAGTATCCGTTGTTCTATTTTCTTTACCTGTTTAAATTTTTACTTGTTCAAAAAGCTTTAAAGCTGATCCTAACTCATAAGATCATAAAAAAAAAAAAAACTAACCTACCTATTTTAACGCACTATAAAGAACAGTTTTAGGTGTTTTTTATCTACTATAGTCATAGACCTCAAAAAAATGTTTGTTAAATTTTGTAGAATTAAACATTGATTAATAATAATAAATAATAGTGAAAATAGTCGAATATTTTCCTTTTAATTTTACTGATATGCTTATCATACAGATACGCGTATTTCGTCTACTACTTGCAGACTTCTTCAGTGATTTGTAAAATCGTGTTATATATTCTATTCGCACAGGTGATAATTTGATGTTTTTCGCAGTTGGATGATTGTTGTATGATAAGCATATCAGTAAAATTAAAAGGAACGAAAAATTTTACTCCAACGCTAGAAAAAAAGTTTTTATAAAAAATAATAAATAACTTATTAAACTAATTAATTTGTTCAATTTACTTTAATTGTAAATAAAACATTTGATTAATACGACGTGAATGTCAACACTAAAACAAATTTATATGTACTAAATTACGATTTTCAGATTTTAAAATTTCGCTAATGCATAAAATTGTGCCACAATGGTAAATCTTGTTATTATTGTAAGTCAAGTGTATTATTATATTAAATAATTTATTATTATTTTTTTTTAAACTCCAGTGTTAAATTTGAAATTTGCACTCTCTTAGTTGTAAGTTTTAACTTTTGCTTTATATAATAAATATTATATCAATATAAGTACGTATTCATATTGTTTTTTTTTTAATTGTAGTTAGTGATGATTAAAGAAAGTATGTAAAGTTAGTGTTAGTGATGATACGAAAGTAAGGTCCCTTTTATGTATTTCGATCAAAATTAATCGAATCGTTCATCGTTATCGTTAGAGTTATTCGATTGTAAACGTTAGTGTCATTATGTATTTCGTTGAAAATTTGATCGAAAGAGTTTAAAAATGCTACCATTGTAAAATTCAAATCTACGATGAAAATGACATATCTTTGATTCTTTAACTGTCAAATTCAAATTATTATACGAAAAAAAACCAAAATAATAGTGTTATATTTGAAATTTTTAAGTTAAAAATAAGTTAAATAAAATATAATTACAAAATTATAAGTTTTAAATAAAATGATTTTAGCAGAGTTAAATTTTTCTGTTTCCAATAGTGCTGAAAAACGCTATCAAATTGCAGAATTAAAAAACAAGCGTATATTCGGGATTATTCTAATCCACTAGATTTGGAAGATTATACGTATGTTATTTGAACATGAATTTGATGAATCTACATTATTAAAACTATTAAATTAGGGCAAAAATTGAAATAGCCAATAAGTAACACGTCGATTCCAAATATAATTAAATTGGTTAGTGTATTAAGATTCTGTGCGGTTTGTACCAAGCAAATGATTTTCAACGTAGGAAATGATTTTCATGTCGGACTAGCACAGCTAATTTTTTTTTGTTCTTAAAGAAGTTTTATATGTATGTATTTGCAGTTTATAATTATGTTCAAAATGGATCAAATTCCATTACGCACTAGTAGAAAAAAGTCAGGCAAACATTATTTTTATGATTAACTGAAATAATTGGAGCAGTAGATGGAAAGCTTATTCAAATTAAATCACCGAAGCAAAACGTACAACATTTATGTTATAGTAGAAAGGGACTTTTTAGCATTAATGCAATTCTGATAAGTTATACTTTATTGTAATTAGTTTACATTATTATAACAGTTTTTGTTTTTAGATATGAGATCATAATCAGGTAATTGGTTTTGTGAGTGCAAGATATCCTGGTACCTCTTTGGAAAATTTATAATGGTTTCTCATTATTTACACTAACTTTTCATATTTCAGTTTATTTGTAACTGGCTTTTCATTCCTATTGAAATTTATTTCAATCAAACATTATTATGAAGAATAAAGTAAAATACCTACTTTCATTTAAACTTTTAAATTTATTTTTATTTCAAAAAATATCATAAATATAAAACAAAACACCAAGTGTCCAATATAAATAAAATAATATGTCCATTGTCCAATATAAATCAAATATATTTGTATCTATTTTATTTTATCCTTTCAATTCAAAATTGAAATAATTTGTACAAAATCTCTCTTTCGATTTCTCTTTCGTGGTAAAATTTTACATCGATAAACTTTATCGATTTCGTCGACAATTTCTGAACGATATCGAAATACATAATGGCAATTTTACATTTTAAAATTTCGTGCGATCAAATCGTAATCGATATCGAAATACATAATAGGCACCTAACATTCAGTTCTTTTCGTCTGAATTTATTTTTGGTTAAAAAAATAATAAATGTTTTTTTTCGTTTTCTTGGTTTTCCTATTTCTCTCATTTAAATTAACACTAGGAAAATCATAATCTATAGAAAATGAAAAAGTAAAGCAAAAACATGAATAAAATCTTTGTAAACTTTGGAAAAACTTTTAAATAGAGACAAACTTTGTTATTATTTAAACCTGAGAAACTACAGCATGCATATACATGTATATATGATGTGTTTATATAGAGGTTTATCGTATTCGTATTTCGTATATATAAATATGCATGTGTTAGTTAAAAACACAAAGAGAAGAATAGAGAAGCCAACAAGAAACGAAACGAAGGGATAAAAAATACAATTGGAAAATATATTTTTTTGTTTTTTTTCGATTTTGAATTTGATTCGGTAAAAATATTTTTTGATGGAAAAATGTTTTCTAGTCAACGAACAAATCTCGTGTGGTTTAAATACCAAAAAAAATTTAATAATAAAAATATTGTTTTTCCGTCGTGTATCTCGAAATTTTTTTTCTCCCTCTTCTATTTATATATTATGTATACATAAAAATTATTTATTTAAATATATAACACACTTTTCATTATTAAAAGTGCTAAAATAATTATTTAAGAAAAAAAAAATTGATTTGTATTTTTACTTGTTTTTTTTAAATAATATATTCTCTATTTTAATAATATCTTATATAATAAAAATGTATATTTATAATAATTTCTGTCATAATTAAATTTTTTAACAAAACATTCGAATAGAAAAAGCGAGATTTTTTAAAATAAAACGAAAATAGAAATTAATATTTAATAAAATAAAAATAAATTTAATAAAATAAATTAATATAATTATGAATAAAAATTAAATAGTTGTTATATTAAATAAATAAAATATTGAAAGTAATTGTGAATATTTTTTTTAAACCAAATTTTTGGTAGTTTTTTTTAAAGTGTAATCGCGATCTATATCTATAATTGACTGAATTTTCTCTGAACATCCTTTTTTAACTATATGATATATTTTAACGTCCTTAAATTCTTATTCCTTACTGATATAAGAATGAAATATTTTTTCATGTTGCTTATTTTGATTTGCATTTGATACAGATAATAAAATAAAATACTTAATAAAATTCCGTTTTTCCATATTTGTGTTCGTATTTGTATTGTACTCTATTTTCTCTCATTTGAAAGAACTTTAAGAAATAAGAATAAAAAAGCTGTTAGATATTTTACATACAATAGTAATACACACATAAGTAAATACATATATAAAAATGTTGTTGAAATAAACATATTGTATCCATACATAAATACAATATTTATTTTACAAATGAAAAAAAAAATGTTAAAATATACCTTCAAAAAATGAAAATTAATAGATGAAAAATCAAAAAAAAAAAACAAAATGAAATTACTTTAATGAAGTGTAGAATAAATTTAAGTAATAAGCAACACTCGAGCAGTAATTTTACGAGAATTTACAACACTAAAACAATATTAATATTAGTTATGTTAAATTATATGTTCACAAATATATAAAATTTGTATTTACAATAAAAATAGATACATTTTTGTCTTATATTCAAATACATAAATGGAGAGAATTAAAATTAAAATTGTACACAATTAAATGTCTATACAAATGCTCTTATAATGCAAAAACTTAAAATTATTTAAATATAGCTATACATACATATATTATATTTTTATTATTTTATTGATTTTATATATAAACTGTGTATATTACAAATTCAGGCTCATTTTAAATAATAAATTTTTGTTCGAAAATATTAAAATATACCTATCCAAAAATATATAAGAATTATAACGATTGATTTCGGCAATCATAAATAACAACAAAAACGGATATAAAATTTAAAAAAAGGATAAAAAATTTAAATAAACTTCGTGTTATCATTAAATCTTGTTTCATTTTATAATAGTGAACAATTAAAATAAATATTGCTTTTTGTAATTTTAAAGTTTTTAATACATGTGTATATATAATATAAATATCATTTATACAATTAAATAATCAAAAATTAATGTTTTTACTTTATATACTAAAATTAGTTAAATAATTTGAGTATAAATATAATTGCAACAAGTGTCAATTCATTAATAATAAATACGTATTATGCATTTATTCTTAATTAAATTTATAATCTCTAAAATTTCTGAAAACAAAATATCAAAAATAAGTGAATTCATGAGTTTAAAGCTAATTTGTCTGTTTTATTTTAAAAATATTAACAATAATAAAAACAAATTTTCTAATTAAATATACAAAAAAAAGTTTTCGAAAATTTTATCTGTTTAAAAATAGGTATATAATAATTAAGGAACTGCCAAATTTATATGTAATAATATGGGATCAGATTTAAAAAATAAAATAAATAAAATACAACCACCAAGAAACTTAAAAATTATGATTTAAATTTAATGGTAATTTTTGTTTATATATTTATACTAATTGTTAACTGATAATTGGAGAAAAAAAATTTTCGCGCCAAAAATCTATACAAAAAACCTTTAAAAAAATTATTTTGTAACAAAAATAACCTAATAAAATAACCTGTTGAATATATTTTTTTAGTAGGTACTTGGTATTTTTAATATTTTTAATTTTAAATTACATAAGTAAGTGGAAAATTTCGGTAAATTACATTTTAATTATATTGAAAGCAATTATTTTTTTTTTCTTTATTAAATTCATATTCATATTAATTTACCTTATTTAACAATGTTACCTTATTTACAATGTAAACATATACATACATATAATAAAATATCAAGTATATAGGACCTTAGCCTGTGTGGTGTTATCAGTTAAATTTCACTAAGTCGATAAAAAAAAGGTTGTTTTCTATGAGGACATAGTAATAAATATAATAAAAAATTAGTTATTTAAAACAAACAAATATTTTCTGTAACTTTAATATCATTCGGTAATTCATTCAAAAATTTTAAATAGTTTAAACACAACTATTCTTTTGATTTTTTGTTCTGAATAACTGCAAATAAAAATTAGCTTTATTACGAGTATTATGACTATGAATATCCATGTTTCTATTTAAAATTAAATTATGTTTAATTTTATTATTAACAATTTTAAAAGCAACTCTCGTTTACATATATATTTTGAATTATTATAAACCAAATGGGTAGGATGGAATATAAATTATGAATAATATTGATAGCTGTTTTTAACATGATTTCAATTCTGATCTTATATTTTTGAGCAGCACCATTCCGAATTGGATTAAAGTAGGTAACTATATAATAAGAGGAGTAAATACTGAAAAGCTTTTAAGCATTTAGAAACTTCCTTAATCACTTCAATAAGAATATATAAGGAGAAATTGTTTTTATAACCTAATTTATATGCTTTCTATAGCCTAATTTTTGAAGTATTTCAAAACTTATATAGGTATGAGTGAAACAATTGACTTGAAAATTTTTGTTGTTGAACAACAGTAATTTCGTTTTATCAACATTCATAAGTAGTTTATATTCCCTCCCTTTCTAGAAAGTTGTCTAAATTCAGAAAATCCGCTAGTAAGAGCGATTGTAGATTAAGCTTTTAGTAATAAATTTTTATGTTTAAGTTAGTTTTTAAGTTTTAGGTTAAAAAAAAAAAAATTGATCAAAAAGGTTTTGCTTGCCATTTTCCCTCAAAAAAATATATTATAAATAGAATAGTTCATAATTATTGTCATAGGTGTAAATACATTAGTATAAGCTCTTAATAAGGTAATTGAATAATTCAACTGTATAATTTAATTAAGGCATAATAAAGAAATACTAATAATAATAATAAGTAGTTTATTGTGATATAACCATTCACTTACGATCTGAAAAGTATCGAAGTTTTCATCTTTTTTATCATTTGAGTACTTAATGACAGTATCGTCTACATAAGGTTGAATGATGCAATTTAATGGAAGACGTGCTAAGTCATCGATATATAATTTAAATATATATAATTGGTTACTTAACCAATTACTCGTATATGAAGTAACACGTACGTACTGTGTTTCGTCGTATAAGTATGATTTAAAGAAGAATGTATTATTTGCAACACAGTGCAGTTTGAAATTGCAAGCTTTTGTTGTAGTATTGGCAGGTCAATACAATCAAAAGCTTTTCTTAAATCAATAAAAACACAGCCCGTGTTTTCCTTCATCCATGCTTTTAGTGATAGAATTTGATAAAGCAAGACAAGCCGCCGTTCCATTAGAGTAGCGTTCAAATACATGTTGATCCGGATGTAGAATCGGATTAGAGTTGAAAAAACAGATTGCTCTTTTCTTAATAATGGTCAAAAACCTTTCAAAATACTGAGAGCACTGAAATAGGTCTATAATTGGATTGACTTGTTTTATCTGCAGTTTTAAAGATAGGAGTATAGCTTTTATTAAACGACTCGGGAAATTATTTGTCATAAATGATTGATTAATAAATTTAATCATTTTGTCGGTTTTTTCCAGCCTTTTCCGACTCTTGTTAAAGTGAATAATAAAATTGTAACTCAAGAAAGTTGTAAAAATACTAAAATAATTTTAGTTCTAATGTAATAACTTAGAGTAATCGTAATGGGTTCAATAAGTTAGCTTATAAGTCATAATGTGAATCATTTTTTTTTGTTAATTTTTTGTATGTTTGAGATAGAAATAAGTTGGCTATGTTACAAATAAATATATATAAAAAAAAACATGAATTTCATCAGAATAGGACTAATAGGTGAATTCTTTTGTTAAAATTCCGACATATCCTCTTGCAGCAGATGCTTTTAACGTGTTAATCACCACACTCACCTTTGGTATATAAGTTGGGAATAGATTGATGTTTCAATATTTATTTCTATGAAATGCGCTAAGGTAATTAGTATTAATGCCAGTAAAAGGAATAGTGAGACTTTGTGTAACATTAGTAAAGAATTTGTTCATGACATCAGAAATTTCCTGTGGGTCATTGTAGAGCCACCCTGTGACATTAAGAAGGTTGATCAGATCTCCTATTTTGCTTTCCGCGATAAAACCTATATTGCTGGGGAAAGCTTTACCTAATGTCCGGAGTCTGACTCTAGCTAATGCTGGACAGGTGCAAAGGAAGTGTTGAAGAGTTTCTGCCTCATTCTTATCCTTGCAACTGCGACAGTGGGGATTGAAAGGAATACCTAGCTTGACAGCGTGGCTTTCTATTGGCCAATGACCCGTACTGATGGCTACTACTCTTGCTATATCAGTAAGGGACCTGGTTAAGAGTTGTTTGGTTCTACTAATATTATACGCGGGTTATGTTTTCCTCGAGGTCGTGCAGGTATTTAGTCTATGCCACCTTTCATTCGCTCTGGCCCCAAAGTATGAATGGATGCGCTCCTTGACGTCTCTCATTGCACAGTGAATGTCTTCCTCAAAGGGTCTTTTCAAATTGGAACCTTGCCTTGCCAGTTCATCGGCTCTCTCATTTCCATCTATTTTACTGTAACCAGGAACCCATAGTAGAGAAATCGGGAACCGGTTATTTAAGTTTCCAATTTCGTTTCGGCTATGTTCCACCAGCTTTGAACAGATAGTGTCCGCCACCAAAGCTTTGATAGCGGCTTGACTATCCGTCAAAATGGTGACTTTTGTTTTGGTCGTATGAATGTGATTAAGGGTTTTAAGCGCTTCCATAATTGCAAGCAGCTTTGCTTGAAAAACACTAGTGTATTTAGGGAGACCATAAGATTTTGATATTTCTAGATCTTCTGAGAAAATTCCTGCACCTACTCCGCAGTTCATTTTAGACCAATCAGTGAAAATTCCTATATCATTTTCCCTTTTCTTTAAACTACGCTTCCAATCGAGATTCAGGATGACATTTAGAGCGTCAGTAGTGCACGAGCGCAAATCACCTGTGACTCCAATTCCCGCCGCTCTTTGTATTCTCCCAAGTTTGGTAATATTGTGTGTCCTATTTACCGCTGACCACCAGGCTAACGATCCGTTTGTAAGAATAGGTCGTATCACAGTTGTGTACATCCATAGTAAGATCTTCGGTTTGAGCTCCCACCTCTTACCAAAGGTTTTACTGCATGTGTAGAAAGGTTTTACTGCATGTGTATACTCTTTTTCTATGTTTAGTTTCCAGCTAGCTTAGTATCAAGTATGATTCCTAAGTATTTGGAACTATTAGTGAGTGTGAGTGTTTGATCGTTTAGCTTCGGGAGATTAAAGGTTGGTATCTTAGTTTTTGTGGTAAAGAGCATCATCTCCGTTTTGGCGGAATTAACACTTAGACCGCAGCTTGTAGTCAATGTACTAATCCTACCAAGAGCTCGTTCCATGATTTTACTGATCACGGAGAGATAGATCCCCGATACCAGAACAACTACATCATCTGCATACGCAACCACTTTGATCCCGTCTTTTTCAAGGATGCTTGGATGACTCTCGATTCAAGCATGGATACAATCCACTGACTAAAGCATGTTTCCACACCTAAGTCGATCATAGAATTTTTAATGGTCTCAGTTCGAACATTATTGAAAGCTCTTTCAATATCTATGAACGTGGCTAAAGTATATTGTTTGTAGTGAATGGTTATTTCTATCGTACGCCTTACCTCGTGAAGAGCCGTATCAGTTGATCTTCCTTTGAGGTAGGTATTCTGAGATTTGGATAGGCGCGTCATGTTCATTTTCGATCTAATGTGATAATCCAAAATGCGTTCGAGGGTCTTAAGTACAAAGTACGATAGACTGATCGGTCTATACTCCTTGGCAAATTCGTAACCTCTCTTGCCCGTCTTGGGAATAAATACTACACGAACATGTCTCCATGCTTCGGGTACATGATTACGTGCAATACAACTTTTGAAGATTGTCACCAACCATGGGGCTACTTTATCTTGCAACTTTTGGAGCATAATGGGCAGTATGCCGTCAAGGCCAGGTAACTTATACGGAGAGAAACTATTTATGGCCCATTTAGTTTTCTCCTCCGATGACAATTCATTAAAGAATGTGGAACCCAGATCATCAGGAATTGCGGATTCGCTAAATTGGTTTCCGCATCCTGGAAAGTGTGTGTTTAATCAGAGCTCCAGGGATTCGTCGCTAAACTCCGTCCAAGTACCATCCATTCTTTCAATATAAAAGGAATTGGAATGGACCTTGGATAATATTCTTCCCAGTCTTGCAGAGTCTCTGGTACTTTTAATTGATTGACAGTAATCCATCCAAGATAGCATCTTAGCTTTTCTAATGGATTTTTTTATAGAGTTTCAGGAAGTCTTTGTATGGCTGCCAGAATTTGTGTTTGTGGCAGATATTGAAGATTATTCTAGTTATTTTCCTAAGATTAGACAAGTCTTCATTCCACCAAGGAGGGAATGTTTTCTTGCTGTATCTGATTGGACACGAGACTTTGAAAGCAACATTCATTGTTTTATGGAAAGTTTTAACCTTATGATCAATTTCTAAGGTTGACTGTACATGTAAGTCAGGTATTGATTGCGTAGTTTTAATTGGAATACTTGAATAAATTTATCCCAGTCAATTCTTTTAGGATTTCTGAATGATTTTTGGGTTTCGGGTTCAAAGTGTATATTATAGGTTTATATCTATGATCAGAAAAAGAGTTCAGATCGGACACAAACCAGTTATCTATCCTGAGGGTGTTATTATTTGTTACCAAGGTAATGTCGAGAACTTCTTCCCATCCATTAAAGTTTTCTAAGCTTGGAAAAATAAAGGTTCGTTTGTTACCGACATTACCTACATAAAGATTAGTATTTAGAATAAAATCAAAAAGACACTCACCTCGTTCGTTATTTTTCGAACTTCCACAAAGCGCATGTCTTGCATTTGCATCGCAGCCTAACACCAGGCCGGCCTTATTCTTGTTGATCATCGATGTAAGCTGTACCACATCATTGGGTGGTGTAGGTTCATCGTGAGGCATATATGCCGATGACACAAATACCGATTTTCCATTTGTAAGCTCTAACTTGACTACTGTCAAATCGGAGGAGCTGAAGTTAGAACAGATAAAAGCATATATGTTTTTTTTTTAATTAGAATACATGATCTTGGCTTACCACTGTCTTTTTTATAGAAGAGATTATATTGGCTGTCGTTTAGACCCAGCACGGGCGAGTCCTTACTCCAAGGTGCTTGAATCAAGCTGATGTCAATATCTTTCTCACGGAGGAAAATCATCAAATTATCCGAGGCGCACCTAGAGTGCCTCAAGTTAATTTCATTTACCTTTAACATCAGCTTGAATTTGTGCTATTTTTTCTGTGTCGTTATTTGTTGTTGCTGGTTCATTTGGCGAGTCATCATCATTTTCATCGACAACCATATCGTCTGTACGGTTATCTTTGAAAATTTTTACCTTCGCATGCCTCACACCAAACCAAACCTTACAGTCCGCCATTTCTAGTGCTTCAATGCTTTCTTGATTGATGGACACTAGACAGGTCATACTGTTTTTAGCTGGTTCCTCAATTCTTATGACTTACCAGTCATCCATCGGTATCTGAGGGTTTTGAAGTTTTAGGCATTGGAGAAGCTCTCTTCTGCCTATATTCATTGTGGGTAACCATATGCTAGCCCTTGGTCCTCTAGGAATTTCCTTGGCGTTGATTAGCTTGAGCTTCAAGCCGTCAAAAGCATTGCTGATCTTAGCAATGCATTCACCAAAAAAATCCCTGGGGTACTGATTCTCACATTTGATCACCCTACATCCCCTCAGTACCTCAGCCGAGTCGAAATTTAGAGCCTGTTGTCCGCTATTTTTTTTAACATGGCGTAAAACCATCTCGGACAATTTTGTCTCGATGGCTAGCCAGATCGCCGCCACCTGCTTCATTTCGTCAACTAGTGCCATATGCAGATGCTCCTTGGCGACCTCACTAAACGTCCTTTGTGGTTGGTCTGTTGTTAAAATGTGGGGGTGAGTTCCAGAAGCCGCCTTGCTTCTTTTCGGAGTTTGTACGTTCTCTTCGTGAGATCTGTTACGGTTTCCGCATTCGCTCTCCCCTAAGGTTAAGGTCTTTTGGCGGTTATTGTACTCTTCAGTGACTGCCTGGTATCGAATTTTGTCCGATCGGTCACGTTCGGTAGAAGTACCGGCTACCTCATTGTTGGCAATCTTGCCTAAAATGAAGTTGGCCTTGTTGTACCTCTCTTTCCAGACAACGTTTTCCGATTTTCTTTTTCGTTTGGGTTTCCGGTCACTGTGGCTGGAGACCACAGTTTGCTTTCCGTTATTGGTTGTTAGAGGAAGAACAGGTGTACTACTGCTGGTACTCGCTGCTCTTCCTGAAGATGGTTGCGAAAGAACAGGTGTACTATGGCTGGTACTCGTTTTCCTTTCTAAAGATGGTTGTGTAAAAACAGGTGTACTAGGGCTGGTACTCTCTTAACTTCCCACAATAGTCTCCTGACTGGAGAGAAGTAGCTCATCCTCTGACAAGGACAAGCTTGCTAATTTTAAGTTAGTTTTTTTTTCTTCTAAATTCATAATTTAATCCCACGACTTGCGGAGAAAGGAAAAGTAACTGGTAGCAGAGATCAGCAATACTACGGGAAGGCTAGCTTGAAACTGGAGGTTGCCAGGTATCCAGAATTCGCATACTAGAGGTTAATTAACCCACTAACCATCACACTTTGGCGCCTGTTCCACCGTGTAATTTGGAGATTTTCTTTCAAGTTTTACTCCTTTACCTACACTTGCGAAACCACATTGGAAAACCACTGAAAGGCTACCAAGTGATTACTTCTACTTCTCCTGTTGCCTAAAACATGACCAGCACAACAAATGAAGTATCCGTACTGTGAACCACAGTCGCCCGATCACCATTTGTATTTGTATTAAATATAATTTCTTTATATACATTTCATAATTTTTTAGCGTTTCCAGAGGCTTGAGTCAGCGACATCAGCAGAAAAATATTTTGTTTTGTCTTCAAATATCAAAGTTTTGACACATTTTTAACATTTTACTTTTATTTGTCCATAAGTTGTTACACTTTGAAAATATGTATTTTTTTTGTTTAAATTTTTTTTAAAATAGTTTATTATTATTTCTATTTTTATCTCGGTATAAAAAATCCGATATATGTATAAATTTTAGTCCTGATTTTCACATTATAAATTGCATAGATAGATAGAAAGGTGAAAATTATTATTTCAGTGATTTCTAGAAAAACAAATACTAATCACTGAATTGTGCCTTTCTATACTAAGCCTTTAACAAACATAATATTAATAATATTTCATTTATTTAATATGTTTAAAATTAGTATTTTTATAAAAGTTATGAAATTTAATATAATTTAATGAGCAAGTTTTTTCATCTTTAATTTACTAGTACAAATAAATCAATTTATGAGTTAAGTAAAAAATAAGTATTCGTTATTCCATAATCTCTCTTTTTAGAACACCACAAGTTTACGATAAGCAGATGTGAGCTTTATAATTAATGCTTATCCCTTATGCTTACATATTGAAATAGTTAAATAGCGTAATGTTAACCAGTTCTAAAATTTTAAATTTTATCATTTATTATTCTCACCTAATTTTATAAAATCTAATTATTTTAGGAATATTGAAAAAAAAAACTTCTTAAACATCCATCTCTCACTGACAAGGATTCGAATTCGGTACATATAACCAAAGAACATAAAATAATATGAAGTGTTATCTGGATATTTTTAAATTTTTTTGATTTGGGTGCGTACGGACGGGTAAGAAAAGAAACGAAAACAAAAATTGAAGAGCGTAAAAAAGTATAATTTTATAAAAAAAAACAAAAAAAAAGTACAGTAACAAACGATTAACCATCTATGTAGAATGTAGATATATTTCAATATCTTGTCAAAATAAATAAAAAATATAAAAAAAATTTAAACACATACGTAAAGTAGGTATATTTTTGAATTTTCAGCACAGTCTATTTTTTAATTCTGTTGATTTTGTCTGTTCCTATTTATCAATCATGTATAAATAAGTCATCCTTACACAAAGAAATAACAAAATTGGATTATTACCTGTTTTATATCTTCCAAAAAGAAAAATAGCGAAATTGAAATAGAAATATGATTTTCAACCAAAAAAGAAAAAAGAAAACGGTATTCCGTAGACAGTTCACGATTTGTAATGCATAACTAATATATTTTATTCTTTTATAAACGGGAAGTCTGATATGAAAGTTTTTCATACACAACTATATTTGGAGATGATGTAACGCATCAACACAATAAAAAAAAAATAAAAAAATAACGATTTTTTTCGAGATAAATAACGTTTTTGTTACAAAGTTTTCAGTTGTTAAAAGACAAAATTTTAAGCTTGTGCAACTATTATTCAAAAACGGTAGGTCTGATACTTATTATATATATAGACATAATTTTTCTAATCCGATATTCTTTAACCCTCAGTGTAGCCCAGGTTAAATTTAAAGTTAGACCACTCGTCTAGAACAATTTTTTTCCTAAAACACTTCAAAGAATCACCCCTTAAAATATTTTTAATCTAAACGGGACCACCCTGTATATTCTTTGATATAACGTAATCACTATACCATTTGGTTAGCATTTACATATATTATTGTCTGAAAATAAGTTTCTTCTCAAAATATTATTATTATTACACATTATTCATTTCATTTTTATAGATAATTTATAATTTCTGATGAAGGAAATAATTCTTAATAATTTTTATTGTTTTTAAGTTTTCTTCCAAATAAATCAAGATATTTTAGTCTTATGTCTAACTATGTACTGCTACTTTCGCTAAACGAATTATAATATTTTTCAACGCAAAAGTAGCAGAGATTTAATGCTATCATTTGACAACGACGTAAAAGTGTCTATTATGTATTTCGATAGATTTTATTCGAATCGTTCATCTTTATCGGTAAAGTTATTCAATTGTAATTGTTAGTGCCATTATGTATTTCGATGAAAATTTGATCGAAAGTGTTTAAAAATACTGCCATTGTTAAATTCAAATCTACGATGAAAATGACATATATTTGATTCTTTGACTGTCAAATTCAAATTATTATACGAAAAAAAAACCAAATAAAAGTGTTATATTTGAAATTTTTAAGTTAAAAGTGTTTAAATAAAATAGAAATTATAAAATTGTAAGGTTTTATAAATAAAAAGATTTCAGCAGAGTTAAATTTTTCAATTTTTGATAGTGCTGAAAAACGCTATCAAATTGCAGAATAAAAAAACAAGCGAACATTATATTCGAGATTATTCTAATCCACTGAATTTGGAATTGTTTACATTATTAACATTTCCTGTTAAAGAACATTACCTTTATGGATTTATTAAAAAAATTAGGGCAAGAATTGAAATAGCCAATAATACCAAGCCATACACACAAATGCTTGCGTAAGTAATCGTGTACATTCCTAATGCGTGAGCGAAAGAACGTTTGTGTATGAGTAAACATATGGAGAAGATTGCGTGCGCGTATTCTGTACTTAAAACTGTACAGTTTTACTTCCATACACATGCAAGATTAACCGTGCTCAATCACGTAGGTGTGTAGTTTACGTTTTTTGTTTTTACAGTTAATTTTTAAAATTTGTTTTTTTTTATGTATGTCATTTGTGTATTTTGTTTTTGAATGTACGGTTTGACCAAATTTAAAAGAGTGTCCAATATTTCCATCCATTCTCAAATAATTATAAATCTTCTGGATTATTTTGTTTTAACTCCTTAAGTAATTTCACGTCATTATAATTTTTTTTTCAACCACTGTTTTTGCCAAATTTTACGTTTCTTTTTTGAATTTTTAAATTTTATATATTTTAAATAAATTAAAGCAAAAACTACAGGTACTTTAATTGCACTCATGATTAATATAACCAGAAAACTGTTCGATTTGAATTTGGAGTGTTCAAATTTTACCACATGCCACGCGCCACTCCAAAATTGTAATTACAATAACAATTTGTATGCATGAACTTAAAGCTTTAAAACGAACAGTATTCGTGCAGGCAAGAATGTACAGTGTATGGGTAAACAACACGCCACGCAAGATTGTAGGAAAAACTCTCACTTTCGCGTGCAAGTTTGCGCGCGAGTAAGAATTTGTGGGTTATGGCCTGCTATTAAGTAACACTTCGATTCCAAATATAATTAAATTGTCTAGTGTATTAAGATTCTGTTCGGCTTGTACTCAGAAAATGATTTGCAGCGTAGGAAATGATT
Source organism: Argyra leucocephala (assembly GCA_963942445.1). Taxonomy (NCBI): domain Eukaryota; kingdom Metazoa; phylum Arthropoda; class Insecta; order Diptera; family Dolichopodidae; genus Argyra; species Argyra leucocephala. The sequence continues at coordinate 102,010,539 of OZ012678.1, forward strand.
TTCATGCCGGAGTAGCACAGCTAACTTTTTCTGTTGTGCTTATGGAAGTTGTATGTATTTCTTTATTTGCAGTTTATACTCGTCCAAAATGTATCAAATTCCATTACGCATTAGAAGAAAAAAGTCAGACATTCAAGCATCTTGTTTTTTTAATTTATTTTAATTTGAAATGGAAGTAGGTATTTTACTTTATTCTTCATAATTATTTTTTATTGAAATAAATTTTAATAGGAATGAAAGACCAGTTACAAATAAACTGCAATATGCAATTCTACTTTAAGCATAAAAATAATTTTTTATAAAAACTTGTTTTCCAGCGTTAGAGTAAAATTTTGGTATAGCAGTGAAAATAGTCGAATATTTTCTTTTAATTTGACTGATATGCTTATCATACAGATACGCGAATTTCGTGTACTACTTGCAGACTTCTTCAGTGTTTTGTACTCGACTGTATGATTATCATTGTTTTGTACTCGTATTTGTATGATAAGCATATCAGTAAAATTAAAAAGAAAATATTCGACTATTTTCACTGCTATACCAAAATTTTACTCTAACGCTGGAAAACAAGTTTTTATAAAAAATTATTTTTATGCTTAAAGTAGAATTGCATATTGCAGTTTATTTGTAACTGGTCTTTCATTCCTATTAAAATTTATTTCAATAAAAAATAATTATGAAGAATAAAGTAAAATACCTACTTCCATTTCAAATTAAAATAAATTAAAAAAAATTAAAAAAACAAGATGCTTGAATGATTCAGTTATTTTCTCGAAAAACTCAAATTATAAAAAAAAAAATATAATAATGGTAAATATTCTGCAAAAGGGATATTTTCCCCTTTTTGCATCCAAAAGCGGCTACGCATAAGAATAGTTTAGGTAAATATTCTGTAAAAGGTTGTATCCTTTTTTATGTATGCACAGATATTATGCATAAAAATAATTAAGATAACAACTTCTTTTTGGGGATTTTGTGTCTCGAAATTGAGGTTTTTTTTTAAGAATCTGGGGATTTTGATTTTGGAAAGTGACTCCAATTTTAAGACCAGTTCCGTCCTATATTATTGGAATCCAAAATCTCGTTTTTTAAAATCTTGTTTTTTTTAAAATCTTGTTTTTCCTAAAAATCTTACTTTTTTCAAAAAATCTTGTTTTTTTTTTGAATTCTTGCAAAAATTTTAAGAAGTCATATAATGTTGCTTTTTGATTGAAGTGATAAAATTTTGTTGGTTTTCTATTTCGAAATTTGGTGAATTATGATAACTTGTAAAATTGGTAATTCTAATTAACTACTTAATTTTCTTTTAACGAAATTTCTTATAGAGCAATTTGGACACACATAATACAATATTCTGGAGAAATGTAACAAGAAACGAGGACAAAATCAATACCCTATTTTTTTTCCTATACGCCAGTTTTTGTAAAATCAGTCAGATAATCTACATTAATATAGTTAATTGGTTAATTGCTTATTTTTATAAAATATAGTATTAAGAACATAGATGTATATAGTTTGCAAGAACAATAAAGAGTATAAGACAGTTCTATTACGGTTAGTATGGATATTACGAACTTATCAATGTTTTTCTTTCATTTTTGAAGTTTTTAATTCATATTGTAGGTATAACCACACCAAAAACATACATAATATGTATGAAATAGCTAAACGAACTTCTAGATAACAAATTAAAATTAATTATTTATGTACATATATATTGAATTTAAGTGGAAATTATTATTATTATTTTGATTAGTGGTTAGTTAAAATGCTCAACTTTTAAATTTTTTAATACCACTGAAGATAAAGACAGTTAGGTTAGGTTAGGTTAGGGTTCGAATTTCCAAATAATTTTCTTAACTATTAAAGGTTTATTTATTTATTTACAGGTTTAATTCAAGCGAGTTACATGTATTATATTTATGTGAATTCAAACAAATTTTAGAATTAACAATATAAATATGAAAAAATTAAACTAAATTTGTTACCCATAATCATCATTCTATTGATAGGTTCGTTCATTCCATAGTTGGTTCGATAAAACGTGATGATAAATAGGTTAGAAGAGCGGAAGCGATTAGTAGTATTAATCTGGGAAAAGTTTTAAATATAAGAGGAGTTATAATTGTTTCAATAGCGTATGTTAGTATGGGCCGAATACAGCTTTTGTATATTCGTATTTTGTGTTCTATCAGCATGTATTTGTTTCTCCATATAACATCTTGGAGATAACCTGAAATGGCTGCGGCTTTTGCTACTTGGATTCTTGTTTCTGTGTTGCGAGAGCTGGTACGTTATACGAGCATATTTACGACCAGATATTTAAAATTAAGCATTTGTTCGATTATTTGATTGTGAATGGATAATTTACATCTGATGGGATCCTTCGAATGGATCATGGTCATGGATTTGGGTTTTGTTGTAGATACCTCCATGTTGTACAATTTGGCGGTTTTGCTAAATCTGAATAATAATCTTTGCAGATCATCTTCATTCTGTACGAGTAGTAGAGCGTCATCACCGTAACATATGATATTAATGTTTTTATCGCCAATTCGATATTCCCAAGAAGTGTTAACTATGTTTCTGATTATTTTATCCATTATTAAGTTAAACAGAGTTGAACTGAGACCATCACCCTGACTAATACCTGTTGATGTTGCGATATCTTCAGCACGTTATTCGATTCGATTTTTGTTTTGGGCTCTTCTGAGGGAGATCTTGTATCGGCATAGCACCTAATGGATAGCTGGAATTGCTAGCTTTCCAAAAAATGTCTTTAGAGGTGCATCTTATTCTTTAAGGATGAAAATGAGATTTGAATATATCCTTGTTGTTTTGATGTTTTTATATAAAAGCCGTTATATCTTTTGATCTATGAGATATATATATATATATATATTCGGTTATATATATATATATATTCGGTTATATATTCTAGAAAGATAACGGCCTGGAGCATATTTTAGCATTTATTTGATGATGATTGGTGTGGTGCTGCCGTTGTGGAGATATTGTAGTTCAAAGTAAAAAATTTTGAAAAAAAAAAATCTTTATTTTCTTTCTTGAAAAAAAAAAAAATACCTCAAGATTGTACTATAAGACCCCCCTCAATATTTATATACTGTTGAAAGGGTATCTTTTCTATAACTCATACAATTTTATATATTTACGTCGAATAGTTTAGAAGATTTAAGCATTTATTAAAAAAAAAAAATTTTCCATCCTTTTTCTATATAAAACTAGGAGTTTGCCTTTTACGAAATAACAATCTTCCGAAGTAAATGTTACACCAGCGTATCACATTACTTTGTAAAAGGTGCCTAATTATTTTTTTTTTATATAAAAACACTATAAAATAGATAATTTTTTTTAAAATAAAACTTATATATAACCGAATAAAAACAAATTCCTCTAATGAAATATAAATATTAAACGTTTCCTTAGCAAAATTTTGAAATACATCTATGAAAGACTGTTGTTTTTTAAAAAAATTTCAATTTTGAACTACAATATCTGCCCAACGGCAACATCTGTCGTCATCAAATAAACGTTAAAATATTTTTCCGATTGCTACCTTACTTACTAGATAAGAGACCCAACAGATATAATATATCTACTATATATATACTAGAAAAAATTTTTGTAAGTAAGATTCAATGCATTTTTTTATTACATACATATATAAATTTTAATTAATTTATAATTTATAAAAATTAAACATATACATATGCAATATATTAATTATTATTATTATGCATATGCAATATATTAAATATAAAAAATATTATCAAATATTAAAAACGCATTAATGGGAAACTTGTTTCCCACTTGCTGGGATAAATCCTCCATATCAATTTCTATTTTGGATGTGGCAATTCGTAATTGATTGTGCAATTAGTAATTGATCCACGGTATTTGTTTTTAGTAAACGTAATTTTTGGGAAAAAAGATTCGAATAGTACGGTACTACCAAAAAATCTTATGATTTTCATAGCGAATTTTCTTATGATTGGATATTTAGAATTTTGGATAAATTTCATATAAAACTGTACTTTATCATCTGTTTCAAGAAATATGGTTTTTAATTCGGAATGGCATTGGAGATCAATTAATTCCATTTGTAAACCAGATGGTGCTGTGTTAGGTGATAACATTGATGGTAATTGAAATATGTCAAAATGTTTATCATATGAAGCAATTTCATTGACTCTTGAATCGAAAGTTTTTTCCAATTTCTTCAAACAATCAGCATATTTAACAAAATTTTTTTGTACCGATAAACTAATATTATTTATTTCAGAAAAATGGAGATGCATCGCCATTCCTCAATTCATTTTCCTACAAATGTAATTTGAGTATAAAAAATTTAATTTCACCACAACTTTCAGTAACTAGTTTTGGTTCACCCTGAAGTTTTAAATTTAAGTTACTGAGGTGACCAGTCACGTCTACAAGAAAACATAAATCTAGCAACCAATTATCATCTGATCAAACTCTTCAACAGAACTCCATAAAAAGCTTAATTTCTTCTTTCAGATATAAAAATCTTGTTGAACATCTGCCTACGAACAAAATAACGTCTCCGTAGTGTGAATTTATTTCTTCCAAATAACTATGAATAACATTAACAACAGTTTTAACCACGTGATGTATAATGCAATGAAATGTGTAAGTCTGATGTCCAATATATATTCCAGCTTAAATATTTTTAATTTTCTTATTTCACCAGTAATATCTTCAAAACATTATTTCACGATGTATTGATTTTTTAAATTTCAATACATGCTGCAGTTAGCAAAAAACAAATGCTGTTTTTGATTTTGCATTTTTTATGAGGAAACAAAAATGAAAACCTACATGTCACGTTTTATTCATACTAACAATATAATTTTTTTTATGTTTGGAATATGTTATAAATATTTATAAATTATTTTGTGAGCCCCAAATTATCTCCCAAAGAGCCGCAGAACCGTACTAGATCAAAAACCCTAAAACAACAAGCATATTACCAAATGTACTTTTTGTACTTAAAATACTAAATGCAATATTAAGGATACAGTGATTTAGTCACAAGCTTTTGTAACATTTACTTTAGAAGATTGTTATTACGTAAAAGGCGAATTCCTAGTTTTATATAGAAAAAGGGTAAAAAAACACAATTTTTTTTAATGTAAATGCTTATATGTTCTAAACTATTCGACGTAGACATAAAGTATGTATGTACGAGTAATAGAAAAAAAATGATACCTTTCCAACAGTATACAAATATTGAGAAGGTTTTATGGTAAAATCTTGAGATATTCCGTTTTTCAAGAAAGAAAATAAAGATTGTTTTTCTTTCCAATATTTTCTACTTTGAACTACAATATCTCCATAAACGACAGCACCAATCATCATCAAATAAATGTTAAAATATCCTCCAAACCGTTATCTTTCTAGGTTTTCCAGATATATGAATACTGAATATATATATCTAATGGGTTAACAAATATAACGGTTTTATACAAAATCATCAAAACAACAAGTATACTTTCAAATGTCCTTTTCATCCTTAAAAGATAAGATGCGCCACTAAAGATACATATTTTTGGAAAGCTAGCAATTCCAGTTATCCTTCGGATATGGTCATTAGGTCCTACGCCGATACAACATCTCCCTCAGAAGAGCCTCAACTTTTTCTACATATAATGGTGGTTTTTTTTTAGGATGATTTGTTATAATGAGCATTTTAAATAGTACTAAGTGGTGATTTGTTCCTAGATTAGTCGATGTTAGAAATTTTACATCTAATATTTGTTCGGGCTTTATGTTTCTGTTCATTATAACATAATAAATTGTAGATTCGTGGCCTCGTGTTGTTCCATGTGTATTTGTGTTGAATTTTATACGTGTTTTTGCGTTGTGTTGTATTTGTCGAAAAGGTGTTATTTTCATTTCTATTTTGGGCAGAAGTAAATTAAAGCTTCGCCGTTTTCGTTTACATTGCTTCATTGAATCTTTGTTTTATTCCATTAATTATATCATTTCCGATTCCCGCATTCATATCTCCCATTATTTTTACTTTCTCTATTGCAGGTATCTTGTTTATTTCATCTTGTAATTGATTATAGAAATCCATATAGTTTCTTGTGCTGGTTTATGATATCTGGTCTGGCACGTATGTACTTATTACATGAAGTAGAGACGTATCAAGTTTGAAGGACACTTATAATAATTTATCACTAATATAGATTATATTTGTTATGCTTTGCATATATTTTTCATGAATTAGTAGTCTCACTCCTAAATGTGCTCTTTTGTTCTTGTTTCTCTACTGTACGCAAGCATGTAATTTTTTAATTTTAACCTTTCTTTTTCGTTTCAGAAATAGCACATAATTCTATTTTATAATCTTCCATTTCAATTACTAATTTTTGATCTTTTTGGTAGAAGGAAGTAATGTTTTTTTATATTTTCTTTTTGTGTTGACAAATTTCCAAAAGATTTTAGGTTTGATTAAAATATTAGAGGAACTTTATAAATTAATGTTATAACTATGTTCTATGTGCATTTTAAATTGATCAAAGAGCAGTTGAAACGAATTATAATCGTTTGAATTTTTGAATTTTATATACTTGGTCCAGGCTTCATTTTTCTTATTTCTCAAATTTTTAATTTGACGAGTAAACCAAGGACTTGAGTTTCAATGTACTTTTATTTTTGGGACGCTGAATAAGAAGCCATTGAATAGAATTTCGTAAAATCTCATAGTGATTGATTCAATATCAGAATTAATACAAATGCAAGAGAAGTCAGAAAAATAATTTATTTTTAGGAATCAGAAAAATAATTTATTTTTTAAAACTCCCAAACTAAAAAATTACCAAAATTAAATAGAAGGAAAAGTGTCAACGTTAGGAATATTTGAAATTTAAGGAATGTTTATGGGAACGGAAGTTGAAAGAGTGATAGGTTTAGAATATATAACTTCCCCCTCCTTAAGATCGTTGTCCTCCTGGGCAACATATTTTCCTTTTACAGTATTGTCTAATTTTATGCTATCTTTCTTTTTGTACAAAAATATGGCTATTATAAAATAATAGTACTAAAAATATTAGAATAAGTGTTGTATTTAAATAGATTACAATATTTTTTCTATTTTTTTCGTAAGTATTATTTTCTATCTTTTTATTATTTTCGATTTGTTTGACATGAATTGATTCTAAATTTACAGTATAATTTAAATTTTCATATGTTGAATAATTAGGTATTACAATTTTTTGTTTATATTCTACGTGTTTACTTGGAAATTTTGAGTTATTTATTTTAATAGTACAATTATGAAAAAATGCAATGTAATTTTTATTTAATTTAAATTCTATGTTATTACAATCACTAGTTAATTTGATGTTAACTGCGTTTTTTATCAATATTATTCTTGTTTCAATTTCTATTATTTCAAAATTATTTTTGATACTTTTAAAACAATTTTCATAAGAATTTCCGATTAAATTTGATAAACATTTAGTGACTGGTGTTAATTTGTTTATATATATTTTTCCTTGTTGTGATAGTAAGTCTTATTGCGGAAAACTATAACGTCAGTTTGGAATAGGTATTATTTTAAAATGTTTCGCTTTATCTTTGCTAACTTTGGGGATTTGTAAAATGAAAATTAATGTGTTGTTATTGATTGCTAAAGAACTTTTTAGTTCTTGAATTTTGAAGATATCTATTTCATGATCATCGATTTCTTCAGGTGTTAAAAGAGATCTGATTATAGTTTGGTGTTTTGCAAACATTATATTTTCTTGGATTTTTTCAATCTCCTCGTTTAGGAGATTAATATTGGTTAGGGTTTGTAAATAATATAGTTGGTCAACTACATTTCTATGGTCGTTTGAAATATAGTTAGAAATTTTATTTATTTATATTTGATTTTGTTGAATGTTATCTCGTAAAAACTTTATATTTTCTTGAAATATTGAGTCTATTTTTATTTGATTATTAGAATTTGTTATTATGTTATTATTATTTGCATCTATTATTTTTAAGTGATTTTTTAATTCGAGTTTATCTTCTTGATCCATTATTCCAAAAATCCATTTAAGAAAAGAACCTCCGACGTTAATTAAGGCTCTTTTATGTCTTATTGGTATTAATGTTTTAAATGAGTGTTTAATTTTATTTATTTTACTTTCTAAAATATTCTGTAAATTTTTATTAATTTTGATTGGATAAAATGTATTATTTATTTGATTTTCCACGGTTTTTATTAGATTTTCAATTTTGTTTAAATTTATTATGTGAATTATTTTATTATAACTTTCAATTATTTCGGTATTTTCCTGTTGTATTATGGTAAAACCAGCTTCATTATCAATTTTATTTACGTTAATTGTTGCTTTACACGGGTTGTTGTTAGAATTATTATTATTATTGTTAATACCTGTAAAATTAAATTTTCTTTTAATACGAGTAAGATGAATATTTTTATTTTTCGAGTCTATTAATTTATTATTTACTTTATTACATTTAATTATTTTATACCTAGGAAGCTCTTTATATCTAACTATTGCATGATTTTTTATAATAATTCTTTAGAGTCAGGTATTTCAAAACTTTTCCTGTTATTATTTAATTTTGAGAGTATTTTCTCTTTTTGTTGTATCATTCTGGTTTTTATAGGCTTTAAATCGGTAATTTTGCAATTTAAAAAGTCATTAGGTTTAACTCCAGTTGTGGAATGGATTGTATTATTATAATTTTCTACTGATTTCAGAATTTTTGCTTCTGTATTTAGATCGGGTTCTGTGATGCTTAGTATTCTAATGTGTTACAGGATTGTTAAATGAACTCTCTCTATATCGGAGTTTCCGGTATGACTTCGCGGAGATGTGAAGTGAATTTCGATATTTTCTTTAATATTTAAACTATCGAATTCGTTATCAAGAATAAATTTTTGTGGTTTACCAAATAGAGAATTTCGAATTCTTAAGTTTTGTATTATGGTTAAACTATTCCTATCAGATAGTTTAGAAATTGTTAAGTGTTTAGTAAATTTATCTAATGTAGTTAGAAAATTTCTTTTTTTAAATAGAAAACATCAACATGGATAATTTGATTTGGTTCGCTAGGTGTTTCAGTAAGATTATATTTGTGTTGAATTGGGTTTCTATCATATTTAGCTAAGTTACATGTAGAACAATTATTTATATATTTGTAAATTAAATTTTTAAGATTGGAAAGGTAATATAAATCTTTTGCCGTGGGTTTCTTTAATTATTTCTAAAATTTTATCTTCGTTTTCAATGTCTTCGGCTTTTTTTTAGAACATCTTACGAATTTAATTTTTTTATTATTATTGAATAAATCTCTTAATATATTTTGAAAATTTGTATATTCGCTTTCACTTAATTCAAAATAAATTGCGGTAGTTCCGTTTTAAATTAATCTTCTCAACAAACCATATAGATATGTTTTAATCAGAAGATCACTTTTTGAAATATAAATTTGTCTATGTTTTTTAAATTTAATTATAAATTAATTTGTTTTATTTTCAACTAAGTATATTTGAGTTAAATATTTGTTAACTATATTATTTATTACGGGGATGTAATCGTTGGAATTACTGATTTCATTAAGACTTGAAGCTTTTTCAAAAATTTGTCTTTACCTTTCACGTATTCGACATCAAAATAAAACTCATTTAATTTAATCCTCCATCTTTGGAATTTGGAATTTGGTTCTTTTAACGAATGTAACCAAACTAATGGTCATCATTCTTTGAAATGTTGCAGAAGCATTCTTTAGACCGAATGGCATCCTGATATATTCATAATGACCGTTTGGTGTCGAGAAAGCTGTTTTAAAATCCTCAACAATTATTTGATGGAACCCTTTAGCTAAATCCAACGTAGAGAAGTATTGGGCTTTACCAAGTTTATCAAAGAGTGAATCTATGTTGGGTATTGGAAATTTGTCGTCAATTGTAATTTCATTTAATTTACGATAGTCCACTACAATTCTCCATTTAGGTTCTCCGGAATTATCCACTTTTTTGGGTACCACCCAGATAGGTGAATTGTAGGGAGAGTTACTATGTTTAATAATGCCTTGAGCAAGCATATCGGTTATTTGTTTTTCGACTTCTTGTTCATGGACCTTTGGGAATCGGTAGATTTTAGAATAAATTGGGTTCGCGTGGTTAGTGATTATTTGATGTTTAACTTCTCGAACATGAGTTAGGTTATCACCTTCTTTATAAAATAAATCTTTGTTTTTATGTAGAATATTTTTTAAAAGTTTAGATTCTTCATTATTTATATGATCAATATTAATCCGATCAATTATTTCGGTTATATTGAAATTTGTAGGATACAATTGATGGATTTCCGAAAATGGACATGAGTTGACAAACTTGGTAGTTTTTCCCATGATTTCAATTGTATCGGTTTCAAAGTTTAATATAGCCTTTATTGCTTTTAAAATATTTTGACCTATAATTGCGTCAAAATTTCTATTTGCTAAATGTAATAATTTCCATACCATATCAGCTTCATGGTTGAATTCTAAAGGAACTTCGGTTATAATTTCGGAAAAAATTTTTGATTTTCCTGTTAAAGTCAAAATTTGAAGAGGTTTTTTCAAATTAATTCTTTTAATATTAGGGAATAGGTTTTTATGCAAAATTGAAATAGAAGCGCCAGAGTCTATTAGACATTTTATTTTTTTATTATATATGGTAAATTCAAATGTCGGTAAGCTCGTTTTTTGGGTGTTGAGAGAAAATTTTGTTCGTTGTTATCTACTTCCATAGGTTCAACTTTTTGAGAATTGTTATTATTAAACGATCTTTGAATATTATTATAAGATTTATTTTCAAAATTTCTGTGATTATTATTATAATTGTTATTACCGTTAAAATTGTAATTATGATTGTTAGTATTATTATTAAAATTTCCTTGGTTAGAATTAAAATTATTATATTTTGGAAAATTATTATTGTTTCGCGAATTAAAATTAAAATTATTGTTATTTCTATAATTTGAGCTCAAATTGTTATTACTTCTTGAGTTTGGATTAAAGTGGTTGTATCTTGAATTAGAAACAAAATTGTTGTTATTTCTTGAATTGGAAAAAAAATTATTTCGCGGGTTTGAATTAAAATTATTATTGATTTGAGAATGATTATAGGAATTTATTCTTTTTGTCACTTTATTATTTTCATGATTATTAATACCAGTTTGAAGAAGCTCGTAATAATCATCTTTTAAAGTGGTAACATTTTTAATACGCAAGAACATACTATCACTTCTCGGAATTTTGTTTAAGAATTTTTCTAATATTGAATTTTCATTGTTTAATACATTAAATTCTATCGGTTTTAAATCGTCTAATTTATACTTTAAATTTAATTTTTCTAAAACTATAATTAAATCAGAATAATATTGACTTACATTAAAATAGTTTATGGAGTCAGCTTCTTCTTTTAGTTTCAGGTAACTTTGTTGAATTCCAAATGATCTGTTTAGTAACTGTTTTATTTGTGGCCATGTTGCCGATGTCATTCTGCGAATTGCAATTGCTGCTGGTCCTTGTATTTTGCTGAACATTATATTTGTTACATATGTTTTGGCTGCTTCGTCTGGTGCCATGTTTTGAATTGATTCAACTTCACTTATGAAGTTGGACAGTTCGTAAGTGTTGTCTCCTGTGAAAATTGGAACGGATCTTGCTTCATTGATCAATTCCTTTACTGTAATCATATTGCTGTTAATGTCGTTGTTGTTAATGTTGTTGCTTTCGTTATTCATTTTAGTATTAAAAATTTTTTGAACTTCTTTTAAACTTTGTTCGTAATTTTGATTTTTTATTTTATTAATTTTATTTGCACCTTTATTTTGTTTTGAATAGGGGTTCATTGGTTGTTAATGTTTTTTGAAATGAACTTTCCCTTTAATCACATAATATGTTTTTAAAAAAAATTTGTTGATAATATATTTTTATTTAATATGTTTTTTTTTGTTTTATTATTGTTCGAATTGCCCGATTAATCTTTTTAGAAAAAGGGACCAATCACTTGATAACATTTATTAAAATTTTAATATTTAAATATTTTGCAATTGGTTGGGCAATCCTACCGACTTTGTTTTATTTATTTATTTGTTTTATTCAATTTATTATATTATTTAATTGTTATTTATTATTATTTAACCTATTTTACAAAGACACAAAAATAGGAAAACAACACTCTACTTAGAAGTATAAAATCGAACTGCCACGATTAAAAAGTAACATAGCATAATTTGTCACAAGAAAAATAATTATTGTAATATGATCTTTTTCATTTAAAGTTAACTTATTATTTTAATTGTAATATGATAATTTTCATTTAAAAGTAAGTTATGATTTTTAATGAAAATTATGATTATTAATTAAAACGTGTAATTTGGAAAAAAATTGTTTTTGTGTAAAAATTAGTTTATTCATCAAAATATTTTATGAGAAAAATATGAAGGAATGTTATGAAATAAATTTAAGGAATGTTTATGGGAACGGAAGTTGAAAGAGTGATAGGTTTAGAATATATAACTTGTACAAAAAAAAAATAGTAAAAGTAAATAAACAAATATGTTCTGTAGATAGCTATATGAATATTTTTATATGAATAAATTTTAATGTTTGAAAAATGAAAAATTTAAACATAGTTATTAAGTGTGTGATTAATTTTATTGTGATAGATATATTTATTAGTTTAAAATTCAAATATAAACAAAATAAGAAATTAAAAGAAAAAGTAAAAAGATAAATAAAAAAAAAATAAAAAAATATGCGTGTACCTGCCTATATGAATATAAAAAATTAGTGATTTAGGAAAATTTTTTGAATGTGTATTGATTTTGTGATTAAATTTATAGTGATACCTATATTTCTCTAATTTAAAAATAAATAAGTAAATAAAAGGAAATCAAAAGAAAATACTAAAAAATAAATAAAAAATATATTATAGGGAAAAGTTTCCTGGTATCAGATTGATTGCAGGTAAACAGAAAAAACCAAATCAAACGACGCCTTGCCTTTCAACTTTATTAGACATCAATTTTCAGTACGTCTTGCATATGCAATATCAATCAATAAATCCCAAGGTCAAACATTTCGAAGAGTCGGAATTTATCTCCCTGAACCTACCTTCACCAATGGTCAACTCTATACAGCAATGTCGAGAGCAACACAATTCACTTCTCTAAAAATTAAAATTCTAGAAGGCCCAAGACAGGGAAAGACTACTGGCTGGGACACTGTAACTGACTTTCGAGATTTCCACCCTCCCTCCAAAAGTAAAAAAAAAAACAAATTAAATTTTGTAAAAACAGTTTCATTTTAAGTATCTGATACTTTTTTTTTTATTTTATAAAAACTCACTTCAAAATTTTTTTTTTGTGGTTTGGTTGTGGTGGTTCTATATTGTTGTCAGATACTTTCAACAATTAAAAAAAAAAGATTCCAAAGTTACAAAATTCCAAACACTGAAAAAAAATAATTCCAAAAAAAAAAATTCCACACATGTATGAATGATTCTAGAGTTGGATTCAAAATCAAAGCTATACGTCTTTTACAGAATAAGAAAAATCTCTTTTTTTGCCCGGACCGGGTATGTATTCAGGGGTTTCTTCTAGTTATAATATATTATAGTTATAATTATATTTTTCTTTTATATAACAACAAATAGCAAGCTATACGTCTTTTACAGAATAAGAAAAATCTCTTTTTTTGCCCGGACCGGGTATGTATTCAGGGGTTTCTTCTAGTTATAATATATTATAGTTATAATTATATTTTTCTTTTATATAACAACAAATTTTTAGCTATTTTGATATTATTTAAGTGTTTGCTATGTATTATTTTTTGTACATCAGTACATATTGTAAAGTATATTATTTAATAAGAAATTAAACAACCTTATTGTTTATTGTTCTCTTACCACTATTATATTTTATATTTTTAATTTAGTCTAAAATTTACATCTAAATATATATACTAGAAGCCCCTGTTGAGTAATTATACTTCAAGTTGAAGGCAAATTAAAAGAACAGTAATTTACGTACTGACATTGACTTCTCACGATAAATTAGAAACCACTCATGTTTTCATAAAAATTTGCAGGTTAGTAAGTTTTATTTAGGAAACATGAATACTGCTCATATACTGTTTCATTTCGACATTTCCTATAATAAGTGGCATTTAATGGATAAAATTACTAAACAGATAACATTTACATATTTTTATCCAAAACTATATAGTTACTACAAATGACCAAAATTTAGAAAGTATAATTTGAAACAGTTACTGAAAAAACTTAATAGAATAAATTTCTATTAATAATGCCAATAATAAGATGTTGAATGACACAAAATGGATAAATAATAATTTTTAAAAATTTTCCGACTTTATCTCATTTCTCCTTAGTGAACTCTTATATAAAACTGAACTGTATATAAAACAGAAATGCTCATATTAAAAGTTTAAAATTATTTAAAATTGTATTTATTATACCGGGTGGTCCAGAGCATGCGTATCAGCTTTTTAAGAAAGGAAGGAGCCGTTATTTTAAAATTTAAAAAAAAGTTTGTTAACTAAATCGAGGGTGCTCTATCGATTGGTGGTATTTTAAACTTCCGGAAAGGACCGCTAATCGGTTTTTTAAGACCAAAAATCGCCGAAACTGGCCGAAATCGAGATTTTCAAATGGGAAGGGGTACATACTTTTTAATGCAAATTCAGATTCTAAAAAATAAGAAAATTATGTTAAATGATTTTTTGTCGTTTTCTTAGAATAGTATTTTTCTTTAAAATTAATAACAATAAAACAAAAATGCTCAATATTTTCCTTAATTAAGCTAAAATTAATGATAATAATTTTTATAAATAAATTTGTTTTTCCTGTTATCATATTTTTATCTCAGTTTTGGGTTCCTACAAAGTTTAAACATCCGAATTTTCATAAAAAAGTACCCCTTCCCATTTGAAAATCTCGTTTTCGGCCAATTTCGGCGATTTTTGGTCTGAAAAAAACTAATTTCCCTTCCGTCCCGGAATTTGAAAGTATCACCAATCGATAGAGCACCCTTGATTTAGTTAATAAAGTTTTTATTCAATTTTAAAATAACGGCTCCTTTCCCTCTTAAAAACCTGATACGCATGGTCTGGACACCCGGTATATTATAAATTATTTAATTATATCATATTAGATCAACAGATACAACGATTTTTATACAAAAACATCAAAACAACAAGGGTACTTTCAAATGTCCTTTTCGTTCTTAAAGAATGCGCCACTAAAGATAAATATTTAATGAATGCTATTAGGTCCTACGCCGATACATCATCTCTCTCAGAATCCCCAAAATATCAGCAACAACTAACAGAAAACAAACAATTGATAATGAAAATAAAGGCATTTGTTTCTTCTCTCAAACTTTGTGTATTTTCTTTTCGTTTCATTCGTTTTATATGCATTGCACATGAATTTGTGGATTTGTATTATATATGAATAAATTATTATTACTTTTATATATACCTGTACATTATATAAAAATAAAAATAATTTATATGTAATTAAAGGAAATTTAAATTTCTATAAAAACAAGGCTCTCCGTCGAACAGTTTTTTAAAAATCATTTAATAATTAGTACCATCTTCTTTAAATTTTCCAAATAAAAATACTGGAAAAAGTTTTTATTAAAAAATTACAGTACCGTACTTAAATTAAGTACGGAACGGTAATTCTACCTACTTACTGTCAACATTAAAAAAAAGCAAAAGAAAAAATATTATTTATCTAAATGCAACAGTGTTTTCATATAAGTTAATAAAAAAAATCGAAATCACTGATATTTATATAGGCACTAATTTTCTCACCTTTATAATATATAACGAGTTTAATATTTAGGATTTCAACAGCTGCTTTCTTGTTGTTTCCCCCTTTGCTGAAATGGTGGACAAAAAAGTAAGACCTGATTAGTAGAAGTTAGCGGTGGACTTCACTGTTGAAATATAGTTTATAAGAGGACCAAAATATTTTGACTTAATACAGGGAAAAGATAGAAACGGCATGGCAATTAAGCATTCTGGTTTTTCAAGTCATACCAAACCGTAGCTTCTTATTAAAACATGACTGTTTACTGATTGATAGTGGAAATTCTATATCAGTTATTTAAGTCCCTGTTCTATTGAAAACGTTAAATTTGCCTTTAACTTGAACTATACTTAATAAATAGAGGTCCCTAGTATTATTTATAATTTTGTTAATATTTGAATATTAGACATTGAAACAATTTTGTGTCTCGGTCTGTTAATTAGTGTTAGTTTAGTCTGGGTCAAGTCAAGAAAATGTACTCCGAACTGGTATACCAGAAATCTTTATGAGTACATAGTTCTTATTTGAAAATAAATTTTCATTTGACGAGCAACACATTTTAAAATTTATTTTAAATATTAATTTTAAAATTTTATAAAAAAAGTTTCATTCTATCTGATATTTTTTTTTATTTTATAAATAAGAGTTAATTTTATAAAGATTAACTTAAAACTTTGAACAATTCTTATTTTTTTTTGTGGTTTGCTATTAATATTACTATTCTATTATTGTTGTCAGATACTTTCAACATGCTAAATGTTTAATTTTATTAAAAATAATTTTATTGCGCAGTCTCACAGAAAAATTTCTTTCTTTGGCTCGGTCGGGTATCTAGCCGGGGGTTTCTTCTAGTATCAATATGATACGTAAAACTAATCTTTATAGTCAGCATTTTAATCAGATTGTATTAAATTTGTTCAGCTTTCTAAAATGTTAAGTCATATTTTATATAGATTCATGTTATAACATGCTGGATTATTAAACTAATTTGGTAATATTATTTAAATTGTGTAAATGATTAAGTACATAAATTATTAGATAGTAAGATGTCATTAGTGATCGTTTGAAGTCCGAATCAGCAATCTCTATTTAATGTTTATTTATTTTTTAATTATATTTTTTGATAACTATTAAAAAAATTCAAAATTCTTTTTCAAATAAATATTTTCTATAAAAATTTCGTACACTAATATGTACTTTACAAATACATTCCAAAAAATACAAAAATACGTTCTGATTTTACGATTTTCAAACAAAAATGTGTGGCTAAACGTATGACTTTGATGTTAAATTTGACGATTCATATATGAAATATAGCCAAAAAAATTGAATCAAAACAAAATAATAAGAAAAATAGCATAAAAAATATGACGTTTACAAGAATATTTCAACCATGAACCATAGAATATATAATTATGTATATAGAAATATGTGCTCTTATATAAAAAAGGCAAATAAAAAAAGAACAGAAAAAAATGTAGTTTTAATTAAATTTAGGAATTGTAATATCAAGTAAATCGTAATATACCGGGTGTCCCAAAGCATGCGTATCAGTTTTTTAAGAGGAAAATATTAACTAAATCGAGTGTGCTCTATCTTGATGATATTTTCAACTTGCGGGAGACACCGGAAATTGTTTTTTTAACCGGAAATGCTTCGAAATCGAGATTTTCAAATGGGAAATGGTACCTTCCCAAGTAACAATTTCAGCCCTATAAAAGCTCTTCTCTTTCTGCACTAGAGCTAATTTAGAGCTATTAACTCCAACTTTTAGCTCTATATCCGTTCTTAGAGCGTTTATAACAAAAGTGGCGCTTATAGAGGTAATTTAATTTATTATTTTAACTCTATAAAAGTATTTTGCAAAATTAAATATTTTAATTATGTAAAATAAACACATAATATAGGTATGTAAGTAGCTATATTTCATTCTATTCGTAGAATTTGTTTTTGGACTAAGAAAAGGAATCAAATATTTTGTTATCTTTTTTTCTATTTTTTTTTTTTAAATAATGCAGCTATTTAGACAAGAAATAGAGTGAAAATTTAATGTAATTCAGGATTTTACATCAAATTGCATAAAAAAAACTATTATCGTGGAAAGTGAAAATAACGTCTTTTGAAATTCAACTCCTCATTTATAAGTTATCCGTTATTACAATAAATTTATCACATCAAATCACAACAAATCAAAACGAAATTCAAAATTCAACTAAAAAAATTTAGTTGAATTTCAAAATCAAAAAGAATTGAAAAAATTCGCAAGAGTTGTAATACGCGACAGCGACATTTGAAATATTTCAACTTTAGTAGAAAATCAAATCAAAATTGAATGTCGCAACAACACCTTAAGTGTAATGTAATGTAAGGGTAATAAAAAGAAACCATTATAATAAAAAAAGTTATTATAAATTTAAAAACCCAGAAAAAAAAATTGTATTTATTAATTTTGTTTTGTAGTTAATATTTATATAGTTCGGTATATTGATGTTTTAATAGACCTTTAAATTTTGCTGTATGTCATACCTTTATACAAAGCTAGTAAATTATTAAATAAAGTAATGCTAGTACTCATAATTGAATCAATGCCGTCTAGATTATGTGCTGCTGCGAGGCGTATTTGATTTGCAGCTCTAGTGATGTAGCTGTGTAGTTCTTGGTTTGTAGTTAGACGCGTATTTGATTTTATATTATTGTTATAGATATATTTTTTTTATAGATATTGGTATGTGATGATTTTGTGTTGATCAATTAATTTCATGATCAACAATTCGATTTGTTATGAATTCGATTTGTTGAGGTTCTTATCATATCCAAACAAGTTCAAATGGCTTTGTTTTAAAGTATTTGTAGCGAAGTATATTTTCATCAAAGTGTTTCCCCATATACCAATTCCATATGTAATTATACTGTAGAATAGCATGTGAAAAACTGAGATTTTTTTGTCATTTTTTTGGTATTCTGTAACACATTTTCCAAAAAATTCTAGTTGTTCTTCTTAGTTTTTTGATTGATTCAGTTAGTGAGAACTTCAGTTGAGGTTTTCGTCAATAATTATATCTAAATATTTGTACTGATTAATTCTCTCGATTTCAGTTCCATTATATTTAACAGAAATATTTGTGAGTTTAGATTTCAAGACCATGAATTTAGTTTTTTTTAAAGTTTACAGTTAGTTTGCGGTGTCACGTCTAATTGTATATTATCTCCGTGGCTTGGTTTATCATAGTTCCAAAATCTTCTGGACTGTTTTCACTATAAACTATGGCTATAACATCGTCATATAAAAATGGTTTACCATGTAAGTTAAGTGTTCCAAAACTATTCATATCACAAGAAAATAACACTGGCCCAATGGAACTTTCTTGGATTACACCAAAATCAATACTTTCTACAGTACTTTTAATATCAATAAAAAAGCTTTATATCAATAAAAAAATATTGTTTCAGTTCTAAAAGAGCATAACAAATTAATTAATAGAGCAGTGAATTGTAACTGCTCTATTTCAGAGTACTATGATGACGCTGTTAGCTTTTAAACAGCATAGTGATTTCGCTCTTAAGGAGCAAAAAGCTTTATAAAAGAATATAATTATTTAAACAGCTTAAAAGCAACATAATATTATACATTACTAAAGTAAAATATTCTATATAAGAAAGAAGTTATTATTTTAGCGCTAAAGTAGAATAAATTTAGTCTACGTACCTATAGAGCTAATTATTCTATTGTAAAGCTTACAGCGTATTTTTATACCGCTTTAGAAGTCATAGCAAATTATGTTGAAAGCTTTAAAAATTGTTACTTGAATGCAAATTTGGATTCTAAGACAAAAAATTAAAAACTTTTGTATTAACATTTTTTTTTTGTTTTTTCAGTATTTTTAAAAATAATAAAAATAAAACAAAAATCATCCATATTTTTCCTTTGGTAAGCTAAAATTAATAACTAATCATTATTATTTAAATTAATACTAATTATAAACAACTAAATTTGTTTTTCATTTTATAATTATTTTGTTATCTCATCTGTCGCAAAAGTCTATTATTTTGTGGCGTAGAATCCGAATTTACATAAAAAAGTATCTCTTCTCATTTAAAAATCTCGATTTCGGCGAATTTCCGGCTTAAAAACCTGTTTCCGATACTTTGTGGAAGTTGAAAATATCGTTAATCGATAGAACACTTTTGATTAATTTTTTTTATTTGAATCTTAATTTTAAAACAACGAAGGAGTCTCCTATGAAAATGATGGTGATGGTCTGGACTCCCCGGTATATAAAATATTAATTATAATATATTAAATAATTAATAATTATGTATTTATATACACCGTAATAATATCTATATATAAATGTAAAAATTTTATAAAATTTTTTTATTTTTTTCGTTTCTTTAAAGTTTTTCATGACCAAGTACAAAAATTGATGATGGATGAACTCCATGTGTTCCATTGAAGTCTTTTTTTCTTTGTTTAAAATTAAAAATAAAATTAAATTTTTGTGATCTGATAATTTAGTGTATGTAGTTGAATTATTTCAAATTAATTTATTTTTCCTTTCTATAATCGCAGTCATAATCAATAATATTATTATTAGGGATGTCGAAGAGAAATAAAATTGTTTTTTGGAAAGGAAACAAACTATTAATTTTTTGAAAATTTTAAAATAATTTTTTTTTTTGGAATTCAATTGTAGGTACCGGATTTATTTTGATATTAATTGGAAATGGAAATGTTACTTAAAATTGGGATGTATAAGAAGATTCTTAATATTTAATTTAATTTATGTTTTTATCTATAGGCTATACATGTTTGTTTATTTAGGCTATAAATGTTTGTTTAAATGAAAATGTAAATTTGGGTTTATGAATGAATAAAATATTAATATTTTTTTTAATAATTGACAGTAGAATTTTCTTACTTAATTTTTTATTATAGATTTTTTTGCAATTTTTGGTTGAAAAATAATGATAAGACCACATTGGGAGTGTTTTTATTGTGAAAGATTTGATTTTATCATTATATATTTAAATCACTTAATAGATACTTCTTTTCTTAATTCTTTTTATGATTTTAGAATTTTTGTATTGATTCTAATTATTGGGGCAGTGAATTCTGATTATGTTACTGTATTTATTTACCTAATACAAAATTGAAAATTGTTAGATAATTACCAATAGTAAAACTGTAAAAGAATGATTTACCAATAAGTAAAAGACTTCTTTTACTTATTGGTATAAAATTTCCTAACATGTTGTAACATAATGTCAATCAATTGGTTCTGTTTTTAAGTTGTCATTCAGATTTTAAATATTTAGTTATTTTAATACTTGTCAGTATTTTTCAATTATTGTTGGTTTTTAGTATTCTCTCGTCTGCTTATGCATGTTATTTTGCTACAGAAAGAATTATTAGTGAAGTAGTTATTCAAAGTTAATCAATGAAGACTTTATTTCGATAATTTTTCTGAATTATTTTCATTCATTTTGATAAGTTAAATAAATTAATGAGTGAACGAATTAAATAAATTAAATTTTATAAAGGGCTGATTTTTTTTGGTTTTCGGGTCATTAAATTACGGAAAAGAAATTCAAACTTAAATCGATTCAATAAATATGTATATATTAAAAAAATGAAAATTCAATTATTTCTAAAATACAGCTTCGTTATATTATTTCATATTACAATATTTTTAATAATCTTCTTTTCTTAAGATCTCACTGACTTTTCATTATTTTCATTAATTGAATTAAATTGAATAAAGTTTATTTCAGGCCGCTGAATCTTATACTTTGAAAAATATATATTGATTAACAAAAAAAGCAATAACTTGTTAAAATGTAATATAATCCTAAATTTAAAAATAAATTAATAACTACATTATATATAAATATTTTTTTTTCTATAATTAGAGTGAGTTACATTAATATATTTTATTCGTATATATATAATTAAATTACTAATTAGTAAAATATTAGAAAAAATTAAAAAAACATTGTTCGTCTATACTAAATTTAATCAAAATAAATAATTGTGACTAAAAATGAAGATTATGAGTGGTTTTGTTATTGTATTTATGTCAATTTATTTTATTTTAAGTTAATTAATTTCGTTAATTTACAAAAATTAATGTCTTAATTTTATATAAAAAAAACTGTAAATATTTGTTTTTCTTTTATATTTTACACGTTGGTTCTTAAGAAATAATTTAAATTTATTTTGAAAATTTCTTAGAATTATAAAATGACTTAAAAACAGAAACTTATTTCTTTCTTTTAATATAATTATTAAATTAATTTCATTTTTGAATAAAAGCCAAAAATAAAGTGTTTCATTAATATTTTTCAATGTCAAGTTTATAGTAGTACGTTGTTTTACAGTACTATTCATTAGCACCATTATATAATTATAAATATAGTTTAATTAAAATTTAATGGATTTTATTTTTGTTATTCGCAAAAATTTTGTATAATTATGATAGGGTATTAAAAAACGACACAAATTTTTTTTATAATTTTGAACTTGAAATATTTAACAATTAATTTTATTATATATGTTTTTTTATTCTTTATTTTTATTTATAATAATAACAATAAAAAATAGTTTTTTAATAAAATCCGTAAAGTTAAGAGATAAAAGAAAGAAATTTTTGTTTTTTGCGTTTTTTGTTATTGAATATTAAGGAAGGAAGAATTAAAGGATGAAAATTTATAATATTCAAATAAAAATTTTGTTTTGTATTAATATTAATTTTTGTTACCAGAATCATAATTTTTTTCTTATTCTTTTTAGAATTTGGTTTTTCTTTCTTTTATCATGTCTTTATTAAAGTTTTTATTTGTTTGTTTAAGTGGAGTTAATTTTTATCTCCCAATACTTTTATGAAGATACTTATTATACTGACAAAAGCTAAATCAAATTCAAATTAGTAGTATATATTATATACTTTTATATTAACTTACCACTGTCTCTTTATAGGTTTACTTATTTATTTTCTTATTTGGTTGGTAGATAAAAGTTTATGGGATGAACACCCTAACTGCTTTTAAACAGAAATTTGGAATACACAATCAAATACAATAACTTTTTCTGTAGAATTTTTGTGGTATAGACTAATTTAAATGTGGAAAACTATATCTATTGTAGAGTACATCGCCTTCATAATAGCATAATTACATTTTATTTTTAGTGATAACCAAAACTCTCAACTATTTATCATTTATTTTATCCCAATGATAAAAGGCAGTGGACCAGGTCGAAAAATCCAGAAATTATTTTTTGCCTCCGTCGGGAATCGAACCTGGGACCTTTCGGTTAACAGGCAGACGTTCTACCTACTGCGCCACCCAGCGTGTTTCTATATTAAAACCAAACGCAAAAAGAAAAAAAAAATTTTGCCATACAGCTCTTAGTACCTATCAGGAATATTTCAAAAAGCAATTGTGTTACAGATTTGAAAATTTACACTGGGGTACTCTTTCAAAAATAAAGAAATACGATTGTTGCTAATTTTGAAAGTTTGGACTGGTTCGGGTTGGTGCCATACAACTTCTAGCATTTATCAGAAATATTTCAAAAACCAATTGTGTTACAGAAGTGAAAATTTACACTTATCCCATATGTACTCTTTCACAAATAAGGAGATTCTACTGTTACTGATTTCAAAAATTTGGACTGGTTTGGGTCGGTGCCATACAATAATATTAAAAAGACAAAAAAAAAATTGTTCATTGTTCAAAAATCAAAAATCGTGCATTAAGATTAAATATTTAGTAATTGAAATTATAGTACCTAACTATAGGTTTCATTTAAAACTGAAAAACATAAAATAAAATAGTAATGTAAAAATAAAAACTTTTAAAATATATTTTTATCGAAACAAAACTACCCCCTCAAAATTATTAAATAAAACTAGTGATGGATGTTGAGCATCTAGAACTATTATAAGATAAAATGCAAAAGTATATAATGAATCTTGCTGGAATATTGCTTATTTATCGAAAGTTAAATAATAGTGAAAGAGGAACATTTTATAATTTAATTAAGTAAATTTTGTGAGTTTTATATTCGATATACCAGTAATCTGTTTTCCTACCACTTTGTGGTTTATTTTTGTTTTGTTTGAAGGGTTTGACGTCTGACGCGTGTGCTTATCAGGTTAAAGTATTGGGTACCAAAACAAAAAAAAATAAATATAATCACACGCTGGGTGGCGCAGTAGGTAGAGCGCTTGCCTTTCAACCGAAAGGTCCCAGGTTCGATTCCCGATGAAGTAAAAAAAAATGCCTTATGGGTTTTTCGACCTGGTCCAGTACCCTTTGTCATTGGGATAAAATAAATGACAGTATAAAAATAATTGAGAGTATAATATGGTAACAAGTTAAATAAAATAAGGCTATTCTATTTAAGAAGGCTTAGTTCCTGACAATAGTAGTAGTTTTCCACATTTAATGAGTTGATAAGCCAGTAATTTGTTAAATAAATACTCGAAATATTTGTAGATATTGTAGTGTAAACTTGCAGTACCGTACTTAATTAAGCACGAAAAGGTGATTCTACCTAAGTTACTGTCAAGAAGATAAAAAAAAAAAAATAATGAATATGTAAAAATTTAATCCAAAAATAAATATATTAATAAAAAAAAGATAGAATGATGATAATTCAGTGATTAAAAATGATAAAAAAAATTATGATTAGTTTTTGTTTAAATGTTTCGAATTAACAGTTTTTGAACTTATAAAACAATAAATTTGTGTAAAAAATAATTACTTATACGAGTGAAAGGGAGAAAGGTACAGCGATAAATTTGATGTGAATTAAATGTGCTACATTTTATGAAATGTACTCTATCTTGAATAGTGTTATATTTTCGAAAATATTTTGTTAATCTTTTTCTTTTTACTTCCTACAAAATGTGTACAAAACGGTGGATAAAATAATTTTGATACAATGTACATAGTGTTAATGTATTCTGAATTGTTTTTTCCAAGTTATTTTTTGGGATAGTTTAAAGAAAAAATATTTATAGTTTGAAAATATCGTTATCAATAGTTCCATTAAGTTTGAGATCATTTTAATTCACTATTTTTTTTTGTTATTTTAAATTTGATCATTTTTTAATAATATACTTTTTAATATTTTTATATAAAATGTTTCAACCTTTTATAACCCACATCAATTAGTTTGAGTATTTTGAAAGAACATAATTAAAATCCTTGGCAGACCCACTATTTTAGTATTGTTTATTTATTGATTGCCATGATACATATTCATAATTTTTTTAATAATATTAAATTTTTTAGAGCTTATACTATTGTATTTACACCGAAGACTATTCTTAATTATTATTTAGGCTAGCTGATTAATTCATTATAATATGAATATTATGTATATTATAGGAATATATGAATATTAATATTTGAATATATTCGTATTTAATTTTTTGAATTCAACAGATTTTTTAACTCTTTTCAAATTCAGTTTCACTACTTATGTAGCTAAGAATGTTAATCCTTCCCATTTCCAGAAAAGTTTTAGTAAATGAGACTAAACACATATTTGAGATTGCGAGAATAAGCGAATATCAGGAATATACCGGGTGGTTCAGAGCATACGTATAAGTTTTTTAAGAAGGGAAGGAGGCGTTAATTTAAAATCTAAAAAAATTAAATAAAGGGGGGGTTTATCGATTGGTGATATCTTCAAGTTAGTAATTATAAAAAATAAAGTTTGTTTTTTATATTATTATATTTTTTTTATCTCATTTTTGGGTACCTACAAAGTTTAAAATTAAAATTTTTATTTTTTGACGTAGAATCCGAAATTGTATAAAATTGTATCTCTTCCTATTTGAAAATCTCGATTTCGGCGAATTTCCGGTTTAAAACCTCCGTATCCGGTTCTACCTATTCGATCTACATAGCTATTCCCGACGTAACATTCGTCGGTCTAGTATTGAAGACGTGTTCACCTTTTCATTGAAATACTTCACTGAAAATACAGTTTTCTATTTCTCTTTTTTTTGAGAAGACAGTAAGACTATCAAGATCTTATTCTAGATAAAGCAACATATAATTGTCGAAACACATGACTAAACATCGGCTTAGGAAGATAGAGACATATTTTGTTTTGCAAAAGTTTAGTCTTGTGATTTATGAATTGTCATTGAATATGCTAGTCGAATTTGAAATTATTTCCGTTTGAAAATAAAGGGATTTGTATCGGACGGAATTAGAGGAATATGTGGAATAAAAACTGTATCTTAGTTATTACTATTTACAATCCGGCATAATAACACCTATTATTTTTAATTTCAATATATGTGGAGGTATTCCAATTGGAGTGAGACTATTCAAAAGTTCTTCTGGATACGGTATTTGATCATTTAACTCATCACTGGCCACTGGGAAAAGGATTATGGTATATGTAGGTGCTTATTTGAAAAGAACTTGGGATAAACACATATATTTTTTTATTATCTATAATTAATTATAATAGGCAAGCATTTAAGGACGTACTCAGTAGACACCTTTTCATTTTATCACGGTTCTCCTTAATAAACTCTGAATATACAAAGAGGTTGTATATATAACAATAATGCGCACACAGTTGGAGATTTTTTTAATCAGATGGTTTTATTATTCCACAAATACATTATGCATATTATGTGAGTTCTTTTTAAAATAAAAAACGAAAAAAAATAAATCAGTTATTATTATTAGCCCTAATTAGACGCTGATTTTTCACTTTGTCTTTCATTCCCTTCTCTAAAAACTAATGTTTATGTGGAGGCATTTCTGTTGTGTCGTGGAGAGATTTTTTCATCAAAAAATTTTGTACTTCAATATAAATAAATAGCAACCGTAGCAACCGTTGAGCCTAATTAGACGATGATGCAATTGCAATGGCGGGCGCAACAATTTTGAATTCAGTCGTCAATACTTTGAATTTTTTCTATATATTAGTGTAAATTTTTTTTTACTCTGAACTTGATAACATCCGCATGCTATTTCGTATTTCATATTTCTAATACAAAAAAGAATTCGAATATTTTCTGATTATTTTTTGTTTTCTTTTTTTAATTTTTTTTATGATACTATTAGGATATTACGCAAAAGGATATAAAGTACTTTACGCAAAGCAGATTATTTATTTTAGAAATATTTTTTAAAATAACAAACAAAAGAAAAAATTTAATTTCGTAAAAAAAACGAATTTTTTGTTTTGGTTAAAAAATGTTGATCTTATCCTTATGTACACATTTTGTCTTTTATGTTTTTCTTTTTAATAAGAGTAGATATAGTTACAAAAATATTGTTTTATGATCGTTGCTAAAAATACATGAAATTGAATTTGAAAAACTTAAAAACAACAATCGAACCATAATTTTAAAATAAAAATATTACTCGAGGAACTCTTATTCAAAATATTTTTATTTTATTGCTAGATCAACAATATTTAAATTATTTTAATTTTTCTGCAAAAATATATGACAAAAAAGATCATTACGTAAATAGTCATAAATAATATGTATTTAAATTATTTTAATTTTTTTGGAAAAATATTTTATGACCAAAAACATGATAGTCATAAATAAAAAAACAAAAAATTCAATCCGCGTATCGTATAATTTTTTTTTTAAATTTCTGTATAAAATTTTTTTTTATCACGTAAATAAATCTGAACTCAATTCATATTTTTATTTATTTTTTTGTTTATTTGTTTTGTTTATATGTATTTGTGAATTTGCAACATGTGAAGCACAAAATTTTTTGATGAAAAAATCTCCACGACGCAACAAAAATGTCTCCATATAAACATTAGTTTTTAGAGAAGGGAACGAAAGACAAAGAGAGAATTCATGCAATTGAATCTTCGTCTAATTAGGCCCGTTGCTACTTGCTACAACAAAATAAAGGGTTTTCCAATAGGGATGATATGATTTTGAAGTGACGTTCCGGTCATTTGTTACCTCTTTGAATAAAAGGTCATTCAATGTCATGATCTGTCATTTTTTTTCATAATGTTTACAGTTTCATCGTAAACGTCGTGAATTTGATGATTTTGCCTTGAAACAACTTAAAAACGATAACGATTTTTTTCATCATCTTCTCCGATGAGGTTTACGGCAAAACTGCCGATTCTGATGCGAAGAAAATTCACAAATTATTCATGAAAAACCATTACATCCACCTAAATTGACGTTTGGTGTGGTTTTTGGTCTGGTGGAATAATCGGTCCGTACTTCTTTCGAAATGAAGCTGGTAACACCGTTACTGTCAATGGAGAGTGGTATAGATCGATGATAACCAACATTTTATGGCCGAAATTGGAAGAAGTTGATCTTGACAACATTTGGTTCAAACTAGACTGGGTTACGTGCCACACAGCAAGTGCAACAATTGAATTATTGCGAGAAAAGTTTGGATATTCGATTATTTCAAGAAATTGTGATATTGAATGACCTCCAAGAAGTTGTGATTTAACACCATAAGATTATTTCTTGTGGGGTTATTTGAAACCATTGGTCTTTAGCAATAAACCAGACTCTCTTCAAGCTTTACAAGTCAATATTGAACGTGCTATTCATGACATACGACTGGATTTAGGGAGAAAAGTGCTCGGGTTCATCAAATTCGTTCCTGCTGAAGAAGTCGTGGAGGCCATTTGAATTAAAACGTCATTCAACTCTAATCAGAACTTAATTGTATCGATTGTACTTCACATTAAATAAAAAACATTTGAATTTCCTTAACAATTAGTGTGTTCTTTTTTAAAAAGAAATCATATCACTCTTATTGGAAAACGCTATAAAATAAGAAAAACAAAATAGTAAACAAAACAAAATGTAAAGTAAACAAATTTTATTTCTTCTCTGCTACGTTTGTTTAGGTACCTATCTACCTCATTATAAAAAAAAATAAAAGTTAAACCAAAATATTTTCTTCTCAGCTGCTTCGAAATTGTATCTGTACTTAGTGTATAGTGTACTGTGTATGCATAATGAAAAGACTTCTAATTGTGACATATGTTATGTAGATATGTATATTCTAGAATTGATTTTGAAATTATGTAGGATTTACCAATAAAACCTACACTAAACAAAACATGTACATTACCAATAAAATGAAATACATAATAATAACGAATCCATACACAAGTAGAAGAAATTTATAAAAATTTAAAATCAAAAGAAAAAACCTCTGTATTTCATTTTTACTTCATATAAAGAAGTTGCTATTGTAAATAAAATATATATGATTTATATTTTACTCTTTTAAAGTCAGGTCAAAATATAGCTAATGATGTTTAGTATGAATATTGTAAACTATGAGCACATGTACATATATTAAATTTATATTGTAATGTATTATATTAAATAATTATTTATATAAAATACCAGAGAACCATTTTGTATGTTTGTAAACGACGCTTTTTGATATTTTAAATTTTAAAAAAATTAAAAAAAAAAATATTTTTCCTTTCAATTGTTTTTATATGATTTTTTGATTTTTAAATTTTTAAATGATTTTTTGATTTCTAAATTTTTAAATTTTTTCCTTTCAATTAAATTGTGAAAAAAAAAGAAAAATGGATAAAAAATAAAATGGATGGAAAATAAATTATTAATTTGTTTTAAATTATAACAAAAAAGTGTTACTAGAAAAAAAATTTCTTAAGGCCACTGAGAGGTTATGTTCGAAAAAAGTACGGTATCTTTTTACTCGGAACCCGTTTTTAAACGGGCTGACTTACTAGTGCTAAATAATAATAATAAAAATTAGTTATATTTTATTTATTTCATTTACATATGAATAAGTTGTTGTTGTTGTCAATGCTGTATGAAGTTATGAATAGTATGGAAAAATTCTGGTGTTGATAAAATTAACGAACGAATTTTAAACATTTTGAAGGGAAATGTAATTACTTATTTTAGTACCGATTCCATTGATGATTGAGTTTTTAAACGATTGCTGTCCAAATGGAATGCCTCCAAATAAGCTTAATTTGAAAGTTGGTAGTATAGTAATTCTACTGAGAAATCTAAATATCAAACGCGGCCTCTGCAATGGTACTCGATTAGCTGTGAAAGCTCTAAAATTAAATTTAATAATCGTGGAAGTCCTTGACATAGCTGTAGCTGAAACTGCATGTATTTCTAGAATAACTGTAGTATTTCTAGACATTGACAATTCCCTGTTAAATTGGCATTTTCTATGACCATAAATAAGTCGCAAGGTCAAACAATGGAAAAAGAAGGAGTTTATTGCCTGAAACAGTATTTAGACATGGTCAACGGTATGGTCTGGTGATATTCAAATAAAACTTACTGAGGGAAGGGAGCGAGGTAAATTACCTATTAGGACACCGCAAGAAAAAAACGCACCTTTTTCTTTACCTCATTGGGTGGTACGGAAAAAAGAAAATAAATTTTCAATAAAAAAATTGTTGTTTTTCAATAAAAAAATTGCAAACTCAATTTGTTTTTGTAAGACACAATTTTTCAATTTATCGAATTATTTCAATTTTTTTACCAAAAAAAGAAAGAAAATATTTTTGCACCTGACTTAGCGTAATACCCGTAATATTTGATTACATTTCTTATAATTAACTTTTTGTGCAGTTTCACAAGAAGTTTTTTTTTCTAATTATAACAGCGGTTTTACAACTAGTATTATATATAGTAGAAGTATGTAGGTACTCATTGTTTTAAGTTTTTCAAATTGAATTTCATGTATTTTTAGCAACGATCGTAGAACAATATCTTTGTTTGTTATATAGTAAGTATCTCTTAAAAAGAAAAACATAAAACGGCAAAATGTGTACATTAGGATAAAATCAACATTTTTGAACAAAAACAAAAAATTCGTTTTTTTGAGAAATGAAATAAAATTTGTAGGTGTGGACATTTTTTTTGTTTTTTTTTTTTTTCAATGCAGTAAAACTAAAGGTGGTTTTCCTCTTGATGGACGAACGTCCGGACAATTTTTTTTACACTATAATTGAAACACAAATACAATCAAAGAAAATTTTATGATTTCCTCTCAATGCGCGAAGGACTGACATTTGTTATGTAATCAAAAAAGGTTGACGTTTTAAAATATGTTTACATGGGTTGATATTACTTTTATTAAAAAAATTAAAAATTTTGTTGAGAGTAATAATGGATAATAACATTGTAATATCGAAGAAAATAAAATATAGCGCTTTGCTTTTATCTTAAAATATAAATAATTTGTTAGAAACAAAATAATCTTATACTAAAAAACAAAAAAAATACACTTCATATCTTTTTCTTAAAAAACATTTGAAATTCTATATGTGAATGCGTTCATTCATAAATCGAGATAGCAATAAATATTTATCAAATAATTATATATCTATCCTTTTCTTCGTCCTTCAGCCAAAAGTTAAAAATATTTTAACTAAGAAATTGGATGAAGAAAATGCCCGTAGAGGATTTTTTGTGTATGCAAATCCAAATACATATTACGAAAAAAATTGGTGCTTTTTTTTAGTTTTTGTGGTAGAGTTTTAATAAAAAATAAACATAAAATAAACATAAAAAATTTAAGAAAGAGTAATTTAAATAAAATATGTCTAATTTATTTATAATGCGCCATGTTATCAAGTTCAGAATCAAATTTTTACACTAATCCATAGAAAATATTTAAAGCATTGACGACTGGACGCATGAATCGAGTAATACTGAATTGTTGCGCTGTCAACATAAATTGTCGTAGAATCTAAATTTCCTTTAAAGAATACCCCTTCCCCTTTTAAAAGGCTGATACGCATGCTGGAACACGCGGTATAATATGATAGAATATATACATAGTCCCATCATATCACAATAAAAAAAATTTTTTTTTTAATTTTTTTTTTTGTTTATTTTTATGTATATTTTTTATATTGAAATGGCGAGTTTTAAAATAATTTTTTTCACCTAATTAAAGATAATTTAATTTTCTTCAAAAAAAAAATCCTCGAAAGGCTGCACTTCAGAAGCTGCTTTAGAAGTTGTGAGCTATTTTGTCCCCACACTTCCTGCTTTTTTGCAGTAAATTTTTTTAGTTTCATTTATTTTTAATACACGAATTTTTATTTTATTCATCAAAAAAAAAGTTCATTAGTAGGTATAGGTAGCAAAGAATATCAACCATATTGTTCGATATTCTTTGGTGGTAAGCACGCAACATATTATATGTACATACATACATATGATTTTGTTTAAAATTTATATTTGGCTAAATTATGTTAAGTTACTTTTGTATTTGGCAAAGAACCCATAACGAAATAAATTAGAAGATGAGCTTAGAATGGAACCCAGCAGGCACAAGAAGACCCGGTTGCCCAAAGAACACCTGGCGTAGAATCATAAAACAAGAGCTTGAAAAAACAAACATAACCTTGCAACGGAATGGAACAAGCGAAAATAGCAGCTAGAAATCGAGTACCATGGAAATGTCAAGTGGAAGCCCTATGCTCCCAAGAGGAGTAAGAAAAAAAAACAAAAAAACTTTTGTATTTGATTTGTTTTTGTTTTCTTCAAATGCACATGCAAAATCGAAACTGATTTTTTTTGCCTGTTAGAAAAATTTCAAATTTCGTCACAATTTTTATTAAAATTTCGATCTTAAAGTGATGAGTCCAAATTTTTTTGTTTTTTTTTCTTTCCAAACAGACTCAATTTTCTGAAAACAAATTTTTTTATTATCCTACATTCCTACGTTGCTACCATTTGATTTAAGGAATTGAAAATACAAAAAAAACGCAAAAATTGGTTTCTGTGTTTTTTTTATAATTTTTACAGATGCAAATATCTAACCAGTGTAGGTCTATGTTGCCTAGCATAACAAAGTTTTACCATAATATATTGCCTGCTTTACAGTTTTTAATTATGGTTATTAACAATGAATTAGAAACAATGAAAATGTTATTCATATAAGAAAGGGAACAATGTTTTAGTTACATTCTCCCTTTCTTTGCATTGCTATTTGTAAAACTGAATGTTGGTCATATAAAAAACAAATTTTAGAATACGATAAAAAATGCAGAAAATGTTATATGGGATAGCGAAAACATGTAAAATATTATAATAATAAATTTGTTCGGGGGAGATAAATATATGAAAGAATTCGAATTCCGAAAGTCCAGTTTGTAGTATCAAAAAAGAAACTACCTTGGAACGAGTGTACAACTGCTAATAGATTATTGTTTAAAGCTTTAAATAGAGCCTTACGGGATCTGTGACATAAAAACAACATTAATGGATGGAGTAAAGTTATCGGTAAAAATCAGATTGCATGAAAAGCTTTTGCTGCTCTTCTTTTAAAAATTAGTGATGGAATCATAGCGGAAGTTGATGGTGAAATTGAGATCACCAGTGACATGGGATGTCGTGAACTTTACAGGAATTAATTTTTAATGTGTATCCAAACATGAATAAACTTTAATCAAAATGCTCACTGTTGGATTTTCGAGCGTGCGATTCTAACATCAATAAATAATACTGCGGACGAAATTCTGTTGAATAAAATAAAAAGTGAAGAAAGAATATATGAGTCTGCCGATACACCTTTAAATGATCATAAGGTGTATACTATAAATTCTACCACAGAAATTTTGCAATCCCTTCAACCTTCTGGATTACCACTCCATAAATTAAAGTTAAAAGTTGCTTAGAAGTTCAAATCTTTTACGTTTGTGTAATGGAACTAGACTTTGAGTACGTTCCTAAAGACATGTAAGGATGCTCTGCTGGGAGTAATGTTTTTATTTTTGTAATTATATCTGACTAGCCTTTCCAATTTAAACGGCTTCAATTTCCTTAAAAATATGGTTTGCTATTTTTGTAATCATAAACCAAGAGCAAACTTTAAATGTTTCAGTAATTGACTTAAGAGAACTATGCTTCTGTGATGGTCAATTTTATTTAGCTTGCTCGACAGTAAGTAACAAAAGAAATATTTTTATTTTGACTCCAGCAAATAAAACAAAAAATATTGTGTATAAAGAAGCTTTAATTTGACGGAATCATTGAAGCATGTCAATCATTGAACAATAATTACAAGGTAGAACATACACCTAGGGTGATATATACATTACGAGCTTAGTCATTTTTAATAAACAAAATGTTGACTTATCTAACTTTTTTATATTAATATTGTAGGTGATTAAATGATATAGGTCTGATTAGCTTTACTATAGCAGGTATATTTACTTTATGTTATCGTGACCACGCCGCCGATTGCTTGTGTGAATATTTGGTGAACATGAGCGTGGCAGCACATGGTGGTATTATGCTATATTATATTTCAAAATTCGAAATTTTATATTTTTGGTATTGCACCCGAACAACGGGGAGACTTTGCTAGTACAGTATAAACCTGATTGTTTATTTTGTTATACATACATATATGTATAAACGTATATTCCATTTCAAATTTATATAATAGTATATGGTGTAGAAAGAGCATTCATGGTAAAAAGTATGTTAATCTTATTTTAAAGCAATATCTTATAACATTATTTATCAATAATACCAAAATTTGATCAATAATACCAAATTTGATTCACTATAAATTATTTTAATAAAATATGGGTATTTAATTTAAATTTATTAATAAAACTTTTGTTATAGAAAAATAGGATTTATTTATAGGTATTTTGTTCTTTTTAAAAATTTTTATGATAAAATTTTAACATAATTTTTTTTAAAATAGAAACTTTGTCGTCTGATTTTTGACTATTTTTTTTGTAAAGGTTCACCTTTTAATAAAATAAGTATTATTTTTAAGAGGTAATTAATTTCATCTTAATATTTTCAACTTCAATTGTATTGGTTTCTGATAATGGCACATATTTGTATTAAAAATTTTATTTGGCCATAAGAAGAATTATCAAATTCTTTTTTTCTATTACCTATTTGTTTTTTCTTTACTATTTTTTAACTCTGATTTTGGATCATTTTGTATTGACTACATGTTTAATAACTCTGAAAATTAACTTGCAATACGCATGTAAAGCAATGAAAATATATATGTATCAAAATATTTGTCTTTTTTGGTTTCGGGACAAAATTACATAACACCAAATTACATAGGCACAAAATTACATAGGACAAAATCACATATGAGCAAAATTACATATGGAAAAAATTTCATAAGACAAATATAGCACTTTATTTTTAAAATTTTTGAAACATTTCGATGTTGGTTTTCTTTGCACAGCCCCATAATTGGTTACCGTACGTCCACACAGGTTATAATATCTGCTTATATATCAATATTTTGTTCTGTACTGATAACTCAGAACCACGCCCAAGTAACCAGTAAAATTTTTTGAGTCTATATGTTAAGCTCTTTTTTCTTTCTTATATGTTCCTTCCATCTCAGCTTAGCATCGAGTCTCATTCCCAAATACTTTGCTGTATTGGCATATGGTACTATTTCGTTATTGATTAAGATAGGAATGGTTGCAATCTTTTTATATGTAAAGTTTATATGAGTTGATTTGCTTTCATTAAGTTTTATGCGCCATCGTTGGGTCCATAATCTTATTTTATTCACTGCATTTTGAAGTTTTGCTGTGGAGTTTTCGACAGATCGCACAGACTGCAAGAATCGCAGTGTCGTTTGCAAAAGTAGCCATAAAAATGTTGTCAATTCGGGGGATATCTCTTGTATATAGCAGGTAAAGTATTGGACCAAGAACACTTCTGAATATTCTTTGGCTATATATGATTTTAGTATTTCATAAAATTGTCTTGGTAAATCACGATGAAGTTTAAATTCAAGGCCTTGGTGCCTCACTTTGTCGAAAGCCTGAGCATCATCTAAGAAGATTGTTAAGCAAACTTTTTTTTCTTCGAACGCTTTTTCCACAATATTTGTGATTCGTTGCACTTGATCATTTGTAGAATGTTTGTTTCTGAATACAAATTGATGGTTCGGGATCAGATCTCTTTCTTCAATAATTGGGGCAAGTCTTTTGAGGAGCAGTTTCTAAAATATTTTTGATATCATAGGTAACAACGATATTGGTCGATATGATGTTACCTCTGAAGGCGGTTTTCCTTGCTTCGGTATTACTATTACTTCTGCATATACTATTTCGAATATGAACTTATTATTGAACTAAAGATTTAAAAAATTTAATACACATTTAATATTAATGGATAAAAATTTAATTTTGAAGTAATAACATATGTAAAATTTAATAAACGATGGTTATATTTTATTATGATTTTTAATTTTAAATTTATTAAAGTTACATGAGCAATAATTTGTATACATATTGTTTTTTTTCTATATATTTTGTATTAAAACATTGCCATCCGCGTTTAACGGTCGTCGACAAAAACAGAGATTAAATAAATGAGGAGCGCGGTTTGGGGGCCCCCAATTATAAAAACAAAATTTGTATTTTCTTTATAGCTGTTACTAAACTTACGCTTCTTTCAAAGTTGGGTAAAAAATATTGTAAAAAATTATTCTTATTGAAAAATCATTATTAAAAAGAAATATAAAAATAATAAATTGATAAAAAAATAAATAGTTAAATTTTAAACAAAAATTAGACCTATAAAAATTTAATAACATCCAGAAATTTATCTACATTTTTAAGAAATTTTAAAAACGTTTGTTAATTAGGGCATATCTGAAACCTTCTGGCTACCTGAATAGTTTTAAAGACTTAAAACTAAATAATTTAATAAATTTTAAGCTATAAAACCATAATAAAATATAAGTAATAAAACCATGTTGGATTACATCTTACATATTATTATATTATTAATTATCAATTTTAAATAAAAATTTTATCAATAAAATGTCGAAAAAGTTGTCAAAATTTTTAGTTAAATATTAATTACTTATTCAAAATAGAATTTTTATTTTAGATTTTTAAGAAATAAAAGTATTATAGGGATATGCTCAAGTCCATCAAAATGTTTCGATGAACAAAAATTCTACATGTGGTATGCTGAATTCCGAATTCTATTCACGCGCTGCAAAATATCAATTTTATTTCGCATGGTTTTTTTTAATGAAAAATTAATAGAAATAAATAAAATTTCTTTGGATACAAAAAGTAATTCGTGTTGCAAAGTGTTTTATAGTGCAAAATAATTTTTATTTAAAAATGTAAAGATAATTTTTGTTTACAAAATTTTTTTCTATCAAATTTTAAAATACTTTTTTTTAGAAAAGGTGCATCAGCGTAAAAATTTTCTTTTAATTATTAATTTATTTTTAAAAATA
Source organism: Argyra leucocephala (assembly GCA_963942445.1). NCBI lineage: Eukaryota > Metazoa > Arthropoda > Insecta > Diptera > Dolichopodidae > Argyra > Argyra leucocephala. The sequence continues at coordinate 102,047,701 of OZ012678.1, forward strand.
CTTTTTTCAAAAAAAAATTGTTTTCTTGACGTATTTTACTTTTGAATGAATTCTTTATACTGAACAAACACAAAACAAATGTCTAAAATTATATTTATTTTCTTAACAAACTGTACCTACATAATTACATATCAACTTTACTAGATACAAAAAATATTTTACGAAAAATATGATTTTGAATATTTAAAAAGCAAGTACAATCCAAACAAAAAATTAATACGAGAGCTGAAACTTCAGTCATATATTGATAAGACAATTGTATAATATTCTTTTTAGTTTTATTTAAGAATTATCTAAAAAATTAATTGACAATAAATAAAACATTTAAAAAAAAAAAAAAAAATGGACTACAGCATACGAATTTTTTCGAATGCGTGATGGACTTTGAACAAAATTTCCGATGGACTTGAACAGAACCGTATTAGTATTCTTACTTTTTTTTATAATTGTATTTACCATAATAATTTTAAATTTAAATATGTAGTTATAAAAATTTAATTTTTTTAAGTATGAAATTTTGTCCATATGTAATTTTGTCTTATGAAATTTTGTCCATATGTAATTTTGTCAATATGAAATTTTGTATCTATGTAACTTTATCTATATGTAATTTTGTTTTATGAAATTTTGCCCTCTACAATTTTGTCATGTAACCGTTTTGTTTTAGATATCAAACATATGATTTATATAATAGCAGAATAAATCCCAAAAGAAAAAAGTTTCAAAAATAAATTTTGCATAACATATGAAGAGATATTCCTTAACAAAATTTAAGCCAAGTACATAAAGACTATTTTTATATAAAATACATTTACGTATACATATAAGTACATGTACATATATTTATTAAGAAAATATTGCAAAATTTATTAAAAAACAGACTATAAACGTATAATAATTAAAAAAAATAATCATAATCATATTAACTTTATATTTAATAAATTAAAAATAAAACTAAAAAAAAAGGAAAGTTAAGAAAAGCTTAAATTTACAAAAAAAAAAAAAAATATACTTGTATTCCATCTAAAAATTTTTAAATAATGTAATTATGATATGATAGGAAATATGAAATTTTTTATTAACCGTCCAACAAAAAATTTAAATTCAAAATAAATAAAACCAAAAAATTATTTGTGAAACATTTAAATAATAGTATTCATTTAACAAGGGATAATATTTAAATTTTATAATATTATTAATAATAATTTATACATAAAAACTTTTAAAATACAAATACATAATAATAAATACAAATTTTTTATAAAATAATTTCACATTACACATATTTGTAGTAAATAAATAAAGAAAATAACAACATACATCCATAGCCGAGTCCATTTAAAGAAACAATAATTATTCCTTATCAACATTAAATTACTACTAAACAAAAAATATTACAATTAAAATGAATACAGTATTTATTTAAAACAATCAAAATTTTATTGAAATATTGATCTCAAGAATTTTTATAATTAATTAAATATATACACTTATCTATATTCAAAAATATCGCTGTGCTGTTGGTTGTGTGTGATTTGTTTATTTTTCATACATTTATTATTAATCTATTATCAATATAAGTAAATAAAATATATAATAATAAAAAAAATTTTTTTAAAGTAAATTAAACACATTTTATACATGTTATATTATATAATTTAAATAAATAAATACATATATAAATATCACAAAACAATAAATAGTAATAAAATGAATAAAGTAAAATAAATTTATATACAACAGAATAATTATTATACAGTATTTGAAATTAACAAATGTTTTTGAATATTTTTTAAGCATCTTGTTATTTTATATATATATACATATATATATATATATATATATATAAATAGTTTATAATAATAATCAATAATTGATAATAAATTTAATAAGAATAACAATAATATTTCGATTAATGGAACTGGAGACTAATAAAATTAAAATTTTAAACGATATTTGTAAATATTAATCAGAATAGAAATTAAAATAATTTTGTATGAAATATATAATTAAATTATTAAAAAAAATAAATAAATAAAACCACTTACTCTTAAAATAGTTATTATGAAATAAATTATATATGAAATAATTATGAATGCCATTAATATTGACGTTTTCTGAAAGCGTTAATTAAATTTGTATTTCAAAATTATTAATTTTAAAAAAGAAAATGGATTATCAATGTATTGTTGTGTATACAATTGTTAGGATAAGTCCTTTTTATCCACATTCTGGTTATGATTTTTTTATACCACCTGGTAAACAACGAGGATGCATGGATTGGATTAAACATCATATAAAAAGGTAAAACATCTTATAAAATGTGAAAATCCATTACATGTAAACAATCTTAATTTAATGAAATTCATTTGTTTTATTTTTAAAGTTAATTAATAGTAAAAAAATAAGTAATATTTTATTTTGTCTAGTGGTTAATGAGTAGGTTTTATGCTGCATTGTAACCTAATGAGTATTCTAGGTACATACATATGTACATAAGAAATTGTATTATTTCTACTTCTTTCTAAGTTTAAGAGATTTCATAAAGTTTTTGTGATGTTTGACTTGTGAGAGAGGGTTATATTTGAACTATGAGACAATATTAAATTTCTTGACAGAAGTGGTATTGTAGTTGTTATTTATTTATTTCAAGATCAATATATAGCATATGCTAATAACTTTATTTTCTTAAATCCTTTTCCATTCATTTTGAGAGACTTAAATTATAATCATTAATTTTTAAAATGTAGTTGATCAATATATTGAAATGACTACGTAATCTTGTTTTTTTTAAATACTGTGTTTTTTAAAATCACTTGTTTTTTAAAAATTTATTTTCTTCTTTTTAGTGCAGTTAAATTGCAACGAAAAATTTGTGGTACCCGTTCAAAAAGCAAGTTTTTAAAAATCTGTTTTTATTTATTTTTATTTTCGTTTAAAATTTGAAATATGTACAAACAAATATTTTAAAGTACAAAATACTGATATTTACAGTGTAACTGTATATAGTTAATAAAGTTTGTGTTTTTATTTTATTTTTATAAGTTTACCGTGGCATATGTCACAACGTGCAGAATTATTCAGGCATTTTAGACCCAACTAAATTTTGAACACACTTTGGATTCCGATGTCAGCACTTTCGGCGAAATTTGTTGTACCTGTTTCCCGTCAGAGCTATTATTTTAACGAAAATTCATATGTTAGAAATGACTGGGCAATTTCGGTTCAAAATTAGGACACATGTTGGATTCTCATAAAAATTGTTTTTCTTATTAGAAAATTTTTGGGGGTCCTATAGGAGCTTTGTTTTGGACCAACATTTTTTTGTCTCAGAAATTACTGCGCCAACTGGTCCAAATTTTGTACACATGTTGATTCCTGATAACAACATTCTTTAGCAAATTTTGGAAGACCTGATTTTCGCTGAAGCAAAAACTACCTGGCCAATTTGGTTCAAATTAAATACATGCATCTTGGGCTCTAATCAAAAAAATTTTTGGGTGTCAGAAAATCTGAGAAGATATATCCCGCCGAAGCTCTTACTTTTTTATTACTCTTTTATTTTCATATTGTCACTATTTTCTATTTGTACCGAAAATGAATTAACAGAATTGAACAAAATTTGGTTTTAAGTTTTTTTTAAATTATAGCACCCTCCTTTGAAAGTGAAAAGAAAAACAAAAATTACTAGACCAGCATGGCGAATCGGGTCATTGGAATTCAATAAAAATTTGTTTTTCGCTTTTTTTAAGACCATACCCAAGTAACACAAATAAGTTGTAACAACGTCGTACTATCGTTGGCTAAATAACTACTGGTCGGCTAAATGACATTGAAATAACTTTCAGACAACATCATTATTACGTTATTGGGGAATGATTGTTGAGTCGTACCGTAGTGAAAATAACTATTATCCGACTACTCAACCGACTATGAAACGACCAAATTAGAATAAAAGAGACAGATAGATTATTATGTACAGTGTTTGTATTTATTTTTTAACGAAAAAAAACCTTTAATTTCTAAAAATATTTTAATAATAATGTTGTCCTTTTTTCTCTCACTATAATTAAATTATAAATATGCTAATGTATTATGAATTTATTATTGTAAATTATAATTATTGGAAATATTTTCACAAAAATTGTGCAATATATGACATCTTTTTGCAAACGAATAAAGATTTTTCAAGAAAATAAACATTTTATTGAACTAAAAATTTACAGGCCTTCAAATTGGTTTAAATTTAAAAAATTTTAAAATTAAAAAAAATATATTTTTTCTTATTATTATTTACTATTTGCTCAGATTCATTTAAACATTTTTTAAAACAACCCCCATTTTAAAAGTAATAAAAGCAATTTACTCGCATTAGTATTAAATTTGGAACTAAAAGCTAAAAAAAAATTTTATTTCTCATACAAAATAAAATTTGCAATAATAATTTTCGCCATATATAAAATGGTGAAGTTATAAATATCCTAAAAATAACTAAGAAATAACCAAAAAGTTATGAAAACAAAACGTCATTATATAAAAACAAAAAAAAAAAAACACAAAATAAAAAAAAAACGTAAACAACTATGTGGGATAGGAATACATATAATAATAAAGAATATTCAAGACTCACACTCAAGTAGAACAACAACGTGAGATCACAAGAAAAAAACTTTGTCTCTTATTTTTATTTCATATAAAGAAGTTGTTATTGCAAATAAAATTTATGTGGTAGGTATATATGTTATTCTTTTTCAATTTTCATGCAGGTCAAAATATAGCTTAAATCATGTTTAATATGAATATTGTAAACTATGAGCACTATGTATGTTAACTATGTATATTAATAAATATATGTATGTTAACTATGTATATTAATATATACAGGGTGGCCCGGTTTAGAGCAAAAAGTGTTAAGGGGTGATTCTTTGGAGTATTTTAGGAAAAAAATTGTTCTAGAAGAGGGGTCTATCTTTAAATTTACTTGGGCTACAGAGGGTTAAAGAAAATCGGATTAGAAAAATTATGTCTAAAGAATTTTTTTTTTTTTTTTTGCGTGGATTGGTGGGAATCTTCATAGACACAATGAGCCCCGTAGATTCCATTGTGTGCCAGATTTTTACTGACTAAACCACACCCCTCCCATTAATACTAGTCCAACGGACTAACCATTAATTTATTGCTATTTTGATTTTCTTAAAGAAAAAGTTTACGAAATTCTATCGTATTAAATCTAGTGGCTTAGTTCTTTTAAGCCTTCTGACGTCATTTTGATTATCTAGCAATTGAGTGGCCTCAACGTTAACATGTCCCTCCAGACGAGCTATATGCTTTGTTGCATATCTTTTTATTTCATTTTCTATGCAAGGAATTTTTAGATCTCTGTGCAAATCACTGTTGCGAACATACCAGGGGGCATTTACCATGTTGCGCAAGACTTTATTTTGGAATTTTTGTATACAAAGTACATGTGTTTGTTTGGCACATCCCCATATTTGTATGCCGTACAACCATATCGGTTTGAGTATCTGATTATATAACAAAATCTTGTTATGTATAGGTAATTTAGAATTACGACCTAAGAGCCAGTACATTTCTCTATACTTATTGTCAAGCTCAAATTTTTTCTTTTTAACGTGCTCTTTCCATCTAAGTTTTGACATCTAATGTCATTCCTAGGTATTTAGCATTGTTTTCTTGGGGTATATTGACCCCATTCAGATTTACCAATGGTGGTTGATTTTCTAATTTTTTATTTGTAAAATTTACATGTACTGATTTTAACTCATTGAGTTTAATTTTCCATTTCTTTGTCCAGAGGTATAGCTTATCGCTTGCTCTTTGCAATTTAATTGTAGCCTCGTCAATATTTGATCCTACTGCCATCAACGCAGTATCGTCAGCGAATGTAGCTACAGTTATATGTTCCATTTCTGGTAAATCATTGGTGTAGAGCAAATACAGTATGGGACCCAGAATACTACCTTGAGGCACACGAAGGTGTAGTATTAGAATACTCTTCGTCTTGTTTTAGTAGAATACTCTTCGTCTTGTTTTATTCTGAATAGTCTGTTTTCTAGATATGATGAGAGTATATCTACGTATTGTTTAGGTAACATATTGTTTAGTTTATTTATTAAGCCTCGATGCCATACTTTATCAAAAGCTTGGGCTACATCTAGAAATATGGTAGAGCATACTTTCTTTTCCTCTAAAGCTTTTTATATTATGTCTGTTATTCTATGAATTTGATCGATTGTCGAGTGCTTAGATCTAAAGCCAAATTGATAATTTGGAATCAGATTACTATTTTCTTTGATCGGTCTCATTCGAATCAATAATAGTTTTTCAAATAATTTTGATACTATTGGTAGTAATGATATTGGTCTGTAGGATTTGACCTCATTTATGGGCTTACCTGGCTTTGGTATCATAATTATCTCTGCTATTTTCCACATATTCGGCACATACCTTATTCTTATAGCAGCGTTTATAATGCGTGTTAGCATTGTTATAGCTTTTTTCGGAAGTTCCTTCAGGACTTCCGATGTAATTAGATCAAAACCTGGAGCTTTTTTATCTCTGAGTTTTTTAATTTGTTCAACTATTTCACTCTCTGAAAATGGTGATATAACATTTTCTTGCCAATTATTATTTTCTTCAGTGAGATCATCCGAATCTGTCTCGTCTGGACAAAAAATTTCTTCAAGATGATCTGCGAATGTTTCAGCTTTATTTTTATTATCTCTCGCCCATTCACCGCTTTTCATTCTGATTGGCGGGATTTGAGAGATCGAGGTTTTTGTACTGTTTGTTGCTTTCCACAACGAGTAGTTATTTTCTCTTTTAGCTGATAAATTTTTTATATATTTTTCAAAATTTTCATTTTTAAGATCTTTAATTTTTCTTTTAAGATTCTGAGTTAACCTATTTAGCACAGTTATGTCTGCCGGATCACGCGATTGTTGCCATCTGCGTCTAGCTCTTCTTTTTATTTTTATCATATTTAATATTTCTCTAGGGTAGTTGAATCCTACCGATTTATATTCACAATTTTTTGTATTATTCCATCCGGCATTTTGAATAATTTTAATAAAATTTTCTACTTCAGAATCTATATCACATTTGGATCTTAGTTTTGTTTTTATGTTTATTTTGTTTTCTATTTCTTGTTTAAAGCTAGCCCAGTCAGTTGTCTTGTTCGTTAGCAGAGGTTTCGACTGTTTCTTAATAACCTTTTCATATAGACTTAGTATGACTGCAGAGTGATCTGAGCCCAAATCATGGTTATCTTCTAGCTTAATATAATTGGGTGAAATTTTTTTTGTTATATAAAAATCAAGCAGATCAGGAATTTTATTTCTATCAGTTGGCCAATAGGTAGGCTTACCGGTAGATTGGTAAATGCAGCCTTTTTCTTTTATAGCTTTTCTTAGCTCTCTTCCTCTCGTAGAGGTTACTCTAGACCCCCAATCTATGTGCTTGGCGTTGTAGACACCTCCCAGGATAAATCTTTCGCCAGCACCGACACAAAGGCTTTGTTTAACAGACATAATTCGTAGCACGATTATTTGGAATTCATCTATTTCTAGACTAAGTTCCTCGTGGTGCTTAATATCTTTCTTTATTAAAATTGAGCTACCACCTCTGGGTGTATTACTCGGATGGTTTGCGCTGTAGCATGTATAGTCATTTATTTTAAGCGATGACTTATCTGTCATATGTGTTTCTGTCAAGAGACATACATCAATATTTTGTGTTCTCAATAGAATTTCCAAATTATTTTTCTTGTTCAGAATACCATTGGCATTCCACGTGATTATACGAAGTGCGTTCTTAACCATGCCTTGCGGATTTATTTTTTGGTGTATACATATATATTTCATTATGTTTGTTTTCTAATGTGCATAGTCTTGTTGAGATTTCATTCATTGTTTTTATCATATTTTGCATCATCTGCATAATGGTATTTTCAGTCAACTTTTGTGTAGAAACTTTATTTTGTTCTTTCGGGTTTCTTTTTTGACTTAGGTTATTTTGTGTTACCTGTGAATATGATAAGCCTTCTACGACTTTTTTCGACGTAAAAGTTTTAGGTATCTCTGAAGTTTCAATGCAATTCTGTTTCTGTGCACTAGGTTGCCTAGGTTTTGTCTTTTGTTTTTCTTGTCTATGTTGCATTTGTTTTGGGGCATTTTTTTGTAGCTTCTTCCTTTTTTGCAACTCTCTAGCCACCTGGCAACCACGATAACTCGCTGGGTGTGCCTCAAGGCAATTAGCACATTTAGGCTTAATATTTTTTTTTTCTTTACAAGAAATTGTTAAGTGGGGACCAGCACATTTAACACACTGAGCTAGACGCTGGCAAAACTTTTGTGTATGGCCAAATCTTTGGCATCTCTTACATTGAGGAATGGTAGTCGTTTTACGAATAACCTCCATTTTAACCCTCATGTGCTGGATAAATTCAATTTTGAATATTTTGTTTATATCTTCGGAGTTTTCGAATGTTAGCATAAAGAGAGGAAGACGTATCGTAGATTATTTGTTATTTTCCTTTTTCTTTATTATTTTATTTGTGACTTCTAGAATTTTGAAGCCTCTATCTTTCAATTCATTTTTTATATCTTCAGGTTGGCATGACGGATGTAAATACCTAACCATTACTTTAATAGGCCTGGTGCTCTTATTTTCATAAGTGTGCCATTCAATATTGGCTTCATTTATTGCCTTAGTCAACTCTCTATATTCTTTTTCTTCTTCAACATTAATTTTTAGTTGTTTATTGTTAAGCATATTAACTTTATATTTAATATTGCTTTCTTTTAATTTTTTGTTTATTTGAGGGTATTCCACTACATTACTAAGTATAACTGGAGGAGGTTTACCTTTTCTTTTACTTTTCGCAACTTCATTTATTTGCACATTTTTCTCTACTTTGTCCGCAACATTTTCTGGGCTTAAAGTAGGTGATTTTTCTACTTTTCTTTTTTTACAGATTCTTTTTGTTTTAAAGATCCAGTCGGTTTCTCGAGCTAGTTCTTCATCATCTGTATGAAATTCTTCAGCAGTTTTTAGTGCTACTCTTTTAGTAGACATGTTTTGTGAATTTTTTAGTTTCACATTTTCTTCTTTAATTATGCAGAGTTCATTTTTCAATTCCCTGCATAAGATTTCTAATTCTGTAACTCTGGCATTAAGTTGATTATTTTTTGCCTCAAGTGCCTTTTCGTTATTATTACCCTCGTCGGGTTTTCTATAGCTGTCTTTAAAAACAGAAAATTTTGTAAAAAACGTGAAAAAATTCGCTAATTTTTTTTTTTATTGTGTCGATGCGCTACATCACCCCCTACAACTTTTTCATACACAACTTTTATATCAGACTTGCCGTTTTTCAGGTAAAGTCATATTTCTCCCAAATACTTTCCACAAGCAACCTGAGAAAAAGTTTTTTCATTCCCAAAAACCAAAGTAACACTTATTTAATGAAAAATATGTCTCAAATGCTCAATAATACTGTTAGGATGTTCTATCACAATTGCAGTGGTTTAAGAAGTAAAATAAAAAATCTCTACATCAACGCCAAATCATGCAACTTTAATATCCTAATAATTACAGAAACCTGGTTGAACGACTCTTTTAAGAATGAGGAAATTCTTGACAACAATTGTTCAATTTATAGAAATGATCGTAATTATATCTCAACAGGCCTCTCTAGAGGCGGTGGTGTATTAATTGCTGTTAATAACAGTTTGCCAAGCGAATTAGTACTTTCCAGTACTTCCTTATCCTTTGAACACAAATTCGTAAAAGTGCCTACCGGTAGCAAAAATATTTACCTAGGTGTAGTATACTTTCCTCCAAACTCTGACGAATCCTCATATTACGAGTTTTTGGACATATGCAATTCTATTATTACATCTATGAATGAGGAAGATAGTATTTTCGTTTTAGGTGATTTTAATCGTCCATCATTATCTTTCGCTCTAGACGAATTCGATAATCAATTGCTACCAGTTAACTTAGATGAAATCGAATTTAGCATTATATGTACCTTTTATGGAAATGACATTCAGCAAATAATTCAACACCCAAATAACAATGGTAGATGGTTAGACCTAGCTTTCTCTAATGCTTATGACGAGGTTTTGGTTCATGCTGCTCCTGAAACAGAACATCTATTTGTAAACACACTTCATTATAATGCAGTAATAATAGAACTTATTGAAACTAACAAATTGTTCTCTAGGTCTTACAATAAAGAAATTGATTATGATTTTCATAACGCTGACTACGAAGGCATTAACAATGCCTTATCTAACATAAATTGGAACGAGCTGCTAACCGAAGGAGATTTAGATTTAGTAGTTACGGATTTTCATACAATTTTACTATCTATAATTGAAAATTACACTCCAAAAATTCTAAAAAAAGATAAATTATCGGAACCTTGGCTAGATAAGGAACTAAGATCTCTGCGTAATCGAAGAAATAATTTATATAAAAAAATTAATTTGATAGGTGTTCCGACTGCTGAATTAATTGATGAATATAAAGTACTAGCTGCTGAATTTAAAAAAAAAATCCATCATAGCATATGACACTTACATTCAGAGTATTGGAAACTCTATTTTGTGTAACCCGACAAAGCGTAAATCCTCAGGTTATCCAAATTCGATGTCCCTTAATGGCACAATCTCATCTTGCCCTAATGAAATCTGTAATGCTTTCGCAGACAAGTTCCAAGAAATTTACCGTCAATCACAAACAGACCAAGAATTGGAAATCGTGAATTCCAAATTATTAACTAACATAATTCCTCTTATGCATAACCTAGCTTTGTCATCTGAGGACGTTTTTACAGAAGTAAATAACTTAGACATAAAAAAAGAGCATGGTCCTGATCTTCTTCCGGCGATATTTTTGTATAACTGTATTTTCAATTTAACTGCTCCACTTACCTTAATTTTTAACAGATCCCTAACATTAAGCATTTTTCCACTAATTTGGAAAACATCGTACCTAATACCAATTCACAGAAAAGGTGACAAAACTCTAATTGAAAATTATAGAGGCATAGCAACTCAGTCGACTATACCCAAGTTATTTGAAAAACTCGTGACAGATAAAATAACACCTATAATAAATCCAACTCTTAACCAGGAACAACACGGTTTTAGAAAAGGCCGTTCTACCACCACTAATTTAGTGTTATTTACATCGGAGGTACTATCTCTTATGGAGGTACTTATCGGAGGTACTATCTCTATCTACAAATCGACACAATATATACAGACTTTAGCAAGGCATTTGATCGAATAAATCACGATATACTAGAAATAAAACTGGCAAAACTAGGTATCAGTGGCGCTATGTTAAATTGGATAAAATCTTATAATACCAAAAGAGTTCAATTGGTTAAGTTTCAAGGTATTACGTCTAAAGCCATTTATGTCTACTCTGGAGTACCCCAAGGAAGCCACTTAGGAGAACTTCTCTTCAATATATACATTAGATACCTTTCTAATTGCTTATCTGGCATATCTCACCTTTTTTATGCTGATGATCTCAAATTATACCACATTATAAATAATTTTAGTGATTTTTGCTTCCTCCAGTCTAAACTTAAATGCTTAGAAAAATGGTGCTCTGAAAACATGCTAGACCTCAACGTTAGTAAGTGTTACGTCATGAGCTTCACTCGTAAAAGATCTACATTTTTATATAACTATACTTTGCATAGCCTCAAGTTAGAGCGTGTAGATCATTTTAATGATTTAGGAATCATCTTGGATAATAAATTAAATTTTTATCTCCACTATGAAACAATGATATCAAAGGCTAACAAAATGCTAGGTTTTATCAAAAGAAGGACAAGAGAATTTAATAATATATGGGTAACAAGAACTTTATTCTGCTCCCTAATGCGTTCAATCTTAGAATATGGTTGTATTATCTGGAATCCCACCTTTCTAATCCATAGTACAAGAATTGAATCAATCCAAAAACAGTTCCTTCTCTTCGCCCTAAGACATCTATATAATCCCAGAGACTTTAATAACCTTCCACCTTACACTGAAAGGCTCCATTCTATAAATTTACTGAGCTTAAACTCGCGTAGAATTTTACTTTCAAACTGCTTTACATTCGACGTTCTATCTGATAAGATTGATGTTGACCTTATTAAATTAAGAATCAGAATCAATAACGATGTTAGACCTACAAGACACACCAAATTTCTAATCGAAACAACACATAGAACTGAATATGGGACAAATGAACCCATCAACAGGTGTTGCATACTATTTAATCAGTTCAGCTCCCTTTTCCATGACACACTTTCAAAAAATGCTTTCAAATCTAAATTAATTAACAGTCTCAAACAATTGTAGATAATGTATCAAATCCTAAATTAATATATAATTATAACTAACATTAACTTAATAATTAATTGTCTCATATTAAAAATTAACTAAAATAAAATTTAATATTAATTTCTAAATTTTTTTCTCTCTCTCCTTCTATCTAATATATTAAAATAATGCAAATCAATAAAATGTATAATTAGTATATTTATTTCTTAATAAGTAAATTCCTGCTAAAGTAAAAAAAGGTAAAAGTAGAAGAGAAGAAAAAAAAATTAACTAGATTTAATTTGATCTAAAATAATTTTTTTATATATTTATTGTATATATATGTAATCTATGTATTATTATAATTATTATGTATCTTTTTTTTCAATACCTTGTAGGTAATAAAATAAAATAAAATAAAATAAAAAATAAAATAAAATATTTAATATTTGGGTAACCCATGTTGTAGTAAGAAAAATAATAACTGAGAGTTGAATATTGTAACAATTTTATTTTTTAGTTAAAACTAGTTAAAATTACTGAAATTAGTTAGGGTTAATGAAATTTTATATGACTTTACATGAAAAACGGCAAGTCTGATATGAAAGTTGTGTATAAAAAACCTGTAGGGGGTGATGTAGCGCATCAACACAATAAAAAAAAAAAAAATTAGCGAACTTTTTTGAGATAATCAACGTTTTTTACAAAATTTTCAGTTTTTAAAAGCAAAATTTTAAGTTTATGCAGTTATTATTCAAAAACGGTAAGTTTGATACTCATTCAACATATACCGTTAATTAGGTGTATTAATTCTAAAAAAAAACTATGAAGAAGATGTTGCTCTAGTTTCAATTTCTTCTGAACTGTAGTGGATATTCTTTAGACATAATTTTTCTAATCCGATTTTCTTTAACCCTCTGTAACCCAGGTAAATTTAAAGATAGGCCCCTCTTCCAGAACAATTTTTTTCCTAAAATGATCCAAGGAATCACCCCTTAAAAACTTTTTGCTCTAAACCGGACCACCCTGTATATGTAATAAATTATATCAAAAATTATATATAATCTTATATATTAATACGCTTAAACGTCTATTAAACTTTTCACAAAGCTTTTACAACACGAAGCTTTTTTCAACTAGATTAGACAACTTTATTGATAGTGTGAAACATTTTATTTAAAGACATAAACCACAAAACGATAAAACCAAATAAAACCAAAAACAAATTAAAATTAACCTAAAAACAATTCACCTATTGAGCAATAGCATTGACTATCTGATTATATGAATTAATTTAAAAAAAAAAACAAAGTAGCAAAGGCAAAAACAGAATTATCAGAATATTATTATTATATCGATTTATAAATAATTAAAATATCTTTGTTAAAATATTACGATATTACGATATTACAGAAAAAAACTTACCGGTAAAACAAATAGTAAATTTAGAAAATATATTTTTACCTCACCCAGACCATGTTCACAAATTCCAAAAATTGAAATTTATTTATTTTATTAACAAATAATTCAAAAGTATAAATTCAAATGCGCATTAGCGTTGAGTAAATATTATATTGTACATGGAGAATCATAAACCGAAATTTACGATCTGCTAAGAACAATGAAAACAAAATATGTTATGACATTATTATCAGTTCCAATTCAATACACGGCAAATTTAGTTAACATAAAAATTAAAAAAACTTTAAAAATAAAAATCACAGACTACCCTTACCTACATCAGAGACCCTAGCGGGATAACAATACAAACTGAAGAATAAGAGAAAAAGAATAATTATTGGCTTTACCCGTAACTATAATAGTCATAAGGCGTCAATAAAAACTGAACAATAAGAGAAAAAGCTTAATTATTGGCTTTACCCCTAACTATAATAGTCATAAGGCGTCATATGATGTCATTTGATACTTCGTTAAATGGCCTATATGATTCGATATGATTTAACAAAGTCGTAACCAATCATAACCTTTACTATAATGGTCATACCTAATCATACCATAACGTCAAAACCAAAATTTAAAAGAAGTGAAATAATAATATAAATTCTATAAATAAATGTTTTGTTTTTTTATTTTGAGTTTTGAAATAGTTAGGGCTATTATGATAATAAAAAAACACAAAAAACGTATCTATGGCTATTTTAATGTGTTTTTAATGTGGGTGTGGTATGTATTTAGTTTAAATGCATTTAATTTTATATCTATACTGCCAGCGACATCTCTGATCGCCACATGTTGTTGACATGTACGTCTCTATTAATAGTTTTTGTTAGGAAGCGTTTAGACATCAGATTTTATTTCAAGAAAGTTTTGTTTTACTTATTTTTATTACATTTACAAATTTTATTGCAATTACATCAAATCTTATTTCAAAAGTTTTAATTGCATATCTCAAAGATAAACAAAAATAGTTGCAAAGTATACTATATTTCTTCATGCAAAATCCACTTTCTAAACTTGCAAAATACGAAGATACGAATATGCGTGACGAGTACTAATAATAAATACTTATAAACAAATATAATTATTCAGTGTAATTTCAGAACATTTATGAAATATAAATATTTAAATAGTAAATCAATTATTCAAGTATTATTTGTATTGATGAATAATAATAATATTTAATACACATTTTTTGTATTTTTTAATGTATATCTTTCAATATATTGGCATAACACAATTAGGAGTTTATAAATACCTTTTCTCGCAAAATTACTTTTTCAACTTGCGAAATACGAAAATGTGTGTCGAGCACTATTATTTAAAAAAAAAATTTATGATATTCTACAACAAAGTCGGATGTCAAACTTTAATGAACATCATTTATACGTTATAAACACAATTCAAAAACGTATAAAGGCTGCCTTATATAAAAGTTTTTCTTCAAAACTATTAGCAGTAAAAATTTTCAATTTGATTCTATGAAAAACAAATAAAATTATTATTTATTATATTATACATATTAAGTATATTATAAATATTGTAAATTATAATTTTATTCATTTTATTATTATTATTGAAATAACAATAATAATTACAATTATAATAATTTATGATACCGTACGTATTATAATACCTACCTACCTGTTGTGAAAATAAAATTTTAATTCATACAGTGAAAAAAATATAAACCTGAAGTAGGCCTGCGGATTTATCTACAGGTCCACTGTTTAATAAATAAATAAATACCTAAATAAGAAATATAAAAAAAATAGTTATAGATAGATCAAACTATATTGTAAATTACAAGCTATTCCCGGCGTAACATTCGCCGGTCTAACATTAGCATCATAAATGAAACAATTTATTTTATTTTCTTAAAAAGAATCAATGTTTTACATATTTTTTTATTACATAATAAATAAGTTGCAAATTGAAAAACTTAAAACTAAAATTCACTTTATTCAATATCTTAAAAGTAGTTTAACATTTTAATATTATGTAATAAAAAAATATTTAAAAAATTGATTTTTTTAAGAAAATAAACAAAATAAACAAATAAAGTAAGCATTAGTCATTTATAATGCTAATGCTAGACCGGCGAATGTTACGTCGGGAATAGCTAGTAATTTATTTATTTATTTCAAGCTTAAATCAAGCAGTTACTAATAATATTTACTTAAATTTACGTTACAAATTTAACAAATTTACAAATTTTAAAAAGTTACAAAAAAAAAAAATAAAAAAGTTACACAATTTATATATATATAATTAATCATCATTTTATTTATTAAGTTCTTAACATAAGCTCTTAAGGCTGGGTAAACAGAATTGAAAGCTCAAACCTCATGTAAAAATTTGTTTAAATATTAGTGCATGTAATTTTGAAAGCTACTTTTAATTTTTACACTATCTGGATGATCAGTTTACTTGAAATTGTATACCACTATAGTAAAAATTTAAATGTGAACAAAAAGAAGAAATACAAATAAACATCCGTACTTCAATGTATTTTCAAAATATAAATTTAGGTTAGGCGCACACGCGGTTTTTAGTTTTGCAAATGTTTGATTGCAAAAACTCTTTGCGCGCACACATAAGCAACCAAACTATTTGATTTTCTGGTACTTCTTACATAGCAATTAAACAGTTGCATTTCATATAGTTTGAAAATTAATTTTATAAGGCATTAGCATGCATTTGTGCTGTTGAAATTAAAAAAAGGAAAACATTAAGGAAAAGGAGATAAATTAAAAAAAGAAAAATATTAAGGAAAAGGACATTGCAGGTTCACCTTTTATTAAGCCATTTATTAATAGCCTCATTCTGTATCTCAATCACTCTCACTTTCACGTAAAATTCTTCATTCCCCCTTTAAAATATTTTATATTCTGTATCTTGAAATAATTTAGGTGAGAGTGAATGGATATGTGATTGGAAACATACATATGCCCAAAAAAAATTTCGGGTTGGTTCGACAGTCCGAAACTTGGGATAAAAGGACCTTGAACATAAAAAACAAAAAAAAAAAAAATGTTTTTATAGTTGTCTTGATACGTAATAAATATTATTGACATTTTGATTTTTGGACTATTTTTGTGTTCAAGGTCTTCGGTCCCGATTTCTGAATCCCGGACCAATCCGAAAATTTTTCAAAAATTATTTATAATAATTATTAATAACCTTTTGCTAGAAAAATACAATTTAAGCCCGTGATATAGAGTTTCGGCCCCAATTTCTAGAATCTAACGGACCTATTGTCTTTATCACATTTAAGGGCCATTGTACTGATGACAAAAAAAAAAAATTCAAGGTCTTCGGTCCCGAAACTTTAGACGCTAGACCGATTGTCTTCATCACATTTAAGGGCCATTGTACTGATAACAAAAAAGAAATTCTAGGTCTTCGGTCCCGACACTTGGGACGCCAGACCTTCTGTTTGCATCGTGCTTATGAGCCATGCCATTGTACTAAAGGCAAGTTAAAAAAAAATAATACAAAAAAAATTTTTTTCACGTTCAAAATTTCCAACAACTGTACTTACACAAGAAAAAATAAATCGCAACTGGTTTTAATCTCAAGTGCGCGAGTTTACATTTAAATACGTGTAATACAAATCGATTTATCGATTGCTTTAACTAAAAGTTGCTATCAGTTTGTAAAAAATTACAAACTGTTTGATTGCTGGATTAAATGCAATCAAATAGTTGCATGTGTGTGCTTTCATATAAACTAATGGAACACAAACGTGCAGTCAAACAGTTGCAAAACTAAAAATAGCATGTGTGCGCCTAGCCTCAGAATCATGTAAAAAATTATTCTTTATAAAAACGAAAGATTACCTTAAAATTTTTATTTTGATATTTTTTTGTATAAAGGAAAAAAAAATGTTCGAAGGAAAAAAACGAAAAGTATTTTTTGGCTATATTATATCTTATATATACTAATTTTGTTTTTGGTCTGAGGACATAGGTACCGTTCATATTTCCTTAGTTACCATACGCGTTACCTTACGTACTTACCGTACAGTTTGCATGTAAATTCATACCAACCGTATCATCAAATAAATGATTGTATAATTTATGAAACTGTTACCTGAAGTAAATCCGGAAGAAAAAAAGCCAAATGACATTTTCTAACTTTATTTTATATGGGTGTTGAAATAAAGTAAAAATTAAAAAGAAACAAGATTAAAAATCAGTTTATATACTTTTTGGCTTTATTTCAATACCACGTTTGAAATAAAGCCGAAACCATGAACTTTTTACCATTTAAAATTAAAAATATTATTAACATTTAATTAAAATTAAAAATGATAATGATAAATTTGAATTTTAATTATGTATACTAAATTTAAATCAGGGAATACCATTTTCCAGAATATTTATAATATTTATACTGTATATGCGGGAACAACTCACGCGTCAGACTTCCCGCCGTATGTCCATCCCGCCAGTGCCCTTTAACTTTTTAAAATAATAAAACCAATTATGTGCCGTGTTCAAAATCAGGGTATTCCACCTTCATAGAATATTCATATGCACGTATATGAGTTACACACAGAATTTGTTTTTATAAATATTTGAATAAAATAAAGAAATAAAATAAAATAAAGACGAAAACAAAAATTAAATGATTTTGGTTTTATTTCTTCTGGCTTTATTTCAAGTCCCCTATTTATCAAAGAAAAAAATATTTTTTAAAAATCCTCATCAAACGTATGCTATTTGCATTTTTTTGTTTTTTGTTTATTTTTTATATTTTTTTTTCACGAAATGTACATTTTAAATTTTGAACAAACAACCGAACCAATGCGTTTTGTAAGAAATTAAATTAAATTTTATGCTACTGTTTTTTAGTTCTTTTTAAATTTATAATTCAATAGGTAAAGTCCTAAGATATTTGTTTTTCATATAATTAAAGAAAATTTAATTTCCTTAAAAAAAAATCCTCGAACGGCTATACTGGGACCAGTGCTTCAGAAGTTATGAGCTATTTTGTAACACTTCCTGTTTTGTTGCAGTAAGTTTTCTTATTTTCATTTATTTTTAATACAAGCGTCTTTATTTTATTCAAAAAAGAAAAAAAATCAATTAATAGATAGATTAGAAGCATCTTATCATAAGGATAGTTTCTTTTAATTATTTTTCTTTACTTTTTGCAATTTATATATTATCTATATATGAGTATTGTATATATATATTGACTATCATATATGTATGATTTGTTTTTTTTTATCACATATTTTGTTTCTTATCAACATGCAAAAGTGAAACTGAATTATTTTCTACCTGTTAGAAGAGTTAGAGCTTGGAGTTTTAATTTCGTTCTTTTTTTACCTTATAAAATAAAATAAATAACTTTTAGTAATAATATTTACCAATATTATGTAGTATTAATTAAAAAAACAATTAATTAAATAAAATTTGTGCTTTGGATTTTTTTGAAGTTTTATCATTGAATGTAATCCAAGAACAATGCTTTCGCAATAATAGTATGGTGATCAACAAATTTAAAATCTGTACCTGAATAGTTATTAATATTATCAGTATTTTCACCTTTTTAGTTTTTATTTTTAGTAACGCCAACCAAATTTGGAATGCCCCTTTGTGCAATGTTCTTTTTCATATTAAATCAATTTAAAAATGTTTATCACTTAAAAGTAATAAGGGAGAATCCGCTACTAAATTTTCAATTGACAAATTTATATGTTTTCGGCCCCTAATCTAAATAAATCAGAGTTGGAATTTTGAGTTAATGATTATTTGACATTACTATAAGCTGTATAAAAAAGTACATCAATTTATGTAACACTATAACAAAAAAAATAATAATGAAAATATCCCATATTTTGTTTTTGCTTATTTTGTCGTTTTTCTGATTTTATTTTTTTCTTTGTATATTATATAGGTACTATTTATATTTTCAAAATATTTTGTTAGCTAAGCTATGAAGCTCTTTAATTTTATTCTCAAATTTTTTAAAAACAAATGTACAAAAATATATAGGTAGATAGTTTGAAAAAAAAAAAACCAAATAAATTCCCTACTGGGCTGGTGTTGTTTATTTTATTATTAATTTTACTCAACGCAAAATTTTAAGTGGAGAAAAATATTGTTATTAGTAGATACAATAAGTAAATTGTAAGTAGTAAATAGAATTATTATTGAGAGTGACGGTATTGACAATTCTAACGGTGTTTTAACGACGCGGCGAAACGTCCATTATATTATGAATGAATGAAAGATTGAAAATTGAGAAAATAAAGCAAATTTTATTTAATTTATAAAATATGCTGTAGGTTCTAGGTGAAACATTATAAAAATTGATGATGGTGTAAAAACCGAAATCGGTGAACAATATTTAATAAAATTGTGAAACAGACCTAGAGTTTTAATATTTATTTAATTTCAAATTTAATTTCATTGGATGATGAAAGTAGGTGTATGATGTAGCATTATGATGACATATTCACTTTACATTGTTATTGGTGCTTTCAGTCAATAATTAAAGTAGTAATGTGTGAGACATATTGCGTAATTAAGAGATAACGCAAAGTTACTCTTAGATTAAAGAATCTAATTTTTTGTTACATAATATAATAGTAGGTATAATACCCTCTTTCTCGAAATTACTTGAAGTTGTTAGGTATCTTATTTAACAATCTCAAGATACTTATTTTACAATAAGTTAAACTTTTTTATATAAATTTATTTTTCTTTTTGTTTTTACTTCTTTTAAAAATATGTCTGAAGTAGGATTGAAACATTTTTGATTAGTACCTCTACAATACAGCGATGTATTCTTTTTAAACTGCACACAAACTTTACTACAGTTGGTTAGCAGTGGCATTATATTAGTTTATATATAGTAGTTATTTAATTTTAAAATTTATTATTTTGCAAGTTTTCTTATTATTTCTTATTCGCATGTTTCTGGGAATCCGTGAATGACATAATTCTGGTAATAAGAAGTTTTTGTAAAAATATTCCAATTTTGGTTTCATTTTATTAGTAAAAATTTTTAACGTCCTTTCAATTCGTACATACTTGAAGTCTTTTGAATTCCATATGCCAAAATTTATTTTTGTTATGTTTAATTAATTATGTGATTTTTTAGTGCAATTGTATTATCATCAGTATTATATTTTAAATACTTTATCTTTCTTTGGCCAATAGTTTCTTTTGAAAAATCATCTTTTGCTGACTGAAGGCATTTTATTTCATAAATACCATTATTTCCAACTAGACCATTTGGAGTAGCTCCAAGAAAATGTAATTCTTCGTCAATAAAAAGCCCAAAGTTTTGAATGTTTAAATTAGTCTACTTTTCAAGTTCTGATATTGTATTTTTTTTATTTTACATTCCATAATTATAAATCTTGGTACGGTTATTCCAACATTTTTGAAAACTTGTTGAAATGTACCATAAATTAATAATACTTAGATTATTTTAATTACGAATTTAATTACAATTTTATTTATTATAAAAATTCAAACTTAAATAAAATAATAATGTAAAAATAAAAATTTTTAAAATATACTTTAATCGAAACCAACTCGCTAGCCCCCTAAAAAGTAGAAAATAAAACTAGTGGTGGATGTTGAGCATTTAGAACTATTATAAGATAAAACACAAAAGTATATAATGAATGCTGGAATATGGAATATTGTTAATGGGAATATTGTTGGAATATTGTTAATGGGAATTTGAAAACACTTTGTGATGTTCTTTTAATATTCGTGATTCTTTTCAAGCGGCAAATATTAAAAATTTCCAAAAAATTTCCCGAACCAGCCCACATTTTCGAAATCGGTACCAGTCGTATTTCTTTATTTATGAAAAAGTATCTAAGTGTAAATTTTCTTGCTTCTAATACAATTGGTTTTCAAATATGCCACCGACGTGCTAGGAGTTGTTCGGCAGCAACCCGAACCAGTCTAAATTTTCGAAATCTGTTTGACTCGTATTTCTTTATTTCTGAAATAGTATCTAAGTGTAAATTTGTATGCCTGTAATACAATTGGTTTTAGAAATGTGCCTAAGAATTGCTAGGAGTTGTTCGGCAGCAACCCAAACCAGTCCACATTTTCTAAATTGGTAACTGTCGTATTTCTTTATTTGTGAAAAAGTATCTAAGTGTAAATTTTCATGCCTGTATTACAATTGGTTTTCAAGTATGCCTGAGACGTACTATGAGTTGTTCGGCAGCAACCCGAACCAGTCCACATTTTCTAAATTGGTAACTGTCGTATTTCTTTATTTGTGAAAAAGTATCTAAGTGTAAATTTTCATACCTATAATATAATTGGTTTTCGAAATATGCCTAAGACTTGCTAGGAGTTGTTCGGCAGCAACCCGAACCAATCTACATTTTCGAAATCGGTAACAGTCGTATTTCTGTATTTATGAAAAAGTATCTAAGTGTAAATTTTCTTGCTTGTAATACAATTGGTTTTCAAATATGCCACCGACGTGCTAGGAGTTGTTCGGCAGCAACCCGACCCAGTCCAAATTTTCGAAATCGGTATGAGTCGTAATTCTTTATTTCTGAAATAGTATCTAAGTGTAAATTTGTATGCCTGTAATACAATTGGTTTTCGAAATATGCCTAAGACTTGCTAGGAGTTGTTCGGCAGCAACCCGAACCAGTCCACATTTTCGAAATCGGTACCAGTCGTATTTCTTTATTTATGAAAAAGTATCTAAGTGTAAATTTTCATGCTTGTAATACAATTGGTTTTCGAAATGTGCCTAAGAATTGCTAGGAGTTGTTCGGCAGCAACCCGAACCAGTCCCCAGTCCACATTTTCGAAATCGGTAACAGTCGTATTTCTGTATTTATGAAAAAGTATCTAAGTGTAAATTTTCTTGCTTGTAATACAATTGGTTTTCAAATATGCCACCGACGTGCTAGGAGTTGTTCGGCAGCAACCCGACCCAGTCCAAATTTTCGAAATCGGTATGAGTCGTAATTCTTTATTTCTGAAATAGTATCTAAGTGTAAATTTGTATGCCTGTAATACAATTGGTTTTCGAAATATGCCTAAGACTTGCTAGGAGTTGTTCGGCAGCAACCCGAACCAGTCCACATTTTCGAAATCGGTACCAGTCGTATTTCTTTATTTATAAAAAAGTGTCTAAGTGTAAATTTTCATGCTTGTAATACAATTGGTTTTCAAATATGCCAGAGACTTGCTAGGAGTTGTTCGGCAGCAACCCAAACCTGTCATTTGATAGCTTTGGAAAGTACCGTGTTCGGTTGCTTTTTTCATCGTGAGTAACTATGCAAAGTTTCAGAACTCTATCTTTAATTTTTTTAAACAAAATTATTTTTTTTTTCTTTGCATTTGGTTTGGATATTAACAAAAAAATTCCAACCTACCTACCAAACATATATATATATATACATATATACATATATACATATATACATATATACATATATACATATATACATATATACATATATACATATATGCATATATATATATATACATATATACATATATACATATATACATATACACATATATACATATATACATATATACATATATACATATATACATATATACATATATACATATATACATATATACATATATACATATATACATATATACATATATAC
Organism: Argyra leucocephala; assembly: GCA_963942445.1. Lineage (NCBI taxonomy): Eukaryota > Metazoa > Arthropoda > Insecta > Diptera > Dolichopodidae > Argyra > Argyra leucocephala. The sequence goes on from OZ012678.1 coordinate 102,071,143, forward strand.
ATATATACATATATACATATATCCATATATACATATATACATATATACATATATACATATATACAGTATATACATATATACATATATACATATATACATATATACATATATACATATATACATATATACATATATACATATATCCATATAAACAGCCACTGGCAAGTTAATATAAAAATATATAAAAAAAAAAAAACATAAAACTGCATTCGAATCTATCTTCTTAGACATTTTTTATTTTAAATTTATTGTTTTGTATTGGAACACTAGTATTTGCATAAAGATCAGTTCATACACTAATATTGAATTATAATCAGAATACAACTGAAGTTAACATTTAAAAATATCTTCTATTTGATTATATTATGATAGCTAGAATTACTTCGAACTTTACAAATTTAAAATCTGAGGCAGTGACAGTTATATTTCTTAATTCGTACTAATAATTATAACCAGATTGATCACGTGTATCGATGTCAATGTTCGCCCTATTTTCAAAATTTGCTCTCAACTTTTTCAGCATTATTTTTTTTCTTTTGTAGAAACACATGTAGCATATCTGGTTTTTCACATGTGTCTGCTCTATAATTATTATCTATACTGAGTGATGTTTAGCTCTTCTTAATCTTTTATTTGGCTTATGTTGTTTCTTTTTTCTGGTTATATTTCTTTTAATTATTTTATCTTCTGCATTTGGAAGAAACATTTTTGTATTTCTTTCACTCCCATATATTTCTTTCAAAAACTCTGTAAAAGCCTGCCCAGTATTGAATTGGTCAACAGCAGCTGCACATCTACTTGAATAAGACTGCTCCAGAGAAAAATTTATTCTTTTCCCTCCTACTCCTACATATTGACAGATTATTAAATAACAAACTGTGTGAGTTTTGGACTAAACGTTACACAGCAGTAGTAATTTCTTCAAAGAATAGATTTGATATCATCAAAGATACAAAGTTTTCTTCTTCACACCGCTTACAAAAATACTTGTCACAATTTTCATGATGACCAAATTTGTGTTTTTTGATATGTCTTTGGCAAGATTTTAATATAATAGGATAGTGTACTAGTTTTCCGATGATTCACCGAAGTTTTAGTTCTAAAAATCATTCGATCTATGTTTTGAGACAATTTTTTGCCATATTGCATTTGAAATTTTGTATTTGAAGTCGTAGATGTTAGTTTACGTCTTAAAGTTTCTGTAAAGATGATTTTTACATTCAACTTTACTAACAACAATATTTTCGTAGAAGCAAAGCCATATTATAATAAATAATCTTATATGAGCACTACTGTTTCTATTTTCTATAAATTTGTTATAATTAATTGGCAACATAAGTACATAATTAGGTAATTTATTTATTTATTTATAATAGTGGGATCTGGAGATAAATCTGCAGTCCAACTACATGTTCTTTTCCCTTTTTTATATATTAATTATTTGGTATTATATGAAAATATTGTATATTATATTATTTTGTATTTGTTTTATTATATATATGATTATTAATTTATTAGTTTTATTATATGTATGCTTATTCATTACTATATTACATTAGTTAGAACCGTTGTGGTTGTATTGAAAATTACTTTCATTAATTTTCATCATTAGGTTACTAAAATTATTAACTAAAAATATGGCCTAAAATACATCAAAATTGCATTTTTATATACTTTACTTTAGTAAAGTCGTTAGTAATGTAGTTCTTTCCCAATTGTTCCTATAATAAACTTGATATTTGTTGTTATAGGAAAAAATTGACTAAAGAAAATTCAACTTTACTAAATCTGCTTCAGTTAACAAAATATTCTCGCTATCACTCATTTCCTCTTCAAAAATATTTAGGAACGAATAGCTAAAAATCTATACTATATTTAAAAATTACAGAATTTCAAAAATAACGTTATTATATTTATGTACTGTTAAAATTTATACATCATACCTCAAATAAGTGAACACATGCATATATATTTCTTTATTTTCAAACCCTAATAAATTGTATTTTGAACAAAAAATATTTTTTTTTTTTATAAGCAGGCTGGTGGGAATCTTCAAAAGATACAATGAACCCCGTAGCTTGACATTGTGTGTGGGATTCTTACCCACTAAACCACATCCTTCCTATATTGTGATCTAGTCCTACAGGACTAATGAGTAACTTTTTCTTGGCTTTATTTTAGACTACATCCAGCGATGTCTATCTAACTTTTCCTTTGACGTATTTACGTATTCATCCATAACCTTAAAAGACCCATCAGCGACGAAAAACCAACCAGCTCTCCGAACGAATTTATAATTTTGGAAGACTTGTTTCCAAAACCTAGTTTCGTTGGCAGTCAACATAACGAAATTCTTCACAAATCCCGTTCAAACAAATCTATCTAAACGTGGGAGCGGGTCAACCACCGATCACCAGCGCGACGAGTCTTCAAGAATGTAAGTGATTATTGCTGCACTAACACAAAAGGGTTTACTCTTTTGAGTCGTCTGGTTATATTTCTGTATTTCCTTATCGACAGCTTCTATTTACAAATCTCTATGTAGGTCATAGTTTCTGATGAACCAGGGCGCGTTCACAATGTTTCTTATGACCTTATTCTGGAACCTCTGAATAATATCTCTATTATTTTTTTTGCTGCATCCCCATAGCTGGATGCCATATGATCATACTGGTTTCAGTATTTGTTTATAGAGCAGAAGTTTGTTTTGTATTGTTAAGGTAGAATTCTTACCTATGAGCCAGTTCATTTTTCTATAGCCGATTTGTAATTCTTCTTTCTTGTTTTTGATGTAAGCTTTCCAGCGAAGTTTCGCATCTAACGTCATACCAAGATATTTGGCAGTATTTGAATGGGGTATTTCTTGACCATTTATATATACTGGTTTATGATCAATTTTTTTAGTACTGAAATCCGTATGTACTGACTTAGCTTCATTTAATTTTAGCCTCCATCTTTTTGTATAGTCTTGGATTTTTGTTATAGCTCTCTGCAGCTTTTCTGTGGATTCTTTATTATTTTCTCCAACCGCCAGAACCGCTGTTTCATCTGCAAACGTCGCAATAATATTATTTTCTAGTGCAGGAAAATCACAAGTGTACAGCAGGTACAGTACCGGACCTAGTGTACTTTCTTGAGGAACCCCGGCATTAATTTTTTTAAGATCGGAATATGCTCCTTCCTGTTTTATGTAGAAGTATCTCTCTGATAGGTAGCTTGCTATGATTTCCGAATGTACCTTATCGAATGTCTGAGTCACATCCAAAAAGATTGCTGAACAGATTTTCTTCTCCTCTAGAGCTTTTTCAATAGTGTTTGTTATTCTGTGTACCTGGTCTATTGTAGCATGTTCTCTAAACCGAATTGGTGAGCCGGTATTATATTCTTTCTTTCAATAGTAGGTTTCAGTCTTCTTTGATAAATTTTTTCGAACAGTTTTGACATTATAGGCAGTAGTGATATTGGTCTGTAGGATGATACTTCATTCGGTGGTTTTCCAGCTTTGGGTATCATGATGACTTTGGCGAGTTTCCACAATTTTGGCACATATTTCAGTTTAAATGTAGCATGTATAGGATTCGTTATCTTAATTATTGCCTTTTCTGGTAGTTCCTTTAGAATCTGCTCCGTTATCAAATCATATCCCTTTTTTAGAATTAGTATTGCTTATTTCTCTTTTCACTTCAGCTAGGGTTGTTAATGCGATTTCTTATTCTTCCTAGACTGATTCTATATTTAGATTTTCACCTTCTTCTCCGTCGTTTGTTTGAAATATGTTTTTTAAGTGCTCCGCAAATAATTTAGTCTTTTCTTTATTATCTCGCCGAATTTCCGTCCAATTTCTTAATTGGAGGAATTTGTTTAATAGGTCTTTTCAGATTTTTAGCTGCCTTCCAAAGAGAGCAATCAGTGCTTTTATCATTTGTTAATTTTTCGAAATATATATTAATCGATTTGTTCTTCACTTCCTTAATTATTCTTCTTAGTTGTTGCATGAGATTATTTAGCCTTGTTTTATCTTGTGAAGCTCTAGTTTGATGCCATTTTTTCCTTGCTCTGCGTTTTGTTGCAATTAGTTCTAAGATTTCTGTTGAATATTTATTTCCTTTTACTCTTTGTTTTAATACTGGAGTATTTTCCCACACTGTTAGTTGGATATCTTTAATGTATTTCTCCACCTCTGAATCCAATTATTCTTTGTATTGTAACTGTACAGCTAGTTGGATTTTTCCTTCCAGACATACTTTGAAGCTTTCCCAGTCAGTGTATTTGTTGGCCAGAACCGGATTCCTCTTCTTTTGAATAGCGTCTTCACTTATCAGATTTATCTATTCATTTCCTGCCTATCTTCTATCTGTATGAAATTATTCGAAATGTTTTTAATTATAAAAAAATCTATTAAATCAGCTATTTTATTTAGATCTGTAGGCCAATATGTAGGTTTTCCTGTTGATATTATTTCACAGCCAAATTCGCTTGTTGCCTGGAACAATTCCCTGCCTTTAGTTGTTGTTAACCGTGATCCCCAGTGTATATTTTTGGCTTTAAAATCACCCCCTATAATAAACTTTTTTCCTAGTTTCTTAAAAAGATCTAAATAATGATGGTTCTTTAAAGAGTACTTACGTGGACAATATATACTTGCTACTACAATAAAGTAATTCTTATATTTTGCGTTTACGGCAATAGCTTGTACTTCTGTTTCCAATTTGGCTTCTTTAAAATGTTGTATATTTTGTTTTATAATCACTGTATTTCCCCCTCTAGCAGACTTACCCGGATGTATGCTATGGTAAACTTTATAACCACGAAAGTTAATATGTGTTTGTTTGGTAAAGTGTGTTTCTGCTATAAGACAAATATCTATTTTATTTATGTCAAGGACTGCTTGTAGCTCTTGTTGGTGTTGTTGCAGTCCATTGGCATTCTATGAAGAATTTTCAGTTTATTTAAAATCTTTTCGGTTTCCAAGCAGATTTTTGGTATTGCCCTCTAGAATTCCTATTCTACAATCCATATCGACCATAGAGCTTTCTATTTTGATAACCTTAGATAATATAAGCAAGATGCTTTGTTTTAAATCATTTTCCTGCTCGTTATTATGAACTTTTCTTTTCCCCGTAAGAACTTGTGCATAAATTACTGTTTGTATTTGTTTGGAAATCTGGTTTAACTTGTGACGTTTGTAGATAATTAGTATTCCGTTTGTGGATTTATGTGTATGTTTTTAAATTTAATTTTTGCATTGCGATCATGCAACCTCTATAGTTAGCTGGATGTTGATCTCCGCAATGTACACATTTTGGTGGTTTATTTTTAGGTTTTAAACAGTCTCTGGTGTATGACCATATGCCTGGCATGATTTACAATGTACTAGAAGTTTATTTTTTCTTAATGACTCAATATCCACCACACATTTTAAAATATTTTTAATCTAGTAAGTTCTGTTAATGTCTTCTTGAATGACTTACTAAATAACATGTTTAATGGTACTTTATTTTTCCAGATTCGTTTGTGCGTAGCTTCTATTATTTTGTATTCTCTGTTTTCAAGATCTTTAATTATTTCTTCTGTTTTACACGAGTGCGGCAAGTTTTTCACTATTACTCTTATTGGTCTTTGCTGCTTACTTTCGTATGAGTGCCAATTATATATATACTCTGATAGCGCTTTTGTTACAGTTTTGTAATCATCTTCATCTAACAAATTGATTTTTATACAATTCTTGCCAAGAAGTTTCATCTCAAACTGCTTTTCTGTTATTACTTTTCTTAAATTCTCGCAGAATTCATTTTAGTTATTAAATTCATCCACAATTATTGGCGGTGGAGATTGTTTTTATTTAAGAATTTACCCCCAAAAATTTGATCTAAATCGCGTAAAAAATGTGAATGCCTCGCGCTTCAGTTTGCAAAAACAGCTAAAAAACACCAAAATTATGGACTGAATGAATATTATTGCAATAAAGAACTCATATCCAAAGTTTCATCCAAATCGGGCAAAAAATGTAGATGCCCCGTACTCAGGGATGCCAGTTTTTCTAAATGACGTATCGGGATCTTAGTAGAAAAAATAAAAAAAAAAAATATTTAACTACATATTTAAAACAAAAACTTAGTATTTCAATTCAAATTTATAGAGTCAGCGGCACATTCTTCTTTAATTATTTAAATAAATCACATTTAATATTAAAAAAATGAACATTTGTCATAATAAAAAAACCATAAATATAATAAAATAAAAATTGCATCGAGTTCTTTGGCAACAAAAAAGGAAAATTAAAAAACTAAATAAATTTCATCTGAAAACTAATTAAATTATTTATATTTTTCATTTGAGGCGCTTTTTTTTAATATTCCTTGAGCATTTTCAGTCTTTAAAAAAATTTTAAATTCTCTGCAGCTCATTTTATAGTTCTCCTTCACCCTCAATTCGGCGATGTTTTATGATATTTTACTGATTAGATATTTTATGCTCAAAATACAATTTATTTGGGTTTGAAAATAAAGAAATATAATATGCATGTGTTCACTTATTTCAGGTATGATGTATAAATTTTAACAGTACATAAATATATTAACGTTATTAAAAAAAACGTTATTTTTAAAATTCTGTAATTTTTAAATATATTTTTGAATATGTTCACCTTAGGTATGTTAGAAACGATTTTTATCTATTAAAATTCGTTCCTAAACATTTTTGAAGCGAAAATGAGTGACAGCGAGAATATTTTTTAGTCAACTTTTTCCTATAACAACAAATATCAAATATATTATAGAAACAATTGCGAAAGAACTACATTACCAACGACTTTACTAATTTTAGTAAAGTATATAAAAATCGAGTTTTGATGTATTTTCGGCCATATTTTTAGTTAATAATTCCCTAATGATGAAAATTACTGAAAGTAATTTTCAATACAACCACATCGGTTCTAACTAACGTAATATAATAATGAATAAGCATACATATAATAAAACTAATAACTTAATAATCATATATATAATAAAACAAATACAAAATAATATAATATACAATATTTTCATATAATACCAAATAATTAATATTTAAAAAAGGCCCACATTTCGAAAGGGAAAAGAAAATGTAGTTGGACTGCAGCTTTATCTCCAGATCCCACTGTTATAAATAAATAATTAAATTACCTAATTATGTACTTATGTTGTCAATTAATTATAACAAATTTGTAGGAAATGGAAACAGTTGTGCTTATATAAGATTATTTATTGTAATAGGGCTTTGCTTCTACGAAAATATTGTTGTTAGTACAGTTGTATGTAAAAATCATCTTTACAGAAACTTTAGACGTAAACTAACATCTACGACTTCAAATACAAAATTTCAAATACAATATGGTAAAAAATTGTCTCAAAACATAGATCGAATGATTTTTGGAACTAAAAGTTCCGTGAATTATTGGAGAACTAGTGCACTATCCTATTATATTAAAATCTTGCCAAAGACATCAAAAAACACAAATTTGGTCATCATGAAAATTGCGACAAAAATTTTTGTAAGTGGTGTGAAGAAGAAAACTTTGAAACTTTGATTATGTCAAATCTATTTTTTGAAGAAATTACTACTGCTGTGTAACGTTTAGTCCAAAACTCGGACAGTTTGTTACTTAATATGGACTCAAATATTTGCAGTTTAATAGTTTAAATTTAACAGTTCAATAGTAAAATTTGTCAATACGTAGGAAGGAACCGTATAAATTTTTCTCCGTGGCAGTCTCCAAGTAGATGTGCAGCTGTTGTTGACCAATTCAATACTGGGCAGGCTTTTATAGAGTTTTTGAAAGAAATAAATGGGAGTGAAACAAATACAAAAATGCTTCTTCCAAACGCAGAAGATAAAATAATTAAAAGAAATATAACCAGAAAAAAGGAGTAAGCCAAATAAAAGACTAAGAAGAGCTAAACATCACTCAGTATACGGATTCCCAGAAACATGCGAATAAGAAATACATGAGCTACTTTACTTGCAAATTAATAAATTTTAAAATTAATAAACTTTTCTAACATCAAAATATATATATGTAAATGTAATATAGCCAAAAAATACTTTTCGTTTTTTTATTTCGAACATTTTTTTTTCTCTTTATACAAAAAAATATCAAATTAAAAATTTTAGGGTGACCTTACGTTTTCATAAAGAATAATTTTTTACATGATTCTAAATTTATATTTTCAAAATACATTGAAGTACAGTTTCAATTCAGTTTGACCCAGCCTTAATGAAAAATGTGGTCTGTTTCTAGGTAAATGTAAATTAGATGTTACGTTATTTTCATTTGTTAAAGGTCCTGGTTGTGTTGGAACGGCTATTTTTGTATTAGTTGCTGTGTTAAATGTTACATTGTTTTTAGTGTTTTTTTTTTGTTTTTAGATATTGTGGGAGTTTGGTATTGGTTTATAGTATGGGAATGTATAAAATTCGTGTATTTTTTAGAAGGTTGTGTGTTTAGGTTTTTGCTTAAAGATTTAGATTTAGACTTGTATTCTGTGTTTAACTTATTTTTATGTACAGAATTATTTACATACATATCGACCCAGCGAGATAATTTTAAGTTCCCAGTAATGTTGATGTCCTTTTTTGGCTGGAAAAGAACCAGCCATATTTTGCTGGTATCTGGATCTTGAAACACGGGTACTTTGCCTTTTTCCTCGTTCTAAGTTTATTTGGTAGAATTTTTTCGCACTTAACTAAAGGAAATAGAGTGACTACGGAGCTGAATTTTGATATGGTATGACGATGATATGATTGTTTATTGCGACCGCTATCGGCGACTCTATTATTTTGTTTGTAAAATTAACATGTGTGGATTTTGATTCGTTTAATTTAACTCTCCACCTTTTGCACCATAAAGAGATTTTGTTGTTTGCTTGTTTCAATTTATTTGCTGCTTCGTTTATATTATTGCCAACCGCTAATACGGCAGTATCATCGGAAAAAGTTGCCATCGTTGCATCTTCTAGTTCTGGGATATCACTGGTGTAGAGTAAATATAGAATGGGACCCAGAATGCTCCCTTGTGGTACTCCTGCATGTATATTGTTTAGCGTAGAGTAATCTTCCCCTTGCTTAATATGAAATATTCTATTTGCTAAGTAAGATGCTATTACATCGACATAGGCTTTGGGTAGAATACGGTGCAGCTTGAAAATAAGTCCCTCATGCCATACTTTATCAAAGGCTTGTGAAACATCAAGAGACACTGGAGAGCAGATACATTTTTCTTCTAGTGTCTTTTCGATGATATCAGTTATTCGGTGAACTTGTTCAACAGTTGAGTGTTGTGTTCTAAACACAAATTGGTGATTTGGTATAATGTTTCTACTTTCTATTAATCTTTTGAGCAGTAATTTCTCAAATAATTTGGAGATTACTGGAAACAGAAGTAAATGGGTCTGTAAATCTTGGACTCATTCGGGGATTTTCCTGGCTTATGAATCATTATGATCTATGCCACTTTCCAATCACTCCATACATATTTTAGATTGAGCGCTGCATTCATTATTTTTGTTAGTGGTAGTTGTTTTAAGATAGAGATATATGTTTTAAGACAAAGCTTTTAGCGGTAGTTGTTTTAAGATATCAGCTGTAATTAAGTCAAATCCTGGAGACTTGTTGGATTTTAGACATTGGATTTCCTTTATTTTCCATGCTGCATTCTGGATAGTTCTCGTGAATTTTTCCGCAGCAACTTCCAGTTCTTTTTTCGTATTTATCGAGGTATATTCATCTTTACATTCTTCAAGATTTGATTTGAAACTGCACCAATTTGTAAGTGCGCTGAATAGAGACGGTTTTACAGCTTTTTTCACAATAGTTTCGTATAAACTTAAAATTACTGCTGAATGATCAGAGTCTAAATCTTGGTTTTCTTCGACATTAATACAGAGCTGATATCTTTTTTGTTATGAAGAAATCTATTAGATCAGGAGTTTTGTTAATATCTGTTGGCCAATATGTTGGTTTACCAGTCGAATGAAATAAGCATTTTGCTTCTCTAAGGTGCCTATTATGTATTTCGATAACGATTACGATTTGATCGAACGAAATGTCAAAATGCAAAATTGCCATTACGTATTACGATATCGTTCAGAAATTGTCGACGAAATCGATAAAGTTTATCGATGTAAAATTTTACCACGAAAGAGACATCGAAAGAGAGATTTTGTACAAATTATTTAAATTTTGAATTGAAAGGATAAAATAAAAGAGATACAAATATATTTTATTTATATTGGACATTGTATTATTTTATTTATATTGGACACTTGGTGTTTTGTTTTATATTTATGATATTTTTTGAAATAAAAATAAATTTAAAAGTTGAAATGAAAGTAGGTATTTTACTTTATTCTACATAATAATTTTTTATTGAAATAAATTTTAATAGGAATGAAAGGCCTGTTACAAATAGACTGCAATATGAAAAGTTATAGTGTAAATAATGAGGCACCATTATAAATTTTCCAAAGAGGTACCAGGATATCTTGCACTCACAAAACCAATTACCTGATTATGATCACATATCTAAAAACAAAAACTGTTATAATAATGTAAACTAATTACAATAAAGTATAAACTTATCAGAATTGCATTAATGCTACAAAATCCATTTCTACTATAACATAAATGTTGTACGTTTTGCTTCGGTGATTTAATTTGAATAAGCTTTCCATCTACTGCTCCAATTATTTCAGTAATTCTGCTCAAAAAATCATAAAAATAATGTTTGCCTGACTTTTTTCTTCTAGTGCGTAATGGAATTTCATCCATTTTGCACATAATTATAAACTGCAAATACATATAAAACTTCTTTAAGAACAAAAAAAAAATAGCTGTGCTAGTCCGACATGGAAATCATTTCCTACGTTGAAAATCATTTGCTTGGTACAAACCGCACAGGATCTTAATACACTAACCAATTTAATTATATTTGGAATCGACGTATTACTTATTGGCTATTTCAATTTTTGCCTTAATTTAATAGTTTTCACAATGTAGATAATAAGTCCTCAATTTCATGTATAATTATATACGTATAATCTTCCAAATCTAGTGGATTAGAATAATCCCGAATATATGTTCGCTTGTTTTTTAATTCTGCAATTTGATAGCGTTTTTCAGCACTATCAGAAATTGAAAAATTTAACTCTGCTCAAATCATTTTATTTATAAAAACTTATAATATTATAATTATATTTTATTTAAACACTTCAACTTATTTTCAACTTAAAAATTTTAAATATAACATTATTGTTTTGTTTTTTCTTCGTATAATAATTTGAATTTGACAGTTAAAGAATGAAACATATGTCATTTTCATCGTAGATTTGAATTTTACAATGGCAGCATTTTTAAACACTTTCGATCAAATTTTCATCGAAATACATAATGACACTAACGATCACAATCGAATAACTTTAACGATAACGATGAACGATTCGATTAATTTCAATCGAAATAAATAATAGGCACCTAATTGCCTGCTTGAGCTCTCTTCCTCTCGTCAGTGTTATTCTGGAGATCCGCACTAATCTGGAGATCAATATGCATAGTATTTACATCACCTCCTAAGATAAATCTATTTCCTAATTGTTGAAACATTTCTTTAAAAACTTGTTTCTTACTGACATAATTGGGCGATTGGTGCTCCTACTTGTAGATTTTGTTTTGTAGATGTTATTTTTACCAGACTAAGTTGCATTTCTTTATTTTCTATTTTACAAAGCTCGTAATGTTTAATTTCAACTTTGATGATAATTGCGCTGCCATCTTGTGCTGGATTATTCGGATGTAGAGCATAATAAATTTTGTAACCCCGAATCTTCATTTGTTCGCAGTCGTGGCTTTCAGATATGAGGCAAATATCTATGTCCTTTAACTTTAATATAGTTTCTAATTCTACTTTTTGTTGAGAATACCATGGACATTCCAAATTAAGATTTTTCTTCTTTTCAGTATTTTTTTTTCTAAATTATCCAATGTATTAGTAATTTTGTATAACATCCCTAGTACTTTTTCCATTGTTTTCCAGACAATGTTGTTATTTTCAGTATTTAACGGTTGGTTTTGTTTTAGAGTATTATTTTTTTTTTAGCACTTCTAAGCGGTGTTTGATGATTTATTGGTTTAAATTGGCTCGCAATGTTGGCATATGTGACACCTTTAACTACATTGCTTGATGTGAATTTTTCTGGTTGTAGATTTTCCTAAGGTCATTTCTTCTTCCTTGGCTACTATACATCCACGATAATTCGCTGGATGGGCTTCCCCGCAGTTAGAATATTTCGGTGCAGTTGTTTTGGGTTTAGCGCAATCTTTTGTTAAATGATTGCCAGCACATTTGACGCATAATGCTATTTGAAAGCAAAATTTCATGGTATGTCCATAGCTTTGACACTTCCGACATTGGGAAATGGCTCTACTTTTTCTTGCAGACTCGATATTAACTCTTAGGGCCCTATTACACATCAATCATTCGTCAATCTTTCATCCATATATTGTCAATATATGGATGAATGATTGATGAGAAATGATTGATGGCGGTTCTATTCTCATCAATCATTCGTCAATCATGCAAGCAAAATTCCCATCAATCATGTCATCAATCATTTTTGACAAGTTCAGCTGAGGCAAAAAAAATTGCTTTTTGGGGAATGTTCAGATAAGGTTATAATATTAATTTGTGATGTAATTCAAAAAGAATAATTTTTATATTAATTTTAATAATTATAGCAATTATTGTAAAAAAACGATTGTTATATTATTCAAATGTGCAAAAAAATAATTTGTTGTTTTTTATACCCTTTACTTTACTTTAAAAATTCAATTTAAATTGAAGTTAAAAACATTCCCCTAAAAATTATATTTTCAATATTCATATATGTTTCGAAATTATCAATATATTCAGAACACTTCCACAATATGCCATTGCAAAATGTCAAAATATGGGTAAAAAGATTGATGAGTGCATGATTGATGTGTAATCGGTCATCATTCTTTTCATCCATATATTGACAATATATGGATGAATGATTGATGAAAAGAATGATGTGTAATAGGCACCTTACATTTTGAATATATTTAATATCATAATTTTTTTTCTTCTCTTCATTACAGTCGAAAAAGAGCATGAACAGTGGAAGTGATACTATGATATTCTCTTCTTTTCCTTTGACTTTTTTTTAATATTATTCGCTGCGATAATGTTAAATCCCCTGTTTTTCAGTTCTTCAACTATATCGTCTGGTAAACACGATGCATGCAAAGCTCTCGCTATTACTTTGATTGGCCTAGATAGTTTATTCTCATAAGTATGCCATTGAAACTTATCTACGTTGATTGCTTTGGTTAAGCTTCTGTAGTCTGCTTCATTAGATACATTTATTCTTAACTGCTTGTTGTTTAGCACTTTAACTTCGTATTTGATGTTTTTATCTATCAGTATATTTCTGACTGGGTTGTAATCACTAATACTATTTAAGACTACCGGTAGAGGTTTACATTTTGTAATTCTCTCAGGCTCCGGGTATATTGTTTTATTTAATTGAATATTCGACTTTTTCGAATCGATGTCAGTGACAGTGTTTTTTTCCCAGTTTTCTATTTCCGGAGAGTTTTCAGGTTTTCGTTTTTTACTGGGTTTCTTTTTTTAAAATCCAGTCCGTTTCTCGAATTAATTCTTCTTCGTTTGTATAATACTCCGGTTTATCTGTTGTTTTACTTACAACTTCATCTTGGACATTCAAATGTTTTTGAATAGATTTATCTTTTTTTACATTGTTTATTGATTTAACTGGTTGAGAATCTAGTTTTGTTGATTCATTTGTCGTTTGTACAATATCTTCTCCTTTCTTATTTAGTTCTTTCTTGAGATATTGATTCTCTGTTTTTAGTTTTTCTAAAACATAAACATCTACTTAAACATTACTTGACCAGCTAATTAATCAAGTAACATCTACTTAATTACTTAGCTGGTCAAGTAATTTTTCTATTTTATATATCTTAACTCTTAGTTCTTCGTTTTCTCTTTTTAAATTAGAGTTGTTGTCTATTTTATCTATTGAGTATTTACCTGAATTGTTGCTCTTGTTGTTGACGTTACTTTATGTTGTTGTGTCCATAATTATTTCCCTCGTTGACGTTGTTAAAGCTCTCCTTGTATTACTTCCTGATGCAGATGATGGTGACCTTTGTATTCCAGCACTTCTGCTAAAAGGCTTATTTAGAAGCAATAAATGGTCCTCCCCAGAATCCGTAGGACCGACATCTTTCGAGAATGGATTTTGCAGTATAACTGGGGTGCCACCTATGGTATTTAATCTTTTTGTTTTCTCCATTGCCATTGAATATTTTTAGTATACCCCTACCAGGAGAGCCGGGTCATTTGTTACCGAAGTTTCCGTCTCCGCCCTACTAAAAATTCTACTGGAAATTGCAATCATTTAAAGCGAAAAAGTAAATCCGTCGGAATGAGTGGTATTCGTGGAATAAAAACTATTTCATCTTGCCCCTGTTAAAATGGTCGCTTCAATTCAAATGAAAATGGTCTTCTTAATACAAAGCCTTGTGCAGTTGCAAAATTTTGGCGAGTAAACGAATTGGTGATCTGGATTTAAATAAAAAACGATGTGGTGGTAATCCAGCCGGATCATGTAAGTGAGCTTAAGAACTTTGGTGGAAAAATTATGACCTCGTCGACATCTGCTATATTTATTTATGCTTGCAATATCTTAATCTAGTAAAATAAACAAAAAAAATTAAAAATCTAAAAATAAGAATTAAAATTACATTAAATATTTTTACAAGTAATAATATTATTACAAAAACTTAGCCTAAAAAAAATAAAATAAAATAAGAAAAAAAAAATAGTCTTAAAATATAGAAATTACTATTAAAATTAAATTGCATACATATATAAATATTATTACAAGTACAATATAATATAGATTATGGTAGATGTAAATATAAAGTTTTCTTTAATTTCAATTTACTGAAGGAAAAATCAATAAAATCTTTATACTCATTAACAGCCATAAACATTCTATTAACTGATTCATATTTCCCATAGTTAGTTCGGTGAAATACCAAGTTAAAAACACTTTCCGATCGGAAACGAGTACTTGTATTTAAATGGGTGTCGATAAACTGCTTAACAGCCTGTGAATCAATTTCCCCATTTAGAATTTGCAATAAAAATAAAATATCAGAAACAGTTCTTCGGGACTCTATCTTATTTAATTGTAGTAGTTTTAGCCGGTTTGTATAAGGAAGGAGAAGAATAAAATGGTCAGACCACGGTAAACTACGAAGAGCAAACCGAAGAAACTTTTTCTGAATTGCTTCAAGTCTATCATTATGATTACGATAAAATGGTGACCAAACTGGACAAAACTGGCATATTCCATGTTTGTATGAACAAGGCAGATATATAAAGCTTTAATGATGTATGGATCATCAAACTTTTCGGACCACCTTTTGATGAAACCTAGTAAGGAATTAGCTTTGTTGATAATGACGTTATAATATATTTATTTATATTTTTTACTAAAGCTGTCACATTATTATTAATAAACAGCTTATTGTCAGCATCAAAATAATAAACAGAGTTTCGCAAACTTTCAAATAGTTAAATTTTAGTGTTGTCGCTATGAACTTTAAATTAATTTTAATTAGGGATTTAGAAATATAAAATTATAATTTTTTTTTTTTGTTTTTATATTTTTTATTTTAAAAATAAATCTATTGAAAAATTAAAAAATTAATAATTAATCTTATTAATTAAACAACATATAATATAAATTCATACCAATAAATAATATCATTTTTAATCTAAATAACATAAAATTTTTTATTAAATTAAACGCCAATAAACAAATATAAACTTCTTAATACTAATAAAATAATATAAAGAAAAGCAAAAAAAATTGAACATTTCTGAACTTACAACAACAATAATCAATCAGAATAAATATAACAATTAATTAAAAAAATAATTAATTAATTACACATCAATAATTTCCAATTTAAATTTCCAATTTTATCAAAATATTTTAAATCACATCTACAATCATTAATAAATAGTTACGTGATAACATTTGAAATATGTCTCTAAAATGTTCTTTAGTTTCATGCACTAATGTCGATAGAAAATCTGAATCAATTAAATTTAATGGTTTTTGCCAACGAAAATATCATGGAGCGTGCATTGGTTTAGAAAGAAATTGGCAACTCTCTAAAATCTTAGATAACTTTGTTTGTGATGACTGTTTAGAGTTTCATGAAATTATTAGAATCAGCAACTCGGAACATAAATAATAATAATAAATCACCTCAGCTTATAGTCAAGATCCAAATACTTCATCAGAGCTGCGTGATGCATTAGAAACATTTAAGAGATTAGAGGAAAAATGGAGTAATATCAGTTTAAATCCTGGCTTACATTCTGTCAACGTTGAGCACGAAACTGAAATACCTTCACTATTAGCAGAATTGGAGACAGTCGATAATTCGAATGTTACATTAAACTCGGAATTATCATTAAGACCATCACAAGATCCGAAACTAATGCTAACAGCGCATTCAACAAAACGACTTCTAAATATACGATTGCCCAAGAGAACTATTAGTGACATCCAAATAGAATACCCAACATCTCCATCATTAATCGCATTCAGCCCAACAGTTCCAGCCTTAATGTTAGAGCATTCATCATCTTTGATACCAGATACACAAAATATTTTAAACAAGAATACATCTACATCTTCAACAGTTGAAACAGTATTTAGATTTGGAACTACTTGGGACCGTAGTGACTGGGAAAGTAGGATAAAGAAGTTAGATGCGGCTAACAAAATTCTTAACAAGAAAAGTCCGTCAGCAAAAAAGCAATATTCATACAGGACGATGCCTCAACAGTAGCTTTCTTCCTAAAAGGTGCTCCACAATATGCTTGTCCATCTTGGATAACCAATTTTTTCTGTGAACCTGTATCATCCAACTCAAGCAGTCATAGAAAAATGAAGTATAAATGTTTTAAAATACTAATACCTACTAAATATGCATGGTTAGTGATAATTAAAAATAACAATTCCTTATCACTTAATCAAATGCGTATATCATTATGGAAAGATAAATCCGAAAACAATAATATTAACCGTAATCAAGTAAAAATAATAATAAGTGTAATTATAAAAATTCTTAAGTTAAATTTATTAGTAAGTTAAGAACTAACTCCACACTAACTAACCAAATTTAAATATAAAAATCAAATCTATTAATAAGATAAAAAAGAATGTCTCACCAACTAATCAAAATTTAACAACAACAACAACAAGTCAAAACCTCTATAAGAATATTGTAGATAAGTCTAATTTTCAGTTACAAAATAATATACCAATAACAAAAACAAAAATAAATACTCAAACTTCGTACAGGGAGAAACATTTGTTGCTGGTGGTCCCATGAACTTCCGCAAAGCTTCTACATCCAAAAAATCGCCGAACTTCATCAACCCCTTATTGCCACCAACGGTACGACTAACTCAAAACAATGCTGAAGTTAACGATAATAGATATATCCTCTCTAGATTCAGAAATCACAGAATATATAATAATGTTCGACTATACCTTGCATATCTGCATGATCATCCTGATAGTGTATCTGTTGATGGTAAGACCAAAACCAACACCAGCGTTTTAATTCAACAGGAAGGCTTACCATCGGATTATCCTAACCATAACTCACTTGTTCTCATTAATCTTAGTCCTACCCAATCCAATACTAATATCCAAACACTCAATACCACTCCTATAAAAACTAACTTTCTTCTATTTTATCAAAATATAAGAGGTTTACGCACAAAAACCAAATCCGTTTATCTTAATTCCATATCGCTTGATTTTGACTGTTATGCACTATCAGAAACATGGTTAGCTCATACTACCAATGACTTAGAATTGTTTCAATCTTCCTTTTTAGTATTTAGAAAAGATAAACATGGTTCCAATATTGCTCCACAAGCTAATGGCACTATACCCAAAGGAGGCGGTGTCTTGATTGCTATAAAAAACTCCTTCAGTGTTAGCGAAATAGTAATTCCGAACTCGGAGTTTTTAGAAATTGTCTGCGTTAAGATTACTTTTCATTCTAAAAACCTATTTATTATTAATTGTTATATTCCTCCGAACAGCAGATTAAATTTAGGCATTAAATTGAGGCAATCCAAAAAAATTTCTTAAGATTTGCACTACGTCACCTTCCGTGGTCTGACACCTTAATTTTGCACCATATGAACATAGACTAAACTTAATTCATCTTTCTACTCTGAAAAAGAGACGCGAAATTGCCGATGTAATTTTCATCACTGAAATAGTTAAAGGAAGTATTAACTCTCCTTATATTTTTAACCTAACCCAGATTAATACTACTAATCGCTTCCGCTCTGCTAACCTATTTATCCTCACATTTCATCGAACCAACTATGGAATGAACGAACCTATCCATAGAATGATGATTATGGGTAACAAATATAAGAACCGTATTGATTTCTCTCTCTCCAAAGACACTCTGAAGAAGCTTTTATATTCCTCTTAGTTAATTCTGATCTCATCACTCTATCTTCAATATTCTTATAGCTGCTAATTTTTTTCTTTAAGTACTAACTTTAACCCATAACTACACTTACTAATTCTCAAATATAAGAATATTTTTAATTATATTATGCAGATTGTTAAATTTTTTTTTTTTTTTTTAATTCATTAATAATTTTTGGTAACCAGTAATTTACATTTTAATTATTCCACAATTTTTGCAATTAGGTTTTTAGTTTTGAGTTTTAGATATTTATATTGTTAATTTTAAAATTTGTTTAAATTCACATAAATTTAATACATGTAACTAGCTTGAATTAAGCCTGTAAATAAAAATAAAAAAAAATGTGTTTAAATGAGAGTTTTTATCATAAAATACATCTAAGTCCTTAAAGAGGGTCACTTTTTTAATATCCTTGGTTTCAAAAGTGTTGTAACTAGATATAACCATTGATTAATAATACTATAAAGATAGACATTTTCATACAACAGAAAATGTTCAGCTCACTTTTTCCAAATTCTCTTCATTATATATATTTTCCGGAGTATATTCAATGTGTAAGTGCATTTTCTATATTCAATTTGAATTTTTAAATTTTTGAATGTTTATTTTCTAAATAATTTGTATGTATTCAGTTCCTTGTTTGTTATTCCTTGGTTTCAAAAGTGTTGTAACTAGATATAACCATTGATTAATAATACTATAAAGATAGACATTTTCATACAACAGAAAATGTTCAGCTCACTTTTTCCAAATCCTCTTCATTATATATATTTTCCGGAGTATATTCAATGTGTAAGTGCATTTTCTATATTCAATTTGAATTTTTAAATTTTTGAACGTTTATTCTCTAAATAATTTGTATGTATTCAGTTTCTCTATACTGTTCTACTATATACATTGTAATAAAAGGATTTTTATAATTGTTGATATTGTGCATGTATATTATTTGTAATAATAAATTATAAAATGATAATATAATTTTATAATGTTTAGAAAACAAAAATATTTTTCTTTTTTTAATTGAATAATTTTCAAAAATAAAACAATTTCAAAACATTCAAATAATACTGAACATTCATTCACGTTATGATTTCTAATATATATTCATACATACATATACATATTCATACATATGTACAAATTTACAAATAGGATAAAATTTTTATTTTTAAAAGGCTTTCTATTTGGTTTTTTCAATATGTGGATGTGTATGTACGCGTGGGTTTTAAAATTATAACAGAATTTAAAAATATTTGAAAAACTCATCATTAATTTTTGCAAACATCAGGTCTTCTTGAAGTAAAGCAATATCACTAATTGAATTTATTGTTTTATAAATTGTCATGTCGTCAGCATAAATTGATAATATGAGTTAATAATATGAATAATATTAATAATATGAGTTACATCGTTAAGTGCTATAATAAATAACAAGGGACCCAGATGACTTCCTTGAGGTACATCAGAGTTAGTAAAAATTGGATCAGAGATACCTGACCTAAATAGCACACAATATTTTCGATTTCTTAAGTATGAACTATTGGAGAATTCTACTAAATTGGTCACTGTAGATTTTTTTTTCATGAATCCATGCTGATAGGGTACTAATGAATTACAACACCAGTTATAAATTGAATCATAAACAATTAATTCAAATAATTTCGGAATACACAATAATTTGGCAATTGGTCTGTAGTTTAAATTAAATTTTTGGAATCTTTTATATTGATGGGTCTTACGAAAGAGTTTTTTCAATATGGTGGAAATATTCCCATTGAAAATGATAAATTAAATAATAATGATAATGGTGACGCCAGACCCTCTGAGCGATTTTTTAGTATGATTTCTGGTACGTTATCTGGATCCGGCGATGAATTATTGTTTTTAAGTAGTTCTTTATTTTAGAGGCCGAAAAATCAATTGATGAGATTGGAAATTCTGGAGAACTTAAAATATAATTAAAATTTTCGGAATCAGCTTCAAACAAATGATTTGTGTAGGAGCAGGAGAAAAATTGTTTAAAGAGTTCAGCAATGAGTTGTGAGTCGGAGAAGTTATATTATTATAGGTCATAAAGTTGGGAAATTGATCAGACTTTTGCTTGGAGTTAACAAATTTCCAGAAATAATTTATTTCCTAAATATTTACCTAAATTGTAACAGTTATCCGCTAGTAATTTGTAACAATTAAATAAAATTAAGAAGTCTTGGTAAGAATGACATGTTGATTCC
Source organism: Argyra leucocephala (assembly GCA_963942445.1). NCBI lineage: Eukaryota > Metazoa > Arthropoda > Insecta > Diptera > Dolichopodidae > Argyra > Argyra leucocephala. Next base: position 102,092,001 of record OZ012678.1, read on the forward strand.
TGATAAAAACATTCTTTAGCAAAGTTCAGAGGATCTGATTTTCGCTGAAGCCTTAATTTGAATTAAAACCTGTATCTCAGAAACTACATGGCCAATTTGGTTCAAATTGAATACACGCATCTTGGGATCCGATCAAAAAAACTTTTGGGTGTAAGAAAATATGGCAGATCACATCCCGCCGAATTTCTTTTTTATTTTCATATTGTCATTATTTTCTATTTGTACCGAAACAGAATTGCAGAATTGACAGAATTAACAGAATTGAACAAAATTTGGTTTTAAGTTTATTTAAATTATAGCCTCCTTTGAAATTGAAAAAACGAAAAAAAGTTAGACCGGCACGTTTCCAGACAATCAGTTTCAGCTCTTAGACGGCAAAACGAAACAAAAAATCTATAGACCGACGTGCCGAAACGGATTAACGGAATTTACCAAAAAACAGTTGTATAATATATACTCTGTATATTATTATATGTCTAATTAAAAAGTTATTCACATCAACAAATTAGCTCAGAATAAATATCTGTATTTACTCCTGTTTCAAATATATGTGAAGTGGACTAGGAGTTGTATCACAGTTACCCGAACCAGTAAAAATTTTTAAAATGGTAAAAGGCATATTTGTTTTTTTTTTAAGAGAGCACCTGTGCGTTCAGCTATGTAGCACCTTTGGTTTTTGAAATATTTTTGGCGGGTACTCGGAATTGTATGACAGCTACCCGAACCAGACAAAATTTTAAAAAAAATGTTGAAGGCATATTTGTTTATTTTTGAGAGAGTACCTGTGTGCAAATTTTCAGCTCTGTAGCACCTTTAGCTTTTGAAATATTTTTGTCAGGAGCTCGGAGTTGTATGACAGCTACCCGAACCAGTCAAAATTTCGAAAAAATGTGAAGAGCATACTTGTTTATTTTTGAGAGAGTACCTGTGTGTAAATTTTCAGCTCTGTAGCACGTTTGGTTTTTGAAATATTTTTGTCAGGTGCTCGGAGTTGTATGACAGCTACCCGAACCAGGGTTCGATTCCAAGTAATAAAAAAACCATGCTGTAAAATTTGGTCAGAAATTGGTCATTGCGTCTCGGAGGAGTTCTGACACAAACATACATACATACATACATACATACATAAATACAAACTTCCTTTTTTATATATAAGAAGATTTACTTACTTTAGCTTTGATTTGTAATTATGTATACTAACCTGACTTAAATATTTAGAATAAATTTAATTTACAAAGGACAAAATGGCAAGAAAAAACCTTTAGTTAATTATTTTATGCCAATATAAAACCTAATGTTTTGTTCTTATATTTTCTCATGTTATTTTTTGCTTGCTGTGTTCAATAAGCTTAATGCGTATTGTGTTCGTTTTGTCCAATTAAGCTTATTGAACACAGCAAGCCTTGTGTGTGAAATCTTTTAAATGGAATTTTGTTTTTTATTTTTATTATTTTATTTGGATTATAAGGTACGTTTGTCAATTAATGGTACATACCAGCAAAGATAAAAGTAGATTTCCGAAGCAATGGGAAGTTTTCATTCAAAAATTGGTGTCTAATCGCAGCTGATGGGTGTCTAATCCCAGCTGATTGAGTAGCAGTGAGAGAGCTTTGAAATTTTCTCTTCTTCAAATTAAATTAGTTTTTAAAAAGTTTTACCCATTAATTTGGTACAGAAATATATACACACAATTATACATATTTCTAAAATTAAGAAATAAAGAAAAAAAAATAATTTCATGTTATTTTACGATTTTATCCTTGCAGACTTTGTTTTTTTGTATCTCTTCACTCCTATTGTTTATTTCAGTTTTTGTTTTTCTTTTTGCATTGCATTAGAATTAGCTCCTCTAACACACGCAATTATTTCATTTTTTTGATGAACTGAGCAAAGTTTTGGTAAATAAAAATAATAGATAATAAAAATAAGAGGAAAAAGAATTTGTTTTTTTTTGTTGTTTTTTTGAAAATAAAAAAAAAATCATGTATCAAGTAGGGTGAGTTTACCAATCAAATCACATTGTTTTTGAAATAATTTTGAAAATAAAATAATTAAATTATATACTTTCTAAATTATTTAAAAATAATTTGATAAAGTTTATTGTTCAGTTTTAAATAGAAGGGAATCTGAAATTACCAAATAATGTATGTGCTGAATGTTAATAAAAGATTAATAATTTCTTATATACGCCAGTATTTGAATACGATAAATAAATTGATACTCAGAAAAAAATAATAATTGTATAATAGAATCATTTTGATTATGATTTTGCACTGCTTTGTTAAAAATATGTATATTTATTCAATATGTTTTTTAAACCAATGTATTACAAGTATGTACATTGGCACCCTATATTTCTATTGCTATTTCTTCTAAAATTTTGTCTTCAAAATTTACTATTTCTATATTTATCAATAGTTTTCTTCCACAAATAGTCACTACTTGAAACTAATTCCATCCATTTTTCATCACATAGTTAAAAATAACAATTAAAAGTAATAAACTCAAAACTATTTCAAAAATACCGTTAAATAGTATAGTTAAATTATAAGATAGTTAAATTATAAGACTTAAATAAATAAAATTTCGAATTTCAAAAAGTCTATTTATTTATGATTCAATAATGGCAATTAAAAACATTTGCAATTAACTTAATTAAGTAATTTTTTTGTACACTGTTCAAAGTTGGAATTTTAAATGTTAAGTTTACATTACGTGTACAATCGCGTATTTCGGAATAGTCAAAATATTTTGACAGAAAATAAACTCTTTTATATAATTTGAGTACTACATTTCAAAACTATTTTCGTTTTTTATTCATTTAAATTAAAATAACGGAACAAAATTTGTTTTTTTAGAACATCTTTTACCATTAATCGCGTAAATTTCGAGTCTATAGCTGAAATAAAATTGTAAACTAAAATTTTTATATATTATTTTACGTATCGCTACTGCAGTATAAATAAAAATAATATCTTATACAATTTTTATACAAAAACGTTCTGAACTGTTTCAAGCTAAAAAAACGAAAAAAGAGTGATTTACCTATACCAAAACAAAACCAAATAAATGTAAAGGGCCGTATACTTAAATTTGATTTAGCTCAAGTGAAAAAAAAAAAACAAATAAAGAAATAAAACCAAAGCAGAAAATTTTTCATAAATCTACAACTGCAATCAACCATTTCAAATATGATGCCCATTTGTATTAAACAATCTTTGGCAGTCTACCCTATTATATTTTTAATAAAAAATATGCATAGAAATAACAGCGACAAAACACACATCCTCATCGTCGTAATTCAATTACTCAACTCAATGAGATTGAGAATGATCCAAATTTTTTTTGTCAACTAAAAAAAGTAAGAAATAGAGAAAAGAAAACGAAAAAAAAAACACAAAAAAAATAAAAATTTGAAAAGGAACAATGTAGGTATGGTTGAATGAAGTTGAATTATTCTAAAAAGTAGTTTAGAGCAGGGATGATATCTTTAGTACTATAGTACTAGATTTAGTACTTTCAGCTATAAAAAAATACTATAGTACTTTCATAACAAATCTAGTACCCATTCAGAAATTTTCGATTTTTTTTAAAAATACTTAATTATAAATTAGCTTTTCTTCAAAAATACTTTTAAAAACTGCGTGTGTAAATTAGTGCATGTTCTAATGAAAATAAATTTTTCTTAACGTGGTAATTTATTGTTAATTTTCAAAAATTTATTTGACTGTTGTAATCGTTGTAATTTAAATTTTTTTGAGATATTGAATAAATAATACTGAAAAAAAACACAAGGTAATATTGACAAAATTCTGCGTGAAAATGACAAAAACTAGGTAAATATAGCCGCAACTAAAAATAATGAGTTAATATGACAAATAATACAAATTTTTTTTCATTCTGTAAATGTGACAAACAGTGTTGTCTTTATAACAATTTAAATCTGTAGAAATGACAAAAAGAAATTTCTTAATATGACGAAATGAATTTTCATTATGCTAAAATTTTTCGTCAATGTAATAAAATAATATGTTGAAATGAAAATAATATTTTGTTGATTGGAGAAAAAAATATGTCAATGTAAATGAAGATTTTATTACCTAAATCAACAATTTTATTTTGTCGAGATAACCTCTATTCAATTGCCGAATTAACAGAATCATTTTGTCAATAAAATATATGACTAGTATCAAATCAACAATATGACAAAAAAAAGTCAAAATAACATCTATTCAGTTGTCGAATTAACAGAATTATTTTTTTAATATAGGGTATTGTATGAATATATAAATAAATAACTTACAGATTAATATATCATCAAAAAATGTTAAAACCAAAATATGAGCTACTCCATAGAGCATTTCTAACTTAAAAATAACTTGTTTGATATTTTATTATCTATAATTTGCAAAAATCCCAGTTGCAACTTAAAACTACATTTTTAAAAAAGCGTTATACATATTACCTCTTATTTTTGTTTTAACATTTTTTGATGATATAAACTAATCTCCAAGTTATTTATTTGTATGCATATACACAGTACCCTCAAGTTAAATGTGAAACCATATCTTATATTAGCAAAACAAGACAGCCCAATTATTATAAACACTATATATAATATATGTGCGTCTGAAAAATAAATGCATGCTATTATCACAGTTCGAAATAAAACAATAATAGTCTTGTTAATTAACAATTAATTTATTTGATAGCATTTCTATTATTTGAAAACAAAAAAAAAATAAAAATTCATTATTACATTCAAAAAATTTAAAATAAAGTTAAAAAAATAAAGTTTTATTCAAAATTATACAAATAAAGTTCAAAATATTTAAAAAATGTTCAGACTTCAGCTTCTGATTGTTCCAGCTCTGTGGTTCACACTGTTTTTTCAAATTATTTATTTAATAAAATAGTAAAATTATTTTTTTGCTTCTTCAAATTATTTAATATTTTTAAGAAATGTTTTATTTGCAAAATTAAATAAAACTACCCAAATTCATTAATAACGCAAATTAAATAATTCACTAGTTCTATTAAAATACATAAGTAAATAAATTTTAGCTTTAAATATTTCATATTGTTTAGTTTTTTAACTTAATTCTAATATCTTTTTTTTAATTTGATTCTTCAAAATAACTTTTTTATTTCATTTTTTTTTTTTTGAATTGATAATTATTTTATTTTAATTTAATTTTTCAAATGTATTTTTTTATTTAGCTCTTCACTATTTTTTAATTGAACTCTTTAATAAGCAAATTCAAAAGCGCAACTTCACATAAAACCGCACCTTTACTTTTATATTTTCAACTAAAATAGAAAAAAAATTGTTTTTTGAATAAAAATTGTTTGCCAACAATAAAATTCTTTTGTTAATCTGACTATGACAACATCAAAAATTATAATAATAATTTTCTTATTAACAAAATAGATTTAGTAGAATTCACAAAAATTTATTAATTGCAATGAACTACATAGTAAAAATTTTGGTCAAATTAAGGTAAATTTTGTCAAATATACAAATATTGATTTAAAACAGTTTTTTGTCAGGATAACAAAATTTTAGTCACTTGGATAAAAATTATTATTTTTTTTTGTCAATTTTACAAACTTAATTTTCTATTTTACAAATTATAAATTTTGGAAAAATTATAAAAAAGTATTCACAAATTAACAAAAAATTGTTGAGCAAACAAACATTTTTGATAATATAGAAGAAAAATTGTTATATGAATAAAAAATGTTTGTTAACATTTTACAAAATTATTTTGTCAGTCTTACTAAGAAAAATTATTTCAGTGAAGTTTAAAATAACATCAATATTGTATTATTAATTGCACCTTAAAACAATATTTAAATTATTTTTACACTGATGGCTTATACAACCTGAAAAATTCAGCTCCGTACCGTACCCATAATCGAAAAAAATCAGCTGTTAGTGAAAATGAAAATTCATTTTCGTAAGTATAATTGTTTGCATTAATGTACATATCCTTAGATAATGAATATACATGATGTGTATATAATTAATTTTAATAACGATAAATCGAATGATAACAATTAGCCGAAAACTAAAAAGTCAAAATGTTATCCCTAAAAGTTTCACGAATCTTTGAAAATGAAATATGGCTTTATTGATTGGCTTATTTCGTACAATTCGAAACAAGGTAAATAATATGTTATTTGTAATATAGGTATTCAAATCTCACACTGAAAGACATGAATTGGGGCACAAACGAATGTTAAGTATGAAAAAACAAGATAAAGAATATTTGACAAGGCTAAGAAATTTGAAATTGCGATAAGCTTGTTCATTGCAGAACAAAATCTACCTTTTAGTGCTTTAAATCATTTGAATTCTTGCCTTAAAACTCATTTAACCGACTCCGAGATTATTAAGAAGATAAATATATAAGTATAATATATGGACAAAATATTATAAAATCAATTACCGGTCTGAGCAATTTTCAAAATATTGCTAACATTAAGAAGAGGCATTAGATTAAAATAATTATAGTAATTTTGAATTAGTCATAAGATTTTTTTTTAAATTTATTTTAATTTAAAATAATAAAAATTTGAAATAAAAGTGAAAATTTGAATTGAATTAATTTTGAATTGCAATATTTTTTCATGTATTTAGTACTTTAAGGAACTTATCTAGTATTATTTTTTTATAATTTTAGTACTTTGAAAATTTTCCGAATATCATCACTGGTTTAGAGTAAAATAAAAATTTGGTAGAAATGTTTTTTTTTGCTTTTTGTTAATAAATAAATTTAGTTTTTTTAGTTTCCACTGGGCATAATCTTGTAATTCTTTATTTATTCATTTACTTATTTCTTTAACAACTATCTAATAATTTATACATTATCAATTGGATATGGAAAGGTTTTTTTTGGTTTTTTTTTTATTATTTTGTTTTACGAAGAAATAGTGGAAATCTCGAAAGACGCCCATGACAAAATTTTGTACACTATATTGATAGCGAGGGACTTTAACCCCCTTTTTTTATTAAAAATTGACGAAATGGAAAGAGGTCTTGGAGGGAAATAGATTGAGAATAAGTTGAAGAAAAAAAAAGTATATGCATCCTCCATTTGAGGCGAATCTTTATGAACCAAATAACACTATTTATATGGATAAGTACCCTCTTTCAAATTATTTAATATTTTTAAGAAATGTTTTATTTGCAAAATTAAATAAAACTACCCAAATTCATTAATAACGCAAATTAAATAATTCACTAGTTCTATTAAAATACATAAGTAAATAAATTTTAGCTTTAAATATTTCATATTGTTTAGTTTTTTAACTTAATTCTAATATCTTTTTTTTAATTTGATTCTTCAAAATAACTTTTTTATTTCATTTTTTTTTTTTTTGAATTGATAATTATTTTATTTTAATTTAATTTTTCAAATGTATTTTTTTATTTAGCTCTTCACTATTTTTTAATTGAACTCTTTAATAAGCAAATTCAAAAGCGCAACTTCACATAAAACCGCACCTTTACTTTTATATTTTCAACTAAAATAGAAAAAAAATTGTTTTTTGAATAAAAATTGTTTGCCAACAATAAAATTCTTTTGTTAATCTGACTATGACAACATCAAAAATTATAATAATAATTTTCTTATTAACAAAATAGATTTAGTAGAATTCACAAAAATTTATTAATTGCAATGAACTACATAGTAAAAATTTTGGTCAAATTAAGGTAAATTTTGTCAAATATACAAATATTGATTTAAAACAGTTTTTTGTCAGGATAACAAAATTTTAGTCACTTGGATAAAAATTATTATTTTTTTTTGTCAATTTTACAAACTTAATTTTCTATTTTACAAATTATAAATTTTGGAAAAATTATAAAAAAGTATTCACAAATTAACAAAAAATTGTTGAGCAAACAAACATTTTTGATAATATAGAAGAAAAATTGTTATATGAATAAAAAATGTTTGTTAACATTTTACAAAATTATTTTGTCAGTCTTACTAAGAAAAATTATTTCAGTGAAGTTTAAAATAACATCAATATTGTATTATTAATTGCACCTTAAAACAATATTTAAATTATTTTTACACTGATGGCTTATACAACCTGAAAAATTCAGCTCCGTACCGTACCCATAATCGAAAAAAATCAGCTGTTAGTGAAAATGAAAATTCATTTTCGTAAGTATAATTGTTTGCAATAATGTACATATCCTTAGATAATGAATATACATGATGTGTATATAATTAATTTTAATAACGATAAATCGAATGATAACAATTAGCCGAAAACTAAAAAGTCAAAATGTTATCCCTAAAAGTTTCACGAATCTTTGAAAATGAAATATGGCTTTATTGATTGGCTTATTTCGTACAATTCGAAACAAGGTAAATAATATGTTATTTGTAATATAGGTATTCAAATCTCACACTGAAAGACATGAATTGGGGCACAAACGAATGTTAAGTATGAAAAAACAAGATAAAGAATATTTGACAAGGCTAAGAAATTTGAAATTGCGATAAGCTTGTTCATTGCAGAACAAAATCTACCTTTTAGTGCTTTAAATCATTTGAATTCTTGCCTTAAAACTCATTTAACCGACTCCGAGATTATTAAGAAGATAAATATATAAGTATAATATATGGACAAAATATTATAAAATCAATTACCGGTCTGAGCAATTTTCAAAATATTGCTAACATTAAGAAGAGGCATTAGATTAAAATAATTATAGTAATTTTGAATTAGTCATAAGATTTTTTTTTAAATTTATTTTAATTTAAAATAATAAAAATTTGAAATAAAAGTGAAAATTTGAATTGAATTAATTTTGAATTGCAATATTTTTTCATGTATTTAGTACTTTAAGGAACTTATCTAGTACTATTTTTTTATAATTTTAGTACTTTGAAAATTTTCCGAATATCATCACTGGTTTAGAGTAAAATAAAAATTTGGTAGAAATGTTTTTTTTTGCTTTTTGTTAATAAATAAATTTAGTTTTTTTAGTTTCCACTGGGCATAATCTTGTAATTCTTTATTTATTCATTTACTTATTTCTTTAACAACTATCTAATAATTTATACATTATCAATTGGATATGGAAAGGTTTTTTTTGGTTTTTTTTTATTATTTTGTTTTACGAAGAAATAGTGGAAATCTCGAAAGACGCCCATGACAAAATTTTGTACACTATATTGATAGCGAGGGACTTTAACCCCCTTTTTTTTATTAAAAATTGACGAAATGGAAAGAGGTCTTGGAGGGAAATAGATTGAGAATAAGTTGAAGAAAAAAAAAGTATATGCATCCTCCATTTGAGGCGAATCTTTATGAACCAAATAACACTATTTATATGGATAAGTACCCTCTTTCTATGAATGAAGGAAATTTTAAATATTTAGAGTGGACAAACACGGGGAAATTTATGAAGATATTCAAAACAGAATATGAACGGGCAGCAAAATTGCAATAGCAGAATTTCAGTTAAAATAACGTGTACAAGAATGTTGTTCGGCCTGTACTTATCGATGGAGAAGAATATTTCTAAGCAAACAAATTTATGAAAAAGGAAATTAGAATGCCGCGAGGAAAAAAATAATTATATTAGAGATTCAGCTAAAGTACGCATCATCGCTGTAAAAGTTAAGGGGAACAGACTCAGATGGCCTAGGAGAGAAAACAAAAATATATTTACAAAATCAGTTATACTTTATTCCTTCAAAATTTGTAGCAACCAGTAAAATTTTTTTTACATAATTTTTTTCAAAGATCCACAAACAATTTCGTCTGATTGAAACTAATAGAAAATACTGTAATATTTTAATTCTATGACTAAATCAATCATTTGTTTCCTCAAACCAATTTGGTAAATCGCTAATGCAAGCAGGCTGAATTTTTAAAAGTATCCGTATAAATAAATCCTCATGACTTCGAGTTTTCATAATTAGATTAAAAATATAGACAAAACGTTTGTAGACTTCAAAATATTCGTTTGAAGGAGCTCGAAGTGACCCAAAATCAGAATCAGTTTTAAAATTTTTAAAATATAATAAGTATTTACTTTCATTTGACATTGATGCCAATTCAATGTTAAGTAAATTTTACAGTAACTACAGTTACTTATTACTCGATCTTTTAAAAGTTTCTTCATTACAAATCCGGCAAAGTATCTTGTAGCATTTTTAGATAAAAAAGCTGCTGCTATATCTTCCGGCTCAAAGTTTTTACTAGATTCTTTTCATATAATATTTATTTTACCATTAGAATTTGGTAATCATGCAAAAAAAATATGTGTTGGTTGGAAACTGCTTATCGGCATCTAAAAAATTTTTTTTATTCTCTCATTTATTTTAACCAATACCAACTAATCCATAAAAATTTTTTTTTCTTTTTAAAAAAAAATATTTTGGTATTGATTGATATTGAGTTGGCATTGATAGTAAATCTGTAATAGTGCGACCCATGAGAAAATTTTATTACTAGAAGAATATATAAGGTTAATAATTTACACTCGCTACTGCATGCTTTTTGGCTAGAGTGTTTTTAGCTTTTATTTTTATTGTTTGCTTAATATAGTATATAATATTTTGCTTTTGTAGAACACTTTTCTTTTCGTTATTTTATAATTCTTAATATATAATTATAAGTTTAATTGATATTTTACTCTCTAACTTTATTTTTGATTACAATTTTATAAGTTTCTTTTTTTCTTTTGTTCTTATGATTATATTAAAATAATTACTTACTTAAATTTGTTAATTTTGTTAATTGTGTAATTTATAAATTATGTTAATTTGTATTTTTTTTATTTATTCTCTTGAATCTTTTTTAAATTAAAAAAAATTTTTTTATATTAAAAACCGCTTGTCTATAGAACAGTTATTATATTTTAATTAAACAACGAAATAAAAATAAAATAATAAATAAATAAATAAATAAAAATAATAATAATCCCGATAATAATATGGATGAAATTTCTATGTAAAAATATTTGCTTTGCACATATGTTTATTTGTATGAAAAATTTGGGAAATTCCTTATTAAAATATTTGGATCTACTTGGAACCGACTCGAAGAGAATATGATTTTTGCATGTTGGACATTAAGGACAACAACTTACAATCTTGATATTAAACAATTATTATATCATATGTAGCAAGAAATTTCATACAAATACTGTATGATAACAATGTTTAACTTAGATTTTGGGATATTTTTGCTTAATTTATTTATGACGCCCCGCGTTAAATTACGAGAGTATTCCAACATTACCTAAACAGTTAAATATTAAAATTTGTAAAAAAATATTCAAATAACTCAGATCCAATAACCCGCCATTTTTACTTCAAACTATTTTAATTATGACCCACTACGAAAAAAAAGGTTTGCACTTGCTGGAGTAGAGTATGTAAAAAACATAGCAAAAAAATAATGCAAATATACATTTCTCAATTAAAAATTTCAAGAGAAAATGAAAGCTATTCAAAAATAGCTTTAAAATAGCTTTTAAATTTCTGGTTTTTATTTTATTAGGCGATCGGGCATCTACTTGTAAATTATATTTGCTTTAAGTTTATAAACTTTTTTGTTTTCATACAGATAAAATTATTAAAATAACACAAAATATAAGTAAATGAAAAATAATTCGTCCGTAGTTTGTGAAGACCATTTTCAAAAGAACAATTTTTTAAATGCAACATACAACATTAATTTTGCCAAAAAAAAAGAATTTGTAAGTCTGCTGTCCTTCCATTAAATAAAAAGCTATGTGATAATATTAGAGGCTTAATAAAAGAACCCAAAATCGTTAGTTTTTTGAGTTAAATTTATTTATTATTGAATTAAAAATATTTACTAGAAATTTTTATATCTTTTCAATTTATAGTTTTTTTTTTATTTAATACTCTTCTGTGTCACATCAACTCGTGACCACTAACTTCTTCCAATATCCGTTAGTGACTCCTGAATATTAATTCATTCTCACATGACATTAATATTTATTTGTACAGAACATTTTTTTTTATAATTCAAAGTCATGGCATACTAAGTAATAGAATTTATTCTATTCTCTAACACGGCCATTCTGAAAAATTCATCGCTCTTGATGAATGACTTTAGAAGATATAGTTTAAACTCAATTGGATGCAGCCCAGAGCCAATCTTAAGCTTGTCTGTAACATTCAAAACAACATTTCTCTTGTTTACAGCTCAGAGGCAATCTTAAGCTTGTCTGCAACATTCAAAACAACATTTCTTTTGGAAACAGTTCAGAGGCAATCTTAAGCTTGTCTGTAACAACCAAAACAATATTCCTTTTGTTTACAGCTCAGAGGCAATCTTAAGCTTGTCTGTAACAACCAAAACAATATTCCTTTTGATTACAGCTCAGAGGCAAACTTAAGTTTGTCTGTAACATTCAAAACAATATTCCTTTTGATTACAGCTCAGAGGCAATCTTAAGCTTGTCTGTAACATTCAAAACAACATTTTTTTTTTTCTTTGAAAACAGTTCAGAGGCAATCTTGAGCTTGTCTGTAACATTCAAAACAATATTCCTTTTGATTACAGCTCAGAGGCAATCTTAAGCTTGTCTGTAACATTCAAAACAACATTTCAAAATTAAATATTTCAAATTACCTCAAACTAATTTTTGTTAGGTTAATATTACATAATAGATACGGCTTAGAGGCAATCTTCAGCTTATCCGCATCAATAAAAAAAAAAATCATGAGAAGAATTTAGGTTCATCTTTATTTCATTTAGTTAGTTATAACAATCGCCCTTATTATGAACATCGTAGTTGGCCGATAAACGACTAAAAATATTTATCGGATATCGTTTATTTTCATATTACGAAAAGGTATTCGATAAAATGAATATGTACGATAGAAATAAAAGCTATATAGCTTTTTTTTAAAAAAATATTTGTAATAAATGTCAAAAATAAATGTTTGTTTTTAATTTAAAAATTTTTCTATATAAAATTATAAACAAAATGTCGAGGTATTTTTTTTATTTGGATGATGAAGATGAAAATTATGAACAAAATGAAGGAATTAATATACGGAGGAGCATCAGAGATTCTTCTAATCCTTTAGAATTAGAAAAAAAATGTAAATTAAAAAGAAAAAGAAATCATTCCAGTTTTGACATATTTTTCTTAGATTCACACAAAACTTTAGGTTATCTAAAGAAGCATTTCGTGATTTATTAGAAGAAATCGATGATAAATTAAAAGTGATGAAAACTCAACGTGCTGTTCCTAATATAATTAAAGTTGCTGTTCTCAAATTTTGTGCTCAGGGAAGTTATCCACTAAGTGTTGGAAACGATTTCCATTTAGGTTTATCGCAACCAACAGTTTCAGTTATATTTACTGAATTTTTTAATGTAATAGAGCGGTTTGTGTGTTCAAAATGGATAAAATTTGAGTACAGTGAACAGGATGAACGAAGTGCTAAAATATATTTTTATGAAAAATCAGAGATCCCTAACATTGTAGGGTGTTTAGATGGTACCCATATTAAAATTATAAAGCCGAAAGAAGATATTAGACACTTGTATTACAACAGGAAAGGCTATTGTAGTTTAAATGTCTTAATAGTAAGTGTCTTAAAACATTTTAGTTAAGCATATTAAAGTAAAGTCGTTTTTTTAGGTATGTGGTCATAGAATGTATATACGGTACGTAAATGCCAAATATCTCGGTAGCTATCATGACTCACATGTTTGGAATTTATCAGCTCTAAAAGCAAAATTTGAAAATGAGTATTACAATAGAGAAACTTATTTGCGACTTCTTGGTAGGTTTAATGTTTTGTACTCGATTTCAGTTTTAAAGAAAATACTTTAATTTTAGGAGACTAAGGATATCCCTTAACAATTTACTTATTGATTCTGTATAAAAATACCGAAGAGGGGTCTTTGCAAGCGCATTTTAATAAGAAGCATGCTCAAGGACGAAATATAATCGAAAGAACAATTGGGCTTTTAAAAAACAGATTTCGTTGCTTGCTCAGTGCCAGAGAATTACATTACAGTCCTCAAAAAGCTACACAAATAGTAAATGTCTGTGTGGCGCTACATAATATATGTATGTATCAAATACAATATTCCTATTCAGAATGAAGAAATAGATGATAACTTTTCTGAAAATGAAGAAATCAATGACAATGTTGAAAATGAAGGTAATAGATTAAATGAAGCAAGAAGAATAAGAGATAACCTGTTAAGGCTTATGTAAATATGTGTAACAACTTTTCAGTCATTTAACAAAATTTTTATTTAAAATAAAAAAGATACAAAAATTAAAATCAGAATCCATTTTTTACTAAGATAAAACAAAACGTAAACTAAATCACAATCCATTTTTTAATAAATTAAAATTAATAAGTTTTATACTAATTGAATAAATAAATATGAATTTACGAAAAATTAAAAATTGTTTTTTCTATGTACTTCCACTAATTATTTTTATAATTCTTTAGAAATTTGAATTTTTCCTTTTTAAGTTGTAGCTCTTCATCTTTTATTATGTACATTTTCTTAGTATAATCTTGAATTTTCTCTACACCTTTTCTTATATATTTCAAATCATAACCAAAAAATTATTTTACTTTACCAAAAAACTCGATTTTAGCTTCTACTTCTCTTTTTAGTAATTGTGTTCGTTCTGTTTCTACTACTATAGGTTTTCGTGGCGTTCTCTTATTTTGTAGGCTTTCGTCACTAATATTTTCATTCATTTCAACATTAGTATGTCTTTCGATAGGAACTTCTTCTAGTTTTGCGAAATTTGTTTCTACATAAGATCCCTCAAGACCAAAAGCAGAACTAGAAGAATTAGTTGGAGGATCCAATTTCATTATTTTAATAACTGCTTCTTCTACATCCGTAAAGTTGTGGAACTTATTGGGACCACCGCCAGTTGCAAAAACTTCAGTTTTATTTTCAAGAACTTTTTTTTTAATTTTATATTTTAGATCATTCCAAACCTGCAATCGTACAATATATTTTCCTTTGATTTGGCTGAACAAATAAATTTTTACATTAATTACTCTTTGCCATTTGTCAAAATCTCGTTGAGGTGGTCCTAAAATATTTAATTCTATCGCTAAAGTTTTCCATTTTTTGGTACTAACAACCTTAGAATATATATTTTTGGCCAGATTCATATCTTCTTCGAGAAGCTCTACCATTCGAGCAATTTACCTTTTATTGCTTACTACTTTATTCCTGTATTTACATATATATATTTGTAATAAACATTTAAATTCCTAAAAAAATTCATCTAAAATTTACTTACATTTTTTAAATCATTTTTTTATCGTCAACAAAATTGAATTCGATTAAAAAATTATAAAAAACTGACAATTTATCATTTTCATAATACAGATTCAACGACTACTAATATTAAAAAAAAGCTTTTTTCAATTACGATAAAATTTAAAAATTTACGATGTTTATAATACAAAGCAAATATTTTTACGAAATATTATCGTTTATCGGCCGACTACGATGTTCATAATAAGGGCGAATATAAATCATTTCAATTTAGTTTCAATAAAATTATAAAATTCATTATCAACCAAGAAAAAAAAACAATATAATATTTATGAATATTATCAAAATCTCTAAAATTATTAAGATTAATCAAAGAACTTCATACAATTATCAAATGGAAATCAAATTTAATAAAATAAAATAAAATACAAATACAGAATTTTGAATTACGCATTTTCCGTTTCAGTACTATCAAAGCTTTCATCAATAGGTCTGATAGCTTCTCTTGCAGCTATTACTATAGTTCTAGAACCTTCTCTTTTCAACTTGTAGCGATCATTAGGTAAAATTCCAATAATTTCATAAGTTCCACGATAATGAACTTCTAATTTACCCTTTCGAATCTGATTACTTTTGTACACAACTTTTGTGCCGATTTCTAATCGCTTTGGTTTACATTTATCTTTATCGAATCTAGTTTTCATATGAACTGCATTTTCTTTTATTCGATCATCTACCAAAACACGAATTGCTTCTATATCATCATATTCTGGTTCTATATTTAATTCGGATAGTAAAGCACTGATTTCGGGAGTACGCACTGTAACACCAGTGAGTATTTTCATTGGAGATAGTTTCGTAGTTTTATTAATAGTTGTATTAAGTACTAATTGAATACGACCAACATAGGTAGTCCATTCTAAATTTGTATCTAAATTTGTACGAAGTAAATTTGCGACCACATTTACGTATCTTTCTACTTGTCCATTTGCCCTACTAATACCCGGAGCAATTGTATGATGTTCTATGCCATACGACAAGCAAAACTTCTTAAAATCATTACTAGTGAATTTTGAACCTTTATCTGTGATAATTTTACATGGTACTTCAAATAACGTTATAAAATTATTAAAATGTTGAACAGTTTCAACAGTATTCAAAGTTTTACATGGGAGTAGTATAACAAACTTCGTGAAAGCATCAATAATAATTAATAGATATTTATTATTATTTTTATTTTCTTCCTCGAAAGGACCCATATAATCAGCATGTATAGTATGAAATGGAATTGGTTTATTTTCAATTGGATATAATTCACATTGTTTTTTTCCTGATGGTCTTTTAGCTACCAAACAAATGATGCATGAATTTACAAATTTCCTGACATTTCTAGTCATAGACGGCATCCAAAAATGTTCCCGCATTTTAGTTAATGTCTTTTCCCATCCAATGTGACAATTATGTAGTATCTAAGTCGCCTTCTTTCAATTTTTCAATAATTTCTTCTGCAGCTCAATATTCAACCAATTTTCTGCTAATCAATATTCAACCAATTTTCTGCTAAACTGTTTAATTGATAACAATTCACTGATGGTACGTTACGACTTAGGTAATCAGCATGCAACATTCTCTTAACTTTCCGGTATATAATATTAAAATCAAAATCTTGCAGATAAATCCACCATCTTGCAACACGTGGTAATAAATCTTTCTTTTCTTTTGTTGATTCCAGAGCATTACAACCTGTAACAATGGTGAATTGACAGAATTTACTACAGCCAGGGTTTCCAATTCATAACTATGATAATTAGCTTCATAAGGTTTTGTAGCCTGACTATAATATGCCACTACATATAACTGTCCATTCTTTCTCTGAAATAAAATAGCACCATAGTCAATGGAACTCGCATCGGTGTAAAGCTCTGCTTGTAATTCTGGATTAAATATTGTTAGGATAGATTCTGAAATTAATTGCTGAATGATATACTGTCTGGCTTCTTCACATTCTTGAGTCCATTCAAAGTTAATATTGTTTTTTGTTAAAAATGATATGCATCTTGTTTTTACTGCAAACTGTGGTACAAATTTTCTGAAGTAGCTTGCCAAACCCATAAATTGTCGAACTTGTTTGACTGTAGATGGTATCTGTGATTTCACTAATACGTCAATTTTATTTTTGCTAGGTTGCTCACCTTCGTAAGATATTTCTCGTCCTAAATATTCAATTTTAGTCTGCAAAAATTTACATTTATCAATATTAAGTGAAAATCCATTTTTTGTTAATGCTTTTAACACTATATCTAATCTTTCGAGTCCTTCTTCTATTGTTTTTGACGGAATTAAAACGTCATCCAAGTATACTAGCGCGTATACTAGCGCTTATGCTAATTTTATCTATCAATGGCCATAATGCTTTATTAATAGCTCTTTGGAAAACAGCTGGAGCATTTGCAAGGCCAAACGGCATACGCAGGTATTCAAAATAACCATCTGGAGTTACAAATGCTGTTTTTTCTATTGAATCTTCCACAATAGGGATCTGATGGAATCCTGATGTCATATCTAACGAAGTAAAAAATTTATTGCCAGATAACTGATCTAGTTGGTCATCAATTCGAGGGAGTGGATAACGATCTTTAATCGTTATACGGTTTAGAGAACGATAATCTATACAAAGTCTATTTTGACCATTTTTCTTTCTTACCAATACAACAGGACTGGCAAAAGGAGATTCACTGTCTCGAATAATCCCATTTTGTTTTAAATTTTCTACTATTTCTGAAATAGTTTTTCGTCCTGATAATGACATTCTATATGGTCGATAATTAATAACACCATCTTTTGACAATCGAATATTTAATAATCGTGATGTCACAATTGTATTGGGGAACCCTTGAACTATATTATCTGAATAATGTTTTAAAATTGAATCAATCTTATTTTGGAACTTAGACTTGGATTCTGATAATAACACTGTCTTTGTTTTATTAACGAAGCAGGAAACTGTAGGATTACGTTTCAAAGTTGATCCATTTTGATTGACTACTATTTCTAATGTTGAATCATTCAAAATATCATTTCATTTTTTAGATATTGAGAATCGATTATGTGAAATGTTACTTCAACAGCTATTTCTTCAAATTCTATTAACAGATCAATCTTTTCTGTAAGTAATACTGGTATATTACTGATTCCACAAACTGAAAGGAATTGTGTCATTCTTTTTGAAGGGATAGATGCTGCTATGTCAGAACGGATTAATGAACAATCTGATCCAGTATCCAATAAACATTGAAATATTTTACCTCCAGAAAGAACAACTATTGTACTATCTGCTGCGTGAAGCTCACTACAAATGTTAACATTTTTTGTTCAGCTCGTTGTTTTGCCCAACATGTATTTTCTTCGTGTCCTAATTTTTCACAAAATTGATATTTTTTTTCGAGGTTATTTTTTTCATGAATGTGTTTCATAACAGGTTGAGCTTTATTCCTTGTAGAATTATTTTCTGGACAATTTATCCTAACATGTCCTGTTTTTCCACAATTAAAACATCGTTTCTCGGTTTCTGTTCGTTTTCGTTTATTTATAAAAGTTGTAGTGTTATGTTCTTTTCTTTTACCAGAAATTATTCTATCAGGACAAACATCTCTGTTCTCAAAACGGCGATAAAATTTTTCGCTTTTGCGTTGAGGAGTTTCTCGTATAGCTGATAAATGATCTACTAAATTTTGAATTGACGACAGCATAACAAAGGTCAATGAATTTTTTAAGCTTGTTTCGGAAATGCAACCAATAACAATTTTTATAATTTTGTCCTCGTGAATTTTGAATGGTAACCGATTTATTTGTGATACCTTTTCCATTACGAATTCTGTATATGCATTAAATTCGCTACTTTCCAAGTTAACTACTTTACGAAGTTGACTTATTATGTCAGTGCCGCTTGAAAATCAATGTATGTACTTGCATTACATATTTCTGGATTATTATTTATTTCTTTTTCACTCATTTTAAATTATTTTATTTGTAATATAATAATATTAATTTGCTTGTAATTCGTTTCGTTAAATTAAATTTAATAAATTTCGTTAATAAAAATAAAGAATCAAATCTCTACTTACAGTACCTTGACCTGCTTAACAATTCAATTAAAACCACCTTTCCGGTATATAATATTAAAATCTAAATTTTGCAGATAAATATACCATCTTGCAACACGTGGTAATAAATCTTTCTTTTCTTTTGTTGATTTCAGAGCATTACAATCGGTAACAATGGTAAATTGACAGAATTTACTACAGCCAGGGTTTCCAATTCATAACTATGATAGTTAGCTTCATAAGGTTTTGTAGCCTGACTATAATATGCCACTACTTATAACTGTCCATTCTTTCTCTGAAATAAAATAGCACCATAGCCAATGGAACTCGCATCGGTGTAAAGCTCTGCTTGTAATTCTGGATTAAATATTGTTAGGATAGATTCTGAAATTAATTGCTGAATGATATACTGTCTGGCTTCTTCACATTCTTGAGTCCATTCAAAGTTAATATTGTTTTTTGTTAAAAATGATATCCATCTTGTTTTTACTGCAAACTGTGGTACACATTTTCAGAAGTAGCTTGCCAAACCCATAAATTGTCGAACTTGTTTGACTGTAGATGGTATCTGGGATTTCACTAATACGTCAATTTTATTTTTGCTAGGTTGCTCACCTTCGTAAGATATTTCTCGTCCTAAATATTCAATTTTAGTCTGCAAAAATTTACATTTATCAATATTAAGTGAAAATCCATTTTTTGTTAATGCTTTTAACACTATATCTAATCTTTCGAGTCCTTCTTCTATTGTTTTTGACGGAATTAAAACGTCATCCAAGTATACTATCGCGTATACTAGCGCTTATGCTAATTTTATCTATCAATGGCCATAATGCTTTATTAATAGCTCTTTGGAAAACAGCTGGAGCATTTGCAAGGCCAAATGGCATACGCAGGTATTCAAAATAACCATCTGGAGCTACAAATGCTGTTTTTTCTATTGAATCTTCCACAATAGGGATCTGATGGAATCCTGATGTCATATCTAACGAAGTAAAAAATTTATTGCCAGATAACTGATCTAGTTGGTCATCAATTCGAGGGAGTGGATAGCGATCTTTAATCGTTATACGGTTTAGAGAACGATAATCTATACAAAGTCTATTTTGACCATTTTTCTTTCTTACCAATACAACAGGACTGGCAAAAGGAGATTCACTGTCTCGAATAATCCCATTTTATTTTAAATTTTCTACTATTTCTGAAATAGTTTTTCGTCCTGATAATGACATTCTATATGGTCGATAATTAATAACACCATCTTTTGACAATCGAATATTTAATAATCGTGATGTCACAATTGTATTGGGGAACCCTTGAACTATATTATCTGAATAATGTTTTAAAATTGAATCAATCTTATTTTGGAACTTAGACTTGGATTCTGATAATAACACTGTCTTTGTTTTATTAACGAAGCAGGAAACTGTAGGATTACGTTTCAAAGTTGATCCATTTTGATTGAATACTATTTCTAATGTTGAATCATTCAAAATATCATTTCATTTTTTAGATATTGAGAATCGATTATGTGAAATGTTACTTCAACAGCTATTTCTTCAAATTCTATTAACAGATCAATCTTTTCTGTAAGTAATACTGGTATATTACTGATTCCACAAACTGAAAGGAATTGTGTCATTCTTTTTGAAGGGATAGATGCTGCTATGTCAGAACGGATTAATGAACAATCTGATCCAGTATCCAATAAACATTGAAATATTTTACCTCCAGAAAGAACAACTATTGTACTATCTGCTGCGTGAAGCTCACTACAAATGTTAACATTTTTTGTTCAGCTCGTTGTTTTGCCCAACATGTATTTTCTTCGTGTCCTAATTTTTCACAAAATTGATATTTTTTTTCGAGGTTATTTTTTTCATGAATGTGTTTCATAACAGGTTGAGCTTTATTCCTTGTAGAATTATTTTCTGGACAATTTATCCTAACATGTCCTGTTTTTCCACAATTAAAACATCGTTTCTCGGTTTCTGTTCGTTTTCGTTTATTTATAAAAGTTGTAGTGTTATGTTCTTTTCTTTTACCAGAAATTATTCTATCAGGACAAACATCTCTGTTCTCAAAACGGCGATAAAATTTTTCGCTTTTGCGTTGAGGAGTTTCTCGTATAGCTGATAAATGATCTACTAAATTTTGAATTGACGACAGCATAACAAAGGTCAATGAATTTTTTAAGCTTGTTTCGGAAATGCAACCAATAACAATTTTTATAATTTTGTCCTCTGGAATTTTGAATGGTAACCGATTTATTTGTGATACCTTTTCCATTACGAATTCTGTATATGCATTAAATTCGCTAATTTCCAAGTTAACTACTTTACGAAGTTGACTTATTATGTCAGTGCCGCTTGAAAATCAATGTATGTACTTGCATTACATATTTCTGGATTATTATTTATTTCTTTTTCACTCATTTTAAATTATTTTATTTGTAATATAATAATATTAATTTGTTTGTAATTCGTTTCGTTAAATTAAATTTAATAAATTTCGTTAATAAAAATAAAGAATCAAATCTCTACTTACAGTACCTTGACCTGCTTAACAATTCAATTAAAACCTTGATAGCTATTTATCATTTATTTCCTTTTTGTTTTTATTTTTAGAAACACATATAGGTACATACTATAATAGTCTACAACACACCACACAATAAGGAACAAGAGCCACAATTTTGAATTTTTAATTATTGTTTATTAATTTGTTTTTATTTTAAATTTTATAATAGTCTACATACAATATATTACACGTACAACACATTAATTATTGTTTATTAATTTTTATTTTAAATTTCATAATAGTCTTCATACAACACATCACCAAACAAGCTACAACAACCACCATTTGCAATTTTAATTATTGTTTTTTAATTATTAAATTTATAAAATTTTAAGTTTCTTTCAAAAAGATATAGTATTATTTATTTGCTGGTTTCTTATTTTTTCTTTTTCCTGTTACGTGGATAATATCCCACTTCTGATATTATAAAAATCACAATTTATAAATCTTTTTAATTTATAGTTTTTTTTTTATTTAATACTCTTCTGTGTCACATCAACTCGTGACCACTAACCTCTTCCAATATCCGTTAGTGACTCCTGAATATTAATTCATTCTCACATGACATTAATATTCATTTGTACAGAACATTTTTTTTTTATAATTCAAAAGTCATGGCATGCTAAGTAATAGAATTTATTCTATTCTCTAACATATATAAACTCATGAATGGCGATTTAGAAAATGTTAAAACTGAAACAAGCATTTTAATATACGAAAATTTGAATTTGAGAGTAGTGCATATGAATTGTTTTATTTTTCAATTTCTTTTATTATTTTATATAAAACAAATTTAAAAAAACCATCCTTTTTAATTTTTTTCCTATTATCTGTTCTGTGTATTAATTTTTTTTATCGTGCCAATAACATTAACTGTTATCTCATACCTACATAAGCAAAACTTCTATGAAACAATGTATGAAAACTAAAATCAAAATAAAAAGAGATTTTTTTAAGTCTTCTGAAAGCAGTTGAAGTGAAAAACTGTATGTAGAATAATTTTGCATATGAATATTTTTAATTTGTAAAATTATGAATAAAAGCATTGAATTTTTTTAACCCTTAGGTTAAGGGCAAAACAAAGTTTGCCGGTCCGCTAGTATTATTTATAAATATGGATGAAATATCATTTTGTACATATAAAAACAAATCTGTGCCCTTGCCAGCACGTGGATATGCGACATATAATTGTCCATGTGAAAAGCATTTTTTTTCCAAATCTAAGCCACAAATTTGCTTGGTGAATCAGTTGGTATCATTGGTATTCTGGGTAATAATACATTTTCCCCTTCGTATATCCCTTTAATAATTGTTGCTTCAAGGACATTTTTCAAAACATTTTTAAGAACTAATCTTGTTTTTTTTGCATAGTATTGGTGGTTTGAGGTTACGTAACCTGTAATAATAATAAATATTTAATAACTTATAATTTTTAAATGAAATCAAAAATCTCTAATAATTCCTCTAATAATTTTGGTTCATTTATTAATATATGATAATTTAAAATATTTATATCATAACATTGTTCTCGATGCATGTATCGGTTCAAAAACAAATCACTTGCTGAGCGGTTAGGTGATGATAAACCCAATTTTATTAATGTTTCATTTGATATTCATTACATCTTCTAAATTGATAAGACTTTCATTATATATTTCGGGTATAGAAGTACGAGTCATTTTTCCAGAAAAGAATTCACACATCCCAGCTGTTTCATATTTAAATATTAAAGCATGGCATAACTCACATACTTTGTCCATTTCTCCAAAATTAACTTTAGATTGAGAAGCATAATCCATTTCAGGATCATAATCAAATGCAATACGGTCAAATGATGACAACGTTAATAATCTACGTATTTACGTTCTTCTTCTATTGTTTAATTGATTCAAATTCCTATCTATATCACTTAAATGTTAACGTGATCTTCTATTTGCATTTTTTACATATTGTTCTCGTCTCTCTTGCATATATGTTTTGCATTCTTGTTCTTGCTGCTTCAGTTTCTTGCTGTTGTTGTTGTTTTAATGTTTAATTAGTTCGATGCCGTATACTGACTTAAACGTGTAACTCCTGGCATTTTGTAAGTTCGATGTCGTATACTGACTTAAACGTGTAACTCCTGGCATTTTGTAAGTTCTCTTGTCAATAAATTAAATTAGGTAGTATTGAGTATTATTTTTTTTTTTATTTGAATTTTTGAATATATATTGCCAGTATTTACTGATGAGAGACAATATTGAAGAAATACTGATGTGTAAACACATATTGATATCAATATATATTGAAGAAAAAAATAGAAAATATCCTATTTTCTTCAATATATATTGAGAGAGACAAAATTAAACATGGCGAATAATGAAAAACTAAGCAACATTCTTATGTAAATTTTTTATTTTTTTTTTTTGATTTTACATTTGTTTTATATTCACAAGGTAGTTGATTAAAAAAATTTTATTTTTATATTAGTTTTGGTGAATATATAAGAAAAAACTGACCAAATAGGTTTATTGTTTAAAAACTGATGTGTAAACACAAATGTCTCTCTCTTCAGACTATAATCGTCAATAAATATTGAAGAATATTGATGTGTAAACGCTGCCTAAGTATAATTTTTTTTTATTATTAAGTTTTCCGTAAATACTCACAACATACTTAAATTTAATTTAAAATACCAGAAATATCACTTTATTTTAAATATTTCAATTTGTTCGCCACCTATCTGGTCCAAATTTTCACAAAGCATTTTATTTTATAAACTAAATATATGTTCCAAATTTCAGTCCATTTGGCTTATAAATATGATTGTTCAAAATAACGCCACCCCAGCGTTATACCGTATTTAATTAAGCACGAAAAGGTGATTATACCTAAGTTACTAACAAGCCACAATAGAAAAAAAAATGAAATACATAATTTGTCTATATGAAACAAAAATTTAAAATAAAACAAATCAAAGCAAATTGAGAGAAGGTATTTTGACAAAACCGTTCATAACTTTTGAAGTACTGCTCGGCGTGCAGCCTTTCGAAGAAAAATTTGGATAGGAAGTTAAATATCTTAAATTAGTACATATAATTAAAATTTGTTTTGTTATATGTACCTACATAGTTTTTGTGACCCTACAAAATAAGTTCGATTGAAATAACTTCAATACAAAATTCACAATATTTTGTCAAAGTTATTCTACTTTTAATTTTCATAAATTTATCGAACTTAAAATCATTATGAAATAGTTTATTCAAATTAAAAATGAAATAAGTTCGACAAAATTAAAATTATGTATTAATAAAGTGAAGATAAAACTAGTTTTAAAATGGGAGTCACTCTATATCCAAAATATTTGAGGATGTTGATTTAGGAATTATATTTTTGAAGATTGAAACCCCAACCTCCAATCTTTAAAATACCAAAACCTATAAATTTACGGTACATTTTTTTTTTAACGCGCGTATGCCGCAATATTTCGTTGCGGAATTTTATAACCGATTTTCACGCCGCGCATCCTTATTTTGCATCATCATGTAATATTATTTTTCACATTAAATAATATAAATATTAAATTAAAATTTTATTTTCAGATTTTACCGATTTTTTTCATATTAATGAATATATAATCTGGAAAAGCGTGTACTGTTTTACTCCCATATATAAATGAGAATATTTTTAAAATGAATTATCATTATCGAACTGTGACACAATGAAATAAGTTTGAAAATTTAGATTTATCGAATTTATTTAATAATGAAATAGGTTCGAGAAATTTGAAAAAATCTAACTTATTTCATTTCGTATTATTTCATTATAAAATAAGTTCAGTAAATTAAAAATTAAACTAAGTCGAGAAAAAAAAAAAATGTTGTTGAATTTATTTCACTTTTAAACTATCTAAGTTATTTCAGTCGTTCTGTTTGATTTAGTCATGTGTATTGTATATAATTTAAAGTAATAAGAATAGCCTTTAAGTGAATATTATGTTGTTTTTTTGTGTTAAATGAGTTGTTTGATTTTTGTTTATTATACCATATTAAACTGTTGATAAAATTTCCATTAATTCTTATTATTTTAAATCAAAAAATTGTTTGTTTTTTATATTTTTTTATTTTTTCTTTTGATTTGCGAAGAAAACTAACATTAAATTAAAAATATATTTTTCATGCAATGCTATTTTTTCATGCAAATGTTGAACATGTTAGACAGGGGTTAAAAAAACCGACCAAGGAAGTTTGTTTATGTATTTGAGCGTTCCGTCAAACATCCAGATAAATTCAGGGAACTATATGTTATATAATTATAGTTCTGTAAGAGAAAATGTAATATTTTGTGAGAAAAATTATATTTTGTATGGCAGTGACAAGTAATTTGTTGTTACTTTCAATTTAACAAAAAATTTATCTATCACAGAGACAAAACATTACAAAATACCACAAAAAAAAAATTGTGATAATTTTTTTGTCCCTATCACTTTACAAAACACCACTTCAGTCTTTATTTTGAAAAATAAAGGAATCAATCAAAATATTTGCTATAAAATAATATATTTTATTTTTCACAGTGGCTTGCATTCTGTAAGTGTGTCATTAAAAAAGATAAAAAAAAAGAAAACTTCAACGTAAACGCAAATGGGTTCTTGGTATTACCATTTTAAATTGCTTCAGAGTAATTGTTTTTATTGTTTTTTTTTTTTGTGTTTTTGCAACTTTAAATACATTTTGAGGAGAAATTAAATAATTACAATTTAATAGAAATTAAAATAAATGATAAGAATTAATTTTCAAAATAAATTAAATTAAAATAAAATTAATGTTTTTTTAATGTTGAAATTAAGTAAAGTTCAAAAAATTGTAATTATCACTATTATAATTTTTAGTCTATTGAGTTTCAATTAAAGAAAATTTTGTTTTTATTAATACTTGTTATTATATTTATTTAGGTAATTATCGAAATTATGGGGGTTATGCTGAAGTCAGAAGCGGAATATCTCCGAAAACAAATTCCGATCCGAATATGAAAAAATCGGTAGCTGATCTCCATTCAACTGTAAAGTCTGTACAGAAATTAAAATCAGATGTTTCGGAAGATTCAAACATTTTTATTTTAAATAAAAAACGCGACGTTCACAGTTTGAGTTTTTTTTATTTATTTTGTACAAAGTGATAAATTTTTTAATAGATAATGTGTATGACATAATGTATATATACAATATGCATACATAAATTAAAAGTAAAAGTTATAACTTTCTTTATTACATATGTAGTATGTATATACAAATTAAAATTTAATAGTAATTTTTTGTTACATTAGAAAAAATTTAAAATTCTCTAAAGAAAGTAAAATAAATACATAATATACATATGTATCGCTTTTAATATACATACATATTATGTTATAATATTAAAAATAATAAAATATATTATTCTTTTGAAGCGCTTTTTTATTCCTAAATAAAAAAAATATTTTTCACAAATAAAAAAAAATGAAAAAAAACAATTTATACTTATATTACATTTTCTACTTCTCCTAATATTCTAAATACAAAACTTCTATGCTTTATAATTAACTTCCGAACCATTCTAATACTCCCGAATGACAAATTCTGTCAAGCACAGCATACATAAATTTAAAAACTTCGGATAAATAATCAAATTTGCAGACCTCGGAATACAATACGGACTTTAGCATACGAAATGCGGAATGTAAACGGAATTTGACATTCCGACGGATCTCAGCATAACCACCTATAACTTTTTACTGTTATTACCGTTGACGTCCTTTGTTTTTGAAAAAGTCGCAAAATTAGAAATGTTTCAACTCGGCGGAAAGACGAAATTTCGTTCTTGTTGTGTTCACTTTAATTTAAATACATGTATTTTAAACAGTTTTTGACAATTCGTCGCAAAAACCACCCGAGTTGTGTTTTCAACTTTAAACAATAAATTCATACATAAAGAATATTTCTCAACTACTTTCATAGTACATAAATATTAATTTGTTTTGTTTAAAATAATGGAAATAAAACAAATTTTTGAACCCAAAAAAATAATTAATCCATAATAATTGAGCTAAAAAAAATATCTCGGCTTGAACTGCCATGTCTTTTTTAACTTCGTTTTTATTGTTCATGAAATTGATTTATATTAAATAGTGAAGTTTTAGTGAAAATGTGTTTTGTATTCAATGTATAATGAGTCAATAAAAAACATTACTTTCATTTCATTTATTTCTCAAAGAGCTCATTCGCTCGTACAGAGTGTATATATAAAAAAAAAACAAGATAACAAAATTAATAATTCAGTCCAGTAGAAAAAAATCAACTTAATAACTAAATGTATAATAACTTAAGCTAACTACACTTGGTTTACAACAATATCCATTAATTGTAAGAAACTAGACTTTGCTCTAAATTTTACACAATTAGGTACATTGCAAATGACAATTTAAAACAAAACATTTTAAAATTGATTCAAATTTTTTTATTCTTTTTGAGTTCTATATTTAAAAAAAATTATTTTTATAACACCAAAGCGTAATGTTTTTGTAACGCCAATGCTAACTAAAACGTAACGCGTAACATTTAAATAGTTTCCTTATGCCAAAGTGAAATGAATAACAACGCCAGCGTATTTTAGAGAATGAAAATTTTAATTTTATTATACATATACTGATTTTTATATCACATTCTTCAACAATTTACCGAAACAAAATTATTCCTTTTGTAATTTTTTAAGTATTTAAATAATATATTCATTAGTATATTTATACTATGAAATTATCACAAATGATTTATTTTCTACCTCTTTTCACTAGATAAAATTATAGAAAGTTAAGACTTACAATTATTTAGAACTATATGAAATTAATTATAATGTAAAAAAAAAATTCAAAACTTTTTTATGAAATTCATTATAAAGTTATGTGAAAAAGGAAAATACAAGATTTAGAGTTATGAAATTTGTTTTTAAGCAGCTTATTTTGCTTTCCGCAAACGGTCCTTCATGTATTGGAACCATTTTTTTTTTTAAATATCAATAATGTTTCCGACTCTCGCTGTTTGAAATTTTGCCAATACACTTGCTGAAATAATATTTAATAATAATGAAAATGTTGCAAGACATATATTATTAAAAGTTATTACCTTTGATTAAATTCATTATATTAAATGACTTCACTGCAGTATTTCCGTTAGGTTCCAAACCACTAAAATTTGCTTGCCACATCAGTAAGTACTTTCGTGTAGTTTCTTTTCCTTGCCAATTGTGCTTCCCTCATATGTTCCTGGAATCTAACTATAATTAACCTCTTGGATTGTCCTATGTAAGTTTTTGTGCAATCTTGGCATGATATTTTGTATATACCACTTACTTCTTCTATGCTCTTCTTATCTTTAGCAGATCCTAACAGATTACATAATTTGAGATTTCTGCTAGTAGTGACTACATTTAAGTTGTATTTCTTAAATATATTGCTAAATTTTTTTGTGTATGCGGAATGTGTTACACAAATTCGTTTTGGCTTCTCCATATTTTTGTTTTGTTCGAATAAAGTTGAGAGATTTTCCATTTCAGTTCTATGGATCTTCTTTATTATTTTCTCAATATTTTCTTTCATAAATCCATTTACTTCTGCTGTGTCCTCAATATATAACTTTTCCTTTTTGAAGTTTTCTTCTGATAAAGGTGTGGTCAGTAGTCTGTTAATCATTGTATGATATGCTAAGTTCGAAAAAATTCCCGGATTTAAGTTTTTCTTCTACCAGATTTTCATACTCCTCTTTATCCTTAATGACTATTTTGTTTCCTTTGTCTGCTTTTAAGTAATGAACTGGTTTTCCTTTTAAAGACTTTTATTGCATAAATCTAAATATATCACTAAAAACAAATCTGATTATCAACAACAATTGTGTATTGTTATTTTTTTTATTTACACAAGAAATAAAAGGAAAGAAGTAAAAGGAAACCTCCTTTTTATATTAATTTTTTTTAATGCACGTCTAACTAAAATTGATATTGAACTTTTTTCTACGTGTTAGAAGAGTGCAAGTAGATGAATGTGTTTATAATATAACTAGCTTTGTAACACGTCATAAATGACGGAAGCAAAATAAATCCTAGTTTCTTTTTTTCTTTCATTAGATTCTTTATTCCGAAATTACAGTACTTATGTTTATATCACTTTTTATTTATTTTTATTTATGTTTATATTGGCCTAACACTAATCTTTTTTTTTTTATATAACAGAAAAAGAAGTACCTTATCAACAAATTTGTATAAAATGTTTGTATTTTTGTATGGTATACTCGTACTCACTTCCATTTAGTTATAATTCGTTAGTTGGGTTCCATTTAGTATAAATTATAGCGTATTAGCGTTATTGAGGCCTCCGGGAGAGCAAATTTAAAAATGGGATCTTATTTTAATATAAATTTTGTCTTTTGTATAATGTATAGGGATCTTATTTTGCTATATGAATAAACTGTTATTATGGTATTGTGTTATTTTTAAAAAATATTCATAATTTATATATTCAAAATTTTGTATCTAAATTGGTAAAATTTACAAAAAATACAAAAACATTTTCATCAATAATTTTCAATTTAAAAAAAACAATGTTTTATTATCCGGCGTAGAAGTACAGTTAATTATCCTACTCTACTTCTATCAAGTTCTATTGATTGAACAGTGAACCTGAACAGTGAAGTGAAAAGTGAACACTTAACACTGAAAATAAAATAATATTTTTGGAATGGAGCATATAGAACATACAGAATACAGATACATCAAATAATAAAATAAAACAAAAAAAAACAAAAACAAAACAAAAATATTTTTTTTTGAGTGAAGTGAGTTACGCACACAATAATGACAAAAATAAAAGGTAGAAGCAATAAAGTAGTATAATGTATAATATTATACAATTCAAATATGCTGATACACATGTATAGTATTAATAGATAAACATATTCGTTCAATATATTTTCTCTCTTTTTAATGGAAATTATTTTGATTGCTAGTGTTGGTACTTTTTGAAAATTTCATATATTCATATATTACAAACTACTGCTACATTTTCAATATTTCAGAAACATGAATAATTATTGTTTTTTTTTTCAAATAATTTAACAACACTACTTTTCTGTGTAATAATAGAATACGGTAATAAAGTAAAAGAAAGTTTAAATTGAAAAAACATTGTTATTTTTATTAAGATTGATTTTGATTCCTTTTATTTTATTCATACACAAAGATTTTACTAATTTTCTATTTAAAAAAACTATATTGGCCTAACACTAATCTTTTTTTTTTTTATATAACAGAAAAAGAAGTACCATACCAACAAATTTGTATAAAATGTTTGTATTTTTGTATCGTATACTCGTACTCACTTCCATTTAGTTATAATTCGTTAGTTGGGTTCCATTTAGTATAAATTATACCGTATTAGCGTTATTGTGGCCTCTGGGAGAGCAAATTTAAAAATGGGATCTTATTTTCATATAAATTTTGTCTTTTGTATAATGTATAGGGATCTTATTTTGCTATAAGAATAAACTGTTATTATGGTATTGTGTTATTTTTAAAAAAATATTCAAAATTTTGTATCTAAATTGGTAAAATTTACAAAAAATACAAAAACATTTTCATCAATAATTTTCAATTTAAAAAAAACAATGTTTTATTATCCGGCGTAGAAGTAGAGTTAATTATCCTACTCTACTTCTATCAAGTTCTATTGATTGAACAGTGAACCTGAACAGTGAAGTGAAAAGTGAACACTTAACACTGAAAATAAAATAATATTTTTGGAATGGAGCATATAGAACATACAGAATACAGATACAGCAAATAATAAAAAAAAAAACAAAAAAAAACAAAATTAATTTTTTTTGAGTGAAGTGAGTTACGCACACAATAATGACAAAAATAAAAGGTAGAAGCAATAAAGTAGTATAATGTATAATATTATACAATACAAATATGCTGATACACATGTGTATTATTATGTATAATTTTAAGTAATAAGAATAACCTTTGAGTGAATTATGTTTTTTTTTTGTGTTAAATGCTGTTTGCCTTTTGGTTATTATACCATATTAAACAATTGATTAAATTTCTATTAGTCCTTATTATTATAAATCAAAAAAATTGTTTGTTTTATTTATATTATTATTATTATTATTTATTATTTTTCCTTATTATTTGCGAAGAAGACTAACATTAAATTAAAAAAATATAGTTCATGCACTCAATTTTTCCTGCAAAGGTTCAGCATGGTAGACAGGGGTTAAAAAAAAGCACCAAAGCAATTTGTATATATATGCATTTGTATACATATGCAATTTGTATATGGGTTGGAGCGTTCCGTCGAACTTACAAACATCCAGATAAATGCAGAATAATATATATATAATAATAAATGATAATAAATGATATAGGTATAGGTACACCAAAAATGAATTAAAAAAAAAGTTTTTACCTATACATACCTACATCAAAACTATTAAATATTATATTAAACAATTATAATTAAGCCTATTATAATTAATATATTAAATTATTAATTATAATATGATATATTATTCATATATCAACCATTGAACCAATCTTCTGGCCTGGAATGTAAAACGAAAATGAAATACTTACATGATTGGATGAGCTCAAATTGTTTGTTGTTTTTTTTTCTTTCAAAACAGATTTTTCATTGATTATATATTATTATAGCTACGAACGCATATTATTTTTTTCTCGGCGAAATCATGAAAATAAAAATTAAAAATACAAAATGAAGGCAAATATTGAAAATAAAAAAAAATAAAAATTTTATGCAAATTAGTTATGTTTTTTTTTTAGTTTTTGTGGTACAGTTTTAATAAAAACTAAAAATAAAATAAACATAAAAAATTTAAAAATCATATTTAAATAAAATATGGCTAATTTGTATAATGTTCGATGTTACCAAGTTCAGAATCAAACTCTTACAGTAATACATAGAAAACCTTTAAAGTGTTAACGCATCAATCACTGAATTGTTGCGCTGTCATTTGTCAACATAAATATACAACACCGTCTAAATAAATAGTTATTTAAGTTGAGCACTTATATAAAGAGAGCGAGTGTTACCAATGTGAAATATTTTTGTATATAAAATTGAAGGGTAACTAAGTTATTTCAAATAAACGTAGGAATGTAGGATTAATGAAAACAGTGAAAAGTTTTTTCAAAATTCACAAAATTGTCAAAATGTCTATATGTATTAAATTTAAATATGTAGCAATGATGAAAAGAAATAATTTTTTTTGGTACACTTTAAAATAAACAAATATTTCCTACAAATAAATTTTTTAAATTGTCAAAATAAAAATATGAAAATTACAGAATAGAAAATTCAAAACGTTGATGAACTAAATAACTATTTCCTACAAATAAATTTTTTAAATTGTCAAAATAAAAATATGAAAATTACAGAATAGAAAATTCAAAACGTTGATGAACTAAATAACTGATAAAAAAAATTGGAATGATAACATTTACGCGTACATATTATGAAGATGCAATTGCAATTCATGACATAATATAAACACTAAGAGATAGTTTTTGCAACAGATTTTGTTGACTGCAATTGCAATTCAATGTGAACACATCCAATTGCCGCGGGATCTATTATCTCTTTTTTCTCTATGATAAGTCTATTATTCCTTTTATGAAAGGAGTTGGTTTAGTAGGTAAGACATAATTTTGTGATAAAATTTATTTAAATGATTAAACGGTGCGTGAGCATGGGCCGTTCCTACTACTAATAATAATAAAAATAAACATAATTTATATACACCTATGTATTACATGTCCTTCAAAAACTTATGACCTGTTTGAATAATGCAGATTCTTTAGTTTGGACTTACTAATGTGAAAATCGAAAACATTAGAGTTATTGTTTACATTACGCAACATTCTTGTAATTGGCTCATTCTTTCCATAATCCGTGCGATGAAACTTTAAACGAAAGAGGGCAGAATGCCTAAGAGGACGAAAGTGGATATTGAAGTTTATGTGTTCTAAAATACCAACCGAGTCAACTGCACCCGAGAGAATTTGGTGAACAAACATAATATCAGCCACTTCATGACGATTAAAGAGATTTTGCAGACCTAGAAGCTTAAGGCGGTCACTGTAAGGGGGTAAGTTATATTGGTCTGTCCATGAAAGACCATGAAGAGCGAAACAACTGAATCTACGTTGAACAGATTCAACCCTGTCTATGTGAACTTGATGAAAAGGTGACCATACCTGAGACGCGTATTCAAGTAATGGTCTTACCATAGTCAAATATAAGGTGACATATGGGTCGGAGAATTCTTTTGACCATATTTTTATTATTATATGATAATTAGCTCTACTGACAATATTATCTACATGAGATCTGAAATTTAGTTCGTTGTCTAATAGAATTCCTAAGTCTTTAGTGGATGTGACATTAGAGATAATTACGCCGTTAATACAATAATAACGCGCTGATATTGCCGTTTTCCGGGAAACGGTTATGCTTTGGCATTTGCCACCGTTAAGTGCTAGGTTATTATTACAACACTAAATAGCGAAGTTATTAACGTCACTCTTAAGAAGATGAGATTCATGCGGAGATAAGATTTGTTTAAATATTTTCATATCGTCAGCGTACACTAGAATGTAAGAATTATTTATAACATTATGTACATCGTTTGTGGTTAAGATAAAGATCAAAGGGCCTAAGTGGCTACCTTGTGGAACACCCGATTTATCAGTGAAGGGATTTGAAACATAAGACCTAAAAAGGACGTTATACGCTCTGTCGCATAAATATGAACTCATCCAATCTATAATGAGAGGTGGAAATCCTAGAGCACGAAGTTTAAATAAAATGACACTATGGGACAGTATGGAGATCAGTGAAGGTTGCTTCCATCCCTAAACGAGGGAAAACAAACTATGCACTCCCTACTAGCTTCAGACCTATCAGTCTCTCTTCGTGTTTGTTAAAATGCCTAGAGAAACTGGTGGACAGGTATATTAGGGATGTATGTTTGATCAGGGTACCCCTGAACCGTAAACAACATGCCTATCAGGCAGGTGAGTCTACTGACTCACATCTCCAAGAAGTGCTGTCCCATATAGAGGAGGCTATCGTGAAGATAGAGATAACACTCGGTGCATTCTTGGACATTAAAGGGGCCTTTGACAAGGCAACTTTTAAGTCACTTCTAGATGGAGCAAAAAAGCACGGAGTAAACAACACATTACTGAGATGGATAGAAAAGATGTTGGAACAACGTCATCTGTTCATTCAAGTAAATGAAACTACTAAAGTTCAGGTGAAGTCGTTTAGAGGATGCCCATAAGGAGGTGTTCTATCGCCTTAACTATGGAACATGTTGGTAGACGAACTTCTAAGTATACTGAACGAGGAAGGATTCAACACACACGGCTTTGCCGATGATGTAAGTATTCTTCTAAGAGGAGGATATATGAGGCGTCTATGGAAACAAATGCAAAATGCCCTTAACTTAACCACGAATGGTGTCAGGCGAATGGATTAACCATAAAACCTAGCAAGACACATTTAGTGGCCTTTACCAATAGAAGACGACTTAACAACTATGTTCTTCCCTCCATTGGAGGAAATAACCTAGAACTTCGAGACGAAGTAAAATATCTAGGGATCATACTTGATAAGAAGCTCAATTGGGCAAAACATATCGAGATTAAATGTGCTAATGCTGTAAAAATTCTATGGCAGTGCAGAAGGGCCTTTGACAATAATTGGGGCCTAACACCGAAAATAGCCTTAAGACTAAACAAAGTGTGTATCAGGCCCATTGTTAGCTATGGGTCCATTACATGGGTTCCGAGAACATTCACAGCAAATGCCATAAAAAAACTAGAAGCAGTACAAAGACTTGCGTGTCTCTGTGAAACAAGTGTTTTTAGAACCACACCTACAGCGGCTATGCAAATACCTGTTGGGCTTCCACCCTTGCATCTTTATGTAAGAATGGAGGCCCTCAAAGTTGCAAGAAGGTTGCAAACTCTAGGGAATACTAGAGGATCTAGGAACAAACGTCAGAGGCTATGGAAGGACTTAGAAGAGGAGCAAAAAGAGTTCTTCATGCCAACAGATGACATCACTGCATACGTATCTTTGAAGAAGAGATATGAAGTAGAAATCCCGACAAGAGAGACTTGGCGTGGTTCAGAAGAGCAGGCAAGGTCCTCAAACACCTCAGACATTTTCACTGACGGGTCCCTTACGTCCAGGCTGAAGTCTTTGCCATAAACGCAGCAGTGAATATAATAAAAGAGCAAAGATGGTGTAACAAAGTCATTAGAATCTTTAGTGACAGTCAGGCTGCCTTAAAAGCTCTTGAAAGTAACCTCATCAAATCTAGATTGGTGGGAGAATGCTCGGAAGCCATAAACCTAATAGGGCTCCGAAACAAGGTACAACTGATCTGGATACCGGGTCATAGTGACTTGACTGGGAGAAGGCTGACGAACTAGCCAGATCATCGGCGGGAACCATTTATAGCCCGGAACCGGCAGTTGGTATATCTATTGGTAATATTAAACTATCAATAGAAAACACCCTGAAAAGGGAAGCAAATATTCTTTGGGAG
Source organism: Argyra leucocephala (assembly GCA_963942445.1). Lineage (NCBI taxonomy): Eukaryota > Metazoa > Arthropoda > Insecta > Diptera > Dolichopodidae > Argyra > Argyra leucocephala. Next base: position 102,128,616 of record OZ012678.1, read on the forward strand.
CGTATTGAAGACCACAGGGTCTCCAAAATATATGCACCAAGAATAAACACCAAAATAACCAACTTCCTGCTAACTCTCAATAGAGGAGACTGCAGGAAGATGGTGGGCATACTAAGTGACGACCCAACCTGTAGACACTGTCTGGAAGAGGAAGAAACTTCCACACACGTTGTAGGAGAGTGCTTAGCTATTTCAAGGCTGAGACTCAGGCTTATGGAAACGCACTACACAACTTCAGAAAACTTCTGCAGGATAAATCCCCCAAACCTATTGACTTTTATCAAATGGGTCGACTAAGTTGAGGAGTGGAGGACGGCATAAAGGGGTAAAAGCCTACATGCCGGCTCTGACGTATTAGGTCCACCTCCGTAGGGGGAAAAAATGGGACAGTTTATCGAAAGCCTGACTAAAGTCGGTAGAAATCGAATCCACGTCTGGCCCCTTTTCCATGGATTTGGGAATAAAAGAGACTAATTCGGTTAGATTAGTAGTAGTGGATTTCGCTTTAAGGAATCCATGTTGAAAACAGGATAATAATGGCTTACAATGATTAAAGAGATAGTATACAATACTCTCGAAAAGTTTAGGAATACAAGATAATTTGGCAATGGGCCTATAGTTATTTATTTCAGCCTTACTTCCTTTCTTATGGATCGGAGTTATGAAAGAAGTTTTCCATTTACTCGGAAAAATTCCTGAAGAGAGGGACATTTGAAAAATCCTGGTTAATGGTTGTGAACGTATCAATGCATTTTTTTTAGAACTACGGGAGGTAAACCATCAGGACAGGAAGAGTAATCATCCTTTAATTTGTTAATTTTGTAATGAGCATCTTCATAATCGATATTGATCGACATTAGTGTGACTTGAGGAGAGTTACTTAGATAACTGAAATAGTCAGAGTCGGGCACGAAATTGTTATCAGTGAAGGCTTGACTAAAGAAGGTAGCATAGGTTTGATATAACCTTGGAATCGTTAACGGAGTTATTTGCTTGTTTGAAAGTCATAGGATAGCTATCCGATTTCTTTTTGATTAATAAAATGCCAAAACCGTTTAGGATCTGATATTAAATCAACTTGCATTTTGAATATGTAGTCATCGTAAAGACTTGTACATAGTTCAGAAAATTCGGAGAATGCACAAATAAATAAGCAAAACATACCTTTGTTCTTCATTAAATTTTTGTTAGTATGACAGATGGCTATTTATAATTAATTTATTATAATGCTGTTTGTTAAATGTACAAAAATTAATATAAGTTAAATAACAATATTGATCAGTTTTGAAAATACGAATGGAAAATACAATAAAATAAGTATAAAGTTAAATTAAATTAAATTTACATGAAATATCAGTTTGACACATGTTTCAGGGAGCAAGCGCCGTAGCTTGTAGATAAGCCCTTCAAACTTTATCAAGCGCATTATCAAAATGCATTTTCCTTCCAATGTTTTTTCGATGATGTCAGTTATTCTATGGACTTGTTCGACAATTGAATGTTGTTTTCTAAATCCAAATTGATGATTTGGTATAATGTTTTCAGTTTCAACCAGAGGTTGCATTTTTTTAAGAAGTAGTTTCTCAAATAACTTAGAGATTACTGATAACATATTATATAATTTTTGAACAGTATTATCTGATTTTTGTTTTTATGTTTTGTTTTCAATTTTTGTTTGTGTTTTCATAGTATAAATGTCGCTCAACTTGGAAATAACCGTCACAATTTGGTGTAACTATTTTAAATGTTTAAAGTATTCAGCGCCAAGAACTTAAAACTTAGGCTAAAATTTTAATATTTTTGTGGTGTAATTTACTATTCAGCTATTCTTGCTTTTTTGTTCCCCACGTCATTCATCTTGTATATTATATATAAGAGTGTCGGGAAAAAATTACATATGTAAGACAAAATTACATAGGACAAAATTGCACAAGACAAAATTACATATGGACAAAATTACATGGAGACAAAATCACACATGGACAACATAATAATATGGACAGAATTACACATGGACACAATTTAAATTTCATTTCAAATGAAGACAATAGGTCCGAGGTCCAAGAAATCGGGGCTGAAACTCAATATAACGAGTTTAAAACGTCTTTTTCTGAAAAAATAATTATTATACAATATAATTTTTAAAAAAATTTTGGATTAGTCCGACAGTCCGAAAGTCGGGACCAAAAACCTTGATCAAAAAATTTGTTCAAAAACCAAAATGGCAATAATTCATTACGTATAAAGACATTTTATCATCACATTTAAGGGCTATTGTATGATAAAAAAAATTTTAAGTTCTTCGGTCCCAACACTTGAGATGCCGGTCCTCTTGTTTGTTTTTATAATCGGGAGCTGCCGTCCCCGAACCCTCGCTACGCATTTATTGGAACCCTGTTTTTGCCGACGGCAGGTAAACGCATACGGCACAGTAATTTTTTTAGATATAAAATTTTGTCCATGTGTAATTTTGTCCATATGTTATTTTATACATATGTGATTTTGTCTCTATGTAATTTTGTCCACATGAAATGTTGTCTTATGAAATTTTGTCCATATGTATGTTTGTCTTGTCTAATTTTGTCCTACGTAATTTTATCTTATGTAATTTTGTCATGCAATAAGATATTTTTCAAATAAAAATTACATACAATGAAAAAATCTTGTTATTTATTTGAATCTAAACTTATTTGGATATTTATTTTTTCAGAGCTGTTGCTGCATACCTTCGCGCCTTAAATTTAGCTCCAAATAATGCTGTTGTACATGGAAATTTAGCATGTGTTTATTATGAACAAGGGTTAATTGATTTGGCTATTGATACGTATCGACGTGCAATTGAATTACAACCAAATTTTCCAGATGCCTATTGTAATTTGGCAAATGCACTAAAAGAGAAAGGACAGGTAAATATTTGTTTTAAAATTTCTGAAACTTTTTTTAAAAAGATGATTTTGAGTTCCTGATAAATGAGAGTTAGAACACTTTTTATAATTTGGTATTCAAAATTAATTTATTTTGTTTATAAATTTTATTCTAATTCAATAAATGTTTCTTTCCAATTAAGTTCTATCTCAGTCAAAATACCAATTTCATCATGGGGTATATTTATATTAACACTATCATTTGCTTTCTACCTTATTCTATCTACAGTTAAGTGAAAAAACAAAACTACGGTTCTCTTCAATATATAATCTATTAATAAAAAATATAAGTAGATTTCGATTGAATGGAATTAATTTTTAAAATTTTATAAAATTTTTGAAAAATGTTTCATTATACAGGGCGGGGTCCGGTTTAGAGCAAAAAATTTTTAAGGGGTGATTCTTTGGAGTATTTTAGGAAAAAAATTGTTCTAGAAGAGGGGTCTATCTTTAAATTTACCTGGGCTACAGAGGGTTAGAGAAAATCGGATTAGAAAAATTATGTTCGAGACCTCTTGTTTTTATAATCGGGGACTGCCCCCCTTCAAAACCCCCCAATACTCATTTATTTAAACCCTGTTTTTGCCGATGGCAGGTAAACGTATACAGCACAGTAATTTTTTTAAGTATGAAATTTTGTACATATGTTATTTTGTCCATATGCTATTTTGTCCATATGTTAATTTGTTCATATGTGATTTTGTCTCTATGTAATATTGTCTTGTGACATCATGCAATTCATATATAATTTTACCTGATTTTCAAGGAAGAACTAAAAATTAAAAAAAAAATTATAATTAAATGAAAGCTCTGAATCAGAATAGTCAAGTTCAGAGCTTTCATTTAAAAACAAGGACGAATGAATCGTTCGTTTTTAAATAAGAAAATTAAATTCAATCAATCATTTTATATAAAAGAAATTATATTTAAAAGGTTGTTAATTATAAAGGATGCAAGTTATAATTCTTATGATCTAGCTTATTGAAAGTATGTGCATATACGGTGAATAAAGATATTCTACTTTATGTGAAATCTGAGACAATGCTGAATAGAGAAAATTGGCTTGATATTTATTTAAAAACCTGTGCAAGTATTTTTATTGGTATATTTAATATTATTTTGATGCTTTGAGAAACCTTAAATTTTCGAACGTGTATTTGGGATTAAGTTCAGATTAAATACATGTTCTTCAATTAATAACTTTCTCGAAAATTTTTGAAAGAATACTTAATAGGCTAATAGGCCTGTAGCTACCTAACTACTTTGTTAACCATGTAAATTGTTGTACCGATATGGCTATTGAAAGTTAATTTGAGATCAATAATAATGTTACGTCCAAATATGTAATTGAGTTGGATCAAGAGATATCTGTGGAGCTTATTTTTATGTGTTGGTTCGGAAGGTTACGAAGTGTTCTTTTTTTTAGTAAAATAGATTGCGTTTGTTTTTGCTATATTAAGATATTAACACAAGAGTAACCAGCAGTATCGTCAGCAAAGACTGATATTATGCTCGGAATTTCTGAGGTATAAATATTGTACAGTACTAGCCGTAACACGGAACCTTGTGGTACCTCGGCTGAGACGAGTTAGTATTGTAATATTGTTAGTATTGAGTTAGTACTGTCGATGTTAACATAGAAAGTTCTACTTTGGAGGAAATTTTGAACTAGCTTAATTAAAAATTAGGGAAAGTTCAATATTTTCATTTTATGTAGACCATTGTGCCAGACGGTGTTAAAAGTTGCACTCATATCTAAAGTGATTAGGCCAATTAAATTTTTATTTTGCAATTTATTTTCCATGAATTTTTTAATCCTCAATAACGGAAGCACTGTGTTATGAATTGATCTGAAACCGAATTGTGTATTTGGGATTAAGTTCAGATTAAATACATGTTCTTCAATTAATAACTTTCTCGAAAATTTTTGAAAGAATACTTAATAGGCTAATAGGCCTGTAGCTACTTAAGCTGTCCCGGTTTTTATTTGGCTTAGGAATAGCAATTATCTTTGATTCTTTCCAAAAAAAAACGGAACGTAACCGAGTTTGAGACATGCATTCAGTATTATTGTAAAATATCTAATAACATTTATTGCTCAGTGCTTAATACATATATTTGGTATTTGCTATGTCTGGTGATTTTTTGTTTCTTACGGATGAAAAAATGTCAATTATTTCGTTATATTTCACTTTCTCATAAATTTCAATTTCGAGGTTGTCGATGCAGCTAATTAAGTGGAGTCAGTAGCTGTGACTGGCTTCAGTAACTGTGTCATCAGATTTTCTGTGGTTTTACATTGGCTCGCGAAATGTTTACCTAGAGCGTTTGCCTTTTCGAGATTTGTAAAGGAAATAACGCTCTCTTTCTGCAAGGCAGGCATCGTTCTTGCTTTGCTCTTAATAATTTTTGTAAGTTGATGTCGTTGTTTTTCTAATAAATGAAATTATGTAATTTTAAACACCCACTTTTCGGAACTGCTATGTTACACGCTTCTTTGATTGTGCTATTTAAAGTCGATATCGTCTGTTTGATTGCAATAGACGATAGAATTATTGTTTGTTCAGGTATTTTTTCGATAAGATACTCTTGATAGGAAAATTTGCATTTTTAAAATCTAAAAGTACGATGACATGTTCGGTGTCTCTAGGCACTTTCATTTCAGTTGGTATATGATCCGAAGAGAGTTCGTTCAAAGATCTAGGTTGTGGCATAAGTTCAGGAATATTTGTTGAAAATATAAAAGAATTTATTATTTACCTTGACTTATAAAATTTATATAATATAAAATTTACACGATAATTAATCAAAAATCAATTTTTGGTTACAATTTTCAGTACGCGGTTTTTGGGGTAAAAATGTATGTTTTTTTTTTAATTTTTTGTAAAGTTACTACACAAAAATACTTATCTTATATTTGATTACGTTTGTTAACACCAAAGTTTTTTATTTACAAACGCCATTTAACGGACATTTTTGCTAGTTAATTATAAAATGAGCTCCAGCTCAGTAGTGAATTTATTTTAATTTTTTTTCCACTATGTTGGTACATATATACTTATATTTTTGTCCATTTGGTTTTAAAAAATTTTAAATGAAATTAAAAAGTTTCATAGCTTAGCTAACAAAATATTTTAAAAATATAAATATGTACTATATAATATCATTGATTGAGAATACTATAAAGATAGACATTTTCATACAACAGCGAATTTTCAACTAAATTTTTCAAAATTAGATTCATTGTAGATGTTTTCCCTCGTTTATTCAATGGGTTAGTGCATTTTCTATTTTCAATTTGAATTTTGAAATTTTTGAATGTTTTATACGACTTTATTCTCTAAATAATTTGTATGTGTTCAGTTTCTCTATACTGTTCTTGAATGTATATTATGGTTTTTAACTTTTTGTTATTTGAATTTGTATAATTTGAATTTTTTTTGAATTGATACACTGCTCGCTATTTACAGGCACTGCCTATCATAATTTGATTTTTGACGGAAATTTTATTCGGGTCTAATTCGTTGTATTCTCTCATTTCAACGAAGATATTTTCAATATTTCTGTTTTATTTTCTTGAATTTCTAATTAGTACGTCAGTAAGTTTTCGTCAGTATATTTTTTAGTAAAACAAAATAGGGTAAACTGCCCTGATATTTTTTAGTAAAGTGAATCTTTTTTATTATTATTTTCTTTTTAAAAAACTACATTATATGAAATTGTTTTACCAAAAAGATTTTCCTTTGAACGTCTTGCAAAACTTTTGAGTATAATGTGTATTTTTTTGTATCAGGTTACGAAATTTTGTGAATAGCGAAAAAAATAAATTGCAATGTTTGTAAACTATTAATTATGGAAAGCCAAAAAAATTGAAATAGTTACTTAAGTATAGTTAATTAATTTCATTAATTAAAATATTTACCTAAAATTAACAATAGCCAAAACTTAAATTTTCTTCCATTCTCTCCTATTATTGTATTATATTATAAATGTTGTTAACTCTTCGTCTTAGCTGACAATAGTTAAATCATGACGCACACGTACATAACACACTCTTTCTTGTTCAAATTCAAACCGTACCCAAATACATTATCTTAAGCCACAAAAAATTTTTTATTTTTTTGTTTTGTTTTTCTTTAATAAATTTCTTTTTTTTTGTAAATCTCTCATTAATTCATTATAATTTTTATTTTTATTTTTGTTTTTATTCCGTAATTTTCTCAGTGTTCTAACCTGCAGTGAATGTATCTGAGAATATTTCTACACTCAATAAGGTATTAAAAACTGTTGTGTGTAGATATTTGTCTCAGTTGCATTCATTACAGGGGTGGTATAAGTAAGTGGTAATGTGGGCCAAAAAGAAAGAAAAAAATTTAAAAATTTAAAGGGAAAAAAGATTTTAAAAATTTTAATTATTTATTTATCTTTTTTTTTTTTTTTTTTTTTTTTTTTTTTTTCTTTTGTTGTTTTTCATTTTTGGATTACTTCTGTCAATTTTAATTTATTTACCTTCTCTCTTGTAAATTGTTCTCTATAATGTTTAAGATAGATTTTTGTAACATCCGCGGTCTATCAACGAATTTCCATTCCGTCGAAAGCCATCTACGGCTTCAAAATCCAGCAATTTTAGCACTAAGTGAAACACAAGTTGTGAATAATGATATTAATTTTAATATCAATAATTATTCGCTTGTGCCACTTTTTATACCCCATAGAGGGATTGCTTTGTATATACGAAATGATGTAGCTTATAAGACACTTCAAAATTTTGAGTGCTCCAACCCAATTTATCAATATAATTGGATGAAAATACACGTCGATAAGCGCATCATTCACTTCTGTTTTATTTACAGATCGCCTCAAGCGAACCAGCTAGAAACTGATATGCTTATAGAAAGTCTATCTAATCAGATAAACTCAGTTCTGGAAACCACTCCCGAATCTGAGATTGTTTTGGCGGGAGACTTTAATATTCATAACAGGGACTGGCTTCACTTTTCTAGTTACAACAGTCCCGAAGGCAAACAAGTTGAACTTTTTTCCAACTTTTTCAACCTTTCTCAACTTGTCAAAAGCCCTACGAGGATACCAGACCGACGCGACCAGAACGGACATCTCCTGGATTTATTCCTAACTACCCATCCAGAGAAATATGCAATATCTGTTAACTCTCCGCTAGGTGGTTCCGACCACTGTCTTGTAAGCACAAGCTTCGAAGTAGGCACAACAACCAGTTCTTCTAAGTCTCCCAAAAGACTAGTCTGGCATTATCACCAAGCTGACTGGGAAGGCTTCAACAACTTTTTAAATGCATCGAACTGGTCGTTGTGTTTCCAATATAAAAATGTTAACTTTGCTGCAGAGGTGATTACCAAAAGGATTCTATTAGGAATGAAAACCTTCATTTCAAATAGCCTTAAAAGTATAAAACGAAATCCCTCAGCTTGGTTTAATGATATCTGCAGCAAAGCTCTGAAATCCAAAGAAGAAGCCTATAAAAAATACAAGAATAATAAAACTGTCAACACATATGAGAGTTATAAAGTGGTTAGGAATAAATGTAAAAAAATTATCAATCAGCAAAAATTCCTGCACAGCCAAAGGTTGAGACGAGAAATCTTTAATCTCCCTAACAACAGCAGGTCCTTCTGGACGTTTGCTAAAAGCGTTGGGCAAAATTTTTGCCAATCTTCATTTCCACCTATGATTGATAATAGTACAATTATATCAGATTCTGTTGGAAAAGCTAACCTTTTTGCAAAATTATTTGCAGCCAATTCCACACTCCCTAATACAGCCCAAGTTCCGCCAACAATCCCTGTTGTTAATTCTTCGCTTGGAAGGATATACTTCAGAACAAGAGCTGTAGTAAAAGTCTTGAAGAATCTTGATATAAAAAAATCTACCGGTCCCGATGGTATACCTGCGATTGTGCTGCGACACATTGCCCTCGCCATTTCTAAACCTCTGCGAAACTTATTCTATTTGTCCTTTTCTTCAGGAACTTACCCGTCCAATTGAAAAGTTGCCCAAGTTTATCCTATTCCTAAAAAAGGTGACAAAAGCAATCCTTCGAACTATAGGCCCATAGCTATTACTTCCATTATTTCCAAAACGATGGAAATCTTAGTCAATCAAAAGTTGAAGAAATATCTTGATAGTAGAGGTATAATTCATGATAGTCAATACGGCTTTCGAGCTCAGCGTTCCACCGGTGATCTCATGACATGCCTCTGCGAAAAGCTTAACACCAGTCTTCATCAATCTGGTGAAGCTGCTGTTGTAGCTCTGGATATATCTAAGGCTTTTGATCGAGTCTGGCATTCTGCTCTTATAGCAAAATGCAATGCTGTAGGCCTCGGTCCAACCTTTTCTAAATGGATTGAAAGCTTTCTCCTAAATCGATCTATCATAGTTTCAGTTGACGGTAGTTTTTCCGACCAACTTCAAATCAATGCTGGTGTTCCACAAGGCTCCGTCCTTTCACCCACCCTATTTCTCATTTTCATTAATGACCTTCTCAAATTAACTTTCAATCCAATCCATAGTTTTGCTGATGACAGCACTCTAGTAGCATCATATGATTTTCTTAAAACAAATAATGCTGCAACTTCAGCAGTCAACTCCAAAAGAACAATGATGGCTGGTGCACTCAATCACGACCTAGCCAAAATTGTCGACTGGGGTAGAGCAAACAGAGTCGAGTTTAACACTTCAAAAACTCAAAGCTGTCTTGTTAGTAACAAGCTAACAACATTCGAACCAATTCTCCGACTTCAAAATGAAGTTATTCAGCGACTCAAAGACTTGAACATTCTCGGGATGCGAGTGAATCAAAATATGCACTGGAATGAGCATATTTTCGATATTGCGAAAAGCGCCGCCAAATGTTTGGGCTTTTTAAGTCGCTGCAAAGCTTATTTTTCATCTCCAGACCTCTTAAAAATCTATAAAGCATATATACGACCCAAGCTCGAGTATAACTCACATTTATGGGCAGGTGCACCAAAAGCTGCTTTAAATTTTTTGGACAAAGTTCAAAACCGCGCCATTCGTCTTATAGGCGACATAAATGTGACCTCATCCCTTATACCACTTGCTCATCGTCGTATTGTTGGAGCACTTTCTCTATTTTATAGATATCTACTTGGTGTTGGCACTTGTTCCGAGGAACTAAAGTCACTTCTTCCTCCTCTCAAGCAATTCTGTCGCATAACACGAGAGGCATCAAGTGCACATCCTTTCACAGTGGAAATTCCGAGATGGTTTAAGTCCGGCTATGGAAATTCTTTTATAGTAAGAACATCTCGATTGTGGAATCGCGTCCCAATCGAAGCATTCCCAATGAGAGAAGGATTTTTTATTTATGATTTACAGAAATTTAAGACGAATATTAACAACATTGTTCGCTCTTTCCCACAAAACTATTCTTCTTCCTTTTTCTTTCCTTTCCTTTAGCTATCCTTTCCTTTTTCAAATGGTCAACGGTACGCAAGTACTAAAAGGTTCAAAACCTAAGTTTTGGCTATAATATAAAAAAAAAAAAAATTATTATTTTAATCTGATTCAGCGTGGTGGTTTAGTAGTATCTTCTTTACAGGGTGGTCCGGTTTAGAGCAAAAAGTTTTTAAGGGGTGATTCCTTGGAGTTATTTAGGAAAATAATTATTCTAGAAGAGGGGTCTATCTTTAAATTTACCTGGGCTACAGAGCGTTAAAGAAAATCGGATTAGAAAAATTATGTCTAAAGAATATCAACTACAGCTCAGAAGAAATTGAAACTAGAGCAACACCTTCTTCATAGCTTTTTTTAGAACTAATACACCTAATTAACGGTATATATTGAAGGAGTATCAGAATTACCGTTTTTGAATAATAACTGCATAAACTTAAAATTTTGCTTTTAAAAACTGAAAATTTTGTAAAAAACGTTGATTATCTCGAAAAAATTCGCTATTTTTTTTTTCTAAGTTTAAAACTCTGTTGATGCGATCCATCTTCCCCTACAACTTTTTCATACACAATTTTCTTATCAGACTTGCCGTTTTTCATGTAAAGTATTTTTCATGTATATGTACAAAATATATTATTTCATATGAACGCTATTTTAAACAGTTTAATGATTTTAATAAAATATAAATTTCTTTCTGATAGCAATCTATAAAATTTATTTTAATTTTGGGTTAGTGTGCTTTAGCACTTCAATAAAGGTTGATTGTGTTATTTTATGATGAATGTTTTTTTAAAACCTTATTTTTTGAATGAAAATAAAAGATAATCAAATATTTTTACTTCTTATATATTTCTTTTTATATTTCTTTTATAACTGTAAGATAAATTTTTTTTTTCTTTAAAATTTTTTTAACTGTAACTACGCAAAAAATTGTATTCCCGCTGAAAAACACTAATATTTCATACAAAATTATGAAAAAAGGGATTTATATTCCAATAAATTGAGAGTCGCTCTCTCTTCTCTAGTGCCTGTAAATAGCCAGCAGTGATTGATAGGTACCAACATTTCAAATTGGATAGCATTTTTATCGAGTAGTCTTTTAAGAAATTTTTTTTTTTATTTTTCTCTCAATACATTGTAATAAAAGGATTTTTATAATTATTAAATTCTGCATGTATATCATTTGTAATAATAAATTATAATATAATTTTATAATGTTTAGAAAACAAAAATATTTTTCTTTTTTTCATTGAATAATTTGCAAAAATAAAACAATTTCAAAAAATTCAAATATAGTGCACATTCATTCAAGTTATGATTTCGAATATATATTCATATACATACATTTTTTAAAAATAGAATCAAATTTTTGTTTTTAAAAGGTGTTATTTGGTTATTTCAATATATGGATTTGTATGTATGTATGGATTTTAAAATTATAACAGAATTTAAAAATATTTGAAAAACTCATCATTAATTTTTAATAAACTTATAAAAAATCTGAACGGTAGAATATTTGAAAAGTATATTTAATATGTGTTTTTGTTGCAGTAAGCACACAATTTATTTATAAGATAATTAAAACTTGCAACGCACTATTATGTATGGAAAAAATAAAAATCATAATTATTTTGTTTTCGTAGCTGCATATTTGCATATGTAATTAATTGAAAAGCTAAAACAGCTGAAATTTTTTGCAAAGTACTGGGACTGATATGAGCACTACCAGTTTTGGACAATATTTTTGATGAGCATTTTTCTGTTTGGCAGCAATTTTCTTAATTATATCTGAGCTAATAATTTCATAAAATGTACCAGTTACCAAAATCATTTTTTATATAAATGAATTTCTAAAGGAAAAGACCCATCTTACAGTTTAAAAAGGAATTGTATAGATGGTGTGGAAGATTTAGATGGGGATAGAAAACAAAAACTAGCAACAGAATCACATTTTTTTATGATTCAAGGTTTATATGAAAATTATAAGTACGCATGTGGTTGCAATTTATCCAAAAATAATTTGCAAGGAGAAACCTTAAAGCCTTTCTTTTTTTATCAATTTACTACTATTTAGAGAATAAATTCGTATAAAACATTCAAAAATTTCAAAATTCAAATTGAAAATAGAAAATGCACTAACACATTGAATAAACGGTGGAAGACATACACAATGAAGCGAATTTTGAAAAAGTGAGTTGAAAATTTGCTGTTGTAATTTTGTTTAAAAATGTCTATCTTTATAAGACAAATAGGTTTATATGTTAACTCGCAAATTCATATAAATTTACGCAAATTTATCCAATTCCTGTTTATTTACTTTTTAACTTATGCATGCTTTTTACAAATTTTTGAGAAATTTAAGAGAATTTAGAGTTTAAAACGACGTCAGATCTCTCTCAAATAAATTTTTTTAAACGAAATTTTTGTTGTTGTTTTAAATGTCAAGCAAATATTTCGCATTTAAATAAAAAGTAGTATACCTAATCTGAAAACTTATTTATATAGCTTTTACTCACAAAAAGACCAAAAACCAAGAAAAATGACTTAATTTAATTTTTTCAACAAAAACATTCAATAACTCTACAAAAAAATACTGAAAATTACTAATTAATTCAAATTAAATAAATTTCATAGGCCAAAAATCCGTTATTTTTGACATATTTGGAATAGTTTATGCAGATTTTAACTATTCTTGCAAATTTTTATGATAAAAATAAATCAAATTTTTTAATTTATATTTTATTTTTTGTCATGTATATGAAGACGTTAACGGACATAATATATTGTAACTAATACAAGTATGATGCACACATTTTACTCCAATGTTGTAACGGACTTTATCTGAAAAACGACAAGTCTGATATGAAAGTTGTGTATGAAAAAGTTGTAGGGTATGTAGCGCATAAACAAAAAAAAATTAACGAGTTTTTTCGAGATAATCATCGTTTTTTAAAAAGATTTCAGTTGGTAAAAACAAAATTAGTTTGTCCAGCTATTATTCAAAAACGGTAAGTCTGATACTCATCCAACATACACCGTCAATTAGGTGTATTAATTTAAAAAAAAAAAGTTATGAAGAAGATGTTGCTCTAGTTTCAATTCCTTCGACATTATTTAAACAGAATATGGGTCTGTTAGACCCATCTGGCGAGATCGCGTGAGAATATCTCTGACGAGATAGTTTTGTATTCTGTTAGACCTTTGACGAGATGAGATAGCCATTTTTTATCTCGTCAAAAATTGTAAGCGATAGAGTATCTCGTCAAAGTATTTTGTGTTTTTTGTTAAAAAATTTAATTAAATAAATAAATTGAATTGATAAAATAGTTAAGTAAAGATTAATAAACAATTTTTAATTATTTTTTTTGCATTATTATTAAAATTGTGTTTTTGTTTTGAAAAAAAAACCATCTTTACTGTTTTACTACTGTTTATGTATACTAAACTAAAAAGTATTTTAAACAATATTCATTTTAAATTTTAAACAAAATTTATATTTATTTTTCATTTAAAAAATATTTTAAAACTAAACCCCACTAATACTTTCCAAATATTTTGGTTGACAGTAAAAAATGATCAGTACTACCAACAAATAAAATGTTCATCGCGCCGCTTACAGTGTCTAACAGAAATGCAGAGATGTATTTTTTCTTCTCGTCAACGATGGGTCTAAGAGAATATGGGTGAATGTTTCTTATCCGAATTTTTTAACCCTCTATAGCCCAGATTAAATTTAAAGATAGACCCCTCGTCTAAAACAATTTACTAAACTAAAACAAAAAACTAAATGAAATTGGTTTTTCTTTTTTATGAATAAAATGAAAATTCGTGTATTAATATTAAATTAAAATAAAAAAGTTTAGTAAAAAATAAAAAGAATGTTTAGTGACAAATCAGTTCATAACTTCTGAAAATAAATTTTCTTTAATTTAGTTAAAAACAATACAATAAAACAAAACAATAAAAAAAAATTTAATAAAAAATGCAAAAAACAAATTTAATGGTTGGTAAATAGGTTACCTGAAAGAAAGCCGAAAGAGATAAAGCCAAATGATATTATTTTCAAACACATTTGACAGAAAGCCGAAATCACATAATTTTTGTTTTCGTCTTTATTTTATTTAAAATAAAATGAAAAATAAAGTCATTTCAAATATATACATAATAACATTCAAATATTTATAAAAACAAATTCTGTGTATAATTCATATACGTATAATATGTATTTATACGTATAATATATATTTTGGAAATACTTCCCTAATACCCTGATTCTGAGTCCAAATCTAAAATCTTTCCTAATTCACTCCTCTTCTACCGTATCGGTAGTGAGTTATACCACCGCAGATAATAATTAGTTTTGAAAAATCGGAAATTTGGAAGAGCATTATAACGTTAAAAGAACCAAGCCTTGCGTGTTCTTTTAATAATCGCGATTTTTTTCAACCCGCGAATATTTGAATTTCCATTAACAATACTCCAACAAGATTCATTATATACTTTTGTGTTTAATTTTATAATAGTTCTAGATGCTTAACATCCACCACTATTTTATTTTCTACTTTTTCGGGGGCAACTTTGGTTTCGATAAAAGTATATTTTAAATACACGCTGGGTGGCGCAGTAGGTAGAGCGCCTGCCTTTCAACCGAAAGGTCCCAGGTTCGATTCCCGATGAAGCAAAAAAAAAAAAAATGCTTTATGGATTTTTCGACCTGGTCCAGTACCCTTTGTCGTTGGGATATAATAAATGGCAAAAAAAATAATTGAGAATATAATCTGGTAACAAATTAAATAAAAATGAAACTATTCTATTTAAGAAGGTTTAGTTCCTGACAATAGCAGTAGTTTTCCACATTTAATGAGTTGATAAGCCAGTAATTTGTTAAATAAATACTCGAAATATTGTAGATTGTAGTGTAAAATTGCAGTACCGTACTTAATTAAACACGAAAAGGTGATTCTACCTAAGTTACTGTAGAGTGTAAAAAAAAAAAAAAAAATTATTTTTACATTATTATTTTATTTTATACTTTTTAATTTTAAATGAAACTTATAGATATTATAATTTCAGAAAGACTATATAACTGTAAACTCTCCTGTCTATCTATAACACAATAGGTTTTTGAAAAATTCCTAATAGGTGGTAGCAGTTGTATGGCACCAAGCCGAACCAATTAAAATTTTCGAAATCTGTAACAGTCGTATTTCTTTGTTTGTTAAAGAGTATCTCAGTAAAAATTGTCATGCATGTAACACAATTGCTTTTCGAAATATTTCTGAGATATGCTAAGAGTTAGGCAGCAGCCCGAACCAGTCCAAATTTTCGAAATCGGCAACAGTCGTATTTCTTTTTTTGTGAAAGAGTATCTCAGTTTAAATTTTCATACCTGTAACACAATTGGTTTTTTCAAAATCCCTGTGACGTGCTAGGAGTTGTAGGGCAGCAACCCGAACCAGTCCAAATTTTGAAATCGGTAACATTCGCATTTTTTTATTTGTGAAAGAGTGAATCTAAGTGTAAATTTTCATGCCTGTAATACAATTCGTTTTCGAAACTTGACTGAGACGTTCTAGGAGTTGTACGGCAGCAACCCGAACCTGTCATTTGATGGGGTGTTGGGTTCGTTTTTTTTCATGAGAAACTGTGCAAATTTTCAGAACTATATCTTAAAATTTTTTTAACAAAATTAAAGCTTTGCTTCAATTCAAAGATATTTTGCAGGATTTTGATATGCAATGATGACGTTGTTTAATCTTACTGGAATGTGCGACTCAATTTGTTTATTTGTCAAGATAACGTGCGTGGATTTTGCTTCATTCAGTTTAATTCTCCACAATTTGTACCAAATGTAGATTTTTTTATTGGCTTGTTGCAATTTATTTTTAGCTTCATTTATATTTTCAGCGACTACTAATATAGCCGTGTCATCTGCAAAAGTAGCTACCGTCGTCTTTTCTTTCTCTGGAATATCACTAGTGTATAGTAAACATAGTATGGGTTCCAGTATACTACATTGTGGTACTCCTGCGTGCATATTTTGTAGAGTTCAGTAATCTACTTCTTGTTTAATTTGAAATACTCGTTTTGATAAATATGACGAGATCAGTTCGACATATGTTTCAGGGAGCAAGCGATGTAGCTGGTAAATAAGCCCTTCATGCCATAATTTGTCAAAGGCTTACGCAACATCAAGAAACACTGAAGAGCAAAAGCATTTTCCTTCCAATGTTTTTCGATGACGTCAGTTATGGATCAGAATATTGTTTTCTAAATCCAAATTGATGATTTGGTATAATGTTTCCGGTTTCAATCAGAGGTTGTATTTTTTTAAGAAGTAGTTTCTCAAACAACTTAGAGATTACTGGTAACAATGAAATAGGTCTGTAGGGCTTGCGTTCGTTTGGGGGTTTTCCTGGCTTATGAATCATGATAATCTCAGCAATTTTCCACATACTTGGGACACATTTTTGTTTAAGCACTGCATTCATTATTTTAGTTAGAACTATTAAAGCTTTTCTTTAAGATATCAGCTGTGATCAAATCGAATCTTGGAGCCTTGTTTGATTTTAAGCTTTTAATTTCTTTTATTATTTCCTTTCTAGATTCTATATTATTTGGGTTAAATTTTTCATAGAGGTGATCAGCGAAAGTAGCAGCTTTTTTCTTATCGGTGCGCGCCCACGTTCCGTCACTTTTTCTAAGTGGAGCAGAGTGCACGATTGGTTCATTCAGCTTACTGGTTGCTTTTCCAGAGTGAATATTTACTTTCTTTAGTAGCAGATAGGTTTTGTAGATAGGTCTGCATTGTCTCTTCTTTCCGTTGCTTTATTTCCATTTTTAACTTTTGAGAGACTTGTAATTAAGGATATTTTTATCCGCTTGATCACGTATGCTGCCATCTTCTTCTAGCTCTTCGTTTTTGCTTTATTTTTTCTATAATATTTCTAGGGAAGTTTCAGTCTTTTACTAATTTTTTCTATCATCACTAAGACTTTTTCCATTTCTTTTTCCAAGGTATTTTCATTATTGATGGCGTATAGTTTTTTTTCTGAACACTTTTCTTTGGTGTTTGATGTGTTTCAGTTTTAAACTTTCCTTGGATTGATTTGATTGAATCGTCATGTTACCATATGTAACACCTTTTATTATGTTACTTGATCTGAATTTTGGGTTTTGGGTTTATTGCAATCAGTTGATAAATTTGAGATTACCAGTACATTTAACACATAGTGCTGTCCCATAACAGACCTTCGTAGTGTGCCCTTATCTTTGACACTTTCTGCATTGGGAATTTATTTGCTCTTTCTTGGAGTCTCGATGTGAACTCTTATGTTTTGTATACATCGGATGTCATATTTTTTTTCTTATCTTCATTGCTATGGGAGGACAGCATAAATAGTGGAAATGAAACTAATATCTTCCCTTCGTTTTCTTCGATTTTTTGCTTTAGACTACTCGCCACGATGATGTTAAAACCCCTAAGCTTAAGTTCTTCAATTATGTCATCTGGTATAGTTGTGTTAGCATGATGGGTGCAAACCTCTAGCTATCACTTTGATTGGTCTCGTTAGTTTATTTTCGTAAGTATCCAATAAATAGTCCTCCCTAGAATCCGTAGGACCGATCTCTTTCGAGAGTGAATTTTCCAGTATAGGTAAGTAGCCTGCCACCTGAGGTGATTAATTATTTTGTTTTTTCCATTGTCCTAAAGTTTTTTTTTCCCTTACCAGGAGGGTCAGGTCATTTGTTACCGGAATTGCCATCTCCACCCTACTAAATCGATTTTCGTTATCATTCGTCGAAAATATTGTTTCCTCCGCACGATTCCTAAACTGTTCGATTATTTTGTTAATGCGTAAAGTTCTCGCATGCACATGCTCTCGTTAGCTTTTCGTAAGCAAGTTACCAGGGGACCCCGGCAGATAACTTAGTTACCTACCTTCAAGAGAGGTGAAGGTCGGATTTATTGGCAGCGCTGAGATGATGAGCAGTAGACATTTCCTAGTTGTTTTCAGTGACACACGTTAGGGGATGGGTATTTTCTAGGACCTGTTACCAACATTTGCCCCCTAATTTGAACACCCATATAAAATAAAGTAAGAAAAGGTGATTTGCCTTTATTCCTTTTGGATTTATTTTGGAACAGCTTAATAAACTATACAAACACCTATTTGATAATACGGTTGTTATGAATTTGCATACAAACTATGTACGAAACCGTGTATGGTAACTAAGGAAACATGTAGGATATCTCTGTCCTCTGACTTAGACCAATTAAAATAGTAATAGTATGTACAAAATGTACATACAACCGATCTGGGTACATACAACCGAAATGGGTGGCAAGCGAAATATAGCTGCCAGGTTCCAGATATGTTAGCCTTAACTCTACTACTCAACACCAAGTTTTACCTTATGAAGTCCCCCCGTTTCGCTGAGCAACCCAATCGAAAGATCAGGTACCCAACCCCTGAAGTAAAGTAAATGGGTCAGTAAACAGACAAAACTGGTTAGTTTTCCTGGGTTATTTCGTTAGGTCAGTGAAATATAGTGAAATATTTGTCGTGTCTGTCCTATAATAGGCGACTATAAACAGCGTCTGTTCTCTATGCTAAGGGCGGCTGATTTATAAAAAGAGATATAAGATCTCAGATGGCAGCAGCTCTTCAAATGTACCAACAACAGGACTCAACAAACCAACTAAGAGAAAGGGTACATAGAAAAGTACGATTTATGTCCTCCTAAAAGTTTTTTTTTCTTACTACTCTTGGGAGCATAGGGAGCATCACGAAATATGTGCAGGGTTTGTTTTGATTGATGTTAATACTGGTGGGCTCATTTTCTTAATGCAATCTATATGTAGATCCAAAATTATTGGAGAATGATCCGAAGACAGTTCAAGACATGATAGTATATTCTTAGGGTCTACTCCTTTTGCTATGTAGAAATCTATGATGTCTTGTGACTTATTTAAATCTGCAGTATGTTGGTTCTCCTGTTGGCAAAGTATTTAGGTTCATTAGATTTACAGCATTCAATAGCTCTCTCCCTTTTGAAGTAATCAGTCTGGAGCCCCAATAATCATGTTTTGTATTATAGTCTCCGCCAGCTATAAATCGGTTACCAAGACTTTTAAAGAACCTAATTTTTAAAAAACATACTCTTGACTTTTAATGTTGTGTCTGGGTGGGCTATATAGTGCTGTTACACCAATATTGCCTGTTAAAGTTCTTATCTCTACGCTTGTTGCTTGAATGTAATGAAATGAATGTTTGTCTTTCTCAAAATGATCAATAGATGATAACAACGGAACCCGCACGAGCTCGGCCTTCAGGATGGTTGGTATTATAAATTTTGTAGTTGGGAATTTTTAGTAAGCTATTATTTGTGAATGAGTTTCCGAAATTAAAATTATGTTTACTTTATGCTGTTTTATGAAGATTTTAATTTCGTCAGCGTGCTGACTTAGTCCGTTTGCATTCCATGCTACAATTTTCAATAAGTGTAATATTATTTGCTCAGTTTAGACACTATTGTTGTTAGAATATTCAACATTGTTGACATTTGTAGCATGAGGTCTTTCATCATTGATTTTAATTCTGTTATATCAGATGTTAATTTTTCTATAATATGTGCTTCTTGGCTGATGCGTAATTTATTTCCGGGTTGACATTGCTATAATTGTGATTTGTTGTTGTGATGTTATTAGTTATTTGTTTTTCTTGTAATGTCGGGAACATTTTTTCTTATATCCTTGTATACTTGGCATCCCCTATAATTGGCAGGATGATTTCCTCCACAATTGATGCATTTAACATTTTCATCTTTTTCTCGCCTTGGACAGTTTTTTGTGGCATGCAATTCCATGCATTTTACGCAACGTGGTTTTAAATGGCAATATGTCTTAGTGTGCCCATATCTTTGGCAGTTTAAGCATTGAGGAATCTCCCTTTTTTGCATAGGAGGTTCGAATTCTACAACACACGTTAGTAACCGATTAATATTATAAATTTCTTTGTTGTTGCTCTTCTTTTCAAGGTTGATGATGAAGAGAGATAGTGGTTTTTTGGTTTTATTGTGTTTTCCTGTTGTAATATCGGTGACGGTATGTCCAAAAACTTTTAGGGCTTGAATGATGTTTTCTGTATTAGTAGATATAAATTTTTTAAAATGACTTTATATGGTTTTTCATCTTTGAATTGATATGAGTGATATTCAGTGTTTTTTTCATTTAATATTCTGGTAACAATTTGGTAGTCATCTTTGTCATTTAACAATATTTTTACTTGATTATTTAACAAATTTTTTATGAGAAAGTTTTCCTAGCTTAAATTTTGTTTCAAAATCTCTAATAATGGTGAAATGTTTTCCACTTTATAATCTTGGTGTATCCAACGATTTTTTTGGTTATTTTTCTTCTGCCTGATCTAGTATTCCAAACTTACTTGCAGATAACCAATTGCAAATGAATAGCATGTATAATGGTGTTCTGTATTCAATCTTGATCGACGCAACTTCGGTGAGGACGAAAACCGGCTTGTTCTTCACGAATTGTTTTCTCCAGTTTTTCTTACAAGCGGCCTTGAATTATTGCTGCTATGTTGGGCAGTGTAATGCCTCTCCAATTATCGCAGTAAGTCAAGTTGCCTTTCTTTGGTAGGTTGACAATAAGGCCCTTTTTCCATGAAGGCGGGATTCTTTCTTAAATCCAGTCCAATGAAATGTGGGGTTTTAGTACTTGTGGCTATAGTCTGTATATCTGCTTGCAGTAATTCGGCTGGTATGCCATCATCGCCTGCCGCCTTGTTTTGCGTTAAACTTCTTGCGTGAAAATCAGCTTGGGATGCGATCAGTTCAAGGTGTCTTCTTTTGTCTTTTCTTGCAGTTTTCTTAATTTGCTTTGCTAGTACTCTGTAGTTGAGTTAGTGTAATTTGCTAGTTGCTTAGCTGCTCCTCTTGTCTGAATGAGGTCTCACGTTTCGTCAGATCCATGTTTTTCGTCTGGTTTCCTCTCTACCAAATGTTTCTTCGGCTGTTTCTTTGATCTTATTTACTATATTATCCAATCAGTGTTCTTGTTCCGCTGGTAGTCTTTCCCGGATTGTGTTGGCAAAGTCATTTTTCATTTGTGGGTTCTGGAGTTTCTACATGTTCAATCTTTTGTTTCTAGTGTTGTGATGATTCTTTCTTTTTATCATTTTGATCTTGATATCTTCTGTGAGCAGTTCTGCTCCTCTATGTTTGCTCCTCTTCGGTTGTTCACATCAATGACGGATGTTTCCCATCTTTCACTGATGCACATGTGGTCAATTTGGTTTCGTGCATTTCCACTAGGAGAGGTCCACGTATATTTGTGAATATCCTTATGAGGAAAGATGGTGCGACAGATAGTCGATAGTCGATAGTCGAAGGTTTGGCATAACTCAATCAATCTGTCTCCGTTATTATTTCTGTTCCCTATGGCATGTACTCCCATGACTTTCTTTGATCCGCTGTTATCTCTGCCTACTTTCGCATTTAAATCGCCCATCAGTATAATTATGTCTCTTTTATGAACTCCCAGTAGTATTGTTGTTAATTGTGGGTAGAATTGATCCTTCTTTTGTTTTTCAGTTTCTTCTGTTGATGCATAGCATTGTATGATTGTGATGTGACGTGTTTTACTACGGAAGCGAGCTCGGATGATTCGATCAGAGACTGGCTGCCAACTTTCCATAGCTGTCTTAAGTTTTTTCGTTATAACTATTCCCATATCACTTTCACCTCCTGTGTCTTTGCCGCTGTGTATCACGGTGTTGCCGTTAACCGAAATAGATTCGCCATTATTGTTCTACCTCATCTCACTTATTCCTAGAATGTCGATTTTATAATAGGTCATTTGTCGTTCTAATTTTGCAAGACTTGATGCTTCACGAAGAGTTCGGACGTTCCATTGTGCAATTCTTGTCCTAAGTCGTGTTCCTATGTTTGTTACTAAGGTATCATCATTACTATTTCCGAGGCCATGTCTAATTTCATTTTTAATCTGCTCATACTGTCTAAGTAGGGGATTGGCCTACTGTAGGAGACCACTTTGATAACTCTATCTACGCCTATGTGATAAGACGACGAAATTTTTTCTGCGAGTTGTTGCTGCGATCTTATCCCTCTTTGACGTTAAGATGCCTGACGTTATTATGTTTTTACTGGGTGCGTCATGTCACATACTTTTTGTCAATTGTTGACAAATTGTGTAATTATAATATTAGTGTTTGTCCAATATTTATTTATTTTTGTTATTTGGTTATTGTGTTGTATGAAATATATGAATATTGATATAGATATTGATATAGGTGATATTTTTAATTATAAAGTATTAATTATATTAAATATTCTTATTGATTTAAATTTTACATAATAGTTTTGCTATTTTTTTAGTTATAATTTTTTTATCCTCCACGGGGCTTGAACCCGTGACTACCACATCATAATTGAAACAAATTTCTGTGCTCCAACCGATTAGGCCAGGGAAGGATCCTCCTAAAATTACGACCTCTTAAATTTTCAGATATGGCAAATATTAACGATGATTATATTACTAACAACCACTAGTTTACCTTCACTAGAAGTTAATAACATAGACGTTGACTTAGGATTTGCACAAATCAATCTTGACAAAACGGACTTGGTAACCCCGGACGAAATTATTTATGTGCTAAATACAATCACGGACAATTTGGAAA
Source organism: Argyra leucocephala (assembly GCA_963942445.1). Lineage (NCBI taxonomy): Eukaryota > Metazoa > Arthropoda > Insecta > Diptera > Dolichopodidae > Argyra > Argyra leucocephala. The sequence continues at coordinate 102,151,717 of OZ012678.1, forward strand.
ATTTTAGTTTGGAATATAAAACTATTCTACAAACAGAAATAAACCACCATAAATAAAATTAAAACTGTTACACCTAAAACTAAAAGAATTAAAAGAGGACTTATAAATGCAGCAGGGATAACTTCAAAATGGTTGTTTGGAACTTTATACGAACAAGACCGAATAGATATAGAAAAACACTTTAAAACATTAGAATACAATCAAAATAATCTAATAAATAATGCCAACGCCAATGTTTAATAAAACTTTTTATAATTTCAAACAGTCATCGTGCCCGAATGACAGAGCAATACTTCAGAATCAAATAAATAAAATTAGTGAACCGATATAACCACAAAACTTATATCACGATTTATTACTCAAAATACAGTTAGTCAAAGAAAAAATAATATATACTATACAAAACAATTTGGCAAGACATTGTATATCCGAACATCTTGACCAATGAAGAAATTGAAAATTACGAAATAGATATTTACAAACTACAATATATTAAATTAGGAGTAGCAAAATTTCAGGAGAGTTCATTATTATTCGCTATTAAAATCCCGCGTAAATTTAAACAAATTCAATTGAAAGCCATAATTCCAAACAAACTAGGTAAAGAAATTGATTATATACAAGAAACTGTTTTTGAGTACAATAACTTAATATATCAATATAAACCATTAAAAATTTTAAATGAATTAGAAATAAGTAAACATTGTATATTCAAACAAAATTGTAAACTTATAAAATATAATAATTTAAGAGAAGTAATTGAAATTGACGAAGAAACTGTTGTATTAAAAACGTTAATAATAATTCATTAAGCCAATCATGTGACAAAAGAAATATAACTTCAACTGGAAATATATTGATACATTTTAATAACTGTACACTTAAAATTATAGACCATTATTTTTCTAATCCAAAAGATGTAATACATGAAAGATTTTATTATCCAAACAAACAAACATTTGAAAATTTTCAAAATAAAACAACTTTTGAAGATATTATAGTTGAAAACTTAACTAACAAAAAAAATATTAACAAATTGTATTATCATAAAAATATAGCCTATTGTTTAATTTTTGTAATAATTTTTATAATATTATTTATTGTAATAGTTAAAGTATTTGCAGTTAGAAAACAAATTAAAAAAAAAGGTATTAGTAAAAAGAATTTCGGAGAATCCTAAATCAAACGAGGGGGTTAGTGTCTTACTGTTATTAAATTAAAGAAAATTTCATAGTAAAAAGAATTCAGGAGAATCCTAAATCAAACGAGGGGAAGTTAATTTTTTAGTGTTAAGATAGCAGCCAGATAAAACAGGATTTCAACTTATTTGTAAATTAATTTTGAATGACAATAAAAGGTTCTTTTCTAAACATACATACTTGGTATTTTTTTTTATAATTGCCAAAAGTAATTATTTAAGTCGCGTGTAACTTAATTAAATAATTTTGATATATGTATTGAAAAAACCAAATACATAGTGTACAAAATAAGAAATAAAGTCGATATAAATCCAAAACTGTTAGTAAATAATAACGAAATTGAAAGAGTTGCTACATATAAATATCTTGGTGTTGTAATTGATGAAATGGAATATCATATCAATAAACTGGAAAAAAATTGTGCCTTTATTAGGTGCTATCAAAAGAAGTGGAATCATACTCAGTAGACAAACCGCTGATATTCTATATTATTCTCATATTATTTCATATATTAGATATAATATATGTAATTGGTCTAGTTGTTCCTCTTGGCTAAAAGATAAAATTGGTATCATAATAAACAAGGCTATAAAAGGCTTGCATAAATTTAATTGGCTTACTCCTACAAATGAAATTTTTAAGAGAACGCGTTACCTGAAGCAATAAGGAATTATTGTGTTGGAAAAAGCTAAACTAACTTACAAACTGGAAAAGGGAATCTACAAAAAAAATATTCATATTAGAAAAAGGAGTAATGTACACAATTACAATACACGAAAGTTAAATAATCTCAACTATGCAAAACCAAGAACAGAGTTATCACACAACAGTTGCCTTTCATCAGCTATAAGAATATATAATAAATTACCACCGCAAATAAAGGATAGTTTTAATTTAGATCTTTTCGTAAAAAAATTAAAGTACTTATTAAAAAATAATCCTGCAGAAATGGACAGATTGATTAAAGAGTGAATTATCACATAATATATATATATTTTTTTTTTCTTTGTTTTTTTTTTGTTTATGTTATGATATATAATAGTTGTATATATATATGTATATATGTAATCTTTAGATTGTAAGTTGTCTTACTTTTATTTTTAAATATGGATTTTTCTGTGATATTTTATACCAAAACTAATGTTTTGTCTATATCACGGTTAAAGAAAATTAAATTTATTTAGAGTAGTAAAATATAAAAATTGAATGTGTGAATTTTTTAAATATTTTTGAATTTGTATACAATTTTGTCAATAAAAGTAATGAATATTAAAAAAAAAAACAAAAAATTATCAGGCATGCTCTCCTCGACCCAGATTTGTTTAATGATTTGGTGCATGAATCATCACTTCGCCTCCTGCCTTAAAAAGTTCAGCAGGTAGGTTATGTTGTCCACCAGCGAGAATAAACGTTTTTTGCGCCTTACTATTTTTTTCTTATCTTTTCTTTTCACTTTATACTCTTCTTGAGTTGCTCTTGTTTTACGTTGCAGCGCTTTCCTGCAGGCCTAATTTTTCTCTACCGTCTTTGCTAAACATTCATCGTCGTACCATGGTTTTCTCACGTAAGGTGTTTCAAAACCCACGGTATGTGTAGCAGCCGTCGATGATGTTTGCGTATTGTTTCCATTTTTCGTTGAAAGAGAGATTATGTTGTAGAGGTGTGGTATTGAGTATATCGCTTATTCGTTCCTTGTACGTTATGGCTATCTCAGGTGACTGAAGTCGGTTTCAGGTGATCGGATTTCCTATATCGCAGTAATGTCTGCTTTATACTGCGAGAGAATATTTTCAATCTTATTAGATGCAACTGGATGATAGAGTGCTCTTACATTCCAACTGCAAATTCTTAAATTGGAGTCCTTTAAATGTTTGCCGAGTGTATTTCCTATAACTTCGATCGTATCCCAGGCTTCAACTGCGTGACTCAAAGCTATGTGATTTTTACAGGTAAGAAGTTGGCCATACGCCAATCTCAAAACTTTGAGGACTTTGACGCTCTTACAGTTTTGGGCTGCTTACCAGCTGTTATGTAAAAAAGTTCTTAGGGATCACCACGTGGAGATAATGTAAGCAATTGAATAGGAACTCGACAGTTGGTTCAAAAAATAAAAATACCAAAATTGAATAAAATAAAAAAAACGGTATTCCCTAAACAGTTCACGATTTGTAATGCTTAACTAAAAAAAATTATTCTTTTATTACTATTATTTCTAGATTTTTTTTCTAGAATCTGTGATTCTATCATTGACTATCTTTGCTATTACATTATGTTTTTTTGTTTACATTTTTCTATATAACTTTTATATTGCATTAAAAATCAAAGCACATACGTATTTATATCCTTTTCGAATTTTTAAATATTCTCCTCAACAAATAAAAAACCGTTAGTAAAAATAATTGAGTTTTGAGAATTATGTTTGAGTGTTTTGGAGTATTGAGTTAAAATGGGACGGATTTTCTTGTTTTTAGTGAAAATTAGACGACATTTTTAGAAGAAAATGATTAACAAATTTTGTTCTACGTGAATACTCTATATATTATATCCCTTCACTTTATGCTAATATATAAATAAACATATCGTAGAGTTAAGGTGGATTTCCTGTTTATGGACGAATGCCCGGATCATTTTATTTTACACTATGATTGAAACAACAATCAAATAAAATTTGTTGATTTCCTCTCAATGCGCAAAGGACTGATATTTTAACACTCTTGGCATTTCTTATGTCAGTCAAAAAAGTTGGACTTTAAAAAAATTGTTTACATGCGTGAATTTTATTTTCATTAAAAAAATTGAAATTTATTTTAAAAATAATAATGGGCATTGTAATTATATATATAGTTTTCTGCATTTATATGGATGGTTGTTCGACGGAACGCTCAGATGACGGATGACTGCTGACAAATGGCAAATGACAATTAATAATAATAATAATTATAAGAATAATAATAATAATTAATAATAAAAGTTGTTCCAGTACAATAGATAAATAAATTCACAGTAACTCAACTGAATAATCACTTGCAATAACTGAAATAAAACTTTTCCAATAATCACCTTATTAATTTTGAACTCTTTGTAATAAATTAATAACAATTAGTAAAGATAACAACAACAAAACATCTTTCTAAATGTTACATATGAAGAGGATTTACCAACAATCAACAAATAATTAAATTATGCAACAATGTGAAAACAAAATAAGAAACAAAAATGTGCATATCCTCAGAATAACTCCAAATCATAAAAATGAAATCATATAATGCAAAAGAATTGTGTTGACATTAATCAGAGTTGCATAAATTGAATAAATGAACAAGTAAATTTAAGGTTATTTTGACTGAATGATTTTAATAATAGTAATGTTTTAAATTGTAGTAGGTACTATTTATTAATATTATTTCATTAGTTGCTATCTGCTTTTATGAAATAAATAGTAATTTATAATAATTAATAATATAAATATGTAATACAAATTACAAAATTTGATCTGTAGTGTATCAATAAATTTTTAATAGTAAATTAAACATATAGCCAAGAATCGAGGTACTATATCACAACGTCAGATTTATCAAAAACAATAAGATAATAACCATTATAAAAAATTTATATTCTAATGAAAATGTTGGGGATTTGTAAAGACAGTATATTTTGTGAAATTAGTACATTTATTTTATATGTACCTATACCAACATTCAACAATTCACACTTTTTTTTCAATTCAACCAAAATATAAAAAGGAAACTTTTGCAAGGAGAATTGAAAAACAGAAAAATAAAATTCTAATTAATTCTAAATAATTCTAATCTCGTTTTTTTTAAATTCTTGTTTCTTTAATGCACACAACATTGTTTATATTTTAATATGAAATAGTAAGATCGTAAAAATGTCTCATCTCAACTCTAATCTTTGTACGATCAAACTACTTTTGTGTATCTTTATATATTAACGGTCTTTGATACTATGTTAAAAGAATGGTTTGCAAAAAATATATTTTGCGAAGTGTCTCATTAGAAGAAATGGGTTATTACTCAAATGGATTTTTGCAAAAAGAAAGTTTGTGAAAATTTAAAGTTTGATAAAAAGTATTTTGTGAAAGTATTTTGTAAAATAGAATTTGAGAACTGTCCCTGTATATAAAATACATAATTTTCATTTTGTCGAACTTTTTCCATAGCTTTTGTATAGCCTGTATAGGTATTCTGCGCCAGAAATATGATGCGATGAAGAGTTAAAATTATTTCTTTTTATTTTTGTTTTTTATTGTAAATTTTTCGAACTTATATCATAACGAAAAAGGTTTCATAAAATTAAAAATGAAATAAGTTCGATAAATTTTTTAAAATTAAAAGTTAAACAACTTCGACAAAATATTGTAAATTTTTATCGAAGTTATTTGAATCGAATTTCGCAGCGCCTCAAAAACTATGTAGGTATAACAATTTTTTTTTGTTTTTTTGTTATGATAATGATTATAGCTATGTCTCTATATGTTTTAGCCAAGTTACACGTTGATTTTTCCGGAATCTATCGAATTACGATTTTTTTAAAATTTTGTTTTTGTTTTATGTATACATTTTTTTTGATCAAAATAAAATTTGAGACAAACGCAATTAACACAAACAAGAATATGTATTCTGAAAAATTTAATGCCAAAAATTAAATACAAAAACCATCATATGTTTTGCTCAGATAAAAAAGAATAAACAACAACAATTTACATGCTATTTTAATTTCGTCTCAAAAATTTTACTGTATCCACCAGTTTTATTTTCAGTGTTCATGAGAACTTGATAGAGGTAATTTCCACGTGGAATAATAAAAAAGTTTTTTTTTAAATTGAAAATTATGAATGAAAATGTTTTTGTATTTTCTATAAATTATGCCAATTTAGTTAAAAAATAGTGAATATTTTTTTAAAATAACACTATATCATAATAACAGGTTATTCATATAGTAAAACAAGTACTTATACAAAAGACCCTATACCAAAGACAAAATTTAAATGGAAATAAGATCGTATTTTTAAAGTTGCTCTCCCAGAGGCCAGACTAGAAGATATAGAGACATTGATCATAGTATAATCTTTCCCTTTGTTTTTTGCTACTTTTGTACAGCCTGTATAGGTACTCTGCGACAGAAACATGATGCGATGAAGAGTTAAAATTGTTATTTCTTTTTATTTTCTTTAATATATACATATATCTATATCTATATTATAAATACACAAAAGCACGATTAGTGAAGGCACACTTTTCGTGATTTTTCGTGTGCTTCATTTTATTTTTCATTCAATCAATCGGCGATAATGCATGCCGTGGCGATCAAAATCAATTTTTATTTTATGTGTGTTATAATACACAAGAGCACGCTGTTGAAGGATTTTTCGTGTGCTTCGTTTTTTTTTTTCATTCAATCAATCAGTGACGATGCAGGTCGTGGCGATCAAAATCAATTTTTATTTTATGTGTATATTTTGGGTAAACAATTTTTATAAGATATTAGCTGGGTTGGTTAAAGCATCATTTAATATCAGAAATTTTTCTCGATTCTCTTTTGAGTCTTTTTATTTTTTTTTTATTTATCGCATTTGGGTTTTTGCACTTTTTGTAGGAAAAAAAATAATTAATAGGATAATATTATTAATATAGGTTTTAATATCACAAATTTTTGTAGTCTCTATTAATTCAAATTTTTTTTTTTTTTATTAAAAAATTATTTCTTTTATTATTATGTATTATAATATTAATTTTTATAATATAATATAATTAATAACAAAAAACAATATTTTTTTAATAAAAAAAAAGTAATTTCTCAATTATTTCATTTCATATATCTTCTCAATTATTTCAACAAAATACGAAACCGATTAGTTTGAAATAAATCTAAGTGCAAATTATATATACTTATTACATATCCATACATGGAATGTATTCACAGTTGACATTTTTGACACTATGATTTATCTGTGTGCATATAATACATGCGTATAATATATATTTTACCAATTAGCATTTTTTCCTAGGTAGTATAAATCTTACAAAAAAAGTTTAATGCTTTCTGATATTTTTGATATTTCTTTTATTTTATTTTAAAATTAATATTAACTTAAAATTTTGAACATTTTTTATTTTTTTGTGGTTTTCTATTAATATTACTTTCTATATATTTTTGTCAGATACTTTTAACATGTCAAATATATAATTGTATTGAATTGAATTGAATAAAATTTATTTCGGGTCGCTGAACCTTATTAGATTTTTCGGGCCATATACTATTTTTTTTTAACAAATATATATTAAATTTAATCTTAAACAAATTACATACTACGCAGCTATGAAATGTAATATAAAAGTAACAATTAAAATAAACAAAAAATAAATGTACAAATAAACAAATATACTAAATTATGTAAACTGAGAGAGAAGAAAATAAATATAAATAACAAAAACATTAAAATTTCACCGAAGATGTTGATGTATTTGGTGAATTGAATAATGCGTTCCAATGACTGCTCGGCTTCTTCAGCGAGAATATTTAACCCCCCAATACAATGTATACTTTTTGCATTTCTGTAGCGCGGACAGGCCTCGAAAATATGCTGAACACGGACTGGTGTTTGGCCATCACAGGAACATGTAGATAGACTTATGGTCGGTCCGTCAAATAAGTACTTATGCGTCAGTTGCGAGTGTCCTATCTTCAGTTTTGTAATTATACATCCGTTTTTTCGGCTTACAGAATCAATGCTTTCCCAGGGAGCAGTTGACCTTCTTATTTGTTTTAGTTTATTAGTTGTTGGTTCGTTATTCCATCTAGCTTCATATGCATGTGAAATATTTCTTTTAATTAACCCTCTGTAGTCGTCGACTGCCATCAACTGCTGAGAATCAGGATCCATGTCTGTAGCGTTTTTAGTAAGCTTATCAGCTTGCTCATTGCCAGTGATATTGGTAGGGCCTGGTAGCCAAAAAAAATCAGTTGAGCTTTCTGCTTGGTGTATAAGCTCTTGGATCCTTAGAATAGTTGGATGTGTTGCGGTGAGTGATGAAATACCTTGTATACTACGCAAGGAATCAGTACAAATGATGTACTTCCCCTTTGGTTGAGTTAACGACACATATTCTATTGCTTTCATTATGGCATACAGTTCTGCTGAGAAGATACTGGTTTCGTCCGTTAGTCGAAAGGATAATTCGTCTTGCCTGCATTTAAAGGCGCATCCACATTTATAATTGTTGTTCGATACGAGTATTTTAGATCCGTCTGTGTATATTTCCGTATAGTTTTTGTATTTGACGTTTAGTTTATTCAGCACAAGTTGCTTGTATTGTTCGGGTAATGTTTCGTTCTTATGATAAGCAACTAGCTCCTTATCGATTGTCGGTCTTTTCAGTAACCAGGGTAGAAATTTATGCCTGATTTTGGTGTCGAAATCGTACAGAGTTACTCCATGTTCTTCGAGTTTCGAGTGTGGATTTTATCCGAACTGAGAGAGGTTGGTGCCGTGAAGGCTTATGTCTTAGACGATTATATATTTGAGTATCAAAGACCAACTCTCTTAGGGGGTGATTTTCCATTCCGCATACCTTTAAACCATATATAGCTGTGCGTAGCTCGCTTCTGAGATCTAAGGGAAGCTGTTCAGCGTCACTTAATATACTTGAGATGGGGTTAGTTCTAAATGCACCGGTGGCAAGTCTGGTGCCTGCGTTAAGGATAGTATTAAGAGACTTATTGGACATAAATTAGTGAACCGTAATCTAGTATTGGGAGTATAATCGCATTTAGAATCCTTAACATCATATTTCTATCCGAACCAAATGTCAAATTGCCAATCATTTTTAGTAGGTTGAGTCTTTTTGTGGCTTGACTCTTGACCCATTTGACATGGTTTTTCCATATCAGTTTGAAGTGGAATAGCATTCCAAGGAACCTATGTTCGTTTACGAACTTAGGTACGTGGCCACTCAGGGATAGGGTTGGGTGTGAAAAGGATCTTTTTTTTTGTGAGCATAGCGACTGTTTTTTCACTAGAGAGCTTGAAACCGTGTAAATTCCCCCATTTACTCATATTATTGAGTGTATCTTGAACCTGTTCTTCAATTCTGTCTAGGTTTTTGCCTGAAATGAAAATGGCTATGTCATCCGCGTATTGTACGTATTTGACCGGGTGATTAATTGCATTTGTTATACTGTTTATTACGATTGTAAAAAGAAGTACACTTAGAACCGAACCTTGTGGAATTCCGTTTTCCATATACTTATCTTCTTAAACAAAGCTATTAAAGAATTAAAAGAAATACTGAAAGAACAACAAAACAAAGGAGTTAATAATTATCTAAGCGAATTAACAGCAACATCTGAAACTAACTACTCCTTATGGAACTCTACAAAAAATTTGAAACAAACAACTCCACATAACCCTCCTATTATGAAAAGCAATGGAACGTGGACTAGAACAAACAATGAAAAAGCAATATTACTCTCCGAGTTCTTCAAACAAACATTCACAAATGAAAACAACAATACCTGCAGTCTACCGATAACTGACAATGAAAATAATGAAGTTAACATTAAATGGGTCAAAGGGATATTACCTAATTATAAAAAGCTATTTAAGTGATCGTTATTTCTTTGTTAAATACAAGTCTGAATGTTCAAATATAAGTAAAATAGAAGCAGGAGTACCACAAGGCAGTGTTTTGGATCCAGTTTTATATCTCCTGTATACAGCTGATATTCCAATACCAAGAAAACAGAATACACTATTAGCAACATTTGCAGATGATACTGTTCTACTTGCTTCACATGACTGCTTAAAAACAGCTACTAAACAGGTATAAAAAATTATGAATAAATCAATGACTTGGTTTAAAACTTGGAATATCCAAATTAATGAAGACAAAACTGCTCAAGTTATATATACAACAAGAACTCGATACGATCCTGAACCAATAATGATAAATAATAAAGAAATAAAAATCGAAAATCAAGCTAAATACCTAGGGATGCACATTGATAATAAATTGACATGGAAGAAGCACATAATCCACAAACGTAATCAAATAAGGCTAAAATTCGGACAACTACAATGGCTTTTGGGAAATAAATCTAAATTGACAATGAACAACAAGCTGCTACTTTACAAAACAATCATAAAATCGATATGGACATATGGTGCAGAAATCTGGGGTACCTCAAGCAATACCAACATTAATTTAATACAAAGAGCACAATCAAAAATAATTAGAACGATAGCGATAGCCGAATGGTATGTGAGAAATGATGATCTACACCGCGATATAAAAATACTAACAATAAATGAAGAAATTAAAAAGACAAGTTTAAAATATCAACAAAAAATATCAACCCATTCTAACAATGAAATTAGCACTCTACCAGAACAAGAAAGAATAAGAAATAGACGCCTGAAAAAATACAGACCACATGATTTATTAACTAGATTTTAAGTTAAAACAAAAAAAAAAAAAAAAATATAATGTAAATGAATTTTAGAAAAAAATTACTATATAAAATGATTGTATAGTTATACTCTACCCAAAATGTAAGGAAAATTACTAGGTGTCTTATATTAAGACAGATGTAAATAAAAATGGGAAAAAAAAAATATACTTATCTTCTGAGTTTGTTCGTCCCAGCGCGACTCTCATCTTCCTCTCAGTGAGGAAGTTGAGGATGTACTTTAAAATATTCCTTCGGAAACCCATCATTATTAACTCTTCGATGACCTTCCTTCTCCAAATCATGTCATATGCTTTTTCTATATCGAAAAAGACTGACATTATATATTTCTTCTCTGACAATGCGATTTTTATTTCTGATTCGAAATAAGATAGATTGTCCAGAGTCGAGCGGTTTTTTCTAAAACCTGACTGAAAATTAGATAACAAATTTTGGGTTTCAAGTTCCCAGGTTAGTTTTTTACTGACCATTCTTTCGAAAACTTTACAAGCACAGTTTGTAAGTGTGATAGGTCTATAGCTCTGCGTCTGTCTCGGATCTTTCCCGTATTTTAGTATAGGTACTAAAATTGCTGTACGCCACGCTGCTCCACCCATACACCATTATATAGATTGAGGAGAGCTTCCCTTCTTTCCCTTCCCAATTAAGTTCCTTGAGCATCTCATACCCGATGGTATCCGGTCCAGGGGAACTCCCTTTACTTTTTGCTAAGGTTAAGACTAGCTCTGTTAGCGTGAATAATTTATTGTACGCTTGTTCCCTACCCTCAGGTATATGTAATGGATTTTGTTCAGTTTTATTTTTGTGTTCTATAAATTCAGCCGTTGGCATTACTCGATGTTTGAGCGAATTTATTCGCCAATGTGTTGACAATTGAGGACCTGTCTAGGAAAATCTGACCATTTTCCACGATTTGTAGAATGTTCGTAGTCCGTTGCCTTCCGTTTATGGATCGGATCTTCAAGTAGGCAGCTCGAGCAGGGGTATAAGAAGAAATAGGCGATACGAAGTCGGCCCATGACCTCATTTTTGCACTCCTGATAAGTTGTTTACTCTCGTTCCTTGCCTTAACGAATTCTTTGTAAAATAGGAATAGGTTCTTCCGTTTTTAATTGCCTTTTTTATTTCATTGTTTCACCAGAGGACTTGCCGTTTAGGCTGGTGTTGGTGAACCCGATGTATTGTTACCTGGGCTGCCTGAAGAACTGAATTGGTGAATGCCTGCTCTTGGGCGTCGATGTTGAAATATCTACGTTTTTCAAAGAACAGATTAGTCTTAAATAAGTTCCAGTCAGCTTGGTTGATCTTCCAATCGTCCCTTCATTCCAGATTTCTTTCGCAGTCCAGCAACGTCAAGATGATTGGGAAATGGTCACTGTTATGAAGGTCGTCTTTGACTCTGTAATCAAAATGCGAACCAAGCGTTGGGCTAGCCAGTGTCAAATCTATGCAACTGTATGTTTTATGACCCAGATGGAAGTGTGTGGGTTGCCCGTTATTTAAAACAAGCAATGAATATTCGTTAATAATGTCTTCAATCATCTTACCTCTCCCATCCGTAGATATGGATCCCCAAATTGCACACTATGAAGTTTAAAGGATAACTAACCTTCACCGCAATAGCTGGAAGTTGAGTATTGATGCTGTACTCCACGGAATGTATGCTGTTCCGTACAAGTATAGTTACACCTTCCTGGGCTCTGGACGTGTCTTCAGTATTCCTGTAATACACATTAAAGTTTCTTATGTCCGGCTCGTGGTCGTGTTTAAATTTTGTCTCTTGTAAACAGAAAATAAAAGGGTTATACCTTGTACAAAGTAAGTTAAACTCTGCGTAATGAGCGTATAGACCGTTACAGTTCCACTGAATCATATTATTCATCGTCGAGTGGTAAAATGATATGACACTCTCCGCGGAAATAAGTACAGAATCCGCCATCTGTGCTGTAGTTTTTTTCGTGTACTTTTTTAATATTTTTGTTGACAACATCTGCATAAATATTGGTGCCTATTGTTGTAGCGTTTGATAGCCTCCCTTGTGTCTACTTTTTCCTTAAATGAAATGTATTTTATTTCATATGCCTTTTTATATTTTGGACAACTCCTATAAAAAGCATTATGCTGTCCTAAACAATTTGGACATTTTGGAGTTTCAATAAGGAACCTTTCACCCTGTTCTGTGTGGGCCTTTTCACTACAGTTACCGCATATTTTATCTTTCTGGCATGTATCTGAATGATGATACATTAAACACTTAAAACATCTTAGCGGGGGGTGGGATGTACTCTCTCACCGGGATGTTTTGATATCCCACTTTAACGCTGTTTGGGATTGGTGTTGTCAAGCATGTAACTAGGCAGAGGCCAGTTTTTTCTTCTTTGTCTTTATTTTTTTTTTGGAAAGGTTCTGAATCCAACAACGTGTTGATCCGCCATCTCATGTATGATTTCTTCTTCTGTTAAATATGTGAAGTCCGGGCAAAAAATAACACCTTTGGAACAGTTTAGGCTTGTGTGTTCCAGTACTTCAAAATTGTAGGTTTCGTATCCCTTCAATTTCGTTTTTAGTTTTAATGAGACATGTACCGTCTCTGAGTTTCTTGAGCCTCTTGAGCCTCTTGAGCCTCTTCGATATCTCCTGCAATGTTGGCCAAATTTTTTTTTAATAAAAAGGATGAGAAATTTTTCATATTCTCTCCCGAATCTGTTCTTTTTAACAGTAGGTACTTTTGTCCTTCCGTTTTATTTGCTATTATTTTTGTTCTATCCAGCCTCATATAGGTCTGGATAGAGCCCCTTTCTTCAGGGCGGGGTACCCCCATTTTTATTTCGTGAAGATCTTTTTTCCAATCTTGTATATATGTATATTTCGGGTTTTCGTTTTTAATTAATTTCAATTTCGTTAAGTTTTTTTTTTCTTGTTTTAATATCACTTCTTTTTTGTAGAATAACCCACAGAGAAATAGATCCGTTTTTTTTTTTTTTGATTTTTCTGGTATTACAATTTTTTTTGTTTTGCTTTTATGATATTATATGGGTTTTATTATATATAATGTGAAAGAAAAAAAAATTATTTTTGAAAAGTATTAAGCACGTGTTTATACCTCTGTGTACAAACTGAAACTGATAGTGATAATTGTATTGAATTGAAAATCATTTTATTGTGCCGTTTCACAGAAAAATTCTTTTCTTTTGGTCGGCCGGGTTGTACCCGCGGGTTTCTTCTAGTGATATATAAATTTATGATCACATATAATATAAGTACCTATTTTTAAATATTTTTTTTTCACATAATTATAAAGATAATTTAATTTCCTATCAAAAAGATCTCCAAAAGGCTACTCCGAACACAGTACTTAAAAAATTATGAACGGGTAAGTTAATACATGTCCTCTCAACTTGCTTTGATTTGCTTTATTTTAAATTTTTATTTCATATGGACGAAATTATTTTTGTTTTGCAAAAAAAAAAGAAAAAAAATAAAAAAAAATTTTGTTTTTTCAAATTAAGATCTTAGCGAAATAATGTATACATAATGTCCGAATTTAGGTACCTATATTTGTTTTCTTCAATTGTGTAGAAATGTATGTTGTAAAGAGGGATGCATTTTTTTAATATAGTAGGTAATCAGGTATATATAGGTATCGGTGAAATCATATTGATTATTTTTATTTCTTTCTTAACTTACCTTATAACTTAATAGCGAAAGTCTTAAAACAATTTTTTTCGCATAATCAAAGGAAATTTAATATAAAAAAAAATCCTCGAAAGACTAATCGCCGATGGATCAATGGGTCAAAAGTTATGAACAGTTTTGCCCACACGAGTCCTTATTTTATTCATCAAAAGAAATATTATGTACTGTTTTTTTATATTTACATTTTGATTTAGTTTTGTATTTTTTTTTTTCTATTGCAAAATGCAAGTGCAAAATCGAAACTGGATTACTGAAATTTTTTTCGTTTAAAGTTGTGGCTCATTATCAAATATTATTTGTTCAATTATTATTTATGCGTATTAAATACTGTAAGATTTTAAAAATTATATAAATAAGACAAAGAAAGAAATAAATTGATAAAAGCGAATTTAATATTTATTTTTGATAATCAGATTTGTTTTGGTTGGATTTACCTTTCACTACTCATTTATATTTATTTTGCATATATCGATATTTCGGAAGCAACTTACTTCTTTCATCAGTGCTTTCGACTTCCGATTGCAAAATAAATATAAATGATTAGTGAAAGGAAACTCGACTTTTATTCCATAAATTAAATTTAATATGACACTAACGACATTTAGATTCTGGAAATGCTATACAATGACAAAAAACAAATGATTCATATTAATAAGATATCGATGGTTTTTTTTCAAACTTTAACAATAAACTTATGCAGCTATTGAATGCTAACACGATTAACTTGATTCTTAATAAAGCTAAATTTTCATTGACCAATGTTTTAAAATCTTAAAAAATTTATTGGCTCTAAAAAGGGAGATAACATAAAATGACATTGTTTTATATGAGAGTTGAATGCGTACGACAAGAACAGAAAATATCATTTATCGTGGATATTTTTACAAAAATTGGGGATATTTTCACAAAAATTTTGGGATATTATACTTTGATAAAGTATATTTATAAAATATCGGGGATAGTTTCTTTATACCGGCAACACTTTTTTAAATTTTTGGGTAAATGGTATATAAAAAAAATGAAGAAATTTAGAGAATTCTTTGAAGCGGTCTATTTTTTTCTTGCCTAAAAATTCAATGAGCTATCTCCTTTTTTAGAGCCAATAAAATTTTTAAGACTTTAAATATTGGTCAATGAAAATCCACCTTTATACGATCAATTTTCAACGATGGTATATAAGATGTCACTAAAATGATCGAGTAAACGACCCCTAAGGAATAGAAAATTTTGCACCTTACTACAAATATTCTGTTTATATGGTAATTAAAAGCGTTCTAATAAAAAAATAAAGGTATGATAAATTAGTAAGCAAATGCGTATTTTTCTTTAACTGAACTTTGAAATGAAAACTCTAATGAAGAAAAGAAATGCTAGAATTTATTTTGCTTCCGTCATTTATGATAAGTATTATATATAATATGGGTTTATTTGTATATAGGATCGATATATACATATACAGGAGTTACGTAGACTTAAAAATTAGAAAATATCATAGTTTGGTTATTTTCCCATAAAATCACATCCAGATAAAATAAGATAAAAGTAATTATGGTTACTCATATCTAATTGAAATCCTCTGCTATTGACTGTTCTTATAATTCTGGTCTTTAATTGGGAGTCTTAAGACTCTGGAGTCTAAACTCTATTAGAGTATCGTTTTTTTGGCTCCGATATTTCCTTCTCTATCCTTCTCTATATATTTGTAAATATTCTCGGTGAATATTAAAATTCGGAACACAATTTGTATATACGTACGAAAATTTGTGTATATCACAATAAAACACATAAAATTGAAAATAAAAGTTTTTACGTAATTGATCTTACGAATCATTAACTGCAACCTAACCTTAACTGCTTTACCTTTTTTTCAGTTATTATCTGAATTCGATCATATTTGGAACTAACAGAATATAGTTGATCCTCTTAATAAAACTTTTTGGTTTCTTTTGAATCTCCCCAATCACCTCGTGTTATATTAGACGATGCTCTTGTGCTCTGTTTACTGATTCCTGCTCCTGGTGTACTCATTTTTATCAGACTCTGTACTCCAGAAATTTAGTACACCAGAAATTGCTTAAAATTAATAAATAATATTATATTTTACGTAAAATATATTATACTATATGCATGTATGTACTTAAATATATATAGTAAAAAATTTATTAACTAATTTAATTGTTTTTTTTTTGCAATTCTTTAGGTTAAAGAAGCTGAAGAGTGTTACAATACTGCGTTGCGACTTTGCTCAAATCATGCTGATTCACTTAATAATTTGGCAAATATTAAACGGGAACAAGGATTTATTGAAGAGGCGACACGCTTATATCTTAAAGCATTGGAAGTATTTCCAGAATTTGCTGCTGCTCATTCAAATTTGGCGTCAGTTTTGCAACAACAAGGTAAACTCAATGAGGCTCTTATGCATTATAAAGAAGCAATACGCATTCAGCCAACATTTGCTGATGCTTATTCGAATATGGGTAATACATTGAAGGAATTACAAGATGTTAATGGAGCTTTACAATGTTATACACGTGCTATACAAATAAATCCAGCCTTTGCTGATGCACATAGTAATTTAGCTAGTATCCATAAAGATTCTGGTAATATACCAGAAGCAATACAGTCCTATCGTACAGCATTAAAATTAAAACCAGATTTTCCTGATGCATATTGTAATTTAGCTCATTGTTTGCAGATAGTATGCGATTGGACTGATTATGAAGCTCGTATGAAAAAATTGGTTAGCATTGTAGCTGAACAATTAGAAAAAAATCGTTTACCATCTGTTCATCCACATCATTCAATGTTGTATCCATTGTCTCATGAGTTCCGTAAAGCGATCGCAGCCAGACACGCTAATTTGTGCCTTGAAAAGATTCATGTATTACATAAACCGCCATATAAATTTTTACGTGAACTAGCTAATGGTGGACGTTTACGTATTGGTTATGTAAGTAGCGATTTTGGTAATCATCCCACGTCGCATTTAATGCAATCGATTCCGGGACTACATGATCGCTCACATGTTGAAGTGTTTTGTTATGCATTGAGCCCAGACGATGGTACAACATTCCGTTCAAAAATCTCACGTGAATCAGAACATTTCATTGATTTATCACAAGTTGCATGTAATGGTAAAGCTGCTGATCGTATCTTTGCTGATGGTATACATATATTAATAAATATGAATGGTTATACAAAGGGGGCACGTAATGAAATATTTGCATTAAGACCTGCACCAGTGCAAGTAATGTGGTTAGGTTATCCAGGTACAAGTGGTGCAAGCTTTATGGATTACATTGTTACTGATGCTGTTACTTCACCATTGGAATTAGCATCACAATATAGTGAAAAATTAGCATATATGCCATTTACATATTTTATTGGTGATCATAAACAAATGTTTCCACATTTAAAAGAACGTCTTATTATTACAGATCGTAGTTCTGGACCAAATAATATTGTTGCAGATAATGTTGCTGTAATAAATGCAACTGATCTATCACCATTAGTCGAAAGTACTGATGTAAAAGAAATTAAAGAAGTAATATTGGCACAAAAACCAGTTGAAATATCACTGAAAATTGCTGAATTACCAACAACAACACAAATCGATGCCATGATATCAACAGGGCAAGTACAAACATCTGTAAACGGTGTTGTTGTACAGAATGGTTTAGCAACAACACAAACAAATAATAAAGCTGCAACAGGTGAAGAAGTACCACAAAATATTGTTATTACAACAAGACAACAATATCAGTTGCCCGATGATGCAATAGTTTATTGTAATTTTAATCAATTATATAAAATTGATCCTCTTACGTTACAATCATGGATTGTTATTTTAAAGCATGCTCCAAATTCAGTTTTGTGGTTATTACGATTTCCAGCTGTTGGTGAACAAAATATTAAGAAAACTGCTGAAGAATTAGGTAAAAGAAAATGTATTTGTAATATAGATAATAGTTTTAAAAAGAAACTAAATATTAATGGCCGCCTTTAAATTTTTTTATTATGTTTAAGTGCATTAAAAATTTATTTAACTTATTAATAATTTAAACTAATTTTATTTTAATTATTTACACTTACAATAGGAGTTTCGGGCTCAAGAATAATTTTTTCAAATGTTGCTGCAAAAGAAGAACATGTTAGACGAGGACAATTGGCTGATGTATGCTTAGATACACCATTATGTAATGGACACACAACATCAATGGATGTTTTATGGACAGGAACACCTGTTATTACACTTCCCGGAGAAACGCTTGCTTCAAGGTATTCAATTTCAAATAGAAATTCTTTTTTGTATTTACTTGTAATTATATTACAATATTCGAAATCAGTTCCTTTTTTAAAACTGATATGAGTTTAAAAAATTTTATGATTTCGAATATAAATTTTTATTGTAAAATTCACTCGGAAAGATTATTTAAGATTAGTTTTTTTCGATTTTGCATTTACAAACATTTCACAACTACAATTTTTAGAATTTAATTCAATTATAAATTATTTCAAAAATAAAAATTAAAAACTAATACATTTAATATTTTTTGACAGAGTTGCAGCATCTCAATTAGCAACGTTAGGTTGTCCTGAATTAATAGCAAGAACACGACAAGAATATCAAGATATTTCCATACGCCTAGGTACTGATCGTGAATATTTAAAAGGAATTCGTGCCAAAGTTTGGAAAGCTCGTGTCGAATCACCATTATTTGATTGCCAACAATACGCTCTTGGTTTAGAAAAACTTTACGACAGAATGTGGGGTAGATATTCTAAAGGTGAACAGGCAGACCACATTGCTGCGAATAATAATTAAAGTGAATTATGTTCGCTTATTTTTTATTTTGTTTTTTTTAGTTTTTTATTTTTTTTTTTATTGAATATAATATACATATTATATATAATGATGAAGTTAATTAAAGTAAAATTTAAAACAACTTTATATTATAAATAGATATATATACATATATATACATATACAGAAAAAATAATAACTTATTAAAACAAAATATTACTTAAAAAAACAAAATTATTGAAATAATTATTATATTATTTTTAATAAATTAGCTGTGTTGTAATTACAATTAAAAAAAAATAAAGGAGTATTTACGAAAACAAAGAAAAAAAAATTATTGATTTGGAATTATAATTATGTATATCTAAATAAATCTAAAAAAATATCTCAAAACAAAACACAATTACTACAAAGTATATTATAACTTATATAAAAACAAAAGTTAATAATGTATATTCATTTTTATTTCTATTATATAATAATTTCTCGTTATGCTTTATAAGTTTTTTAATTATGAATTTTTATATTCATTTGTTTCTTTTTTTTCAAATTAATTTTTTTTTTATTTATTTTAAATATTTAATGTACTCATAGCAAATGATTTATCATTCTTGTTATAATATAATTATTCAAAACGAAAATTAGTATCATAATTTTAATTAACAAAAAACTAGAAAATTACAAGTTAAAATTTAAATTTCGTTAAAATAATTTTGATGTAAATTATGTTAAAAATTTCTCGACTATTACATAAATAAAAATTAAAGGTTACTGCAAATATAATTTGAAATAATACTATACATAATTTAAATATTATGACAAAAATGTATAAAAAAAATTATTTATTTTTTATAATTTATATATAAAAAAAAATTGATTTAAATTTTAAATAAATAATTATGAATTGTATATTTTTCGTTTTGTGTTAAATTAATCTTAAAACAAAAATGTATAAATTAATCAATTTGATTTGTTCCAATTAAATTTGCTTTAAATTTCAAATTTATTACCATTTTATTTTTTATATAAATAAATAAAAACAATATAATTAATGTATGTATATACTACATAATATTGTTTTTATGATTGAATTTCTGTATTTTAATTTCTTTGTATTTTTATTTCTATACCAAAATAATAAAATATTATTATTGAATTTAATTTTGTAAATATATTTGCTTATTAATTTTAAATTGTAGTGGAAAGTAATTATTAAAAGAAAAAATAAAATAAATTGAAGGTCAAAGCTTAGTTTTTAATTTTGAAAATGTGAAAAATTATAATAATTAAAAATATAAGAAAAAAATATAACAATAAAAATGACTTTTTAAATTAAAAACTTTAAAAATAGCATTTTTAGTATTTTTATTTAATGTACCTACTTTTTTATTTTCCGAGCGGTATAGATCTTAGAAAATACTTTTCTTCAAATAATGGGTCAATAACGTTCTTTATCGTTTGAATCTTTCAAAAGCTGAAGATATCTTCTTCATTTGCAAAACGTTGCTTCAATTACTTACATTATGTATTTCGATTAAAATTTAATGTGATGAAAAGTGCTTAAAAGCCATAATAAATTGATTTTTAGGAAGAAGAACGATTATTGTGTGTATTAGAATATCATATTCATAGTAAACCAAATTAACAACAAATTTCGAGCTAAATTTGAAAATGAAAACGATATTCGAATTCCAGCGTTAGAGTAAAATTTTTTGTATAATAGTCAAAATATTCGAATATTTTCCTTTTAATTTTACTGATATACTTATCATACAGATACGCGTATTTCGTCTACTACTTGCAGACTTCTTCAGTGTTTTGTACTCGACTGAGGAAAGAAATCTAAAATCGTCTTATTTATTCTATTCGCGCAGGTAACAATTTGATGTTTCTCGCAGCTGGATGGTTGTTTATTATCCAATGAAATATCACAGGTTGGGGGTTGAGTAATAATATTATTATTTATTTCATTGTTGGTATTTGAAATAATATTTCCGACGTTAGAGGGACAGGTAGGGGTTGTGTTATTCGTTCTATTATATTTAAATAAAAATTTAAATAAAAAAGAATGTCCGTTGTCTTGATCTTTATTTAGGAGTGAGTCATTTTTAGTTTTGTAGATTTCGATGCTTTCAGCTGAATCTAGTTTCCTAGAATTTCTAATGTAATTTACCATTACAATGTCTTCCTTCGAAATACTAGGATTCTCCTGGATGATGTGTTCTGCTACTTTGGATCGGAACTATGTCGAGTTCTTCTACTTAGACAGTTCTGCTTCTTTCGGGTGTTCATTGAGTCGTGCTTGCATGTTTCACATAGTTTGCCCAATATAAAGTTTGTTGCAATTACTGCAAGTTATCTTATATATACCTGATTTCTTCATTTGCTCGATTGGGTCTTTAGTTTAACCTAGAACAGACTTGAGTTGGTTGGTTCTGCTGCTATATACGATATCTAACCTGTTTTTTTAATTTAGCTCTAAGTGGGAGAGAAATCTTGATAAACTCCAATGCTAGTCTTCTTTTGGGTTGTTGTTCAGCGAGTAGGTTAGTGAGGAAATTCCGTTGTATACTTCTTTTTCGTTTATATCCGTTTATTCTCGCAATTTCAAATATGGTTTAGTCTCTTACTAAACCTTTTTGGGAAATGGGAAGTGTTAAAATCCGATGGATCATGTGGTTGGATGATGCCATCTTATGTTGATAGGAGTGGTTGGAGGTATAAGGTATTCGGGATGAGCCTGTCAGTATCCATAGGTTTCCCGTAAATATCTAGTTCCAGGGACGTTTCCGTTTTGGTTAACAGTAAATCTAAGAACGGTAGTTGACCTGCTTTTTCTACCTCCATAGTAAACTATATATTCCTGTGCAATCCGTTAAGAGTAGTTAAGGTTGCTTCTAAGTCCCTTTCCCTTATTACAGCAAAAATATCATCTATCTATCACGTATCTCTTCCAAAATCTTGGTAACCGTTCTTCTATTTTATATGTTGGAGATATATCTGCTGTCACAATTTCTCTCATCTACTTCCCTGGTTTGTGAATTTTAGGAAGCGTTGATTAACAAACTTAAGGTCCCTAATCCAGCACTTCCTAGAATTAAAGGACTTCCTACATAAAGGACTTCCACATCATGAAGGTATGGATGAACTTAGTAAAATAAGTAAAATGGCAGAAGATTGCAAAATGCAAGGTGAATTTTTTTTTAAAGAATTAAACTTAAATAATAATAAAAAAGTTAAAGGAAAAAAGATTTTCTGAAGTTGTTAACCAAAATCCAATAGTTTTGTTAAAACCTAAAAAAATACAGACAGCTGACACAACTAGAATCCAATTGAAACTTCAAATTTACCCTGTAAGCACAAATTTGAAAATTGATAAAATACAAAATAAAAGTTTTTTTTTTTTTCGAAAGATAGAAGGACATCAAGAGCTCGAGACGCGTGTGCGTCTTGATAGTGTAGGAATCGAAACAACTAACCCCACCTATCTTTTTTTCGTTATAATCTCTCTCACTTA
The DNA here is from genome assembly GCA_963942445.1 of Argyra leucocephala. Lineage (NCBI taxonomy): Eukaryota > Metazoa > Arthropoda > Insecta > Diptera > Dolichopodidae > Argyra > Argyra leucocephala. The sequence goes on from OZ012678.1 coordinate 102,174,425, forward strand.
TACTTACACGGGTCAGTTGATTTATTGTTCGCTGTTTTTTTTTTTTATTTTTTAAATTATTTTGGATTTTATTTAAATTATTTATTTATGATAAAAGTTTTATAATTAGTATTTAATTGTTTTATACTGCTATATTAGTGCAAAGTGATAAAGTAATTAATTGGATTAATTGGATTAAAATAAATTTTAATATATACAAACCGTATTCTGTGAAAATACTGTGTTACTTACTTTACTGTGTTGACCTTGAACTAAATTTTGATTGTAGAACAGAGTGTAAAATAAAAATATATAAAAAGCAAAAAAAAAAAATTAAATAAAAGACACTATTGTTCTTTTAAATATAATAGAAACTTTATTTTCACATCTTTTTTAATAATTCTTATATAAATTTTTTTTAATTTTTTGATATATTTATTTATAAACTGTGAAATTACGATAACTAATGCATTTTATTTTGTATAATAAATGAATCAAATACAACAAATTAATCCAATAACAATAAATTTAAATCTAAACAAATATATCAAAAGATTACTAAATAATAAGCACAGGCATAATAATAAATTCACTTTTAAATTATTATTTTTACTCACACTAGCTGTAATAAATTATGCTAAGTTAGCTTGGACTAAATTTAAATGTAAACAAATATAAAAAGAAAGGAAAAGAAGAAAATAATTTAAAAAAAATGTACATGTTCTTGAACATTAACTGATTGTGAATTTCTTTTAAATAAACACTAATAAAAAAAGAAAGAAAAAATTTAATAATTTGACCCGCGTTTAATTATATTGATTATATTATAAAACTTTATAAATATTTTAATTATAAAAACCCACGTTTAATTATATTGTCACATACAAATATAACGTCACCCTCCCAGACTACAAATAAATTACGAAACATTCATCGTGTGGTATTACAGACACAATAACAAAGTACCGTAATATCACACGATGAAATAACGAAAGAGACATTTTTATATTATAAGTAGTTTTAGTTATTGTAATTAGTAATATATAAAATAAATTGGTTTTCTTCTTGAGAAGGCATCTGAACCGAAAGGTCGTGTTTTAATCATAACTATATTGATTGTTTTTAATTGAGGAATAAAAGTAAATAAACCAAATGTCAAAAACTGACAAATTTAATTATCATAAGACAGATATAAAACTTAGCAGTGATTCTCAAACTTAACGAAAGGAAAATAGAAGACTTAAAATAATTAATTACAGTGGATATCCATATAAATAATTACAGTGGATTTTATTAATAGTTAGAATTATGCTTAATTAAAAATAATTTTTTGTTTTTTTTATGTATCCCTAAAATAAATTACTATATACTAATTTCTTATACCTTATAACTCCTAAATAGCTATTTAACAAGATATTACATATACATAACTACCAAGTTATTCGAATAAAATGGATAAACAAATGAAACTTCGCTCTATTTCTTCTGTCAAATCGAGCTCTCCATCTGGAACTAAACTTGCGAGCAATGAGCTCCTAGTCGATCTTATTAATGGTTTGTCTAAGCGCTTTGATTCCTTTGAAAATACAATCAAGGAATTGTTAAACGATAAAATTCTTGATTTGGAACATCGTTTGGAAAAAAAAATTGAGGAATCTATTAATAGTTTCTTCTTCGAAATGCGAACAAAATGAGGAATGATGGCTGGATAGTAAAAACTTTTACGGTGAGAGGCTTTTTGTATATAGTTAAGACCGAAGGTGGGGAACCTGTTAAAATAACATCTAAGGACCAATTACTAAGAAGCGATGATAATAATAAATCTAAAGTTGTTAATGTTTAATTTTTACTGATTAGGGAATCGTCAAAATTGTCATTTATTTGCATTTTTCATATTTAACTTTTTTTAATTTTTAATTTTTTATTTTATTTTATTTAGTTTTTATATTTATTTTTAATATTCCTAACCTATTATTTCACTTCCTTGTTCAACTACAAATTTATAAGCTTAGATTTTTTGATTTTAAAATTATTTTATTTAAATTGGTTATTTTTCATCTTTTTTTTTTTGTCGTTTTTTTCATTTTTTTTTTTTTCTTCTATGCTGTTGGGTTTCTTCTGTACTGTTGGGTACCGTATACTTTCCGCACCCTGCGGCATATAAACTAGATCCTTTCAAAAAAGCCTTAGAAAGATTAGGAAGTAACTACGAATTAGTAGTCGTGGGTGGGGATTTCAATATTAATCTGCTTGATGATAGTCATGCACTGAGAAATGTCTTCTATCACATAATTAATAATTTTTCCTTAAAAGTTGTCAATGAAACTACTCCTACTCGTTTTGGTGATTCCCGATCATCTCTACTTGATTTATTCCTAATATTCTCCGAAAAGAAACAACTTGTGGAAAAATTTGGTCAGGTTTCATTGCCAGGGTCTTTTGACCATGACCTTATATACATGGCTTATAGAATGCCTTTTGTGACACCCATGCAAGTTGTTAATTACAGAGACTACAAGAATTGTAATACTAGTAGAGTTCTTCACTGTGCAACTAGATCACCATGGTCTTTAATTTACAGTATTAATAATCCCAGTAGTAAAGTTGAGTACTTTAACAGTTTAGTATTGAAACTCTTTGAGGAGCATGCCCCTTTAAAGTCATTTACTCCACACAGTGATTCTATTCGATATTTCAGTTCTCAGATCCAGGAAATGACCAATGAAAGAGATGTGGCTTATGAGTTATGGAAACGTACCGGCAATTCCGATGACAGAATCATCTTTAAACGTCTCAGGAATCGTGTGAATCTTTGCATTAAGCAAGAGAAGAAGTTATATTTCTCAAAAATACTCAGTCCTGGCTCATCCTCAAAGGGTTTTTGGTCCAATGCTTCCCGACTTGGGATTACACTAAAAAATAGTATTGACTGTGGGGGTGACATTGATGTAAATGAGTTAAACAGTAAATTCTTAGTAACACCAACTGGTTCTGCAGATTTCTCATTACACGTTACTGATACGGAAGATAACTAACATTTAAATAATTTTGCGTTTCGTAATGTAACTTTAATAATTTTGCAGCAGCTCGTAATATGGTTATAAGTAGCATAAATTTCCCCCATAAAAATATCCACAAAGCTACCTGGATATCTCCGGATTGTCGTACAGCGAATCAAATTGACCACATTATGATTGACGCCCGACATGCTACCAGTGTGTCGGATATACGTACCTATCGAGGAGCTAACATCGACCACTTCCTAGTTGTGGCCCAGTTCAGAGCACGAATTGCCAATGTTAAAAAAGGACGCACCAGCCAAAATAGGAAGTTTAACATTGGAAGACTTCAAACACCTGAGATAGCCTTAGCATACAAGGAGCGATTAAGTGATATACTCAATACCACACCTCTACAACATAATCTCTCCGTCAACGAAAAATGGAAACAATGCGCAAACATCATCACGATGGCTGCTACACATACCGTGGGTTTTGAAACACCTCGCGTGAGAAACCCATGGTACGACGATGAATGTTTAGCAAAGACGGTAGAGAAAAATGAGGCCTACAGGAAAGCGCTGCAACGTAAAACAAGAGCAGCTCAAGAAGAGTATAGAGCGAAAAGAAGAGACGGGAAGAAAATTTTAAGGCGCACAAAACGTTTATTCGAAAAGTCTCAACTTTTGGATATAGAATCAAACCGAGACAGAGGCGAAGTACGGAGCTTTTATAAAAAACCCAAGCAGCTTGCAGCTGGTTTCAAGCCCCGTACACACGCGCTGAGGGATGATTCGCGAAATTTGGCAACCGACACGCAAGGGATATTAGAGACATGGAAACAGCATTTTAAGAACCTGCTGAATGGCGCAAACATAGAAAACACAGATACGCCTCGCCCTAACCCAGTCAACTCCGAAGATGCAGATACACCCAGTCTTGCAGAAGTGGAAGCAGCCATCCGAAAATTAAAGAACAACAAAGCTGCTGGACAAGATAACCTGCAAGCTGAACTTTTTAAGGCAGGAGGTGAAGTGATGATTGAATTCATGCACCAAATGAGTTTGCCACTGTACTTCAACCTAGGTACATGTGAATTAAAAGTGCGGTGTAATAAATAAACGTTTAAATAAGCAATTAATGATTAATAAACTAAAATCAGAGTGCATAAAAAAAAAAAAAAAATTAAAATAATAAAAAATTTAAATTATAAAAACAATTTAAAAATAGTGTCAATAATAAAATTTACTTTAGAATAATAATAAAATCAAATAATACATAACTTAAAAATAGCCAAAACAATTTTTTCTTTTTTCTCTCCTTTATTCAAAATGTTGTTAACTGTTCGTCTTAGTTGACAATAATAAAATCATGATTCAATTCACATTAAAATAATTTTTTTTTTTTTTTTTTCTCGTTTTTCTTTTCCGGCTTTCTTTTTCTTCTACAAAATTCTCTCATTATGCACTATAATTTTTTCTCCTTTTTTATTTTGTTATTACCGTAATTTTCTCATTGTGCTAACCTGCAGTGAATGTTTCTGAGAGTATTTCTACACCCAATAAGGTATTAAAAACTGTTGTGTGTAGATATTGGTTTCAGTTGCATTCATTGCAGGGGTGGTATAAGTAAGTGGTACGTGGGCCAAAAAAATTTAATTTAATTTATATATTTTTTTTTTATATATATATATATTTTTTTTTTTTTTTTTTTCGGTACTTTTTGTTAAGTTTAATTTATTTTCCTTTTCTCTTTGTAAATTGTTCGTTATTATGTTTAAGATAGATTTTTGTAACATTCGCGGTCTATCAACAAATTTCCATTCCGTCGAAAGCCATCTACGGCTCCAAAATCCAGCAATTTTAGCACTAAGTGAAACACAAGTTGTGAATAATGATATTAACTTTAATATCAATAATTATTCGCTTGTGCCACTTTTTATACCCCATAGAGGGATTGCTTTGTATATACGAAATGATGTAGCTTATAAGACTCTTCAAAATTTTGAGTGCTCCAATCCAATTTATCAATATAATTGGATGAAAATACACGCCGATAAGCACATCATTCACTTCTGTTTTATTTACAGATCGCCTCAAGCGAATCAGCTAGAAACTGATATGCTTATAGAAAGACTATCCAACCAGATAAACTCAATTCTGGAAACCAATCCCGAGTCTGAGATTATTCTGGCGGGAGACTTCAATATTCATAACAGAGACTGGCTTAATTTTTCTAGTCACAACAGTCCTGAAGGCAAACAAGTTGAACTTTTTTCCAATTTTTTCAACCTTTCTCAACTTGTCAAAAGCCCTACGAGGATACCAGACCGACGCGACCAGAACGGACACCTCCTGGATTTATTCCTAACTACCCATCCAGAGAAATATTCAATCTCTGTAAACTCTCCGCTAGGTGGTTCCGACCACTGTCTTGTAAGCACAAGCTTCGAAGTAGGCACAACAACCAGTTCTTCTAATTCTCCCAAAAGACTAGTTTGGCATTATCACCAAGCTGACTGGGAAGGCTTCAACAACTTTTTAAATGCATCGAATTGGTCGTTGTGTTTCCAATATAAAAATGTCGACTTTGCTGCAGAGGTGATTACCAAGAGGATTCTATTAGGAATGAAAACTTTCATTCCAAATAGCCTTAGAAGTATAAAACGAAATCCCTCAGGTTGGTTCAACGACCTCTGCAGCAAAGCTCTGAAATCCAAAGAAGAAGCTTACAAAAAATACAAGAACAATAAAACAGTCAATACGTATGAGAGTTATAAAGTGGTTAGGAATAAATGTAAAAAAATTATCAATCAGCAAAAATTCCTGCATAACCAAAGATTGAGACGAGAAATCTTTGATCTCCCCAACAACAGCAGGTCTTTCTGGACATTTGCTAAAAATGTTAGGCAAAATTTTTGCAAGTCTTCGTTTCCACCTATGATTGATAATAATAGTACTATTATATCAGATTCTGTTGGAAAGGCTAATCTCTTCGCAAAATTATTTGCAGCTAATTCCACACTCCCTCCTACAGCCCAAAATCCTTCATCAATCCCTGTTCTAAATTATTCCTTCGGAAGGATCTACTTTAGAACAAGAGCTGTAGCAAAAGTCTTGAAGAATCTCGATATAAAAAAATCTACCGGTCCTGATGGTATACCTGCAATTGTGCTGCGACACATTGCCTTCGCTATTTCTAAACCTCTGCGCAACTTATTCCATTTGTCCTTTTCGTCAGGAACTTACCCGTCCTATTGGAAAGTTGCCCAAGTTTATCCTATTCCTAAAAAAGGTGACAAAAGCAATCCTTCAAACTATAGGCCCATAGCTATTACTTCCATTATTTCAAAAACGATGGAAATCTTAATTAATCATAAGCTGAAGAAATATCTTGACAGTAGAGGTATAATTCATGATAGCCAATACGGCTTTCGAGCCCAACGTTCCACCGGTGATCTCATGACATGCCTCTGCGAGAAGCTCAACACCAGCCTGCATCAATCTGGTGAAGCTACTGTTGTAGCTCTGGATATATCTAAGGCTTTTGATCGAGTTTGTCATTCTGCTCTTATAGCAAAATGCAACGCTATAGGCCTTGGTTCAACCTTTTCTAAATGGATTGAAAGTTTTCTTTTAAATCGATCTATCATAGTTTCAGTTGACGGTTCTTTTTCCGACCAACTTCAAATCAATGCTGGTGTTCCACAAGGCTCTGTCCTTTCCCCCACCCTATTTCTCATTTTCATTAATGACCTTCTCAAATTAACTTTCAATCCAATCCATAGTTTTGCTGATGACAGCACTCTAGTAGCATCATATGATTTTCTAAAACAAACTAATGCTACAGCTTCCGCAGTCACCTCCAAAAGAACAATGATGGCCGGCGCGCTCAATCACGACCTTGCCAAAATTGTCGACTGGGGTAAAGCTAACAGAGTCGAGTTTAACACTTCAAAAACTCAAAGCTGTTTTGTTAGTAACAAGCTAACAACATTCGAACCAATTCTCCGGCTTCAAAATGAAGGTATCCAGCGACTCAAAGATCTGAACATTCTCGGAATGCGAGTGAATCAAAATATGCACTGGAATGAGCATATTTTCGATATTGCGAAAAGCGCCGCAAAATGTTTAGGATTTTTGAGCCGCTGCAAAACTTATTTTTCATCTCGAGACCTTTTAAAAATCTATAAAGCATATATACGACCCAAGCTCGAGTATAACTCACATTTATGGGCAGGTGCACCAAAAACCGCTTTAAATTTTTTGGACAAAGTTCAAAACCGCGCCATTCGTCTTATAGGCGACATAAATGTGACCTCATCCCTTATACCACTTGGTCATCGTCGTATTGTTGGAGCACTTACTCTATTTTATAGATATCTGCTTGGTGTTGGCACTTGTTCCGAGGAATTAAAATCACTTCTTCCTCCTCTTAAGCAATTCAATCGCACAACACGAGAGGCATCAAGTGCCCACCCTTTCACAGTGGAAATTCCGAGATGGTTTAAGTCCGGCTATGGAAATTCTTTTATAGTAAGAACATCCCGATTGTGGAACCGCGTCCCAATCGAAGCATTCCCAATGAGAGAAGGATTTTTTATTTATGACTTACAGAGGTTTAAGACGAATATTAACAACATTGTTCGCTCTTTCCCACAAAACTTTTCTTCTTCCTTTTTCTTTCCTTTCCTCTAACTATCCTTTCCTTTTTCAAATAGTCAACGGTACGCAAGTACTTAAAGGTTCAAAACCTAAGTTTTGGCTATAATATAAAAAAAAAAAAAAAAAAAAATCATCAAACAAATCTGGATCGAGGAGAGCATGCCTGATGACTGGAGTTTAAGTTCAATATATAGGGGAATATCCCTATTAAACGTTGCGTATAAGATCCTTTCCAATATTCTGTGCGAAAGATTGAAGCCCCATTGTAACGCTGTGATAGGAAACTATCAGTGTGGCTTCCGTCCTGGTAAATCAACCACCGACCAGGTGTTTGCATTAAGGCAGATCCTGGAGAAGGCCCTCGAATTTCAAATCGATACGCACCATCTTTTTATCGATTTTAAATCTGCCTATGACAGCATACATCGATCAGTGCTTTACGAATCAATGTCGGAATTTAGTTTCCCAGCCAAGCTTATCCGTTTGTGAAAAATAAACCTGGAAAACACACGGTGTGCTGTGGTGATTGAGAGACACATTTCTGACTCATTTCGAACGTGCTCCGGATTTCGACAAGGCGATGCGCTGTCATGTAATTTCTTTAATCTGGTGTTGGAGCATATAGTGCGACGTTCCTCGGTCTTCTCATAAATGAGAATAAAACAAAATATATGCTGTCGACAAATAAAATGTCCTCACAACAAGCTCCTATCCCAAAATACCAAGGCACAATTATACAAAACGCTCATCCTTCCGGTGCTGCTATATGGTTCTGAATCGTGAACATCACCAAAAGCAAGCGAGCATGCACTTGGTATCTTTGAGAAAAAAATTCTTCGTCGCATTTATGGTCCTGTGTCTGACGAAGGGGTTTGGAGAAGAAGATACAATGCCGAACTATACCAGCTGTACAACGACATGGACCTAGCTAAAAAAAAGTCAAAATAAGACGGCTTCATTGGCTAGGCCATGTAGAGCGTATGGATGAAAATGCTCCGGCTAGGAAACTCTTCGAATCCAAACCCCAGGGAACGCGTCGTCGAGGGAGCCCACACCTTCGTTGGAGAGATGAAGTATCGGCAGATATGAAAAAACTTCAAATCACCAACTGGAGAGATTCCGCTCGTGACCGAAATCAGTGGAGGACAATTTTGCGCCAGGCCCAGGACCTTCAAGGTCTGCAGCGCCCAGCAAGTAAGTAAGTAAGTAAGTAATGTAACTTTAAATGAAGTCAATCTTGCTATTCTACATGTTAAGTCCAATGCAGTTGAACCAGATTTGATTCCTCTCAGGTTTATTAAGTTAATTCTTCCTGTTATTCTGCCATATATCACACACATTTTCAATTCGATACTGACTACGGGAATCTACGCCGTTGCTTGGAAATGTGCTAAGGTAATTCCTGTTGCAAAGAAAAGCAACCCCACTATTGATGACTATAGACCTATTAGTATTCTCTCTTGTCTTTCTAAATCCTTCGAACGTATGCTTTATGAACAGATGAATGAATACATTAATACTAATAATCTTCTGTATAAGTTTCAATCTGGATTTCGTAGGCAACACAGTACGGCTTCTGCCCTATTAGAAATCACTGATAACTTTTATCGTGAAATTGATAAAAGGCATGCAGTCATTTTATTATTCTTAGATTTTACTAAAGCTTTTGATTGTGTTAATCATGAAATGTTATGCAAAAAGCTTAAACTTTTTTATAATTTTGATTTATCTGTCATTAAATTGCTGCATAGTTACTTGCTTAATAGATCTCAGTTTGTTTACCTGAATGAAGTCAAATCTAGCTTCTTATCAATTCAATGTGGGGTACCTCAAGGATCCATTTTGGGTCCACTGCTTTTCAGTATGTTCATCAATGATCTTCCTCGGTGTTTATCTGAGGCTCAATGTAGGTTATATGCTGACGACGCTCAAATCTATATTAGTGGACCAGTAAATGCAATTCACAAGTATGTTGCTAAAATTAATGATGAGCTTGATGCTGTTGCCTTTTGGGCTAAAGATAATGGGTTAAGACTGAACCCGACTAAATCACAAACCATGATTCTGTATGTCCGTAATATTGATACTACATTTTTGCCTCAAATTAAATTGAAATATTGTGTTATTGAAAATGTAAGTAAAGCTAAGTGTCTGGGTGTTGCATTTAATAAAACGTTTACGTGGAGTGATCACATAAATCACATCCCTGGGTGTGTTTTCTCACGCCTTCGTAAGCTTTGGAAATTTTCATATTATTTGAGTGAATGGGCAAAGAAGAAACTAATCCTGTCATTAATTATGCCATTTTTTACTTACTGCGATGTGGTCTATGCGGGTATGAGTGTATGTGAGTTGTCTAGATTAAATGTTATCTTTAATGCATTTACCCCTTTTGTCACCAATCGCCGTAGATTTGATAGAATTAGTGATGTATCTAAATTGATACTTGACTGCTCATTCGCAAATTTCTTGAATTACAGATATATATACTTCATGAGGAAAATAATTTCTAAAGCGACACCTATATACTTACACAATAAGTTGATATTTGGAAGATCACCCAGGGGTGTGAATTTAATTGTTCCGCGTCACGATGGCAGACTTACACATATATCGTTCTTTGTAAGAGTTGCAATATTATGGAATGCACTGCCAAGTACTATTAGCTGTGAATTATCTCTTAACAAGTTTAGTGAGCTGTCTTGGGAATACTTTAAGCTAAAACCTTAGATAATAGTTAATTTTGAAACAATATATTATTTTATTTTTTATAGTTGAAGAAGGAAAGAATTTTATAGCTTTGAATTGAATTTACTTTAATTGAATTAAATATTTTTATTGTTTTTCTTTTTATTTTATTTTATTTTTTACTTTATTTTATATTATTTTTTTTTTTTTTTTGTGATCTTTTTAAACTTGTTTAATTTGGTGTAATTGAATCAATTGAATTAATTGCTTTATTATCTGTAAATTATTTGGCTGGTTTAGTTGTAAGTTAAGTATGTATTTAAATTAATATTTTCTTTTAATAATTTTTATTTGTATACTCTTATAAAGACTAATCGTCTTATGTATACTAACATTAAGAATTGAATTGAATTGAATTGAATAACCAATCTACGTTAGATCGACTAATGACTTTTTTTTTCGTAAATTTTCGGTCGCGTGTTTAGGAAATTATTAGTGATAGTTTCCGTGGAGGATCGCTAACATCATAATAATTACCGTGTAGGAACTTTATCACTATGATATTTCCCGTGAAGGAGATAGCCACAGCAATAGTTCCGCGTCGGAAGATTATTTAGATTTTTTCACAAAGGAAAATTATTGAAATAATAATTTCCGTAAAGGAAACTATTATCGTTTCCTAAATTTTCCATTTTGGTAGTAACCAGCTCGTGAGGTTTCGTTCTCTTGAGTCGACGGAGACTGCTGTCGATTTTAAGAACTGCTGCCATTTCCGAGTTCACATGAGTTTTCAGTCTCTTCTCGTGTTTGACTGCATGTTTCTTGATCTCTTCCGTGATTGTTTCAATGTGCAAGTCACGGTGGAGATCTTTGTTACGTACGTACCATGGTGCATTTACTATACCACGCAGCACTTTGTTTTCTTTCAATATTTTGTTTTGTACTGATAACTCAGAACCACGTCCAAGTAACCAGTAAAATTTTTTGAGTCTGATGTTTAGCTCTTCTTTTTTCTTTCTTATATGTTCCTTCCATCTTAGCTTAGCATCGAGAGTCATTCCCAAATACTTTGCTGTATTGGCATATGGTACTATTTTGTTATTGATTGAGATAGGAATGGTTGCGATCTTTTTATAGGTAAAGTTTATATGAGTTGATTTGCTTTCATTAAGTTTTATGCGCCATCGTTGGGTCCATAATCTTATTTTATTCACTGCATTTTGAAGTTTTGCTGTGGAGTTTCTGGCTATTATACCAAAAAATAAAAACCCAAAAATATTAGTAGTGGATATGTCAGATAAATATCAAAATAATGAAATAATTAAGGATGGTTGGGATGAATGAATGAAAATAAGAATGAAAATTGGTTGGGATGTGTGCAAAGTATATGAAAATTACGATGTTAAAAAATGTAACAGGGGCTTGGGATACAATCATAAAGCTCAGCACTGTAATGGTACTAATGAAAGCTGCTTGAAATGTGCAGGTGAACATAAAATAAAAGATTGTAAGGCAAGTGATTGAAAATGTGTAAACTGTGTGAGAGCAAACAATAACTATAAATTGAGTCAAGATACAAATCATAGAGTAAATGATAAGATATGCTCAACGTTAAGCAGAAAAATATTCCTTGAAAAAATAAAGTATTTTTTATAAATAAAAAAATAAATGAGAATAATTTGATGGGCTTAATGATGAATATACAAGGACTTACAGGGACTTTTGCTGAATTAGAAGAAATAATTTCAAAAAACAAACATGATTTTATAATATTGACGGAAATACACACGGAAGAAATAGAAAACAATGAAATCAGTTTAGCTGGATACAATATATATCAAGTTCATTCCAATTCAAGACACACAGGAGGAGTAATTGTTTATATCAATGAAAATATTGATTCTATCTAAGTGCCTAGCAATAGATTATAAATTGTGGATTCTAATATTTGAGTTAAAACTATTAAATACTAAATGGAATATTATAGCCTTATACAGATCACCAAATATCTCAGTTAACGAATTTGTAGATAGCTTAAGAGAATTTCTCGAAAATAATTACAAGTAAAACTGAAAGCATTGAAAAATTAAAAATTGATGAAGTTATTGAAGTTATTTTGTAAATGAATTGTATGGTTTTCTCGTTTTCTCTAATTTTGAAAATATAAAAAATGAAAACAAAAATGTCTAGTAGTAAAAGCGTCTCGTTTTTTTTCATGTGTTAAAAAATATATTTTCAAGTAATATTGAAAAAAAAATATACAAATATTTTAAATATTAAATTAAAAAATATTCAAATTAAAAAACAAAAAATTAGATTATTGTATTGAATTTTTACCAATTGTATTTAAAATAAAAAGAAAACCGTATTATACTGAACAAAAAAATGTCTTTTGAAGAAAGATTAATCATTGAAGTAAAGAAACATAAAGCTTAACATAAAACGTGCATTCAATATAGAAATAAATATCTCAAAGCCAAAGCTTGGGATGAGATATCAAAAAGTCTTTCTGAACCAAGTAAGTTATTAAAATTTTTTGATTTGATAAAAAAAAAATAAACAAAAAATTTTATGTTTGGTGGAAAATTACTCAAAAAGATGGAAGAGTTTGAGGGACAGGTATGTTAGAGAGTGCAATAAAAAAAATAAACCTTCAGGAAGTCAGGCAACGGAAGAAAATCAGTGGGAATTGTATCTCCTCTTATTATTTTTAAACGACCATATTGCACCTAGAAAGTAAGTTGACACAACTTTTATATTTTATTAAATTTTTTTTTGTAAAACTTTTCAGATATCTAAATCATATTAATCATAGTGCATAAGTACTAATTTCAAAAGTATCAGTTCGGATGAACAAATTTAACCTGAAGTGGATTTTAGGTATATCTTATTTGATATGTTTTTTTGGTTTGTGATTGGTTGTTTTTCTTTCTGTATTGATTTGGTATTTGCTTTGATTTCTCTCTCTGAATCTTCTTGTTCTTGCATTCTACTCTTCTTTTCTACTAAATTAATATTATTTTATTTGTATTCTTGTCTATAATATTATGTTAGAATTTTCCTTCTGATTTAAGATTTGTAATTAATTGTTTTAAAAAAATATTTTTAGGACGGTGTCCTCCCCGGTGGGTTGGGGTACGAAATATTCGCAGTAAGGCATGCTTGTGGTAAAAGTCCACTAAAATCCTAGAAAAATCCAGAAGCGACTGACCCAGAATGGACGGCTTTCTGGTCTGCGACTGATCCCAGAGGTACGGCAGGAATAAAAGGTACCGCTTTGTACAAGGGAAATATTATCCTTGGGCTAGGAGATGAAACTCCGAATTAAAACAAAAAAAAACCAAGTATACAATGAATAAAACTCAAGGATTGTATACCCCAGGTGGTAACCCAGATCTTCTGGAAAATCCACCATCTTTCGAGGCAGGTCTCACGGCTTCTGGGGGACACCTCTTATTGCAAAACTACGAAAGCAGATCTGCTTTAATTGACCCATTTAGAAGAAAATCTGGGGTCCAGAGAACACCTCCAGCAGGGTCTCAAAAGATTTACGAAAACATGACCCAAAAAGACAGCTATAGAAAACCCGACGATAATGAAAAGGCACTTGAGGCAAAAAATAATCAACTTAATGCCAGACTTACAGAATTAGATGCTAAAATGAACTCTACATAATTGAAGAAGAAAATGAGAAACTAAAAAACTCACAAAATATGTCTACTAAAGGAGTAGTACTAAAAACTTCTGAAGAATTTTATACAGATGACGAAGAACTAGCTCGAGAAACCGACTGGATCTTTAAAACAAAAAGAATCTGTAAAAAAAGCATAAAAATCACCTACTTTACGCCCAGAAAATGTTGCTGCCAAAGTAGAGAAAAATGTGCAAATAAATGAAGTTGCCAAAAGTAAAAGAAAAGATTAACCTCCTCCAGTTATACTTAGTAATTTAGTGGAATACCCTCAAATAAGCAAAAAATTAAAAGAAACCAATATTAAATATAAAGTTAATATGCTTAACAATAAGCAACTAAAAATTAATGTTGAAGAAGAAAAAGAATATAGAGAGTTGACTAAGGCAATAAATCAAGCCAATATTGAATGGCACATTTATGAAAATAAGAGCACCAGGCCTATTAAAGTAATGGTTCGGTATTTACATCCGCCATGCCAACCTAAAGATATAAAAAATGAATTGAAAGATAGAGGCTTCAAGATTCTAGAAGTCAGAAATAAAATAATAAAGAAAAAGGAAAATAACAAAGAATCTACGGTACGTCTTCCTCTCTTTATGCCAACATTCGAAAACTCTGAAGATGTAAACAAAATATTCAAAATTGAATTTATCCAGTACATGACGGTTAAAATGGAGGCTATTCGTAAAGAGACTACCATTCCTCAATGTAAGAGATGCCAAAGATTTGGGCATACACAAAAGTTTTGTCAGCGTCTAGCTCAGTGTTTTAAATGTGCTGGTCCCCACTTAACAATTTCTTGTAAAGAAAGAAAAAATATTAAGCCTAAATGTGCTAACTGCCTTGCACACCCAGCGAGTTATCGTGGTTGCCAGGTGGCTAGAGAGTTGCAAAAAAGAAAGAAGCTACAAAAAATGCTCCAAAACAAACGCAACATAGACAAGAAAAACAAAAGACAAAACCTTTGCATTGAAACTCCAGAGATACCTAAAACTTTTACGTCGAAAAAATTCGTAGAGGGCTTGTCCTATTCACAGGTAATACAAAACAACCTAAGTCAAAAAGGAAACCCGAAAGAGCAAAATGTTTCTACACAAAAGTTGGCTGAAAATACCATTATGCAGATGATGCAAAATATGATAAAAGCAATGAATGAAATCTCAACAAGACTATGCACATTAAAAAACAAACATAATGAACTATATATGTATACACCAAAAAATAAATCCGCAAGGCATGGTTAAAAACGCACTTCGTATAGTCCCGTGGAATGCCAATGGCATTCTGAACAAGAAAAATAATTTGAAAATTCTATTGAGAACACAAAACATTGATGTATGTTTCTTGACAGAAACACATATGACAGATAAGTCATCGTTTAAAATAAATGACTATACATGCTACAGCGCAAACCATCCAAGTTATACACCCAGAGGTTTTTAAACTACAAGCACATAGATTGGGGGTCTAGATTAACCTCTACGAGAGGAAGAGAGTCAAGAAAAGCTATAAAAGAAAAAGGCTGCATTTACCAATCTACCGGTAAGCCAACCTATTGGCCAACTGATAGAAATAAAACTCCTGATCTGCTTGATTTTAATATAACAAAAAAAATTTCACTCAATTATATTAAGCTAGAAGATAACCATGATTTGGACTCAGATCACTCTGCAGTCATACTAAATCTATATGAAAAGGTTATTAAGAAACAGTCGAAACCTCTTCTAACGAACAAGACAACTGACTGGGCTAGCTTTAAACAAGAAATAGAAAACAAAATAAACATAAAAACATAATTAAGATCCAAATGTGATATAGATTCTGAAGTAGAACATTTTATTAAAATTATTCAAAATGCTGGATGGAATAATACAAAAAATTGTGAATATAAATCTGTAGGATTCAACACCCTAGAGAAATATTAAATATGATAAAAATAAAACGAAGAGCTAGACGCAGATGGCAACAAACGCGTGATCCAGCAGACAAAACTCTGCTAAATAGGTTAACTCAGAATCATAAAAGAAAAATTAAAGATCTTTAAAATGAAAAATTTGAAAAATATATAAAAAATTTATCAGCTAAAAGAGAAAATATTTACTCGTTGTGGAAAGCGACAAAGAGTATAAAAAACTTGATGTCTCAAATCCCGCCAATCTGAATGAAAAATGGTGAATGGGCGAGAGATAATAAAAATAAAGCTGATTACAAATTAAAAAACTGAGAGATAAAAAAGCTCCAGGTTTTGATCTAATTACATCGGAAGTCCTGAAAGAACTTCCGAAAAAAGCGTTAACAATGATAACACGCATTATAAACGCTGCTATAAGAATAAGGTATGTGCCGAATATGTGGAAAATAGCAGAGATAATTATGATACCAAAGCCAGGTAAGCCCATTAATGAGGTCAAATCCTACAGACCAATATCACTACTACCAATAATTTCAAAATTATTTGAAAAACTACTATTGATTCGAATGAGTCCGATCATAGAAAATAGTAATCTGATTCCAAATTATCAATTTGGCTTTAGATCTAAGCACTCGATCAAATACATAAAATAACAGACATAATAGAAAAAGCTTTAGAAGAAAAGCAAGTATGTTCTACCATATTTCTAGATGTAGCTCAAGCTTTTGATAAGTATGGCATTGAGGCTTAATAAATAAACTAAATAATATGTTACCTAAACAATACGTAGATATACTCTCATCATATCTAGAAAACAGACTATTCAGAATAAAACAAGACGAAGAGTATTCTACTATTAGAGATATTAAAACGGGTGTGCCTCAAGGTAGTATTCTGGGTCCCATACTGTATTTGCTCTACACCAATGATTTACCACAAATGGAAAATATAACTGTAGCTACATTCGCTGACGATACTGCGTTGATGGCAATAGGATCAAATATTGACGAGACCACAAATAAATTGCAAAGAGCAAGCGACAAGCTATACCTCTGGACAAAGAAATGGAAAATTAAACTCAATGAGTTAAAATCACTACATGTAAATTTTACAAATAAAAAATTAGAAAATCAACCATCGGTAAATCTGAAAGGGGTAAATATACCCCAAGAAAACAATGCTATATACCTAGGAATGACATTAGATGTCAAAAAGAAACAATTGTTTTGAGCACGTCAAAAAGAAAAAATTTGAGCTTGAAAATAAATATTGAGAAATGTACTGGCTCTTAGGTCGAAATTCTAAATTACCTATGCATAACAAGATTTTGTTATATAATCAGATAATCAAACCGATATGGTTGTACGGCATACAAATATGGGGATGTGCCAAACGAACACATGTACTTGGTATACAAAAATTTCAAAATAAAGTCTTGCGCAACATGGTAAATGCCCCTTGGTATGTTCGCAACAGTGACTTGCACAGAGATCTAAAAATCCTTGCATAGAAAATGAAATAAAAAGATAGCATATAGCAAAGCATATAGCTCGTCTGGAGGTTCATGTTAACGTTGAGGACACTCAACTGCTAGATAACCAAAATAATATCAGAAGGCTTAAAAGAACTAAGCCACTAGATTTAATACGATTGAATTTCGTAAACTGTTTCTTTAAGAAAATAAAAATAGAAACAAATTAATGGTTAGTCCGTCGAACTAGTTTTAATGGGGTGTGGTTTAGTCAGTAAAAATCTGGCACACAATGGAAGCTACGGGGCTCATTGTGTCTATGAAGATTCCCACCAATCCACGCAAAAAAAAAAAAAAAAGACGGTGTCAAGCTTTGATGAAGTTGAATTGGATTTAGGTATAGAAAGTGAAAGCACCTATGACAGTAATACTTACACTGTACAAAATACATCAAGCTCATCTTTATTTAGAGATATAAGCTCATATTTATTTAGAGATATAAGTGAAACTCAGCAAGTAGTGATTCATCAAGTAGTAATTCCTCTTCTCAAAGGCTCCAAATATTTTCAAAATCGGCTGCAATTGGTCCCCATTCACTTTCATTTCGAGGAAAAATATATATTTTATTCAAAAACCTCCAGATCGCTTTACATTTTTCAAGAGTGATGCTTCTGATTGTTGTTATGCGAATCTTAAATGTACCTGAAAGATATTTTTTGCTTTCGGCATGAGCTAGGTATCTAAAAGCAAATTGAATTTTATATTGGTTACAGTTAGTTATATATTTTATAAAAATTATCTAAACTTACATTAAGGTTAAAAAAAAATCTGCATTCTGGAGATATTGGAGTTCGGATGGAATATTTATATAGGCCTTCTTTAATAAGATTGAGCAACAAATCAAATGTTTCACGCTTCATTAGAGTAAGTTTTTTGAAGGTTTCAGGATTTTGGTTCCTTAAACGATCAAAGTTTTTTTCAAAAAAAAACCATCCGTTTTTCGATCAGCTAATATTTCTCGTCTCCAAAAAGCTCATTCCTGCATTATATTTAAACTATCTAGCAATTGCTGCAGCAACAAAATAATATTCATTACTTCTAATATATCCATTTTTTAATGATTTTGAGTGAATTCTGCAAACTAAGAGTAAAAAGAAAAATTTTTTGACAGTTTTCGCTGAATTTCGTAAAAAATAGTGAGTAAGAGGGCCTGTGATAGAGTGCATTGACGTACCGATTACCGCGTTTGATTAGTTGCAATAAATACCAAGGAATATCCATTAATAAGAAGGTGCACTGGAAGAAAAATTTTTAATTTGTCAATGTGTTGGTTACCATTTTTCCAGTCGATTTCCAATATTGTAAGAAACAGATAGTAATAAAAATTTAATTTGTGAGAGAGAGATAAAAATTCAAAATACAAAGTGGAAAAAAAAAATGAACGAACGATTTTTTTGTATGAAAGAAATATTGTTGTATTTATTCGTGGTTATAAAAATTGAGAGGTGCGCTACACTTAAAAATTCATAGCAATAAAAAATATTATTTATTTAAACTTGTAATGTTCAGATTATTAATATTAAAATTAGTTACCTATTTATAAAATTAACAGGTACCTAAACGCATTATATTACTTACAATATGTATTATTAGTTCATTGATGATTAAAATGCACAATTTAATTTTTCAGAAACTAAAAAGACATCGAGTCAATCATAAAAAAACCGCTTGGTATTATTTTTAAATACCTAAAAAAATCGTATATGAAAAATTATCTGTTTGAAATAAAAAAAACATTTTACCTCCCTTATAGGCAATAAAAGAAAATAATATTATGTTTAAAAAATAACATATGTTTTTGAAAGCAATATTATTCTATATCTTTGAAAAATCAGATTTCTTTATTCTCACATCCTAATAAATTTAATACCTTTATTTTTAAAACAATTCGTACACAAAGTTCTGATGACCGTACGCATGAAAAATTTCTAGTAGGCTAAATAAATAAGCAAAATCTCCCGTGGGCTATTTAAAATTACATTGCAAAAATTAAGTGGTGTTTTAAATGGTTTATATCGCACTCTTTCTTTCTCACTACTTCTTAGATAAGAAAATATTTATAATAGTTCTTTGCTTCTTTAACTAATGGGTTTTTTCTTGTAAATGGGGTAGTAAAAATATCTTGTTTTCCAGTGCACCTTCTTATTAATGGATCTTCTTTGTATTTCTCTGAGAGTATTTCTACACCCAATAAGGTATTAAAAACTGTTGTGTGTAGATATTGGTTTCAGTTGCATTCTTTGCAGGGGTGGCATAAGTAAGTGGTACGTGGGCCAAAAAATTTAATTTATATATTTTTGTTTTTTTTCGGTACTTTTTGTTAAGTTTAATTTATTTTCATTTTCTCTTTGTAAATTGTTCGTTATTATGTTTAAGATTGATTTTTGTAACATTCGCGGTTTATCAACAAATTTCCATTCCGTCGAAAGCCATCTACGGCTCCAAAATCCAGCAATTTTAGCACTAAGTGAAAGACAAGTTGTGAATATAATTAATATTCAACTTTAATATCAATAATTATTCGCTTGTGCTACTTTTTATACCCCATAGAGGGATTGCTTTGTATATACGAAATGATGTAGCTTATTAGACATTATTCTGGCGGGAGACTTCAATATTCATAGCAGAGACTGGCTTAATTTTTCTAGTTACAACAGCCACGAAGACAAACAAGTTGAACTTTTTTCCTATTTTTCAACCTTTCTCAACTTGTCAAGTCCTACGAGGATACCAGACCGACGCGACCAGAACGAACACCTTCTGGATTTATTCCTAACTACACATCCAGAGAAATATTCAATCTCTGTTAACTCTCCGCTAGGTGGTTCCGACCACTGTCTGCTAAGCACAAGCACAAGCCACAACTGCTAAGATTGACACTAGAAATCTTTGATCTCTCCAACAACAGTAGGACTTTCTGAACATTTGCTAAAAATGTTGGGCAAAATTTTTGCAAGTCTTTGTTTCCACCTATGCAACACAGTTAATAGTACACAAGAACATACACGTGCTTCGCCTAATACTAGCGTTTTTGATCAACCACATGTTTCAGAAAACTTCTACACTCCTCTCATGGACATCTTAGAACCTGAAAATGATAATGATGCTGATGCTCTGGAAACTGGCATACAAGAATTGGCTGAAAGAACCAAACAAAAGAAGAATGATCAAGTGGAAAATGTGACATAATCTAAAACCACCAAAGCAGCAGCCCGACAAGAGATCAATAAGGATCTGCTCTCCACCTCGAGAAAAATGACACCAACTTATTTTGGTGAAACTGATGTAAAGCTAATTAAAACTTGCTAGTGAATACGTTGAAGATTAAAGACTTCCTTATTAAATATCTAAAAGAGAACAGCAATGTACTGTATACTTTCAACATCGAAGAGTACAAGAAAGCACGTGCATTATTGGAGAAATCTGGAATTAATTATTTCACATTTACCCCGAAAGAAGAAAAAAAAAATACGCTGGCATTAAAAGGTTTATGCGGCTCATATTCGTGCGAAGAAGTCTTTGAAAGCCTAAAAGAAAACGAATATGAAATCATAAAGTTTAAGAATGTTAAAAGGTTAACCACCAAGTTCTCGTCAAATCAAAATAGGTGCTTACCTCATTTTTTAGTACAGCTATCTCCAACAACAGCCACAAGTGAAGTTTTTAAAATTAAGCATCTGGATAATAAAATTATCCGTTGGGTTGGGAACGAATCCACAAGCAAATTATATCTCAGACCACACGTTGTCAACGTTTTGGACACGCTTCTTTAGATGTGTTAAATTCGGAAATAACCACATTCCTGGAGAATGTAAAATAATCTTATAAAGGTTGTACCGAGTATCAAGCCAGATTACAATTACTAAATTAACTTCCGATATCTGTTGGTTTGTTAATAAAAATTTCGGCATCGGTGCTTGTCTAATAGATTTAGAAAAGGCATTCAACTCAATCTGGTTGGATGGTTTAATTTATAAATTAATGCAATATGGTTTCCCAACCTCCTTAATAATGATTATCAAGAACATGTTATATAATAACACATTCCTGATTGCGAATCAATCAACTTCGACCGGAAAAAAATTCTTCATAGAAAATGGCCTTCAACAAGGTACGGTGAATGCACCTCTTCTTTTTTCCATCTACATAGCAGATTTAATAAATTTATTAGACAGTGTCAAAGGAGATAGCTACACTCTGGCTTTTGCCGATGATATAATAGTCTATTCAGCGGATAGCAAAGTAAACAAAAGTTCAAAAAATGTTCAATATCATTTTGGACTATTGCAAAATATGGAAATTAAAAGTGAACTTTAATGAATGTGAAACTGTATTATTCCGAAATACGGTCGACAAAACAAGTTCAGACATTAAAAGGAATTGGAAACGTTTCTCTATCAAATCTCCTAAGGGCTCGTCCCTAGCAAACAAAAAGGTTGTCAAATATCTCGGTGTTCTTCTGCATTGTAATTCGAACTACATCGAACATGTTAAATATACAATCGCTAAAGGAAATAAGTCCTTTATGACAGCAAAAAAGCTTTTTTACAATAAAAATATAAGTAACGAAGTAAAAATAATCTAATGGAAAAATTGCGTAAGTTTGAAAAAAAATGCATAAGAGTTTGTACTAATATATCCAGAAAGCCCGAGTCAAACTACAAATATTATTACTTCAATAAATATTTGTATAAGGAAGCAAACATAATCAGAATCGACAATTTTCTAGTAAAATTGATTCGAAAACATTATGATAGAGCACCAAACACTCCAGAAAATGGTTTAATATCACATATATTTTACCACAATGAGGAGTACATAAAAAAAACAATGCTCACGGGATTTATTGCACCCGCGCATTTTATATTCCTTGGTCAAAATGGTTATAATCAAGACCATAATCATGTCCCTATACTATATCACTATAATAGACGGGGCCACATGTAAGATCATTGATAACAATCCGGGCCACATAAATGGAGATAACTTAATATACAACATACCAGATAGAGACAAAAAAATTAAAAGAGAATATTGGTGGTTAGAAAACACGTTCAACCAGAATTAGGTACTAAATACATATTAGGTTTAATAATTAGGTTAAGTTAGATTAAGCAGGCTAAATAATTAGGTTAGTTTAGTCTAGGGTTTTATTTAACAAAAAAGATTTAATATTGATTTTTAAGCCTTATTTTTACAATATATAATATGAGAATAAACATGTTAACATACAGTAATAATTACGAGCGAACCAAAATAAATAGTAAGAAAATAAAATTGACATAAAAATTTAAAAAAAGATTAAATGTTAATAGTAATTAGTTATAGTAAAACCGTTTTTCTTAAACTTTTCTAGGCTAAGATAGTTTTAAGTTTATTTCAAAGGCAAATAATAAAAGTTTATATTAAAAAAAAAAAAAAATTATTATTATAGTGTTTTATTTTTAGGTTTTAGATTCGTTATGCAGATATTAGGTATTTATTGAATTTTAGTTTTAAAAAGTGGACTTTTTTTATTTAAAATTTTTTTGTTTATTTTAAATGAAATTGTTTTTTTTTTAAATGTTTTATTTTATTGTTATAATTTTTGAATAATTATAACAAATTATGATGAAAAAACGCGCACATAATGCAAAAAAACGCGCATATTTCTTGGTGTGGAAAAAGGAAATAAAATAGTACTTTTATATTGTTATGGAAAAAAATAATATATTCAAATGTTCTTTATTTTAGATTTTAAAATATTTTTCATCAAAAAAGAAAATCAAATAAAAGAAAACCCATATGAAAACTTAGAAAATCATATTAAAAATATATATTTAATTTATTATATTTGAGGCAAATGCTGATTTAGATGAATGTCCTTTAGATTGGTGGAATCGCTATGGGTATATTTATGGAAATTTAAAGAAATTCCCCATGTAATTCGTCCTGTTTATGTAACAAAATTTCATTGAAATTTCATTGTCTAATTAAGTACGGTACTGCAAGTTTATACTACAATATCTGCAATGTTTTTCATCAAATAATACTGGTTTATCAACTTATTAAATGTGGAAAACTACTACTATTGTCAGGAGCTTAGGACTAAGAACTAAACCTTCTTAAATAAAATAGCTTTATTTTATTTAACTTGTTACTTATTTTATTTTTGTATATTATAATATAATACAATATTATTTGTATTTTTACTTATTTTAATTTGTATAATTTATTTACTAAATACTAAGTACTCACTTTTAAATATTCCCCTTTTAAGCTATCATAAATTGCTTTCACAACCTCCGGAATAAACTTTGATATGGTAGATTGTGATATTCTTGTAAGAAATTCTAGACTTTTTTGCGAACAGCCACTTGCTACAAATCGTAGAGTCGTAGCAAGTCTCACCCTGCTGGAAATCGTTTCCCTTATGTGATTCTGTTTCCTTTGGATTTTAGTTCGCATCTATATTGAAATGAGATTTATTTAGTGTTTTAATTAACTTTTGATTTCCTTATTAATAACTTACCATCGAATGCAATTTTTCAAAAATTTCGATGTTAAGACGACAGAAATTTTTGAAATTGTCCTCCCCACCACTTAACAAGTGTGTCAACAATTTAATTTCTAGATCGAATAGGGCCTATGCTGCAACGATGGCTTAACCCAATATTTCCGTTTTGGTTTTTCTTTTTCTTTCTCCTCATCTTCGCGCATCTTCGCCACAATACATAATAGTAATTCTGCACCAGCAGCCGCTTCTTTATTCATATTTGAATATATAGTTCTAAAAAGAACAATTTTTATATTAATTTTAATAATTATAGTAATTATTGTAAAAACACAATTGATATTATTATTCAAATGTGCAAAAAAATAATTTATTGTTTTTTATACACAACATTTTCTTTAAACATTCAATTTAAACTCAAGTAAAAAAAAAAATTCGCCCTAAATTATATTTTCAATATTCATATATGTTTCGAAATTATCAATATATTCAGAACACTTCCACAATATGTCATTGAAAAATGTCAAAATATGGATAAAAAGATTGATGAGTGCATGATTGATGTGTCATCGGTCATCATTCTTTTCATCCATATATTGTCAATATATGGACGAAATGATTGATGAAAAGAATGATGTGTAATAGGCACCTCACTATTGAAAAAGTTGATGATTTTAGGTACCCAGGTGTAATTATCCATAAAAATTTTAGTTGGTTACAACACACAAATGCACTAAAGTTATATTTACGTTGCTCTTTGAAAAATTTTTATCGACTAAACAAATTATGTTCATTAAATGTACTTAAAATGTTTTATTATGGAATTTTTCATTCCAAGTTACAGTACGGCAATAGTTGTTGGTGTGGTACATATAGAAATAAAATCAAACCACTATTTTGCAAAAATGTGTTATCAGAAATATGTGCAATAGAAATAGATATTTTAGCAGTATGGATTTATTTAGGTTATTGAAAATTCTTCCTGTTAGGCAGCTATATTACTACAAAGTGTTGAAGGTATTTTTTACTAGAGGTGGATATCTAAGAAGCAGAATTTCTAATGTTTATGCTCTACATTCTAATCTTAGATTCTTTGTTAATGTTCCAATTTTCAGTACAATAAATTATCGTAATTTTTATGATGTTGCGTCTTTTCGCTTGTTTAATAGGCTACCATAATCTATTTGAATACTTAGAAGTGTAAATGCATTTGTTAATAAAGTAAAATTTTGGCTACTAAACTTTGGTCACAACGATATCGAGTGTTTGTTATCAACTTTGATTTAATATATTATATGACATACATAGTGTACATACATAATGTACATGTGTATTAATTAATTAATTATTTACTAAAATTTTTTTTTTTGCTTTTTGTATCTTTGTTCTTGCCTCAGCTTTACATTATTTTTTTTAAAATTCTGAAAATTATTACTCGTTTCTTGTTTTATTCATTTATCTATTTTAATTGTTTTTTGAATTTTATTTATTATACTAGGTATTCCCGGCGTAACATTCGCCTGTCTAGCATTAGCATTATAAATGAAACAATTTATTTTATTTGTTTATTTTCTTTATTTTCTTAAAAAAAATCAAAACTCCTAATTGTGTTATGCTAAAAATAAGTAAAATAAAACTTTCATGAAATAAAATCTAATATCTCCCCTAACAAATACTATTAATAGAGACGTACATTTCAACAAAATGTGGCGAACAGAGATGTCGCTGGCAGTATAGATTTGAAATTAAATGCATTTAAACTAAATACATACCACACCCACATTAAAAACACATTGCCATAAATACGTTTTTTGTGTTTTTTTTATTATCATAATAGCCGTAACTATTTCAAAACTCAAAATAAAAAAACAAAACATTTATTTATAGAATTTCTATTTTTATTTCACTTCTTTTAAATTTTGGTTTTGACGTTTTGGTATGATTTGTTAAATTATATCGAATCATATAAGCCATTTAACGAAGTATCATATGAAATCATATAACGCCTTATGACTATTATAGTTAGGGGTAAAGCCAATAATTATGCTTTTTCTCTTATTGTTCAGTTTTTATTGACGCCTTATGACTATTATAGTTACGGGTAAAGCCAATAATTATTCTTTTTCTCTTATTCTTCAGTTTGTATTGTTATCCCGCTAGGGTCTCTGATTTAGGTAAGGGTAGTCTGTGATTTTTATTTTTAAAGTTTTTTTAATTTTTATGTGTACAAAATTTGCCGTGCATTGAATTGGAACTTGATAATAATTTCATAAAATATTTTGTTTTTCTTGTTCTTAGCAGATCGTAAATTTCGGTTTATGATTCTCCATGTACAATATAATATTTACTCAACGCTACTGCGCATTTGAATTTATACTTTTGAATTATTTGTTAATAAAATAAATCAGTTTCAATTTTTGGAATTCATGAACATGATCTGGGTGAGGTAAAAAATATATTTTCTAAATTTACTATTTGTTTTACCGGTAAGTTTTTTTTCTGTAATATCGTAATATCGTAATATTTTAACAAAGATATTTTAATTATTTATAAATCGATATAATAATAATATTCTGATAATTCGGTTTTTGTCTTTGCTACTTTGTTTTTTTTTTTTTTAAATTAATTCATATAATCAGATAGTCAATGCAATTGCTCAATAGGTGAATTGTTTTTAGGTTAATTTTGGTTTTATTTGGCTTTATCGTTTTGTGGTTTATGTCTTTAAATAAAATTTTTCACATTATCGTAATTCTTAATAGTTCTAATAAAGTTGTCTAATCTAGTTGAAAAAAGCTTCGTGTTGTAAAAGCTTTGTGACAAGTTTAACAGACGCTTAAGCGTATTAATATATAAGATATGTTTTTAATTTTTTGTTTTATTTTTTTTTCTCTTACCCCACGAGAAAAAAGGATGAAAATTAAAGATATTAATAACCATTTTTTTTTTAAATTATTTATTTATTTTTTTAATTTAAGTCATTAAACACTATTTCTATTTTGAATTATATAATGCTTTTTCTTATTCTTCTACCTATTGTAAAATGATTGAAAAACAATTATTAAACATAAATATAATACTTCTTTATTTTACATTCTTTTATTAGTTAAAATATATTTCTTATTAATTAGGCAAAATGCAAAATGAACCAATCACAATTATAATCAATGATCGACTGCAGAATTCCTTCTATCTCCCGTTCAACTGTCAGTTTCTTTATGGTTGCGTTTGTTATCAAATCATTTTGGTTATGTTTTATATATCATGGTTGACAACTCGGCCATCCTGAAAATTGGAATCGTCCTCGATTTCATCGTCTGGTTCCGGGATGCACCACCTCTTGATTTTGTCTGGAGAATAAACTCCAGCATATCGACGTATTTTCCTTGGAGCTCCGGGAATATCTTCAACTAAATAACGATCATTTTCCAGAACCTTTGTTATTACATATGGTCCTTTAAACTTCGGTTGTATTTTCCGTGGCTCTCCCGTACTATTTGGTTCATTCTCCACTACTATTAAATCGTCCACTTCGTATTTTGTTGGTTGCCTATGTTTCTTATCAAATCGTTCTTTCCACATTTGTCGTGCGGCCATGATCTTTTCAGCGGCTTGCTGCCTGACAACTACTAATGGTTGACGATCTTCGTCGGTTATTTCATCATGTAACGCCAATATAATTTTATTTTTCAAGATGTCGCGGGGTTTAAAATCGAATATTATTTCCTGTGGGGTACGACCTGTTGTGGAAGATATCATAGAATTCAGAGACCATTGGATATTTCGTAGTTCTTGATCCCATTTACGTTCATTAATTGTTGAAGAAGCTATAGCTGTCGAGATCGTTCGGTTGACTCGTTCAATTTGGCCATTGGCCCTAGGTGTTCGTACGGCGGTCTTAATATGTTTCATGGAATGCTCTTTACAATATGTTTCAAACGATTTTGCAGTGAATGCCGTTCCTCGGTCAGTGATGATCCGTGCTGGTGTACCGAAATATTCTGTTACTTCGTCTAACACCTTTAATACTGAAGCCGTATTTGTAGACTTAACAGCTCGCAATATTACAAATTTACTAAATGGGTCTGAAATTCCCAACACGTGCATATTCCCCTTACTACTTTTAGGGAACGGTCCCAAGTGATCCAAGTGTATAGTATGAAAAGGTATTGGTTCAATTTCATCGAAATGCATCTCCCCTTCCGTTTTTCCACCCGGCTTCTTATTATAACAGCATTCGACGCAAGCCCTTAAGTATTTTGACACATAATTCCTCATGCGTGGAAACCAATACCATCGTTGAATACGTTCAAGTGTTTTTTCTAAAGCAAGGTGTCCGACGAGATCATGACATTCACGAACTATTCTCCAACGTACCATTTTTGGCACCACCCACCTTTTATTTTGATTGATTTTTTTAAATAAACGTTCATTGTCAATACAATACTCGTTAGCAAAATGTTTATCTACTTTATCTGAACGTAGATTGTCAATTATATTTTTCAAATCAGGATCTTGTATTTGCATAGTTAACAGCCAGTCGAGTCGGGTAACTTCGACTCCCATTATTTTCAGAGAAGCGGTTTCAGGTTCATTAACCACTTTTTCGTTAGGTGCACGGCTCAAGGCATCAACATGAGTCATGCGGCTGCCACTACGATGCTCCAAATTGAAATCAAACTCCTGAAGTCTTAGCCACCACCGTGCAATCCTTGGGATTAATTCTTTTTTTGACATAGTTCTTCTCAAAGATGCGCAATCGGTGACTACAGTAAAACGTTTTCCTAATAAATAGTATTTAAAACGCTCCAACGATTCAACTATCGCTAGAGCCTCCAGTTCGTAGCTATGAAATTTATTTTCACATTCGCTTGTTGTTCGACTAAAGTATGCGACTGGTTTTAAGTATTTCCCGTCTTGTTGTAATAAAATTCCAGCAAGACCGTCTGAACTTGCATCGGTGTGAACTTCATGAATCATTCTTACATCATATGAGGTTAATAATGGTTTACTACACAGAATTTGTTTCAACGTATTGAAAGCTATCTCTTGTTGTTGAGACCAAATAAACTGGCTATCTTTTTTTAATAATTCGTTAATTGGTTTTGAAATTTTAGCAAAATTTTGTACAAATTTTCTAAAATAACTGCATAGTCCTAGAAATTGACGTACTTCTTTGACATTCGTTGGTTGTTTAAATTCTTGTACTGCTTTTACTTTTATCGAGCCAGGTGATATTCCGCTAGGTGAAATATGATGACCCAAGTACTCTATTGTTTGTTGTAAGAAACTGCATTTCGTTAAATTTAATGTTAATTTAAATTCTCTAATTTTATTTAATACTATTTTTAATTTTTGTAACCCTTCTTCCACTGTTGTACTTCCGATTAAAATATCATCCATATAAATTTGGATATCTATATCTATTTCCTTTTTTAATTTATACATAAGTGTTTGAAAGACAGTTGGGGCATTTTTGAGCCCAAACGGCATTCGTTTAAATTCAAACAAACCCTTTGATGTTATAAAGGCTGTGTACTTACGAGATTCTTCTTCTATTGGTATTTGGTAATACCCACTATTTAAGTCAAGACTGGTGAAATAGTTATAAGAACTGGCCACTTGTAATTCTTCCTCGATATTTGGTGTGGGGCAAATTTCTTTTTCAATTTTTAAATTTAATTGTCGATAGTCGATACATAGACGTTCTTCTCCATTTTTTTTCTTTACTAATAATACAGGACTCGAATAATTTGAAGTTGAATGGGTTACTATGTTGTTCTCCATTAATTCGTTTACCTTATCATCGATAATTTCTTTTTTTGCATATGGCACTCGGAATGGTTTTTGTTGTACTGGTTTCTGATCAGTTAATTTGATACTCATCTCGATTTCTTTAGTTAATCCTAGTTGTTTCATATTTTTAGGGAACAATTCATTAAAATTGTTTAATAGTTTGATTAACGATTCTCGTTCTTTTGCGTTCGACGTTCCTTGATTTATTTCATCCTCTTTCACTACACGTTTGACTTCACAGTTAACTTCTTTTTCAGAACATTTATTTTCTATAATTATTTCTCCGTTCTCTTTATAAAATTTTACATCTGGGCGATCTAGCACATCGCGTCCTATTAACAATGGTACGGGCATATATTTACTGTTTACTACATAGACATCTATTCTTAATTTTACGTTATTGATGATTAGTTCGACATTTGACTTTTCAGTTGAGCAATATTCTCCTCCTAGGAATCCAGCGAAGTTGACTTTACAGTTTTTTCGATCAGTTAAACATTTATCAGCATATTCTTTTGCAATCAGCGTAAGAGGACTGCCACAATCTATTTGTCCTACCATTTCGTTATTATTAACCATTACAATCTTATGATAGGGTGTTGATTTTGAATATTCGATAACTCCTACTCGTGAAACATCTGGACATTCACTGGGTTCACCTCGTTTATGCACTCGATTACATTTGGTGCAACGAGATCGACGTTGTGGTGCAGGACAATTTCTGGCGAAATGACCTGACTGGTAACAATTAAAACACTGCGTTGACGTTTTAAATTTTTCTTCCTTCAGTGTTCTTTGTTCGTTGTTGGCATTTTCAGATGTAATCGATTTGAAAGTCGGCTTTTGCTGAAATGTATTCTGTTTTTGTTTTACTTCCCTTATATTTGTGGTTCTAAAACTTTCACACCAAGAGATTCTATCACGCAATTCTGCTATCGTGTCAATACGTTGTCCTTGAAAAGCTGCATATAATTGCTCATCACGCATGCCTAAAATAAAATATTTAACAATGGCATTCTCCTTTAAATTACCCTTATTTCCGAGTCGTGACATCTCCGCGACATATTCCATTAGCGTTTCGTCATTTTTACGTTTTCTTCCTAGCATACCCATATGTATGTCGGCATCGTTTACAATTGGCATATATTTATCTTTAAACTGCTTTACAAAATCACTCCATGATGTACAAAAATCATCTGTACGATCATACCACGCTCTAGCTAATCCTTTGAACTTTGGTCCAATTGAAATTAGGACTAATGGATCTTCCCAACTATAAAATGTTTTAAGTTTTTCTACTCGCTTTAACCATTCTTCTGCCGTTAAACTTTTTTTATCCTCCGGATTGAACTCAGGGAGAATTTCCATTAATTCTCTTGGTCCGAAGGTTAAAAAATTTCCTTGTCCGTTCCAATTCATTACAGGCGTTGATGTATTTATTACTGGTGAGTTGAAGGTGACATTACGTGCCGAATCACTTCCAACATTCTCTACGATCGTTCGTGCTTCACTTCTTATTGACGTAACTGATTCATTTCTACTATTATTATCATCAATATTTAATAACCGATTAATTAATGATGACTTATTTCCATTTTGTGATAACTTTAAATTTTTTAGTAGATTTTTTAATTCTTTAACCGTTCGTTTATTTAATTCCTCACGTTCCATTTTTTTTAAGGTATCAATAATATTTCTGTCTTTTACGTTCTCGATAAATTTAGGTTATCTCATTTAGCAATTCCCAATTATACGTACACTTTAATACTACCACCATGTGCTTCAATTTTTCATAACCTCAACCTTTTAGTTATGATTTTCGCTTTTGCTTGGATTTATTTATCCCACTTCTGAATTGTAAAATGATTGAAAAACAATTATTAAACATAAATATAATACTTCTTTATTTTACATTCTTTTATTAGTTAAAATATATTTCTTATTAATTAGGCAAAATGCAAAATGAACCAATCACAATTATAATCAATGATCGACTGCAGAATTTCTTCTATCTCCCGTTCAACTGTCAGTTTCTTTATGGTTGCGTTTGTTATCAAATCATTTTGGTTATGTTTTATATATCATGGTTGACACTATAAGTAATAATTTAAATAATTATTGTCAATGAATTGTATCTTATTTTAATGTTAAATGACTGTATTATAACTAAAAGAATAAAGTTTTTTGTATCTATCTACCTATATGCTATTTTTTAAGCATCATATTATTTTCTTTTATTGTCTTATAAGGGAAGTATAATGTTTTTTTTTATTTCAAACAGATAATCATTCTTGTATTTTCAATATACACATTTTTTCAGGTATTAAAACAAGTAGTTAAAAAGAATATCAAGCGGTTTTTTTTTATGAATTACTTCGATTCCTTTTTAGTTTCTGAAAAATTAAATTGTGCATTCTAATCATCAATGTCATCAATGAACTAATAATACATATTATAAGTAATATAATGCGTTTAGGTACCTGTTAATTTTATAAATGGGTAACAAATTTGAATATTAATAATATGAACATTTCATATTTAAATAAATAATATTTTTTATTGCTATGCATTTTTAAGTGTAACGCATCTGAAAATTTTGATAATTAAAGAATAAATACAACAATATTTCTTAATAAAAAAATCGTTCGTTTTTTCCCACTTTGTGTTGTGAATAAAAAATAGAAACCAAACTAGCACCCTAAAAAGTAGAAAATAAGACTAGTGGTGCATGTTGAGCATCTAGAACTACTATAAGATAAAACACAAAAGTATATAATGAATCTTGCTGGAATATTGTTAATGGAAGTTTTTAATATTTGCTGCTTGAAAAAAATCACGAATAGTAAAAAACATCACAAAGCTTGGTTCTCTTAACATCACAAAGCGTTTCCAAATTTCCATTAACAATACTCCAGCAAGATTCATTATATACTTTTGTGGTTTACCTTATAGTAGTTCTAGATGCTCAACATCCACCACTAGTTTTATTTTCTACTTTTTAGGGGCCAGTTTGGTTTCGATAAAAGTATATTTTAAAAATTTTTATTTTTACATTATTATTTTATTTTGAAGAAGCTTTTAAAAAATTAGTGAAAAAAATTATTTTAAAATCGAGTTTTAATATATTAATTTTCGTTCTCAAAATTTAAATTTACTATTAAAATAAAATTTTTTTGATTTTTCCAAAAAAAAAGGTTGAACTCGTTTTTCTGAGTGCTAATTTATGCACCCAAAATGTTTGGGTCGGAAGATGTTTTATTGTATACAGTATGTAAGAAAAAAAATGGCCATCTTTTGCTCACTATTCGTTCAACTTCAAATTAGAAAGAAATGAATGGGGGTTTTCACATTAGTATTTCAGTCGTTTTCTGCACTCTGCACTTGTATTTTGTAGGCAAAAAGGTAGAGAGGAAAACAAAAAAGGTCCGGCCTTTTTTATGAATCTATCCTATTTCTGGTATTTTTTTTACAAATAATTTTACAAATTAAAGTTGAGAATTTTTTCCAGTTTTCGAATTTTTTTATCAGCAGAAGAATTTATTATTATAATATTTTGAATTTTGGTTTGCTACGTAGTTCCGGAAGAAATGTATGAAAATACATGATGAAAAAAATAATGATAATAAAAATTAATGAAAAAATATGATGATGATTTTTTTTAAGGGATTTTAGGTTTTTTTTTCCTTTTTTTTATTACAACACAATTTTAGTTACTTGGATATTATTTTAGTATTAGGTTAACTATTTATTTATGCATGTATAATTTTTTTTTTACCTATAAGCAAGAAAATAAATAAAAATTTTAATATGATTTTGTACAGGAACAGGATATACCAAATAATAATTCAAAAACAACAAAAACAGGATATACTCATGTACATATTTTTGTTTTTTTTTATGATTTTGACAGTAACTTAGGTAGAATCACCTTTTCGTGCTTAATTAAGTACGGTACTGCAATCTTACACTACAATATCTACAATAATTTGAGTATTTATTTTTAAAAAACATTATACTTCCCTTATAAGACAATAAAAGAAAATAATATGATGTTTAAAAAATAACATATAGATAGATAGATAGATACAAAAAACTTTATTCTTTTAGTTATAATACAGTCATTTAACATTAAAATAAGATACAACTCATTGACAATAATTATTTAAATTATTACTTAAAGCTAGAAGAATAAGAAAAAGCATTATATAATTCAAAATAGAAATAGTGTTTAATGACTTAAATTAAAAAATAAATAAATAATTTAAAAAAAAAAATGGTACTTGGCCAGCTCGAAAAACCAATGAAGCATTTTTTATTTTTTTTTTGCGTGCTTCATCGAGAATCGAACCCGAGACCTTTCGGTTGAAAGGCAGGCGCTCTACTTACTGCGCCACCCAGCGTGTATTTAATTTCGTAAATATTATAATATTATTAAACTGTATTGCCTTAATATGCTTAGGGCGTTTCCGAACTTCTCGCACTTGCACTTGATACCTGTCAAATCGCACTAAATTTAATAAATTTAATTTTGCGATATCTAGTGTACTTGAGACTACACTAAAATTTTGACAACAAATCAAGTGCGATTTGACAGGTTTAGTGCGAGTATCAAGTCCAAGTGCGAGAGGTTCGGAAACGCCCTTAGTTTTAGTATTTATTAATATGTGTGAAGTACAAGTCTTCCACATGAAATTCATTGTTATCTTCTGAATTTTCATATTACGCTCTACATAAGGTATATGGAATTAATTCCTTTTTTAAAATACTAATTTTTTCTACATTTTTAAATATTTGTTGTTTACATATGTATAAGTAAACCAGCCAAATACGATTGGATTTTTTCCTGCGATAAAGCGGACCTGACTCTTATTGGAAATTTGAAAATATCTCGTTGGGTCAATAGGTATGTTAATATTAATCATAAGTTAAATAATTCTAGAAATAAGTTAAGGAACATTAAAGACAATACTAAACAAATTAACCACTCTAAAATTTTACCTATCAAAGAAAATACAACACAAGGACATAATAATATAAGAAAAACATAACCTACAATAATTAAAAGCCGAGACACAAAATAAGAAAAAGCTAAATAGTAGGCTTAAATACACGTACTCTTACGGGAAAAAATAGTAGGCTGAACACTAATTTTGGAATAGCTCGAAAAGTACTGATTAATTCATATTTTGTTCTAAGGATGCCCTAAAGTTGCATCGATTCTACATCTTTCAGTTTAAAAAAAAATTAAAAAATTAAATTTTTTAATACAGAAATATGCATTTAAAAAAAGGTCTTCCATCTACTTTTTTATTATAAAAAGCTACCTAAAAGCTTTTTTATAAAAATGCTGAAATGCTACAGTAAAGCAAAAAAAAAGTAACACAACAATTTCTTGCTTCACATTTTTGATTCAATATAGTAGATTAAAAAAATTATGTTAATGTGTATATAAATTAAATGATATTAAATTATATAAAATAAATCACATAATTATTTTTTATAATAGATACTAATAATTCCATAAAAATAATTTATATTAAATAAGTATTATTCCCCTTTCCGCACCACCATTGAGGTAGGGAATAGAGCGCGTTTTTTTTTACGTGGTTTCCCCACGAAAATACTTGGAATTGCATTAGGCAACAAACGTGGTCTTTTAGAATTTTGTGAACGAAAACATGATGCTGGAAAATATAAAAAGCATATGGAACTGTACTTAGTCGGTTGCCAATCCGATCTTGATACAGCGTCTATGCATAATTTTCTCAAAAGATTTTTATTGGGAAACTTAAAAGTTGGAACAGTCATCATTTCAGTATCATAATTGGATGTACATCCAGGAACCGTACATTTTCGAACCATTATATATTACTTAAATATGATTTTTTTATTTGATAAAAGCAATATAAAAAGTTATAAAATTAAAAAAAAAAATACAAGAGTTATTTACTTTTTACTTTATTATTATTACTTATTATTTAATGATTATTTAAAAGAATATAAAAAAAAAAAATCAACTCTATTATAATTCAATAAAAAAAATATCACGTTTCTTAAAAATTGATTTTTTTTTTTGGTATTCACTGTATTAAAAAACACAAAAATTACTTATTTGAATGTGATCCCTTAATTTGTTTAATTGCACAAAATCACTATAAAGAATAATATTTTCATGTAGATTTTTTTTTAAACACAAAGAAAATTTTTTAAATATTATTTTAGTATAAAATTTATATTTTTTAAATTCAATTTAACACACAAAAACTAAGTTTAAACTTAAAATTACTCACCATATTTAAGGCACATTTTCTAATAAATTTTGAAAGCTCAAGTACTTAATTTGAAAACATATCAATTCTCTTTCTGTTTTTCAATTGTCAAAATGAACGCGGTAAATTTGAACAGAAAACACTTGAAAATAATTTTATTAAATATTGCACTAAAATTTCGAGTTTAGGCTTGAAATTTCGATATGTTAAAAAAGAAATCCTAAATTTTATTTTAATATAAAATTCGGAGTATTTCGGGGAAAATTTAATTATAAAAAGTTTAAAAGAAAATAGGTAAAAATAGCCATTTAAAAAAAAAAAAGACAAAATAAGAAACAAAAAAAATAGTTTTCAGGTTGTCAGTTTTTAAAGCTTTTTTCTAAAAATGTTTAAATGTATTGTCCGAAACATAACCTCAAAAGGAGTGTCAGGGCTTTTATTATTGTAGGCTGTGAAGAAAAACAAAAAACAAAACAAACTTACACAAAGACTCTAATTTGCACAAAATTAATGATACTAATAAATTTAATAACAAATATACTAACTTTATACATTCACACACAATAAATTCATACAAGATATCAGACTCATCCCATGACATAACATCTGTAAATCCATGTGTGAGTACTACAAATGAAGCTAACTTAGATTCTTGTAAATCAATTTCGTTATCACCTAAGGAAACCATCTCGTCTCCTAATAATGATTCTCCGCCTCAAAATAACTCAGTTATTACCACTCAGATTTTTGACCCACTCGTTCCTCCTATAGTTAAGCTTACCAAAAATTCTCTACAAGCTGATAACGGTTGATACATTTTAGCCCGCTTGAAAGACAACAGAATTTACGAAAGTGTTAGGCTTTATTTAGCTTATCTACATGATAAACCAAACTATTATGTCATTAAAAATAGCTATTCATCAAGAAGGTCTTCCAACGGATGTTTTATAGCTAAGTAAACTTTTTGAAAGATTCCATGAAGCTTATGGATTAACTTCTCAAAATGTTAAATCTGATCTAGAATCCTCTGGAGCACATGTTTCATCTAACAGAACTAACTATCTTCAACGAGTTAGAGAAAGCCACGATAAGTTTTTTCGTCCCCTACCGCAACAAAAACCAAAATAACTGTAACCTAATTTCAATTAATATTTACAACAAATATCAAACTAATTTTCAATCAAAACAACTTGACCTAGTTTTTATCACTGACTGGAACAATATGTTACAAATTAATTGCCCAACCCCCCTTGTGAAAATTGATCAATTTCACCCTCCCATTTGTTTTTCGTACTGTCTTAACGCACTCTCTAACACAGCTAATTCTTATCATTATAATTTTAGCAAAGCAAACTTTGTCGGACTAAATAACTTTTTATATACTTATGATTTCTCTACATTATATGACAATATAGATCTCAATATAATGACAAATAAGTTTTATGAAATCCTACAAAATGGTTTCCGACAATTTGTTCCCATCGCCAAAGACAGGCAACAAAATTCTAGCCCTCCGTGGTTCAATCATGAAATGAGAAATCTCAGAAATAAAAAGAATAAAGCTTGGCGTAAGTATCTAATTTCTAAAAAGGGTACAGATTATAATAACTTTAAACTCCTTTTTGACCAGTTTTATTTAGCAGCAAAATCTCTGTATGACAATTATGTTATTGATATGTCGTTGCAGATAAAAAATAACCCTAAAGCTTTCTGGAAATTTGTTAACACCAAAAGAAAATGTGATAAGTTTCCTAACATTATGAAATTTAATGGGAATTACAGTACTGATTCTAAAATAATCTCAGAATATTTTCGTGATTTTTTTTCAAGTTCCTATCCTACAGTTGAGTTTGCGGCCAACCTCGGAGACGATGATTATCTTGATAATTATCCAAAAACTTCGCTAACACATATTATTATTGATGATGATATCATAATTAAATACCTAAATAAACTTGACAAGAACACTTTTCCTGGGCCAGATGGCGTACCAGAAATTGTTCTATAAAAATGTTCTAATTCACTTGCCACTATCATTCCTTTTTAATTTTTCAATTTCCTCAGGACTTTTTCCTAATATATGGAAAAAAGCTTTTGTAAGACCAATTCATAAAAAAAATTCTAAAAATGATATCATTAACTATCGGCCGATAGCCAAGTTATCTGCAATTCCTAAAATTTTTTAATTAATTGTATTTGATTCTACATACAAACATTGTACTGACTTTCTAATCCCAAATCAGCATGGTTTTATGAAAAAGAAATCCACGGTAACTAATCTCATTGAATCAATATCAGTTTTTATTAAAAATATGGAAGAAGGCTACCAGACTGATGTGGTATACACCGATTTTAGTAAAGCCTTTGACCTTCTACCTCACAGTACCATTTTATTTAAACTTAAAAAATTTGGTTTTCCACCTTTCTTTTTAAAATGGATTAACTCATATCTGACAAATAGAAGTTATAGCGTAATATTCAGTTCTGAGACGTTTAAATCATTTATGGCTAACTCTGGAGTTCCTCAGGGTAGCCACTTAGGTCCACTTCTGTTCATTATTGAAATCAACGATGTAGCATCTATCATTAGTAATAGTGAATTACTAACTTACGCAGACGATATGAAAATTTTCAAAAAAATAAAAAACAAAAATGATTCAGTTTTGTTTCAAAAAGACATCGATAATTTTGTGCACTTGAAATAATCTTATATTCAACATTAATAAATGTGCTCTAATTACATACACTCGCCGTTCTCATCCGTACACACTTAATGGTGAGTCCTTGACAAGAGCTCAATCCATCAAAGACTTAGGTGTATTTTGTGATGAAAAGTTGACATTTAAAATTCACTATACACATATCATCAATAAAGCCAACTCAATGTTAGGCTTTGTTAAACGATGGTCGAAAGAATTTACTGATCCGTATATCATAAAATCTTTATATGCTTGTCTCGTACGACCAAATTTAGAATACGCTAGTCAAGTTTGGTCTCCTTTTTATGAGGTACACAAACTTAGAATTGAATTTATTCAAAGAAATTTCTTAAGGTTTGCCTTACGTTTTCTTCCATGGTCTGATTCATTATTATTACCCCCTTATGAACATAGACTTAAACTTCTTCAAATGTGTTCATTGCAACTAAGACGTGAAATTGGAGATATTATTTTTATTACTGAAGTAGTAAAAGGAAATACAACATCGTCGTTAATTTCAAATGAAATCGTTATTGTTGATAATCCCCGTTTTCGATCTACCAATTTTTTTCCCTTTCTTTTCATAGAACGAACTACGGGATGTTTGAGCTTTTTGTAAACAATTTATTATGTATGGTTTTAAAATTTTAAACTTCAGTATTATATTTTGTACTTCTAAATTTTAAGTTAAACTGTTGGATTGTATAAATTCTCTATTAATAAGCTTTTTTTCTCTTTGTAAACTGTTTGTGTTAAACAAGTAAATAAATAACTAAATTTGGCCTACTTCACTATCTATAGTTCTAAATTTTTATTTTTGTTAGGTATTTTTACAATATTTGTTTATAACATTCTTTGTCAATAAAATTTGAAATTCTTTACTAATGCAACGATATTTTTTATATTATATTTGTCAAAATATCTTTAACTAGCAATGAATAACTTTATTTGTTTTCAATTACTTTTACATGATTTCCAAAATTTATTTAATGATCTGGTGTATGATGTTATTTTCTATAAAGATTTACAATGTCTTTTACAGTTTTTATTATTTGGGTAACTGTAGGGTCATCACTTTCATTATAGAAAGCTTTGTCGAATCTTTTTAATAAATTCAAAGATTCTGATTTTATAGATACACGCATCTAATTTTATTTAGGATTGAATAGGGATTGAATTTTATTTTATTCTTCATTTTCATTGAAGTATAGGTCAAGAATATTACCCTTATTTATTTTCCTTTTCTTCATTTTCATTGAAGAAAAGTAAAAGAGCATCGATATTTAATTGCAAAAATTTTGTTTTTTTTTGTTATTTTTAGAAATCAAGTAAAAGTTTATAAAGTACCTAGGTACATTGTTTTTTTTTTTGTGTACTTATGTGTTATGGTAGAGAGTAAACATTTTAAACCTACTTAAGTTATTGTTGATTTATGTTATTAATTAATAAAAAGATAATTCATAAAAGCTGAAAGTGTTCAAACAAATTCATTTCAATTATTATTATTTATTTTTTGTTTTGAATTTGTTGAAAACCCGGCTAAATCAAAGATATAAAATATTATACATTCACTCAATTATACTAAATATATTGGGAAGTGGTAATTTTAATTTTATTTTATTTTTTGTTCTAGGTAATCACAGCTGTTCTAGTTTTAAGAAGCTCTATTTACTTATTTAATTTTACTCTGTTTAATTGTTTTTTTTTTCAATTTGTTGTTGTTGTTGTTGTTTTTAAAAAATTGTAATAGGTATCCGAATATTTTTTATTTTTATTGTTATAAATTTGGTTTCTATTTTTACATCTCTTATCTAAGTTGGAGGTTTTAAACTAAAATTAAAATATTTAACTTTTTTATTCAAAAATTAGCAATATTTCTTTAGTTTTACCTGAAGTGTAATTAATTATGCCGTATGAAATCAAATGTGTAATTACTTTTGCCAGATGACACAGCAAGAGAAACCTGTTACTACCTGACTCATTTGAGATTTTTTTAAACCGAAAATTTAAATTTAAATTAAGAACACTTTCTGAAATTGATTCCCAAAGTTTTTTTTAACACATTTGTAAATTCCGTCCTTAGAAAAGAAAAATAAAAAAAAAATGTTAAAATTTATTGAGTGTGTAATTAATTTTGCCTACCACTGCATGTTATTTTTATTT
Source organism: Argyra leucocephala (assembly GCA_963942445.1). Taxonomy (NCBI): domain Eukaryota; kingdom Metazoa; phylum Arthropoda; class Insecta; order Diptera; family Dolichopodidae; genus Argyra; species Argyra leucocephala. The sequence continues at coordinate 102,215,312 of OZ012678.1, forward strand.
GTATAGTAATGTTATGACGAATGACCATGAATAAAAATTTCCTAATTTTATATACTTTTATATACTTTTATATTAACTTGCCAGTGTCTATATGTATATATGGTAGGTAGGTTGGATTTATTTTGTTAGTATGAAAACCAAACGCAAAAAGAAAAAAAATAATTTTGTTTAAAAAACTTAATGATGAAAAAAGCAACCGGACACGGTACCTTACAAAGCTATCAAATGATATACCACGTCTCAGGCATATTTGAAAACCAATTGTATTACAGGCATGAAAATTTACACTTAAATACTTTTTCACAAATAAAGAAATACGACTGTTAACTATTTCGAAAATGTGGACTGAGTCGGGTTGCTGCCGAACAACTCCTAGCACGTCTCAGGCCTATTTTGTATTACAGGCATGAAAATTTACACTGAGATTCTTTTTCACAAATAAAGAAATACGACTGTTACCGATTTCGAAAATGTGGACTAATTCGAGTTGATGCCGAGCAACTCCTACCACGGCTCAGGCATATTTGAAAACCAATTGTATTACAGGCATGAATATCTACACTTAGATTCTTTTTCACAAATAAAGAAATACGACGGTTAACTATTTCGAAAATGTGGACTGGGTCGGGTTGCTGCCGAACAACTCCTAGCACGTCTCAGGCATATTTCAAAACCAATTGTATTACAGGCATGAAAATTTACACTTAAATACTTTTTCATAAATAATGAAATACGACTGTTAACTATTTCGAAAATGTGGATTGGGTTGGGTTGCTGCAGAACAACTCCAGCACATCTCAGGCATATTTGAAAACCAATTGTATAACAGGCATGAAAATTTACCCTTAGATACTTTTTCACAAATAAAGAAATACAACTGTTACCGATTTCGAAAATGTGGACTGGTTCGAGTTGCTGCCGCAAACTCTTAGCACGTTTCAGCATATTTGAAAACCAATTGTAATACAGGCATGAAAATTTACACTTAGATACTTTTTCACAAATAAAGAAATACGACTGTTACCGATTTCGAAAATGTGGACTGGTTCGGGTTGCTGCCGAACAACTCCTAGCACGACTCAGGCATATTTTGTATTACAGGCATGAAAATTTACACTGAGATTCTTTTTCACAAATAAAGAAATACGACTGTTACCGATTTCGAAAATGTGGACTAATTCGAGTTGATGCCGAGCAACTCCTACCACGGCTCAGGCATATTTGAAAACCAATTGTATTACAGGCATGAAAATTTACACTTAAATACTTTTTCATAAATAATGAAATACGACTGTTAACTATTTCGAAAATGTGGATTGGGTTGGGTTGCTGCCGAACAACTCCAGCACACCTCAGGCATATTTGAAAACCAATTGTATTACAGGCATGAAAATTTACACTTAGATACTTTTTCACAAATAAAAAAATACGACTGTTAACTATTTGGAAAATGTGGACTGAGTTGGGTTGCTGCCGAACAACTCCTAGCACGTCTCAGGCATATTTGAAAACCAATTGTATAACAGGCATGAAAATTTACACTTAGATACTTTTTCACAAATAAAGAAATACAACTGTTACCGATTTCGAAAATGTGGACTGGTTCGGGTTGCTGCCGAACAACTCTTAGCACATTTCAGCATATTTGAAAACCAATTGTAATACAGGCATGAAAATTTACACTTGGATACATTTGCACAAATAAAAAAATACGACTGTTAACTATTTCGAAAATGTGGACTGAGTCGGGTTCCTGCCGAACAACTCCTAGCACGTCTCAGGCATATTTGAAAACCAATTGTATAACAGGCATGAAAATTTACACTTAGATACTTTTTCACAAATAAAGAAATACAACTGTTACCGATTTCGAAAATGTGGACTGGTTCGGGTTGCTGCCGAACAACTCTTAGCACATCTCAGGCATATTTGAAAACCAATTGTATTACAGGCATGAAAATTTACACTTAGATACTTTTTCACAAATAAAGAAATACGACTGTTACCGATTTCGAAAATTTGGACTAATTCGAGTTGATGCCGAGCAACTCCTACCACGTCTCAGGCATATTTGAAAACCAATTGTATTACGGCATGAAAATTTACACTTACATTCTTTTTCACAAATAAAGGAACTCGACTGTTAACTATTTCGAAAATGTGGACTGGGTCGGATTGCTGCCGAACAACTCCAGCACGTCTCAAGCATATTTGAAAACCAATTGTAATACAGGCATGAAAATTTACACTTAGATACTTTTTCACAAAAAAAGAAATACTACTGTTAACGATTTCGAAAATGTGGACTAATTCGAGTTGATGCCGAGCAACTCCTACCACGGCTCAGGCATATTTGAAAACCAATTGTATTACAGGCATGAATATTTACACTTAGATACTTTTCCACAAAAAAAGAAATACTACTGTTAACGATTTCGAAAATGTGGACTCAACGTCTCAGGCATATTTTGTATTACAGACATGAAAATTTACACTGAGATTCTTTTTCACAAATAAAGAAATACGACTGTTACCGATTTCGAAAATGTGGACTAATTCGAGTTGATGCCGAGCAACTCCTACCACGTCTCATGCATATTTGAAAACCAATTGTATTACGGCATGAAAATTTACACTTACATTCTTTTTCACAAATAAAGAAACTCGACTGTTAAATATTTCGAAAATGTGGACTGGGTCGGATTGCTGCCGAACAACTCCAGCACATCTCAGGCATATTTGAAAACCAATTGTATTACAGGCATGAAAATTTACACTTAGATACTTTTTCACAAATAAAAAAATACGACTGTTAACTATTTCGAAAATGTGGACTGAGTCGGGTTGCTGCCGAACAACTCCTAGCACGTCTCAGGCATATTTGAAAACCAATTGTATAACAGGCATGAATATTTACACTTAGATACTTTTTCACAAAAAAAGAAATACTACTGTTAACGATTTCGAATAAGTGGACTCAACGTCTCAGGCATATTTTGTATTACAGACATGAAAATTTACACTGAGATTCTTTTTCACAAATAAAGAAATACGACTATTACCGATTTCGAAAATGTGGACTAATTCGAGTTGATGCCGAGCTACTCCTACCACGTCTCAGGCATATTTGAAAACCAATTGTATTACAGGCATGAAAATTTACACTTACATTCTTTTTCACAAATAAAGAAATGTTACCGATTTCGAAAATGTGGACTAATTCGAGTTGATGCCGAGCAACTCCTACCACGACTCAGGCATATTTGAAAACCAATTGTATTACAGGCATGAATATCTACACTTAGATTCTTTTTCACAAATAAAGAAATACGACGGTGAACTATTTCGAAAATGTGGACTGGGTCGAGTTGATGCCGAGCAACTCCTACCACGTCTCAGGCATATTTGAAAACCAATTGTATTACAGGCATGAAAATTTACACTTACATTCTTTTTCACAAATAAAGAAATACGACTGTTACCGATTTCGAAAATGTGGACTAATTCGAGTTGATGCCGAGCAACTCCTACCACGACTCAGGCATATTTGAAAACCAATTGTATTACAGGCATGAATATCTACACTTAAATACTTTTTCATAAATAAAGAAATACGACTGTTAACTATTTCGAAAATGTGGACTGGTTCGGGTTGCTGCCGAACAACTCTTAGCACATTTCAGCATATTTGAAAACCAATTGTAATACAGGCATGAAAATTTACACTTAGATACTTTTTCACAAAAAAAGAAATACTACTGTTAACGATTTCGAAAATGTGGACTAATTCGAGTTGCTGCCAAGCAACTCCTACAACGTCTCAGGCATATTTTGTATTACAGGCATGAGAATTTACAATGAGCTTCTTTTTCACAAATAAAGAAATACGACTGTTACCGATTTCGAAAATATGGACTAATTCGAGTTGATGCCGAGCAACTCCAGCACATCTCAGACATATTTAAAAACCAATTGTATTACAGGCATGAAAATTTACACTTAGATTCACAAATAAAGAAATAAGACTGTTAACTATGTCGAAAATGTGGGCTTATTCGGGTTGCTGCCGAGCAACTCCTAGCACGTCTCAGGCATATTTGAAAACCAATTGCAATACAGGCATGAAAACTTACACTTATATACTTTTTCAAAAAAAAAGAAATACTACTGTTACCGATTTCGAAAATGTGGACTCATTCGGGTTGCTGCCGAGCAACTACTACCTCGTCTCAGGCATATTTGAAAACCAATTGTATTACAGGCATGAAAATTTACACTATTCTTTTTCACAAATAACGAAATACGACGGTTAACTATTTCGAAAATGTGGACTGGGTCGGATAGCTGCCGAACAACTCCAGCACGTTACAGCATATTTGAAAACCAATTGTATTACAGGCATGAAAATTTACAGTTAGATACTTTTTCACAAATAAAGAAATACGACTGTTAACTATTTCGAAAATGTGGACTCATTCGGGTTGCTGCCGAGCAACTGCTACCACGTCTCAGGCATATTTGAAATCTAATTGTGTTGCAGGCATGAAAATTTACATTTAGATACTTTTTCACATAAAAAGAAATACTACGCTTAACTATTTCGAAAATGTGGACTGGGTCGGATTAATGCCGAACAACTCCAGCTCATCTCAGGCATATTTGAAAACCAATTGTATTACAGGCATGAAAATTTACACTTAGATACTTTTTCACAAAAAAATAAATACTACTGTTACCGTTTTCGAAAATGTTTCAGCATATTTGAAAACCAATTGTATTACAGACATGAAAATTTACACTTAGATACTTTTTCATAAATAAAGAAATACGACTGTTACCGATTTCGAAAATGTGGACTGGTTCGGGTTGCTGCCGAACAACTCCTAGCACGTCTCAAGCATATTTGAAAACCAATTGTATTACAGGCATGAAAATTTACACTTAGATTCTTTTTCACAAATAAAGAAATACGAGTGTTAGCTATTTCAAAAATGTGGACTCATTCGGGTTGCTGCCGAGCAACTCCTACCACGTCTCAGGCATATTTGAAAACCAATTGTATTACGGCATGAAAATTTACACTTACATTCTTTTTCACAAATAAAGAAACACGACTGTTAACTATTTCGAAAATGTGGACTCATTCGGGTTGCTGCCGAGCAACTGCTACCACGTCTCAGGCATATTTGAAATCTAATTGTGTTGCAGGCATGAAAATTTACATTTAGATACTTTTTCACATAAAAAGAAATACTACGCTTAACTATTTCGAAAATGTGGACTGGGTCGGATTAATGCCGAACAACTCCAGCTCATCTCAGGCATATTTGAAAACCAATTGTATTACAGGCATGAAAATTTACACTTAGATACTTTTTCACAAAAAAATAAATACTACTGTTACCGTTTTCGAAAATGTTTCAGCATATTTGAAAACCAATTGTATTACAGACATGAAAATTTACACTTAGATACTTTTTCATAAATAAAGAAATACGACTGTTACCGATTTCGAAAATGTGGACTGGTTCGGGTTGCTGCCGAACAACTCCTAGCACGTCTCAAGCATATTTGAAAACCAATTGTATTACAGGCATGAAAATTTACACTTAGATTCTTTTTCACAAATAAAGAAATACGAGTGTTAGCTATTTCAAAAATGTGGACTCATTCGGGTTGCTGCCGAGCAACTCCTACCACGTCTCAGGCATATTTGAAAACCAATTGTATTACGGCATGAAAATTTACACTTACATTCTTTTTCACAAATAAAGAAACACGACTGTTAACTATTTCGAAAATGTGGACTGGGTCGATTGCTGCCGAACAACTCCTAGCACGCCTTAGGCATATTTGAAAATCAATTGTAAAACAGGCATGAAAACTTACACTTATATATTTTTTCACAAAAAAAGAAATACTACTGTTACCGATTTCGAAAATGTGGACTCATTCGGGTTGCTCCGAGCAACTCCTACCACGTCTCAGGCATATTTGAAAACCAATTGTATTACAGGCATGAAAACTTACACTTAGATTTTTTTTCACAAATAAAGAAATACGACGGTTGACTATTTCGAAAATGTGGACTGGGTCGGGTTGCTGCCGAACAACTCCTACCACGTCTCAGGCATATTTGAAAACCAATTGTAATACAGGCATGAAAATTTACACTTAGATACTTTTTCACAAATAAAGAAATACGACTGTTAACTATTTCGAAAATGTGGACTGGGTCGATTGCTGCCGAACAACTCCTAGCACGCCTCAGGCATATTTGAAAACCAATTGTATTACAGGCATGAAAATTTACACTTAGATTCTTTTTCACAAATAAAGAAATACGAGTGTTAGCTATTTCAAAAATGTGGACTCATTCGGGTTGCTGCCGAGCAACTCCTACCACGTCTCAGGCATATTTGAAAACCAATTGTATTACGGCATGAAAATTTACACTTACATTCTTTTTCACAAATAAAGAAACACGACTGTTAACTATTTCGAAAATGTGGACTGGGTCGATTGCTGCCGAACAACTCCTAGCACGCCTTAGGCATATTTGAAAATCAATTGTAAAACAGGCATGAAAACTTACACTTATATACTTTTTCACAAAAAAAGAAATACTACTGTTACCGATTTCGAAAATGTGGACTGGTTCGGGTTGCTGCCGAACAACTCCTAGCACGTCTCAAGCATATTTGAAAACCAATTGTATTACAGGCATGAAAATTTACACTTAGATTCTTTTTCACAAATAAAGAAATACGAGTGTTAGCTATTTCAAAAATGTGGACTCATTCGGGTTGCTGCCGAGCAACTCCTACCACGTCTCAGGCATATTTGAAAACCAATTGTATTACGGCATGAAAATTTACACTTACATTCTTTTTCACAAATAAAGAAACACGACTGTTAACTATTTCGAAAATGTGGACTGGGTCGATTGCTGCCGAACAACTCCTAGCACGCCTTAGGCATATTTGAAAATCAATTGTAAAACAGGCATGAAAACTTACACTTATATACTTTTTCACAAAAAAAAAAATACTACTGTTACCGATTTCGAAAATGTGGACTCATTCGGGTTGCTCTGAGCAACTCCTACCACGTCTCAGGCATATTTGAAAACCAATTGTATTACAGGCATGAAAACTTACACTTAGATTTTTTTTCACAAATAAAGAAATACGACGGTTGACTATTTCGAAAATGTGGACTGGGTCGGGTTGCTGCCGAACAACTCCTACCACGTCTCAGGCATATTTGAAAACCAATTGTAATACAGGCATGAAAATTTACACTTAGATACTTTTTCACAAATAAAGAAATACGACTGTTAACTATTTCGAAAATGTGGACTGGGTCGATTGCTGCCGAACAACTCCTAGCACGCCTCAGGCATATTTGAAAATCAATTGTAAAACAGGCATGAAAACTTACAGTCTTTCAAAACTTTCACAAAAAAAGAAATACTACTGTTACCGATTTCGAAAATGTGGACTCATTCGGGTTGCTCCGAGCAACTCCTACCACGTCTCAGGCATATTTGAAAACCAATTGTAATACAGGCATGAAAATTTACACTTAGATACTTTTTCACAAATAAAGAAATACGACTGTTACCGATTTAGAAAATGTGGACTGGTTTGGGTTGCTGCCAAAGAACTCTTAGCACGTCTCAGCATATTTGAAAACCAATTGTAATACAGGCATGAAAATTTACACTTAAATACTTTTTCACAAATAAAGAAATACGACTGTTACCGATTTCAAAAATTTGGACTGGTTCGGGTTACTGCTGAACAACTTCTAGCACGTCTCAGGCATATTTTGAAACTCAATTGTGTTATAGACAGAAGAGTTTACACTTATATGCTCTTTATGAAATTATAATACCTATAGTTTTCACTTAAAACTAAAAAGTATAAAATAAAATAATGTAAAATTAAAAAATTTTAAAATATACTTTTATCGAAGCCAAACTAGCTCCTCAAAAAGTAGAAAATAAAACTAGTGGTGGATGTTGAGCATCTAGAACTACTATAAGATAAAACACAAAAGAATATAATGAATCTTGCTGGAATATTGTTAACGGAAATTTGGAATCGCTTTGTGATGTTCTTTTAATATTCGTGATTTTTTTCAAGCGGCAAATATTAAAAATGTCCACTTCCAAGCGGATCCGATTCTGTTGATTGCTCTCCTTTTTCTTTCAGGTCTCGGTTTTAACTTGTGGATCAATTCCCAAATCTGTTTAATATGAAGTTGAAGTTGGGGTTTCAATATGCTGGAGCTTTCAACATCATGTTCCTCTGCCAGTGTCCGGTTCAATATTTCCTCATTATCTGCGAGTTGTACCATATGGACTAAGTTCACGTTACCACTTATTATTCTCACGCTGCCCTGCTTGAGTGTTACGATTGGTCCCGTGTACTCGAAGATGTGTGCAAATTTTTCCCGCTGGAATTCTATTATGTCCATGTGTAATATTTCGCTGGGATAAGTCGGACAGGGCGTCTCTTGAAATTCCGGTTTTCTGGGATGACGATCATATCTGCTGGTGTTGCACACTTCGCAAGTTCTAATATAATCCCTTTTTTCCTTTGCCGTCTTTGGAAAGTAGTACCTTTCCAAGATCCGGTTCTTATTTTCTTCGTAATTTCGACGCCGTCTTCTGTGCTCGGTTTCGATGATATTGAACCTATTCTCTGGACTCGCAATATCCTGAACTATCCCCTGAGTTATCCGAATTTTAAACTTTGCGAAGTGGTCTCTGTATATATCTTGAGTCAATTGAATGAATTCTTCGGGGATTTTTGGACCGTTCAGGATATTAGGATTTAAATAGTCCTTCATTGTTTTCAGCAAGATCTCTTTGTTTATTCGTTGTAGAGATATGAAGTGTCTCTGGTAACCCATGTGAGGCTCTTCGTGTACCGTAAGTTCTTTGCCTCTTGGATAATAATTTGGTTTCGAAAAACGTTTATAGGACCCTCATAGTGAGGAATAAGATCTGAGTTGTCCTCTTCGGCGCTGTGGGCCGTTTCTGTTGTAGAAAAGACGGAGGTCAATGTATTAGCTTCCAAATTTAGTCGTGACAGCGAGTACGTCCTGGTTTGTAGACAAATTCATAGCTGTATTCTTCGATTCTTGCCTTCCATCGTTTAAGTTTGGCATTGTTGTTCCGATTGCTTAAGGCAACCGTCAGCGGTTGGTGATCTGTTAGAGTTTTTATCTTCCTAGCTCCGTAGATGTAGTTCCTAAAATTGTCCAGAGTCCACACAATCGCTAGCATCTCTTTTTCGTTGGCAGCATAGTTCTCCTCCGTTCGGTTGAGGGATCGGGAAATGAATGTGATTGGTTTATCCTTTCCTATCTCTCCTTGAGAGAGTACTGCCCCAATGGAATACGAAGAGGCGTCCGTTGTCAATACGAAAGGTTTCTCGAAGTCCGGGAAAATAAGAATTTCGTAGGAAGTTAACAGCTCCTTCAGGTTGGTGAAAGCCTTCAGTTCATCCTTGCCCAGATTATCTTCACCTTTTTTGATTGACTTACCTTGCTTTGAGCATTTCCTGCACGCGTTAAATTGGTTAATGGCTTTGTCACCTTAGCGAAGTCGCGAATGAAACGCCGATAATAAGATGTCAGTCCGAGGAATGATTTCAGATCCTTTAAGTTCTCGGGTGGTCTGATTTTATGAATCGCTTCAACCTTTTTCGGATCTGGTTTGATGCCCTCACTCGTGACCAGGTATTCCAAAAACTCTGTTTCAGTCCTGAAAAAGGACGTTCACTTTTAAATTAGCAGCCTCCAGTTTGAAGAAAATCAGCTCAATGTTCTGCAAGTGTTCTTCTGCTGTTGTTCCGAAGATAATTATTTCGTCTATGTAGACGTAACATATCCTGCCAATGAATTCTCGCAGATCCGTTTTTTAGTCTAAACGGCAGTCTGAGAAATTCGAGTTTGCCGTTCAGTGTAGAGAAGGCTGTTTTCTTTATATCGCTCTCTTTCATCCGAATTTGATGAAATCCAAATGTCAAGTCGATCGTCGTGAAGTATTTTGCTTTTCCCAGACTTGCTAGGGTGTTGGAAATATCTGGGATCGGGTAGGCATCAGTTACTGTCACGATATTTAATCTTTTATAGTCAATTACCATCCTGTACTTCTCGTTTCCCGAGGCATCGGTCTTTTTCTTCACTATCCATACTGGTGAGTTGTAAGGACTTTTAGATGGACGTATTACGCCGTCTTCTAGCAGTTTCTGTACCTGTTCTTCTACCTCTTGTCGCATGTTAATTGGATACGGATAGGACTTCGTATAAACTGGTTCCTCGGTGGTTGTCTTGATTTCGGCTTCTACGCTGGTTTCTATCATTTCACCGTCGTTTAGTGGGCCGAATATCCTTCGGTGTTTGTCGAGAATAGATTGGATGTTTCTTCAGGTAGGTGGCCTTTCCTGAACTGTATACAGTTTACCTGGGTTGAAATTTTCTCCTTCAAAGGGATTTCGATGTTGGGCTTAATCCTCAGTATGTTTTCCTTTCGGTCTATTACAGCCTCAACTTTCTTCAGCGTATCATCGCCCATGATTCCGTCAAAGGACGTAAGACCTGGGTGGATGAAGAATTCCGTGTAGACGCAATTTCCTATGTTTTCGAAGAATGTTCCTCCGATTTTTTCTTTTATTTCTATTAAACCAACTGCGGATTTTACTTTGAAGGGTTTTCTGGTGGGCCTCGTTATTGTCGCTAGCTGGGGTTTTTTGAAGTTTTTGTTGGCTCCGGTATCAATAAGGAACTTATCCTTCGTGATGTATTCTATATATGGGATGCTGGAAAGGCATCCGTCATAAAATTTACTTCCGTTATTTCGTGTTCTGAACCTTCCATGTGATTACATTTTTCACTGCATCTGCCATAACTTCCTCTGTATACCGGTCATCCGGGGTTTCCACGTTTTGTGGTATTTCCAGGTGGTTGGCAATTTGCGTTGGTTGATGATTCGTTTCGAAGTTCCTCCTAAAAGAGGGTCTGTTCGCATAATTCACCTGACGAGTTTGGATAGACCGGTCAACATCCATTTTTTCAGGAGGCTTTGGGTAGCTTGGCCTTGGTGGAGCATTTTCCATTCTCTTTTGCTGGGAACTATAGACCCCATTGATAGGTGGCATAGTGTATCTCTGCGGTGTGGTGTTGCGTGGCAAGTTTTTTTGATGGGTTGGTGGATTTCTGACTTGTGACTCTTCTGGGATAATTATGTATTATTTTGATTGATTTTTTATATATAATATCCAATTTATTCAAGGTATATTGATGAGCCTAGCTCCAGATAGGATTTAGGTAAGTTATATTTGATAGAATATATGATGAATATATATTGAACGATACGATGTGTTATTATCAAAATATTTGCGCAGTCTTTTCAGAATAAAAATATATGGGGAGATCTTTTTTATTACATGATCTACATGTTCGCACCATTTTAATTTACTGTCTAGGATTAACCCTAGATAATTGAGTTGCTTTACTATTTCAATAGTTTTTAGAAATTCAATAGAAATTTGTGTTCGTAAATGTACTCCTTTTTTATTTATTTTGGGTTTGCTTAAAAGCCGCCCATTAATACCGTACTCTTTACTGTCTATTGTTTACGTATGATCTTAAAAAGTTTATTTGATTAGCACTAAAATTCATTTTTTCAAGTTTATATAAAAAATTTCATGGTCTACACAATGGAAAGCTTTTTGAAAATCAAGAAAACACACACGACATAATTCCTTTCATCAATATTTGTGGAAATAAAGTGCGTTAAACTAAGGCAAGCGGCTGCCGTATTTGATTTTTTTTCAAAACCATATTGTTCTTTATCTAAGAAGTCATTTTTGTAGGTGAAACATACTATTAACACGTTGATCGATTTGGTAGAGGAAAATGTAATAAACTCGTGTCACGCTAAATTGTTGTGAGAGACTAATGTTATTAATATATACATTCATATACATTCTAAATATAGGTACAAAAACAAAATTTTTTTTGCTGTTTTTCTTTTGTTTTTTAGATACCTACATGCTACATACAGAAAATATACACGAAGTAGAGAATAAAAAGAAAAATAAGGAAAAATTTTTATTTCCTACTTCAGTTACAATAAGCCTATTGTATCTTTTTTAGAATATAATGAAAATTGTCTAATTTAATCGACCCTCAGGCCTCAATCTCAATGATCTGCATTTAAATGTTGTTTCACTTACTACCGCCAGTCTCATGACTGGACTTTCTTTTTTTTATATATATGTAGACTTAGATAGGTACCAATATTTTTTTTTATAACTTAAATTAAAACAATAATTTTTTAAATGACTTAGCTCAATAACCAAAACAAGCAAAATATCATTAGTAAAAAGAGGTAAAATTTACATTTACTTATCGAATACCAAATTTATTATGAGAGAGAAAAGGTACAAAACAAATGTTTGCTTTAAAAAATACTGTAAAAAAATCTTGCGTTCCCATTATTCTTCTTTGGATTTGTTTGCGCTCCCATTATTTATATGAGGCAAGGTGGCAAAAAATGTTTGTTCTAATTTAGTTTGTTCCCTTATACGATTATTAATTCTTATCTTTTAATATTTCAATCTTTACGTTTTAAACATTATTATTTTCTTATATTATATTATTCGTATTACAAATATTAAATTATAATTACATTACAATAATATAAAATATTATTAATATTTTTGTCAGTAATAATTTGGAGTTAAAAACATTATTATTTTTTATTAATTATATAGTAAACCTAAATATTTATTATATTGGTATACGATTAAAAAATAATACTGAGGACAACATCTATTTACAAATCACAGAATTTAAAGAATATGATAACGCTCTTTTAGTTAGGTCCTAAAAATCTTATGCATAGTTGATATAATTTAGAAAATAATATTGTTAAATATTTCAACGAAATTTTTGTCGAAAATTTTTTTTCCAAATCAATATATTAATCAACAATTTTTTTTAGAAATTATAAACTTTTTTTTACTTAACTTCAGTCAACTTTTTCTGGTAATCTCTTTTGTTTACTATATTTTTTCTTTTTCTTGCACGTTAAATTCTTATTATATTTCTTACAATTTTAGCAAATTTGCATATGTATTTTTATGCAACCAAATGAATACATACTTGAGTGCATAGGCATACTGGATATTCTGGATGGATATTCTTTGATGAGAACTATGAGAAGAGAACAACTTCAAATGTTGTTTGTATTTAAATGAGAATAAAAAATTGTTTTTGTTTTATTTTATTTCTGATCATTTTATTTTACTTATTATTCTTATTATTCTCTACTACGTGTATATTGTCTGTATGTAGCATGTAGGTATCTAAAAAACAAAAGAAAAACAGCAAAAAACAATTTTGTGTTTGTACCTATATTTAGAATGTATATGAATGCATATATTAATAACATTAGTCTCTCACAACAATTTACCGTGACGCACGTTTATTACATTTTCCTCTACCAAATCGATCAACATGTTAATAGTAAGTTTCATTTACAAAAAATTATTGGTATCTACATAATATGTATGCATAACTACCTATTTAGCAAAAGTTATAATTTTTGAAAATAAAAAAGTGATTGATTATTAAAATTTTATTTTTTAAAATACTTTTAATTTTCTTTTTAGTTAATTATTAAAGCTTTAATTAAAAAATTGAATTAAAAATTAATATATTGAAATTTATATATTGTATATGATTATTTTATATTACAAATTTTAAATTTTTCTTTTTTTTATCTTTTCTTTATTTTATAAGTTGAAAAATTTAAAATTAAAAATTACATAATACATATATAACGTATCTTAAATTTTTAAAAATAATACATAAAAAAGTGATTGATGTTAACATAAAAAATACTTTCGATTTTGTTTTAAGTCTTTTAATATAAAAAGCTTTTCCAGTTTTTTTTTTAATTTTTCAAGAGGTAACTGCATATTTAAAAAATTCAATTAAAAATTACATATTTTAAATTTTTATATTGCATTGTTATATAACATGCATATTATAGATTATATTTAAATATTTTATTTTAAATATTTATATTTATTTATTTATTTATTTCAAGCTTAAATCAAGCAGTTACACATTACTTACATCTATAAAAGTTACAGTTAAGAAAATTAAATTAAATCAAATACAATTAAATTTATTAATACTTAATACTAATGGGTGTGCAGGTGTATAATTAGTTTAATTGGTGTAGTTGTTTTTTTAAAACAGACTTGGAGAAGAGAAATCAATTAAGGCCTTGTATTTATTTCCTACTATTAACATTCTGTTAATAGGTTCAAATCTACCATAGTTAGTTCTATGGTGCACCAGTGTAAAAAGATTGTTTTGTCAGAAATAAGTGTTGTCAGAAATATGTGGAGAATATTTCGTTTAACAATTTCAACAATAAAGGTTACATCAGCAATTTCCCTCCTTTTCTGTAGGGTGTCCAGGTGAATTAAGTTTAATCGATGTTCATAAGGAGGCAGACGAATAGGATCCTCTCAGGGAAGATTACGAAGGGCAAATCTTAAAAAATTTCTTTGAATGGCTTCAATTCTTTGAATGTGAATATCATAAAATGGAGACCATACTTGGCTGGCATATTCCAAATTAGGTCGGAGCAAAGTTGTGTAAAGAGTCTTTAAAATTTTTTGTGACTCTTTATAATGATTTATTTATTATGTGATTATAATGTAATTTAAACGTTAATTTATCATCGAAAACCACCTCTAAGTCTTTAATAGAATTAACTCTTAGTAATAATTCACCATTAAAAGAATAATTATAAGTGAATGGATTAGAATCGCGAGTATAACACATTAATGCGCACTTTTTGATGTTAAGAAGTAAGTTATTATTTGTACACAACAGTTCAAAAACTTTAGGTATCGATGATAACTTAGCAATAGGGCGATAATTAAGTACTTCATCTTTAAGATTTTTTTATGTATGGGTCGTACGCAAGACTTTTTCCAAGTTGAGGGGAAAATTCCTGATTGAATAGATGCATTGAATAGCATACAAAGGGGAAGAGCAAGTGTTTTTTGAGCACTTTTTCAAGATTAATTCAGGGACATCATCAGAACCGGAAGACATGTTACTACTAAGATTTACTAAATAGTCCTTTACGACACTTTCATCTATATTTACGTGTGTGAAAGATGTTTTAGGATATTCATTCAGGTGATTAAAATTATTTTCATTAAGCGTGAAGACAGATGTAGAATAAGAAGTTGCAAAAAAGTTGCGGAAATGTTCACATATGGTTTTTGTGTCACTACTAATCTCTCCGTAATATTTCATAAAAGTTGGGAGTTGATCAGATTTTCTTTTTGAATTTACGTAGTTCCAAAATGCTTTTGGATTAGTTTTGATTTCAGACGATACACTACAAATATAATTATTGTATAAAGATTCAGATGTAAGTTTGAATTCATCATATATATGCTTAAAATTGTTATAAGATTCATAATTATTGCTCTTTAGATGTTTACGCCAGGCTTTATTCTTTTTATTTCTAAGTCTTTTTAAATAATCATTAAACCATGGTGAACTAGAATTATATTCTTTAGTTTTCCTTAATGGGACATATTGTCTAAATCCTTCATCAATGATTTCATAAAATTTACTGATCATTTCTTCAAGATCTTTGTTTGCAAGTATAAACTCAAAGTTGTAGGAAAAATAAAAATCATTTAATTAATTAATGTTTGCGTGTTTAAAATTAAAGGAGTAAGAATTATTTAAAGTCTCAGAAATTTTAGGAGAATCTATACAATACCTTAAACAGATGGGTGGATGATAATAATCCTTATTTACGAGCGGTTCTACGCAGTCTAAAACTAAAAGATTAATCCAATAAGAAGAGAATATAAGATCAAGTTGTCTGGCTTGAAAATTACGTATATTAGATACTTGTTGAAGATAATTAACAGTAAGAGAGTCAACAAAGTTATGTTCATTTTCATTCGTAAGATTGGTAGGAGTCAGAAAATACTCTTCTTCATGATTTATCCAACTTATATTAGGAAGATTGAAATCACCACATAAAATAATTTCATCAGATGGATTAAGATTGGATGAAATAAAATCAATTGCTTTTATACAGGCATTATAAACTTCTGAATCAGAACAAGGAGGAATATAACGATTTATAATAAAGAGATTTTTAGAAGTAAATTGAATTTTAATGTCAATAATTTCAAGTAATTGAGAGTCAGAAAAGTTATCAAACAGGTGTTAAAGCAAATTTTTACAGCAACTAAAACTCCACCACCTTTTGAAATGTTAGTACCAAACTCTGCCTCATTTAATTCATATCGATCTTTTCTAAATACTGTGAACGAAGTGTTAAATATTTCAAGGTTTTTTATGGATAGGGCCAGCCACGTTTCAGTTAAAGCATATATATCAAAGTCTAAAATAGTTTAATTATTATATACTTTTCTCGTTTTTGTACGAAAGCCTCGAACGTTTTGATAATATAGGGAGAGATTTGTTGAACTCATGTAAGAAATGTTTTTGGGATCATTTGACGTGTTAATTGCGATCAGGTTATTTCTTTGATAAACTGGGTAAGGGACGAAAAACTTATAATGATTTTCCCTGACTTTTTGCAGGTAGATGGTTCTGTTTGATGAAATATGTGATGCGTATGATTCCAGGTTAGCTGACACGTTTTGTGGCGTGAGACCGAAATTGTGGTGGAAACAATCATAAATTTTTCTAAGTGCTGCTATATCTGTCGATAATCCTTCCTGATTAATTAGCACCTTGAGAGATATATTCGTTTACTCGCTATACACACATTATCAGGTTTATTATGGAGATATGCCAAATATAGTTTTACATTTTCAAAGATACGATGATCCCTTAATCGAGCTAATATGAAGCGTCCATTTTCTTCTTTCGATGATTGTTTTGTTAATTTCACTACTGAGGGTATTAATGGATCAAAGAGTGGTGGAATAAAAGAAGAGGTTGATGGTATGGATTGAGCATGTTGCGAAGGATCTTGATTTGATGGGTTAAGTATTAACGAAATTGATGATGTCAGATTAGGCGAAATTTCTGACGGTGTATTAGATGCATCATTATTAAGATAATTTAAAGGCAATACTTGTGACTCATTTGTCTCTGTAGTTAGTAAAAAGTGTGGCCTTTTGTTTGCTCTATATGGGTTTAAAGTTTCACCTTTAGTGAAAGTGGGATATAATTTATTGGATGTGTTTGTTTGTGTATCAGTATTTATTTGTTTTAGTGTATTGTTATAAGAAATATTTGTATTTGTATTAATATTACTGGTATTTTGTACAAGCTTATTCTTTAAATTTAGGTTATGCTTAGTATTAGCATAGTAATTAGATTTATGATTAAGGTTTAATGTGTTTTGGTTTGGTGTATTGTTTTGTAAATTTTTTGTATTTGTCCTTGGTTTTACATTTGTAAAATTTTTATTTAATTTATTATTAGACTTATCATTATAATTAATATTCCTTAACTTATGGTTAGTGCTTACATGATTAGAGGCGATACTTTTATTTTTAATCTTATTTTTCCATAACGATATTTGCATTTGATCAATTAATAACAGCTTGTTGTTAGGATTATTCAATATCCATGCATATCTGGTTGGTATTAACAATTTAAAACATTGGTACTTAGTTCTTCTGTTGATTTTTTTTTGAAATTATAGGTTCACAGCTACAGCCGTCAATTGAAAATTTATTTTTGATAATATTGCATAAAGAAAATGAATTTGCATGTGGAGCTCCTTTTACAAAGAAAGCGACTGTAGAATCATCAGTAGTTAAAAATTTAACTTTTTTGCAAGACGGTTTATGTTGATCAGTGTTTGTAATTTTATTAGGCAATTTTAACTTATTAATTCTATTTTCCCAATCAACACGATTCCAAATATTTCCAAGTTTGGTTACTGTTTCAATTATTGGAGATGAAGGTGACTTTGGTTGTTCCTCATTTGAAATATGTTTAGCTTTTGGTGTGAAAAATGATGGTGGGAGCTCAGACATCATGGATGGAGCTGCTGGACTAAATGTAATTAAAGAAGGAGATATTGGACTAATTGTTTGACTATTATCGATGCAAGGTGACATAAACTTCAGGTTACTTAATTTACAATGGATATCCTCCTTTAGATCTGTCAAAAGATTGGTAAGATGTTTGTAGTCTGGTGAATTGCTTCGTTGGATAAATGTAGATAATTCTTTAAGTATAATGTATAATCCATCAAAACTGTCTTGAGTAATCTTCTGACGTATGGCAATTTCTTTTATGGACTGAATCAGATGAGTATTTAGTTCAATCTTTAATTCTTTTATAATACTCTCAGTAAGAGTTTTTAATTCTGTCTTAATAAAATTTATCATTTCCGATTTATTTAATTGCTCTTGTTTCAAATAATCTGCAAACTTGTTATTAAGACCATCGAAAGAACAGCTCATGTGCTCAAATGTGTCCGTGTACGACTTGAACGCAGCTATATTCTTGCATGCAAGTCCTGTGTTTCCTTCATTTAACTCAATTATTCCAGATGATAAATTATCGTGCATATTTTTAATTAGTTTATTATAATTTTGACACACCTTACATGTAAAAAAATTCGGTAAAAGCTCCAATATTGGTATCTCTTGGGACACCTAGGCAAATAAAGTGGAATTTTCAGTTACAAAAACTGTTGCAAAAAGTGGCTTTGATTGTATTATCATAAGCCACACAATTTTCTAATTGACACTTTAAACTCATTTTATTTTAACCACTATAAATAATTTTAATATTTAAATAATTTTAATATTTATGCTTATCAAGGGTTTTTTGTTATTATTACAATTTTTTATCAAAATCTGAGTTTCTTTATTTTTCTTATTATTTTTTTTTATTTTTTTTTTTATTAAGTAATTACAATTTTGCAAAGCAAAGCAAATCGTTTAATTTTAGTATTATAAGTAATAATAATAAATTTGGAAAAATAAGAAGAAAAATTTTACGGAGCGAAAATTTAACACGACCGATTAGTTAGACAGGTGATGGCAATATGTTTATAAAACAACGATCGACGCGGTTTTTACACGATATTTATAGATTTTTCACGTCTAATTCAAGTTTTTTTATTTCAAATTCAATTTTGTTTATTTCAAATTCAATTTTATTTATTTCAAATTCAAATTTTTTTATTGCAAATTCAATATTTGTAAATTTTGTTATTTTTATTTTTAAATTTTTGAAAGAAAACTAAGAAAGATCTATTCCTTTGACCAATCCCAATGCACAGAATTATCGACTAATAATATCCTCTAGCTACTACATATATATACAGTAATAATAGCAGTATAGAAACTACATCTTTTATTTATTTATTTATTTAGTTTTTTTTTTTTGTTATGATCTTGACAGTAACTTAGGTAGAATCACCTTTTCGTGCTTAATTAAGTACGGTACTGCAATTTTACACTACAATATCTACAATAATTCGAGTATATATTTTAACAAATTACTGGCTTATCTACTCATTAAATGTGGAAAACTACTACTATTGTCAGGAACTAAGCCTTCTTAAATAGAATAGTTTCATTTTATTTAATTTGTTACCAGATTATATATACTCTCAATTATTTTTTGTCATTTATTATATCCCAATGACAAAGGGTACTAGACCAGCTCGAAAAACCAATGAAGTATTTTTGTTTTTTTTTTTTGCTTCATCGGGAATCGAACCCGGGACGTTTTGGTTGAAAAGCAGGCGCTCTACCTACTGCGCCACCCAGCGTGTAGTTTAGCTCAAAATTAGTTCATTAGTTCATTACAGTAATTAGTTTTAAAATACTTACGCTAATTAGATTTAAAACATCTAACTTGATTGTACGTCGTAGAGGATACCATAGAGAACCATACAGTAAAACTAGTTTAGACAAAAAGCAGATCCTAATAAAATCCTATGCGGAAGGCAAAACCATAATTGAGTCAATCAATAAAAATACTGCCATATCTATAATAAATCAAGTTTTTTATTTATTTATTTATTTCAATCTACTGGGTAGTCCCTTACAGATTTTGCTTATAAAATATTAAAAACTTAAATAAAATAAAACTAGAAATAGAAAACAAAAATTGTAAATATAAAAATAATTTCAAATATAAAATAACATTAATAATAAGATGCATTAACAATTTCAAGTTAAAAATAACATTAATTCAAGAAAAGAAATTAAAAAAAAGAAAAATTCAGACTTAAGTAATATAAATAACTATTAATAGTAATAGCAATAGTAATTATAAAGGTAGGCCGTACATTCAAATGATAATAGAGAATAATTTTAATAAATTTGTAGAATAAAATTATAATTAATTAAAATTAGAAGAATTATTGTAGTGTATCAAAAATTGTGATGATTTTTCTCCTAAAAACGAATCTACTGTAGTTGAAGGCAATTACTGAAAAACTGTTATTAAATAAGCGCTGAGAGTTTGCTATAGGTTCGGAAAAACCATAGTTCGTTCTATGATTTTGAAGATATAAAAATCTTTGAAATCGCGCACTTCTGAAATCGCGCACTGGAGCATTTATATTATAAAGGCGAAGAATAGGTGGACATTTTATTCTGCCAGATAAGATATCATAGGAAAACATCACGGATGCAGCATTTTGCCTAGCCTCAAGAGTAGAAAGCTTAATAAGTTGACATTTAGCTAAATATCCAGTAATATAAGG
The DNA here is from genome assembly GCA_963942445.1 of Argyra leucocephala. Taxonomy (NCBI): domain Eukaryota; kingdom Metazoa; phylum Arthropoda; class Insecta; order Diptera; family Dolichopodidae; genus Argyra; species Argyra leucocephala. Next base: position 102,236,103 of record OZ012678.1, read on the forward strand.
TTGCCAGTTGAATTTACGTAGGCAAAACCTAATTATATTCTTTTAAACAGACTCTATTCTCTTAATATGTTTATCATAATAAGGCATCCAGATCGGACAAGCATATTCGAGGTGAGGACGAACAAGTGCAGTATATAAATTTTTGAATGTATAAGGATCAGAAAATTGCTGTGAGTTACGCTTAATGAAACCTAACATGGAAAAAGCTTTAGAAATAATTCGATCTATGTGAGCATTAAAAGTTAATTTATTATCGAGAATGATACCCAAGTCTTTTGTTTCACGGACATGTTCAATAATAGAACCGTTGATATTATAATAAGATTCAATTAGAGTTTGCTTCCTAGAAAATGACATGTAACTACACTTATTAATATTAATGGTAAGGCCATTAATGTTACACCAAGAGTATAATTTGTCAAGATCCTACTGCAGGAGATGGCAATCTTCGTCCGACTTAATAACCGCAAAAAGTTTAGTATCGTCAGCAAATGATAAGATCAAAGACTTAATATCGTAGTCGATATCGTTCATAAGTAATAAAAATAATAGTGGCCCCATATGAGTTCCTTGTGGAAAACCAGACGTAGCCTCGAAGTTATATGACGTGCAATTTTGTATTTTAACGCAGAGTTTACGACCAATCAAATAAGATTGAACCCATAGAAGGAAGGTACCATGAATACCAAGAGCCTGAAGTTTAGAAAGTAGTAAAGAGTGGTCTACTTTGTCAAAAGCTTTAGAAATATCCGTGAATATCGTATCTACTTGATAGCCTTTTTCAACTGCATTGAAAACTGTGTGAAGAAAAACTGCTAAATTAGTGAATGTAGATCTTCCATCCATAGAGCCATGCTGATTTGGAGATATGTGTTCTTTAACCAAGAAATGTGACAATAGCTTCGAAAAGTTTAGGAATAGAAGATAATTTAGCGATAGATCTATAATTTTCAACGACAGTTTTTAACCCTGATTTGAAAATAGGAATAATGTTTGAGAATTTCCAGTCATCTAAGAAAATTCCTTCATTTAGTGATCTGTTAAAAATTAAGTAAAGAGGATAAGTCAAACTATAAATGCAGTTCTTCAAAACTAAATTAGGGAAAGCATCTGGACCAGAACTCAGATTAATATCTAAGGTATTAATTTTGTCAAAATATCACAATATGATAATTGCATGTGTCCTAAATCAACAAAAGATTGTAGGTAACTTTGCACATTTATTCTTGATTGTGGTCTTATAAAAACTGATTCAAAATACTTAGGGAATAAATTGCAAGTTGAGACTGAATCTGTAGCTGTTTCATTTTTATAGGAAATGCCTTGAGGAAATCCACAGGATTTTCTTCGGATATTTATAAATTTCCAGAAGTTTTTGGAATTTGATTTTATATTATACTCATAGGTAAGAATAGAAAATTATTATAAAGATATTTGCTTAAAAAATCAAATTCCTTGCGTAGTCTCTGAAATACAATTTTGTCTGCCAAAGAACAAATAATTATATACTTTGTATGTGCTTTATTTCTCGCATTTTTCAAAGAGAGAAGCCTTTTATTGTACCACGGTGGATGATGAGTTGAAGTGGGTTCTTTCAGAGGAATAGATGTAGTAAAACCGCCAAATAACAAATCTATAAATTTCTTATAACAACAATCAAGACTAATTTCAGCACTTAAAACTTCATTCCAATTGATATTTAGCAAATAATCGTTTAAAAGAGAAAAATCACCATTTTTAAAATTAAATCGAGGAATGTCAATGATTTTTCCTGTTAAATCAGCAATAAATTTAAAATTTAATAGTAGTGCTGGGTGATACAAATCTTTTTTAACAAATGGAAGTTCACATTCACAAATAGAAGTTGATATATCTTTTGATATAAACACTAGATCTAATAATCGATCTGAAACATTAAACAGATTATTGACTTGAACTAAGACGAGGGAAAATAATATATCTATTATAAAGGATTCATTTATATTAAGATTAAATGGAACTAAAAATTTATTTCTATTATCATTTGGATATTTCCACGATATGCTAGGTAAGTTAAAATCGCCCAAAACACAAAAAATATTCTCATCATTATTGGGAGCTTCAAATATTGATTCAATGTTTTCAACATGCTTACTATAAATTTCAAATGAACTTCTTGGAGGAATATAACTTAATATAAAAAATATATTTTTCTTTGTAAAAACATTACTAGAATTATTAATATTTACTTTTATACACAATTGTTCTATATTACCATTATTATGAAAAAGCGGGATAGGATGACTAATAAATGATGATTTGACAGCTATTAGAATTCCACCACCAAGAAGTTTGTTTGTAGCAATTAAATCTCTGTCGTTACGAAAACACAGTAAGCAGACTCGTCAAATAATTCAGATGAATAGATGGAATCGTGTAATGATGTTTCTGTACATGCTATCAAAGAAAATTAATTATCTGAAACAGCGCGATAAAGCTCATGCGTTTTAGTGCGTAAGCCTCTTTTATTTTGATAATATGTTGAAAATATATTTCCTTCAGAAAAAGAAGATAATGCTGTGTCAAAAGAGTGCAATGATGAAAGTGATGATGTTGATAATGAGGCTGATCTTTCAGAGGGATGTGGTGAAAAAAATAATGAATATATTGAAGAAGAAACACATGAAGAATTAACGTTTAGAGCGACAGATTGCGGTGCGTAAATTAATCCATCGAGTTCAGGTGTACTATGGGTGAGTTTTTTTGAAGTAGAAAATCTTTCACCTCTACACCAGCTGGCCAGAAATTCACAAGTTTTACTTTTTTATGATACTCTGGTGGAACATTTATTTTGAAAGAAATGCTCATTAGCTTACTGATGTCTGCATTTCTTTTAATAAGTCTAAAGCATTTTATTAGAGATCGATCAATATTTAGCTTACTTGAAACATATTGTTCGATAGCATCATGTGAAGTGTTTATTCCAAATCTCGATATATGTATCCATTTCTCGTTGAACGACAACAAGTTCGGAATCACTAATAGCTGAAGACAAGAGTTCTGTTTGATTGTTAGACTCAGTAATCGTATTCGTATTCAATGATGGTAATATAACTGTTGATTTAATTGGATTATGTTTAATAATCATTTTATCTTTAATTGAAGCATCTTGCTTGAAACTAGGAATTACTCTAGCGTTTACAATTGGTAAACTATCCGGTAATTCCGACAAATTTGAGTTAACAGAAGAAACTTTCAATACTTCACTCTTTATTGATTGTATTTGTTCGACCAAGTGATCAAGTTTCTTTAATAAATTACTTACTGATATAGTACAGCATTCATCGCATCTCCAAAAAAGATTACAATTACCTTTATTAATTAATTTTAATGTACCGTCGGTAATGTTAGAACATTTAATGCAGTAAATTTTTTCGCAAATAGAACCGCATTTAACAAATAGTTCATTTACTATTAGAACCTTACATTTACTACAATTTACAGCCATTATAGTGTTCAGAATTTGAAAAATAAAAAAATTAAAATTAGAAAGAACAAAAAAAAAATTTATATAATTTTTCCTGTTTTTATATCGTTTTGTTTATCTTTTTTTATATCTGCAACCATGTAGTGAAAATGTTAATATTTAAAAATGTTTATTATTATGATTTTATTTAAATAAGCCAAAAATGTTAAAAAGTATTCAAAAATGTTATACTTAATTGTAATTTTATTTATAGAAAAACAAAAATGTTGAAAATGTCTATATGTGGTTAAAAATTTTAAAAGTTGTTATTATTAAATGTTATTTGATTAAATAAATCAAAAATGTAAAATGTAAAATATGTTATTAATGTTATTAATTCAAAAATGTTAAACAAGTTATTATTATTATTTTTTTTATTATTATTTCTTTTTTGAATATTTATCACATCAGAGTTCAATGAACTGTATTTTTAAATTTGAGATTCACAAAAAAAAAAAATGTTATAATTGTAATTTTATTTATAGAAAACAAAAATGTTGAAAATCACTATAAGTGGTTAAAAAGCTTTATTTTAAAATGTTATTATTAAGGTTTTATTAAAAAAAAACCAAAAATGTTAAAATTCAATTAAAAATGTTATTATTATTGTTTTATTTAAAAAAAAAAAAAAAAAAAAAAAACAAAAATGTTAAATATAACTATGTGGTGAAAAACTTTACTGTATAAATGTTATGCTTAATGTAAATTAATTTATAGAAAACAAAAATGTTGGAAATCACTATATGCGGTTAAAAAGCTTTATTTTAAAATTTTTTCATTCAATCAATCAGCGATGATGCAAGCCGTGGCGATCAAAATCAATTTTTTTTTATCTATATTATAATACACAAGAGCACGATTTTGACGGCAAACTTTTCGTGGTTTTTCGTATGCTTCGTTTTTTTTTCATTCAATCAATTTTTTTTGTCGATTCTCTTTTGAGTCAAGTTCTTTTTATTTTTTTTTTATTTATCGCATTTGGTTTTTAGCATTTTAGTAGGAAAAGAAATTAATTAGTAGGATAATATTATTAATATAGGTTTTAATATCACAAATTTTTGTGAGTTCGATTCTCTATTCAAAATTTTTTTTTTTATTAAACAAATAGTTTTTTTATTATTATGTATTGTAATAATAATTTTAATAATGTAATATAATTAATAGCAAAAAACAAGGTTTTTTTAATAAAAAAAAAAGTAATTTCTAATTATTATTTCCACAAAATACGTTATATATATTATACCAATTAACATTTATCCTACCTAAATATGTATTCTCAAACATCTAAAATGTAGGTACAATAAATATAACCTAATTTGTACTGTATTTTGGTTGGGAAGTCTTATTAGTATATTGGTGAAATGTTATGTATATCGAACCTATGTTAAAATTTTATTGTTCAAATTTATTTTACATATATATTATTTATAATATTTAATTTTAATAAAAAAGAAACATATCTTAATTTTTGACAAAAATTTTTATTTTTTAAATTTCAAAAGTTTTGAAAAAATTATTAAAATATCTTACATACATTGCCTTGTATATTGTTAACAGGCCAGTAGATTAAAAAAATTGAGTAAAAATAATATCCAGCTTATGTGTAAATCAAATGGGCATTTTTCTTTTCAAAAGATATTACTTCTGGCAAAGTTTGGACTAAATTTAATTTACCAATATGGAAGGGGATTGTTTAAACTATTTATATCTAGTGCCGCACTAAAAAATGTTAATGTTTTCATTCATAATTTTACAAATTAAAAAAATTAATAAGCAAAATTATTCTACATATAAGCTTTCACTTCAACTTCTATCAGAAGACTAAAAAAAAATCTCTTTTTATTTTGATTTCAAACAAAATTCCTCACACACAAGGCTTACTTTGTTCAATTAAGATTAATTTGACAAAACAAATATAATACACACTTTAAACTTATTGAACGTAGCAAGCAAAAAATAATATAAGAAAATATAAGAACAAAAAATAAATCGTAAAAAATTAACGTTCAATTGTTATTGTAATTTTAGACGAAAATAATACGAAATGTAAGTTTCGGAAAAGAAATTTAATATGGAAGCCTGATACACATACAGTATACAAAGCAATGTTACATACATACGCTGTATATGTATACTATTATAACAATAACTTTATGATGAAACTGACAATTTATTTTAAAAAAAACAACTAGGAGCAAAATTATATATTTATTAAAATCTACATAAAAAACCATCTGACGCCCAATATCAAACTAAAATTTAAAGTACATACAAGAAAAATAGTAAAATATTAGATTTATTCAGTAACCTGTTCCAGATAGTTCTATATGAATATGAATAGTCATACGTTTGATAATTTCTTTAATGTCATTGGTCATAGTCATTTGAAAATATATAATTTAAGTATGTTTAATTTACAGATTGAAAAAGTACGGTTCAAATCTGATCCATGTAGCAACCGATGTTCATTATTATTTTTTAAAATGATAGATATTCAAAAGGAGACTATTATATATTTTTTTAATTTTTTTAATTTTTAATTAGAAATTTCAATTTAAAATTTTACCCCATGTAAGACATTTTAACATACCTACAAAAATTTTTTTTTTATATAAATTATTATTTACGTATACGGTTGTTTTCTAAGTAAAATCAATTCAAAAATAAAATATGGTATTTACCTACCAAGGATAAATTGAAATGATGATTCCGAATTCATAATGAAGCTGGTTTTCCATTAAACCATGTAGCAAATCTGGGGTATATCTATATGATTTCATAAGTTGTATTCCTTTTTCAATTTAAAATTATTTCGAAGTAATTTGAAGTACTTGGAAAATGGAGTGATTGAATTTTTTGAAAACAATTATTTTGTGACAATTATTTTTTTATAAGAACAAAAATATAATATTTATTAAAATCTACATAAAAATCCATCTGTCGGTAAATAGCAAACTAAAATTTAAGGTACCTCAATAAAAAAACGATCTAGAACGATCTAGAGCAAAAAAATTTGTTGTGTTCAGTAGTTTCCGTTAATTTAACTTTTTTGCCCAAAAGTGCTCTGATTGTTGTTGAGTAGATTGTTTAAAATAGTTCTAAATTGATGTGTTTTGTTCCGAATCTTTTTGTCCAAAAATTGTGTAGGTATATTTTTGTTGATTTGAGCACCTGAATAGTCAAGTCAAGAAAATTTTGAACATTTGACATGTTTAAAGTATCTGAAAACAGTGTAGTAATATTAATAGCAAACCACAAAAAAATAAAAATTGCTCAAAATTTTAAGTTAATCTTTATAAAATTAACTCTTTTATTTATAAAATAGAGAAGAATTTATTAGATATCAATTTGCAGTAAGTCTTGCATTTGCAATATCAATCAATAAATCACAGAGTCAAACTTGTCAAAGAGTCGGAATTTATCTCCCTCAACCTAACTTCACCCATGGTCAGCTCTACATAATCCACTGCTCTAAAAATTAAAATTCTAGCAGGACCAAGACAGGGGAAAACTACTGACAACTACACTGTAACTGACAATGTTGCATACTAGGAGGTTGACAATATGACAATGTTGCATACCAGGTCTAGAATACTTCATTTTATCCAATTATTTCCTATATGATGAATTTTAAGACTCACTCATAATAATTAGGAGACGGTACTAACCCATAGGTATGATTAATGATTTAATAAAATTATCGGAAACTATTTTTTAATAACATTCCGACACACGTTTTTCCAATTAACGCGACAATCAATTAATCGGTTAATAATATTAGTTATGATAGAGGATTTCGGTGGTGTTAGTGGGTTAGTGCTCCACATAGCTAAGTACCTACATGCGCGGTCTGCTTAGTATTTTTCGAGGCTTTCACTTTCCCTCGAGAAATAAAAAATTAATAAAAATAAATTAAATCTTACAAAAAAAGTTTAATGCTATCTGATATAAAAAATTTTATTTTAAAATTAATATTAACTTAAAATTTTGAACATTTTTTATTTTTTTGGGGCTTGCTATTAATATTACTATTCTATATATTGTTGTCAGATATGACGTTTCATAGAAAAATTCCTTCCTTTTGTTTGGCCGGGTATGTACCCGGGGGTTTCTTCTAATACTTTTATATTATTTAAAGTTCGTTTTGTTCAAAAAATCTATTTTTGTTTGTTTAAAAATACTTAGTTTGTTTTCTTTCAAAAATTTAAAAATAAAAATGACAAAATTTACAAATATTGAATTTGAAATGAAAAATATTGAATTTGAAATAAAAAAATTTGAATTTGAAATAAAAAAACTTGAATTAGAAGTAAAAAACCTATACATAGATTCCAATCAAAAATGTTTGTTTCCTACTTCCCAACAAACCATGAGAATCGCATAATTATCGCGGAAGTATCCCCTAGAAGAATGTATTTGCTCGCGGCGAATTCATATTTTATTCTTCTGCGATTCATTAGTATTATGAAATGGTTGACATCGCCGCGACAATCGTAAATTGAATCGCATTAGCTTCCCCGAGAAGAAGAAAATACGAATGTTTAGAAGAATAAAAAGCGAATGTTAAGAAGATAATATGAGTTCATATATGAACGAAATACGAATGTTTAGAAGAATAAAAATAAAATTTTTAGAAGGAGATAATATGAGTTCATATATGAACGAAATACGAATGTTTAGAAGAATAAATAGCGAATTTGAAGAAGAAGATAATATGAGTTCATATATGAACGAAATGCGAATGTTTAGTAGAATAAAAATAGAATTTTTAGACGAATATAATATCTGTTGCAGGGACCTAAAATAATTTTCAATAAAATTCATCAAAATTTAAATATTAATATTTATTTATTATAAATATTTAAGGTTATTATTAACTTTTTTTTATTTTTTAATTTAGTTAATTCATTTTTAAAATTATTATTAATAGAAAAATTCAGGTTAGTCTAAGTAAATTAAAAGTCATAGATGTAAATACATTAGTATAAGCTCTAAATTATTAAAATTAGAAATAAGGAAAATTGTACAAGGCATAATTAAAAAAGTTAGTATTAGTTTTAAAAAATGTTCATAGCGAGCATCATCCAATATATTTTTTAAAACTACTGGACCAGTGTACAAAAGAAATTGTCTAAACTCTGTGGTTTTCCATTTACAAAACTCATCTACTTTTCTAGGTTTTCTTGCGAATTCTACTGGAATATATTCTTTTGTAAATTCCAAGCGTTCAGACAAAATTCTTATATTGGAATTCGATAGCGAAAAGTTTCTTCATTTTGCTGTGGTCCACAATCTAATGAGTGTTTTAACAACTCCTAAACATACAATATGCATGTAATCTAATACAACTTGATTCACAAACTCAAAATTCTGTAAATACTCTAATACTATTGGGGTTTAAATATTATGGTATTCAGGATAAGTCTTTTCTCTGAAACCACTGTCGGTTCGGCTTTCACATTCTATCAAAGGGAAAGTAATTTTTCTACCAATTCTGACACCTTTTTGTACGCATTTGATACAACTATAAAAGCCACTATGTCCCTTAACTCCTAAGATGAAAGCTCTAGCAGGTGCATTACAAATTATTGCACGAACTTTGAAAGAAAATGTACTTCCTTTATAAACTATTCCATTAGTGGCAAGATCATTTACTTCGTTAACGAATTCAACTAAATATTCATTACAGCTCTTTGGTTTAAAATTTCCAGAATAAATTCCAACAACAAAAACATAATCTGTGTTTACAATATGAGCAAGTACTGGCCATACTTGACTGTTCGAACTCTTGGCAATTGGAAGTCCGTCAATATTGATATCAAGATTTATACATTCATTTTGCAAAATATTCCCACTACAAAAAAAATTTGTGATACCATCTTTGACCCCATAATGTATATAATAGCCAGGTTCCACTGTTTTCTTCATATTTTCTCTTGGTGTTTTTTTGAGCGATCTGGAGTCAGATTGAAGTTCTGGAATCTTATCACGCAGTATATATAATAATTCATTCAAACTAACATTTGTTATTGAAAATTTCACTGCCCAATGAGCTAACCTATTTTCAAAACTGACATTTTCTTTATTCGATAAACCATTAAGACCATCCTCTACTAAGGAAACTGGTTCCTCTATTAAATTTCTATTTTCATCAGAAAATTCAAAACCAAATTTCCACAAAATTCATTATATTGTCAATCAAATTATCATCACTAATCTCTGGTAAGTGAACCGATTGATACATATCACCAGCATTATTATTTTAAAAAATATAGAACTAAAATGATCGGTTATTTCTTTAGCATTTTTCTTTGCTTTGTTATTGAAATATTGTCTGCTCATAATTATTTATGTTTATTATTACACTATGTGCAATAAATAATCCTAGAACCAGAATGATATTAAGTACATTACATTTTAAAAAAATGTTATTTACATACTATATAGTATATAACATAAATGCCAATATTTATTAAGCACATTCATTAATTTTAAATACTCAATATATTTGATAAAACTTAACCTTGCCTTAAATTCTTTTTAATTTTTCACTATTATTATTTTAACGATTAACGTTCTTTAAAAAATTTTTAAGTTATAACTAACACTTGCACTTTAAAAAAAATAACTGAAAATATATTTTCATATGAATATATGAAAAATAGATACGAAATGCAGAAAACAAAAATAAACATTCTCTTAATGAAACGTAATTAATTCACTTTTAATTCTTCCAGGCGAACATTCGTCTAAAGTTCTTTTATTTTATTCGCCATTTCTTCTTCTAAGAGAACATTCGCTTAAAATTAATTTAAAGTATTCGCGTGTAGTTCTTCCAGGCGAACATTCGTCTAAAATTCTTTTATTTCATTCGCTATTTGTTCTTCCAAGAGAACATTCTTTTAATGAATCGTAATTAATTCGCTTTTAATTCTTCCAGGCGAACATTCGTCTAAAGTTCTTTTATTTCATTCGCCATTTGTTCTTCTAAGGGAACATTTATTTTAATGAAACGTAATTCATTCGCTTTTAATTCTTCCAGGCGAACATTCGCATAATGTTCACCCAGGGGATTTGTATATGTTTCTTCTTGAAGAACACGTTCTTCCTATGGTTTGTTGGGTTCAGTTACAATAAGCCTATTGTATCTTTTTTAGAATATAATGAAAATGGTCTAATTTAATCGAGCCTTATCAATCATCTGCATTTAAATGTTGTTTCACTTACTACCGCCAGTCCCATGACGGGACTTTCTTTTTTTGTCATGAATTCGTTCAAACGCTGCTTAATAATTATTTCAAAAGGCACTGAGAACTTATATGGCTTGATAGTTAGATTAGTTTGTTGTATTGCCACTTTTGAGCGAATAGGGAAAGGAAAAAGTTTCAAAAGTTTCATTATTCATAAATTTTGAATTTAGAATTGGGGCTATATTATCAGAAATTTTTTTAATAAATTTTGAGGAAATGTTATCATAACCAGTCGCCGATTCCGGCTTTAAAGTAGGAATTGCTAATTTGACTTCTTCAATATTTGTAGGAGACATATTAAAATTTAAATTAAATGTGCGTGATATACTGTTTAAATATTGATAACCATAGGGATCAGAAGGACAATTAAGCTCATTGGTTACATTAACAAATAAATTATTCGGGCATTGAGCTATGTCGATTTCAGTAGTATAAGTATGATTTTCATGTTCAAGAAGTTTAATATTGGAATTATATATAGAAATAGTTTTATTAAACATAATTTTCTTGTACAAGTTCCATAAATTTTGGCTGTTACCATGGTTTCTTGCAACTTATTCAACACAGTATTTCTTTTTTGCTTCAATAATTAAGATTATCTCTTTTTTAGAATCATTATATAATTTTTCAATGTGAGTATCATTACAATATTTTTTTCTAAATTTATTTTATGAGTCCCTGATTTTAATTTTTTCTAGTATTTCATTCGTTATCCAATCATGTTTCCTTGTTTTACTTTTTTTCAATATTTTTTTGTATTATTAGTGATTAAATTCTGGAAATCATTAACAATATCGTTAAAACTACTATAATAATTTGATTTAGACCTATTCATACTTATAAGGAAATATTGATGATCTGACAAAGAAGTATCTAAAATGCGGAAAAAGTACTTATTTTTTAGGATGTAAGTAATAAAGTGATCTATTATAGTTTTTGATGTTTTTGCTATTCTCGTAGTAAATTTTGAGCATATTTTGTTATAAATCTATTACTAAATAAAGTGTTACTATAATGTCTTATATCAATATTGTTTTCATTTAAAAGATATATTCAAATCACCAAGAATAAATGAGTTTGTAAATTTAGTTGTATATTCATCTAATTTATTGACGAAATCTTCTATATGAGTTTCATGAGATCTGTAAACTGAGATTATATTTATGCCTTGCTTTAGTAATTTTACAACTAGAAAGTTTGACTTATTGAATTCTTCTTCCATAATTTGCGTACTATTAATTCCCTCTTTTATAAAAATTGCCACACCTCCATAGGAGTTTTGTCTGTTTGAAAAATATGCTGTATATCCTTTTAAGTTAAAAAAGATATTTTCACTCTTTCTTAACCATATTTCAGTTAACACAAGACAATGTATATCACACTTATAAGAATTTATAATTAACTCTAAGTTATCTAGTTTGTTTCTCAAACTTTGTATATTAAAATATAATATGTTTAAATTATTTTTATATTTATAATCAATATTAAGGTTGTTCACCCCTATAAAATAGTTTACATTAATATTTTGACCATAGAAAAAGTAGTATCATAGAAGTCCAGCGTAGAACAAATTTTTCTGGCAATTTTTTTCAATAGCCTGCATCGCCCCTCTCTTGCTTTTTACTTTTTCTCTCGATATTGTTATTAAAATTTAGTAAACAAAATTTTTTACTGTTCTGTTATTTTATTATAGAAGCAAAAAAAAAAAAATATTTTTTATTAGAAGTCAAATAACAATGAGAATATTGTTTTTGTTTTTCATTTTTTGTTATTATTGCATTTGTGTAATTTGAAATTTTTTTCAATTAATATCTACCAAAATTTCAAATATGGTTATCATTTTTATAGAGTAGCCTAAGCCTTTTAAGAAAACAAATATTTTATTTTTCTCAATCCATGTAATCTTATAAAATAATTTTATAAATGTTTTTGAAATTAATTAAACGTATTAGTTATTCAAAAATAAAAACTTTTTTTTAATCGAAACCTCAAGAGAGGCAATTTTTGCTATAAGCCTCTAAATCCTGTATTACATTATTTAAATTCAATTTTAAAATAGAAAATTGAATAAAATCTTAAAGTTAGACAGATATATAAAAATTAAAATCTTCAAACTATTACAAAAAAAAAACAAAAAGGAAAAAAAAATAACACCAGGCAAAACCACCGGAGTCCGAACCGAACCTAAAAAATTGTTCAAAATAATTACATACAGAGGTTACGTAAGTTTTACTCCTACGTAAATTTTTTGTAACCTTTGTTTACGTTATTTATTTGTTGTTGGCATCGCCCACGAAAGCAAACAAACATTTCGTCTATTCAGGCGTGTGTACCAATTGAATTTTCAATAATTTTCAAAAATATTTATATATTATTAATTTTAATTTTCAATAATAAATTAAAATTTGTGATATTGCAATTAATGGATCATTTTTTAAGTTTTCTTTTCTGATTTCAATATCATCAAACCGAAGAGCAATAAGCAAGTTTGCAAATCTATTTTTTTGGCATTGTTGCTCTGAAAACTTTTCTGCCATAGCCTTGGGTTGAAAACAAACTGTTCAGATCTTCATGATTTGATTTAAATACTGAAGAATATATAAGTAAACCCAGAAATGCTTTCATCTCTACCAAATCAACTTCTGTTAATTCCGGGTTTTTTGTTAAAAGTTAGGATCTTCAACAATATCGCCATCTGAAAAATCATCTAAGATATCACAGACTTATTTTTCAAAATCAAAATTTCCAACATTCCAATTTCTTCCAGCATTCCAAATTTTTTCCTAAAAGTACTTACGCTTTCACAGATGTTAAATAAAAATTCTTCCAAGAAAAAATCGCAGAATCGCAGATATTGCGTAAAAACTCTCCCAAGCAAAAATAAATCAATCACAGAAGATATGTAATTTTTACTCCACCATACTAATTTCTCATATATAACCTAACAGAAACAGTTAAATCACATCACGGACATGTAGAGGAAAATAAAATATGCGATTAAAAAAAAATTACATGCCTAACTTAATTTTTAAAATAAGTTTTGTTTTGAACAACATTTTTGTTGAAATTAAATTGTTTTTAGTTTAATTTAATATTAAGTAGTTCACCCTGTATTTATATTTCTTAACCTTAAAACTAACTGTATATGCTCTCACTTTAATATTAGTTTTTGTTTGCTTATACCTTGTTCAGACTACGAGTGCATAACATGTTATTGAGCTCGGATAACATGTTATAGAAATTGGTGTTCACACTACCTTAACTAGTTTTCATTGGACGTTTGTTTTGTTTTTTAGTTTTTATTAGAGAAAAAAAAAATTACACAAAAAATAAATAAACAGTGCAAAAAAATTGAAATAATGAATTCTATAATACCTATATATGTAAATAGAAGAAACTATTTAATTAATCAAATTGAACACATTAATAGTTCAATCAATAAATATAAAATAAAAAGAAAGAAATTACAAAAAAGAAAACAAAGACTAAAATTTTTAATTTTAAGCTATCATCGAAAATATTTATACAGTGCATTAGATATAGTAAAAAATACAAATAAGAAAATATGGGTAAAGGTACGTACGTAGTGTCTCCATTTTAAAAAAATTTAAATATACATACTAGTCATTTTTTCATTATACATTTTAGGATAGATTAAGTTCTTTTTTTGAAAATGATTTATTTAACAACGGTGAAGTCTTCTTTAAAGAAAATATAAGGATTGGGTTTGAAGCTTTTGAAGAGCTCTGCTCTTTACTTGCTGGTTTGGCTAAGAAGCACACGCATCTTAGAGAAAAATCTCATTAAGGAAAAGAATTGCAATAGCATTATACGCTTTTGGTTCTTCAGGAGAGTATAGAACCATAGCAAATATATTTGGTATTGGTAAGTCCACAGTGTGCGAAATAATCCTTAATTTTTGTTTCGAGATTTGGAAGGAACTAAAACCTAGATACCTCAACTCATATCCATTAACTAATGAAACTGTGAAACAAAATATTAAAGGATTCGAACGACTGGGATTTCCACAATGTATCGGTGCTATTGGTAATGTAAGATATTGAGATATGGCTATATTTTATAATATATTTACTTGTAGATGGATGTCATATTGAAGTCAAACCCCATAAAGAGGACGCAACTGATTATTACAACTATAAAGGGTGGTACTCTACTATTTTGCTAGCAGTTGTTGATTATAAATATGATTTCATGTATATTAATGTTGGATGTCCAGGCCGATGTAATGATTCGGCTATTTATGAGCAATCGGCCTTAAAGTTACATCATATCAATAACAATATATTGCGGCAAAATGCCAGAACTATCAAGTCTGTTTCAGTACCACCAATGTTGATTGCAGATTCAGCATTTAAATTAACAAAATATGTGATGAAACCCTTCCCTTTTAAAGTTGAAGCACCAGAAGCTGAAAAAAAATTTAATTATAATTTATCAAAATGCAGAAGAGTAGTAGAGAATGCATTTGGTCATCTAAAGGCCCGTTTTAGAAGATTGGGCAAAGGACTTGACAATCATATTCAACACACCACAATGATTATAAAAGCATGCTGTGTACTGAATAATTTCCTTAATGCTAAGAAAGATGAAGTGCGTATAAATTGGGTGCAACAACAATTGGAAGATGAAAGAATGTCAACTTTAAGACAACCACACTCAGTTATAAATATAAATGCAAGAAGCGGTATTTTATTAAGAAATGCTATTAGTTTATATTTCAGTAAGTGTAATGTTTATTACAGATTTCAATTATTTTTAAAATATTAAAACAAACAATAAAACAAAAAACAATAATTCAGTCAATTAAATAACAAACAAAAAAACATTTCATAACAATTAAATAAAAACAAATACAGAATTCATCATACCCATTAAATTACATATTTAAATTATTAACAACAATTCATTAAATTAAATAAAAAAAAAACACATTTCATAACAATTAAATAAAAACAAATACAGAATTCATGATAACAATTAAATTAAATTAACAAGAATTATAACTTTTTTAATAATAAATTGTTGAATCTCACCGTTAAATCATACATTTTTTCAAGCATATTAGCTTTTTTTTCTTCGGCTCTTACTAGTTTGTCCTCGTTTTCCAACATTTTCTTTTCATTTTCTTCACTTGTTTCTATAAATTTATTCATTGTCTCAATCCCATGTTCAATGTTATTTAAAATTTCTTTATTTATATTTCTTTTTTTTATTCTTTCAGTGGATGAAAGTCTCGAGGTAGATGTAGAAGTGGATGCTGAGATGGATCTTGATGGGCCTGGTTCTGGTGATGGTGTTAATGGTATTATTACAGATGGGGACGGTGGAGTATCATCGAACATATAATCTAAAAAATTAAAATAAAATAATACAAAAACACATTAAAAAGACTTTTATTACCTTCAAAACTTTCTTCCATAAAGTCTATTGAATTTATGAACTTACTGCTCCCTAAGATGTCCTTCATATCATCATATAATGGTCAATCAGAAGGAGATCCTCCTGAAGGGCCAACAATTATTTTCTCTTTTCTAAAAAGATATATTACTACAAGAATAAAAAATAAAAATTACCTACATACCTATATTTTGCTTTAAGATTATGCATTCTTGATTTAATTTCAAGAATACTTGCTGAAATTCCGTTTAATTCTAATTCTTTTTGAATTTGTAATATTATATGACCGTTTCTCTTCGCCTTCAGCAAATCCTCCTTCCTTTCCTTCCAAATTTGAATAAAAGTTCTAAGTTCCTCATTGTTCCATTTTTTTTTTCCTATCAGTCATCTGAGTAATAAAAAATCTAAAAAATATTATATTTTAAAAGTAAAAATAGTAAATTTTACCTTTAATTTTTCCAACGTCCAATAAATTTCAAGAAATAAAAAACAAACAAATAAAATAAATTTCAAGTTCAAATAAAAAAACTGCAGTCAAAAAATTGACATATGCCTTTTTTATTATAGGGTTGTTCAAAATTTTTCGCTATAATCGAACAAATTAAAGAAATTCTGAATGGCAACCCTATAATTTAACATGTTTTCCCGGAAAACATGTTAATACTTTGACATTCATTTTCATACAAAATTTCTAGTTTAAACACCTTGCATAACTAGTTATCACAAATAACATGTTATAGAGCGTAGTCTGAACAAGGTATTACTTTGTTAATACTCTAATGTTATTATATAACTTAGGATTAGTTCTTGTAATACTCTAATGAAATAAAGACGCGATGAATAAAACTTGCTGTGTGTTTTTTGCTCAACAGGTTATGGGCCCAGTCAAATTTTTTTGTAAAGTTTTTTTATTTTTTCAATAGAATATTAGTTCGGTAACGTGGGAATAATTATTAAAAATTATAGCGCGAATTTTTTTTTGAAAAATAAAAAGAATAAATTTTTATTAGTTTTTAAAAAAATTTATAAAGATTATTATTTAAACTAATAAAGATTGTTGATAGTTGAACTGTATTAATATAATTATAATATATACATACATATACTTTTACAAAAAAAAAAGACTTTAACCACGCGTCTTAACGGCTTGTAAGGTTAAAGTAATAAAATAGTAAAAGAACACTAAAATTTAAAAAAAAAAAAAAATGGATAGTGATCTAATAAAATTTGAAAAATTACAAAACATTTCACAGTGGTTAATGTGGAAGTTTCAAATCAAAATTTATTTGAAAGCAAGTGAATTGTATGATGTAGTGTCAGGTGAACTTCCGAAGCCAGATGCTAACGATCCTAAATATGCAGAAAAACACGCAGTGTGGTACAAAAAGGATGTTAAAGCTCAAAAGATAATTGTTTCAACAATGAATCAACAGCCATTGTTACACATTATAAACTGTAAAAGCTCATGTGAAATGTGGAACAGACTTCATGCAGTATTTGAACAAAAGTCGAATACAAGTGTTCATTTATTGCAACAACGATTCTACAGTTTTTGTAGGGATCCAGAAGACTCTATAGCTTGCCACATATCAAAGTTAGAAGAAATTGTTCAGCAATTAAATGATTTAGGTGAAAGTATTTCAGATTCCATGGTAATAACGAAAATTTTAATGACACTACCGCCGACTTTTAATCATTTTCATAGTGCATGGGAGTCGACTGCAGAGTCAAGCCGCACTTTAGATATTTAGATAATTTAAGATCACGACTTATGATTGAAGAAAGTCGACTGCTATCTCAAGATCAATTGGAATTTAGTGAGGCTTTAATGGCTAAAAAAGGAAATAAAAAGAAATATACAATAAATGTAAGTAAAAATAAAATTAAAATTAAGCCAGGTAAATGTTTTCATTGTAATGAGAAAGGACATTGGAAAAAGGATTGTTCAGCATACAAATATAAAATTAACAAAAATAAAAGTGAAGCTGATGCTTTTGTTTGTAACACATGGTCATCAAGTTGTGAGAAAAATTCATGGTTTTTAGATTCTAGTGCAAGTGACCATATGACTGGAAATTTTGAGTGGTTGAATAATTATAAAGAGTTTAAAAATCCAAAATTGGTCAGAGTAAGTAACGGTGAATCAATAATGGCACATGGAAAAGGTACAGTTAACATTTTATCATACAATAATAATGATTCGATAAAAAAACACTTGGTTTATGTACTTTATGTACCAGATATTGATTTAAATTTATTTTCTATGGGTAAAACACTAGATAAAGGCTATAAATTATTTTCTGATGAAAATAAATGTGAGTTATTAAAAGATGGAAATATTGTTGCAGTGGGAGCTTGTGAAACAAAATTGTTCAAAATGTTTTTCAAGGTGGTTATTCCAAATAAAAACAATACAGTTTTGACGAATTTGGCTATAAAAGGGGAATCGTTAAAATTATGGCATGAACGTTTATGTCATCAAAATATTAATTATGTCAAACATTTTTTGTCACAACAGAATATAAATTTTTTAGACGACATCGAAGATACACGATGTGAGGCATGCATCTTTGGTAAACATCATAGAACCAGTTTTAAAAAAGGTGAAAGAAAATCTGATAGCTGTGGTCAAATAATTCATGCAGACGTTTGTGGTCTCATACAGAAAATTTCTATTGGTGGATCTAGGTATTTCCTATTATTAAAAGATGATTTTTCTAAATTTCGTTTTGTATATTTTATGAAAAAGAAGTCTGAGGTAGAAAAACATATTAAAAACTTTTTAAAAGGAGTTGAAACTCAAACCGATTTTAAGATTAAAACCTTCAGGACAGATAATGGAACAGAGTTCGTCAACAATGGGGTTAAAGAATTATTAAATGATAAAGGAATTTGCCATCAGAAAACTGTTCCATACACACCAGAGCAAAATGGTTCTGCTGAGCGTGAAATGAGAACCATAGTTGAAGCAGCACGAACTATGATCCATTCTCGAAATTTAGATTTGAAATTTTGGGCAGAAGCTGTAAATTCAGCAACTCATGTTCTCAATCTAACTGGTCCGAGCTCTGTTTCGGGAAAAATTCCACATGAATTATGGTCGAACAAAGAATTAGTATCATTAGATAATCTAAAAGTTTTTGGATCAGACTGTTTTATTCATATTCCAAAAGAAAAGAGACGAAAGTGGGATCGAAAAGCTGATAAATGTATTTTTATTGGATATTCTGAAAATATAAAAGGATATAGAGTGTGGAATCAAGATAAGAATATGGTACAAGTTACTAGAGATATTATTTTTGATGAAAATAATAGAGATGCAAATGAAGGTATAAATAAAATCAATGATTTTGAAGAAAGTTTAAACGATTTTAATGAGCCAAAAACTGAAGTTCTGGGTCAAGAATCATCTGAAAATGTTAAAATTGGTCACATAACATCAAAGGTTGTTTCAAAGTTAACTAATCTTACAAATGAGAACATAATTTCTAGTCGATTACGTCCTAGAAATCAATCAGAAAGTAATATTTGTTTAACAAGAAACAAGCTCTTATAGTCAGGTGTGAGGAACCTTTAACATATGAGGATGCAGTTCATTCTGTTGAGAAGGGTGAATGGATACAAGCAATGAAAGAAGAATATGATTCATTAATTAAAAATGGAACATGGGAATTAGTCAGTTTACCAAAGGATAAAAAGGTTATAGATAACAGATGGATTTATAAAATAAAACAAAAACCTGATGGGTCTATGGACCGCTACAAAGCTCGATTGGTGATTAAAGGATTTACACAAGAGTATGGTATTGATTACCACGAAACTTTCAGTCCAGTAGTCAAGTTTACATCGATTAGGACAATCTTATCGGTCGCTGCGAGTGAAAATTTAAAACTTAGGCAGTTTGACATCAAAACGGCCTTTTTAAATGGAGAACTAAATGAAGAGATTTATATGAAACAACCCGAAGGTTTTAATGACGAAAGTAAAAAGGTATGTAAACTTTCAAAAGGTCTTTATGGCCTTAAACAAGCTTCTCGTTGCTGGAACACAAAACTTACAAGTTTTTTGGTAAAATTTGAATTCAAAATTTGTGAATCGGATCCTTGCGTTTTTATAAAAAACTCTGATGACAAAAAAATCATTTTGGCAAAATATGTTGATGATGGACTCATTGCAGCAAATAAAAACGAATTAATTGATCCATTACTTACCTATTTGAAGGAAGAATTTGAAGTGAAAGTTTTTGAAGCAGAATGTTTTCTTGGTGTACAAATAGTTCGTGAACCAGGTGGTTCAATTTTTATTCATCAAGAAGCTTATGTCAATAAGATATTGGATAGATTCAGAATGTTAGATTACAATCCCGTTGTCATACCAGCAGATCCAGGTCAAGCTTTAGTAAAAGAACAAGGTTCCAAAAATGTTGATTTTCCATACCGTGAAGCTATCGGTTCGTTAATGTATTTAGCAGTAGCTACAAGACCAGACATAGCCATTGCACTCAACAATGCTAGTCGTTTTATGGAAAATCCTTCTGAATCACACACAAATGCAGTTAAACGAATTTTGAAGTACCTAAAGGGTACAAGAAAGCATCGTATTTTTTATAAAAATGTTAAATTAAATTTCTATGGTTTTAGTGATGCTGACTTTGCTGGAGATGTTGACACAAGGCGTTCTACTTCTGGTTATTTGTTCATGCTGGGCTCTGGTGCTATTAGTTGGTGTTCAGAAAAGCAAAATTGGTGTCACTTTCAACAACGGAATCTGAAAATATTGCGGCTTCGCATGCGATTAAAGAACTGATTTGGCTAAAACGATTGTTCATCGAACTTTTGCCGAATCATAATCAAAAGCCTATCCTTTATATGGACAATCAAAGTGCTGTAAAGCTGATTAAAAATCCGGAGTTTCACAAAAAGACCAAACACATAGATGTAAGGTATCATTTCATACGTGAAAAATTTAAAGAAGGAATGTTCCGTTTGGAATACATCTCAACAAATGATCAGGTGGGAGATATCTTCACAAAAGCTCTTTCCAAAGATAAATTTCATCCTTTTGGGAAATTAATGGGTTTGAAATTTTTTGTATAATATAAATTTGTTTTTATATAAAGTTATTATAATTACTTAATTTGATTATTTTATAATATTTGATTAAAAGTGGGAGTGTTGAAATTAAATTGTTTTTAGTTTAATTAAATATTAAGTAGTTCACCCTGTATTTATATTTCTTAACCTTAAAACTAACAGTACATGCTCTCACTTTAATATTAGTTTTTGTTTGCTTACTTTGTTAATACTCTAATGTTATTATATAACTTAGGATTAGTTCTTGTAATACTCTAATGAAATAAAGACGCGTTGAATAAAACTTGCTGTGTTTTTTTTGCTCAACAATTTTTTGGAGTATTGTACTGTACGTATTGTCTGTGATTAAAGGTTAATGAAATGCATTTTAATAAAATTATACTTATATTTATAATTATATATAGAATAGTAATATTAATAGCAAACCACAAAAAAATAAAAAATGTTCAAAATTTTAAGTTAATATTAATTTTAAAATAAAATAAAAAAAATATCATTTGTTTTTATTATTTTTTTATTCCTCGAGGGAAGGAGAAAGCCTCGAAAAATACTAAGCAGACCGCGCACGTAGGTACTTAGCTATGTGGAATTCTAACCCACTAAAACCACCGAAACCCTTTACAATAACTGATATTATTAACCGACGCTTGTTCGCGTCAATTGGGAAAACTTGTGTTTGAATGTTATTAAAAAATAGTTTCCGATAATTTTATTAAACCATTGATCATACCTATGGGTTAGTACCGTTTCCCGATTATTATGAGTTAGTTTTAAAATTCATCATATAGGAAACAATTGGATAAAATGAAGTATTCTAGACCTGGTATGCAACATTGTCAGTTACAGTGTCGTTGTCAGTGGTTTTCCCCTTTCTTGGTCCGGCTAGAATTTTCATTTTTAGAGCAGTGGATTGTGTGGGACCATGGGTGAAGGTAGGTCGAGGGAGATAAATTCCGACTCTTTGAAATGTTTGACCTTGTAATTTATTGATTGATATTGCATTTGCAAGACTTACTGGAAATTGTTGTCTAATAAATTCTTATAAAATAATTTTCATTCTATAACTGATATTTTTTTTATTTTATAAATAAAAGAGTTAGTTTTATAAAGATTAACTTAACACTTTGAGTAATTTTTATTTTTTTGTGGATTGCTATTAATATTATTATTCTATACATTGTTTTCAGACACTTTAAACATGTCAAATGTTCAAAATTTTCCTGCCATGACTATTCAGGTGCACAAATTAAAAATGATATACCAACAAAATTTTTGCACAAAAAAATTCGGAACAAAACAGATCAATTTAGAACTATTTTAAACAATCTACTCAGTCAATCAATCTACTACCTTTGGGGCAAAAAAGTTAAATTAACGGAAACTATTGAACACAACAAATTTTTTTTACTCTAGATCGCTCTAGATCGTTCTTGAACAGTTTATTGAATAAACCTAATATTTTACTGAAATATTAACAATTTAGCGAATGTAATACCCGTGACAGATATGTAGTATTGATACTATAGTATTGCAAATACTACGTTTATACTACATGTAAGTTACGTCTAAGTTGGCAACGTCAACCGACTTAACGGTTCTTGAATTGAAATCGATTGCAACAGACTCTGTAAATAGACATTTGCATAATTATAAAATCTGAAATCGTATACTATTATTACGATAACTATTTCGTAATAATATTTCAATATAATTTTTATCCAATGTCAATAACCACTTGACTTTTATTTTTGAAAGTCAAATATTTCAATACAATTTTATTTAATGTCAATAACTATTTGACTTTTATTTTTCAAAAAAAATGCAAAATAAAACAAAAACAAAAAATGCATTATTAATAAATTACCTAATGCATTTTTTCGTCCCATCAGCTATTTTGGAAAACAATATGAATTGTGAAATACTTTTTAATTGTCTAATTTTAAAAGGTTATTATTCTTTGGTAACAAGAAACCTTTTTTTTCTTTTTTAGAAATTATATGAAATGCAATAAATTATGTACTTTATGTTTGTTTGTTTTTTTGAAATATAAAACTAATTTTTTTATCATGAAGAAATTTGGTTTTATAAAATGTAATAATTATGTATTCTAAATCTTGTAATAAGAAACTAAATTTCTTAATTTCCTTTTTAAAAACAACACTTAATAATTGTTTTTGGAACTTTGATAAAAACGTGATTCTTTGTAAGAAATCAATTTTTAATATATAAAAATGTAGTCTTAAGATTCATCTACAACCAAAAGGTTGATAAATTATAATAATAATAAAATAAAGAAAAAAAATTTTTTTTTTAGAAATGTTTGCCTATAATTTAATTGTACTAAAACTACAAAAATAAACTTTAGAATCGCAGCTTGATATAAGTTTTTCAAAGTAAGTTATGATTGTAATTACGGAAAAAGCAAATTAGCCGAAATTCTAGAAAATGTTGAGATGAGATTAAGAGATTTGGTAAAAAGTTCGGCTAATTTTCTTTTTCCTCATTACAATCATAACTTGCTTTGAAAAACTTATTACAAGCTGCGATTCTACAGTTTATTTTTGTAGTTTTAGTACGATTAAATTAAAGGCAAATATTTCTAAAAAAAAAATTTTTATAGTTTTAGTCAGCTTAAATTTCTAAAAAAAAATTTTTTTCTTTATTTTATTTTCGACTTTTTAGTTAAAATATTTTTTTAATGAAATATAATATATTTTCAAAGAATAACACATATAATCAAATAGCACTAAAATTCACCCTTACGCAACTTGGTTATTATTGCTCATAGTCATACTTCAAATTTGTAATTATATCTTATATTACTGTAACAAATTTTATAAAAATATGTGTATTTTTAAAATTTTTTGGGAGATTTTTGATTACATACCTTTTAATTTTTTAAATTATGTATTAAAAAATTTTCACTAATAAAAAATTACGCACTTTATAATAAAAAACCCTGTAGAATACAAAAAATATTTGACGTAAAATCGTAGATAAAATCTGAGAAAAAGTTGGAAATGTAAACACTCATCCGACTTTATCTACGATAAAATTAGATTTTGTCTGACGTGTAAACGCTGCCAAAGCATAAATTGGCATATAAAAGTATAATATATACGTGCATAAATCGAAATTGAACTTTTTTTACATGCGAGAAGAGTAATTTGTAACTGAGTGAAAGCAGTGATAGATAACTGATAGGTTCAAATTTTGTTTTCTTCCATATATAATGTTTGCATTTTATTTTCAATTAAACTAAGCCATATGATTATGTATGTAACAAATGCAAACCCTATATGACACATGAAGATAAATTATTTATTATGAAACAATTTTCATAATAAATAATTTATTTAATTTATTTTAATATGAATGGTAAAAGGGTGGTAAAGGCTCTAGACGGAACATATGCTAACCTATGTTTCCCATAAAAACTAGGAAATGCCATCTGGTAAAACATCTACAGCTCTGTCATCAAATCCGACTCTCACCTCCTCGAAGGTAGGTAACATAGTTATCTGCCGGGTCCCACCTGGTAACTTGTAAGGTTAACGAAAGCGGGTGAATGCGGACACTTGGCGCAATATCTAAGTAAATCGATTTGGTAATCACGTGCGAGGACGCGATTTATGGTAATTGAAATTGTGCGTACCGGCACAAACACAAACAAAAAATCCAGAAGCGTGTGACCTAAAATAGGCGGCTCCCTGGTCTGCGGCTGATCCCAGAAGGGCGGCAGTTAAAATCACCTGGCAGGAGGTATAAAATGCAACATAAAAACAAATAATAATGTATAGTCTAAATAACAAAATAAACTCTAGGGATATCTACCAAAGTGTCGGCAGAGACAAAGGCTGTCGGCGAGGGCCGGCTGAATGTACTAGACTTTCAGATGAGTCGCCATTGGGAAACAACAATTTAGACAAGCTGAATAACCTTTTTAAAAAGACTGCGAGGGTTCCAAGGTCGTCATCGAGGATGACCGAGCCAAGAATTGAGTTACGGAATCAAAATAATAAAGAACCAAATGAAAATCATATACTCCAAAAGAAGCTAAGCGAAATAGAGGCGTTATGTATGTCACTAAAAAAAGAAATTTTGGCATTAAGAGCAGAAAACGAAAATTAGAAAAAAAGAGAAAAACGTAATGCACCAAATGAAATCATCGAGCAAAAAGAATATTTCACGGATGAAGATGAATTGAGCAGAGAAACTGACTGGTTGCTCAAAAAAAAGAAAAGATCTAATAAAAAAAGAAAAGCCTTCACCTGAAGGTGATTCCCCACCATCTGGTTTAACAAAAACCTGTGAGGAAAAAAACTCCAAAACCACTGAATTTGTGAGTAAAAGGAAAACCAAAATTCCACCTGTAATCATAGGTAACATAAATGATTTCAAACCATTAAATAAAATTTTGCAAGCTAAAAATATGAAATATGAAATAAGGATGCTAAACAATAAGCAGCTGAAAGTAAATGTGGAGACGAAAATGGATTATAGAAACCTAACTAAAGATCTCAATGACGCGCTGAGAGAAACAGGTTCTTTATTTCTTTCAACAGGAAAACCAACATATTGGCCTGCAGATATAAACAAAACTACTGATCTGTTAGACTTTTTTATAATGAAAAAAGTATCAACTAATTTCACAACTATAGAAAATAATTATGACCTCAATTTCGACCATTCTGCTGTCATCCTAAAATTAAATACAACCATAGTGAAAAAATCTAGTTAACCATCTTTAACCAACTCATCTACAGATTGGTTAAGCTTCAAAAAGATTCTGTTAGAAAAAATTAGTTTAAGAGTAACATTAGACAATGAGGAACAACTAGAAACTGCTACTGAAAAACTTATGCAAGCTGTCCAGTTTGCAGCTTGGAGTAGTACTAAGACAAAAACATTTAAAAAAATCAGTCCTAGATATCCGGTGTATATCCTTAACATGTTAAAAGAGAAACGAAAAGCGAGAAGAAGGTGGCAACAAACGCATGACCCATCCAGCAAAACGGATCCTAATAACAAAAATCAGGAGCTAAAGAGAGAAATAAAGAAATTGAATGATAGATCTCTGAATTATTACCTAGAAAATTTAACAGCTACTAAAGAAACAAATTATTCTTTATGGAAAGCTACGAGTAAAATGAAGAAGTCTATTGTGCATTCTGCACCACTGAGGAAAAATGATGCCTCATGGGCAAGGATCGATAAAGAAAAAGCTGACACTTTTGCAGATCATCTCGCTGAAATTTTTAAGCCTAATGAAATGAACACTGTTATTGATCTAAATGAAATAAATAACCACGAAGACATAAATATTCCCTTAATAAGTCGAAAAGAAGTAATTAAGGAAATCAAAAACCTAAAATTATATAAAGCCCCAGGATTTGATTTAATAACTTCAAATGTGCTGAAAAATATACCCAACAAAGCTCTTGGTATATATAATGAATGCCTGTATTAAGCTTAAACACGTACGTTGCAGATATAATAATGATCCAAAAACCAGGAAAGCCTGCTAACGACACCAAATCCTACAGGCCGATATCTTTGCTCCCTACAATATCGAAGTTGTTTGAAAAATTACTATTGAGAAGGATTCAGCCCCTCATAGAAAACAGGAATATAATACCTAATCACCAATTTGGGTTTAGGCAAAAACACTCAACAATAGATCAAGTACATCGAATAACAGACATTATAGAAAGGGCACTGGAAAATAAACAAATTTGTTCTTCAGTATTTCTAGATGTAGCCCAAGCTTTTGATAAAGTTTGGCATGAAGGACTCATCAAAAAGCTAAGTTGTTTGCTCCTTAAAAATTATGTTGAATTATTTTCATCATATCTCTCAAATAGAGTTTTTCGAGTTAAAAATGAGAAGGAATACTCCTCTCTAAGAGATATAAAAGCTGGAGTACCGCACGGTAGTATACTGGGTCCAATTTTATATTTGTTATACACCTGTGATATACCCGAAGTAGAAAATATAAGAATAGCAACCTTTGCAGATGGCACAGCGTTGATGGCAGTTGGTTCTACTATAGAAGAAGCTACAAACAAACTGCAAAAAGCTAATGACAAAATTTCCAACTGGTGCAAAAAATTGAAAATTAAATTAAATGAAGCCAAATCTAGTCATGTAAACTTCACCTATAAAAACATAGTAACTCCTCTCTCAGTTAAAATTAATGATGTCGTAATTCCATACTAGAATAAAGCTAAATATCTTCGCAATATGTGAATAATAATTATCAAACATTCTCTGATGGCATTGCGAAAATCTAGATTAATCCTATACCTGTTTCTAAACTTTTTTTAGAATAAATTTATTACTTTTCTGTTTATAAAAAATCAATTATAAAAGAAATTTTACGATAAAAAATTTGCTTAAAAAATTAATTAAAAGGTTTTATATTTTATTAAATAATTTTAATTTATCTTATTTTTAGAATAAATTTATAAGTACTTTACAATTACAAATTACAATTATATTACAAATTCCCTTATTACCGGGGAAGGCAGTTTGAAGGACTATGGGACTTTAACCCACTAAAAACTCCTATCATTATTGCAACATTAAAATTAGTCTTATAGACTAACCATTAATTTACATTTAACTCAAAGAAACTAAGATTCCTTTGATCTACAAAAAACCAATAAGGTTTTAATAGATAAAAGGTTTTAACCTAACTCAAGTGGAAGTGATTGTCAATTAAGCTAGAAGCTTGGGTATTGACATGTTGGATCAGACGAGTTTTATGCCGTGCAGCGCATTTCATTATTTCGTCTTTTATAGATGAGATCTTCAGATCTCGATGAATATCTGCATTGCGAACATACCATGGAGCATTGACTATGTTGCGCAGTACCTTATTTTCGAACATTTGGATAGTTTAAATATGGATTTGTTTAGTCCCCATATCAATATTTAAATAATATGGATTTGTTTAGTCCCCATAGTCAATATTTGATTTTTTTTTCTCTCCTATTACTCCGCGTGGTAGCATAAGGCTTCGATAGTGAACCTCCTTTCCTCTCTGTTGAGTACTACTTCCTTAATACCGTCCCAGGTATAATTGTTGATTGTTAATTCTTGATCGATTGTGCGTCTCCATGTGTTGTATGGTCTGCCGGGTCTGCCGGGTCTCCTTTGTCTTTGTGGATTCCACTCTAGAGCTCTTCTTGCTATATGACTTTCTGATTTCCTTAGTGTATGACCTACCCATTTCCATTTTCTCCTATTTATCTGTCTGTTGATCGGTTCTTCTCCAGTTATCATCCATAAATCCTCGTTGCTAATTCTTGCCGGCCAGAATATTCTGCATATAATTCTCAAGCACTTGTTGATGAATACTTGTAGCTTCTGTTTGATTCTGACCGAAGTGAGCCATGTTTCACTGCCATATATTAATGTTGACTTAACACATGCTCTGAATATTGTTAGCTGATATTTGGTTGCTCCGCCATATCTTCATTAGGCTCCCAAATGTTCTTCCTGCCTTATTTATACGGCTGTTGACATCTTCTGTTGTACCTCCTCTTGATGTTATGATGCTCCCCAGGTAGTTGAATTCTTCTACGTATTCTATCTGTTGTCCACTCACTGTTATTGGCTCACTATCACTGTTGCTTGTCCTCATTGCCTTGTTTTTCTCGATATTTAATTCCAGTCCCGATTTCTTTGCTTCTTCCTGTAATCTGTTGACTTTGTTCTGTAGGTCCCTTTGATTCCTTGATATGAGGCATACATCATCTGCGTAATCTGAGTCTTCTAAGTTGCCGAAGAGATCCCATTCTATTCCGTTTATTCCAGTCCAAACTTTTCTTAGAATGTCGTCTAGTATTGTGTTGAAGAGAAGTGGAGAATATTTGATTATACATCAAAACTTTGTTATAGGTCGAGACCGTAGAATTCCGGCCAATCAGCCAGTATATTTCTCTATATTTGAACTGAAGTTCTTGTTTTTTGATTTTCATAAACAAGAATAATAACTTCATTATTTAAAATTTGTATCCAAATATAAATTTCACTTTCACAAGAACTATAAATAAACAAAAATAATATTAATTTTTGCAAATGTTTAGTGCCGACTAAACCAACTCGCATGGAAAAAGTTATTCACGGCTTGTTACACACACACTATCGAAGGTTCCGGTTGAATGCAAAGAATATATAAGACAATTTTTAAGAAATACCAAACAAGCAAAATATCATTAGTTAAAAGAGCTAAAATTTACATTTACTTATCGTATACCAAATTTATTATGAGAGACAAAAGGTACAAAACAGATGTTTGTCTTTTGCTTTATACTGTAAAATAATTTTGCGTTCTCATTATTCTTCTTCGGATTTGTTTGCGTTCCCATTATTTATATGAGGCAAACTGGCAAAAAATGTTAGTTCAAATTTAGTTTGTTCCCTTATACGAGGATTAATTCTGATCTTTTATTATTTCAATATTTTCATTTTAAACATTATTATTTTCTTATATACCTATTAAAAATATTAAATTATAATTACATTACAATAATATAAAATATTATTAATATTTTTGTCAGTAATAATTTTGAGTTACAAACATTATTATTTTTTATTAATTATATTAAATTATAGTAAACCTAAATATTTATTATATTGGTATACCATTATAAAAGAATACTGAGGACAACATCTATTTACAAATCACGAATTTAAAGAATAACGCTGTTTTAGATATGTCTCCTAAAAATCTTATGCATGGTTGATATAATTTAGAAAATAATATTGTTAAATATTTCAACGAAATTTTTCATGTTTCCTTCAAGAGATTCTAAAGTGAAACCATGTTTTCAACATTTGAGATAAATATTGGCGGATGCTTTGGCGTTTTTGATTTATTAATTTTTTCTTCAGGATTTTCAGCGGTTTCATTACTCGATTCGTTGAGTCTATTTGTATTATTTAACCAATAATCATTGATTTTTGTTTGTTTGGGATTCGGTGCTCTTGTTTTGTTTGTTGTGCCGTTAACCGGTGTGTTTCTTTGAACATTATAGTTCATTATAGGAAAACCTGAATATAAGTCTATCCTTCAGCCTACCAAGACATTGCAGTGTGTTTCATGCGGAAGTGATAGCAATAAAAGAAGCTTCAGACTGGCTAAGATCCATCGTATTATCTGTTAGAAATATCTGTGTTTTCACAGACAGTCAGGCCGCAATTAAAGCACTGTCGGTAACCATCAGCTCAAAAACCGTGTTGGCCTGTCGCAGTTCTTTGGACGAACTATAGCGGATAGATTCAACATATTGGTACAATGGGTGCCAGTGCACAGTGATATTCCGGTTAACTGCATGGTAGACCAACTTGTTAGAGAGGGTACTATATTAGTCATCCGTCGGAAAGGAGAAATCTGTGTGAATCCATCTAGCTACCTGTAATTTATTGCTTCAATGCAATAAAAGCTTCAAACTTCAGATGGTCAGTTAGACCAGACTGCAACATCACCAAGCAAATCTGACCTATGTTGAACCTGAAGCGATCCCTTAACCTACTAACTATGAAAATGTGTGACATTAGCATTATGGTAGGAGTCATTACGGGTCATTGTCGGATTGGTAAACATGCCAGAAGACTGGACCTCTCCTCAAACGACTTCTGCAGAACGTGTAAAGAGGCGGAGCAGGATGAAACTGTCCAAAACCTACTTTGTTCCTACCTTGGTCTTTACCATAAAAGGAAAACCCATTTAGGAGCCTTCTTTTTGGACTCGCTGGGTGATCTTGAAAACATTAGTGTCACAAATCTTCGCCGCTTCGTTAAAAGCTCAAATTGGTTCAACGAGTAGTATCACAATGGACCTTACCGGTCTAAGTGTGTCGGCGTATTGTCGGCAGCCACTACTACGTACCTACCTACCTACCTAGTATTATTGTGTTTTTTTGCTTACATTTTTCATATATTTTTTATATTGAATTAGATATGTAAATATATGGTGAACACATATACGATTACATCAAAGGTATGCATACGTATGTGTAAAGGTATACTCTTCAAATTATGAAACAATGCCTCTATACTCCTAGCCTAGCCACTGGGAGAGCAAAACTTTATACACAAAACTAAAACAAAACTTAAAACGAAATCGTAATTCGATAAAATTCCGGAAAAATCGTCGTGTGAAAAGGATAAAAGTTTAGAGGTAATGCATGAAATATTCTCCTCATTAAATAAAGAATGTTGAGTAAAAATAATTGAGTTTTGAGAATTATTATTTGAGTGTTTTGTAGTATTGCGTGAAAATGGGCCGGCATTTTCGTGTTTTGAGTAAAAAGGTGTCAAGATTTTTAGAAGAAAATGATTGACAAATATGATTCTACGCGAATACTCTATTTATATGATTACTCTATGATATTATATAGATTCCTTCCTACATAATTGTTTAGGTTTGTTTTTTATTTTGTTTTTGTTTTGTTTATATCTCTTAACATAAAAAGAAAATTGCAAATTTTATTTTTGTTTATTCTCTTTCTTCTAAAATTTCAAACACTGATTTTTATTTAGTGCGTGAATGTATGATGATATTAGCTCCGTATTAGGGAATTTTAAATATAGAGTCTTAAGTATAGAGTCTTAAAATACTTAAATAGGTTACATTTTTTCAGCAATAAACAATTCGGCTTCAGGAATACGGTTTCTACTGAAGACGTCCTGCTTCTATTCTGTTCACACATTAACAAGGTTTAGACAATAGACAGCATTGCGCAGGAAATTTTGTTGATGTGACTATGGTAGATATTTGATATGGTAGATATACCATACGTTTGATATGGTAGATCATTCCATTCTGTTGCGGAAGGATCTGTGTTAGGCCCAATTTTATTTTTAATTTATATTAATTCTCTTTTTGAACAAAATTTTCAGGGCAGTCTAATAGCGTTTGCTGATGATGTTGGTGTGTCATATTGTTGTGATAGTCCTCTAAATTTGATCAGTGATATTAAAAATGGCTTAAGTGTTTTTAGAAATTGATTCTCTAAACATAGGTTAATTGTTAGTAATAAAACTAAGTTAATGTTTTTAGCCTAAGCGAGAAGGAATCTCCTGATATAGATTTTATCTTCCATGCATCTGATTGTAATAAATATGTTCTGAATACTCAGAGGGGGTTTGATACTATCAATGAAACCATTCCTTGTAATTCTTGTTGTTTCACTATTGAAAAACTTGATGATTCACAAACCACAAAAGCACTAAAGTCATATTTACGTTGCTCTTTGAGAAATTTTTATCGACTAAACAAATTATTTTCATTAAATGTACTTAAAATGTTTTACTTGGAATTTTTCATTCCAAGTTACAGTACGGGATGAGTTGTTGGTGTGTTACCTATAGAAATAAAATCAACCCACTACTTTTCAAAAATGTGTCATCAGGAATATGTGCAATAGAAATATATATTTTAGCAGTATGGATTTATTTAGGTTATTGAAAATTCTTCCTGTTAGGCAGCTGTATATCTAAGTAGCATATCTAAGTGGATATCCAAGTAGCAGAATTTTTAACGTTCATGCTCTAAGTTCTAATCTTAGATTCTTTGGTAATGTTTCAATTTTCAGTACAATAAGTTATCGTAATTTTTATGATGTTGCGTCTTTTCGCTTGTTTAATAGGCTACCAGAATCTATTCGAATACTTAGAAGTGTAAATGCATTTGTTAATAAGGTAAAACTTTTGGCTTCTAAACTTTGGTCGCAGCGAAATGGAGAGTTTGTTATCAACTTTGATTTAATATATTATATGATATGCATAGTCATTACTGTGTACATGTATATTAATTAATTAATTATTTATTAAACTTTTTTTTTGCTTTTTGTATCTTTATTCTTGTCTCAGCTTTACATTATTTTTTGAAAATTATTATTCGTTTCTTGTTTTATTCCTTTATCTATTTTAATTGTTTTTTGAATTTTATTTATTATATATGTTTTTAATTTTTTGTTTTATTTTTTTTTCTCTTACCCCACGAAAAAAAGGATGAAAAAATTAAAGATATTAATAACCATTTTTTTTTAAATTATTTATTTATTTTTTAATTTAAGTCATTAAACACTATTTCTATTTTGAATTATATAATGCTTTTTCTTATTCTCCTAGTTTTAAGTAATAATTTAAATAATTATTATCAATGAGTTGTACTATCTTATTTTAATGTTAAATCAAAGAATATCCATAATAAGAAGGTTCACTGGAAGTCAAGATATTTTTACTAACACATTTACAAAAAAAAAACCCATTAGTTAAAAAAGCAAAGAACTATTGTAAATATTTTCTTATGTAAGAAGTTGTGAGAAAGAAAGAGTGCGGTATAAACCATTTAAAAAACAACTTCATTTTTGCAATATTATTTTAAATAGCCCACGGGAGATTTTTGTTTATTTATTTAGCCCACTAGAGATTTTTCATGTGTACAGTCGTCTGAAATTTTGTGTACGAATGTTCTTAAAAATAAACGTATTAAATTTATTAAGGTATGAGAATTTTTTTTTTTTTTTCCAGATAGTAGTAAATCATCGAAAGAGGCTTCAGGGACTACCTATTACCGGGGAAGGCAGTTTGAAGGACTGTGGGACTTTAACCCACTAAAAACTCCTATCATTATTGCAACATTAAAACTAGTCTTATAGACTAACCATTAATTTACATTTAACTCAAAGAAACATAGATACCTTTGATCTACCAAAATCCAATAAGGTTTTAATAGATAAAAGGTTTTAACCTAACTCAAGTGGTCTTGTTCGTTTTAGTCGCTTCACAAAGTTTTGATTGTCAATTAAGCTAGAAGCTTCGGTATTGACATGTTGGATCAGACGAGTTTTATGCCGTGCAGCGCATTTAATTATTTCGTCTTTTATAGATGAGATCTTCAGATCTCGATGAATATCGGCATTGCGAACATACCATGGAGCATTGACTATGTTGCGCAGTACCTTATTTTGGAACGTTTGGATAGTTTGAATATGGATTTGTTTAGCACATCCCCATATTTGAATACCGTATGCCCAGACTGGCTTCAATATTTGATTATACATCAAAACTTTGTTATAGGTCGAGACCGTAGAATTCCGCCCAATCAGCCAGTATATTTCTCTATATTTGAACTGGAGTTCTTGTTTTTTGATTTTCACATGCTCTTTCCATTTCAGTTTTGCATCCAAGGTCATGCCAAGATATTTAGCTTTATTCTCGTATGGAATCACGACATCATTAATTTTAACTGAGAGAGGAGTTACTATGTTTTTATAGGTGAAGTTTACATGACTAGATTTGGCTTCATTTAATTTAATTTTCCATTTTTGGCACCAGTTGGAAATTTCGTCATTAGCTTTTTGCAGTTTGTTTGTAGCTTCTTCTATAGTAGAACCAACTGCCATCAACGCTGTGTCATCTGCAAAGGTTGCTATTTTTATATTTTCTACATCGGGTATATCACAGGTGCATAACAAATATAAAATTGGACCCAGTGTACTACCTTGCGGTACTCCAGATTTTATATCTCTTAGAGAGGAGTATTCATTCTCATTTTTAACTCGAAAAACTCTATTTGAGAGATATGATGAAAATAATTGAACATAATTTTTAGGGAGCAAACAACTTAGCTTTTTGATGAGTCCTTCATGCCAAACTTTATCAAAAGCTTGGGCTACATCTAGAAATACTGAAGAACAAATTTGTTTATTTTCCAGTGCCCTTTCTATAATGTCTGTTATTCGATGTACTTGATCTATTGTTGAGTGTTTTTGCCTAAACCCAAATTGGTGATTAGGTATTATATTCCTGTTTTCTATGAGGGGTTGAATCCTTCTCAATAGTAACTTTTCAAACAACTTCGATATTGTAGAGAGCAAAGATATCGGCCTGTAGGATTTGGTGTCGTTAGCAGGCTTTCCTGGTTTTTGGATCATTATTATCTCGGCAACTTTCCATATACTAGGTACGTGTTTAAGCTTAATACAGGCATTCATTATATATACCAAGAGTGTGAGAACTTTGTTGGGTATATTTTTTAGCACATTTGAAGTTATTAAATCAAAACCTGGGGCTTTATTTAATTTTAGGTTTTTTATTTCCTTAATTACTTCTTTTCGACTTATTAAGGGAATATTTATATCTTCATGGTTATATATTTCAGTTAGATCAATAATAGTGTTCATTTCATTGGGCTTAAAAATTTCAGCGAGATGATCTGCAAAAGTGTCAGCTTTTTCTTTATCGCTTCTTGCCCATGAGCCATCATTTTTCCTCAGTGGTGCAGAATGCACAATAGACTTCTTCACTTTACTCGTAGCTTTCGATAAAGAATAATTTGTTTCTTTAGTAGCTGTTAAATTTTCTAGGTAATAACTCAGAGATCTATCGTTTAATTTCTTTATTTCTCTCTTTAGCTCCTGAATTTTATTATTAAGATCCGTTTTGCTGGATGGGTCACGCGTTTGTTGCCACCTTCTTCTCGTTTTCGTTTCTTTTTTACCATGTTAAGGATATACACCGGATATCTAGGGCTTATTTTTTTTGATTTTTTTGGCTTAGTACTACTCCAAGCTGCAAACTGGACAGCTTGCATAAGTTTTTCAGTAGCAGTTTCTAGTTGTTCCTCATTGTCTAATGTTACTCTTAAGTTAATTTTTTCTAGCAGAATCTTTTTGAAGCTTAACCAATCTGTAGATGAGTTGGTTAAAAATGGTTTACAAGATTTTTTCACTATTGTTGTATTTAATTTTAGGATGACAGCAGAATGGTCGGAATTGAGGTCATAGTTATCTTCTATAGATGTGAAATCGAGTGATCTTCTATAGATGTGAAAAGAGTTGATACTTTTTTCATTATAAAAAAGTCTAACACATCAGGAGTTTTGTTTATATATGCAGGCCAATATGTTGGTTTTCCTGTTGAAAGAAATAAACAGACTGTTTCTCTCAGCGCCTCTCTCAGTTCTTTACCTCGAGTAAGGGTCATCCTGGAGCCCCATTCTAGATGTTTAGCATTGTAGTCACCTCCAAGAATAAATCTTTCACCTAATTTCATTAATAAGCTATTGAACATATGTTTTTTAATAGCGTGATTGGGCGGGCAGTACAGCGCTCCTACGTTGATATTTTGCTTTGTGCACCTTATTTGTACGGCTGTGAGTTGCATTTCTGTACTTTGTATGTTACAATGTTCATGATGGGTAATAAGATCATTTACTATGACCGCACTACCTCCGTTTGGTAGATTGTCAGGGTGCGTTGTATGATATACTTTGTATCCACGAATTACTAAATTGTGCCCCTTTGTTAGATGGGTTTCTGACACGAGACAGACATCTATGTTTCGTAAGTTTATGAACATTTCCAATTCTTGGTTTTTGTTGTTAATGCCATTCGCATTCCAAGTACATATAGTGATTTTGTCCTTATTCATTATCTAATTAAGTTATGTGGCATATCAGGATACTTAACAGTATACCTACTTTCCAAGTTATCTAATCTTAGTGAGATTCTATCTACCAGACTCATTAGTTTTTCCATTGTTTTTAATATAGTTCCGTGTTGTTCTTTTTCTGCAATCAATTTCGTATTTGTTGAACGAGCTCTTCTCGGAATTTGATTGTTTGACGAACGAGTTCTTCTCGGCGTTTGATTATTTGCATTTGATGAATAAGCTATTCCAGGTGTTTCATCAGCAGTGAAATCTCGATTTTTTTTCATATTTTTATTGCTTTGGTAGACATCCTCATTGAGTTTGCCTTTTGCTATGGCAGAATAAGTTACTCCCTTTATTACTTTCTTTGATATAAATTTTCTTGGTTGTTGCCTTTGAACTAATTTTGGGTAAACAGAGTTTCTCCTTTTCTGAAGTTCTTTGGCAATAAGACATCCTCTGTAATTTGCTGGATGAGACTCTTGGCAGTTGGAGCATTTTGGCTGTGAAGTTTTCAGCTTAAATGTTTACCAGCACATTTCACACATATAGGCTCCCTATTACAAAATTTTTGCGTATGATTATAACGCTGACATCTTTTGCACTGAGGAATATCTTTGCTTTTTCTCAGAGGTTCAATATAAACTATCATGTTTTGAATATGATTGATTTCGTAAATTTTTTTCATGTCTTCCTTACTATCAAAGGTAAGCATGAAAATTGGGAGTTTAACAGTTACCTGTTTATCATTTTCCTTGAGTTTCTTTATCATATTTACTGCATTGATGATATTGAATTGCCTATTGTGAAGCTCACTTATTATATCTTCTGGCATGCAAGATTGGTGCAAGCCGCGTGCCATGACTTTTATTTTGCTTTCATAAGTATGCCATTCGTATTTGGTATCATTGAGATCTTTAGCTAGATTTCTATAATTCATTTCCGTCTCCAGATTTATTTTCAGCTGCTTATTGTTTAGCAATTTTATTTCATATTTCATATTTTTAGCTTGCAGCATTTTATTTAATGGTTTGAAATCATTTATGTTACTTATGATTAAAGGTGGAATTTTGGTTTTCCTTTTACTCACAAATTCAGTTATTTTGGAGTTTTTTTCCTCATAGGTTTTTGTTAAACCAGATGGTGACGATTCAACTTCAGGTGAAGAAGTAGCTTTTCTTTTTTTATTTGATCTTTTGTTTTTTTTGAGCAGCCAGTCAGTTTCTCTGCTCAATTCATCTTCATCCGTGAAATATTCTTTTTGCTCGATGATTTCATTTGGTGCATTACGTTTTTCTCTTTTTTCAAAGCTTCGTTTTCTGCTCTTAATGCCGAAACTTCCTTTTTTAGTGACATACATAATGCCTCTATTTCGCTTAGCCTCTTTTGGAGTATATGGTTTTCATTTGGTTCTTTATTATTTTGACTCCGTATATCAATTATTGGCTCGGTCATCCTTGATGGCGACCTTGGAACCCTCGCACTCTTTTTAAAAGGGTTAATCAGCTTGTCTAAATTGTTGTTCCCCACTGGCGACTCATCTGAAAGTCTAGTACATTCAGCCAAGCCCTCGCCGGCAGCCGTGGTCTCTGCCGACACTTTGGTAGATATCCCTACCG
The DNA here is from genome assembly GCA_963942445.1 of Argyra leucocephala. NCBI lineage: Eukaryota > Metazoa > Arthropoda > Insecta > Diptera > Dolichopodidae > Argyra > Argyra leucocephala. The sequence continues at coordinate 102,274,438 of OZ012678.1, forward strand.
AGTTTATTTTGTTATTTAGACTATTTACTATTATTTGTTTTTATGTTGCATTTTATACCTCCTGCCAGGTGATTTTAACTACCGCCCCTCTGGGATCAGCCGCAGACCAGGGAGCCGCCTATTTTAGGTCAAACGCTTCTGGATTTTTTTTTTTTTTGTGTTTGTGCCGGCACTCACAATTTCAATTACCATAAATCGCGTCCGCGCAAGTGCTAACCAAATCGATTTACTTAGATATTGCGCCAAGTGTTCGCATTCATCCGCTCTCGTTAGCCTTACAAGTTACCAGGTGGTACCCGGCAGATAACTATGTTACCTACCTTCGAGGAGGTGAGAGTCGGATTTGATGGCAGAGCTGTAGATGTTTTACCAGATGGCATTTCCTAGTTTTTATCGGAAACATAGGTTAGCATATGTTCTGTCTAGAGCCTTTACCACCCTTTTACCACCCTTACACCCTTGTACAGTCGTCTGAAATTTTGTGTACGAATGTTCTTAAAAATAAACGTATTAAATTTATTAAGGTATGAGAATAAATAAATTTTGAATGATTGAATTTTTCCAGGTACCTACATAAAATAATGGTTCAAAAACATATGTTATTTCTTAAATATCATATTATTTTATTTTATTGGCTTATAAGGGAAGTAAATTTTTTATCATTCAGTATTTTCAATATACACATTTATTCAGGTATTGAAACAGGTAGTTAAAAAGTATGTCAAGAGATTTCTTTTTATGAATGACTCGATGCCTTTTTAGTTTCTAAAAAATTAAATTGTGCATTTTAATCATCAATGAACTAATAATACATATTATATTATAAGTAATATAATGCATTTAGGTACCTGTTAATTTTATAAATTTGTTACCTATTTTAGTTGAATACTAATGATATGAACATTTCTAATTTGAATAAATATTATTTTTTATTGATATGCAAAAAATTAGTATATAAGAAATTACTTAGAAAAAAATAAATTACGAGTATATATGAAAATTAAGCAGTGTATGTTATCTATATATAATTCTTCGACGGTGTCAGCATGTACCGTTATAATTTTTTGTTTTAAAGAAAAATATTGTTTCTGTTTCATGCATACATTTTGTTTTTAATATAAATGAGAAGAGAATTTGCAAACAAATTGGAAGAAATTTTTTTCTTTCTTTCTTACACCTCATCAAGAATGCCTTTAATATAGGAGAAAAAATATCAAACTTTACTCAAATTGATTTAAATGAAACGGAATATACTGTACACATTTTTTGTTATTTTCTTTTGTTGTTTTTCTTCTTAATACATCATAGTAGGAAAGAATATTCATTAATAAGAAGATATGCACTGGGGTGGGGAATCAAGATATTTTTACTAATCCTTTTACAAAAAAACCTCATTAGTTAAAGAAGCAAAGAACTATTTTCGTTATATAATCAGTTGTGAGAAAGAAAGAGTGCGAAAAAAATCAATTAAAAAACCACTTAATTTTTGCAATGTAATTTTAAATAGCCCACGGAAGAAGAGATTTTTCATGTGTATGGTTGTCTGAAATTTTGTGTTCGATTTTTTAAAAATTAACGCATTAAATTTATTAGGGTATGAGAGTAAGGAAATTTTGAATGATTGATTTTTTACAGGTACCTACATAACATAATATTGGTTCCAAAAACATGTTATTTCTTAAACATAATGTTATTTTCTTTTATTGGCTTATAAGGGAAGTAAAAATTTTTTTTTATTTCAAACAGATTATAATTGATGTATTTTCAATATATAAATTTTTTCAGGTAATGAGCCAGGTAGTTAAAAAGAATACCACGAACCAATAATTTTTTTTTATGAATGACTCGATGCATTTTTATTTCCTTCAGAATTAAATTTTGCCATTTCATAATCAATGATAATTTATTAATTATTAATAATATTAGAATTTATAAATAGGAAGAAAATTTGAATATTAATAATGTTTTTTATTGCTATGCATTTTTAAGTGTAACACATCCTTAAATTTTGATAACTAAGAATAAATAACAACAATATTTCTTTGAGACAAAAAAAGTCGTTCGATAATTGTTTCCCACTTTGTGTTTTGAATTTTTATCTCTCCTTCACAAATGAAATTCTTATTACTATCTATTTCTTACAATTTTAGAAATCGACTAGAAAAATGGTAACCAATCATTAACAAATTATAAAATTTTATTCCAGTGCATTTTCTTATTAATGGATCCTTTACCTACTATCCTTTGATAGTAGATGCGTGTGCGGCTTTACATTATATAGTGATTTATGTACATAATCTTTCCGCTTTTTATTTCAATCTACAAAGAAACTTTTTATCTTAATCTACAAAGAATGGTTTTTCTTAAAGAGAAATTGTTTTTGTTTTATGGATACATTTCTTTAACACAAACGAAAGAGAAAAGAAAAAATAACAACAAAAAAAACAAATAAATGTCGAATGAGCACGTAATTCTTTCTGTTTCCTCCCCTTCTAAAACAAAATAGATTAAAAATATTTGGAATAATAATTTCAAATCTATTGAATACATTCTTATATACCTGAAAAATAAATTTTAAAATCATTTTTAGAATACATTGATTAGCGTAAGTTATTACGTATTTTTTTATGAAAAATAATCAAAAAACTTTAATCAATTTATATAATCGACTACATAAATGTTGACGCAATAGCATTTAGGACAGCGTTTACATATCAGATTTTATTTGATAAAAGTGACTAATTTATTTATTTATTTAAGGTTTATTTAGCTCAAATAAAAAACAATGATTTTAAATATAGAAATTAAAAATTATAAACAAATAAAATAATAAACAAAAAATACAACAAAATCAAAAAAAAAAAATGCAAAAATACAATTAAGAAAAAGTTGAAAAAATCTTATAAATGTAGGTAGTTTATTATCTACTAATTTAGTTTATTATAACAATCAATAACAACAAAAATAATCAAACACAACAAGCATTAAACAAAAAGTTCAACAAATGACAAGAGTCGATTTTGATTTAAAGGGAAAAATTAGTTTCCAGCATTTTGTGTTTCAAAAATGTTTGATGATAATAGCATAATATTCTATTTTTTTCATTAAACAAAGTCAGATGTCAAAATTTGTGGAACAACGTTTACAGGACAGTCAAACTTTCAATAGTACAAACTAAATCTTGATGTCTAAACGTTACCTAATCGTTAGTACCTAATTTTAGCGGTTTTTTATTTGTAAATAAAAAACAATAGCTACATATATTAAGTTTACTTCATTTCTAATATTTTAGTGTTTTTTATTTAAAAAAAAAAAAAATAAACAGTATAGATAAATAATAAATGTACCTATGTAATATATGAATATATCCTATATCTATTTATTGATATTTGATATTGTAGTCTTTTGTATTTTAAAATAAAAGAAACAGTACTTTTTAATTTTTAGGTTTTCCTAATTTATAAAAAAAAATAAACAGTAAGACGCCAGTTTCCCGTCCAAGCTGTCTTTGCAATGACCATCAACAAAGCGCAAGGTCAAACTCTCAATAAGGTTGGTATTTTACTTGATGCACACAGATTACTTGAGGTTTTTCACATGGATAACTATATGTCGGAATTTCGCGCACTACTGGGAATATAAATCATTTGAAAATTATCACCGAAGAGAATAGAACTGTTAGAAATATAGTTTTTAATGAAATATTAGTTGATTAAATATTTCAATCTATATCAATCCAATTATATAGTCTGTCTGCTAATCTACTAATTTAACTAAAGTATTACATATCACTAAAATATTGCTGACTTTTGGAATTTTTGATTTTGATAATTTATATTGCAGTACAACCTAGAATGCTCTAATTTTGATTTTTCACTATATATAACCGTAGCAAAAATTTACGTAGTAACGGGTATTTAACTAGTATTTAATAATAAATCAACTCTAACGCTTAAAAAAAGTTTTTATAAAAACTATTCTATATACAATTTTTTAAAAACGTTTTGAAAATGAGAAAACATTATCGTGTTAAGTGTTTGGTGTGTGGTACTGAAAAAAATCATAATTTGGAAATAAACTAACTAACTAAAAATAAATACAATATTTCTTTCATACAAAAAAATCGTTCGTTCATTTTTTTTCCACTTTGTATTTTGAATTTTTATCTCTCTCTCACAAATTAAATCCTTATGACTATCTATTTCTTACAATATTGGAAATCGACTGGAAAAATTGTGACATTGACAAATTATAAAATTTTATTCCAGTGAACCTTCTTTTAATGGATATTCTTTGCTTCTTATTAATAGATATTCTTTGATTAAATTAACTAAATAATTAATTTAACTAACCCATTCAAACAGAGAGAGGATTTTGACGTCTATTTTTTCATATTTTTTTTTTTTGCAAGATTTTAGTTAAATTCAACATTTTTCGTTTAAAGTTTAAGATCAAAATCATGTTGAAACTTATATAAAACGAAAATTTGAAGAATTTTCTAGAACATATCGAAATTTCACATTTCAACTCGAATTTTTCATTAAAAATCATAGATATATAAAATATAGATTGGCAGTTAGAATAAAAATTTTCAGCCACTTTTGGTCAGCTGTTTTTGAAAAATTTGAGTTCAAATAATTTAGTTTCTACTGCAAATAATTTCCTTGAAAATGGAAACTTCGCCCCAATGTAATAATTAGAAAGGTTTAGAGTAAAAAAAAATATAAAATTACAATAATTTTAACAATTGGATTATTTTTAACGTAAAATCTCAATTAATTTTAAATATTTTTTTTTCAAATTTTCTGAATAAACATGTATATGTGTATATTCGTACAAAATTCACAATAATATATAATTAACAAATCAAAAAGTAAAGTTAAAAAAATATGCTGTGATACGTATATATTTATGTTCTTGATAAGAATTATATAAACGAAATAAATTAAATTGATACATGGGCTGATACAGTTTGATGTTAAACTAAATAAAATGACCAAGATTGGGAAAAAATTCTTATACTTTATCGTATACTTTATATATTATTTTATAAAACTAAATTCACATAGATTCTATTATTTATACATTCCCGTGAAATTTTATGTCTACATATATATTGATAATATTAAAACATATTAGATGATATGTATACAAATTTACGTTATTTATAAATATTATTATATTATTATTTAATAATCAATGTATATCTAATCACTTTTATTATATGCATATATATAATATTTATCATTCCTATCAAATTTAAAGTTTTCCCCCTATTTTTCTTTTCCCCTAAACGTTTTCCAATGTTCTAAAATTGCAATTAATAAAATGAAATAAAGTGATTTTCAAATTATCGTATTAGCGTAAATATTTAAATCAGAAAAACTATAAAAAATAAATAGTTAGTAAATATATGTGTAGATAAAAATGTTAAAAAACAAAACTAATTTTAAATTCAATAAGAAAAAATTTAAAAGAATCTATTCTACAAAACCATCAAAATATTAACATATGCTCATTTTTGGCTGAATCTGACATTTAATAATTAATATGATAATGTATTAGAGAGAAAGAGAAAGCAATACCAAGCTGCCAATCTATATTTTATATATCTATGTTAAAAATAATAATTACTTTTTCCTAGCATTTTTTACCGACGCCATGATGGTATTTATGAAAAAGAAAAAAAATTCATTTAATTTTCTGGATAGCTGTCATTTTATATACTTTTTGCTTTTACTTTTATATTAACTTACCAGTGTCTGTTTGTTTGTACAATCGTATGTATATATTTATTTATTTGGTAGGTAGGTAGGTTGGAATTTTTTTTTAATATTAAAAACAAACGCAAGAAAAAAAATAATTTTGTTTAAAAAATTTAAAGATAAATTTCTGAAATTCGCATTTACTCATGATGAAAAAAGCAACGGACACGGTACTTTACAAAGCTATCAAATGACAGGTTCGAGTTGCTGCCGCACAACTCCTAGCACGTGTCAGACATATTTAAAAAAATGCGAATTTCAGAAATCTATCTTTAAATGTTTTAAATAAAATTATTTGTTTTCTTTTTGCGTTTGTTTTTAATATTAGCCCTTGAAAAAAATCACGAATATTAAAGAATATCACAAAGCTTGGTTCTCTTAACATCACAAAGCGTTTCCAAATTTCCATTAACAATATTCCAGCAAGATTCATTATATACTTTTGTGGTTTACCTTAGAGTAGTTCTAGATGATCAACATCCACCACTAGTTTTATTTTCTCCTTTTTAGGGGCTAATTTGGGTTCGATAAAAGTATATTTTAAAAATTTTTATTTTTACAATATTATTTTATTTTGAAGAAGTTTTTAAAAAATTAGATAAAAAAATTATTTTAAAATCAAGTTTTCATATATTAATTTTCGTTCTCAAAATTTAAATTTACTATTAAAATAAAATTTAGAATTTCTATTTTATTTTTCCAAAAAAAAAGGTTGAACTCGTTTTTCTGAGTTCTAATTTATTAAAAGAAAATAAACGCACCCAAAATGTTTGGGTCGGAAGATGTTTTATTGTATGTAAGAAAAAAATGGCCATCTTTTGCTTACTATTCGTTCAACTTCAAATTAGAAAGAAATGAATGTGGGTTTTCGCATCAGTATTTCAGTCGTTTTCTGCAATCTGCACTTGTAGTTTGTAGGCAAAAGGATAGAGAGGAAAACAAAAAAGCTCCGGCGTTTTTTATAAATACCCAATCGATCCTATTTCTGGGATTTTTTTTTACAAATACTATAGAAACATTAAAGTTTAGAATTTTTTCAGTTTTCGAATTTTTTTATCAGCAGATGAATTTATTATTATAATATTTTGAATTTTGATTTGCAACGTAGTTCCGGAAGAAATGTATGAAAATACATGATGAAAAAAATAATGATAATAAAAATTGATGAAAAAATATGATGATGATTTTTTTTAAGGGATTTTAGGTTTTTTTTTCTTTTTTTTTATTACAACACAATTTTAGTTATTTGGATATTATTTTAGTATGGATATTCTTTGATTAAACTGTATTGCCTGTATTGCTGAAATTCATTGTTATGTCGTTGTGTTCTGAATTTTTATATTACGCTCTACATAAGGTAATATTTGATGATAATATTCTTCTTCAGAATTTTCCAATTGGAAAGTTCCTAGAGAAATTTTGCAATTGGAAAATTTAATTATGTTGTTTCCTTTAATTTCTATTGCATTTTGATGCCCACAGTTATTTAATAAAAAAATTTTGTTTGATTTTTTTTTAATTACAATATTATCAGATACCACTTTAATTTCTGTCAAATTTTTTGTAAAATTACATGTCATCAAATCAGCATTTAGTAATTTTGAAAAACATTCATCTTCATGTCGAAAACACAATCACGACGAATAACGAATTTTTCGCTTATACATGAGATTATATATAACGTCAAAAACACAATCACGACGAATGACGAATTTTTTGCTTTCAAATACATGAGATTATATGGAAATCGTGACGAATCACGAATAACCAAAATTTCGCGTTCAAAAAATAGATCTATTTCTATTTTACTCGTCAACGAATGCGAATGACATTCATTGATACCAACATAAACTGGTCAAAAATGTTTTAATAAAATATTTTTAAAATTCAAATTCAAATAAAAAATTTTTTAAATTCATTTTTTTTAAATTTTTTCTCCATTTTTTATAAACAAATTTTGAAATTTCAAAAACACAAAAATTTATTTATTTTAAAATTCAAATTCAATTAAAAATTTTTTTAAATTAATTTTTTTAAAATATTTCCTCCATTTTTTTCATATACAAATTTTGAAATTTCAAAACACAAAAATTTGTTCGTCACGAATAGTTCGTCGTCACTGTGTCTCTAAGGGCGAATTTTGGTCATTCGTCACTCGTCACTCGTCATTCGTCGTGATTGTGTTTTCAAAAGCTAAATTTTCATCCTTTTAATACAAATACTTGTCAATATTAAACAATACATATTACATTAAATTATTAAACAATAATACTTGTCAATAATACTTGTGATGTACATTGAACGTCAGGGGACGTCCTAGACATTTATTCAACGCCATCCACTGTGATATGAAGTACAAACATGGGGGTTTTCACATCTGTATTCCTTTCGTTTCTACCTAACGAAATCCTCACTTTCACGCTATATTTTGTATCAAGTATTCTTTTTGTGTAATTAGAGTGTTAGACTAAATTCTTAAAATTTACAAAATCTAGATAACTATACTCATCTATATATAATTCTTCGACGGTGTCAGCATGTACCGTTATAATTTTTTGTTTTAAAGAAAAATATTGTTTCTGTTTCATGCATACATTTTGTTTTTAACATAAATGAAGAAGAGAATTTATTTGCAATCAAATTGGAAGAGATTTTTTTCTTTCTTTCTTACACTTCATCAAGAATGCCTTTAATATAGGAGAAAAAAAATCAAACTTTACTCAAATTGATTTAAATGAAACGGAATATACTGTACACATTTGTTTTACATGTTATTTTCTTTTGTTGTTTTTCTTCTTAATACATCATAGTAGAAAAGAATATTCTTTAATAAGAAGATATGCACTGGAGAAGTCAAGATTCCATTTACAAAAAAACTCCATTAGTTAAAGAAGCAAAAAACTATTGTTTTTCTTATGTAATAAGTTATGAGAAAGAAAGAGTGCGATATAAATGATTTAAAAAACCATTTAATTTTTGAAATTTAATTTTAAATAGCCCACGGGCCACGGGAGAAGAGATTTCTATGTACATGGTCGTCTGAAATCAACGTATTAAATTTATTAGGGTATGAGAGTAAAGAAATTTTGAATGATTGATTTTTTACAGGTACCTGCATAACATAATATTGGTTTCAAAAACATATCTTATTTCTTAAATATCATATTATTTTCTTTTATTGTCTTATAAGGGAAGTAAAAATTTTTTTTTATTTCAAACAAATTATAATTGATGTATTTTCAATATATAAATTTTTTCAGGTATTGAAACAGGTAGTTAAAAAGAATACCAAGAACCAATCGTTTTTTTTATGAATGACTCGATGCATTTCTATTTCCTTCAAAATTAAATTTTGCCATGTAATAATCAATGATAATTTATTAATTATTAATAATATTAGAATTTATAAATAGGAAGGAAATTCGAATATTAATAATGTGAATAAATAATGTTTCTTATTACTATGCATTTTTAAATGTAACACATCTCGATATTTGTTCGATAATGTTTTTCCCACTTTGTGTTTTGAATTTTTATGTCGCTCTCACAAATTAAATTCTTATTACTTTCTATTTCTTACAATTTTGGAAATCGACTAGAATAATGGTACCAATCATTAACAAATTATAAAATTTTATTCCAGTGCATTTTCTTATAAATGGATCCTTTACCTACTATCTTTTGATAGTAGATGCGTGTGCGGCTTTATATTATATAATAATTTATGTACATAATCTTTGGCCTTTTTTTTTAATCTACTAAGAATTGTTTTTGTTTTATGGACACATTTCTTTAACCCAAACGAAAGAGAAAAGAAAAGATAACAACAAAAAAATCAAATAAATGTCGAGTTAGCACGTTATTCTTTCTGTTTCCTCCCCTGCTAAAACAAAATGGATTAAAAATATTTAGAATAATAATTTCAAAGCTATTGAATACATTCTTATTTACTTGAAAAATATATTTTAAAATAATTTTTTGACTACATTGATTAGCGTAAGTTATTACGTATTTTATTTATGAAAAATAATCAAAAAAACTTGAATCAATTTATATAACCAACTACATAAGTGTTGGCATAAGTGTTAACATTTAGAGCAACGTTTACACATAAGATTTTATTTGATAAAAATTACTTATTTATTTATTTAGGGTTTGTTTGGCTCAAATAAAAAACAATGATTTTAAATATATAGAAATTAAAAATTATAAACAAATAAAATAAAAAACACAACAAAATGAAAAAAAAATTTACCTATTAAATTTTTAAATAAATAAAAAATACAATTAAAAAAAGTTGAAAAAATCTTATAAATGTAGGTAGTTTAGTATCTACTAATTGTTATTATCAATACTATTATTTATAGTAATCAATATAACAACAAAAATAATCAAACACAACAAACATTAAACAAAAAGTTTAACAAATGACAAGAGTCGATTTCGATTTAAAGGAAAAAATTAGTTTCCAGCATTTTTTGTTTCAAAAATGTTTGATGATAATAGGATAATATTCTATTTTTTCATTAAACAAAGTCGGATGTCAAAATTTGTGGAACAACGTTTACAGAACAGTCAAACTTTCAATAGTATAAGCAAAATCTTGATGTCTAAACGGTACCTAATAGTGAGTACCTAATTTTTTAAATAAAAAACAATAGCTATATTAGTTTACTTTGGTTTTAATATTTTAGTGTTTTTTATTTAAAAAAAAAATAAACAGTAGTTTTTAATTTTTTGGTTTTCCTAATTTCTAAAAAAAATAAACAGTAAAAAGCCATCTCCCGTCCGAGCTGCCTTTGCAATGACCATCAACAAAGCACAAGGTCAAACTCTCAATAAGGTTGGTATTTTACTTAATGCACCAGGTTTTTCACATGGACAACTATATGTCGGGATTTCGCGCACTACTGGGAATATAAATCAATTGTCACCGAAGAGAATAGAACTGTTAGAAATATAGTTTTTAATGAAATATTAGTTGATTAAATATTTCAATCTATATCAATCCAATTATATAGTCTGTCTGCTAATCTACTAATTTAACTAAAGTATCAAATATTACTAAAATATTGTTGATAGGGGAATTTTTGATTTTGATAATTTATAATGCAGTACAACCTAGAATGGTCTAATTTTGATTTTTCACTATATATAACGGTAGCAAAAAGTTACGTAGTAACGGGTATTTAACTAGTAATATATAATATGTATCTCACATCCTTTTCTTTTTAAATTTAAAAAAAATATTTTGAATGCATTAATATGCATGTTTTAATTTTTTAAATGGTAAATATTACCGGTTTTTTTTAGATTACGTGTAACTGAGATGTTAAATTAATTTACCTGTTAGTTACTACATATTATTATTCAATATTTATACTTACATATATGTACAAATAACTATTATACATGCAAGCATAAATACTAAAATATTATCCAAATAGCTAAAATTGTCTTGTAATAAAAAAAAAGAAAAACAAAAAACCTAAAATCCCTTAAAAAAATTCATAATCATATTTTTTCATTCATTTTTATCATCATTACTGAACTACATATCCAACCAAAATTCAAAATAATAATAAATTATTCTGCTGATAAAAAAATTCTCAGAGTGAAAAAAATTCTCAACTTTAATGTTTCTATGTGTTTGTAAAAAAATACCAGAAATAGGATCGATTTGGAATTCATAAAAAAGGCCGAAGCTTTTTTTTTTGTTTTTCTCTCTACCCTTTTGCCTACAAACTACAAGTGCAGAAAACGAAATCTTTCGTTTCTACCTACCTAACGAAGTCCTCGCTTTCACACTATATTTTGTATCAAGTATTCTTTTTGTGTAAACGTATAAAGGTTTTATATGTGTATGTAGATATTTTTCTCATTTGAAATAATTTTCAAAGAGAAAACATGATAAATAAAAATTATGCGCAAAAGGTTTTGTTGAATTCCATATATTTTTGTTTTGTTTTTTTTTGTTTTTGTTCTTGAATATTATTTTTGAAAGCGGTGTCGTGTATGGTACAATAAGGAACGTTTTTGTTTTGGTTTTTTTTTAATAATGTTACATACTAATAGCACAAATAAATAACATATAGTTATTTATTTGTGCTAATAATATAACATTTTACCATATTATTGTACGAAATCATATTAAATTAAAATTTTCATTTATTCAAAAAAAATTGTATTTGTTTTATTATTGTTTTTACTTATGTACAAAAAAAATACATAATCATAAACATATATTAAAATAGCTAAAAAAAATTTGTTATGTACAATAAAAAAATAAACCTAAAATCCCTTCAAATAAATTCAATAATAACATGTCATTCATTTTTATCATCATTCTTTTTCCATCACGTATATTCATAGTTAATATTAGAATGTTAGACTAAATTCTTAAACTTTACAAAATGTAGATAACTGTACTCATAATATATAAAATGTATCTCACATCCTTTTCTTTTTAAATTTAAAAAAAATATTTTAGATGTATTAATATGCATATTTTAATTTTTTAAATAGTAAATATTACCGGTTTTTTTAGATTACGTGTAACTGAGATGTTAAATTAATTTACCTGTTAGTTACTACATAATATGTTTTTTTTTTTTTTAGTTTATTTATTTAACTTTACAATCTATCTTATTTTTGTCTAATAATAGTATGTCACTATTAGACGATATTAAGTAATTTGTTTTGGCTTCTTTTTGTAACAGGTGGTGAGTGAGCCCATTGGCTTATCTCCGAAGTTTTATATTTCTGGTCAAGCTAGTGGGGATTTCTGGTTTGACTATCTATCGGATGAAACCTTTTCAGCATTCGCACATGTTGGTCTGTACACTGTAGTTGTGATGCGAGATCGTCGGGATGTATTTCCAATCTCGCAAAGTATTTTGAGCTTCTTATTGCTATGGCTTCTTTAACCGATTCGACTTTTTAGTCCTTTCTAATTTCCTCATTTCTCACGAACCATGGTGCATTTACTATTGATCGGAGTACTTTGCAATGAAACCTTTCCAGTATTTCAACGTTGGAATTACTTGTGGTTCCCCACAGTTCTATACCATAGTACCAGATTGGTTTCAAGACGGCCTTGTATAGTAGGATCTTGCACTCCATTGATAACTGCGAATAACGTCCTATTAACCAGTAGAGGCTGTTAAACTTCAATCTAACTTGTTTATTTTTGTTGACAATATGCTCTCTCCAATTTAAACGCCTATCCAGATGCATACAAAGATACTTTGCAGAGTTTGCTTGTGTTAATGCCACATTATTTAGTGTTACAGCCGGGCCAATCTTTTCTTCTGGTGGTGAAAGTAACATGCACGGATTTGTTTACATTCGCCTTAATTCTCCATATTTTTAGCCAATCTCCAACTTTTAATAAGTGTTCTTGCAATTGGTTTGAGGCAGCAGTTGAGCATGTGTTTTTTGCTAATATTACTGTGTCATCAGCAAATGTTGCAGTAACTGTGTTTTCTGTTGTTGGCAAATCTCCAGTATATATTAAGTATAAGGAGGTCCTAGCACACTACCCTGAGGGACTCCTGATTTTATTATTTTTTCTGATGTGTGTTCTTGTTGTTGTTTTATTACAAATTTACGACTGTCTGATCTTATGAGTAGATATAATTCATGACGTAGTCTTTGCTTCAATTTGTATAGAAGTCCTTCATGCCACACCTTGTCGAACGCCTGTGCAATATCTAGGAACACTGCTGAGCAGTATTTTTTTCTTTCCAAAGTGTCGTTTATTACATTTACTACTCTGTGGACTTGTTGAATCGTTGAGTGATTTTGCAGGGTATGCGATTTCTTGCGGGTATGGAGTGAATGTAGTTTCTAGATGCGAAGCAAATAATTCTGCTTTCTCTCTTTGGCTTCTAGCTCAACTACCATCACTTTTTTTCAATGGAGGGTCACGTTGCTGGGGTCGATATGAATTCTTCATCATCTTCCATAATGCGTAATCTGTACCTGCTGTTGCAGTTAGCTCTTTTAGGGATTTTTGTACAGCTTCATCTCTTACGGATTTCATTAAACGCTTTAATTCCTTTACCGCTCGATTGAGTTTTGTTTTGTTTTCTGGCGATCTCAATTTCTGCCACGATTTTCTTAGCTTTCTCTTTTCCTCTATTTTTTTTTTATAATTTCCGGACAAGTTTCATGTTTTTTTGGAGCTTTTTGTTTTGGTGTTGCTGCCATCGCTGCTTCTGATATTACTTTATTAAATTTTTCGATAGCTTCCTCTATATTTACAATATTCTTCAACGGCATATCTAGTGTTATACTAGCATAGAGATTATTTTTATAGATATTCCAATTTGTGCTTTTTGAGTGAAGTTTTTGCTCATGTGTTACCTCTAATAGTCCAGTTGATGCAGAAATAATTATAGGTGTATGATCTGATAATAAATCCGTACAAGACTCAGCCCATAAATGGTTGTTGGAAATGCCTTTCGTGACACAAAAGTCTATTAAATCTGGGGTTTTGTTTCTATCTGTAGGCCAATAGGTTGGTTGTCCCGTTGATAAGTGCTGCAGATTGTATTCCTCCATTGCCATTAGTAGTTGTCGACCCTTTTGCGTGATTATTCTTGACCCCCAATGTGTGTGCTTGGCGTTATAATCTCCACCAGCCAGAAATCTTGTTCCAAGTGTTTTATAAAAAGTAATGTATTGTTGTTTACTGATGATATGCTTAGGAGGACAATATAAGGCTGAGATGGTAAGTGGACCACTCCAATCTTCTATTACCACGCTTGTAGCTTGCAGGTATTCTTTGGCGTACTTTTGAATTTCAAAATGCTTCACTGTTTTTTTTATGGTTATGGCTGAACCTCCATGTGCTGTGCCATCCGGGTGTTTTGTGTCATAAATTTTGTAATTATTAATATTGAAGAAGCTTTTATTTGTAAAATGTGTTTCTGATATTAACATTATATCTATTTTGTTGTCTATAATAAATCTTCTTAGTTCCAGTGACTGTTGGTTTAATCCGTTGGCATTCCATACGGCAATTTTTATGAGCTTAACTATTTTTATTTATGTTTGCGACTAGTGTGGTTAATAGATTTAACATTGGAGCAAACTGTTCCAAGATATTTTTCACCATACTTTTTATCTCTTCCATGTCACTTGAAGATTCTTGTGCAGGTGGACTTTGGTGGACTTTAATTGTTTGGCCTTGGTTAAGCTGCCAGTGATCATTATTTTGTTTGACAACTTGCGAGTATTGCAGACCTGGGGCAACACTTTGTGGTAGTGATACTTGTTGGTTGTCTATCATTTTTTGTCTATTTCTAGGTTTTGGGTATTTTTTTTGTTTTAACTGTTGATAGTGCTGGCACCCTTTGTAATTTGCTGCGTGGTTGCCTATACACAGGACACATTTTCTAGCTTCACCCATATGATTTATTGGGCAGTTTTTTGTTGTATGGTCTCCGGCACATTTGACATATCTAGGTGATCTGTTGCAATATTGTGCCGTATGTTCATAACGTTGGCAATTTGTACATTGTGGGATTGTTTTCTGTTTGTGTGGTGGCTCGAACGTGATACATGTGTTTAGCAGTCTGTTTGTACTATATATTTTGTGGTTGTTGTACTTTTGTTTTATATAAATGTAGAAGAGAGGTAATGAGACAATTTCTTCGCCTCTTTTTTGCGTTATATTGGGAATATTTCTTACTTCATGATCCAGATCATTTATTGCCGTTTCAATATCTGAAGTAGGTGTCGACGGATGTAATCCTCTTAGTGCTACTCGAAATGATTTTTCCTGTTTTGGTTGATAAGTGTAGAATTGAGTGTTTTTTTCTTTCAAGCATTTTACTAGGTTTCTGTAATCATCCGGATTCCTTGTTTGCACTTTCACTTCTTCAGTGCTTAATATTTTTGTAAAATGTTCAACTTGGCACACTTGATTTAGAAGTTCATTCAATGGCGCAATATTTTGAACCCCTGCTATATAAATTGGTGGCGGTTTAATTTCTTTAGGCTGTTTTACTTCAGTCATTTCATCCTCCAGTTCTGCAAACTCTTTTTGTATGTCACTGGCACTGCCTTTAAGTTGATTCAGCCAATAGTCGTTTATTATCGTTTGCTTTTGAATTTGTGCTTTTTGTGTGTTGTTTTCTTCTTTCTTTTGACTGCTTAGGGTATTTTTATTGTTACCGTTTTTTGTTTGCTTGTTTTTTTTCTCTATGATGAATCCATCATTGTTTACTTGGGATTTTTTTGGTGTTATATCATTGGTATTTATCTTTGTTTGCTTTGGGGCAGGTGCCTTCAACGGACTATTTCTTTTTCGCTTTGTGCTGCTTTCAGAATGAATTTCTGTTGGAGCAAAACCACCTTTCTCCTCTGCGGTGAGTAGTTTTCTCATCTCTTCGTTCTCATTTCGTAAGGACTGAACATCTTTGCTAAGCTGTTCAGCGAGCTTTTCTATTTTGTTTAACTTTCCCTTTAATTCCTCATTTTCCTTTTGTAAAATATTTGTAGTGTTAAATTCTTTTGTTTTAGGTGATTCTGCAATATGATTAGGTGCCATTTCCTTTTTTCTTTCATTTCCGTGTTCCTGGTTTTCCTTATTTGTTGCACTACCTCCTGGTGGTGGAGTTCGATCCACCCCCATTTAGTTATTGCTTAGTTTTTTTTTTAATTGTTAATATATATATATATCTAATATATAATTAATAATAATATAATATATAAATAATAATATGGTTTAGTAATTAATATCAATAAGCGATATAAAAAGGTATTATTAGTATTATTAATACATATATAGTTACCATCCCAAAGTAGTTAAATATAATCAATATGCATATACTTAAGTATATATATACAATTGTACTCAATCACAAGAATGGTAATATGTACAATATTCAATATTTTACAATTAATATGTATATAGAATTCACTATATACATACAATTATAATAGATATTTATATTATAAAGTTATTAGAATATTGTGATTAATTATAAATTTAAAATATATTTAGTACACAATAATATAGACATTATTTTAGTAGATAAAATTTATTTCATAAGAAAATATTTTTTTTAATAGTAATTAATTAATTTGTAAATGTTATAATGATATGATGTTCACCGGTAGATGTCGCTCAATTGTATTTACTTACAACGGTAGCACTTTTTGGATTTCGATCTTGATTTCTGACACTTACATTTGACAATGATAACTGATGACTGGTTATATGTCAGTTCTTTATTATTGGTTTACTTACAACTGTAGCACTTTTTGGATTTCGATCTTGATTTCTGACACTTACATTTGACAATGATAACTGATGACTGGTTATATGTCAGTTCTTTATTATTGGTTGTCACCCGCGCACAATTTTTTTTTTTTTCCTTTTGTTCTTGCTGAAAACACACCTACATATTTAATTATCGTATATATCCTGTTCCTGTACAAACTCATATTCAAATTTTTATTTATTTTATTATTATTTAATATTTATACTTATATATATGTACAAATAACTTATACATACAAGCATAAATACTAAAATATTATCCAAATAGCTAAAATTGTCTTGTAATAAAAAGAAAGAAAAACAAAAAACCTAAGATCCCTTCAAAATAATTCATAATCATATTTTTTCAATGATTTTTATCATCATTACTTTTTTTTACCATACATTTCTTTCAGAACTACGTATCCAACCGTTCCCTTCTCTAAAAACTAATGATTATATGGAGACATTTTTGTTGCGTCGTGGAGAGATTTTTTCATCAAAAAATTTTATGCTTCACATGTTGGAAATTTACAAATGTATATAAACATAAACAAAATAAATAAACAAAAATATATGAATTGAGTTATGGTCCAGATTTATTTTTGTGATAAAAAAAATATTCTTATACAGAAATTTAAAAAAAAAAGTATATGATATGCGGATTGAATTTTTTATGTTTTTTCAAGGTTTGACTTGATGACTAAAATATTTTTATTTATGACTACCTATCATGTTGATTTTTTTTTGGTCATAAATTATTTTTGCAGAAAAATTAAAATAATTTAAATATTGTTGATCTAGCAATAAAATAAAAATATTTTGAATTAGAGTTCCTTGAGTAATATTTTTATTTTGTAATTATGGTTCTATTGTTTTTTTTAAGTTTTTCAAATTGAATTTCATGTATTTTTAGCAACGATCGTAAAACAATATTTATTTTGTTATATTCTACTCTTATTAAAACATTAAGCGCCAAATGTGATCATAAGGTAAGATCAACATTTTTTAAATAATCTGCTTTACGTAAAATACTTTAGGTAGATCCTTTTGCGTAATACCCTTATGGTATCATAAAAAAAAAATAAAAAAAGAAAGAAAAAAATAATGAGAAAATATGCGAATTCTTTTTTGTATTAGAAATATATGAAAAACGAAATAAAATATTCTTAAAATATATACCGAGGTGCTACGTGACCTGATTTTTCAAAATTGTCCTAGATTTCGAGATTTTTTTAGTTAAATGTTGTTTTATAAAATGGATTGTAACTCAAATTTCCCTTATCATTTCAACTTTTTTCTTGTTTTATTAAAAAGTTATATATTTTCTTTATTATATTTAGTAAATGGCAGCAGTTCTTCATATCGACAGCAGTGTCCGTCGACTCAAGAGAACGAAACCTCACGAGCTGGTCACTACCTAAAATGGAAAATTCTACGATAATAGTTTTCTTTACAAAAACTATTATTTCAATAATTTCCCTTTGCGAAAAAATCTAAATAATCTTCCCACGCGGAACTATTGCTATGGCTATCTCCTTCACGGCAAATATCATAGTGATAAAGTTCCTACACGGTAATTATTATGATGTTAACGATCCTCCACGGAAACTATCACTATAATAATTTCCGAAGCACGCGACCGAAAAATTACGAAAAAAAAAGTTATTAGTCGATATAACGTAAATTGGTTATAACGGAAAAAAGATAGGTGGACTTTAGTGGGTTCGATTCCTACACTATCAAGACGCAAACGCGGCTGGAGTTCTTGATGTCCTTCGCGGATTACCTCCTATATTTCGGAAAAAAAAAAAATATTTAGTTAAAATTTATTTTTAAAAGAATAATAATAAAATATTTTTTAAAACAATTAAATTTATAAAAATTTGTAAAATATGCATTTTACGCACACTTAAAAAATTTAGTTTTAACAAATTTCGCTACAGAGCTTTGGAAGTTGCGTAGCTAGAATCTTCTTTTTATAATGAATTCTACCAACAACACACGTTTTTTCTGATAAACACAAATGAATATACATTTGGTTGTATTTACCATACAAATTCAAATATTTATCGTTGGATTTATTATTTTACCAAAGAAATATTCAAAGATGTTTTATATGATATTTTACTGATTAGATATTTTATGTTCAAAATAGAATTTATTAGAGTTTGAAAATAAAGAAATATATATGGATGTGTTCACTTATTTGAGGTATGATGTATAAATTTTAACAGTACATAAATATAATAACGTTATTATAAAAAACGTTATTTTTGAAATTCTCTAATTTTTAAATATATTTTTGAATATATTTAAACCTTAGGTATGTTAGCACCTTTCACCTTAGGTATGTTAGCAACAATTTTTATCTATTAAAATTTGTTCCTAAACATTTTTGAAATGGAAATAAGTGATAGCGAGAATATTTTGTTAACTGAAGCTGATTTAGTAAAATTAAATTTTCTTTAGTCAATTTTTTCCTATAACAACAAATACCAAGTATATTATAGAAGCAATTGCGAAGGAACTACATTACTAACAACTTTACTAATTTTAGTAAAGTATATAAAAATCGAATTTTGACGTATTTTAGGCCATTTTTTTAGTTAATATCTACCTATTGATTACCTAAAAATTTTAGGGTGACCTTTCGTACATTGAAGTACGATTGTTTATTTGTATTGCTTTGTTTTGTTTACATTTAAATTTTTACTATAGTGGTATGCAATTTCAAGTAAACTGATCATCTAGATACTGTAAAAATTAAAAGAAGCTTTATAGCTTTGAAATTTCCATGCACTAAATTAAAACAAATGTTTACATAAGGCTTGAGCTTTCAATTCTGTTTAACCCAGCCTTAAGGCCTACCACTATAGTAAAAATTTAAATGTAAACAAAAAGAAGCAATACAAATAAACATTTATATATATTTTAATGTTATGAAAATATAAAATTTATTTAATTTTAAAATTTATTATTTTGCAAGTAAAGTAGTTCATGTATTTCTTATTCGCATGTTTCTGGGAATCCGTGGATCACATAATTCTGGCAATAAGAAGTTGTAAAAATATTTCAATTTTGGTTTCATTTTATGAGTAAAAAATTGATCGTCCTTTCAATTCGTACCTTCCTTTCAAGTCTTGAAGTCTTTTGAATTCCAGATGCCAAAATTTATTTTTGTTATGTTTAATTACCCTGCACTTTATAAAAATAATTATGTGATTTTTATAGTGCAATTGTTTTATCATCAGTATTGTATTTTAAACACTTTATCTTTTTTTGACCAATAGCTTCTTTTAAAAAACCATATTTTGCTGACTGAGGGCATTTTATTTCATAAATACCATTATTTCCAACTAGACCATTTGGAGTAGCTCGAAGAAAATGTAATTCTTCGTCAATAAAAAGCTCACAGTTTTGAATGTTTAAATTAGTCTACTTTTCAAGTTCTGATATTGTATTTTTTTTATTTTACATTCCATAAATCATGATGTTTGTGCATACATATATATTTGATTATATTATGATAGCTAATTCAACTTTACAAATTTAAAATCTGAGCACTGATTCCAAATCTGAGGCAGTGACCATTATATTTCTTAATTCGTACCAATAATTACAACCAGATTGATCGCGTGTATCAATTTCAATGCTCCCCCTATTTTCAAAATTTGTTCTCAACTTTTCCAGCATTATTTTTTTTCTTTTGTTGAAACACAGGTAATATATCTGGTTTTCCACATGTGTCTGCTCTATAATTTTTATCTATACTGAGTGATGTTTAGCTCCTCTTAATCTTTTATTTGGCTTATGTTGCTTTATTTTCTAATTATTGTATATTTCTTTTAATTATTTTCTCTTCTGCGTTTGTAAGAAGCATTTTGTATTTCTTTCACTCCCATTTATTTCTTTCAAAAACTCTGTAAAAGCATGCCCAGTATTGAATTGGTCAACAGCAACTGCACATCTAGTTGGAGACTGCCACGGAGAAAAATTTATACGGTTCCTTCCTACGTATTAACAAATTTTACTATTGAACTGTTGGCAAATATTTGAGTCCATATTAAGTAACAAACTGTCTGAGTTTTGGACTAAACGTTACACAGCAGTAGTAATTTCTTCAAAGAATAGATTTGATATCATCAAAGTAAGATCAAGATTCATATAATCAATATGGCAAGATTTTATATAGTAGGATAGTGCACTAGTCCTCCAATGATTAACCGAACTTTTAGTTCAAAAAATCATTCGATCTATGTTTTGAGACAATTTTTTGCCATATTGTATTTGAAATTTTGTATAGGGAAGTCGTAGATGTTAGTTTACGTCTAAAGTTTCTGTAAAGATGATTTTTACATTCAACTTTACTAATAATAATATTTTCGTAGAAGCAAAGCTCTAGCTATGATAATAATAATAATCTTTTATGCACACTACTGTCTCCATTTCCTACAAATTTGTTATAATTAATTGACAACATAAGTACATAATTAGATAATTTATTTATTTATTTATAACAGTGGGATCTGCAGATAAATCTGCAGTCCAACTACATGTCCTTTTCCCTTTCGAAATGTGGACCTTTTTTATATATTAATTATTTGGTATATATGGAAATATTGTATATTATATATTTTGTATTTGTTTTATTATATATATGATTATTAATTTATTAGTTTTATTATATATATGCTCATTAATTATTATATTACATTAGTTATAACCGATGTGGTTGTATTGAAAATTACTTTCAGTAATTTTCATCATTAGGGAATTATTAACTAAAAATATGGCCGAAAATACATCAAAACTCGATTTTTATATACTTTACTAAAATTAGTAAAGTCGTTGGTAATGTAGTTCTTTCGCAATTGTTTCTATAATATATTTGATATTTGTTGTTATAGGAAAAAGTTGACTAAAAAATATTCTCGCTGTCACTCATTTTCGCTTCAAAAATGTTTAGGAACGAATTTTAATAGATAAAAATCGTTTCTAACATACCTAAGGTGAACATATTCAAAAATATATTTAAAAATTACAGAATTTCAAAAATAACGTTTTTTTTAATAACGTTAATATATTTATGTACTGTTAAAATTTATACATCATACCTGAAATAAGTGAACACATGCATATTGTATTTCTTTATTTTCAAACCCAAATAAATTGTATTTTGAGCATAAAATATCTAATCAGTAAAATATCATAAAACATCTTTGAATATTTCTTTGGTAAAATAATAAATACAGCGATAATAATATTTGAATTAGTATGGTGTACACCCAAATGTACATTCATTTGTGTTTATCAGAAAAAAATTGTGTTGTTGGTAGAATTCATTGTAAAAAGAAGATTCTAGTTACGTAACTGCCAAAGCTCTGTATCGTAATTTGTTAAAACTAAATTTTTTAAGTGTGCGTAAGCTGCATATTTTATAACTTTTTATAAATTTAAGGGTTTTAAAAAATGTTTTATGATTATTTTAAAAATAAATTATAAAAATATTTTTACTAAATATAATAAAGAAAATATATAACTTTTTAATAAAACAAGAAAAAAGTTGAAATAATAAGGGAAATTTGACTTACAATCCATTTTATAAAACATTTAACTAAAAAATTCTCGAAATCTAGGACAATTTTCAAAATTCAAAACGTAGTTACCTCGGTATATATTTTAAGAATTTACCCCCAAACATTTGATCTAAATCGCGTAAAAAATGTGAATGCCTCGTGCTTCAGTTTGCAAAAACAGCTAAAAAACACCAAAATTAAGGACTCAATGAATATTATTGCAATAAAGAACTTATATCCAAAGTTTCATCCAAATCGGGTAAAAAATATTAATAATTAAAATATTTTTAATTATTTAAATAAATCACATTTAATATTAAAAAAATGAACATTTGTCATAATAAAAAAACCATAAATATAATAAAATAAAAATTGCATCGAGTTATTTGGCAACAAAAAAGGAAAATTAAAAAACTAAATAAATTTCATCTGAAAACTAATTAAATTATTAATATTTTTCATTTGAGGCGCTTTTTTTTAATATTCCTTGAGCATTTTCAGTCTTTAAAAAAACTTTAAATTCTCTGCAGCTCATTTTATAGTTCTCCTTCACCCTCAATTCGGCTTCTAAATTTTGAATAAGTAATTTATTCCTCTCTTTACGCCAAGCGGTAGTCATCAAACTGAATATTCTTTCAGATGTGGCATTCGAATGGGGAATTGAAAAAATGAAACTAACGATTTTATATATATTTTCAGTATCCTCGTTTAATTTAAAAAAATCAATCCATTTTTCATTAGTAGATACATTAGCATTTTCGCCAAGTATATAGGAAATTAATTTATGTAATTCTTCAAATAATAAATCTTCATTTACAGAAGCAATATTAAATTCTTTAATTATTTTTGCAATAGTGTTAAATTCTATAGCTTCATTCAAACGCAATGGTTTAACTTATTATTATCGCCAAAATCAAACCATTTTTCTAGATAACTTATGGCAACATAAAAAAAAAAGTTAGCGTCTGCTTGGAATCTGTTTACTGCAGAATCATTATCACATTTCAACAATTCTGTTCTTGCCATCGAACCAAAAAATTGTTGTTTTTTTCTATCAATAAGTGATTGGCGCACTTCGTCCATTATATCATATAAATCCAATACAAGAATGGAATTACTTTGCAATTTTTTAAGAGATGGCTGAAAAATGGTACAGGTATTCATAACAAAGCCTAAATAAGCTAATGAGAGGTCGTCGTTGAAAAAATTTTTAAGTACCTGTGATATTGAATTTTGAGATAAAAAGTACGATTTTATCGGTTCAAAATTAGCGATTAGTCTCTCAACAGCTGGAAGAAGACTAAGCCATCTAGTTGGTACGTGGCGTAATATTTCAGTCCATTCAATTTCAGCCCATTCAAAGAATTGTTTCAATATGGTTGTTCTCTTTGTATATGAACTGAACTCATATAAATTTTCATCACAATTAAATCTATGTCAATTTTGAGTTGATTTGTCGCCTTTTTACAAGTATTATGCAGGATATGGCTGTTATATCCAACCGGTATTATGTTACTATTTATTTTTTTTAGTTCCGTAAAAACACTTTGGTTATTAGCAATATTCCGAGATAATTCATTATCTAAAGCATAAAATGCAAGTAGTACATTTTGTACTCCTTTTTGCTTAGTAAAGTATCTCAGAATAATAGGAAAAGTTTTAATATTTTCTTTGTTTGGGGCATCAGTACAAATAGAAAATGGAACGTTGCCACTTAAATGTTCTAAAATAAATTTTATTGATTTTGACGCGAGCACATTAGAAACGCTTTTAGACATTTTTGTCCGACCGCATCTATATTTTTGTGCTATATTTGAATCACCGAACATCGAAGGAAATAATGATCCTGCGCAATCACTAGAAATATAACTATGGGAGTGCATAACGGTGTGATATGTAAAAGCAACCTCAGATACGATACCTTGCTCATCATCTTTACTTGTTGTACTGCTGAAGAATTTTGTAAGTTTTGTTGAACTAGATGAAGATTGCATATTCGATTTATGGCAAACAGTTCTCATATGTTTTATTAAATCATTTTCACTGTCATGTCCAATTGAAATTTTTAAATTATTGCAAATTGTGCATGTAATGTGATGTTCTCCACATTGTCGAACCCTATCATATTTCCTCCATTCCTGATTAAATTTGACCATTTGTTTTACATTTTTTCTCCTATTACTGTTTTCTTCACTTTCATATTCACCGTAATTTATAAAATATCCGAGTTACAAATTTTAAAAACGAACCGTAAGTGTGTTGACCAAAAATGTCAATAATTAATTTTTTTTTTTTTTTTTTTTTTTTTTTGCGAAAGATAGGAGGTAATCCCCGAAGGACATCAAGAGCTCCAGCCGCGTGTGCATCTTGATAGTGTAGGAATCGAACCCACTAAAGCCCACCTATCTTTTTCCGTTATAACCAATCTACGTAAGATCGACTAATGACTTTTTTTTTCGTAAATTTTCGGTCGCGTCTTTAGGAAATTATTATAGTGATAGTTTCCGTGGAGGATCGCTAACATCATAATAATTACCGTGTAGGAACTTTATCACTATGATATTTCCCGTGAAGGAGATAGTCACAGCAATAGCTCCGCGTGGGAAGATTTTTTAGATTTTTTCGCAAAGGAAAATTATTGAAATAAAAATTTCCGTAAAGGAAACTATTATCGTAGAATTTTCCATTTTAGGTCGTCACCAGCTCGTGGGGTTTCGTTCTCTTGAGTCGACGGATACTGCTGTCGATATGAAGAACTGCTACCATTTCCGAGTTCACATGAGTTTGCAGTCTCTGCTCGTGTTTGACTGCATGTTTCTTGATCTCTTCCGTGACTGTTTCAATGCGCAAGTCACGGTGGAGATCTTTGTTACGTATGTACCATGGTGCATTTACTATACCACGGAGCACTTTATTTTGAAATTTTTGCAACATTTCAATGTTGGTTTTCTTTGCACAGCCCCATAATTGGATACCGTACGTCCACACAGGTTTTAATATCTGCTTATATATCAATATTTTGTTCTGTACTGATAACTCAGAACCACGCCCAAGTAACCAGTAAAATTTTTTGAGTCTAATGTTTAGCTCTTCTTTTTTCTTTCTTATATGTTCCTTCCATCTTAGCTTAGCATCGAGTGTCATTCCCAGATACTTTGCTGTATTGGCATATGGTACTATTTTGTTATTGATTGAGATAGGAATGGTTGCAATCTTTTTGTATGTAAAATTTATATGAGTTGATTTGCTTTCATTAAGTTTAATGCGCCAACGTTGGGTCCATAATCTTATTTTATTCATTGCATTTTGAAGTTTTGCTGTGGAGTAATAATTAATAAGAAGAAAACTATTAAGATTTCAATATTAACTTGTTGCGACCACTTTCATATTAATGTCTTAAGCGACAACTGCAATTCGCAATACTGACATGACAAGTGAAACAAAATATTTATAAACATTGGAATTGGAATATGTATTCATTTGAGGTTAAAATGAAAAACAATTTTTTTTTAATTATGAAAATAATTTTTTTTCTGTTAAAAACAAATTTAGCGGGTGATTTTTGAACAATCGGGAATTAGCGATTACATATCGGGATCAATATCGGGAAATTTCAGCCGAAATCGGGACACCTAGCAACCCTACCCGTACTTCAGTTTGCTAAAAAAATTTCTTTAACCCAGCCTTAATACCGCGCGATGTTATCAAGTTCAGAGTAAAATTCTTTTGCAGTAACACATAGAAAAAATTCAAAGTGTTGACGACTGGATGCAATACTGAATACAACAATGTCTATCTAATTCAAAATTGTTGCGCCCACCATCGCAATTGTATCATCGTCTATTTAGGTCCAATGGATGGGGGCCTTAAGATAAATAAATAAATAAGAAATAAATTGTATTTATTTTTATAATAATTTTTATTTCCTTTTTTTAAATTTTTTATAGGTATATATATATATATCTTTTTAATACAATGCAATTTTTGTGTACTTTTATTATATACATAATTTAATATTTTTGAAAGTTTACGAATATATTACATATATAAAAATATGTACATATATGTAATATAAATGTATTTTTATAAAAACATTTGTTTTATTTCGAATGATATTTTATTAGAAAGAAGTAGTTTTTGAATAAAAACCTGTACATTATACATTGCTTTAAAATAAAAATTTGTTATATGATTGATAATTTTGAAAAGTTTTGTTTTTTTATCATATAATACTACATATTTAAAATTTTATTTTGTGTCATAGATTATAGGGTTTTGGTATTTTTGTTTGTTTTTTCTGCTGTTTAGGAAGTGATTTTCATTATAATGAGTTAAAATTCTTTTACATAGCTTTAAGTTAATTTAATTTTGCGAATAATTTTTATACTTAAATCTAATATTTAATAAGTTTAATTAACATTTTGCTACAAATAAGAAATTATAGTATCTAGATCTATGTGAAATAAAAATCTTGGGTTGAATTGCGACCTTCTTACATATTTGTAACTTAGAACTAGAATGTACTTCTAATTCGTTGATAAAAATTGTCTAAAATGCTTTGAAAATAATGTTAATTTTAATTTAAATTATACGATTGAACTTAAATAAGTTTTAATTTGCTATGTTTCACAAGTACTTTCTTTTATTAATGGTATTTTTTTAAGAAAATAATTTTAAGTTGTATTGAATAATCTCTAGAAATTCCATTAAATGTAACACATTGACCAATTATTAATTCAAATACATATTCAAATATTTTTATATTTCAAAATGAAATTAACATTAATAAATATAAAAAATAAAAGAATTAAATATATTTAACAACCCAATTTGATTATAACAAGTAATTATGATTAACTAAATGTAAAACTAAATATAAATAATTAAATACCATATTGCAAAAAAGTATATTAATAAAAAATAAGATTCAACAGTTGCCTCATGGAAATGACATGTATAATACATATTTATACATACATATATATATGATATTATGTATATCTAATTATCATTCCAAATATGTACTGTACAATAATTATTGACGTTTATACAAATATATTTTATTTAGAACAAAAAGTTTAAAGAAACTAATTAGCTAAACTTTGTGATTTGATTATTATTATTATTAGGTTTTCTTTTTCAGTTTTTTAAAGAAAAATACATTCATATTTTATTTTACAGTATTAAAAATAAAGCTATTATTATTAGTAAAATAACTAATAATATACCTATAGCAGCCCACTGACGTTTATCTAGGAATGAGAAATTTTAAAAATACTATTATCAGTATATCACTATTATCAGTATTGAATTTGACTTACCATTATTCATGTGTAATACTTTGGCAACCTTTTTCATAGTAGAATCTAATTTTGATTCTGTTGCGTCCAGTTCATTTCCAAAATCATCTAACATTCTAAAATATGTACATATTTATAGAATTACAAAAAATTAATCTGTATTTATTATTTTATATGGAATATGCTAACTTACACTGCTTGCTCATCTAATTCGACATTAATCTGTCGTGATACAGTCTTTAATGTACCAATTGAATCACTAATAACATCCAATTGTTCATCTTGAGTTTGAAACATTCGTTGTTGGACTGAAACATTTTCTCCAATAAATTTATGTGTTGGACTGTCTAATGTTGCATAATGACCTGGACTATCCAACGTATTTTCCAATTTAGAATATTTCGTACCACCGTGCCGAGATGCCATGGTACCTATGGTATTTGCAATTGAATTACCACTAACAACTGTTGTTGTTAAACTATTTGCAATAGGTGTACAGCTTAAATTATTATTTGTTTCGTTTGTGTTATCCAATAATGGCTGTCTTGCTGTAATATCACGATCTCTATTACGGTTCAAACCGTAGTTCATTTTTTCTTTCATCGATTTGACTTCATCTCTTGTTGCATCAATAAAGTGCCGCCGACTTGATAATTCTCTATTGTCGATTTTAAACTTATTTGGATTTTTTTCTACAATAGGTATTTAATTAATTAAGAAAAATTTATTACTAATTAAAATTTGAATAATTATTGAACATTATTACTTTAATTAAAATAAAATAAAACAAATAAATCGTAATAAAAATTGATTAAAGTAATTTAAACCAAGTATAAAATCATTTTGAAAAGGATATAAATTGTGTCTTCTAAGTCCTCAAGGTCCCATTCAATGCTTCTTAAAGAATTTCTTAGTTCTGTTGTTGTCCATTCAGCTTCTTGTGAACCGTTTGTCTCACCTAATTCTCTCCACCTCAAGTAAAGACCTCTAGTTTTATTTAAAGCTTTAAAAACTTCGCTGCAAATAAGAGTTCAATAGATTTATATTATATTAGTTTACTTTTCAGAATTCACTGTCGAGATATGTTTAATTAATAAAGAAAATAATATGTACTTTATATATTGAGTTACATTAACGTCACTAGAATAAGTATTCATTTTGCCTTGAAAGAATTCGTGATTTGCACTTTTTGTTTTACAAATAAAAGGATATCAATTTAAATACATGTTATATTGCAGTGTACAAAAATAAAACTTTTAACATGGGTTTTATTAATAATTTGTTTATATGTAAAAAAAATTCAGAATAAATAATTTACTTACTCTTTAACAACAAAAAATGGATCTTCCAAAGACATGACACAACAAAAGTTTCAAATAAAAAACTTATATTCATTTAATTGTTTCTTAAACGCTTTTATCGAAAAAGGACACTTAATCGATAATAAAATATTAAACAAATTTGTATGTGATCAATTTTTGAAAAAAAAAAAAAACAAAATATTTTTATTATTTGTTACTGTTGTTATTTGTTACTAATATGTTATTGATTTTTTATTGTTATAAATTTTATCGTAATCTTTTGAACAATATTTTTTAACATTTACATTAGAAATCTTATCAATAATTATAATTTAGATAAAATGGCATAACTAAAATTCTGGATATACATTTGTAAGTATATTTTTTCAATGTTTTTAATTACTTTTATTTTAAAGAAAATTTTAAGTGATTTCAATTTTTTTAAAGAACTCGAAACGACAAGCAAAGTAATTTTCTTTCCTTCTATATTAAGTTAATTGTATGTGAGAGAATTTTCTTACCTGATATTTATAAAAATCCCATGCGCAAGATATATAAAATTTATCAATAAAAACTGTTCAAAAAATATTTTTCATTTCAAAGTTCGTGTATATTTTGATATAAAAACATAAATATGTACATGACAAATGACAACAATATTTGACAGATGAAAAAAATTACATCAATTGAGTTGCCGTTTACAGAAGTTTTGGCCAAGACTCTAAGAAAAAGTTATCACCACTACTTACATATTTTTATTTATTTTTCCAAATAAGTACTTTTTATAATTTAAAAACACTAAAACATCATTATTTTTATTCTTTAATCTATCCAATGTGGTTTGTTTCAAGGTAGCATAAAACCTAATCTTCACTTTGGAAGATTGGCCAAAACTGCTTTCAATAAAACCCTTTTCTCCTGTATTCAAAACTATAGTTTTACCCATAAATACCTCCCTCTTACTTTCCTTTGTAAACAAATTTTGTACAATAATTTCATTTTCATTTACCACTCTTTGAATTGAACTTTGTTTTGATTTATTTCGATAAATTTTTAAATTTTTTAACTCTTCCTCAAGATAATTCGGTATATCAGATGACCATAATAAATTTCCCCAAAATGCAATACGACAAACATTTGAATCTGCTTTTATATCTAGTTTTGAAGCAATTATTAAGGCATTTAAAGTTGTTAAGACAGGATTTTCAAATTCTAAAAGAGCATAAATATTATTTCCATTTTGATCGTTTTCCGTTGGTATCTCATCAATATATTCATATTCTTCTTTCATTGAAAAAGAAACATTTTTTGAATTATCAAATCGAATAATTTGTTTAAATATTAAAATTTTTGCCATAACGGTTTCATGACCGATGGTAATATGAAATTTAGTTTTAGATTTTATGGAATATTTAAAATATTTTATTTTATGAAAATTTATTATGCCTAGAAAAACCAAATTTTTAATGTTTTATTGTTTAATATTAAAATAAACAAGTTTACCTGCATAAATATTACGAATATATCCAGTTTCAGCTATAATTCCTCTTTCCATTTGATCAGAATTAAATTGACTTACGCAAATTCCAATTCGATCACCCTGTATAGCACTTTGTACAGGAGTATTAAACATTTGTATTGATTTGACTTTTCTTTGTTGTTTGAAATATGGGATTTCTATATTTTGCTGAACACGAATTTTTCCGTCAATAACAGTTCCTGTACAAACTGTTCCTTGACCTTTAATTGGAAAACAATGATCAACATAAAATAAAAATGGTTTACTGGAATCTCGTGCTGGAAGAAATAGATGCTGTTTTAAACCATTCAGAAATTCTTCAACACCTATCATTTTTAATGCAGATATGGAATATATAGGTGTCTTTTTACCAAATTTTGTATTCTCAAGTATTTTGGAAATTTTAAATTTCAGTTTGTTAATTGATTTATCTCGTGATACTTCTTCAAGACAATCTATTTTATTGATAACCACAAATAATTTTTCACATGTAAGCTCTCCAATTAGCAAACATTCTGAGGTTTGTGTTTGAAAGCCTTTTTGAGCATCAACTACCAGTAGCATCATATCTATTATTTGAGCGCCACCAAGTATTGTTCGAATAAGGCTAGCATGTCCAGGACAATCGACTAAAGTTATCTGCATTTTTTCAATATCCATAACAATTTCTTTTAAATGATCCGGAACCTCTACAAGCATAGCACTGAACCCTAAATCTAAAAAATTGTATGCTCACTCAAATGCGTAATTTTATACATATATGTATTTAAACCTATTGTTATTCCCCTTTTTTGTGATTCTGGATGCTTATCGAAAGCGGCAGTAGAAGCTTGAGTGCTCATATGTTTTGCCAAAGTTGTTTTACCAGAATCAACATGACCCAAAATCCCTAAATTAAAATTAATTATCCTTTTAGATGACATTTTTTTTTTTAATTTGCAGAAATGAATTGAATATTTTATTTAAAATCTTCAACTACATCTAACAATTTCTTTCTAGCTTTACTGCTATAAATATAAACAAAGAAGACAAAGGTTGACAATTGACTATCCTATTCATAACATCTCTTATTTCGAGAATCGAATATCGTTTTCGTGTTTTTTTTGCTCAGAGTGTTTAGACTAGAGCTTGAAATCCGTACTTTTTTATGCGTTCAGAGCGCGCTCAGAGCGTACTCAATGTGCTCGATTTAAATTAATAGAGCACGTAGAGTGCTTGAATATTAAATGTCAAAAAGAAATGTTTATTTTAAAACAAAATAGATGACGCTACTATACGATAGTAGAAAAATTAACCATTTTAAAATTTAAAATAAATGTTAACAGTGGGTGTTTTCGTTTATTCAATTCATTCTAAAGACGGAATGGAAAGAATAGAATACTTGATGACGTCACGATAGAATATTCCGAACAAATAACAAACGAACGGAATAGAATAAAAAGAAGAAACATCAGAAACTGTCATTGTTTGTTTTTTTATTTATGCCATTGTTTGTTTTTTTGTGAACAAAAGTTTTTAATCTTATATATTAATACGCTTAAACATCTGTTAAACTTTTCATAAAGCTTTTACAACGCAAAGCTTTTTTCAACTAGATTAGACAACCTTATTAGAACTATTACGAATTACGATAGTGTGCAAAATTTCATTTAAAGACAAATCAATAAAACCAAATAAAACCAAAAAGAAATTAAAATTAACATTGATTATATCTGATTATATATGAATTAATTTAAAAAAAAAACCAAGTAGCAAAGACCAAAACCGAATTATCAGAATATAATTATTATATCGATAAAATAGCTTTGTTAAAATATTACGATAATACAGCAAAAAAACTTACTGGTAAAACAAATAGTAAATTTAGAAAATATATTTTTTACCTCACCAGACCATGTTCACAAATTCCAACAATTGAAATTTATTTATTTTATTAACAAATAATTCAAAAGTATAAATTCAAATGCGCAGTAGCATTGAGTAAATATAATATTGTACATGGAGAATCATAAACCGAAATCTACGATCTGCTAAGAACAAGAAATGACATTATTATCCAGTTCCAATTCAATACATCACCATAATTCGCCATTAGAGACACAATCACGACGAATATTCGCGACGAACAATTTGCTTTTTTGACATACTTCAAATAAAACAAAAACAGAATAAATAAATGGTTTTTTATTTCAAATTGATATTATTTTAAAAAATAAAATAAATTGTTGTTATATTATTAATTGATATTATTTTTAAAAATAAAATAAATAAATTGTTGTTATTATTCAGATTGATATTTATTTTTAAAAATATGAATAAATAACTCATATTTATTGATGATAATTATTGTTGTTCTTCTTGTTGATGTTGGATATATTATTATATTACAAGATTTTAAGTTATATAATTGTGCTGTTGGGTACACGCTTATTATTCTACTTTGTCGCTCAGTTACCTGCTGTTCTTTTTCAAATAATTAATAAAAAGAATAAAATACTTAGGAGAGAAATAGAAAAGGCAATTGTTCCTACAAATTATTTATTATTTATTTCATTACTAAATAAAAATATAAAATTGAATTCAAAAGCTAAAAAAAATATATATTAATCAATTAGAACTTTCTTATATAAATTTAAATCTAATTATTATTTTAAAAAGCTCATACTATTTAGTAATTATAACTAATTCAAATACTTTAAAGCTCTAGTTTTATAATAGTAGTTGCTTCATAAAAACCGTCAGAACTGGTACCAAATCAATGGATCTATTATCTATTGTAGATTCCTTACAATCACTTAAAGTTTGCGATGCATAAAGTCTATCTTTAATATCGACTAAAAATAACATGATTATTTTTAAATGTAATTTGTCCGGATGAATGAATAGTTTTTTAATACATTTAATTATATCGCCATTTACAATTGTATCACTAAAAACAATTTTGTATTATTTATATATACATACATATGTAATTGTAAATTGATTTAATTTTATGGATTGGATACGAAATCTCGTTTTTGAAAATCCTTTTTTTAAATACCCCGTATCAAAATCCCCTGTTTTAAAATCCTGTTCTAAATATCCTCCGTATCAAAATCCCCTTTTTTAAAATCTCCCGTATCAAAATCCTTTTTTTTAAAATCCCCCGTACCAAAATCCCTCGTTCTTTAAAATATTTTTTTTTAAAAAAATTTTAAGAACGAGGAATTTAAAAAAAAAATAATTTAAAAAGTTAAATGAAACATACATGTAGTATTTTTATATTATTAAGAATTTAATTAGAGTGTAGTTTTTATGAAAGACGCTAATAAAAATAAAATGAATTTAATATTGGCAATTGTCATTCATTATAATTAAAAATTGGACATACATATAACTTAAATAATTAAAAATTATAAATAATTAAGATAATCAAAATTATATATGTAATTAAAAAAAATGAAGGTTGAAACAGTCAAATCAAATAAGGGGAATGACAAATTATTTGTAGATGGGTACGATTACCACTTAAGTAGTAAAACTAGCAAACCTTTTAGGTGGTCGTGTGCGCAACGCAAGTCCTTATTGTGCTCAATTATTATGGCTTATTTGCCAAATTAATACGAAAGTAAAAAGTATTGCTAAAACATCTACTTCAAAGCCTTCACAAATTATTAGAAGTAGTATAGTAGAATGTAATGAAGAATGTAGAATATATTTACCTTCTAATTCAGCGTAGAAACGATCTACAACGATATTATCACCCATATTCTGTTAGACCCATCTCGCGAGATCGCGTGAGAATATCTCTGACGAGATAGTTTTGTATTCTGTTAGACCTTTGACGAGACGAGATAGCCATTTTTTATCTCGCCAAAATTGTAAGCGATAGAGTATCTCGTCAAAGTATTTTGTGTTCTTTTTATCAAAAAATTGATTTAAATAAATAAATTGAATAGATCAAATAGTTAAATAAAGATTAATAAACAGTTTTTCATTATTGTTTTTGCATTATTATTAAAATTGTGTTTGTTTTTTGAAAAAAAAAACCATCTTTACTATTAGTGCTTTACTACGTTTATGTACTAAACTACAAAATATATTTAAAATATAAATATATTTATATTTATTTTTCATTTAAAAAATATTTTAAAACTAATACTAAGTTAGTGGGGTTAACACTATCCAAAAATTTTATAAATCATATTTCGTTTATATACCAATAATTATTTTTGATAGTAAAAAATGATCAGTACTACCAACAAATAAAATTTTCTATCGCGCCGCTTACAGTGTCTAACAGAAAGGCATATTCAGCGAGACGAGACGAGATGAATTTTTTCTTCTCGTCAACGATGGGTCTAACAGAATATGGGTGTATGATATACAACGATCAAATACATCAGCTATATATAAGGGATGTCTATTTCACTTTGGACAAATTATTTGGCGAAAAGTGCAATCTGAAGGGCTGGTCGCTAAATATGAAAATGATGAA
Organism: Argyra leucocephala; assembly: GCA_963942445.1. Classification (NCBI taxonomy): domain Eukaryota; kingdom Metazoa; phylum Arthropoda; class Insecta; order Diptera; family Dolichopodidae; genus Argyra; species Argyra leucocephala. The sequence continues at coordinate 102,309,651 of OZ012678.1, forward strand.
AAATTAAGCCTACAGATTCGAATGATCAAGAGTTTGGCATTTGTCCCGGCAGAAAAAATTCCTGATTATTTTTTCAGATTTATTTAAAACTCTTAATAATGACGCCAGAAAAATTGCAAATTGGTTTAAAATAAATTATATAACAGGTAATACAGGAAAATCTAAAAATCCATCCAAACCAAGATATCATCCAAATTTTTGGTCTATTCCTTATAAAAATTTCATTTCCCCAGAACACAAAATAATGCAGAAGCTTGGCACAGACGCTTGAATACCATTGTGGGCAAATCACATGTGGATGTATGCAAGCTCATTTCTGAATTAACACAAGATCATGTTGTTGTTAAAACTAGGATGGCCAAAACTCGTTCGGGTGTAAAATTTTTCAAATCATTATTATTAATTGACGAATATAAACAAAAAGAAAAGCCAACCAACAATTTTTTTTTGTTATTATGATTTTGGTTATATGATTATCAATGCCTCTATATTTCAAAAGCCCCGAAACTAATTTCTATTAAGTATTAAATTTTGTAATGATGCAAAATAAGAACTGAGAAATAATTGGATTGATATGGAATATATCATAGAAAAAATGTTGACTATAGTTACACCTGTGCAACGGTACAGTAGTAGTTTTTTGTTTAATAAATTGTTAAACACAAATATTAAATTGTTCCAACAGTCGTACCAATAGTCGGCAGCAAAATAAATACATTTAAATAAAGTAATAAAACTGCAAATAAAGAAATGTTTATTTTACAGATATGTATGTAATTTTAAATGGTTAATTCCACAGTAATAACTATTTTATTTATCAATGTAAAATAAATATTTATATTCAATAAAAACTAATAATATATTTATTAATATTAACTACTAATATTATTATATTACACTGTAGAATTTTTAAATAATACTCTTTAGGAAATATATGGTAGTCCTTAAAAGGGCAGTTTGTTTTATGAAGTCTGATTATAATATTCCTATTATAAAATTTTATCGTTTTTTGAAACGAATGAATTTGGATTTTTTTCTTTTAAATTGTATTTTTAAATTTTATTTAATTAATAATTTTCTTATTGAACTCTTCTTTATTTAATATCTCGGTAAGCTATATAAATTTTTTTCTTAATAAACCAAATTAAAAATTTCAGCATAATATATAAAGATACACAAAAGTAGTTTGATCGTATAAAGATTAGAGTTGAGATGGGACATTACGATCTTACTATTTCATATTAAAACATAAATAAGCACACACCATTAAAGAAACAAGAATTAAAAAAAAAAAACGTATATTATAATATATATTATATGTCAAACCATAGATATATAAAATATAGATTGGCAGTTAGAATAAAAATTTTCAGCCACTTTTGGTCAGCTGTTTTTGAAAAATCTGAGTTCAAATAATTTAGTTTCTACTGCAAATAATTCCCTTGTAAAATAGAAACTTCGCACCAATGTAATATGAAAAGTTTAGAGTAAAAACAAATATAAAACTACAATAATTTTAATAATTGGATTATTTTTAACGTCTCTCATTTTTAAAATCTCAATTAATTTAAAATAATTCTTTTTAAATTTTCTTTTAAGAACATGTATGTGTATATTCATACAAAATTCACAATAATATATAATTAACAAATCAAAAAGTAAAGTTAAAAAAAGATGCTTTGATACGTATATATTTATGTTCTTGGTCAGAATTATATAAACAAAATTAATTAAATTGATAGATGGATTGATACAGTTTGATGTTAAACTAAATAAAATGACCAAGAGTGCGAAAAATTCTTTTTATCGTATACATTATATATCATTTTATAAAACTAAATTCACATAGATTCTATTATTTATACATTGGACCTTATTCTGAGAAGCGAATCACTTTTTCGCTACGTACCAGTAGAGCATCACATTGCATCACATTTGGTATTCTGAGAAGCGAATGATACGATATTTTGCTAAACTGGCAGCATTGCTCATTAAAACTGTCAAATTTATTATTTTTTATATTTTGACATTTTTTGTTTTAATTTTTTGTTTGAAAAGTGAAATTAAGTGAAGTTAAATTAAAATTTTATAGCTATTAAAAAATGTCTTTTCCTTATATTACGAAACAAAATATAATAGAAAAAATGTGTTCAATTATATTTGTTTTTTTGAATTCATTAAGTATTTCAGACTCTCGAAAGAAGCTTTTGCAATGATTATAGATAAATTAGACAATAATTTAAATCCTGCAATTGGTCCACATTCAGTAAAACTCATTATAAAATTGGTTGAAACATTGCACTTCCTTGCTGAAGGAAGTAGGTTCCTACGAGTTTGGTAGGTTCAGCTACAACAACTATTTCTAAAATATTAGCCGAATTGTGTCGAGAATATATAAAATTTCCTGAAACCGAAGAACAAAAATTATCCATCAAATTGAGATTTTTTAATAAATTTGGATTCCCAGGAATTATTGTATGTTGATGGAACACGTGTAAAAATCATTGCACCAACAAACATTCAAACTGTCTCCTATTTGTAACTTTTCTCTAATTACAAATGTAAAATAATCTTTAATAATTATTTTTAAATATAAATATATATATAAATAAAATTAATTTACTTGAATCTTACGTTAATTATATATTTACTTTTTCTCCTTCGCCATCTTTCACTACCTCTTCCTATAATGATATATTTATCGTTTTTTCTGACAGCGAACAAAAAAAAATCGATTCTCGTAATACCATGAAAATCGAAACGTTGCGATAAAAACCGATCAGTATCGCTATTTCGCTTCGCAGACTACCAAAAATTAAATTTATCATATTTTTCAGTACGTACCGAAAAATTCGCTTCTCAGAATAAGGCCCATTCCCGTGAAATTTTATGTCTACATATATATTGATAATATTAAAAGATATTAACTGATATGTATACAAATTTATATTATTTATAAGTATTATTTAATAATCAATGTATATCTAATCACTTGTATTATATGCATATAAATAATATTTATCATTTCCATCAAATTTAAAGTTTTCCCCCCTATTTTTCTTTTCCCCTAAATGTTTCGTTTTTATATTTTGGTTGAATTGAATGAAAAAGTGTGAATAGTTGAATGTAGGTATAGTATGTACATATAAAATAAATGTGCATATAAAATAAATGTGCTAACCTATGTACATATAAAATAAATGTGCTAATTTCACAAAATATGTTGTCTTGATCAGAGTTGACTTTAATCAGAGTTGCATAAATTGAATAAATGAATAAGTAAATTTATGGTTATTTTGAATGAATGATTTTAATAATAGTAATGTTTTAAGTTTTAGTAGGTACTATTTATTAATATTATTTTATTAGTTGCTATCTGCTTTTATAAAATAAATAGTAATTTATAATAATTAAAATAATATAAATATGTAATACAAATTACAAAATTTGATCTGGAGTGTATTAATAAATTTTTTAAAGTAAATTAAATATATACTCAAGAATCGAGGTACTATATCAAAACGTCAGATTCATCAAAAACAATAAAATAATAACCATTTTAAAAAATTTATATTCTATTGAAAATGTTGGCGATTTATAAAGACAGTATATTTTGTGAAATTAGCACATTTATTTTATATGTACCTATACCTATAAACTATACATTCAATAATTCACACTTTTTTTTCAATTCATCCAAAATATAAAAAGGAAACTTTTACAAGCAGAATTGAAAAACAGAAAAATAAAATTCTAATTAGATATATAACTATATATGTGTCTATACACCAGTGTGTATACTGTGTACAGCCAATACATATTTATAATTTGCACAGCATAATATAGAGTACACTATATTTTGGTAATAGAGCATTGGTTTGGCATATAGTATATATTATAATATACGTTTTTTTTTTTTTTAAATTCTTGTTTCTTTAATGGTGTGTGTTTGTTTATGTTTTAATATGAAATAGTAAGATCGTAAAAATGTCCCATCTCAACTCTAATCTTTGTACGATCAAACTACTTTTGTGTATCTTTATATATTAACGGTCTTTGATAATATGTTTCCAATGATTTAGGCATATCCCGTCAGAAAAGCACCTTTTAAACTTTTCACAATTTGTTGTTTCTTGTATGCAAATATCAACTATTTCGTTTTTAATTTACAAAAATTTATAAAAGTACAAGAATTTGATTTGAAAAACATGTCAAAAACTTTAACAGGATACGAACAAATCTATGAAAAAGTTTTTTGGTTTAAACGTTTATCACGAAGAATATAACAAAGAATTTTGAAAATATATTACAAGCCTCAAAAAATAATTCTGATGGTGCTTGTAGTGCAAATTTTCCACTAGTTTTATTTTCTACTTTTTAAAGGGGTTAGTTTTGTTTCGATAAAAGTATATTTTAAAAATTTCTATTTTTACATTATTATTTTTTTAAAAAAATTTTAAATTTTCTTTCAATATCAAGTAAACAATTTTCTACAAAATAAAATATTTTCAAACAAAACGTTATCATACAATGCGATTAATTGCAACGCTGTATTATTTTATTTACCTAAATTAAAATTTAAAGTAATATTCCTAAAAAAACTGATATACATATGAATATGATTGATGATGAATAATAATAAAGTTAAAAGCAAAAAAATATCAATTAACTAATAATTTTTCCTCTTTTCACCAAATTTATATTTTTTTTGTTTTTGGTTTGTTAAAAATTATATTTCCGTAAACTGAGGTGTGAATTATCTCGTTAATAGAATTCTTTGGTTAAATTAAAAAAAGCATAAATTAAAAAAAAAACTTTTTAAAAACTGGCTTTTTCCAAGGGTTACACAGTTTTGGTAGCAACTTTAAATGCACTAAAAAAGAGAAAATAAATTAGGTAGTTCAAGGTCTGTTAAAAAATGCTATGTGTGTAATTCTAATATTTGACTTCAGGCAGGAAAAAATAATGTTAGATAAAATGTTTGTACGAAAAAAGCAAATACATATATGAACTTTACATGCATAAAAGCAAGGAGCGTAAGTCTAAACTATGTGCTGATATTTTAAACAGTTATTGAGATTGACACTCCTTGCTACCAAATCTGCGTAACCCTTGGAAAAAGCAAGTTTTTTAAAAAGTTTTTTTTTTTATTATTTACTTTTTAGTTATAAATTAAAAAATCTTCCTTTTTTATTAAAATTAACTATTATAAAATCTGTAAAATAAATTTGAACAATAAAATATCACATTATTTCAGTTATCTCTTTGTTGCATTGGTGTTGATGTTTCTTTAAAATGGGTTATTCTGTAAAACTATATAAATTCTTATGAATTCCGTGTATCTGAAAAGGAGATACTTATCTTTAATAAATTTTCCTTCAAAACCTATATTAATGTTATCGTACTAATTCATTTTTTTTCGTACTAAAAGCAAAGAATATCCATAATAAGAAGGTTCACTGGAAGTCAAGATGTTTTTACTAACACATTTACAAAAAAACAACCATTAGTTAAAGAAGCAAAGAACTATTGTAAATATTATCTTATGTAAGAAATTGTGAGAAAGAAAGAGTGCGATATAAACCATTTAAAAAACAACTTTATTTTTGCAATGTTATTTTAAATAGCCAACGGGAGTATTTTGTTTATTTATTTAGCCCACTAGAGATTTTTCATGTGTACAGTCGTCTGAAATTTTGTGTACAATTTTTTTTAAAAATAAACGTATTAAATTTATTAGGGTATGAGAATAAATAAATTTTGAATGGTTGAATTTTTCCATGTACCTATGTATATAAAATAATATTGGTTTCAAAAACATATGTTATTTCTTAAACATCATATTATTTTATTTTATTGACTTATAAGGGAAGTACATTTTCTTTTTATTTCAAACAGATTATCATTCATGTATTTTCCATATACACATTTTTTCAGGTATTGAAGGTAGTTTTTCAGAAACTAAAAAGGCATCGAGTCATTCATAAAAAAAAACGCTTGATATTCTTTTTAACTACCTATTTCAATACCTGAAAAACTGTGTATATTGAAAATACATGAATGATAAAAAATGTACTTCTCTTATAAGCCAATAAAATAAAATAATATGATATTTAAGAAATAACATATGTTTTTGAAACGAATATTATTTTATATAGGGATCTGTAAAAAATCAATCATTCAAAATTTATTTATTCTCATACCCTTATAAATTTAATACGTGTATTTTAAAAAAAATTCGTACACAAAATTTCAGGCGACTGTATACATGAAAAATCTCTAGTGGGCTAAATAAATAAACAAAAATCTCCCGTGGGCTATTTAAAATTACATTGCAAAAATGAAGTGGTTTTTTAAATGGTTAATATCGCACTCTTTCTTTCTCACAACTTCTTACATAAGAAAATATTTACAATAGTTCTTTGCTTCTTTAACTAATGGTTTTTTTTTGTAAATGTGTTTGTAAAAATATCTTGACTTCCAGTGAACCTTCTTATTATGGATATTCTTTGGAATATCCTCAAAAGAAAAAAAAATGCAGGTTATATATGAAAATTAAGCAGTGTATGTTATATTTAAAAATAAATCAACTCTAACGCTTAAAAAAAATTTTTATAAAAACTATTCTATACACAATTTTTTAAAAATGTTTCGAAATTGAGAAAACATCATCTTGTTAAGTGTTTGGTGTGCGGTGCTGAAACAAATTTTAATTTGGAATTAAACTAACTAATTAAAAATAAAGACAATATTTTGTTCATACAAAAAAATTGTTCGTTCATTTTTTTTCCCCTTTGTATTTTGAATTTTTATCTCTCTCTCACAAATTAAATTCTTATGACTATCTACTTCTTACAATATTGGAAATCGACTGGAAAAATGGTGACCAACACATTGACAAATTATAAAATTTTATTCCATTGAACCTTCTTATTATGGATATTCTTTGATATCCTTTGGATATTCTTTGATTACATCATTTATATCGTGTTAACTGCACTGTCATTTATTAGTAATAAGTATACAATATATACATAATTTGTATGCTTAGAAGAGCTGCTTAGGTTTATTCTAAGCTAAAGTTTTCGTGTGTGTTGAAATAATTGAGAAGAGAATAATAATTAAAAATTACTTTTTTTTTTTTAAAAATTTTTTTTTTTTTTGTTATTATATTATATTATAAAAATTAATATTATAAATTTTTTAATATACTAACAAAAAAAAAAAATTTTAAAAAATAATAATTTGACTCAAAGGAGATCGAACTCACAAACCTTGTGATATTAACATGACGCCTTAACCAACTGAACTAACAACCGCTACAAATTATTTCTCCAAAATACAGATATAAAATAAAAATTTATTTTGACCCCTACATCGCTCAATAAAATAAAAATATAACAATGCAAGCTAAAGAAAAGCAAATAAAAAAGAAAAACGAAGAACAGATAAAAGTAAAATGAATAAAACCAAAATTTTTGAGAATCGCAAAAACAAAATTCTCTTTTAAACTACCAATACATATAAGGTGGACTATGCTTCTTGAATTTATTCTGAAATTTTAAAATAAAATCATACATATTCTTTGTATGGACTTTACTCCTCTGTATATAAGCTATCTATAATTATAATTGACAAGAATTTAAGGACTTGCGCAGTAGACACATTTTCATTTTATTTCACTTCTCTTTAATGACAAATTTTTTTATTTTTAGTAATTTTATCCAGTAAATGCCACTGACTATAGAGAATATATTGGAAACGAATCAGTATATGAGGGAAGTGTATTTATGTGTCCAAAATAAAACTTACTAACCACAAAACTTTTTATTAAACACGAGTCGTTTCTGCTATATCGTGCGACATAGACGTCAGCACGTAAATTACTGTTTTTTTAAAAACTTTAAATTTGACTTCAACTAGAATTATAATTACTCAGCAGGGGCCCCTAGTCTGGGATATAATACACAAGATGAAGGACGTGGTGAGTAAAAAACCAAGAATAATTGATATAATAAACTATTTACACCACAAAAATATTAAAACTTTTGCAAGTTCTTGGTGCAGAATACCTAAAACATTTCAAATATTTACACCAAATAGTGACGGTTATTGGTTGAGCGTTATACTCTAAAAGAAATTTCAATTACGGGCAATTTTTAAAAAGGCTTCATAAAAATCCTGTCATTTCCAATAAACACACACACTTATAGAAAAAAGTACAAAAACAAAAACACAAACAGAACAGAAAAACAAAAATCAGATCAGATCATATCTTCAAAAATAATATAATAAATGTTAATTCATTTGCTTCTGCTATTTAAAAAACATATATACAGTAAAACACGGTTATATTCATTTGCTAAATTTCAGTAATATTTCTGACTATAGCCGTTTTGTGACTATAGGCTTTATAAACAAAATCAAATTCAATAAAATATCTTTCGTATAACAATTTTAAACTTTATTTTATTCATAAATAGCAATTCTGTTATGTAATCACAAAATATACATATTTGTAATAAAGAACAGAAAAAAACTATATATAAATCAGTTTTTTAATAAAATAATTCACTTTTGACTGTTTCATTGAAAAATTGCTGTTACATTTTAATATGACTTATAAAATGACATCGATTGTATGAACTTATGAACTTTATTACTTTCTTTCAAACAAATTTTCCTGATTCAAAAATTGCAGCTGGGTTTAATAAACTAAATTGTTCTATTAAACTTAAAAGAACAAAATCCGGTGCTATTTGTACAAATGTTTTAGGTACTAATTTTAAAATGTTTTAGTTGATCAGTTACAAAAACAAACATTTAGTGTTCTTGTTGATGAATCAACAAATATTGGAACAAAAAAAATAGTTAGATTAATTAAAAGTCTTTACTTACTTATTTTTTGCGATGATAATAATATAGTCAGTAAACTTTTTGAACTTGTATCAATCAATACCAATTAGTAGCAATGAGCAAGCTAATAAATATTTAATTGCATTATTCAAATTTTCACAGACAGACATATAGCTCTAGAAAATGTAATTGGTTTTGCTAGTTACGGGTGTAATATAATTCTGTTGCTAGTAAATTTATTCAAAGTTGCAAAGGTATTCATATATGTATCTAAATATATTTGTCATTCTCTCGATTTGGTTTCTAATGCTTCTTGTAAGGCTTTACTTTATGAATGTGAATTGCTAGCACGCCGCTCTTAATTTTTTTTTTAAAAATAGCCATAAAAGAATAGAACTTTTCAAAACTTGTCAAGATTATTTAAATTTAAAGCCACATAAAATTTTAAGATTAGCACAAACACGTTGATTATTATTTGGATTAGTAATATCTCGTTTAATAGAAAACTGGGCAGCTTTGCAACTTTTTTTTATTTATCAGTTCATTAACCAAAAATTTAAAGCATATATCAAAAGAGCTATATGAATATTATACTGACCCCTGGTTAATATTATACTTTCTCTTTTTAGATTGTTCTTCAAAAATTTAATATATATGTTAATAACCTTTTTTAATCCTCTAATTTTTTTTTAATTGAAGTTTATTTACGTAAAAATTTTCCGTGTTTAAGTTATTTATATTTTAAACAAATTTCTTAAAAAAATGAAGAAATCCCACATTTAGAAAGGGACCTATAAAGGGACCTATAAAGTTGGCCTACAGATTTATCTGTAGGGTCAACTGTTAAAATAAATAAATAAACGAATAAAGATGTAATATTTTTTTTATTTTTAAATACAAAAAAAAAGGATAATACATTATTATAAGTCTGGATAAGACTAAAAATGATAAGTATATAATTTGAGAATTCAAAGTAAAAAAATACAAAATCAGGTAATTTTTTAAGTAAAGCAAGGTAATTTTCAAAAAACACTCTGGCATCACTGACCTACATTCAATTCTTTTTTTTTTTCAATTCAAAGAAAATATAAAAAACGAAACTTTTGCAAGGAGAATTGAAACCAGAAAAATAAAATTCTATTTAGATATGTGACATATAGAATCAAAAGTTAACCTTTTCCATTTTTGTTAAAACGTATGATTAGGTATGGAACTCGTGTATTATGTTAATATCTATCTTCTCTCAAGTTTTTGTGGACAAATCTTTACTTTTTCCAGTTTAAAATAATTTTAAAAATTGCAGTTGTTTTCAAAAGTTAACTTTTTCCAAAATTATTTATCATCAAAACTAAACTTTTTCCATACAACACTTTTGAAAACAAAAATTACTCATTTCCTATTCGTTAAAGTAATATTTGTTTTCAAATATTAATCTTTTCCGTCAGTTTTAAAATAATCAGATGATTAGTTTAAATTTGGCGCGAAATTTTAAATTTGACATATCATTTTAGTTATAAACTTTGTTTTGATGAGAAAGGTTGAAAATTAAATTAGGTAAGTTTAAAATTGTTTTACCTTTTAAACTGGTCTTTATATTACATAAAAATAAAAAAGATTTTAGAATGGAAGCAGTGGAATACCTTGTTCCTGTTTTAGAAGATCATAATACCAGAAAACGAAAAATAAATAAACCTAACTGGAAGCGAGAGCAAGATAAATTTAAAAGGTAGATTCTATAATATTAATTATTATTTTGTAAGACGTAATTTCCTGGTGTTTGTTTAGATACCGTCCTAAAAAACTGCCAACTATTCCAAATTGTAAACATATAGGATCCACTTTTAAATGTAAGGAACTAAAAAGCAAAGAAATTTATAAATTTCATAAGAATTATTTTGAGAACAAAACAAAACAAAAGCAAGACTCTTTTGTGCTTTCTTATTTAAGAGTATATCCTCCTGTTCGTACAGATCGTCGAGTTAATAAAGGCCCAATTAGAGATATTAGTATTGAATATTCGATCCGTAATGCTAAGAACAGAATTTTGAAGGTATGTCAAACCGCATTCTTAGGCATCCTAGGTATTTCCAAATACCGAGTTCGAAACTTATGTAAAATGTACCTTCAATCAGGAACTATGCCGATCGAAAACCGTGGAGGTGATAGAAAAACGGCACTTTATAAAGATAAAAAAGAAGAAATTATAAACTTTATCAAGCGATATACTGTTATTGAAAAACATTATTGCCGTAATATTTCTAGCACTAAATCAGAGAGGCAATATTTATCTAGTTCTTTATCAATCAACCAAATATTTCGGCACTACAAAAAAGAATACTTGAATTCAAATGTGAAATCTTCCTATTTTCGAGAAATATTTAACAAAAACTTTAACGTGGGATTTAAACTTCCTTCGCAAGATGTTTGCTCAACATGTTTAATGTTAAAAGAAAAACTGTCTTTAGAAAAAAAACAAGTTATGAAAGATCAAGATAAAATCAATAATATTTGTCTTGAAAAAAGAATTCATATTCTGAGAAGCAACGCTTTCTACAATTTAGCGAAAGAAGAACGACCCGATTTAAAAACCATTTCTTTTGATTGCCAAAAGAATATGATATTACCAAAAGTTCCCGACCAATCGGCTTATTACAGTCGACAACTATATCTGTATAATTTTGGTATGGTTGAAGGTTCGTCAAAATCAAAATTATCAAAAGATAATACTTTTCTTTATGTGTGGCATGAGAACGACAGGCCAAAAGGCGCTAATGAAATAGCATCAGCTGTATTTCATCGCTTGTGTCACACAAATTTAAGAAATAAAAAAGTTATAAGATTAATTTGTGATGGATGTGGGGCACAAAATAAAAATACGATGATGGCAACCATGTGTTCCTTTTGGCTGCACAATAAAGCTCCAAACAACATTAAAAAAATTGAGTTAATCTTTCCCGTTCCCGGTCATTCGTATATACCTCCAGACCGCGTATTCGCACAAATTGAAAAGAAAGTGAAGAAGCAAGAAACTATAGTCGACCCTGGAGATTATATAAAAATTTTTGAAGAATCCGGAAACGTAACATTTTTAAATTCAAAGGACACAAAAATTTTTGATTGGAAAAATATAGTCAAAGATAGAATCAAAGCTCCTGGTCAATGGCATTTTCAGTTTAGTAAAGTAAAAAGACTAATCGTTTTAAAATCAAATCGTGGAAGTATGATTATAAGAGGAGAATATTCATATAAATCTGACTTAGGAAAAGCCAAAAGCGTTATGAAAAAATGTAAAAATTTGATGTCGACAGATCTTTCAGAGTTAAGTTTAGGAATTAAAATAAAAGATGATAAATTAAGGGATGTAAATAATCTCTTAAAAAAGCATTTTGGATCAAATTGGCAAAATGAAAATTACGAGCAACTACAGTTTTACAAGAACCTGTTTTTAGTGAACGAAGATAATATAGAAAATGAACTAGAAGAGTCAATTTGTGAGGCTCATGAAGATCAAAATTTAATAGTTTAAAAAAATATTTATTTATTATTAATTTATAAGTTGAAAATGTTTTAGTTTGTTTTATTTATTTTTTGTAATTATTATTTTTGAAAAGTGAAGAATTTTTGTTATTAATTTATAAGAAGTTGAAAAAGTTTTTGTTTGTTTTATTTTTTTTTTTTAATATATTGTTATTTTTGAAAAGTGAAGAGTTTTATTTGCTGTAAAATAGTAACTAATTTTAGTAAATTAAAGAAAATTAACTTGACCAAAATTTTTGTTTATAAAATTTAATTGTTTTCTTATTTTCAAATATTCACCTTTTCCAAGTTTTAATTTTCAAAACTGACTATTTCCATAGTTAAGTTGCAAAACTTCACAATTCCAAAATTTAATATAGCTTTAAAGGAAAATAAAGAATTTCTCTAGAACAAAAATTTTAAAATATTGATTTTTAACAATATTTTACTTAAATATAATTAAAAAGTGATATTTACGTCATTAATAAAATAATATACAAGTTTTTTTAAATATCTTAAAATAACTTTGAATGACAAAGGTTAACTTTTGATTCTATATGTCACATATAATGTATCAATGTATTTACAGTGTGCATACGTCTTTATACAGCCAATAGACATACTATTTAGAGTATACACCTATCCCTTGATTTACGCGGTACTTGTTTTGCGTGGTTTCGAAATAACACGGCGTCAAAATCTAAAAAAACATTTTTTTTTAACGAACAAAAATATTATTCTACGCTCGTTTCTTAAAATACATGAAATTCCAAAAAACCAATAGATGAAGGAATTTCTGGTATAGTATCACTATGACATAAAGTAAATGGTTTTGAAGATTTAGCTGTTGAGGATAATCAAGATTTGCTTGCTGATCAGGAAATAGATGAGGATGAATTGATTAATATCGTGATCCATAGTCCTTCTAAGCTAAAATCTGAAAGTGATGGCAAATCTGGTGAACCAAATTTATTTACTGCAAAAAATATTGGGGACGCCCTGCAATTAGGGAAAAATGAAATTCGAAAAATCGATCCAGACGTTGAACATGCAGTTAAATTTCCAAGAGATATTAGAAAATTGTTGTGCTAAATATCAAGAAATTTATAAAGAATTAACTAAGAATAAGAAGCAACTATTAATTACAGAATTTGTGACAAAGGTAACTTGCCAACCGGAAACCATCTAAGAGACTTATGAAAGTGTTGAAAGTATCAGGTGAGAGCGATATTGGGCCATATGCAAGAAAAAGATTGATGATAGCAGACAGAAGTGACGAGTAAAATTTTATTTTTAATTTACGTTTAATGGTATTTTTGGTTTACTTTCATGTTACTTTTTTATTTAATTTTCTTACTTTTTTTTTAATTAATACTTTGGATAAGTGATTGAATTATAAAAATATAAATTAATTCCATATTCTAATTACATATTTTATTTAATTATTATTTTTTATATAACCTGCAATTTTTCATTAGGTAGGTATGTAATGTATGTACATTATGGGTTTAGTTTATGCGGATTTTTTTTTACGAATTATGCTATTTACTTTGAGTTCTATTGCTCGATGTACGCGATTTGTAAATTTTTAAAACCAATCCACTCAATTTATATGAACTTCTCATCTCAATTTACGCCGTTACGAGTTAAGCGGCTTTTTCAAAAACCTATCTACCGCGTAAATCGTGGGATAAGTGTACTATATTTTGGTAATGGCTTTCATTGGTTTGGCATATGATATATTTTATATGTGTTATTTTTTATTTGTTTTTAAATTCTTTGTTTCTTTAATGGTGTGTGTTTGTTTATGCCTTAATATGAAATAATAAGATTGAAGATGTTTATACGATCAAACTACTATTGTTTGTATACGATGAAACTACTTTATGTATTTACTGTCTTTGTTATTATAATTTTTTACTGGCTAATTATTTACTTAATTATTTACTGTCTCTGATATTACATTATAGCATGTTGGCACTGTGTTTAAATTTCGTTTGTTAACTATGGTTGAATAAAAGTGTTCGCATTATACAAACTCTAGTTAAGTTTGACGTTTTGATTTTTTATCAAAATAATAAATAAATAATGTAGCAAACAGTACTTTTCAAAAAACTTATAAAAAAAATTTTAGTTGATTTTGTAAGTAATGCAAAGAGACAAAATGCTATTAAAAATAATAAAAAAATATTAAAAATTAAAATTTTTAAAAATAAATTAAATCAACATTATATTCATTTGTACAATTTACAAGAAAGAAATATCTGGAAAAAAGCTTTTTATTTAGTAATTTTTGGTTTATGACTTGTTTTTAGTTAGGCAAATATATATGTATTGTATATATATTTCTTTCGTATTAATTTATTGTTATCATAATTTATTGAATTTGTTTTTTTGAATAAGTCAATACAAAAAAGAAATTTTTTTAAAAGATTTAACATTTAAAATTAACAAAATATAACAAATTTATTTTCTTTTTTCTAATTCTAATTTTTTATAATTTTTTATAGGTATATTTTAATTTTGTTTACATTTTGTCTTGTTTGAAACTTCAAAAATATCATTGCCAGGTTGCACAAAAATAAAGAAATACGGTGAAAAAACAAAAGCAGGGTTGTGAACGTGAATTTAACATAATTTAAGTGTGATTTATTTTGAGCTATAGTTACAATACAAGTAGGATTAGTTTTATATGAAAAAAAAACAAATCGCACTTAAATTATGTATGTTTATATTATCGTTAGGAACTCAATCATATTTACCTCGGTAAATGCGAACGTAGTATTAGCTATAGTGTTAATATTTCAATAAAATATTAAGTTTATTCTATTAACTATTCAAGAACGATCTAGAGTAAAAAAAATTTGAGTGTTCAATAGTTTCAGTAATCGTTGATCAGATGCAGATCCATATTGAAAATTAATTGTTTAAAACAGTTCTAAATTGATTTTTTGTTCGGAATTTTTTGTAGAACAGCTTTTGACAACAACTATTCTGAGCAAATTTTTTTTAGATATTTACATATCTTTTTTAATTTGAGCACAAATCAAGAAAATTTACTCCAAACTGAGTCCCAAAGTTCTTATGAGTAGTTCTTATTTCATAAAGAATTTTCATTTAACCAAGGAACACATTTTACAATTAATTTTAAAAATCAAAATTTAAAATTAAGCATACCTATTGATTATTAAGACATTTTTTATCATCTAAGATACCTATTAATTATATAAACAATTTATTTATTTATTTTTATTAATTTTTGACAGTGAATTCTACAGATTAATCTGCAGGCCAACTTTATTTGTCCTTTTCTGTTTGAAATTAAACTTTAAAGAGTTTTCATTTCAAGTTTAAGGAAAATATGTATTTACTTACTAATTTATCATACCTTGATTTTTTTATTAGAACACTTTTTGTTACCATATAAACAGAATATTTGTAGTAAGGTGCAAAATTTTCTATTCCCTAAGGGTCATTTACTCGATCATTTTAGCAACATCTTATTTGCCATCATTGAAAATTTATCATATAATTAAGAATCAAGTTGATCGTGTTAACATTCAATAGCTACGTAAGTTTAGGGGCAAAGTTTGACAAAAACTATCGATATCTTATTAATATGAGTCATTTGTTTTTTGTCATGTATTTGTATGGCATTGCCGGAATCTAAATGTCGTTAGTGTCATATTAAATTTAATTTATAGAATAAAAGTCGAGTTTCCTTTCACTAATCATTAATATTTATATTGCAATCGGAAGTCGAAAGCACTGATGAAATAAGTAAGTTGCTTACGAAATATCGATATATCAAAATAAATATAAATGATTAGTGAATTTGTAAATCCACTTTTATTTCTTAAATTATCACTAAAAACAAATTTGATTATCAATTAAAAATATTAAACTCGCTTTTATCAATTTATTTCTTTTTTGGTTTTATTTATATCATTTTTAAAATCTTACAATATTTAATACGCATAAATAGAATATTGAACAATAAATATTTGATAATGAGCCACAACTTTAAACGGAAACAATTTTAGTAATCCAGTTTCAATTTTGCAGTTGCATTTAGCAATAGAAAAAAAAAAAATAAAAACAAATCAAATTGTAAATATAAAAAAACAATTCACAATATTTTTTTGGATGAATAAAATAAAAACTCGTGTTGGCAAAAAAATTAAAATAAAAAAATTTACTGTAAATAATTAAGTAGGTATCTTACATAACTGTTCATAATTTTTTCTTGTTGTTTTTTCTTTTTTTTTTGCAAAAATAAGTTCAAAAATAGTTTCGTCCATATGAAATAAAAATTTAAAATTAAGCAAATCAAAGCAAATTGAGAGGATAATGTATTGAATGAGAAGATATGATTGAAGTACTGTACTCAGAGTAACCTTTTTTGAATAGGAAATTAAATTATCTTTATAATTATGTGAAAAAAAAATTATTCTTTCGGGACTTTCGATAATGAATTATAAATTTACAAAGAAATAAAAAATATTAGTAAAAAATTTCGTTTAATTTCTTTATAAATTTATTGGTTGTTATTGTTTTTATGTGTAAATCAGCAGAACCAAAATCTAACCCCATAATACATACTAAATAGGTACTTATATTATTATATATGATCATAAATTTATATATCATTATATATATATATTATTCTGCATTTATCTGGATGTTTGTAAGCCGGACGGAATACTCCAGTACATATACAAATTGCAATATGTGTACAAATTGCTTCGGTACTCTTTTTTAACCCCTGTCTACCATGCTGAACCTTTGCAGGAAAAAATATCATTGCATGAAATATATTTTTTTGATTTAATATTAGTCTTCTTCGCAAATAATAAGGAAAAATAAAAAATAATAATAATAATATAAATAAAACAAACAATGTTTTTGATTTATAATAAGAAGGACTAATAGAAATTTTATCAATAGTTTAATATGGTATAATAACCAAAAGGCAAACAGCATTTAACTCAAAAAAAAACATAATGCACTTAAAGGTTATTCTTATTACTTAAAATTATACACAATATGCATATGGGTCTACATATTTTTTGTTGTTATTGTGATAACGATCATAGCATCATAGTTTTGCTACCGTATGCATTGCCTGTACTATAGTACTATAGGTATATATACTCTAGCCAGAAATGTGATGCGATGATGAGTTAAAATTGTTATTTATTTTTATTTTTTTTGTTTATTTTTTTTTTTTTAAATATATATATATCTATATGATATATAAATTTATGATCGTATATAATATTTAGTATATATTATGGGGTTAGGTTTTAGTTCTGCTGATTTACACATAAAAACTATAACAATATATACATTTTTAAAGAAATTATTTAATAGAAATGTATGTTGTAGAGAGTGATGAATTTTTTTAATATAGTAAGTAGGTATATATTGGTATCGGTTAAACCATATTGATTGTTGTTCTTCTTTTTAATGTATGTTATAAATAATAATTATGTATGAATTTTAACATGAAGAGTTCGATAATGAATTTTTTGAAATGAAATGAAATTTTAAATAACCGAAACAATGGTTCACAAGTTATGAACAGTTTTGTAAATACCTATTTATTTGCAGTAAATTTTTTTATTTTAATTTTTCTCCAACACGAGTTTTTATTTTATTCATCAAAATAAATATTATCTGTACCTACAATATTATTGTTTTTTATACTTACAGTTTTATTTATTTTTGTTTTTAAAATGGTTTTCGTTCAAAGTTGTGGCTCATTATAAAATATTATTTGTTCGCTATAAACTTTGACGCTAAGCTTACGCAGCGAATGTTATTGAATGTTAACAGGATTAACTTAATTCTGAATTATACGATAAATTTTCAATGTTGGCAAAAAGGATGTCGCTAAAATGATCGAGTAAATGACCCTTAGGGAATAGAAAATTTTGCACCTTACTACAAATATTCTGTTTATATAAAATAAAGGTATAATAAATTAGTAAGCAAATACGTATTTTTCTTAAACTTGAAATGAAAACTCTAATGAATGCTAGAATTTATTTTGCTTCCGTCATTTATGGCGGGTTACCAAGCTAGTATTCATATAAATATATGTATATATTAAAAAAAGCAATAAACAAAAAAATAAAAAAAAAATAAGAGTTTTAACTCTTCATCACATCATATTTCTGGCGCTGACTACCTATACAGGCTATACAAAAGTAGCAAAAAAACAAAGGACAAGATGAAAAGGGATGATATGACCACATTGTTCAAACAGAAACGGATAAAAGAATTTGCAAAAAAATTTCCATCACTTATGATGATGAAATTTTTTTTTTTTTGTTTTTTTTTTTTTGCGTGGATTGGTGGGAATCTTCATAGACAAAATGAGCCCCGTAGCTTCCATTGTGTGCCAGATTTTTACTGACTAAACCACACCCCTCCCATTAATACTAGTCCAACGGACTAACCATTAATTTATTGCTATTTTGATTTTCTTAAAGAAAAAGTTTACGAAATTCTATCGTATTAAATCTAGTGGCTTAGTTCTTTTAAGCCTTCTGACATCATTTTGATTATCTAGCAATTGAGTGGCCTCAACGTTAACATGTCCCTCCAGACGAGCTATATGCTTTGTTGCATATCTTTTTATTTCATTTTCTATGCAAGGAATTTTTATATCTCTGTGCAAATCACTGTTGCGAACATACCAGGGGGCATTTACCATGTTGCGCAAGACTTTATTTTGGAATTTTTGTATACAAAGTACATGTGTTTGTTTGGCACATCCCCATATTTGTATGCCGTACAACCATATCGGTTTGAGTATCTGATTATATAACAAAATCTTGTTATGTATAGGTAATTTATATAATTATAGGCCATCAACGCAGTATCGTCAGCGAATGTAGCTACAGTTATATTTTCCATTTCTGGTAAATCATTGGTGTAGAGCAAATACAGTATGGAACCCAGAATACTACCTTGAGGCACACCCGTTTTAATATCTCTAATAGTAGAATACTCTTCGTCTTGTTTTATTCTGAATAGTCTGTTTTCTAGATATGATGAGAGTATATCTACGTATTGTTTAGGTAACATATTGTTTAGTTTATTTATTAAGCCTCGATGCCATACTTTATGATGATGAAATAACGAAGTCATTAGGGATAAAATTAAAAAAAGAAAAACATAGACGTCATAAGTACTAGTAGGCGGCATCAATTGAAAACATTACTAGGCTCTAGAAAGACAAAAAATAAAAACAGAGAAAAGCGGAATCTACAAAATATCATGCAACAAATGTGAGAAGATATATACTGGGAAGACACAGATATTAGCAACAGTAAGTTTGCAAGAACATCTAAACGAAGCAAAAATTGTTAACAAGACAGGTAAAATATCCAATTTCAAATCTACTGTAGCAGAACACATCGCAATCGAGAAACATGACATCAACATAGATGACCTAGTGGTAATCAAAGGAATCAACGACACCAGAAAGCTAGATGTTTGCGAAAGTCTGGAAATCATAAAACAAACGTCAGGTACCCTTCTAAATAGTTATCACGGTAATGGGTACACGTGGCTATTTAAATTCATAAGAAAATAAAAATATAAATCCTTTCTTTATCAGGTAGAAATAAAGCTGGATTAAGAAAAAAATAAACTGCTGCAAAGATTTCTCTAAATTTCTATTTGGGAAATTTATTTTATACACAAAAAAACAACAATTCAACCGTCAAAACCATCTGTTGAAAAAAAATATTTTTTTTATATACAGTTTTGAAAAAATAACTAAAAACAGTGTTGCCGACATAAATAAACTATCCCCGATATTTTAAAAATATACTTTATCAAAGTATAATATCCCAAATTTTTTGAAAATATCTCCAATTTTTGTGAAAATATCCCCGATAAATGATATTTTCTGTTCTTGTCGCATTGAGCTCTCATATAAAATAATGTCATTTCATGTTATCTCCCTTTTTAGGGCCGATAAAATTTTTAAGATTTTAAAAATTGGGGAATGAAAATCCAGTTTAAGTAAATTTAAAACTTAATTTAATTTTTGTAATTTTTATTGCTCATAAAAAAAGTATATATAACTAATAAAGCTCTTAATTAAATTTAATTACACCAATACAATAAACAAGACAACATATTATTGCGGAAATATCGATATTTGTAAAAATAGACAAATGAAAATTTTAGTAAAATAAAAGGAATTTTCCTTTTTTCTTTGTTTTTAACAATCCTATATTTTAAAATGTTTTTTAATTTATAAATCTTTTGTGATAAAATACAAATTTGAAATTTTCTGAGAGTACTCACAGTACTTTTATCAAACTGAAAGTATCAAAAAAAGTACAATAGTATCAACAATATCAATATCCACGTACTTTTCGAATATAAAGTTTTTTAACTTCAAATTTTTATTTCAAAGAGAAAATTTTTTCTCTATTTGCATTTTGTTTATATTTTTAACCAAAAGTACTTGGACGGTTTTCGGTGTAAAAATTATATAATTTGGCATTTTGTCCTTTTTATTGTTTACATTTCATTTTGTAAAATTAAAATTACCAGTAAATTAAAAAATTAAAAATGGTAGGTATAAGAAACAAAAATTGTTTCATTCAGTTTTGAATCTGATGAAATTAGTAGTAGTAGTGGTGAAGATTATCAAATATAGTAGTAGTGGTAGTGAAGATTATCAAAAAATGCTCGAACAATATCTTCAAGACGAAGATTTGTTTGGACTAAGTTTTCAGCAAAATAAAAGGTTGTGCATCCAAAACTATTTTGAATAAATTGTACCTTCATACAATGATCAAGAGTTTGTAGCACATTTTAATGTGTCCAAAGAATTGTTAAATTATCTATAGAGCAAATTTGAAATGTCGGATGTGTTTCAGAATTTACGCTCAGATAAACGGAGTCCAGCAAATAAAAATATTGCAACATTTGTGGTTTGCTGGACATGAATGTTGCAGTTTTAGGGATTTGGCCGACAGATTCAATTTTTCTCTTTCCAGATTAGGAAATGTATTCGACAGAGTTACCTATTTTCTTTGTAGCCTTGCACCAAATACGATAAAATGACCAAACGAGAACCAAAAAACCAACTAGTGATTTCTTCTTCAATGAAAAAGGTTTCTTAAATCTAATAGAAAGAATATCCAATTATAAAATATACACGAAATATTTTTTTAGGTTCAATTGACGGTACTCAGAAACTCCCCCAACTTCTAGGAAAGATGATTATATATGTAAATCAAAAAGGACAAATGACAGTTATATAAAAAATCAAAATGACAGTTTATGTTTGCAATGGATTTGCAATGACATTAAAAAATTTATTTCGGTATTTGTGGGATATGCAGGATCTAGCCATGATAATTCAAAATTCATTAATACATATATCCAAAACATAGAAATATCTGTGGAGGTAATTGTTTTTTATTTTATTGTAAGATTCAAAATGTTGCTTTTCATTACGAAACGCAATTAAATTTGAAATTTTGACGTTTAAAAAATCCATAATATTTCGCATCATATTTCTGGGGCAGAATACCTATACAGGCAATACAAAAGATATGAAATAAGTTCGACAAAATGAAAATTATGTATTTTTATAGTTTTCTATATATATTTATCTGGATGAATAGATGAATGTTCGACGGACCGCTCCAACACATATAGAAATTGCAATATATATACAAATTGTAACATCATGTAATGGTCATAGTCTCTGTTTTTTATTATTGCTCATATCTGCCATCTGTCATCTGTCATGTGTCATCTGTCATCTGTCATCTGTCATATTTCATCTGCCATTTGACATCTGTCATCTGTCATCTGTCATATTTAATCTGCCATCTGTCATATTTCATCTGTCATTTGACATCTGTCATCTGTCATCTGTCATCTATCATCTATCATCCATGATCTATCATCTATCATCTGTCATCTATCATCTATCATCTATCATCTATCATCTATCATCTATCATCTATCATCTATCATCTATCATCTATCATCTATCATCTATCATCTATCATCTATCATCTATCATCTATCATCTATCATCTATCATCTATCATCTATCATCTATCATCTATCATCTATCATCTATCATCTATCATCTATCATCTATCATCTATCATCTATCATCTATCATCTATCATCTATCATCTATCATCTATCATCTATCATCTATCATCTATCATCTATCATCTATCATCTATCATCTATCATCTATCATCTATCATCTATCATCTATCATCTATCATCTATCATCTATCATCTATCATCTATCATCTATCATCTATCATCTATCATCTATCATCTAACATCTATCATTTATCAACTATCATATATCATTTATCAACTATCATATATCATATATCATATATCATATATCATATATCATATATCATATATCATATATCATATATCATATATCATATATCATATATCATATATCATATATCATATATCATATATCATATATCATATATCATATATCATATATCATATATCATATATCATATATCATATATCATATATCATATATCATATATCATATATCATATATCATATATCATATATCATATATCATATATCATATATCATATATCATATATCATATATCATATATCATATATCATATATCATATATCATATATCATATATCATATATCATATATCATATATCATACATCATTTACGGTATTAACGTTCGTACGGTAACACGTTTTTTTCCATACATCGGATGCAGTGTTGCCACTCCCTGCCTTAAAACAGTATTTTTTTTTTTTATTAAATCGGAGGTGGTTCTAATATGTTAAGTCCCACATTTAGGCTTTTAGCCCTTTATGCCATCCTCTACCCTCAACTCAGTCGACTCTTTTGATAAAGGCCAACATTTTTTTTGGGTTTTTAGGTTCTATCCTACAGAAGCTTCCTGAGGTTATGTAGTGCGTTTCCAAAAAGAACAGTATTAGATCTACTACACTTATTCGGAAGAAAAGGTACTAAAATATTTAAAAATGCAACAAAATGTACTTAAGGCTGGGTTAAACAGAATTGAAAGCTCAAAACTCACGTAAAAATTTGTTTAAATATTAGTGCATGTAAATTTGAAAGCTATAAAGCTACTTTTAATTTTTACACTATCTGGATGATCAGTTTACTTGAAGTTATATACTACTATAGTAAAAATTTAAATATGAATAAAAAGAAGCGATACAAATAAATATTCGTACTTCAATGTATTTTCAAAATATAAATTTAGAATCATGTAAAAAATTATTCTTTGTGAAACCGAAATATATCACCCTAAAATTTTTAATCCGATATTTTTTTGTATAAAAGAAAAATAATTGTTCGAAGGAAAAAAACGAAAAGTATTTTTTGCATATATTACATTTATTTACACATAAGTATATTTTAATGTTATAAAAATATAAAATTTATTTAATTTTAAAATTTATTATTTTGCAAGTAAAGTAGCTAATCTATTTCTTATTCGTATGTTTCTGGGAATCCGTGGATCACATAATTCTGGCAATAAGAAGTTGCTGTAAAAATATTCCAATTTTCGTTTTATTTTATTAGTAAAAAATTGATCGTCCTTTCAATTCGTCCATACTTGAAGTCTTTTGAATTCCATACATCAAAATTTAGTTTTGTTATGTTTAATTACCTTGCACTTGATAAAAATAATTTTGTGATTTTTATAGTGCAATTGTATTATCATCAGTATGGTATTTTAAATACTTTATCTTTTTTTTGGCCAATAGCTTCTTTTGAAAAATCATCTTTTCCTGACTGAGGGCATTTTATTTCATAAATACCATTATTTCCAACTAGACCATTTGGAGTAGCTCCAAGAAAATGTAATTCTTCGTCAATAAAAAGCCCACTGTTTTGAATGTTTACGTAACGATTAGTATGCTTTTCAAGTTCTGATATTGTATTTTTTTTATTTTACATTCCATAAATCATGATGTTTGTGCATAAAACTGAAGCTCTATTCTCTAAGTATTTGATTATCTTATGATATCTGGAATTACTTCGAACTATACAAATTTAAAATCTGAGGCATTATATTTCTTAATTCGTACCAATAATTACAACCGGATTGATCATATGTATCAATTTCAATGTTCGCCCTATTTTCAAAATTTTTCTCAATTTTTCCAGCATTATTTTTTTCTTTTGTAGAAACACAGGGAACATTTATCAGGTTTTTCACATCTGTCTGCTCTATAATTTTTATCAACTGAGTGATGTTTAGCTCTTCTTAATCTTTTATTTGGCTTATGTTCCTTTTTTTTCTGATTATTGTATATTTCTTTTAATTGTTTTCTCTTCTACGTTTAGAAGAAGCATTTTTGTATTTCTTTCATACCCATTTTTTTTCTTTCAAAAACTCTGTAAAAGCCTGCCCAGTATTGAATTGGTCAACAGCAGCTGCACATCTACTTGGACACTGCCCCGGAGAAAAATTTATACGGTTCCTTCCTACATATTGACAAATTTTACTATTGAATTGTTCGCAAATATTTAAGTCCATATTAAGTAACAAACTGTCTGAGTTTTGGACTAAACGTTACACATCAGCATTAGTAATTTCTTCAAAGAATAGATTTGATATCATCAAAGTTAGAAAGTTTTCTTCTTCACGCCGCTTACAAAAATACTTGTCACAATTTTCATGATAACCAAATTTGTGATATGTCGCATTTGATATGTCTTTGGCAAGATTTTAATATAGTAGGATAATGCACTAGTTCTCCAATGATTCACCGAACTTTTAGTTTCAAAAATCATTCGATCTATGATTTGAGACAATATTTTGCCATATTGTATTTGAAATTTTGTATTTGAAGTCGTAGATGTTAGTTTACGTCTAAAGTTTCTGTAAAGATGATTTTTACATTCAACTTTACTAACAGCAATATTTTAGTAGAAGCAAAACCCTAGCTATGATAATAAATAATCTTTTATGAGCACTACTGTCTCCATTTCCTACAAATTTGCTATAATTAATTGACAACATAAGTACATAATTAGGTAATTTATTTATTTACTTATAACAGTGGGATCTGCAGATAAATCTGCAGTCCAACTACATGTCCTTTTCACTTTTGAAATGTGGGCCTTTTTTATATATACATTATTTAGTATATATGAAAATATTGTATATTATATTAGTTTGTATCTGTTTTATATGGTTATTAATTGTTAATATATTATATTAGAACTGATGTGGTTGTATTGAAAATTACTTTCAGTAATTTTCATCATTAACTAAAAATATGGCCTAACATACATCAAAATTTGATTTTTATATACTTTATTAAAATTAGTAAAGTCGTTACTTCGTTAGTTCTTTCGCAATTGTTCCTATAATATACTTGGTATTATTGTTGTTATAGGAAAAAGTTGACTAAAGAAAATTCAAATTTACTAAATCAACTTCAATTAACAAAATATTCTCGTTATACTTCTATTCTTGTCATTTATTTCCTCTTCAAAAATGTTTAGGAACGAATTTTAATAGATAAAAAGTGTTGCTAATATACCCAAGGTGAACATATTCAAAAATATATTTAAAAATTACAGAATTTAAAAAAAAAAACGTTTTTTATAATAACGTTATTATATTTATGTAGGTACTGTTAAAATTTATACATCATACCTGAAATAAGTGAACACATGCATATATATTTCTTTATTTTCAAACCCCAATAAATTGTATTTTGAACATAAAATATCTAATCAGTAAAATATCATACAACATCCTTGAAAATTTCTTTGGTAAAATAATAAATACAACGATAATAATATTTGAATTAGTATGGTGTATATACAACCAAATGTACATTCATTTGCGTTTATCAAAAAAAATTTGTTTTGTTGGTAGAATTCATTGTAAAAAGAAGATTCTAGCCACGTAACTGCCAAAGCTCTGTAGCGAAATTTGTTAAAACTAAATTTTTTAAGTGTACGTAAACTGTATATTTTATAAATTTTTATAAGTTTAATTATTTTAAAAAATATTTTATAATTATTATTTTAAAAATAAATTATAAAACTATTTTTACTAAATATAATAATGAATATATAGAACTTTTTAATAAAACAAAAAACAAGTTGAAATGTTAAGGGAAATTTGAGTTACAACCCATTTTATAAAATAACATTTAACTAAAAATTCTCGAAATCTAGGACAATTTTCAAAAATCTGGCCACATAGTTACCTCGGTATATATTTTAAGAAGTTACCCACAAAATTTTATCCAAATCGGATAAAAAATGTGAATGCCCCGTGCAAAAACAGCTAAAAAACACAAAAATTAAAGATTCAATGGAGTTTTTAAGCCCTTTCAATTCCAAAATTTATAAATCCAGCCACGTAGTTACCTCGGTATCGAAATAAAGAACTTATATTCAAAGTTTCATCCAAATCGGGCAAAAAATGTGGATGCCCCGTACTTCAGTTTACTAAAAAAAATCTCTTTAACCCAGCCTTAATGCCAAAATACAATAAATATCTTATGCTTTGCTATTATTTGGTTTATACTTTATTTTCACACACAAAAGATTATAGGTAGATAGTAGTGGCTGCCGACAGTACGCCGATATACTTAGACCGGGGAGGTCCATTGTGATACCACGGAAACTTTCCTCGCGTAGTACCCTACTCGTTGAACCAATTTGAGCTTTTAACGAAGCGCCGAAGATTTTCATTTGAGATTTTGAGATTTATCGCCGGAGATATTACATTGTATATAGATATTAATCAGTTTCTCAAGAGTCTTTAGTAGAAAATAAGACAATCTAATTAGTCTGAAATCTTTAGAATAGGCGTGAGAACTTTTACCCGCTTTCCGTATGAATACTACTTTAATCTCAGACCAACACTTTGGAACGTGGCCTAGATCTAGACAACTCTTAAAACTTGTTTTGAGCCAGGTAAAAGTAGGGCTAAAGGAGTGCTGCAATTCAGCTGGATAGAGACCATCCAGTCCTGGTGTCTTGAATGGTTTAAAACTATTTATAGCCCATTGCAGTTTGGAGTTTGTTACCACTCTCTCCGATAAATCAGAGTGTTGAATACCACTTTGATTTATCGTAGATTGTATATTAGAGCCGCCGCGGAAATGATTTTCTACCAGGAGCTTCAATGATTCTCCACTAGAAGTCCATATGCCATCTGCCTTTAAAAGGTAGCTGGGGATCGCCGAATTAGTGGATAGTATTTTACGCTGCCTTGAAGCTTCGGAAGTTTCTTCTATGTTGCCACAGAGGATTCTCCATGAATTCTTTTTGGCCTTTTTTAGTACAGCTTTGTACGCTTCAGGGGAATCTTTACATGGTTTCTAGTCTCTAGTACTTTAGTCCTTCTGCTATTTTGCCGAAAGATTTTTATTTCCTCGTTCCACCACGGTGGTCTAGTTTTACCTTTAGATTTCCCTGTGGAGCAGGAGACGGAAAGAGCCTTATTTTTAAATAGAGCGTTATTTAAAACGACTGCCAGATCGTCCAATTCCGGTAAACCATTAGGAGGTATGAGAGTTTTTGAGGAAAATGTATCAGAGATAGACCAATTGTACTTAGTCCAGTCGATTTTTCTCGGATTACGGAAAATCGGCGTACTGGATAAACATTCCTGTAAGTGGAATTATATGTAGCGATGATCAGAGAAGGAGTGTTCGTTGGACACCCTTCAGTCATTGACTTTATGGATGATAAGGTCTGACGCAAGGGTGATATCCAGAACTTCCTGCCTGATACTATTCACAAAGGTAGGTTCTCTACCGTTGTTGCATATAATGAGGTTAGTATTTAATAAGTAATTAAAAACTAGCTCACGTCTATAATTTTTTTTCACGTCTATATTACTTTCCCAGATTTCGTTATGTTATTATAATGTTATTTTTCGCTAAGATACACGATCTGGGTTTACCTTTATCTTTAACGTAAATTAGCTTATAATTTGGCTCCCGTGGTTCTTGGATAAGGACTATATCTTCTCCACCCTTTTCCAGGCGGATATTAAGACCTGCTGATGCCGTTTTTGAGTGATATAGATTGATCTGCAAGAAACGTAGCCTGGCACTACATCAGCAGATCTTCCTTCTCATTAGTGCTGGAGGCATCGCTGTCCTCTGAGTATAACAAGGTATCCTCGTCCACACAGAGAGTAGCGATGTCGTCATTACCTTACATCTCTTGCTCTTGTGAAGTTTCTTTCGTGTCTTGAAGAGATATAGACTTTTCCGGCTGGATTTCGATATCGGCTGCTATTTGTTGGGCAGAACAAACGGCCTTTGTTACGTTAGTTTCGCTACAAGTTTGTGTTTGCAAGGAGATTTCACCATCATCCGCATTCCTATTGATGACGGCTACTACTAGCTGCTCTTTCAGTACCTCGTTAAAAGGTTTCGTAACAGGTATTGTCGAGAGTTTGTTCAGTTTTTTGACAACAGAATTAGCCTGTAGCTTCGAATCAGAACTCTCCCTCGACTTTACCCTTTATGTTATGTAATTACCCGAAGTTTCTGCCGAGATCTCTGCCGTTTAGGCAGCGTTTAAATTCTCTTAGTGAGGTTCTTAGCCCACTCGATGGAATCCTTTTCGGTATCACTAAGCTTCTCAACAGGTATATTACTGAGTCGCTTAAGGACTCTGTAGGCTTTTCTTCTTTCAAACAAAATGTTCCTCTTAGATTGAGACTTGCTGTAAGATATCAGAGCTGCAGAAGTTCGGGCTGGCGTAGCAGTGATATGGTCCAGAAAATTGCCATTGCTGGGCTCATAGCCGTGACATCTTTCGTGACCGAAGTAAAAGTACTATCTTTTTGTGAGCTCCAAGCCATACAAAAAGACGATACCGACGTAGGGGGGGTAGCTTCCTGAGTTATATGGCCAGGTTTACCACTAATACCAGGCGCTGAGACTACAGCAGTAGCGGTAAACGTGACTGAAGTGGATGGAAGAACCTCCCGTGAGCTTGATGTCATACAAGAGGAAGGTTTGTAGTAGCTTTTTGAGCTACAAGGCCAGCATTACTGTTTTTACCGGGTTCTGTAACCGAAGCTGGAGCAGTTCGCTTAGCCGGAATTTTTGCTTGTTGTATTGAAAATTACTTTCAGTAATTTTCATCATTAACTAAAAATATGGCCTAACATACATCAAAATTTGATTTTTATATACTTTATTAAAATTAGTAAAGTCGTTACTTCGTTAGTTCTTTCGCAATTGTTCCTATAATATACTTGGTATTATTGTTGTTATAGGAAAAAGTTGACTAAAGAAAATTCAAATTTACTAAATCAACTTCAATTAACAAAATATTCTCGTTATACTTCTATTCTTGTCATTTATTTCCTCTTCAAAAATGTTTAGGAACGAATTTTAATAGATAAAAAGTGTTGCTAATATACCCAAGGTGAACATATTCAAAAATATATTTAAAAATTACAGAATTTAAAAAAAAAAAACGTTTTTTATAATAACGTTATTATATTTATGTAGGTACTGTTAAAATTTATACATCATACCTGAAATAAGTGAACACATGCATATATATTTCTTTATTTTCAAACCCCAATAAATTGTATTTTGAACATAAAATATCTAATCAGTAAAATATCATACAACATCCTTGAAAATTTCTTTGGTAAAATAATAAATACAACGATAATAATATTTGAATTAGTATGGTGTATATACAACCAAATGTACATTCATTTGCGTTTATCAAAAAAAATTTGTTTTGTTGGTAGAATTCATTGTAAAAAGAAGATTCTAGCCACGTAACTGCCAAAGCTCTGTAGCGAAATTTGTTAAAACTAAATTTTTTAAGTGTACGTAAACTGTATATTTTATAAATTTTTATAAGTTTAATTATTTTAAAAAATATTTTATAATTATTATTTTAAAAATAAATTATAAAACTATTTTTACTAAATATAATAATGAATATATAGAACTTTTTAATAAAACAAAAAACAAGTTGAAATGTTAAGGGAAATTTGAGTTACAACCCATTTTATAAAATAACATTTAACTAAAAATTCTCGAAATCTAGGACAATTTTCAAAAATCTGGCCACATAGTTACCTCGGTATATATTTTAAGAAGTTACCCACAAAATTTCATCCAAATCGGATAAAAAATGTGAATGCCCCGTGCAAAAACAGCTAAAAAACACAAAAATTAAAGATTCAATGGAGTTTTTAAGCCCTTTCAATTCCAAAATTTATAAATCCAGCCACGTAGTTACCTCGGTATCGAAATAAAGAACTTATATTCAAAGTTTCATCCAAATCGGGCAAAAAATGTGGATGCCCCGTACTTCAGTTTGCTAAAAAAAATCTCTTTAACCCAGCCTTAATGCCAAAATACAATAAATATCTTATGCTTTGCTATTATTTGGTTTATACTTTATTTTCACACACAAAAGATTATAGGTAGATAGTAGTGGCTGCCGACAGTACGCCGATATACTTAGACCGGGGAGGTCCATTGTGATACCACGGAAACTTTCCTCGCGTAGTACCCTACTCGTTGAACCAATTTGAGCTTTTAACGAAGCGCCGAAGATTTTCATTTGAGATTTTGAGATTTATCGCCGGAGATATTACATTGTATATAGATATTAATCAGTTTCTCAAGAGTCTTTAGTAGAAAATAAGACAATCTAATTAGTCTGAAATCTTTAGAATAGGCGTGAGAACTTTTACCCGCTTTCCGTATGAATACTACTTTAATCTCAGACCAACACTTTGGAACGTGGCCTAGATCTAGACAACTCTTAAAACTTGTTTTGAGCCAGGTAAAAGTAGGGCTAAAGGAGTGCTGCAATTCAGCTGGATAGAGACCATCCAGTCCTGGTGTCTTGAATGGTTTAAAACTATTTATAGCCCATTGCAGTTTGGAGTTTGTTACCACTCTCTCCGATAAATCAGAGTGTTGAATACCACTTTGATTTATCGTAGATTGTATATTAGAGCCGCCGCGGAAATGATTTTCTACCAGGAGCTTCAATGATTCTCCACTAGAAGTCCATATGCCATCTGCCTTTAAAAGGTAGCTGGGGATCGCCGAATTAGTGGATAGTATTTTACGCTGCCTTGAAGCTTCGGAAGTTTCTTCTATGTTGCCACAGAGGATTCTCCATGAATTCTTTTTGGCCTTTTTTAGTACAGCTTTGTACGCTTCAGGGGAATCTTTACATGGTTTCTAGTCTCTAGTACTTTAGTCCTTCTGCTATTTTGCCGAAAGATTTTTATTTCCTCGTTCCACCACGGTGGTCTAGTTTTACCTTTAGATTTCCCTGTGGAGCAGGAGACGGAAAGAGCCTTATTTTTAAATAGAGCGTTATTTAAAACGACTGCCAGATCGTCCAATTCCGGTAAACCATTAGGAGGTATGAGAGTTTTTGAGGAAAATGTATCAGAGATAGACCAATTGTACTTAGTCCAGTCGATTTTTCTCGGATTACGGAAAATCGGCGTACTGGATAAACATTCCTGTAAGTGGAATTATATGTAGCGATGATCAGAGAAGGAGTGTTCGTTGGACACCCTTCAGTCATTGACTTTATGGATGATAAGGTCTGACGCAAGGGTGATATCCAGAACTTCCTGCCTGATACTATTCACAAAGGTAGGTTCTCTACCGTTGTTGCATATAATGAGGTTAGTATTTAATAAGTAATTAAAAACTAGCTCACGTCTATAATTTTTTTTCACGTCTATATTACTTTCCCAGATTTCGTTATGTTATTATAATGTTATTTTTCGCTAAGATACACGATCTGGGTTTACCTTTATCTTTAACGTAAATTAGCTTATAATTTGGCTCCCGTGGTTCTTGGATAAGGACTATATCTTCTCCACCCTTTTCCAGGCGGATATTAAGACCTGCTGATGCCGTTTTTGAGTGATATAGATTGATCTGCAAGAAACGTAGCCTGGCACTACATCAGCAGATCTTCCTTCTCATTAGTGCTGGAGGCATCGCTGTCCTCTGAGTATAACAAGGTATCCTCGTCCACACAGAGAGTAGCGATGTCGTCATTACCTTACATCTCTTGCTCTTGTGAAGTTTCTTTCGTGTCTTGAAGAGATATAGACTTTTCCGGCTGGATTTCGATATCGGCTGCTATTTGTTGGGCAGAACAAACGGCCTTTGTTACGTTAGTTTCGCTACAAGTTTGTGTTTGCAAGGAGATTTCACCATCATCCGCATTCCTATTGATGACGGCTACTACTAGCTGCTCTTTCAGTACCTCGTTAAAAGGTTTCGTAACAGGTATTGTCGAGAGTTTGTTCAGTTTTTTGACAACAGAATTAGCCTGTAGCTTCGAATCAGAACTCTCCCTCGACTTTACCCTTTATGTTATGTAATTACCCGAAGTTTCTGCCGAGATCTCTGCCGTTTAGGCAGCGTTTAAATTCTCTTAGTGAGGTTCTTAGCCCACTCGATGGAATCCTTTTCGGTATCACTAAGCTTCTCAACAGGTATATTACTGAGTCGCTTAAGGACTCTGTAGGCTTTTCTTCTTTCAAACAAAATGTTCCTCTTAGATTGAGACTTGCTGTAAGATATCAGAGCTGCAGAAGTTCGGGCTGGCGTAGCAGTGATATGGTCCAGAAAATTGCCATTGCTGGGCTCATAGCCGTGACATCTTTCGTGACCGAAGTAAAAGTACTATCTTTTTGTGAGCTCCAAGCCATACAAAAAGACGATACCGACGTAGGGGGGGTAGCTTCCTGAGTTATATGGCCAGGTTTACCACTAATACCAGGCGCTGAGACTACAGCAGTAGCGGTAAACGTGACTGAAGTGGATGGAAGAACCTCCCGTGAGCTTGATGTCATACAAGAGGAAG
This sequence comes from Argyra leucocephala, assembly GCA_963942445.1. Classification (NCBI taxonomy): domain Eukaryota; kingdom Metazoa; phylum Arthropoda; class Insecta; order Diptera; family Dolichopodidae; genus Argyra; species Argyra leucocephala. Next base: position 102,342,930 of record OZ012678.1, read on the forward strand.
GTTTGTAGTAGCTTTTTGAGCTACAAGGCCAGCATTACTGTTTTTACCGGGTTCTGTAACCGAAGCTGGAGCAGTTCGCTTAGCCGGAATTTTTGCTTGTTGTATTGAAAATTACTTTCAGTAATTTTCATCATTAACTAAAAATATGGCCTAACATACATCAAAATTTGATTTTTATATACTTTATTAAAATTAGTAAAGTCGTTACTTCGTTAGTTCTTTCGCAATTGTTCCTATAATATACTTGGTATTATTGTTGTTATAGGAAAAAGTTGACTAAAGAAAATTCAAATTTACTAAATCAACTTCAATTAACAAAATATTCTCGTTATACTTCTATTCTTGTCATTTATTTCCTCTTCAAAAATGTTTAGGAACGAATTTTAATAGATAAAAAGTGTTGCTAATATACCCAAGGTGAACATATTCAAAAATATATTTAAAAATTACAGAATTTTAAAAAAAAAACGTTTTTTATAATAACGTTATTATATTTATGTAGGTACTGTTAAAATTTATACATCATACCTGAAATAAGTGAACACATGCATATATATTTCTTTATTTTCAAACCCCAATAAATTGTATTTTGAACATAAAATATCTAATCAGTAAAATATCATACAACATCCTTGAAAATTTCTTTGGTAAAATAATAAATACAACGATAATAATATTTGAATTAGTATGGTGTATATACAACCAAATGTACATTCATTTGCGTTTATCAAAAAAAATTTGTTTTGTTGGTAGAATTCATTGTAAAAAGAAGATTCTAGCCACGTAACTGCCAAAGCTCTGTAGCGAAATTTGTTAAAACTAAATTTTTTAAGTGTACGTAAACTGTATATTTTATAAATTTTTATAAGTTTAATTATTTTAAAAAATATTTTATAATTATTATTTTAAAAATAAATTATAAAACTATTTTTACTAAATATAATAATGAATATATAGAACTTTTTAATAAAACAAAAAACAAGTTGAAATGTTAAGGGAAATTTGAGTTACAACCCATTTTATAAAATAACATTTAACTAAAAATTCTCGAAATCTAGGACAATTTTCAAAAATCTGGCCACATAGTTACCTCGGTATATATTTTAAGAAGTTACCCACAAAATTTCATCCAAATCGGATAAAAAATGTGAATGCCCCGTGCAAAAACAGCTAAAAAACACAAAAATTAAAGATTCAATGGAGTTTTTAAGCCCTTTCAATTCCAAAATTTATAAATCCAGCCACGTAGTTACCTCGGTATCGAAATAAAGAACTTATATTCAAAGTTTCATCCAAATCGGGCAAAAAATGTGGATGCCCCGTACTTCAGTTTGCTAAAAAAAATCTCTTTAACCCAGCCTTAATGCCAAAATACAATAAATATCTTATGCTTTGCTATTATTTGGTTTATACTTTATTTTCACACACAAAAGATTATAGGTAGATAGTAGTGGCTGCCGACAGTACGCCGATATACTTAGACCGGGGAGGTCCATTGTGATACCACGGAAACTTTCCTCGCGTAGTACCCTACTCGTTGAACCAATTTGAGCTTTTAACGAAGCGCCGAAGATTTTCATTTGAGATTTTGAGATTTATCGCCGGAGATATTACATTGTATATAGATATTAATCAGTTTCTCAAGAGTCTTTAGTAGAAAATAAGACAATCTAATTAGTCTGAAATCTTTAGAATAGGCGTGAGAACTTTTACCCGCTTTCCGTATGAATACTACTTTAATCTCAGACCAACACTTTGGAACGTGGCCTAGATCTAGACAACTCTTAAAACTTGTTTTGAGCCAGGTAAAAGTAGGGCTAAAGGAGTGCTGCAATTCAGCTGGATAGAGACCATCCAGTCCTGGTGTCTTGAATGGTTTAAAACTATTTATAGCCCATTGCAGTTTGGAGTTTGTTACCACTCTCTCCGATAAATCAGAGTGTTGAATACCACTTTGATTTATCGTAGATTGTATATTAGAGCCGCCGCGGAAATGATTTTCTACCAGGAGCTTCAATGATTCTCCACTAGAAGTCCATATGCCATCTGCCTTTAAAAGGTAGCTGGGGATCGCCGAATTAGTGGATAGTATTTTACGCTGCCTTGAAGCTTCGGAAGTTTCTTCTATGTTGCCACAGAGGATTCTCCATGAATTCTTTTTGGCCTTTTTTAGTACAGCTTTGTACGCTTCAGGGGAATCTTTACATGGTTTCTAGTCTCTAGTACTTTAGTCCTTCTGCTATTTTGCCGAAAGATTTTTATTTCCTCGTTCCACCACGGTGGTCTAGTTTTACCTTTAGATTTCCCTGTGGAGCAGGAGACGGAAAGAGCCTTATTTTTAAATAGAGCGTTATTTAAAACGACTGCCAGATCGTCCAATTCCGGTAAACCATTAGGAGGTATGAGAGTTTTTGAGGAAAATGTATCAGAGATAGACCAATTGTACTTAGTCCAGTCGATTTTTCTCGGATTACGGAAAATCGGCGTACTGGATAAACATTCCTGTAAGTGGAATTATATGTAGCGATGATCAGAGAAGGAGTGTTCGTTGGACACCCTTCAGTCATTGACTTTATGGATGATAAGGTCTGACGCAAGGGTGATATCCAGAACTTCCTGCCTGATACTATTCACAAAGGTAGGTTCTCTACCGTTGTTGCATATAATGAGGTTAGTATTTAATAAGTAATTAAAAACTAGCTCACGTCTATAATTTTTTTTCACGTCTATATTACTTTCCCAGATTTCGTTATGTTATTATAATGTTATTTTTCGCTAAGATACACGATCTGGGTTTACCTTTATCTTTAACGTAAATTAGCTTATAATTTGGCTCCCGTGGTTCTTGGATAAGGACTATATCTTCTCCACCCTTTTCCAGGCGGATATTAAGACCTGCTGATGCCGTTTTTGAGTGATATAGATTGATCTGCAAGAAACGTAGCCTGGCACTACATCAGCAGATCTTCCTTCTCATTAGTGCTGGAGGCATCGCTGTCCTCTGAGTATAACAAGGTATCCTCGTCCACACAGAGAGTAGCGATGTCGTCATTACCTTACATCTCTTGCTCTTGTGAAGTTTCTTTCGTGTCTTGAAGAGATATAGACTTTTCCGGCTGGATTTCGATATCGGCTGCTATTTGTTGGGCAGAACAAACGGCCTTTGTTACGTTAGTTTCGCTACAAGTTTGTGTTTGCAAGGAGATTTCACCATCATCCGCATTCCTATTGATGACGGCTACTACTAGCTGCTCTTTCAGTACCTCGTTAAAAGGTTTCGTAACAGGTATTGTCGAGAGTTTGTTCAGTTTTTTGACAACAGAATTAGCCTGTAGCTTCGAATCAGAACTCTCCCTCGACTTTACCCTTTATGTTATGTAATTACCCGAAGTTTCTGCCGAGATCTCTGCCGTTTAGGCAGCGTTTAAATTCTCTTAGTGAGGTTCTTAGCCCACTCGATGGAATCCTTTTCGGTATCACTAAGCTTCTCAACAGGTATATTACTGAGTCGCTTAAGGACTCTGTAGGCTTTTCTTCTTTCAAACAAAATGTTCCTCTTAGATTGAGACTTGCTGTAAGATATCAGAGCTGCAGAAGTTCGGGCTGGCGTAGCAGTGATATGGTCCAGAAAATTGCCATTGCTGGGCTCATAGCCGTGACATCTTTCGTGACCGAAGTAAAAGTACTATCTTTTTGTGAGCTCCAAGCCATACAAAAAGACGATACCGACGTAGGGGGGGTAGCTTCCTGAGTTATATGGCCAGGTTTACCACTAATACCAGGCGCTGAGACTACAGCAGTAGCGGTAAACGTGACTGAAGTGGATGGAAGAACCTCCCGTGAGCTTGATGTCATACAAGAGGAAGGTTTGTAGTAGCTTTTTGAGCTACAAGGCCAGCATTACTGTTTTTACCGGGTTCTGTAACCGAAGCTGGAGCAGTTCGCTTAGCCGGAATTTTTGCTTTGACCTTGATTTTAGATCGATATTTGTATGACCCTATTCTAGGTATAGCAACTTGCCCACATACGGTCAACTGGCTGGGCTTAAATTGTGGGAAATTTATTTTGAAGCCCTTCTTCACTTACACTAGAAGTTTGTTCCTTTTTTTATTAGTATTTATATCCATAATTTGGACCCACGAGTAAGCGAAGAAAATAATGTCCACCTATGCAGAGATTCGCATACATAGGTAAGCCTATATAATCCGGAGGTCACCAGGTATCCGGATACACCGTTCGCGACTGAGCTATTTTTGATATGGGCTCTCAGCCTGGTGGATTGTCACCACGGTCATATAACACCTTGATCCAGCCCAATTAATATCCTTTGGTTTCTGGTCTCCCCTAGGGACATGTCTTTGATCATGGAAAAAACCACGTTCAGAGCCAGCCTGAAAGTCATTAACCGTACTCATCTTTCACATTTAATACGTCCTATAAATTAAAATGAAAATGAAAAAAAAAATAAAATAATTTATTATTCATAAGACTTATTAAAATTGAAAACTATTGATTTTGTTATATACATCTATATGTGTAGATAAAATTTAATACAATTTATAAATTAAAATGAGAAAAAAAAAATCAGCTCCTAAAAGTGGGTAGCTGAATGAAAAGTGAATAGTCTTGGGTGAATAGTAAAAATTTAATTACTTTGGCTAATTTAAAGGAAAATAAAAATTCTAAATAAATAAAATAGAAAAAGAAAATTGTGAATTATATATTTCCAAAAAATTAAAAAAAAAGGAATATATCTAAACATATAAAAAAAAAAGTTGTAATTTATTAACTTAAAAGGATTAAAAACATTAAATTTGTTTCATTGAGAAAGCAAAAAAGCATTTTCAAATATAAATACCTACATAATTTCCTTTGTATAATTAAAATAAAAATTCAAAACTACTCATATAATAAACACAATCTAGAAAAAATGTGAAAAAAAAAATTTAAAATAATTTCATACTAAATGTAACTAATAAAAGTTAAAATCATTGAAACTTTCTCTTTAATTATGCCTTAAATTTTTATTCTTAACATAAAAATTTTGACTTGTTAAACAAAAGAAATCGATGGAGAACTTTAATTTTCCTGTTAAATAACTGAAAAAGATAAAACAATTGTAAAATATTATTAATTTTTTTTTAAAAGAATTTTTGAAAGGTTCATATGTTTTATGTTGTATATGTAGTATATTGTATACATACTATAAAAAACTACATTTAAATTTTAAGAAAAACAAATATGTCATTAAAATATCTCATCATCATCATTGTCCTGCAATCCCATCCGTGGGGCATAGGACGGAAGTAAATTCTTTCCAACGGCTCCTATCTTTCTCGGCTAACCTCTTCAATTGTGGCCACGTTCTGGTGATGTTTACTGAAACTTTCCATGTTTCGCAAGCGTACAAGAGAACAGATTTTACACTTGCGTTGAATATTCTTATTTTTGTGCGCAGAGATAGATTGTTTGCCTGCCATATTTTTGAAAGCATCCCGAAAGTACTACGGGCTTTACTGATGCGGGCTTCAATATCCAAATCGGCGCCTCCATCTGACACGTTGCTGCCCAAGTAATTGAACGTAGTCACCTCTTCGATTCGCATTTCTTCATGGAGGATTGGATGTTGTAATGTGTGAGTTGTGCGCATGATTTTAGTTTTAGCTGAATTGACTTTTAGGCTCGCACTTTTTTCAGTGTCATACAGCTTTTGGCACATATCGTTCAAACCTCCATTCATATGTGACAATAAACACACATCGTCGGCGTAATCTAAGTGGCTTATACGTTCGAAAGGACGCCACTGGATACCGTTGCTCTCGTTTACATCCACAGAAGTAGTCATTATGTCATCCATTACTACTAAAACCAATATGGGTGATAAAATACAGTCCTGCCTTACTCCCTGACACACCTCGAAGCAATTTGTCAGCTGTCCTCGATGTAAAACGCGACATCTTGCATCTTTTCAGGATTCCTTAATTATAGCTATAATTTTTTCTGTTATGCCTCTCAACCTACTAAGCGATTCCCAAATATACTCTCGGTTTACTCTATCAAAGGCTTTCTCAAAGTCTACAAACATGAGATTCAGCGGTGCTTTAAATTCAGAGGATTGTTCAAGAATTATTCGTAATGTGTTGATGTGATCCACACACGAATGGCCACTGCGAAAACCTGCTTGGTGTCTTTTGAGTGTAGCTTCTATTCTGCCTTTAATCCTTTCGAGTATTATTCTAGCCATTAATTTCGAGAAAACTGAGAGTAGAGTGATACCTAGCCAATTATTGCAATGATTTAGGTTACCTTTCTTTTGTATTTTGACAATAACTCCTTCCTTCCATTCGCTTGGATATTTTTCTTGTTGCCATATAGCCTGGTAACAAAATATTGGCTGATACATCTGGATCAGCTTTTAGGAATTCGGCGGTATCTCATCTACTCCTGCTGCTTTATTGTTTTTTAAAAGGAGAATTGCTGATTTTATCTCGCTTATACTTGGGGCTCCCACATCGATACCCCTAAATGATTTGCTCATGGTTGGCATAGGAGAGCTTGTGGATACATTTTGTTCTACGAATTGCTCGTTTAACAATCTGCAGAAATGCTCCTGCCATCTTTGCAGTTGATCATACATAGATACCAACAGCCTTCCACTCTCGTCGAAGATTGTTTGATGCTCTTTACTGTTACGTTTGGCAATTTGGTTCGTAATCTTGTAAAGAGTTTTGACATCTCCTCTGTTAGCAGCGCTCTCAGCTTCCTTTGCAAGATCTTCTATATTTTTCCGTTTGTCACGTCTTACACTCATCTGTACAGCCTTATGTGCTAATCTATACTGCAAACGTAGTTCTTCTTTTTTTTGCTGATTGGATTCAGCATTGATTTTCCTCTTTAAGGAACTACGTTCAGCAATTTTATCCCATTAGGTTTGTGATATCCATGGATCTCTTTGGGTAGATAGCGAAGGTACTGTTTCGGAACCGGATTCTATAAATGCTTTTTTCATATTATCCCACATTACATATAGATACATCTTGCTCATTTTCAACCATCCATGTTGTTACTTTGTCGTTGATGCTGGCTACTAGATTACGACATATGTTGGGATTTTTTAATGCTTCTACATTGAAATGAGCTCTCCTTTCCGGTCCGATTCTACGTCGATTGACAGCTGACGTCGTCAACTGCATACACGCGAAGACCAAATGGTGGTCACTACCGACATCCGCGCTCCTTTTGTTTCTTACGTCGCAGAGCGATTTTCTCCATTTCTGTTGTACGATTATATGGCCAATCTGATTTTCTGTACGACCATCCGGGGATATCCATGTTTTCTTTTGGCAAGTTTTGTGGGGGAATAGGTTTCCACCAATAGTAAGTTGTCGTGAGTTACAAAAATCCACGAGCAGCTCTCCATTGCCATTTCTTACACCTATTCCGTGTTTCCCCATGACTCTCTCTAGACCGGAATTTTCACATCCAACTTTGGCGTTAAGATCGGCCAGAATGATCTTAATGTCAGCCTCTGGAGCATTGTCATAAATCGTACTTAGCTGTGTGTAGAAAATGGATTTTTCTTCCTCATCTGCGTCTTCAGTTGGAGCATAACACTGGATGATGGTAATATTTCGTACTCTAGATTTCAATCTGGCAGTGATAAGTCTTCTGGATACTGGGGTCCAGGAGATTAAACTACGTCTAGCATTGCGACTTAAGATAATGCCGACACCTCCTCTCCTTACGCCACCAACAGCTTCATCGTCTCCAGAGTACAGCATAGATGTTAAATTGCTGGGAGATTTATAATCTCCTTGTCCTCTCCATTTGGTTTCGCTTATACATAATATTTCCAGCTTGAGTCGAATCATTTCGCGTTCAACTTGCTCGTATCGACCTGCATCGTACATCTAACGTTCCAAGCTCCGAAAATTTTTCGTGTTCTATAACCGAAGGTATTTTCCGCGCGTACGAGACGATTTCGATAATTTACTTCCGATTCAGTTATCTCTCGACACCACCACATGAAATATGCCGCACCCCCAAATCGAATGTGCGGTTTACTACAACCGAGGCTGTACAAGTATTCACTGTGATTTCATCGCAGTTACCTCTTGGGGACCTACCATTCGTTGTCATGTTTCATGAAATGTTATCAGTTGGTTGACCCTTTGGCATTTTCTGAGATATGGGTGTTAAAACCATTGTGAGTGCAGACGCCTTTTGTAGCCGCTCCAACTAGGAGATGCAGACGCTGCATACATGGTTACGGAGAAGACCCTTAAATTAAAAATGTGAAAGTGGCTCAATTCTGGGCATGGATCTTCCACCTTTGGTTGTTACCTCCGCCGTTGTCCGATGCACGCCATGCTTCCCCTCTCTTCGGACCCCTACCCATCCTACTACACCGGGGTTTGAACCCGATCGTTCGTATGGGTTACTAGGTTTAACAGGGGTCACCACGTGAAGGTGAGAGTAAGAAAATAAGGCGGGAGAGGCTAAGTGGCGTAAGCTGGATACAACAACCATAAAACGCATCACCACCCCATTAGACCTCCCAAAAATCTAACAAAAAAAAAAAATTTAATTATAAATTGAAGCTGATTAATAAAAGAAAATATAAAACAAAAATATATTCATGTAAAACATTAAAAACAAACAAAACCAAATCTCGTAATCACTGCAATAACAAACATCTTTTGATTAAACTGAAGGATCATCACACGTTAGTATGGAATTTTAATTTTAGGAAATAGACTAAAAATTAATGGATATGTAAATAAAAAGAAAAAAAAATTAAATAAAACATTAGATAATAAAACTAATATCGACAATAAAAAAAAATATTAAGGAGTAAAAATCTATCAAAATTATAATAATCACATATTTGTGAAATTGATAGAATAAGTCTCATCTTGTAACATAACAGAAAAAAAGAAAATAAAAAACCAAAACATTCCTTTTTACAGAAAAAAAATAACCATATGTAAATAAGTTATTATTTTTATTTCTTACAGAAGTGCTAAGCCTGGGTAGAAACATGGCTGGCTTCGGCAGTGATGCCTCGGGTATAGGTGGCGGCGGTGAACTTCTGTCCACCCCCTCCTGGTACTAATATTTTTTTTTGTAGATTCGCGATCTCTGTTAAATTTTTCCCCTCGTGTTGATATAGCTTCCTTTCGGCATGCAGTTGTTTTTTTTTTGTAATGGTGCCGCGCTAAAAGTAGACCCTCCCTCGACTGAAGCACACCCATTCCAAGCATGCCCGCGCGAGGGTTTCCTATCTCTCGGAAACCCTACAACAGTACTTCCACTACAATCTGTCATCTGTCATCTGTCATCTATAATCCGTCATCTGTCAACTGTCAGCTGTCAGCTGTCAGCTGTCAACTGTCAACTGTCAACTGTCAACTGTCAACTGTCAACTGTCAACTGTCAACTGTCAACTGTCAACTGTCAACTGTCAACTGTCAACTGTCAACTGTTATCAGTCATCTGAGCGTTCCGTCGAACATCCATCCATCCAGATAAATGCAGAAAACTATTTATATAATATTATTTTTATCTTTGTTAATTATTAAATTATATTTGAACCGATGTGGTTGTGGTTACATTTTCAATAATTTTCCCCTTTTGAAAATTTTTTGGGTTCTATTGGGGCTTTAAACCGTGGCCCTCGCTCCTTACATTAACATAAATAATTATTTAACATTTTTTTATTTTTTTGTGGTTTTATATGAATAATGCTATTCTATATGTAGTTGTCAAATACTTTCAACATGTCCAATGTTTAATTTTATCAAAAATGATTTTATTGTGCCGTTTCAGAGAAAAAATTTTTTCATTGTTTCATAAACGCGATTTGTTTCATAAATGCGAAGATTTTCTGTATAACATTTAAGCCAGGGCTCTTCGTTGGCCAAGTTTGAATGCTCAGTCCGACACTTTCAAGAAATCGTTTTACAACGCAACCTCCATTAAATGAAGCATTATCTTGCTGGAAACAGCAGTTATCATCAGGAAATATTCTGTCTCCTTATGTGAAAGCATGTTTATTTAATATTTTAATATATCCACATTAAAATAATGTTGCATCTGTTAGAAACAAAGCTCCACAGCCATAGTAGTAAATGCATCCGCAAGACATAACACTTCCATCGTCATGGGAATCAAATAATTAAACCACTTTATACTTTAACTCTTTTGGAAGATGAATGTATTTTTTTCCAAGAGCTTCCGTGGAATGTAAATTAACTTTCCTCTGTCCACAATACATTCATTAGTATATAGTTATATTAGTACGCCAATGACTCATTAACATATTCTTGAGCAAAAGCCTCACGTTTTGAAAAATTTGCTGGTAAAATATTTACTACATTAGGCACCCCATAAGTTTGAATATTAAAATATTTTCATATTCTTTGTATTGTTCGTTCACTCCCACTTTTTTTCTAATAATTTTTGCTGACCCAAAAGCAATTTTAACTGGGCTTATATCAGGATTTTCTTTTTAATTACTTAACAATTTGTAATAGCCTTCTTTCGGTCTCTTAGTAAAAACTTCATTCCTACTAGATCTTTCCCTGTTTTTCAAGCTACCGTATTCCTATTTTTTCTTTACAAGGTTCTAAACAATGTTTTAAATGAAATTTCAAAAATTTCTGCTAACAACCGAACTAGTGTTAAGCAACAACTTCTGCGCGATTTTCAATATTTAATTCGTTTATTTTACGTATTATTAATGAAAAATAATCAGTAATTTTAACAGAATAAAATTATTTGAAATACTATTAAGCTGCTCTTCGTCACTTTTAAATATTAGAATACAAATTCAAAAATAAAAATTAATTAAACGCTATCAAAAAATGCGCTAATTCACTTCAATAGATCAAAATGCAATAATGTGAAACTAATTATGCCGTATGAAACCAAATGTGTAATTACTTTTGCGGGTGACATAGCAAAAGAAAACTGTTACTACCTGAGCCATTTGAGATTTTTTTCAGCCCAAAATTTAAATTTAAAGAACACATTGTGAAATTGATTCCCAAAGTTTTTTTTAACACATTTGTAAGTTCCGTCCTTAGAAAAGAAAAAGAAAAAAAAAATGTAAAAATTTATTGAGTGTGTAATTAATTTTGCCTACCACTGTATAATATATATTTTATGCCAAACCAATGGTATTACCAAAATATAGTGTACTCTACATTATGCTGCGCAAATGACATATTAACCGCTTTTTTCTCTATTATTCTCTTATTTATTTATGATTAATTATATACATAGAGTAGGAGATATAGCTAATAAGCTCCATATAAGTTTTCATATTCATATTATTATTAATATTATTTTATTATAAAAGTTATCTTTTTTCTACAGCCAAAAAAATAGTAAATACAAAATTAATAACTCTACAAAATCTATATTTATGTATTTTGTTTTTAATTTACAATTCTGTATGCATATTTATTTGCATGCATTTATTGTTCTCTTTTTTATCATCTTTTTCTGTTTATTTCTCCTCATTATCTCATCAATCAATCATCATTCACCTATAATACTTTATAATTATTATAAATCAATATTAATATTATATATAGGTATGCCGATGTATATATATATATATATATACATATAAAAAAATACAATATTCCTTATAAAATAATTAATAATATGGCAAAATACAATACAATTACGCATACACAATCAAAATAAAATTTGAGAGTTAACATTGCCTATTCCTCTAAAAATGTTAAATTTCTTCTTATGTGTAATTTACTATTCACTATTATATTATACAAGCCGCTAGCTGTGGAAGCGATTTTAAAATTGGTTCCCTTTGAGTTTATTTTTGTATGGTATGCTAAAAAAAATTCTGATAAAGAAAAAGGATATATAAAATTTTTTCATAGCATTTGTAAGGTTACTGGAAGCGATGTTAAAATTGGTTCCCTTCATATATGTCGTCGCTCAAAGAACAGAAAGGCTAACTGCAAATTTCCACTTATTGAGATAAGATGTGCAATGAACGTGTCTTCACATGTTTTATCTTCTGACAAAACGACATAATTACATTTCTATTAGTTTTGAAAATATATCGATTTGTAATTGAGGCGTATATCACTCTTAATCTAAAAGTGTAAACCACAGAACAGCGTAAGACATTTACGCCTTTTTGTCGTTTAAAAATTTACACACTTATTATTGCAAGTGTGTCTTATAATTTTTTTATTATTGTTTTTTTTTCTACTGTAAGATTAGTTTTATTGTAATACCAAACCATGACTCGAGGAAGAACGATGGTAGATATGGTTCTTAAAAGAACTTCAGCTGGGTCCAATTAATACCAATTAGTGATTAAATATAAATGTCCGGTAAAATATGAAGAAAATAAAGAAAATAAAGCTAGTTCATCTTCAACAGTATTGGATGTAAATTGAAGTACTGATTTAAACAAATGCCATGATAGCAACGAAAACTCTAAAAATTTTCATAATAAAACACATAACGATTAAGTTATGGATACTTCTAATGAGAGAAAAATCAATGATAATGATTTTGATTCTGATGATACTGTCAAAGATTCGCATTGAGAATTAGAATATGAGGCTAACGACATATTAGAACAAAATATACTTGAAAATTTTGTTGTGGAAGGCTGCTCCAGAGAAGTAACTATGGGAAACAAAGAGAATACATAGCTCGGTACGTTTCATGTGAAAAAACGAAGAGGTTTCCCCCAGGAGAAAAAATACATTACCAAATTTGGAAACGAAGGTTCCTGTCTGCAAATTATTTTTTTTTAATAAGTTGTCCTTGCCTGAAAAATTTGTGAGTTTTTCAAAAATATAAAAATGATGGCAGTATTGAACATGACAGAACAAAGAACGAGATCTTCAATTACATGAATCCGTAAACCAACACATCAATCGGTTTCTTCGCATGGAATTGCATTACTGTAGAAACAACTCTTCTACAGAATATATGCATCCAGACTTAACTTTAATTAAAATGCACTACATGTATCGGGTTATTTGCAAGTCCTCAGTTTTATTCAAAAATATACCATAGTTAAAGTTTTGTCTATAATCCACCGTGGATTTTGCGGTTAGCAATTTGACGTCGGCATCCTTATGACAATTTTGACATCGTATATAGATGCATGCTCTATATGCTCTTAAGCTAGCATCGGCGAATCCATGTATTTGGATTTGATTACATATAGTGTCGGTTAATACAACTCTAGGAATACTGACTTGATTTAATAACTTTAAACTACTAATGAAATTCTGCCACTTGGTGTGTAATTCAACGGGGAGGGACTCATCCCAATCCATGAATTGAAAAAAAAGTGTGAATTGTTGAATGTAGGTATAGGTCACCTACAGTGACGAAGCGTGAACATTCAGATTAGGGAATCAATTCATTAAAAAGTCGAAAAGTATGAACTAAGGAGAACTAGGCAGGTTTAACTACTTTACATTGTATTAAATTAATAATTTTCTGGAAATAATAGTTTACCATTAAGCACAAATTTTTTTTTTTCTCTTTGAAGGTGAAAATCTTTGAAAAGAGCCTAAAAGGCCGTATCACAGCTTAATAGGACTGTGAGATTTTTAAATTACTAAATTCACCTACAACGTGATATCTTAAAATTAATTATTATAGCTAGTCACTATATGGACTAAACAATTTTTCTTTAAACTTTGAATTAATAAATAAACTTATTATGATAGAAAAAAAAAAATCAGGAAATGCAAATGATATATTGCAAATTTGTTAGGTTACCATTGTTTCGTAGGAGTAATACCCAAAACAATTTATTTCATAAAGGTCTTCAAATATTTAATCACTTAACAGTGGAAGTCAGAAACGCAGAAGATTTTTTCTAAAAAATCTTGATAACTTTTGTAAAGTATAGAAACGAATAATTAAATTTGTATTTTGCCTATTGAATATTCATAAATTTTTATCTTATTTTATTTTAAATTTTGTAGTTTAAATATTTTATGCATTATTTTGGTAAATTATTGTTTATAAATTTTAACAAAATTGAACTAATTACTAGTATTAATTACTAAAAAATGAAAAAAAAAAAAAAAAAAAATTACGTTTGAAATACACTAAAAATTAATTCTATCACCGATTATCAGACAATAATTAATATTTATATTGAAGATTAATGCTCCTTTCCTTTTACATTATCATAAAAATTTTCTAATGATTTAATTGATTTCAGTAAATCTTTTTCAATTGAAATAACAGAAAGAGAACTTAATCTTTCCGATCCCATTCTATTTCGCATGAAACTTTTGACTCGTTTTAAGCATGAAAAGACACGTTCTGCTGTTGCTGTTATTGGAGGAATAGTAAGAATCAATTGACAAAGTTTTGTAAATTCCGTAAAACACCGGTCTAATCCACACTCCTTCAAAAAGTGTAGAATCTCTAAAGCATTTTTCTTACTTTGAAAATCTGAATCACTGAATGTCACTTTTCTGTTTCCAACTTGAATATCTCAAAATATTCCTAAGAATTTTCTTGCAAATTGCTTACAAGATCACTAGGATATTTTTCTTCGAAATCCTTATATCGACTTATGTCAGTTAATCAATAAATTTAATTTTTTTGAGTGATTCAAAACGGTACTTAATTTCTGAAATGAGTTTTTGGCCAATATCTGTTATTAATGTTTTATAGTACTTTGGAATATTTTTACCACAAAGTTCCCTTTTTCTAGATGCTAATTCTAGAATGTCAAATTCCTCAATACTTTTGGAAAAATTTTCTTCAAAATTTTGGATCATCAATTTTGATCAATGAACTTTTCGAATTCACAGATTTTTCGAATACAATAGGATATATCAAACATTTTTTATTGTAAGATTTCATAAATTCATGAGTAAAAAAAATAAAAAATAATAACATATTAACCGCTTTTTTCTCTATTATTCTCTTATTTATTTATGATTAATTATATACATAGAGTAGGAGATATAGCTAATAAGCTCCATATAAGTTTTCATATTCATATTATTATTAATATTATTTTATTATAAAAGTTATCTTTTTTCTACAGCCAAAAAAATAGTAAATACAAAATTAATAACTCTACAAAATCTATATTTATGTATTTTGTTTTTAATTTACAATTCTGTATGCATATTTATTTGCATGCATTTATTGTTCTCTTTTTTATCATCTTTTTCTGTTTATTTCTCCTCATTATCTCATCAATCAATCATCATTCACCTATAATACTTTATAATTATTATAAATCAATATTAATATTATATATAGGTATGTCGATGTATATATATATATATATATACATATAAAAAAATACAATATTCCTTATAAAATAATTAATAATATGGCAAAATACAATACAATTACGCATACACAATCAAAATAAAATTTGAGAGTTAACATTGCCTATTCCTCTAAAAATGTTAAATTTCTTCTTATGTGTAATTTACTATTCACTATTATATTATACAAGCCGCTAGCTGTGGAAGCGATTTTAAAATTGGTTCCCTTTGAGTTTATTTTTGTATGGTATGCTAAAAAAAATTCTTATAAAGAAAAAGGATATATAAAATTTTTTCATAGCATTTGTAAGGTTACTGGAAGCGATGTTAAAATTGGTTCCCTTCATATATGTCGTCGCTCAAAGAACAGAAAGGCTAACTGCAAATTTCCACTTATTGAGATAAGATGTGCAATGAACGTGTCTTCACATGTTTTATCTTCTGACGAAACGACATAATTACATTTCTATTAGTTTTGAAAATATATCGATTTGTAATTGAGGCGTATATCACTCTTAATCTAAAAGTGTAAACCACAGAACAGCGTAAGACATTTACGCCTTTTTGTCGTTTAAAAATTTATACACTTATTATTGCAAGTGTGTCTTATAATTTTTTTATTATTGTTTTTTTTTCTACTGTAAGATTAGTTTTATTGTAATACCAAACCATGACTCGAGGAAGAACGATGGTAGATATGGTTCTTAAAAGAACTTCAGCTGGGTCCAATTAATACCAATTAGTGATTAAATATAAATGTCCGGTAAAATATGAAGAAAATAAAGAAAATAAAGCTAGTTCATCTTCAACAGTATTTGATGTAAATTGAAGTACTGATTTAAACAAATGCCATGATAGCAACGAAAACTCTAAAAATTTTCATAATAAAACACATAACGATTAAGTTATGGATACTTCTAATGAGAGAAAAATCAATGATAATGATTTTGATTCTGATGATACTGTCAAAGATTCGCATTGAGAATTAGAATATGAGGCTAACGACATATTAGAACAAAATATACTTGAAAATTTTGTTGTGGAAGGCTGCTCCAGAGAAGTAACTATGGGAAACAAAGAGAATACATAGCTCGGTACGTTTCATGTGAAAAAACGAAGAGGTTTCCTCCAGGAGAAAAAATACATTACCAAATTTGGAAACGAAGGTTCCTGTCTGCAAATTATTTTTTTTTTAATAAGTTGTCCTTGCCTGAAAAATTTGTGAGTTTTTCAAAAATATAAAAATGATGGCAGTATTGAACATGACAGAACAAAGAACGAGATCTTCAATTACATGAATCCGTAAACCAACACATCAATCGGTTTCTTCGCATGGAATTGCATTACTGTAGAAACAACTCTTCTACAGAATATATGCATCCAGACTTAACTTTAATTAAAATGCACTACATGTATCGGGTTATTTGCAAGTCCTCAGTTTTATTCAAAAATATACCATAGTTAAAGTTTTGTCTATAATCCACCATTGATTTTGCGGTTAGCAATTTGACGTCGGCATCCTTATGACAATTTTGACATCGTATATAGATGCATGCTCCATATGCTCTTAAGCTGGCATCGGCGAATCCATGTATTTGGATTTGATTACATATAGTGTCGGTTAATACAACTCTAGGAATACTGACTTGATTTAATAACTTTAAACTACTAATGAAATTCTGCCACTTGGTGTGTAATTCAACGGGGAGGGACTCATCCCAATCCAGTTTCAACAACCATAGTTTTTGCATGAATATTTTGCCCTTGACAATGAGTGGGTTTATCAGGCCCAGAGGATCGAATAGGCTAGATAAGTCTGAGAGTATGGTTCGCTTTGAAATCTTGTTAGTATTACCAGTTTTGTTTGATAACATGAATCGAAATTCATCTAAATTGAGCTGCCAGACCGTTCTTAAAGTTTTTATTATAGAACTCTCATCTATGGAAATAAGGGTGTCTCGATCAAACTCTGTTATGTTGATTAAAAAGTTTTCCTTATTGGAATGCCATTTTCGCAGTTCCATGCCAGCAGATTGTAAAATTGAGGTTACTTCAGTCTGGATTGTATTTAATTCCTCCAACGAGTTGCCTCCGGTGATAAGATCATCTACATAAAAATCCTTTGATATTATCTTGTAGCCAACAGGAAATTTTTGACGATTTTCAAAAGCAAGAAATGATAAAGACTTGGTAGTCAAATAAGACGTAAACGCAGTACCATAAGTGATCGTCTTTAAACGATATGTACTCAAATTATCTTCTGGACTAGATCTCCATAAAATGCACTGATAATATGAATCATCTTCAGTTACATAAATTTGTCGATACATTTTACATACATCAACCTTTAACGCATATTTGTAAAATCTGAATCGAACAATAATGGAAAACAAATCATCCTGTATTGTTGGTCCAACCATAAGAGTGTCATTTAACGATATATTAGATGTAGTCTGACAACTCCCATCAAATACATCTCTAATTTTGGTAGACGACGAATCTGGTCTTACAACACAGTGATGAAGCAAATAATATTTTACTTGATGTTCTTCCCTCCTAGGAACTAATTCCATGTGATCAGGGTCTCATATTCTTTCAAAAATTCTGAGTATTGCTCCTTGAGTTGTCTATTTCCGAGTAACTTTTTCTCCGAACTATAAAATCGTTTTTCCGCTTTATTATACGAATTACCTAATTGATAAATATTTTCTTTAAATGGTAATTTAAATGGTAATAAACAAAAATACGACCAGTTGAATCCCGAAAAGTATTGAAATCGAATGACTCCTCACAAAATTTTTCTTCTTTACTGAGTTTTAAAGCTATTGAATTGAGGTTTTCTACCTTTTAAAATTGTTCCAGAAGTTTATTAAGATTATCATCGGGTCCTCCATCCATTTCTGAGGAACATGTATAGGTCTTGACCTTGGGAGGGTGAATTGAAGTTTCAAATTTACCTTTACCTGAAATAACCCACCTTACACAGTTTTTTGTAAGGTGGGAAGGCTGGGCCCTAGTTTAATCTGCCCAACTGAGAGCATCTCAAAAAATTATTCTGCACCAATTAGCAAATCTTTTGTTTTTTATGAAATGATGGATCAGCCAGTTCGATATTTTTTGGAATATTCCAATTTGTGATGGTTAGGTTATATTCAGGCAATGTGCCTGAGATTTTAGGCAGAAAAAAAAGCTGTAAGTTAAGTTCATACTGTGTGACACGGGATCTTATTACAGAAGAAGTGACCAATTTGACATGTGAGGTGGAATTTCCAATTCCATTTATGCTAATTTGACGTTTGCATTTTTTCAAACTTAATAATTGCACCATATGCTCCGAAATAAAATTGAGCTGAGACCCTGAGTCTAAGAGGGCACGAACTGGCCTTGGAGTACTAGTGGTGTCTAATAGAGCTGTAGCTAGAGTTACATTATTGTCAGTTGTAAACGACGACGATTTTTTTTTAATCTGATGATATCATTACTTTGCTAGTTGTAGAAGTAATAGGCTCAGAAGCAACAAACAACGAATTTTTCGACGATATGTTGTCATCATTTCTTACAGATGACGTATTATAACGATGAAGTAATGAATTGTGTGGTGAAGAACATACCTTATATTTCGATGAAGTGCATTTTTTTACAGAAAGCCCTTTTTTCAGACAATTTATGCAAAGTCCTAATTTTTTGATTTCAGAAAAACAGACAGAGCAATAAATTGATCGCATTTGTAAATATTGTGCGCTGGATTATTACAAAACGCGCACGAATTTGCGTTTCGATACGATTGCGATACCGACAAGGTTGTAGAATTACGATTGTTGTTATTATTAGGGTTATTATTTGCGGTCGATTTGTTTTTACTTTGACACGCTGTGGCTGAATTCTTTGATTCACGTTATTCCAAAAATTGACACCTTTTGTTTAATATTTTTGCACAATCTTCCCATTGAAATAATTGCGAAAAATCTAATGAATACTCCCATTTAGCTTGTTAATCTGGATCTAGTTTGCTCATGACTATGTGAATGATCATGGCATTTGCTTTGTCCTGTACCAATAGATTTCATTGAACTAATTATTGCATTGACATTGTCAACTAAATTTCGCAATTGGTTTGAACCAGGCTTGGAAATTTTCGGGAGATCAAAGAGTTCCGAAATGAGCTCTTGAAACATTAGTGTTTTATTGTCAAATCTGTTCTTAAGTTGCTTTTTTTTATTTTCCTCGGAGATCTGGAATTCTCTTACGGCATTTTTAGCTAATCCGTCCAAAGAGCTGACTAGTATATTGCGTTTCTCGATGATATCGAATTCGTCATTAAAATGAATGCTTTTGTTAAATAGCCCTATGAAATTTTGATAATCTGAGTATTTACCATTGAAATGAGGCAACTTTACCTTGTGTAAATTTGAAGATGGTGATTTCAGAACAATAGAATTATTTAAGTCAGCTGTTGTGATAATGCTAATTCTTTTCGCTTTGTCGAAATTAGAGAAAGAATAGAACTCTTTGTAGAGACATATAAGTCCTCATACCCATTGCGTGTTTCAGAATGTTTAACATCCTTTGTAAGCAAAGTTTCATATGAAGTTTGGAATGTTAAAAGTTGTTTGAAATAAGATTCTAGAATGCCTAACCGACATTCCAGCTCAGATAACGACAAGTTAGGGCCTCTAGTTTCAATAAAACCTTTAATTCTGGTTAAAGCTCCCTTTGTATTACTTTTTTGCGATTTCAATATATCTATTTGGTCTTTAATGGTCTTTGGTCTTTGGTTCAGCCATAATAAAATTATAGTATCAGTCAGTGTAAAATTGTTTCTCCCTTTTTTTATTTTATTTTAAATATATTTCTTTTTTTTTTTGTTTAAATGATTAAAAATTTAAATTGGTTTATTTTGTTATTTAATTTAATTTCGTTTAATTTCAGTACAACTAGTAGACAAAATAATATTAAACGACTTACTGAGTTTCAATCCTTTTAAAATACATACAATTTTTTGATCAGCACTGTAGATACTACTGCATGTAATCAAAGATTATATAATTACTTAATGAAAATAGTTCCTAGAATATTAACATAAAATAATCTTTTGTGTATAAATATAGTACATATTATTATATATGTGATTATTATATAGATTTATTTTAAATCTATAAATGCATATGTGTAATGTAAATGGAAATAATGATGTTTTGAATTTTTTTCTCCGAATAATAAAAAAAGAATTGTTGATGAAGAGGAAATACAAATTACAAAATATCTCTATCTCTCTTTACGTCAAACAAAATCTTGGCAACATTTTTTTTAGAGTTATGGAAGTTGAATTGTAAATCAACTAACGATTCCTAAACAGTTTTTCAGCGGATACCCTTAAAGAAGACTTTTTTGTAGAAAATAAAATTTTCTTCATATTTATGAAAAAAAAATATAGGTCATCGAAAATGAAAATATTTCATTTCAAAATTGAACATTTTTTTTCAATGTTTCCCAAAATAATAGAAATGATATGAGTATGTATACCCAAATTCATATTATTACGTACAAAAATAATAACATTATCAAAAGCATACAGTGTACACCAATATGCCATATCAGTTCATATTACTACATATACATGATACATTCTCTTTGCGATGAACACTGAAAAATGTTGACAACAAATATTTTAAACTTAATTGTTCAACAATTGTTTAGAAACAAATAGTTCAGCAAAATTAATTTTTTGCTAAAATTGATTTCATTGTGACATTTTTTTATATGAAATGAAACATCTTATAGTAATTATATAATCTTTGGTAATACATAATAAAATATTAAATTTATTCAAATCTATAATTGATAATAAAACCTTCAATTTGTTGTCACTTGAAATAAAAAATTTAATAATATTAAATTTTTTGAAATATTAAAATAAATGTGTGTATGAAAAAAATGTTTTTATAAAAAAAAGGTGAAACCAAGCAACATTATTTACGTGGAATCACTGACGTAAAAACTCTTATTTTTTACTTTTAATTATTTTTGATATTTAATGCGTTTCAATCTGTGTACCAAAATATATTTGAATTTTATTTTGAATTTTATTTATTTTCTTAATTTGTACATATACATAAGACGATAAGTTTCTACAATATTGTATAGGTACAAAAGTATATGAATAGAATAGCTACTAACACTTAAATATAAAAGAAAAAAAAATCAGTTAATACTAGTTTTAATAATTTCATTCAAAATAAGTTCAATTTAAATTTGTCCCCGGCGGGTTGGGGTACGAAATATCCGCAGTAAGGCATGCTTGTGGTAAAAGTCCACTAAAATCCTAGAAAAATCCAGAAGCGACTGACCCAGAATGGGCGGCTTTCTGGTCTGCGACTGATCCCAGAGGGACGGCAGGAATAAAAGGTACCGCCTTGTACAAGGGAAATATTATCCTTAGGCTAGGAGATGGAACTCCGAATTAAAACAAAAAAAAAAAAAGTATGCAATGAATAAAACTCAAAGATTGTATACCCCAGGTGGTAATCCAGATCTTCTGGAAAATCCACCCTCTTTCGAGGCAGGTCTCACGGATTCTGGGGGAGACACTTATTGCAAAACCACGAAAGCAGAGCTGCTTTAATTGACCCATTCAGAAGAAAATCTGGGGTCCAGAGAACACCTCCAGGGTCTCAAAATATCTACGAAAACATGTCCCAAAAAGACAGCTATAGAAAACCCGACGAGGGTAATAATAACGAAAAGGCACTTGAGGCAAAAAATAATCAACTTAATGCCAGAGTTACAGAATTAGAAATCTTATGCAGGGAATTGAAAAATTAACTCTGCATAATTAAAGAAGAAAATGTGAAACTAAAAAATTCACAAAACATGTCTACTAAAAGAGTAGTGCTAAAAACTGCTGAAGAATTTCATACAGATGATGAAGAACTAGCTCGAGAAACCGACTGGATCTTTAAAACAAAAAGAATCTGTAAAAAAAAAAGCAGAAAAATCACCTACTTTAAGCCCAGAAAATGTTGCGGACAAAGTAGAGAAAAATGTGCAAATAAATGAAGTTGCGAAAAGTAAAAGAAAAGGTAAACCTCCTCCAGTTATACTTAGTAATGTAGTGGAATACCCTCAAATAAACAAAAAATTAAAAGAAAGCAATATTAAATATAAAGTTAATATGCTTAATAATAAACAACTAAAAATTAATGTTCAAGAAGAAAAAGAATATAGAGAGTTGACTAAGGCAATAAATGAAGCCAATATTGAATGGCACACTTATGAAAATAAGAGCACCAGGCCTATTAAAGTAATGGTTAGGTATTTACATCCGTCATGCCAACCTGAAGATATAAAAAATGAATTGAAAGATAGAGGCTTCAAAATTCTAGAAGTCACAAATAAAATAATAAAGAAAAAGGAAAATAACAAAGAATCTACGGTACGTCTTCCTCTCTTTATGCTAACATTCGAAAACTCCGAAGATATAAACAAAATATTCAAAATTGAATTTATCCAGCACATGAGGGTTAAAATGGAGGCTATTCGTAAAACGACTACCATTCCTCAATGTAAGAGATGCCAAAGATTTGGCCATACACAAAAGTTTTGCCAGCGTCTAGCTCAGTGTGTTAAATGTGCTGGTCCCCACTTAACAATTTCTTGTAAAGAAAAAAAAAATATTAAGCCTAAATGTGCTAATTGCCTTGAGGCACACCCAGCGAGTTATCGTGGTTGCCAGGTGGCTAGAGAGTTGCAAAAAAGGAAGAAGCTACAAAAAAATGCCCCAAAACAAATGCAACATAGACAAGAAAAACAAAAGACAAAACCTAGGCAACCTAGTGCACAGAAACAGAATTGCATTGAAACTTCAGAGATACCTAAAACTTTTACGTCGAAAAAAGTCGTAGAAGGCTTATCATATTCACAGGTAACACAAAATAACCTAAGTCAAAAAAGAAACCCGAAAGAACAAAATAAAGTTTCTACACAAAAGTTGACTGAAAATACCATTATGCAGATGATGCAAAATATGATAAAAACAATGAATGAAATCTCAACAAGACTATGCACATTAGAAAACAAACATAATGAAATATATATGTATACACCAAAAAATAAATCCGCAAGGCATGGTTAAGAACGCACTTCGTATAGTCACGTGGAATGCCAATGGTATTCTGAACAAGAAAAATAATTTGGAAATTCTATTGAGAACACAAAATATTGATGTATGTCTCTTGACAGAAACACATATGACAGATAAGTCATCGCTTAAAATAAATGACTATACATGCTACAGCGCAAACCATCCGAGTAATACACCCAGAGGTGGTAGCTCAATTTTAATAAAGAAAGATATTAAGCACCACGAGGAAGTTAGTCTAGAAATAGATGAATTCCAACTAATCGTGCTACGAATTATGTCGGTTAAACAAAGCCTTTGTGTCGGTGCATTATACAACATAAAGAATAACATGTTTGAAGAAATTCTTAAACTACTTGGCGAAAGATTTATCCTGGGAGGTGACTACAACGCCAAGCACATAGATTGGGGGTCTAGAGTAACCTCTACGAGAGGAAGAGAGCTAAGAAAAGCTATAAAAGAAAAAGGCTGCATTTACCAATCTACCGGTAAGCCTACCTATTGGCCAACTGATAGAAATAAAACTCCTGATCTGCTTGATTTTTATATAACAAAAAAAATTTCACCCAATTATATTAAGCTAGAAGATAACCATGATTTGGACTCAGATCACTCTGCAGTCATACTAAGTCTATATGAAAAGGTTATTAAGAAACAGTCGAAACCTCTGCTAACGAACAAGACAACTGACTGGGCTAGCTTTAAACAAGAAATAGAAAACAAAATAAACATAAAAACAAAACTAAGATCCAAATGTGATATAGATTCTGAAGTAGAAAATTTTATTAAAATTATTCAAAATGCTGGATGGAATAATACAAAAAATTGTGAATATAAATCGGTAGGATTCAACTACCCTAGAGAAATATTAAATATGATAAAAATAAAAAGAAGAACTAGACGCAGATGGCAACAATCGCGTGATCCGGCAGACAAAACTGTGCTAAATAGGTTAACTCAGAGTCTTAAAAGAAAAATTAAAGATCTTAAAAATGAAAATTTTGAAAAATATATAAAAAATTTATCAGCTAAAAGAGAAAATAACTACTCGTTGTGGAAAGCAACAAAGAGTACAAAAACCTCGATCTCTCAAATCCCGCCAATCAGAATGAAAAGCGGTGAATGGGCGAGAGATAATAAAAATAAGGCTGAAACATTCGCAGATCATCTTGAAGAAATTTTTTGTCCAGACGAGACAGATTCGGATGATCTCACTGAAGAAAATAATAATTGGCAAGAAAATGTTATATCACCATTTTCAGAGAGTGAAATAGTTGAACAAATTAAAAAACTCAGAGATAAAAAAGCTCCAGGTTTTGATCTAATTACATCGGAAGTCCTGAAAGAACTTCCGAAAAAAGCTATAACAATGCTAACACGCATTATAAACGCTGCTATAAGAATAAGGTATGTGCCGAATATGTGGAAAATAGCAGAGATAATTATGATACCAAAGACAGGTAAGCCCATAAATGAGGTCAAATCTTACAGACCAATATCATTACTACCAATAGTATCAAAATTATTTGAAAAACTATTATTGATTCGAATGAGACCGATCATAGAAAATAGTAATCTGATTCCAAATTATCAATTTGGCTTTAGATCTAAGCACTCGACAATCGATCAAATTCATAGAATAACAGACATAATAGCTTTAGAGGAAAAGAAAGTATGCTCTACCATATTTCTAGATGTAGCCTAAGCTTTTGATAAAGTATGGCATCGAGGCTTAATAAATAAACTAAACAATATGTTACCTATAACAGTGAAAATAGTCGAATATTTTCCTTTTAATTTTACTGATATGCTTATCATACAGATACGCGTATTTCGTCTACTACTTGCAGACTTCTTCAGTGTTTTGTACTCGACGTCGACTATTTTCACTGTTATACCAAAATTTTACTCTAACGCTGGAAAACAAGTTTTTATAAAAACTAAATATGTTACCTAAACAATACGTAGATATACTCTCATCATATCTAGAAAACAGACTATTCAGAATAAAACAAGACGAAGAGTATTCTACTATTAGAGATATTAAAACGGGTGTGCCTCAAGGTAGTATTCTGGGTCCCATACTGTATTTGCTCTACACCAATGATTTACCAGAAATTGAAAATATAACTGTAGCTACATTCGCTGACGATACTGCGTTGATGGCAGTAGGATCAAATATTGACGAGGCTACAATTAAATTGCAAAGAGCAAGCGATAAGCTATACCTCTGGACAAAGAAATGGAAAATTAAACTCAATGAGTTAAAATCAGTACATGTAAATTTTACAAATAAAAAATTAGAAAATCAACCACCATTGGTAAATCTGAATGGGGTCAATATACCCCAAGAAAACAGTGCTAAATACCCAGGAATGACATTAGATGTCAAACTTAGATGGAAAGAGCACGTTAAAAAGAAAAAATTTGAGCTTGAAAATAAGTATAGAGTAATGTACTGGCTCTTAGGTCGTAATATGGGGATGTGCCAAACAAACACATGTACTTTGTATACAAAAATTCCAAAATAAAGTCTTGCGCAACATGGTAAATGCCCCCTGGTATGTTCGCAACAGTGATTTGCACAGAGATCTAAAAATTCCTTGCATAGAAAATGAAATAAAAAGATATGCAACAAAGCATATAGCTCGTCTGGAGGGACATGTTAACGTTGAGGCCACTCAATTGCTATATAATCAAAATGATGTCATGAACATTGTAAGTAAATGGGATCTTATTTTTGTTGTTGTTCCTTAATGCATTTACATAACAAATATTATGTTTTGTAAAATTGTTATACATACTATACCTCTCATTAATTTTATCTAATTTAAAATTTTTTTGCTTCTTCTTTTTGTTGTTTTTTTTAATATGTACAGGGCACTTCTGTATGATGCTGGATGTCCATACTGTTTGCATAATGTACAAAATAGTGTGCTCTTCTCGTCATTAATTGTTATTTTACACTCGCCTGGAGTATGATTCTTCCCACATTTTACGCAACGGTAATCCATATTGCAGTTTGCAGTGAGTGAGCGAATCTTTGACATCTGGTGCATTGTAGATTATCTTGTTTATTTAAATTCTCCCAATATATAATTGTTTTGCATATAGCACTTCTGTTTCTTCGTAACCTGTGTCAAGACCTTTTAGTAGTAGAGTTATTCTTTTTTCCGTTTTTGGTGTGAATGTAAAATAGTCGGTGTTTGTACTTTTTAATATTTCAATTATTATATTGTAATTATTTATATTATTGGTGTAAATTATGGAGTGTGTATTTCTAATTTTTTTAATTAAAATATCATTTGTTTTTATTTTGATAATTTTTTGTTAAATCGACTATTTCAGTGTTAAATACATTAATCGGTGGCGTTTTTTTTGTTTCATTTTGTTTTTTTTTATTGTGAATATTTTAAATATTATTATTGCCATTTTGAATAGCACTATTGTCAAACATTTGGGAAAAATTATTATTTGAACTTTTAGATTATTTTCACTTTGTTTTTTTTTTTTAAATTTTTTTGAGTTAAAACTTGTGTACATTTTTTAAATTCCTCTTCTTAATTTTTTTCATCATTTTTATTATTATTTTCTGCACACTGTGCCACGTTGTTATCGTAGTCGTCCATTTCTTCGGTTAATAGATCATAATAATTGTCACTATTTTGTGAGATATTATGCGAATTATTATTGCTAGATTGGGAATTATTTTTATTAGAATTGTTATTAGTATTATTATTATTGATATTATTACTATCTGTTTTCATATTTATGCCAAGATCGGTCAACATTTTCTTTAATTGTTTTATTTCATTTTTTAGAATATCGTTTTCCTTTTCTATCTTAGACATTTTTCTTGCCGATCCGTCTTTACACGAGACATTTTCATTTTTTGTAGTTTTTTTTACTAGGTTTAGCACTAAATAAAATTTCAATCTTTTCATTTATAGTTTTTTTAAGATTGTTGGCTTCAGGATGAGTTCCTTTTAAAAAGAAAGCTGACACATATTATTTTGCTTAAGGATAGCGTCCTGGTTAGACGTATTCTTTTTAAAGATTTTCATATCGTCAGCATAAATTTGAAGCTTACAGTTAAAAACGGCTGAAGTAACATCATTTACCGATAAAATAAAAAGTAAAGTGACTCCTTTGAGGAACACCAGAATTGGCTTCGAAAAGTTCTGCAATAATGTTTTTGAATATGACATTGTACGAGCGTTCATCCAGGTAAGAGCATATCCATTTAAGGAAAAAATTCTGGAAAGCCATATCTTCTAAGTTTCAGTAATAAGATACTATGTGGCAATTCATTTTTGGCATTCTTTTTATGAATTGGTCTAATATAGGATCTTTTTCAAATAGGAGGAAAAGCTCCCGAATTTAATGAAATTTTAAAAAATAATGTTAAAGGTATAGTAAGAATGTTAGAACATTTATTTCCGGTATGCCATCGGGACCGGGGAAAGTATTGTCACTAAGTTTATTTGTTCGGAATCGTTTATTACATTTATCTATTTGTACATTAATATGCTCATGAAAATAACAGAACTTATCTAAATTTAAGCCAAATATTTTACTATGGATTTATTATTAACTATAATATTTTGATGTTTGACTGCGAAATTTTTCCAATTTCTTTTGATATCATAATCGCATTTGTTTACAGGAAGTCTGAATAAAATTAAGTCGCATTTTTCGTAATTGATGGTCATTGCCCATATTTTAGTGTATTCTATTAAGTACTTCAATGTAATTGACAGTTCACTATTTAAATGGCTTATCCTATTACTCGCGTTATATGTGAGTAGATCATCAGCAAATACTAGAAGGTTGTTTTTACCTTCTATCATGTCTGATGTGTAAATTGAGAAAAGAGTGGGAGCATTCATGGTGCCCTGCTGTAAACCATTTTAAAGCGTGAAAATGTTGCTTTTATATAAAATTCCCTCAATCACATTTTCTATATAAATTTTTTTGTTTTTAAGCATATTCTATAAGATTTTTATGATATAAATTGGGAATTTGTAATTATATAATTTGAAAAATAAACCATCCAACCATACATTATCAAAAGCTGACTTAAAATCTACTAGTAGAGTGCCTACTGCTTTTCTTCCATTAAATGCCCAAAATATATCAGATAAAAGTTTATTGATTGCATGATATGTTGAATGACTTTTTCTGAAACCAAACTGATTGTTTGGTATAATATCATGTGAATCACAAAAATTTGTTAAGGATTGATTTATAATAGATTCAAAGACTTTGCTAATATTTGGGAGCAGGCTTATGGGTCGATAGGTTGTAACCTCATTTGGTGGTTTTCTTGGTTTTAATAACGGAAAAACTTTAGCTATTTTCCAACTTTCAGGAAAATAACAATTATTTAACATATTGTTAAAGATTTTGCAATATTGTAATATAATTGTTTTAGGTAATTTTTTCAAGATTATATTTGGTACACCGTCCGGCCCTGATGATTTTTTATTATTTATTGTTTTGAAAATAGTTTCTAACATTTCATTGTTTATAAAATACTCTGTGCTGTTAGGAGAGTCTGACTTATTATCGGAAGAGAAAAATGTAATATTATTGAATCTAATTATTTTTCTTTCAATGTGTTTAATTTGAGTTTTAATAATGGTCTTAGTAGGAGATGTTATTTTTTGATTTTGTATTGTGGCAAAGTGTGAACCCAATAAATTTATTTTATCATTTGGATATTGAATAGAAAAGTTATTATTACATTTGGGTATGGAATTGAAATCTATATCTAATTGCTGCAGTTTTTGTTGGTATGATGTTGTTAGAATTAGGTTTGGAATATTGTTTGAAGGTTTGTTCCTGAACATTTTATTGATTTGAGGGAAGGCATTTTGTTTTTTAATTTTTTGAAGTTTATTTTTCCAGTAACTATTTACAGCTATTTTTATATTCTGTTCAATTAAGTTTGTAGTGTTTTTAATAAAGGATTTTAATGTAGCTATTTCATTAACTGAAAGAGCAAAGTTTCTACGAGCATTGTTTAATCTAGTTATTAATTGACTTTTTGGTTTTTGTAAGCGTTTTATTACTATGGAGTTAAGTTTAATGGAGATATCAAAATCTTTTGCCAAAGGAAATGTTTTTCCAATGACAAAATTGATGAGTCCATCCATATGTTGAATAGACTCATCAATTTCATCATTAGTTAAGTTCCGGTCGTTTGGTACCGACATTTTATGTATACTAAATTTATCCCCAATATCGCAACAATATTGGGGCAATCCATTATAAATACCTTCGAAATATTTTTAAAAGTTTGGCCAATTCGTATTTTGATAATTATATTTTATATTTTTATTTCTAGGTAAAAAATTTAGAAAATCATTTGATGGTTTTTGAATTTGTATTTCAATTCCAGTGGGATCACTTATATAGTTAATATTTTTTAATCAATTTATTGAATTATTATTGGAGTTTAAGCAATTTAGACGAGAATCTAATAAACATATATAATTAAAAAAGGCTTGGGATCTGGGAAAGGATGGGTAAATGGAAGCTAATAATTTTAATCTACACAGGGTCATATTATCATCATACCAATTTTTCAATTTAATACCACGTGCATTGTTAGTATAATTTTTCCAATTTAAGTGCTTAGCATTTAAGTCTCCGGCTACCACAAAATAATTTTCTAAATTATTTATTATACCACAGTTTTCGAAAATTGTATTAATGTCCTCAATAAAGGAGTCTCCAGTTTTTTCCGGTGCAGCGTACATACTTAATAATAACAAATTTTTGTTATTTTTACATTTTATTTTAATTATTGTTGTTTCTATTGTTTTACAAGAATCTATTTTGAAATTCATGACCTTTTCGTAATTTACATGATATCTAATTAGGATACCTGTACCTCTAGCTTTATTAAGTTTACTATCATTTCTGATGAAAGTATAATTTTGAAAATAGACTTTATGTTTGTTATTGAGTTTAGTTTCATTGAGTAGTACCACCTCAGCCTTTTCTTTATCTAAAAGGGTTTTTAAAGCTAATCTTCTAGAGATTTTAACTAAAGAGTTTACATTAATTTAATTTAATTAATTTTAATTTTTTTTTATTCATTCCAAAATATAGTTAACATATACTGACATTATCGACTTATATTAATTTAGAGCTTAGATTAAATCATCTTATCAACTACAATTTACATTTTTTTACATATTACTACATTGCCTGCTTAATTATAGATTACAAAATACTTTTACTTGGACAAAAGGAAAATTGGAGAAAAAAAACCTTTTCGATTATTTTTATTTTTATTTAAAATCAAACTTAGAACTAAAACTAAAAAAAAAACTTAGGAAACTATAATTATAATTATAAATACCACTATAACTATGACTTTAGCTTAAAAGCGAACGGTACAAACAGTAAAACTAGACAAGCGCAGCCTGTCAATCATCAATAATTAATCAGACTCCGAACTAAGTAATTACTTGAGTATTCGCACATGTTGTTGAATTTTGTTTGCCTGTTTGTAATTTTATCAGCTATCGGCAGACTTTTTGATTTCAAGTGTATATCCGTCGTGCTGTGATACCATGGAAGATTTAAGATCATTTTTAGAAGCTTGTTTTGCGTAATTTGTAATTTTTTTATGTGGCAATTGGCACAATCTCCCCATATTGGGGATCCATATAAATATAAACTTTGGAATATTGATTTAAAAATCAAAGTTTTATTTTGTATAGATAGGGAAGATCTTCTGTTTATTAAACCATAGAGAGGTTTAATTAAAATTAGGTTTTTTTTTATTTTATCCTCAATGAGGGGTCCGAAAGTAAGTTTTGGATCTAGGATAATTCCTAGATATTTAATTCTGGAACTCCATTCGATAACAGTACCATTTAGGTTAAGGTTTCTGTTTGGTAAATTACATGGTTTTCTTTTCCTTGAGAAGAAGCTGGCGGCCGTTTTAGAAGCGTTGATCTTAATTTTCCATTTGTAATAGTATTGGTGAAGAGTATGGAACCCGCTTTCCAAATTTTGCATAATGACTGCAGGATTTGCATCAGTACTATACAGGCTGTTATCATCGGCAAACAAACCAATGTAACATGAATCTGGGATGATAATATCAGATATAAAAATATTGTACAGGATAGGATTTAGAATTGATCCTTGGGGCACGCCTGCTGGCAACTGGAATTTTGAAGAGTGAGTGTCATTGATTTTGACACAGAAAGTTCTATTATATAGAAAGTTTTTAATTATTTTGACTAAGTATAGGGGAAACTGCAGACAATGTAGTTTGTAGATCAAACCGTCGTGCCATACAGAGTCGAAAGCTTTTTCTATATCACAAATTAAAATACCCACAGACTTCTTTTCTTCAAATTTTTCTCTGATATATTTCGTTATGCGTACTAGTTGGTGATCAGCAGAGTGTTCAGGTCGAAAACCGAATTTTTCATTGGGTAAAATTTAATTGTTTTCGACAAAATTTTGCACCCTAATTTGGAGTCCCTTTTCAAAGACTTTTCCGATCGAACTTAGTAGGCTAATTGGACGATAACTACTAATCTCATTTATAGGTTTGTTGGTTTTTGGAATGCATATAACTGTAGCATCTTTCCAGCTTTTTGGAAAATAATACAATTTAAGACATAGGTTGAAAATAGTTAGAAGCAGTTTTAGAGCCTTTTTTGGGAGCATTTTTAGGTCGGTGTTTAGGATACCGTCAGCACCAGGGGTTTTTCTGGATTTCAATTTACTGCAAATATTTTGTATTTCTTTCAATGTAAATTCGCCTTTTGGAAATACGTCAATATTATCTACTTCGGTGATACAATTATTTACTGCAGTTTCCGTTGCATTGTCTCTAAAATTTTGTGTAATCTTGTGTTGTTTTAGAAAATGTTCAGCTAAAGCCTCACTTTTTTCTGAGTTAGTTATTAATACATCGTCGCCAAGTTTTAGAGTGGGAATCGACTTGTTTTTTTTCCTGTGAACTTTAGAAACTTTCCAGAATGGACTGCCACCGTTCTTTAGGCCTTCCAATCTAGTTGACCAAGCCGTGTTTTTTAGTTTATTTATTTCGATTTTTATACGTTTTTGTGTTCTATTTATTTGATTTTTTATACTGGGATCTCTAGAGCGTTGCCATCGTCTGCGGAGAGTATTTCTTAGTGAGATCAGTTGTAGTATAAAAGGAGATAGTTTTACAATAGGGAAGACATTTCTTTTGGAAACTTTGGGAGTTGCATGAGCTTTAGCTTCGTTTATTAGGATAATAAAATTGTTGATTAAGTTATCAATTTTGAAGGTATTTGAAATGGACTCTGTTTGAACGGTGGTGTTTGTGTGGTCGCTCAAATATTTTTGGTAAGATTTCCAATTAGCTCTTTTGTAGTTGAATGCAAGTGGTGGGTTACTTGTGATTGGGGTATCAAGAAGTTTAAATAGAACTGGGAGATGGTCAGAACCTAGTTCATTCAATGTAACCGGCTGGGAGACAAAGTTAGTACTGTTGGTTAAAATCAGGTCAAGTGTTGATGGTAACCCTCTATTTTTAGGGAAATATGATGGCGTAGATGGAAAGAGTATGTCAAATTGGTTGATGGAAATATTATTTTCGTTGCTTAGTATTTTTCCCCAATTGTTGTTTCTTGTACAGTTCCAGTTGGTGTGCCTACAATTTATGTCACCAGAAATAATGAAATTACCTGGAAGACTTACTAAGCGCCTCAGGTCATTCTTAAAATCAGTATTTTTACTAGCATTACTGTTGCCGCCTTTGAAATAGACAGAGACAATTATAAATTCTCCGGCTGTAGTTTCAATTTTAACGGCAATATTTTCCATTGATTTTAATTTAATGTTGGGTAGGAGAGTGTGTTTTATATTCCGTGCAATAATTAGAGCGACTCCACCATGCAGAACTTCAATACGGTCTGCACGATAGCAGATATAATTATTATCGTAAAGCGACATGTGAGGTTTCAGCCATGTATCTGTGATAGTGGCAATTTGGATGTTATTTTTGTTCATAAATTCAAAAAACTCCAAAGATTTTGGACGAATACTTTGAGCATTCCAATTAATTATTGATGTTACCATACACATATTTAATGGATATTTCTGTTATTAAAACAAATTGTTCTTGTTTAGTTTTACAATTACTTAGTCTACTAATAATTTCGTTAGTAAGAGACAAAATTTCTGACATAGAGAATAAACTGTTAGTGTCTTTTAAATTATTACTATTACTAGTGTTAATATTATTGTTATTACTAATACTACAAATATTACCATAGGGTTGTTGTTTGAGTACCTGTGCATAATTTACAGCTGGAACTCCTGACTGTGTGTTGTTGTCCTTGTAGAAGCTATTCAATCTCGGGAATTTTGCTGAATTAGTTACAAAGTTTGTTGAAGGTGCCACTAAACGAGAAGTTGGCTTATTGATCTTGACACTTCGATTTCTAGTCTGTTTTATCGACAAGTACTGGGCTCTGGCAGGACAAAGTTTAGAGCTTGATTTGTGCTCAGCTTTACAGTTACAGCAATTTATTGTTTTCCCTGCTTCAATTTGGTTGTTAGGGCAGGATAGGGAACTGTGGTTTTGACCACAGTTTCTACAAACTGGGGCCGAATTGCAATATTTGGCTCCATGTCCCCAAGTTTGACAGTTGTAGCACTGTGTTGGACCATTTTTTGTTGCTTTATAGTAGTGCCATTGCACCACTGTGTTGAATAAATATTTGCACTTACTCTTGAGATCCCGATTTTTATAGAACCTTTTGGGAAATATAGTAGGTAAGTTCCCTGGTCTCTATACCTCTGCTTGAAAATGTTAATTTTTTTGATTTCACTACAATTTATGACATTATTGTTTAGAAGTTCACTTTTTAATTCGTTTAGATCGACGTCATGAAGTTCACTTAATACTATTTTAGTTGATTTATTATTTCTGCTTTCATGAGTAAAATATTTACAACCACTTGCAGTAAATTTTTGTTTAAATTTTCAAAATTTTCTAAGTTATTACAAATAATATTTGTACCTATGCTGGTGTTTCTTATTTTGTAATTAATTTAACATTCAATCATTTTGTTGACTTCAATAATATTAAGGTCAATGACCGTTATAGGTGGCACGTGCTCTTTTTTTATTTGAACATTTTTAATTTCTTTTTCTCCTTCATCCACTATTTGACTTAGTGGAGCAAATTTGTTTTGATTTATTACTGCTGTTGCAGGCAATTTTGTTTTTTTTCCCACGGTGGTTGGCGATACATTGTTGGTTTTTTTTGAAGACATTGCAATTACATTATCGTCAAGCGATAATGTTCGTCTTCTTTTTGATTTTGATATTTCTATGATTGTTTGTATTTATTTTTTTTTATATTAGAATGTTATTTTTTAAATATTCACATTAATGAATATAGAAAAATAACCAAAAAAAAATTATTTTGTTTTTATTCCTTTTTTAACGGAATGATGAAATAAATTAAATTTAGACAAAAAAATTTTTTCCTTTGACATAAACTAGTACTATACACAACAAAAGAGCACAGAAGACAGTTTACATTAATACTTAGTATTTTAATTATATTGTTGGGAGTAGATGATTGTCTACTCATCTACGTACCCTGGAATAACAAGACTGTACAATGTTTCCAATTTTTGAGCTTGGATTGTTATAAGCCTTGTTAAGTCATCAATATTTTTCATCACTGATTTTTGAAAATCTCCGAATTTTTTATCAAAATATGATTCCTCGTTAGGAGTGTCATTAAATAATTGGTGCCCTTTACTCCAATTCTTATTAACTTCAATATTTTGATGGGGAACAAAGTTATTATTTTTAATATTTGGAAAATCTTGTGCATTATATTTAAAACTTGGCTGGCGTTTTCTTTCTTTCATATTTTTAATTTTTTTAAAATATTCTATATGAACTGGACATTTTCTGTATGAGGAGGGCTGTCCTTTCTTTTTACATAATTGACAGAATAAATCTTGTTTTTCTATTTTTTTTAATAGACATTCGATTGGTTTGTGATTTGAGTTACACTTACAACAGCGATATTGTAAGGTACAGCAGGACGCAGAATGTCCCAATCTTTGACAATTAAAACATTGCGTTGTTATTGTTTTTTGTAATTTTTCCCATTTAATTACTAAGTCAAATAATGTTCTTATTTCTTTTAGTCCACCTAGTGATGAGGAAGGTATGAATTGTACTAGAAAGATTGGGAAAGTTATACCTTCTCCTTTTGAATTTTTTTTAAATCTACTTACGAAGTTAGAAACTTTAACTACTTCGATATTTTGAATATGTTTTCTTTTTATTTCGTCAAAAAACTCGTCTGTCGTAAAACTAAGATCTAAGCCTTTTAGGATCATTGTTTGGTTCCTATCTTGGTTCCAAGTATAATATGGGCAATTACCTTTGTTCAGAATTCCCATAACAGCCCTATAATTGTCAAGACAATCTACTCTGATAGAATGTAAATTTTTATTGATTCGTTTAATTTTATAATTATCACTTTTATTATGGCATGCAAAATTTATTAGTTTTATTAAATCTTTTGATTCTTGATTGTATACCAGAATCGGACTACATTTTTCATTATTATTTTTTTTATTTTCAACATGCTTAAATGAAGAAGAAGCTTTGTTGTTTTCATTAATTTTTTCTTTTTCATAATTATTTTTGTCTGTATTAGAAATTCGACTATCATTTTTTTTTAAATATTTGTAATAAACGATTCCAACTCATTATTATTCACATATTCATTGTCATTTACCTGATTAGGTTTTTCTCTCGTCTCGACAGTGTTCCCATTTCCATCATCGTCTAGTGGGAGTATTTCATAGCTGTTGTTAAATTCCTTTCTCTTTTCCATTTTGCTAAAACTTGTCAATATTACTCAGGCTACTGCTGCTTTGTCTCTTTAGATTATTTTTATCCATGTTGTTATTTTTTCTTTGCAATATTTTTGTTTCCTCTCACTTTTATAAGTGAGAGAATCCACAAAATGTAGGAATAAGAAACTTTTCTTTTTTCTTTTTAATTTATTTAATATTTTTAGAATAATAATTATAAATAAAAAGAATTGAAATACTATTATATTTTTTGTTTCTGAGGGAAACAAATTTTTCATTAGGTTCTTTTGAATTATTTTTAATGATTTTTTTTAAAATTCTGCTTTCTGAATCAATATTGCTCATTCAGAGATCGTAATAGAACTCACCATGCGGTTAATGTAGTTTTTATATAGCATCAGTTCAGATGAGATTTTAAAACTCTGAAAACATATCATTAAATTGTTCTGGTCATTAATAACTTTTGTTTTCAGATAATTACGTCAGGCTTTGTTTTTTTTGTTTCTAAGAGACCTAAGTTCTTTTATAAACCATGGTGAACTAGAGGTAGAGGTTCTGTTTTTTGAAATAGGAACAAATTGCGTAAAACCTTCAAACATTATTTCATAAAACCTAGTTGTCATTTGAATTAAGTCTATATTATTAAATATAGACGTGAAGTCATAGGAATTCAAGAAATTTATTAGTCCGGGAAAATTGGTTTTACCGAAATTAAAATTATAGAAATCTGCACCTTCATGATCTGAGGAATTAGGTAAACAATAGGTGAAACTTATTGGAGGATGGTAAGAGCCTAACGCTACAACTCACCATTTGTATTCTTGTAATTCACAAAAAATAAGGTTATTCCATATTGGATTTAGTATCGTCATCAACAATTTTTCAAATACCTTTGCCAGTATAGGTGGTAAGCTGATCGGCCTGTATGAAGCCACTGCAATTGGATCCTTATCCGGTTTTGATAACATGAAGATTCCAATCCAATCATTGGAAAATAAGTTGTTTTAATATTACGTACATAAATAACCATAGCCTGCGTTTTAGATGAATTAAATTTTAGTTCATTTTTCTCAACTGAACTCAACTGTCAACTGAATGGTGAATATCAGCAACTGGACCACTAATATAGAGTTCAGGAATCCGACAAACAACGGAGTAAATCATTAACAAATAGACTGAAGAGAAGCGCACCCAATATAGAACCTTAAGGTACGCCACACTGAACAGGTAAAGAATTTGAGTTAACATAATTTAAAAATATAAATTTTGTTCTGTTAGTTAAGTAATTATATATAAACGTAGTAGCAGAAGAGTGCAAATTAAAAACGGAATTAAGTTTCAAACATAGCAGGTTATGGTTGACGGCTTTACTAAAATCAAGCAGAAGTAGAATAACCACATATTTCTTGTCTATTTCGATGACAATGTTATCAGTAATATCGACAAGTGCAGACGTAGTGCTGTGTTGTTTACGAAAACCTGATTGAAATTCGTTAAGCAAATTATTAAAGCCTAGGTAGTGATTTATTTGTGCATGAAGTAGCCGTTCAAAGGACTTCGAGACCTGACAACATGCTTATGGGCCTGAAGTCATCAACCGACTGTTGAATTAATTTTTTTGGGAACAGGAATAACATTGCTGTCCAAACTTCTCCACTAGCTCAATAATATCATCAGATATTAAGAATAGATCCAATAGACATGATCGGGATTCACCAAACCGAGTCGGTACTTGTCTTGTTGACCAGCTTTAATGAAAAAATATTCCTATAATATAAATAAATAAACAGTTTGAATAAAAATATCTCTAAGAACGTGAGTACAGTCAAGTATATCAATATTGAAGTCTCCAGATTATTGATTCGTAGTTACCTCCGAACTATTCAGCGCTTTTTTAAATGGTTCAAGATTAAATGCTGTAGGATGAGGGAAGTATATATTTTCTAGGAGTATTGCATTATTATTACATTTAAGGTCAGCAAATATAAATTCTATTGAAATGATATTTCATCGGCTCCAACAGAATTAGTCAAGAGCTTTGGAAAACCATATTTGACATAGATAGCACTTTAAGTTTAGACAAGGAAGTAAAAAATACTGAAAGGAAAAAGCCATTAACCACCATAACGACAGCAAAGAAAAAGAAGAGAGAAATTAGTTGAATCAGAATTAATTTTTAGAATTAATTTTAAAAGTTAGCTGGGTAAATGCTTGAGAAACATTGATTTAATTAATTACTAATTACGCTAATGTCAAATCAAGTCAAAGAATTCAATACTGATTATTTATTATAAAATTTGTTTTGCTTTTCTTTTTTTAGCTGATCGTTGATTTATAAACTAAATAATAATTATTGATTTTTTTTTGTTTTTAATTTTGATTCATATGTTTATTAAATTAAATTATAGTT
Source organism: Argyra leucocephala (assembly GCA_963942445.1). Taxonomy (NCBI): domain Eukaryota; kingdom Metazoa; phylum Arthropoda; class Insecta; order Diptera; family Dolichopodidae; genus Argyra; species Argyra leucocephala. The sequence continues at coordinate 102,381,666 of OZ012678.1, forward strand.
CCTTGAAAGTATTTAATTGATTATTTATTATTGATACTGATTAAGTATTATTAAAATTAGTTATTTATGTTATGTTCATCGTCAGGATGGTCTGGGATAGTTACTTCCGATGACTTGGTACTTTTTGGCTCCATAATATTTAATATGCTCCTCTTTGTCAACTCCTAATTATTTTTAATATATAGTGCGCTTCACTCTGGGTACCGAAATATATTTATTTTATTTAAAAAAACAGACCAAAGCAATGTGTATATGTATTGGCGCGTTCCGTCTATATGACGGAAACTATATTCATATATGTATAATATTAAATTTTGTTGTTTTCAGTATAAAAATGAAAAAAATATAATTGATATGATGAGAGTCTTCAAACCCTTTATACAGATAGCTCATTAGATTAAAAAGCTACATTCTGCTTTCAAAAACGCGTTTTATCACAGTTAGAAGTGTATTAAAAAAATTTATATTAAAATATTGTAAATTATCGTTATTTTGTTAATTTACAGTAATACTACCGAAATTTCGTACCAGACAAAAATGATTGATACCCCGGTAGATCGGTATTGACTTCCTAATTTTATTGTATTTCAACCGATTTAAATATGCATATAAATATATAAAATTACAAACATGATTTAGTTGAAATAAACTATTAAATATAAAATGAATAGGTAGGTATATACAGTCCTTTCAATATAGTTTAAAAGCCTAGCAGCAACTTATAATCACAAGATTTTTCCTAATTTTCGTCCGAAATAGTTTTTCATTATTACAGATCACCAATCATGAATATAATCGTGCCAGTAGCCTCAATTATTAAAAATTTAAAATTTTCAACATCAATATTTAAGATAATTTAATCTAAAAGACACTTTTTATTTCACAGAAAATTTTTATTAATGTAATTTTCAATTCAATTTATTTAATTTATTTTTCATAATGGGATATTAAATATTAATTTAATTAACACAAACAAATATAATTAATTTTTTAGAAATATTATAAACTTAAATTCAATGTTTTTGTTGAAGCATTTGTAAATTACTTGCTAAGAATAAATAAAAAAATAAAATTTTTTGTTTTATAAACTTACAATGTATATTGTCAATATTATGATATTATTATTCCCGAATTCTTTCGGATCTATGAGTGAGGTTCATTTAATATTTGAATTATACAAAATTTTTAACATAATCTCAATACTAAAACACATAATACTGAAAATCCAACCGAACAAAATAATAATCCAAATAAAACGTAAGTGTTCTAATGTCAAAGGTTTCAAATCATTATCATCAGGTGATAAGTCTAATTTAGTAATCAATTTTCCTTCAATACTTTCTATAACAACCATTTTTAACCACTGCGTTATTAATCCATTTTCGTGTATATTAATCATGTATTCATTTAATCGGTCATGATTTAAAAGATGCGAATGCGTTTGTAAATTTCGATAAAAGTGATTAAAGCAAATCTCGGTTCTTTTAAAATTTTTGATATTTAAAAAATTTTGTAATTCAGATAGAATATCCCATGCATCTGTAGGTGTTGAATATCCATATGAAGTGTTTAAATGATTTCTATGAATTTCAAAAGTCATTTTCGATACATTTAAAATAACATCTTTAAATTTATTAAGGGGATCCATTTTTTTTATAACCTTATCAGAATTAATATCTGAAATCATTATTTTAGAATTAATTGCTTTAACATCTTCAAGACTTTTAGGTAAGGGTAAATAAATTGGATTAACTAAAAATGTTGTTAAAAATGCCAAATATAAATTTGTCATCATAAAACCAAATAAAATTATAATCAAATTAAAAACTCTCATTTTCCATTTACAATGTTTGTAAGTGTCATTAAATTGTTGAAAAATCAATTTTCGTATGGTATTTATACAAGATTCAAATGTATTTTTTATTCGTAAAAATTTATATAATAAAATATTTTCAATAAATCCTAAGTAAAAAACTACCGCAACAATTAAAAGCCAGGTATTTCTATCAAATGGTAATGTAAAATATAAACTTTTTTTTATTTGACTGGCTTTTAAAGGAAAAATCAAACAACCCTTGTAAGAGCCTATAGGATATGCTAAATGCTCATTTGGACAAGAAACACCATATATTATTAAGTCTAATGGATTTTTAAGATGGCAAATATAATTCTGAAGCTGTATAGCTGTTAAGTTTTCAAAATTTTTATAAAATATAGGTTGATGAAGTGTTCCATTTAAAGTTTTTGATAAAGTTTTTGCAGCATGATAAAAATATCCACCATATTTATGAACTCCTTTTCTATTCAATTTACAAAAGAAAATATATTTATTGTAACATACCTATAGGCATAATATGAATTTGATAATGTATATATAGTAATAGTATATAATATATTATGTACATATCAAATTTGAAAGAATTAAATTATACCTATTAAGGTAGCTAAGTATTCTCGGCGGTGAATGAATTATCACTGTATTAATTTTATATCCATGTAAATTTCTAGATGTATCAGGATATAAAATTTGATTAAAATTCTGATTGAATGCAAATATTTCCATTTGTGGTTTAGGAAATGGGCGTGTCCTATAAATTGTTAAATCAGTAGATTCCTTTTTAATATTTTTAAATATTAATAAATAATTGAACATTCCATTTAAAAAGCAAAATGTCATCACTTTATTTTTAAAATAAATTTCAGTTTCATTTTTTGTATAGAAATGTGTTGTGTAGACAATAAATAAAATTTTTGTATGACGATTTTTTATTAAAATTTTAGCAATTTTGTTTAAGAAACATTGGAGCTTTAAATCTGTAATGAAGTTAATTAATATAAATTTTAAATGGGCTTTTTTTATTATATTTCGTGGTGTTATCATATTCATAGTTGTGTTAGTTAATGTAACAATATTTAAAGATGTTTCATGAAATATTTTACCATACAATTCACTCAAATCACTTTTAATTTCGATACGATTTTCAAAAAATATAACTGCAGTTTGCAATTCCTTATCTTGTTCAATTATTTTTTTAATAACATTTATTTCCGTTAAAATTTTTGAAATTTCATGGGTTAAAATAAATAAAACAAATTGTAAATAAATCATTTTCTTCATTATATTAGATAGGTATATAAATTGAAATAAATTAATAATATTAAAATTAATTTTTTTTTCTTTACAGACGGATTAGATAACGAACGATTCAATTTCTATTTACAATTGAAAATAATTTTCATTTCACATAAAATTTAATATAAATATTGTATAAAATTCAATAAAATTAACATAATTAATGATTATTATTATGATCAACAATAATAAAATATAAATTTAATTATATTTATATATTTAAATATATATGTACTTTTATAAGAAATAGGATGAGAAATTATTATGTAATGATGGTAATATACTTGAATATTACGACTATTCATACATGTGAATATTATATTGTATTAAATTGAATTAAATTAATATTATATTATAGTAGGTACCTATATTAAAAAAAATTAAACTTGTAATTTAGATTAAAAAAATCCATTTACAGGAAATCTTATCCATATAATAATATGTATACATACACATATACTGTAACTACATCAGACTATAGATAAACTGGTAAATAAACGTTATGCGAGATATTTAGGAACGACGTAAAGTTTTCCTATATTATCATAAGTAATATTTCATATACATTTCGTCACTAATATTTTAAAATATTTACATTTGGTTCTCGGGATCTCTGGTCACTACTGGATAGTATTATAATATAATATGATCTATTTACTCTTGTTTCTTTCGCACAGTGTGCAATATTTTAACAATATTAATTTAATTTGTTTTAACAATATCAATTTTAGCAGCATATAAATAAAACAATTAAATTAAAAGAAAAACTATCATGTATCTATTGGATGTTTGAAACATTTTTATTTTTTCATACAGATGTTTCTAGGAGGAGTGAATTAAAAAAAACCTATTTTGGAAACCAGTTTACCTCTAGCAGATTTGGTGGTAAACATGAATTTAAGCAAAATTTCATAGTATTTTAAGCTAGTTTCACTTAAAATACCTATTCAAGGTATTATAACATCAACTACAGAATGGGATAGTCGGTGATTTTAACCAAAGAATATTCATTAATAAGAAAATGCACTGGAATAAAATTAAGGTTATAAAACTATTCAGGTAGTTAGGTTTCAGAATGCTTTTAAATAATTAAAAATTTTGCTTAAAATTTAACTATTATTTTTTATTTTTTTTATCTAAAAACTTTTTACAATATTTTTTCCAACTGTGGAAAAAGCTAAATTTACTCATAAAGAAAATACAAATTTTGTTTTTACAGTCACTCCGCTACTCATTTATTGAAACCTTGTTTTTTTCGACAGGAAGATTTTAGTACAAAATATATATATAGAAAAAAAACAATATACAAATTATACTTTAATAAATTTAAAATTATAAAACCATAATAAGATATAAGTAATAAAACCATGTTTAACCAAATAAAATAATTAGTATTCATACTTTTTCTTTTAGAAAAAAAGTACATTCATTACAAAACCAAATAGATTTAAATTTTTTATAAAAACTTAAGTACCTATGTAATTTTTTTAAATATGAAATTTTGTCCATATGTAATTTTTTTCTTATGAAATTTTGTCCATATATTATGTAATTTTTTCTTATTTAATTTTGTCCCGACATCGTTATAATACTTAAAATAAAATGTAAATGATCAAAGGGTAGGGGTTTTGCAACATCATTAGATGCCACATCCAATTTAGTTCCCAACTTCCCTTTGATACTTTCAATAACAACCATTTTTGACCATTGATCGAGTAATCCACTATCTTGAATACTCATAATGTACCTACTCATATAAATTTAAAAAGATGCGAATTTGTTTGTAAATATCGATGAAATAAATTAAAACAATAATGTCAGTTCTCTTAAAAATTTGAATACCAATTTTTGTAGTTCTGTTTTTACCACTAGTGGTGGTACTAAGGTTGTAACAGCTTAAACAACCTTACTCAGAATGCTGAAATTAATATTACACCTAACAATGAGGTGTATAAAGTTTTAATCTCCGGGGTTGTTGTTGATAATGACCTTGCAAATTCTAATTTTCTTAAAGTTTTTTCAAAATTCAAAGTTTTATTCTTGTCTCGACTTCTTCCGAGTACTACTTCTACAGATGTACTTCAACTTGCAAGTATGCAACCTCAAATAACGTCATTCACTGCGTGAAAATTGCTGAGAATCAACACGCTTCCTTTAAATTGTCAAAGTCTAAAATTCATTTTGACATTTTGTCAAAGTTTCCTCACTGGCCTGCTGGAATTATAGTTAAAGAATTTATTCCGCGTAAACGAAAAATTCAAAAAACTAGGTTGTCACACCATCTTCTATCAAAACGTGAGAGGATTACGTACAAGAACTTGCCAATTCTTTCACCAGTCGTTATTATTATTATTAGTCGTAGATATTATTGCTTTGACTGAAACATGGTTAACCAGCATTATTGTCTTGCAAGAGTTATTTCCCTCAGATTTTTCTGTTTTTAGAAACGACCGCATTAGTTCTTCACTAGGCGAACGTGGTGGCGGGGCGGTCAACTTTTCAAAGTAAATCTGTTACTATTCCCAATAGTGGTGGTTACAAACTGATTTGTGTTAAATTAACATTAGTCATAATAATTTATGTTTAATAAATTGTTATTTATTTTCTAGTATTCCAATCAATGAAAGACCAATTAAATTTAAGGCGCTCTCTGAAGCCTTATTATGTTTCATCGAAAATTTAGAACCAACCGTCAGTTTTTGTTTACTAGGTGATTTTAAGCTATCAAACTTAATTTGGTCCTATGATGAGGACAATTGTGGTCTGGTTGCGTCGAATAATAATATGTATTGCATCGTCGAACTCTTTTGAAACTGAATTTATTGACGATTTATTAGTTGTAATCTCCTGCAAATTTTTAACATCAAAAATTCTCTCGGTAAACAACTAGACTTAGTTTTTGTATGTGATGTTGAAAACTCTTACGTTGAATACATTATATATAATAGACTCCCTTCGTCAATAAAATGCGTAAGATCTCTGAACAAATTTAGTATTAATGTGAAGTGTGATTGATGAATAATACCTACTATGAAATTGAAGGATTGCTTAGTGCAATTTAATATAGTCTAGCACTTTTCAACAAATTAGATGTTGAAACCTTTTCATACAGTTAATGATATTATATTTTTACCTTTCTCTTGTGAATATACCATAATCTTTTATTTTATTTTTTTTTTAATTTTAGAGATATTTATATTATTAACCAGCACAAAATTAAAGGGTTTTCCCCATATAGCCTTAATTGGCTTGAGTCTTACCACTCTTCTCGGGAGTTTGATTTAAAAATGCGATTTCTGACCAATATTCAATGTCTTCTGGTGTTCCTCAAGGTAGTCATATAGAACCCCTTAATTTTATAGTTTACACAATTGATGGTCCTAAAGTGATAACTTTTTCTAACCTTCTTAGTTTTGCTGATGACTCAAAGCTTTTTACTTCTATATCTTTCTCATCGGATTGTTTTAAACCTACAAAACGATATTAACAATTTCGCTTCTTGTTGTTAAAAAAATGGACTTGAATTGAACACTTCTAAATACCAATTGATTACTTTTTCTAGGAAAAATTCCGCTCGGGCAGTTTGGTTCAACTACTATTAGACTTCAGGTTAACCCTTGTCCCTAAACTCAGCTTTAAGATACATTATAATAAAATAGCGAGCAAAGCAAATTCTTCTTTAGATTTCATTAAACGATGGTCTAAAGAATTTTTTGATCCCTACCTCACGAAACATCTTTATGTTACATATGTAAGGCCTACCCTTGAATATGCCTATCAAGTGTGGTCTCCCCATTACTTGACTGACATTATTCGAATTGAATCGGATCAACGAAAGTTTTTACGTTTCGCTTTGAGTAACTTTTCATGAAATGATCCATTGCGACTTCCACCTTATTCCCACCGTCTTAGATTCATTGACTTACACTCGTTGTCTGATCGTCGGGTAGTTGGAGATATCTCTTTTATTCACCAGATCTTTTCGGGTAAGACACCAGCCCCTGAAATTTGAAATTATTTGGTTGAAAGATCCAATCGGAATAATGTCAGAACCGTTGAGTTGTTCCATATTGCCTTTCACCCTACTGAATATGGTAGATTCGAGTCAATCACTAAAATTCTCCGTGAAGTAAACCTTAACTTTAGTTCTTTTGATCAGCAACTAAGTGTTTTAACTATTAAAAAACGATTACGTTTTAATCTACGTACAACTGAGACTAACTAACAACTGTTGTTCTTTTTAGCTTTGATACTTTCGGCCTAACTTTTGGAAGTATTTTTAATAAACGTATAGCTATTAACATTGGTATTAACTATGACTTTTACCCTTCTACTAACAGCGTGCATCTGGTTTAGTTTATTTTTAGATTTTTCTAAACAAAAGTGGCGATGTTTTACTAATCCTATTGGATGACGACTTATTGCACAATGAAATGAAGCCGGCCTTCGTCTAGTAATAAACGTCTGATGTGCTTGCTCTAAGCATAAATCTGACAGTAATAATAAAAAAAAAAAATATTCCCAAGAATCTAAAGGTGCTGCATATGCATAAGAAATATTTAGTGGTAGTCTATGTTATTCAGATGTCAGCTTAGATACATTTAAAAATATTTCATGAAATTGATTAAAAGCATCAAATTTTTTCATAAAAATATCACAGTTAACATCAGGTATCATTATTTTTGAGCTATGATCTTTAACGTCCTCAAGATATTTAGGTAATGGTAAATACATTGGAGTAACTAAAAATGTTGTAAAAAATGTCAAATACAAATTTGTTATAATAAAACCAAATAAAATGATCATCAAATTAAAACTTTTTATTTTCCATTTATATTGTTTGTAGGTGTCATTAAATTGTTGATAAATTAATTTTCGTATGGCATTTATGTACGATTCACTTATATCAGTTTTTTGTAAAAAATATATGTAATAAAATATTTTCAGCAAATCCAAAATAAAAAACTATTATCAATATTAAAAAGCATGTTATTTTGTCGAATGCTAATTGCTAATATAAAATATAAATCTTTTTTCAATTTATTAGATTTTAGAGGAAAAATTATCCAACTTTTGGTTATATCGAAAGAATATGGTAAATGTGGTTAGATGACAAAATTACATATCGACAAAATTTCACAAGACAAAATTACATAGAGACAAAATCAACGGGTTCCAATAAATGAGTAGCGTATTGTTTGGGGGCGGCAGCCTCCGACTATAAAAATATAGTCTTCAATCCCGAAACTTGGACGCCGGACCTCTTGTTTTTAAACCTTGTTTCAAACCCCCGCTACTCTTTTATTGGAACCCTGTTTTTGCCGACGGTAAGCGCATACGGCACAGTAATATTTTTAAATATGAAATTTTGTCCATATGTTATTTTGTCCATATGTGATTTTGTCTCTATGTAATTTTGTCCATATGTAATTTTGTCTTGTGAAATTTTATCCATATGTAATTTTTCCTTGTGTAATTTTGTCCTATGTAATTGTGTCTTGTGTAATTTTGCCCCGCCACCGGTAAATGTGTACCTTTACGGGCAACGCCTTATAATATTAAGTCAAGGTCTCTTTTTTAAGATTACAGAGATAATTTATCATTTACAACACTTAAGTTTTTAAGATCTGTGTAAAATGTAGATTGATGAAGGGTTCCGTTATGAAACTTATTTAGTGTAATTTTGATGGCACTAATTGGATATCCATAAAAATTTGTGGATGTATCAGGATACAAAATTTCATTAAAACTCTGATCAAATTGAAATATCACCATTTGTAGTTCAGGAAATGGGCGAGTTCTATATGTTGTTAAACTAGTTGATCTTTATTAATATTTTTAAATAGTTTAAAATTCCATTTAAAAAACAAAATTTCATTACATTATTTTTAAAAAAGTTTTCTGTTTCATTTTTTGTGTATAAATCGGATGTGTAAACTATAAATAAAATTGTAGCAATTTGGTTTAAAGAATCTTGCAATTTCAAATCTGTTATTAAACTAATTAACAAATATTTTATTTGAACTTTTTAAAACATTTGATTTATTATTGCCTAATCGTTATATTATTAAGTGTAACAATATGTAAAGGTCAATAAAAATTTTACGATTCAATTCACTCAATTCAATCTACTCATTCATTCAATTCACTCTTAACCTCAATATGATTTTCAAAAAATATCAATGAAGTTTGCAACTCCTTATCTTGTTCAATTATTTTTTTAATAACATTGATTTCCGTTAAAATTTTTGACATTTCAAAACAAATAAAAAAATTTGTAAATAAATAATTTGATTCATTTTTATAATATAATAGCTATTAGAAACATAAATTATTTTCATCGTACGATTATGGCGGATTATGGCAAGAATGAGCCAATTACAAGAATGCTGCGTAACGTGAACAATAACTCTAATGTTTTCGATTTTCACATTAGTAAGTTCAAACTGAAGAATATGCTTTATTTAAACAGGTCATAACATAAGTTTTTGAAGGACATGTAATACATGTAGTATACGTAGTTGTTTACGTGGAATCTCTATATATATATACATAAGTGTATTGTGTATATAAATTATGTTTATTTTATATCTATATTATAATACAAGACCAAGATTTTGAAAGCACATTTTTCGTCGTTTTTCGTGTACTTCGTTTTTTTTTCATTCAATCAATCAGTAATGATGCAGGTCGTGGCGATCAAAATCAAATTTTATTTTATGTGTATATTTTGGGTAAATAATTTTTATGAGATATTAGCTGAGTTTGTTAAAGCATCATTTAATATCAGAAATTTTTGTGGATTCCTTTTTGAGTCAAATTCTTTTTATTTTTTTTACTTATCGCATTTGGTTTTTTGCACTTTTAGTAGGAAAAAAAAATGAATTAGTAGGATATTATTATTAATATAGGTTTTAACATCACAAATTTTTGTGAATTCGATTCTCTATTAATTAAAAAATTTTTTTTCTTATTAAAAAATATTTTTTTTTATTATTATGTATTATAATATTAATTTTGATAATATAATATAATTAATAACAAAAAACAATATTTTTTTAATAAAAATAAAGTAATTTTTAATTATTATTCTTTTCTCAATTATTTCAACGAAATACGAAACCGTTTAGCTTAACATAAATCTAAGCATACAAATTATGTATACTTATTACTTATCCATACATGGAATGTATACACAAGGTGGATTTCCTCTTAATGACGAACGTCAAAGATATTGCCATCAAAAAATTTTATTTTACCAACACATAAACGAAAATCCTCTTCGGGCAATTTACTTCATCCTATTTCTTAGTTAAAATATTTTTAACTTTTGGCTGAAGGACGATGTAAAAGAAAATGATAGATATTATATAATTATTTATTGCTATCTCGATTAATGTATGAACGTATTCACATATAGAATTTCAAATGCTTTTTAAGAAAAAGATAGGAAGTGTTATTTTTTTTGTTTTATAATAGAAGAATATATTGTTTGTAACAAATTAATTATATTTTAGGATAAAAGCAAAGCGCTATATATTATTTTTTAGAAAATTACAATGTTATTATCCACTATTACTCTTAACAAAATTTTAAATTTTTTAATAAAAATAATATCAACGCATGTAAAAAATTTTTCAAACGTCAACCTTTTTTGACTACAAAACAAATACGCCTTGAGAGGAAATCATAATATTTTTTTTAATGGTATTTGTGTTTCAATTATAGTGTAAAATAAAATTGTGCGGACGTTCGTCCATGAAGAGGAAATCCACCAACAGTTGACAGTTTTGACACTATGATGTATCCTGTAGATGTATGCATATAATATATATTATACATTAGCATTTACCCTACCTACCTGGAGGTACAATAAATATAATATAATTTGTACTGTATTTTGGTTAGGAAGTCTTATTAGTATATTGGTGAAATGTTATGTTTATCGAACCTATGTTAAACTTATATTGTTCAAATTTTTTTACATATTTTATGGGAGGCTAAGGTTGATGGGAGGCTAAGGTTGATATAGGCCTTAACGTATAGCTCTGATAAAACCTAGGAAAAGCCTTCTGGCTTAACAACTATAGCTCTGTCAACAAATCCGACTCTCACCTCCCCGAAGGTAGGTAACATAGTTATCTGCCGGGTGCCTCCAGGAAACTTACTTTGTAAGGCGGACGAGAGCGGGTAAATGCGTGAACTTAGAGCAATAACTAAGTAAACCGGTTAGGCTGGATCAATCCGCGCAAACAAGGACGTATGTTTTCAACGGGCGCGAACAATCGGTTAGTTAGCCGGAGACGAAAACTCCGTCGTCAAATGGCCTGGCCCTCCTGGTAGGGGGTTTGTGTGTAGTTTTATCTGCCCTACCACAATAAAATGCAGTAATTAAAAATGTAATGGACAAAACAAAATATATTATTACCCCAGGTGGCAGACCAGTTGCACTGGAAAATCCACCCTTTTCGGAGGTCGGTCCCACGGATTCTGGGGGGGGACCAACTATTACATACAAAAGGAAATTTCAACAGGAGTTCGTTAACATCAAGAACTCCACCTAAATCAATAAACAAAAAGAGTAAAACAACAAGAACTCCTTTGAAAAACGTGCCAGTAGAAAAGCAAACAAGAGTCGAAAGCGTTGGCGATAACAAGATCCATCTAGACTCTGTAGGTGTAAATTTCTACAACGAATGGAAAAAAGAAGTAAAGGCACGGAAAGAAATGGAACAGATAGTGATCAGTCTGCAGGATCACATTAAAGAACTAGAAAAAAAGGTTACCGTATTAGATAGAGGTAATTCACCAGCGCCAAGTAATTGCAACATCTTCAATTACTTCACGGATGAAGAAGAACTCTCGAGAGAAACGGATTGGATTCTTAAAAAAACAAAAAGACCATCCAAAAAAAAGGAAAGCAGAGGGTAGCCCCGAAACTGCCCAACAGAACTGCCCAACAGAAAAAAGAATCATCAAAAACAAAACAAGCAGCACTTGGAAACAATACTGCGGATAAAAAAGTTAAAAAAGAGGAACATAAATCACCACCTATTATGATTCATGGGTTAGGTACCTTTGGTGAGCTAAATAATTTAATAAAGCAAACCACTAAAAAGGAATGCAAGACACATCTTATAATAATAACGTCTGGAAGATCAATGTTACTGATAGTGACACATACAGATGTATAACAAACGATTTAACATCGAAGAAAGTTCAGTGGCACTCCTATGAGGGCAAAGCTACCAGACCAACAAAAGTTATGGCCATGGCATGGCATATGGTATAATGAAATAGTTCAAGACCTGAGAGATAACGGTTTCCAGATACTAGAAGCCAAAAACATAATTATTAAAGATAAAATCGAAAAGAACGATGGTAGCTTTATCACTCAAAGAAGAGGATTACCATTGTTTATGTTAACATTCGATAATAGAGAAAATATAGAAAAAATAGTCGTTAAAATTGAACCACTAAGAAAAAACAAAAAGTTAATCCCACAGTGCAAGAGATGCCAAGCTTTTGGGCATACACAAAGTTATTGTAATAGAGACTGTGCTCGCGTTAAGTGTGGAGGTAAGCATTTCACAAAAAACTTCATTTTGAAGTTGGGAGAAAAAGCCAAATGTATTAATTATCGTGGTGATCATCCGGCAAACTACAGAGGATGCCCAATTGCAAAAGAACAGCAAGCCAGAAGAAACAAACAAGCAAAACTACCCCAAATTCAAATAGAAAACCTACAGTTTACATATAAATACTGTACGTAATGTAAATGCTAAATCATATACCCAAATTGTGAAAAGCTCCCGTAAGGAAGATGATTGCTCAGTCAAGCATATATTAAGCCTTATCCTACAGAGACTAACAAACCAAGACGAATTTATAAAAACATTAACTGACGAGATTACAACGATAAAAAACCATAGCAGAAAACCACCGCAGTCCCATAAAAAATAAGCCACACCCTTAGAGTTGCTACATGGAACGCAAATGGACTCTTCCAACACATTTTAGAACTCGAAATTTTTCTGAAGGATCAAAACATAGATATATGTCTAATTTCTGAAACACACTTCACAAAGAAATTTAGTATTAAAATTCCTAATTACGTTTGTTATCATACTTCCCATCCAGATGACAAAGCAAGAGGACGAACAGCAATACTGAGAAAAGGCAACATTCAACACCATGAGGAGCAGAAAATAGAAAATGCAATGATGCAAGTTACAACAATTAACATTAAGGTAAAAAATAAGGACTTCAAAATCTCGACTATCTATTGCCCACCAAGACACTCACCTACTAGAATCGACAAGAAAACAAGAACAAGAAAACTGATTGGGATATGTTTAGAGAAAAACTTGAGCAATTCATTACTCTAGGATCCGTGGAATCAAGGAACCAAATTGATGCAAAAGTCGAGCAAATCATTGTAGACGTGCAGCAAGCAGCAAAGGAGAGCACGACATGTTTTGACTCGAAACATCACTCGAGAGTGAGCTATCCTCCAGAAATAAGAGCACTGGTTATGGAGAAGAGAAGGGCACGACGAAAATGGCAATCAACGAGGTACCCAGGTGATAAAATTATATTCAATCGCTTAAATAATCAACTAAAACAGCAAATCAGAAATATAAAAAATAACTCATTTAATAATTTCTTAAACAATTTATCAGCCGATGCTTATACTGACTACTCGCTTTGGAAAGCAGCTAAACGAATAAATAGACCACAGGTGCAAGATCCACCTTTGAAAACACAAGCTGGTAACTGAGTCGGTAACCCAAAAGAAAAAGCTAAGATTTTTGCTGACCACTTGGCAGAGGTCTTCACAGCACCAACACAAAATCTTGCAAATGAAAATATAACTCTCGAAGTTAAATATGCAGACACAACCTGAGCGTCAAAAAAGCACCACGTTACGATCTCATCAATGGACAAATCATGCGGGAACTACCAGATCTAGCTTTGTTAAAGCTACAACATATATTTAATGCATGTTTTAAGTTCACATATGTTCCGAGACAATGGAAAATTGCAGAAGTAATAGTAATACCGAAGCAAGGAAAACCGCCTTCAGAGGTAACATCATATAGACCAATATCATTGTTACCTATTATATCAAAAATATTTGAGAAACTGCTCCTCAAAAGACTTACCCCGATTATTGAAGAAAGAGATCTGATCCCGAACCATCAATTTGGATTCAGAAACAAACATTCTGCAATTGATCAAGTGCATCGAATCACAAATATAGTGGAAAAAGCTTTCGAAGAAAAAAAAGTCTGCTCAGCAATCTTTTTAGATGTTGCTCAGGCTTTCGACAAAGTGTGGCACCAAGGCCTTGAATTTAAACTACATCGTGATTTACCAAGACAATTCTATGAAATATTAAAATCATATATGAACAATAGATGCTTTCGTGTACGTTATGCCAAAGAATATTCAGAAGTAAAAGAAATATCTGCTGGAGTCCCACAGGGAAGTGTCCTTGGTCCAATACTTTACCTGCTATATACAAGAGATATCCCACAACTTGACAACATTTTTATGGCTACCTTTGCAGACGACACTGCGATTCTTGCAGTTGACGTATCTGTCGAAAACTCCACAGCAAAACTTCAAAATGCAGTGAATAAAATAAGATTATGAACCCAACGATGGCGCTTAAAACTTAATGAAAGCAAATCAACTCATATAAATTTTACATATAAAAAGATTGCAACCATTCCTATCTCAATCAATAACAAAATAGTACCATATGCCAATACAGCAAAGTATCTGGGAATGACACTCGATGCTAAACTAAGATGGAAGGAACATATAAGAAAGAAAAAAGAACAGCTAAACATTAGACTCAAAAAATTTTACTGGTTTTTTGGGTGTGGCTCTGAGTTATTAGTACAGAACAAAATATTGATATATAAGCAGATATTAAAACCTGTGTGGACGTACGGTATCCAATTATGGGGCTGTGCAAAGAAAACCAACATCGAAATGTTGCAAAAATTTCAAAATAAAGTGCTCCGTGGTATAGTAAATGCACCATGGTACGTACGTAACAAAGATCTCCACCGTGACTTGCACATTGAAACAGTCACGGAAGAGATCAAGAAACATGCAGTCAAACACGAGCAGAGACTGCAAACTCATGTGAACTCGGAAATGGCAGCAGTTGTTCATATCGACAGCAGTATCCGTCGACTCAAGAGAACGAAACCCCACGAGCTGGTCACTACCTAAAATGGAAAATTATACGATAATAGTTTCCTTTACGGAAATTATTATTTCAATAATTTTCATTTACGAAAAAATCTAAATAATCTTCCCACGCAGAACTATTGCTGTGGCTATCTCCTTCACGGGAAATATCATAGTGATAAAGTTCCTACACGGTAATTATTATGATGTTAGCGATCCTCCACGGAAACTATCACTATAATAATTTCCTAAACACGTGTCCGAAAATTTACGAAAAAAAAAGTCATTAGTCGATCTTACGTAGATTGGTTATAACGGAAAAAAGATAGGTGGACTTTAGTGGGTTCGATTCCTACACTATCAAGACGCACACGTGGCTGGAGCTCTTGATGTCCTTCGGGGATTACCTCCTATCTTTCGCAAAAAAAAAAAAAAAAAAAAAAAAAAAAAAAAAAAAAACATATTTTATTATTTTTAATTTTAATAAAAAACAAACATATATTAATTTATCACTAACAAGTAAATAATAAAAAAAAAGTTTTAAAAAGGTACCTTTTTTTATTTAACCTTCATCTGTAACTAAAAAAAAGTAACGCTAAAGGCCCTTGGGTCAAAATAGACTCATATATGGTTTTATACTAAAAAGCAATTTATTTTATGTTTTTTTTGTTAAATTATTGCTAATAAGTTTAAATAAAAAAAAAACGAAATATTCCACATAAATTCAATCCGGTTAAAGTACATAAATTGAAGAAAAAAACTTCCTATGCTACATAAATATATCTCATTTTATACACTGGTGACACACGGTATTGGTATGAGTTTTACATATAAATTTATTACAAATGGTGCTCTTTGATGTGTGCTTGTTGTCAGGTTTTTGGCAAAAACTGCAACGGCCTCTTTTCTTTTCAGTTTGCTTATTTGTAGATGTCGTTGGTGAACAGTTTGTCGCGTTAGCTGTTGTAAGGTTAGCTATCAAATTTTTGTAGTATAAAGATCGTGGGGAACAAGCTCTTCTAGCCATATGTTCTTTGATCAAAGATTCCTCTAGTATTTCAATAAAGAGTCGTCGTCTATGATGTTTTCTGTTGTTCCAATCTATGCATTGTTTACTGACACGTCTAATATGTTGGTGAAAATAACAACTTGCCACCTGTTTGTTTTCCTTTTACAAGTATAACTAACTATCTTTTTATCTACTGTGTCTACGCTGCCTTTAGTCCGATTATAGTTTAAAATTATCTGTGGTTTTTTTCCGTGTCGTTTGCAACTTGTATAATTTTGTGTAAAGTGCTTTGAAGAATAACACACTTGCACTACTTTGGTATATAAGACACCATAGTAGTATCCCGGCTAAGCGCAAACGTGGACGAAAATACAGGCTTATTTTTCACGTCCAAAATCACAGGTGGAATTGATGTTTTATTTTTCCTTACGGTTCCAATCATAGTCATTTTGTGTTTCAATAACATTTGTCCAAGTTCATGCAATGTGAAAAAATTATCAAATGCAACATTTCTGCCATTTAGCTCTCTTTGACATAAGTCAAGTACTACGCGTAAGCCTTGCTTTTTCTCAGCTGCTGCGCCATTAAATTTTCCAAACGTATGTATTTATACTATCGCAAAGTATCCAAAATTTAATTCCGTATTTTGCCAGTTTATTCGGCATATATTGGCGAAACGGACACCTACCTCGAAACCCAACCAGTTACTCGTCAATCGTTACATTTTCACCTGGACTTAATAGGTTTGGCAATATTTCCACCAATTTATCCCACAAATCCCGAATTGGAGCCATTTTATCAGTATTTCTGCGAGAGCTCGTGTGCTGCGATCACCAAATCTTATGACTCTTGAAATAACTTTGAATCTCTTGAGGAACAAAGTGGTACGGAAAACATCTCGGCCTTTTTTCTTGTCCCACAAGTTTTCAAGTGCTTCATTGTGTGATTTGAACACACTAGCTAATATCAAAAGACCAATGAAGGCTTCCAGTTTTATAGTATCTAAAAGTTTCCAGTTTTCTTGATATACTGTCCTTCAAAATTTGTATTGTCAATTATAATTTTTTCAATACTCTTTGTAATAAGAAATTGAAAAGCTGAAATTTCATCAGATATACGACTAGCTGCGTATCTTCCTGCGTATAATCCCTGGTGTAAATAAGATGTATTATATTTGAAGGAGAAGCTCGACCACCTTGAGTAAAGAGTTCAGAGTTTATAAAATATATATATATATCAGGCACGAAGCGTCCATATATTGAGTTGAATGAGTGCTTCCCCAAATAAAATATTATTTATTATTTTTAACAACTTAATATAAAATATATATTTAATTTATTATAAAAATTACTTAACTACAAAAATTCAAATCGAATGAAAAAAAAAATGTCAAGCAAAAATTATATGCACAGATATTAACTGCATTATGTATGTTTAGAAAATAATGCCTATATAAACATCATTATTTTCTATTATTCTTTCAATCATACAAGACAACAAGAGATATTCAACAACCACAAATTTAAAGTATTTGAAAATAATGCCTATTAAAAATCATTCTTCTCTTACCAACCAATATAGCTATAATAATAATTATACATAGCATAAAAATGGAATGACAAATTAAATATCATTCTCCTCATTTACAATATACATACACTCAACACACACTGTCTCTATTTAGCAACAGCAACAAAATAATAAGAGAAGCGACAATAAAAAAAATCAAAAGGAACAAAATTTGATTGAGTCGCTGATATTCATTCCAAATCTATCTGATATAATTAGAAAATATCTGATAGAAAATAGATTATCTAGGGAAACAACAACAAAATATCGCATGACAGAAAATTAAATTACAAATAAAAAAAATAGCAGGGAATGAATTAATTTTATGCATTATTGTGGTTGTTGACTTAAATGAGAATTAATATTTATATAAATAATGTATGTAGTTTTGGGTTTTTTTAGAGAGTAGTATTGATTTGTGTTAAGTAATTCTGTAGTTTTTTGTTACTGAATGCTACATTGTTTATTTTCAGCCATAATTTTGTTTTATGCAGTTTTGAAACACTTAATTTGTTAACAAATTTAAAAATTTAAAACATTTTGTTTTTTATTATTTATAAATAATTATAATAGAGAATTGTAATTGTGTTATTGAAAGAACAAATAATTTTCTGCTAGAAGTTTTGAGGAAAAATTATTAATTGTTAAGGATGGTAAGCCAATGTTTGATCTACTAATAACAACAATAAAACGGGGTGTAATCAGCATTTTTCAATAAAATTTTATAATTCGTATACGTTGTATTTTCCAACATTAATATGGCAAATTCATATTCACACTTTTTTTACATTGCTTTCTTAAAATCAGAACTTAATTAAAGTTATATTTTCAGATTAAAATTTTAATAGCAAAAACAGTATTTGCGAAATATTATTATTTTTAATTGAAACAGAATTACACAACTCTTTTAATGAATAGTCTAAGCTTTGTTAATTGATAATAACACTTCTCTATAACAACTATTTCAGTTGAACGATCGTTTTTCTGCCTAAACAGAATTAAAACTACTTTGAGAAATAGATGTGAACAGTTTTAACTGTCGAATTTAGCAAAAATGTCAATAGAAAAGGAAAGCCAAAGCAAACTAATGTTTCCTTTTATTGTGCTTCCCCAGTTGAAAATTCCACGCCCCGTCACTGATATATATATATTTTTTTTCGTAAAATAATTTTCAAAAATAATATCGATACTGTAAAATTTACTGAACTCTAAACGTTGCACATAAAACTTTCACTAGCAACACTGGCCTGGCCGGCTGAAGGTTAAATAAATGGTATAAACAGTGAAATAAACTTTTCATTTTGTTTAAATTATATTTAATTATATTTACATATATTAAATTTGTTTTTAAATGTATGTAAAAAGTTTTGAAAAAGTTATTAAAATATCTTTACATACATTGTATATGTATGTTATTTAACTTTATGATAAAACTGACAAGTTATTTAAAAAAAAAACTGGGAGCAAAATTATATATTTATTAAAATCTACATAAAAAAACTATCTGACGGCCAATAACCAAACTAAAATTTAAAGTACTTCAATTGAAAAATAGTAAAATAATTAGGTTTATTTAGTAATCTGTTCCAGATAGTTCTAGTTAAATATGAATAGTCATACGTTGAATAATTTCTTTAATACATAATTTAAGTATGTGTAATTTATAGGTTGAAAAAGTAAGGTTCAAATCTGAACTAGCTAACAACCGATGTTCATTATTATTTTTTAAAATGATAGATATTTAAAAGGAGACTAAACAAAATTATATATGTTTTTAAATTTTTTTAATATTTAATTACAATTCAATTACAATTCAATTTTATTCAATTTAATTTTTACATTTACATTTGAGTTTTATTACATTTATATACAGAGTTCAGATGTACTTACATCTACACAACTGAACATTATGGTTTTTGTTTTACATTTTTGTTTAATTCACTAATATCAACGAGTATTAGCTCGTCAAACTTATATTTGATTTTATTTTTTATTAAAACTTATACCTAATTAATAACTAACCTAATCTAACTATTTACTAACCTACTTAACTGAACTACTTAATCTAAATCTGCCATATTAGCAAAACTATATAACAAAAACGAACTTATTGGTATAAGCTGGTATAAGCTTCTTATAATTGAATTTTCTGAAAATGAGCATTTTGTAACAAAAGATTCTGTTTTCTGTGATATTAATAGCGATATCAAGCTCATATTTGTTTTATAATGTAATTTTTTTAGTTATTGAATAAAAAAAGGGAAGTTGAACATTAATTTCAAAATTTTATTTTGAGCCACTCGAAGAGTGTTAATGTGAGTTTTGGCAATATCATGGAAGACTGGACATAATATATGCATGATCGGTAGAAATAAAACTTTCATTATTATTAATTTATTTTCAATTGATAGGTAAGATTTTCTATTGATAAAGGGATATAGCATACTTGTGGTTTTATTTAACTTTTTTATTTGCTTAGTAATATGAGCTTTAAATGTTAATCGTTTATCTTATACGCCTAGGTACTTTACGCTATCTACCCAATGAATATCTAAATTTTGCAGTTGTAAGTTTGTTGTTGGTATTAGTTCTAATTTTATTTTTTTTGTGAAGTATATGGCGTTTGTTTTTTGAATCTTAATTGAAATTTTCCATTTATAAAAATAGTTAGCCAGTGAGCTTAATACATTTTGCAGGTTGCTTATTAGGTCGGCACTATAAGTGACTGATGAATATAACGAAGTATCGTCGGCAAAAATTGGTAAATGAACATTTTCCGTTCTCGGAAAGTCATATAAGATTGGGCCTAGGACAGAGCTTTGAGGTACTCCGGGTGGTAGGAAATAAGTAGTTGAATCAGCTTTACCTATATACACTTTGCATTTTCTTTCTTGCAAAAAGCCGGGAACGATTTTAAATAAGTAGTTATCTAAGTTCATTCCCCTTAGTTTATAAATTAAACCTCTATGCCAAACTGTGTCAAATGGTGAGTTTATATCAAGGACTACCATACCAACAGATTTCTTTTCATTTAGTGTAGTTTTTATAAAAGTTTTTAAGCGTACTGAATGGTTAAATGTTCAAATCAGAAACCAAACTGTTCTTCAGGTAATATATTATTTTGTGCTAAGAAATTAACTACTGTATTTTTAATGATTTTTTCAAAGATTTTACTAAATATATTCAGTAAACTAATAGGTCTATAGCTACTAGCACATTCAGGTGGTTTACTAGGCTTTGCAATTGGAATAACTTTGGGCATTTTCCAATTTTCAGGAAAATAACCAATTTTTAGCAGTTGTTCAGGAGCTTAGTGAAGTATTTAACTGCCTGTTTTGGTAGATTCTTTACACATACATTAGGTACTTCATCAATACCTGGTGCTTTTTTTTTCAACATACCTATTATGCTCCAGACTGCTCGACTTTTAATTTTATTTTGTGAGAGAAAGGTTATTTCCTCACTTTCAAAAGCTTCTATACATTCTATTCTCTATTCCCTATATTCTATACACCCTATTTTCGATACTATTGTCATTGTAATTTGCTGTAATTTGTTGTTTGTTTTAAATGAATTTCCTAGAATATTGGCTTTTTCTTTAGCTGTAGAATAGACAGTATCATTTACTTTGAGAGCGGGAATACATTTATTTTTGCTTTTAATTATTTTGGATAAATTCCAGAAAGGTTTACTACCCTTCCTTAAGTTTTTTAATGCCTTAGAAATTTCAATTTAAAATTTCACCCCATGTAAAACGTTATATTTAATAAAAAAAAAATTTTTTAAATAAATTATTATTTACATACATCTACGGTTGTTTTCTAAGTAAAATCAATACAAAAATAAAATAAGGTATTTACCTACCAAGGATAAATTGAAATGATGGATACAATAATTGTTCATAATGAATTATTCATAATGAAGCTGATTTTCCATTAAATCGTATAGCAAATCTAAGGTCCGTATAGCAAATCTATATGATTTCTTTAGTTGTATTCCTTTTTCAATTTAAAATTATTTCAAAGTAATTTGAAGTACTTCGAAAATGAAATGATTGAATTTTTTAAAACAATTATTTTGTGACAATTATTTTTTTTATAAGAACAAAAATATAATATTTAAATCTACATAAAAATCCATCTGTCGACAAACAGAAAACTAAAATTGAAAGTACCTATTCATTTGAAAGTAGAAATTCACTAAATTATTGATATTTCAGTAAAATGTTAGGTTTATTCAATAAACTTTTCAAGAACGTTCTAGAACGATCTAGAGTAAAAAAATTTGTTGTGTTCAGTAGTTTCCGTTAATTTCACTTTTTACCCAAAAGTACTTTGATCGTTGTTGAGTAAATTGTATAAAATAGTTCTAAATTGATCTGTTTTGTTTCTAATTTTTTTGTACAAAAATTTTGTGCACATGAATAGTCAAGTCAAGGAAATTTTTAACATTAAAATAAAAAAAAATATCAGATATAGAATGAAACTTTTTTAATCAGAATTTCTTAGACATTAATTTCCAGTAAGTCTTGCATATGCAATATCAATCAATAAATCACAAGGTCAAACATTTCAAAGAGACGGAATTTATCTCCCTGAACCTACCCTCAGCCATGGCCAGCTCTTCACAATCCACTGCTCTAAAAATTAAATTCTAGCAGGACCAGGGGAAAATTACTGACAACGACCCTGTAACTGACAATGTTGCATGCCAGGAGGTTCACAATATGACAATTTTGCATACTAGGTCTAGAATACTTCATTTTATCCAATTCCTTGCTATATGATGAATCTTAAAACTAGCTCATAATAATTGGGAAACGGTACTAACCCATAAGTATGATTAATGGTTTAATAAAATTATCGGAAACTATTTTTTAATAACATTCCAACACATGTTTTCCCAATTAACGAGAACAATTAATTAATCGGTTAATAATATCAGTTATGGTAAAGGGTTAGAGTTCCACATAGGTAAGCACCTACGTGCGCGGTCTGTTTAGTATTTTTAGAGGCTTTCACCTTCCCTCGAGAAATAAAAAAATAATATAAACAAATTAAATCTTACAAAAATAGGTTAATTCTATCTGATATTTTTTTTATTTTATTTTAAAATTAATATTAACTTAAAATTTTGAACATTTTTTATTTTTTTGTGGCTTTCTATTAGTATTACTATAAAAAAAAGTAGTATAATTATACTATAGTTATACTTATACTACATAGTATAGTAGTATAGTTATACTACTTTTTCTATGGTATTACTATTCTATATATTGTTGTCAGATACTTTCAACGTGTCAAATGTATAATTGTACTAGCTGTACCCGCTCCGCGTTCCTGGCTCAAACTCCCTACAATAGAAATACCTAATTTAAAATAATTTATAACTTTACCAAATCACTTAATGAAATCAGATCAAGACTTCATAGAATTTCGGCTAATTTGCTTTTCTTTTTTTGCGATTCTAAAGTTTATTTTTGTAGTTTTAATACGCTTAAATTTAAGGCAAAATTTTTTTCTTTATTTTATTTTAAGTATTAATTGAGTTATTTATTTTAACAGGTGATCCTACACATAAATCTGTAGGCCAACTTTATAGGTCCTTTTCCCTTTCGAAATGTGGGCCTTTTTATGAAATTATATTAATTATTTGGTATATATTTTTGTATATTATATAGTTATATTATTTTTTTTATTAGTTATTTATATATTTATTAATTATTAAATTCAGTTGTGAAGATTTGAATGGCAGGTCCTTTACAAAATGTTTGCTTATTCTTACACGTTAAGGACTTAAAACTAGGAAAAACTGTGATAGACATCTTTTCTTAATTTTGAGGGACTGTCTCTATAAAAAGTTTTGACACTCTATCTCTTTTAGTTTTGAAATAAACTCAACAGTTGTGAAGATTTGAATGGCAGGTCCTCAACTTTACAAAATGTTTTCTTATTCTTACACGTTAAGGACTTAAAACTAGGAAAAACTGTGATAGACGTCTTTTACACATAAATGTGTAGGCCAACTTTATAGGTCCTTTTCCCTTTCGAAATGTGGGCCTTTTTATCAAATTATATTAATTATTTGGTATATATTTTTGTATATTATATAGTTATATTATTTTTTTATTAGTTATATTATATATTTATTAATTATTAAATTATATTTGAACCGATGTGGTTGTATTGAAAATTACATTTTCAGTAATTTTCACCATTTAAAATTTTTTTTCGGTTCTCACGAGGTTTGAACCCGTGCTCCTTCGGTTCTTACATTACTACATTCGACTGCTTTACCACTCGGCTACCAAGGCCACTAGTATTAATTGATTTTAGGTATTTTTTATTATATAACTTTAAAACATTTATAAGAATTTAAATAATAATTAGAAAAAAAATATTATTTGTGTGGCAGATGTTTAATTAGGGTGTTACATTCATTTATATTTTGTTACATTAAAATTACAATTTAGGTATAACTACGTAATTCACATCCACATGCCGTTTGTCTTTACGCTAACGTAAATACGTTTATCTGTTCGAACTTTGCAAACGGAATCTACAAAACAATATTTTTTTTTTTATACGCACGCTGGTGAGAATCTTCAAAAACACAATGAGCCTCGTAGCTTGACATTGGGTGTGGGATTCTTACCCATAAACCACACCCTTCCTATATAGCGATCTAGTCCTACAGGACTAATGAGCAATTTTTTCTTGGGTTTATTTTATTTTTCAATGTAGACTACATCCAGCTATGTCTAGCTAACTTTTTCTTTGACGTATTCATCCATAACCTTGAAGACCCATAGCATCAGCGACGAAAAAACAACCAGCTCTTCGAACGAATTTATAACTATGGAAGACTTGTGAAAAACCTCGTTTCGTTGGCAGTCAACATAACAAAATTTTTCACAAATCCCGTAAAACCAAATCTATCTAAACATGGGAGCGGGTCAACCTCCAATCACCAGCGTGGCGAGCCCTCAAGAATGTGGGTGATTATTGCTGCACTAACTTAAAAAGTTTTTCTCTTTTAAGTCGTCTGGCTATATTTCTATTGTCCAAGAGCTCGACTACCTCCACATTTACATGATGCTGAAGCCTTTTTTCGTGACTTCTTGCAAATTTCTGTATTGCCTTATCGACAGATTCTATTTGCAAATCTCTATGTAGGTCATAGTTTCTGATGAACCAGGGCGCGTTCAGAATGTTTCTTAGGACCTTATTCTGGAACCTCTGAATAATATGTCTATTACTTTTTTAACTGCATCCTCATAGCTGGATGCCATATGATCATACTGGTTTCAGTATTTGCTTATAGAGCAGAAGTGTGTTTTGTATTGTTAAGGTAGAATTCTTACTTATGAGCCAATTCATTTTTCTATAGCGGATTTCTATTTTTTCTTTCTTGGTGTTGATGTGAGGTTTCCAGATAAATGTCGCATCTAATGTCATTCCAAGATATTTCGCAGTATTTGAATGGGGTATTTCTTGACCATTTATATTATACTTTTTTATGGTAAATTTTTTTATTAGTGAAATTGACATGTACTGACTTAGCTTCATTTAATTTTAGTCTCCATCTTTTTGTATAATCTTGGATTTTTGTTATAGGTCCCTGCAGCTTTTCTGTAGATTCTGCGTTTTGTTGCAATTAGTTGTAAGATTCCTGGTGAATATTTCTTTCCTTTTACTCTTTATTTTGTAACTGTACAGCTAGTTGGATTTTTCCTTCCAGAAATACTTCAAAGCTTTCCCAGTCAGTGTATTTATTGGCCAGAACCGGATTCCTCTTCTTTTGAATAGCGTCTTGACTTACAGTTAGTAGTATTGGACAGTGGTCAGAGTTAATTTCCTGTAGGAAATTATTCGAAATGTTTTTAATTATTAAAAAATCTATTAAATCAGGTATTTTATTTAGATTTGTAGGCCAATATGTAGGGTTTCCTGTTGATATTATTTCACAGCCAAATTCGTTTGCTGCATTGAACAATTTCCTGCCTTTAGTTGTTGTTAACCGAGATCCCCAGTGTGTATTTTTGGTATTAAAATCATCCCCTATAACAAATTTTTTTCCTAGTTTCTTAAAAAGTATTTAGATCTTTTTATTGATTAAAGTATTTAGATCTTCTTTATGATGGTTCTTTAAAGAGTACTTAGGTGGAAAATATATACTTGCTACTACAATAAAGTCATTTTACATTTACGGCAATAGCTTGTATTTCTTCTGTTTCAAATTTGGCTTCTTCAAAATGCTGTATATTTTGTTTTATAATCACTGCAATTCCCCCTCTAGCAAAGTTACCCGGATGTATGCTATGATAAACTTTATAACCACGAAAGTTTATATGTGTTTGTTTGGTAAAGTGTGTTTCTGCTATAAGACAAATATCTATATTATTTATGTCAAGGACTGCTTGTAGCTCTTGTTGGTGTTGTTGCAGTCCAGTGGCATTCCACTGGACTGCAATTCCAGAATTTTCAGTTTATTTAAAATCTTTTCGGTTTCGAAGCAGATTTTTGGTACTGCCCTCTTGTGTTCCTATTCTACAATCCATATCAACCATAGACCTTTTCTATTTTGGTAACTTTAGATAATATAAGCAATATGCTTTGTTTTAAATCATTTTCTTGCTCGTTATTATGAATATTTCTTTTCCCCGTAAGAACTTGTGCATAAGTTTTACTGTTTGTATTTGTTTCGAAATTTGGTTTAACTTGCGAAGTTTGCAGATAATTTGTAGTTTGTTTTTTAGCGTATTGTGTAATATTTATATTCCGTTTTTGTGGATTTTTTTTTTTTTTTGTCTTTATTCTATACAATTATCTAAATAAAATATAAAAGATATTGTGTATAATGTTGGAATTAAAATTGACGTGATGTAATTGACATGTAATCTAAGAATCCATTGATTCTTGACTTAATATTCAAATTTATATTTATGGAGTCTTAGGTAAAGTGAATCTAGTAGATAAATCCAGCGGTCTGAACCGTCTTAATCTGCGCTCGCATGTTCGTTCATTATTGATGAGTTGAGTAGCAAGTAAATTTGGATGGTTTTCCAGTCGAACATAGTATTTTTCAGCTTTCTTTTAAATGAATTGCTTAACAGATGGGATATTTAAATCTGATCTAATTGTGTCATTGCGGACATACCAAGGCGCATTGACTATAGACCTTAATACTTTGGACTGGAAGCGTTCTATTATTTTGATGTTGGAGTTACTAGTTGTTCCCCATAGTTCTAACCCGTATCTCCAGATTGACCTGATGATAGCTTTGTACACTGCAACTTTACATTCTAGGTATAAATTGGAGAAACGACCTATTAGCCAAATTAATTGGTTGAATTTTAATCGTAGTTGTTTATTTTTGCTGATGATGTGACTTTTCCAAGTGAGGCGTCTATCCAAGTGCATACCTCAATACTTCCGACTCTTGGTGAGTCAATTCCATGTCGTTAAGGTGAACAGCGGGGCAATTTCCCTTGCGATTAGTAAAGTTGATATGAAGGGATTTCGATTCATTGGCCTTTATTCTCCACTTTTTCAGCCAGTTTTGTATATCCAATAAGTAGTTCTGAAGAACTTCTTAAACTAATCTCGGATTAGTATGAGACACTAAAACCGCTGTGTCGTCAGCAAAGGTAGCAGTGAGTACCCTCGGCGATGTTGGGACGTCCGCTGTAAATATCAGGTAAAGTAGTGGGCCAAGGACGCTGCCCTGAGGAATCCCAGATTTAATTTCTTTTAGTGACGATTGTTCCCCGTTGTATTTAACGAAGAACCTCCTATTTGATAAATAAGTTGACAAAAGTTGCTGGTAGTGGTGAGGAAGTAGTTTTTTAAGCTTGTAAAGGAGACCTTTGTGCCAAACTTTGTCGAAGGCTTGCGAAATGTCCAGAAAAGCTGCAGAATAGTATTTTTTCTTGTCAATTGAATTATTTA
The DNA here is from genome assembly GCA_963942445.1 of Argyra leucocephala. Taxonomy (NCBI): domain Eukaryota; kingdom Metazoa; phylum Arthropoda; class Insecta; order Diptera; family Dolichopodidae; genus Argyra; species Argyra leucocephala. Next base: position 102,409,534 of record OZ012678.1, read on the forward strand.
TATGGTTCACTACTCTATGTATTTGCTCGATTGTCCCGTGATTGTGACGAAAGCCAAACTGATGAGCGGGTACGATATCTCGTTCATTATTTATTTTAATCAATCTTTTGGCTATTAGTTTTTCGATTAATTTTGATATTACTGGCAGAAGACTTATTGCTCTATATGAACTACTCTGATTTGGCTCTTTCCTTGGTTTAGCTAACATTATGATATGAGCTGTTTTCCAGATATTTATTTATTTATTTACTATTTAGTTCAAACAGTTTACAAAATATAATACAATTTAATTATTAAAATTTTGAATTAACACAATGTATCAAATAAGATTTATGATTTAAAGTTTAAATTACTTTGAAATTTAATACAACATAGTTTTTATGAAAAACAAAAAACAAAATTAGATAAAATAAATTTCATCAGAAAAAAAAGAGAAGATGAAAAGTTATTAAAAGTATTAAAACTTAATTATAACACTACAAATTAGTTAATATTAGTAGCGGAAAAACAAGATTAATTAGGAGGACTAAGGAAGCAAGTGAAACAAGGTTTTCTTTAAACTGGTTTTGTTCAAAGAAAAGTCAACACTGTTTTTGTATTGATTAACTGCCATTAACATTCTATTAATTGGCTCAAATTTACCATAATTAGTTCTATGGAAAGGAAGATTAAAAAGATGTTCTATACGAGTTAATCTGATCTTTTATAATTTTGGAATCAATTTCATCATTGTATACTTGGGATATGAATAACATATCTGCAATAACCCTTCTTGATTGCAATGTGTTCATCTGAAGAAGCTTCAGACGATTTATGTATGGAGGTAGGATTATTGGGTTCGACCAGGGAAGATTACGTAGAGCATATCGCAAAAAATTTTTTTGAATAGATTCAATTCTATTAATATGAGTGGAATAGTGAGGTGACCAGACAGGGCTTGTGTACTTAAGGTGGGGGCGAACAAGAGTAGTGAATAAAGATTTAGTAATGTATGGATCATCAAATTCCTTAGACCATCTTTTAATAAAACCTAACATAGAATTTGCCTTGTTAATTATGCTATTAAAGTGAAGTTTAAATGTGAGTTTATCGTCAAAAAGTACGCCAAGGCCTTTAAAATGAGAAACTCGGTTGATTAGTTTAGAATTAAAAGTATAATCAGTTATTATTGGAATCAATCTACGAGTAAAGGAAATAACAGCGCATTTATCAATATTAAGGAGAAGATTATTATAGCCGCACCACTTAAAAAACGAATCAAGATCGTTCTGTAGTACAGTACAAACATTATATGAAGATATTTTTTTATAAATTTTCATATCATCAGCATATATGATCACGTTACTATTGTTAATGAGATTATTGACATCATTAATTGAGATAATGAATAGTAAGGGACCTAGATGGCTGCCTTGTGGTACACCAGAGGTGGCAGAAAATGATTCAAAAAAAGCTGATCTAAACATTACACTATAAGATCTATTGGATAAAAATGACTTAATCCACATTATAAAAAATTTAGGAAATCCCAGTTTTTTAAGTTTTAATAAAATAACACTATGAGGCAGTAAATCGAATGCCTTGCTTAAATCTGTGTAAATGACATCAGTCTGAAAGCCAGCCTCCATAGTGTTCAGGAAGTGTGAGCAAGACTCAACTAAATTTGTAACCGTAGATTTTTTCTTTACAAAACCATGGTGATTAATTGATAAATGTTTAGAACAAATATCATAAATTGAATCAAAAACTATTAATTCGAAAAGTTTAGGTATGCATGAAAGTTTTGCTATTGGACGGTAATTTGTGACCATATTTTTAGCACCTTTTTTATAAACAGGGCGAATAAATGAATTTTTCCAATATTGTGGAAATATTCCAGAAGTAAACGATCGATTGAATAAAAGGGATAATGGTAACGCAAAAGATTCAGAACAGTTTTTTAAGATTAAAGATGGTACTTTGTCAGGTCCAGGAAATACATCACTGTTGAGATTATTCAAATAACTCTTTATTTTCTTAGTAGAGAAATCTATTGAGATAACTTGGTTTTCAGGTTGGTTTATCATGTGATTAAAATTATTTTCATCAACTTCAAAGAGATTTTCTGAATAAGAACTACAGAAAAATAGCTTGAAGAGATGTGCAATAGATTTCGGAGAGTTAGCACTAACATCATTATAGGACATGGTGACGGCAAATTGATGAGATTTACGTTTGGAGTTAACAAATTTCCAAAAGGACTTAGGATTAATCCTTAGCTGAGAGCTAACATTTATTAAATAGTTGTTATAACTGAAATCTAATGTCAGTTTGTAGGAGTTGAACAAAATTACAAACTCATGATAGTTTTTATTGGTTTTCTCTTTTAAGTACTTATTCCAAGCTTTATTCTCCACCATCATCTTCAACTATAAAATCAAGTCAATTGATAAAAGAAAATTATTTAGCGCAGAAAAATTAGCGTTGGCAAAGTTATAATTATAAGATAGATCATAAGCAGGTAATACTGGGCTTTTATAACAATATGAAAGAAATATAGGAGGATGAAAATTTTACTAAGGGCATAATAGGAACACTAAAAGTATAATTAGCCCAATCTGTTACAAAAATAAGATCAAGTTGCCTATCCATACAATTATTCACTGAAGAAATTTGTTGAAGACCATTTAAATTACAGCCATCCAGTAAAGTATATTCACAGTCAGAATTAATCTGAAGTGGAATTAGATATGTGTCATCCTCGTGATGTACCCATGATACTTTCGGTAAATTAAAGTCACCGCAAACTAATAATTCATCAGAGGGATTCATTAAGGTTGAGATATGGTCAAGAGAAAGCTTAAAGTTAGAATATATGTCAACAACAGATTTTGGAGGTATATAACAACAAACAATATAAAGCGATTTATTAAGAAGTTCAACTTTTAAAGCAACTAATTCAAGTGAATCACAATGGGGAAGAAACAACTCAATAGCATTAAAGCTATTCTTAATTGCCACCAGAACGCCCCCTCCTTTAGCAACAAATCCTGAATTTAAGGTGATAGAAGATTGTTGAAACCTATCCTTTCTAAAAACAGTGTAGGATTGGTTAAATAGTTCTAAGGACTGAATTGAATTAGTCAACCAGGTTTCTGTTAAAGAGTAAACGTCAAAGTTAAGAGTAATGGAGTTATGAAACACATTCGAAGTTTTTGTACGTAGACCCCGAACATTTTGATAGAAAATAGATAAGGTACTAATAGGAGTGTTATTAGAAGCAGAAACTGAGGTTGGTTGATTTAGGGTTACGTTTAAAAGGTTAGGGACGTTGAGGTTTCTCATGTTTGCCTTTAGGGCCTTGAAAATATTTTATCCTTTTTGTTGAGACGTGCTTACGATATGTTGCTAGATCCTTCTGAACAACTTCGCTAGATACACCTAGAGATTCATGATATGTAATAAAAAGCTCTCGAAGAGCCTCATAGTTAGTTGGTAATCCTTCTTGCTGAATTAAAATTTGAATGTTGACTTTGGTTTTGCCATCTAGGCATGCAGTATCTGGATGGTCGTGTAAATACGCTAGGAACAGCCTCACATTGTCATAAATTCTATGATCTCTAAATTTAGAAAGAATATACCTGTTCTCACCCTTTTGAGTCTTATTTTGAGTGAATCGAACTTTTGGTGGCATCAAGGGATTCACGAAATTAGGTGAGTCATGTTTTACACCCTCTGTAACAGGGGAGCTACAAACAGTTCCTCGAACAAAAGTTTCACCTCGAATAAAGTTAGGGTACTTCCTATTTGATGGTGACGAAGGAGGAATAAAGGTAGGGGGTGTGACAATTTTATTGTTAACATTGTTTATGCTGTTAGTTTTATTAATATTATTGTAATGTGATTTATAATGTTTTTTATGAGCTATCAAAATTGGGTTAGTGTTATTTATGTTTTTATTAGTATTATGATAATTTCTATAAGATAAAGTAGAGTTAACGTTAGCTTTACTGCTAGAATAATTTCTAATTATAGGGTTAGTGTTAGGATTAGACCAATAATTTTTATTAATGATTTTCTTAGATTTTAAGTATGAGAGTTAATGTGATTAGCATTGTTAATGTTAGTATTGTCTGATATTTTATTTGATTTATTTACTTTAAGTGATTTGTTTACTTTATTGTATTTTAGTTCTTTCACACGCCACGATACAACAGTAATTTTGAGTCCATTTATTTGATTAAAGTTAACTGGAAAAAGCCAACTGTACTTCTTGGGAACTGAAAACTTAAAGCAGGAATACCAGCTGTTCTTTTTTTTTTAGATTTGCTGCTAAACGTTGGCAATTCACAATAGGAATACAAAATTTACTTTCAAAAAATTCTTCAACCCATTCTTTTCCAGCATAGCATGGAGCCCCTCTCATAAAGAAATCAGTTAACTCATTAGACCTTTTCGATACGTTAGAGTTATTTGAGAGACTCAATTTTTCAATTCGCTTCTTCCAATCCGATGATGACCAAGTTGTGCCAAATTTATTGACAGTTGACACTATGGTATTTGTTACTACATCTGCATCTAAAGTATTATCATTGAATATTGAGTTTTTTGGTTCAGTAATAGCAGCGGCAATTTCATCTCGAATGTTTTCATTTTTAATAGCTAGTTCTTCTTGAATGGTAGAGATATATGAATTTGAAGCAGATATCTTGTCAATTTTGTCATCCATCGCATTTAGCTTTTTTTTTAGTGAATCTAGTTCAGAAATTAATAGTCCAATATCCAACGACTCGCTATATGGTACTGATTTACTGCTACCACAGCCCGTCATTAATATGGCTTCCACTATCTTTTTGCTGTTGTCCGTAACATTTTTCTCGATATTAGTGACTATATCTATTATTTTATTTATTTTCTGATCTGTAAATTCGCATATACATTTATCAGATGGATTTCTCATGTCATTTTTTATAGATCGGAGGATGTATATAATTTCAGATATAGTATCAGCTAATCTGCTATTTAATGCTTCATTCGTAATCATGCTCTGGTGGTTAGTAAACTCTGATATTTTATTAATAAGTGTATCAAAGCTACTTCCCATATGTCCAAAACTTTCAGTGTAAGATTCAAAGTCTCTGGCATTTCTATTTAATATATTAGCATTGTTATCATTTAATTCTCTAATCCCAGCTACAAGACTCTCGTGCATATTCGAAAGAAGGATGTGATAATTTTGGCATTCGTTACATACGAAGTAGTTATTTATAAAACTTAAACTACTATCTCTCGGAGCATCAATGCATACCCCATGAAATTTTCTTTTGCAGAAACTCTTACATGTAATAAATTTCAGGGTTTTATCATAGGCGATGCAACTGGCAATTTCACATTTAAAACTCATGATATTGCAAATTATATATTATTTTTTTTATTTTTTTTTTTTTCAAATTAATAAATTTATTTTTGTTTAATTTTTAATTTAAAAAATTATGACTTTCTATTTCTTAATCAATTACAATTAATTTCAAGAACAGAGCGATAACACTAAATTTAATTATTTGAAAGTTTGAGAAACTCTGTTTAAAGTTTTGATGTTGACATTTGGTTGATTATTAGTAATAATAATTTGATAGTTATAATAAACAAAAATAGTGCGTGCTTATCAAAAGCGGTCGGGTATTAATTTTTATTTAATGTTTTTATTTAATAAATTATTAAAATAATAAATTATCGGTAATTGTGATTAAATAATTATTTGTGGTGTTGAAAAGTGCAATAAAAATATTGTATATTATACAAGAAATATTAATAAAATTAAAGAAATTAGTGATTAAAGTGTTTATGAAATATACAAATTATTATTCCTGTTAGTTAAACGAAATAAAAAAATAATCAAGAACAAGACTGTTCTGTTTGAAGGTACAATTTATTCTGCCTTTCTTTTTTACAAAAATATGATTGTATGATCGTACAATCAAAATACAAAAAATGATTTGACTGACACAATTTACATTGTCAGCAAATTATTTTAAAACAAAATAAAAATAAAATACGCATACGCATGTGGCGTCATTATGATAAAAATGACTTGACTGACATAAAATGTATTGTCAGCAAGTTAGAAAATAAAATAACTGTTTTGTTGTGTCGTTAACTCCTCCCCCTGTTAAGTCCGAACGTCCTCGTTTCGGGTTTTTATTCCATCAATAATCTTATCAATCTGAAGGGTTTGCCGTTTTGGTTTACATATGATTCTGATGACAGCAGCTACTGCTATGACGATGAGAATTGCCAAAAGAGGGCATGTAATCCATCTGTATGTAACATGCGTAGCCATTTCGTTGTGTTATTGATAATAGTTAAGGTGGATGTATTTCCACATAGGTGTTGTTCTTTCTGGTGTGGTAAGTAGTATCGTTAATTTTTATGGAATCCGAAAAGGTTAATAGGTAGGTTCCCTGTATTTTGATCTCATGTTGGTCTAAGACCATTGTTTCTTGCACATTATTTAGGATTATTATTCCATCTTCAATGATCTGAATAGGAGGTATATGGTAAGCAGTTTCAGTTGAACATGTTGCTCTATTTCGGCTTAAAAGTTGTTCCACACATTTTGATGTAACTGGACGACAAATGTTGGCTGTGGTTGTGTTAATGCAATTTTCTAGAGGTTGAATGTGATTTTCACAGTTTGCCACCTCGTTAGTTTCTAATTTTACAATTTTATCATTATGAATTATAGGATATATTGTTACAAAATTACAAAAATTTTCAATTTTAGGAATTTTTAGAACGTAATGAATGACATTATTGTTTTGTAATATTTTAATTTTAGTTACATAAAATAAGTTACTTATACTAATGGGTAGGTTTTCAGAATCGATTATTTGTTTAATCTCTATATCATCCAACAAAAGTGGGTTAATTATATTATTCCTTGCCAAAACTATCGATAGCGATATGCTATTTAAGTGATTTATTATGTGGTTGTTTCTATTGATAGCGTACTGTAGAAGCAGTTCTTTATTGTCGTTAAGTAGGTTGTTGTTGGTATAGCTTTTCCGTAACGTGTTAATTTCGTCAGTGATAATGTTAATTCTGTCTTGAAGTACTGAGTTTATTTTTGTCTGTCTGTTGTTATTTTCGATCAGTGTGTTCGTTTTCGTTAGAAGAAGTTCGTAGTCGTCATGATCTGGAGTCCCTGCTACAAATTTGAGTGTGCTTCCCAAGAAGTTGATGGATCTTGCTATTCTTGTAGGTATTTCTAGTGTTCTCAGTATATGGGAAATTTCTTCGATCTGTTGTTTAAGGATGATAGTATGCCAAGGTGAGTCCGTTGGTTGATTCAAAAATTCTTCGTTTTCATCTAAAATGCCTCTGTACTCTGTTATGTTGGTAGTGTGCAGGACGTAAAAAAAATTGTCATATATCGCGACTTTACCTCTTGTGATGGCAATGAATTGGGCCGATGAGTAGTTCAAGATTTTAGCTTTTATTACTTGCAAAATGAGGAGATATAACCTAAAAGATAAGGAGATTAGTGTTGGTTTTTTTTTTCTTGAAGTGTTGTCTAATAATAGAAACAAAACAAAAAAAAAATAAGTTACATTAGAGAATATAGGAATAGGTGATTTAGCGTAGATTTTTTTTGTGAATTGCCTTACCATCTATTAAGACGGTTGTTCCCAGATCTTTCTCTACAGTTTTTTCTACATATAATTTGCTAAATTTATTTCCTAACCGCCTGTTTATACGTAAGAATACTTTCTGTCCTGGTTCGTATGTTTTTGTTATAGCATTCTTGTTAACTCGTTGTAAAGTTCTCTCCTGTACATTAGTCAGTTTTGTTTTTATTTGTTCGATTATTTTCGTAGAGTAATGGTGGAGTATATCCGTTGGTTTTTCTTGGGTGACAGAATGGATACTGTTATTATATTTGTGTGTAGATAATAGTATTAGGTCTGTTGTATCAGTTATTTGTTGTTGCGCTTTAATGCAACGGGAAATTTCAAGCAAGGTTGAATGGAATCTTTCAACCTGTCCATTGCTCTCGCTATGGAGCGTGGGTATGAAAAATTGTTCTATTGCGAAATAATCTCTCAGAAGCGTTTTGATGGCATTTGAACTGAAGGCTTTCTCATTATCCGAGACTATTGTTTTTGTATTTTTAAATATTGCTAATATTTGCAGGAGGGCTTCTTTAATATCTAAGGTGGTTCGGGAGGTAATTGGTTTAACAACGGCAAATTTAGAAAATTTGTCTATACATGTTAAGAAATGTTGTTTATTTGTAATGACAATATCTATATGGAGGATTTCTCCAGGAAAATTGGGTATTGGGGTTTTACCTATTCCCGGATTGGGAGGCTTGCGTTGATATTTGTTTTCTAAACAAATTTTGCAATTGGCTATGACAGACTTCAATGTTTCTCTAACATTTGGGAAATAATAGTCGTTTAAGATTTGTCTAAAATTTTCATGTAATGACCGATGTGCCCTATTGTGTTCTGTTGTAACTACATCTAATTGATCATCTTTGTTGGTCAGATCAATTACTAGTTTTTGTGTGTGAAGAAATTTAGTATTGGGGAATTTTGAGACGATTATATCTTGTATTAATGCCAAGGTCGGTAGGTCGCAGTAAATTGCGTTAGTTGTCTCGGGATTAATGGTTTCTTTAAGGTATTCTATTAATCTGTCTATAGTGCTAAAATTTATGGTGTGGCGGATTAGTTTTTGGAAATAGATTTTTGTACTATGATTATTTTGGTTTGTGTTATTGATGACTAATTGTGATCTGAATTGGTTAACAGGATTTCTAACAGTTTTTATAACATTTGTGCTAGAAATTTCACTGTGAGCTGTAGTCTGGGTTTGCGTATCTGACAAGTTGTTTATAAGTTGTCTAGAAAGTGCATCCGCTACCTTATTCTCCTTACCTGGCTTATAATGGAATTTAGGAGAAAATTCTTCTATAAATGCACGCCATCTTTTTAGTTTTGTATTCGGATTCTTATCCGAAATCGCAAAAATTAACGGTTGGTGATCCGTGAAGATATGAATATCTTTAACACCGTATAGGTAATGTCTGAGGGTTTGTAGTGCCCATACAATTGCAAGTAATTCCCTCTCATTAGTTGCGTAATTTTCCTCTGCTCTTGACAGAGTTCGGGAAATCATTGTAATAGGTCTGCTGTTTTGAGATAAAACTGCACCTAAAGCAACAGAGGAAGCGTCAGTTGTAAGTTCAAAAGGCCGATTATAATCAGGATATTGAAGTAAGACATCTTCTGAAGCCAAAATTTTTTTAATGCGCTCGAAGGCGAATTGAGCTTTTTCATCTAGATCTACTTTAATTTTCTTTGAATTGCTAGTCCCTACATGACCGTTTTCACCTCGTAAATATTTTGTTAGAGGTTTGACTATTAAAGCGTAGTCCCTTATGAATCGCCTATAGTAGCCTGATAATCCCAAAAATGAGCGTAAGGCTCTGAGAGTTTCAGAGATCTTGTAATTGACTATATCGTTAATTTTTTTTGGGCAAGTTTTTACACCCTCTGCAGATACTACGAATCCTAGGAATTCTACTTCTTTCTTAAAGAATTTAGATTTCTCAGCAGATATTCGCATTCCTGCCTTGTCAAGTTTTCTGATAACCTGTCTTATGTCAGATAAATGGGTTTTTTCATCTGGTGAAAAGATTATAATATCGTCGACGTATACGTGACACATCTTCCCTATGTAATTACGTAAAATGTCGTCAATTGCCCGTTGGAAAATGCTGGGAGCATTTTTCAATCCGAATGGCATACGGCAAAATTCATATTTGCCATTATTGACATTAAATGCAGTTTTTTGTCTATCCTTTTCAGATAGAATAATTTGGTGAAAGCCGGATTTCAAATCCAAGGTAGTGAAAAATTTTGATTTTCCTAAATTTGCTAGAATTATTGATGTATCTGGAATAGGATATCTGTCAGGTGTAGTTTTTTCGTTGATCTTTCTAAAATCAATAACCATGCGGAGTTTGGGTTTTCCATTTTCATCAAAACCTTTTTTATTCACTACATGTATGGGTGAGTTATAAGGAGAACATGACTTTCTGATTATACCATCACGAAGGAGTGTTTCTATTTCTTTATTTATAAACTCCGTTGCGGACATTGGATAAGGGTAGCTCCTGGTATAAATAGGTTCTTCGGAAACAGTTTTTATTGTGGCCTGAACCTTAGTATTATAAGGTAGTTTCCTATTTGCTTCAGCGAAGGCTGAGAGGTTTTCCTGAATTAGACTGTTGAATTCAGTTTGAATACTAATAGGAATTGAGATATTGTCTATTGTTATAACATTTGTTTGTTTGCAGGGGATATGTTTGAGTTTTTCTTGTCCCTTTTTGTGATACAATATGCCGTCCTGGAAGTTCAGTGTTCCGTTTATTTGTTTTAGGAAATCATAGCCTATTATGCCGTCGAATGTTTTCAATGCTGGCAAAATGAAAAAGGTAGAAGTATTATTTAGTAAGTTAATCTTACATTTCTTATTAATAGAATTGCTTCCGTTAACTGATTTTACTGTGAACGGTTTTTCTACAGGAGAAACACCGACTAAAAAGGGGAAGTCTCTAATATAGTTTTTTGAAGTGCCGGTATCTATTAACATGTGAAGCTCTTGTCCATTTTTTGCGATTTTAGTAATGTAAGGCAAGAGCGACTTTACCCTAAAAAATTAACCTCATTAGAACTATAGTCGTCTTCATCAAATAGGTTTTCAGATGAAACGCTTGACTTGGTGTCAATATCAACCTGTTGGTCAATATCGTCATGATGGAATTGTTCTTTATCTTCTAATTTTAAAGGAAGGTGATTGATCCTTTGGACTTTGTGAATCGGAGTCCTATTGGAATTTTGTACGTCTCTTGGACGTTTATGAGTAGCTAAATTGTTAGAACCGGAGGTTTGGGGTAAATATGGTTCCCTAGTAGTTGGTCGGGGAGTAAAAGCGCGGTTTTGGAATTGAGTAGTTCTTCTAAATTGTGAAGAACCGGGATCAACTTCCATTGGTACCTTACTCGTTGTATTCGATGGTACTTTGAAGTAACGAGGAGTTTCTGGTTGGATTTGGGGTGGTCTGTATTGATTAGGTTTATTGTGCCTAGTTGAATTGCCAACGGCAAAAGTTCTAGCGAACTCAGATCGTCTATTATTGACTTCCAGCTCTTGTGCTATGACCAATGCTGTGGGAAGGTCTGATGGTCTGGACGAAAATAGTATGTTACCGATGGGTTGGCGAAGGCCTGAAATAAAGACCCTTAAGGCGTTTTCCCTAGCTCTCTCATTAAGTGTGGATACCAGATCTTCGTTATTACTATACGTCATAATCTGTTTATTAATAATTGATGTGAGTTGCTTGTCAACCGCATCATAATATTCAGATATTGACAGATTATTTTGTCTTAATATACTCAGTTCATTTTCTAGAACGTGAATTGGTCTTTTGTCAGAGTAGGCCTGATCTAATCGAGAAATGATTGCCTTGAAATTTAAAACTGTACTAAAACCGTACAAGGTTGCATTTGCAGACCCTGTGATTTTATTGCAAATTCCCATAGCAATATAGTAGGTTTCTGATCCCTCGGTGTAATATTGCATAGCAAAGTGAGCAGCAGCCCGCCATGCAGGATATGTTGCGGAATCACCATCAAAAATAGAGAGTGATTTAATTAGCTCTAAATGGGTATGAGTGGTTTTAACATTAGGTTTTATAGAAACGGGTTGATACACCTCAGCACTTGGGGGCTGTAATTGGCCTATTGCCAATGCAAGGGAACTTATTTGTTCCGATAGTTCCTTCTTAGTCTGTTCGATCACTGTCGTTATTAGTTCTTGTACTTTTTCTTGGTCGCATGCCATAATAAAAGGAATTTGTAAAAATTTAATAACGTTAAATTGGTTGATATAGTTATTATCCAAAAGGAATTATTTAACGGGGAGATTTAGTGTAAAAATTGGTTACCCCTTTTTTGTCTTAAATTACAATGTTTACTTAAATCTATATTTGTTAATATTTGGGTTTTTCCCTTAAATTCATTTAAATTTTTAAATTAAAAAAATTTTTTAATTTTCTTTTAAAATTGAACCTCTTTTTTCCAAAATTTCAAATTCAAATTCGATTTTAATAATAAAGTTTTCAAAAAACTTTGAAATTCAATTTAGTCTTAATAATAATATTTTTCCCAGAAGGGGATTTAATTTTTAATATTCAATTTCTCCTTAAAGTAAACTTTATTAAAGCTGGGTTTATTTCCCAGGATTTGATTCAACTTAATTCATACAATTTCTACAAAAAGAAATTTAACATTTAATTTTTCTTTTATTATTTTATTTTATCTTTACTATTACTTTTTTATAAAGATTTAGTTCTTTGATTAATAATAATTTGTTTTAATTTTATTAATTTTGAAAAAGGAAATTTAACATTTAACCTTTTTATTTATTTTTTATATTCAATTTATTTTTACTATTAATTTTTTTTTTACAAGGACTTAGCTCTTTAATTAATAATATTTTTTTTTAATTTTATTAATTTTAATAAGGAAATTTAAAATTTAACCTTTATTTCTTTTTCTTTATTTTTGATTTTTTTACTATTAATTTTTTATAAAGATTTAGCTCTTTAATTAATAATATATTTTTTTTAAATTTTATTAATTTTAAAAAAGAAATTATCATTAAACTTTTATTTTTTTATTTTTGATTTATTTTTGCCTTTAATTTTTTTTTACAAAGATTTAACTCTTTACTTAATAATATTTTTTTTAAATTTATTAATTTTTTTTTAAAAAAGGAAATTTAACATTTAACTCTTATTTTTTTATTTTCAATTTATTTTTACTATTAATTTTTTTTACAAAGATTTAGCTCTTTAATTAATAATATTTTTTTAACACTTTACTTACAGTAAAGTCCTCATGGTTTTGAGAAATAAATGACCTTTGTTGGGTTGTGGGTTGTAAGCCAGCCACGATGTTGTGAAATCCGTCCAGTACCTGGATTTGTAGTTTTTTTTCAATTGTGGTTTTCTTCTTTGTCTCCTTATACGGAGATTGTAATTGTAGAATATTCCCAAAACAAAAAAATTTCACACGTGGCCCCACGTTGGGTGCCAATTATTATTCCTGTTAGTTAAACGAAATAAAAAAATAATCAAGAACAAGACTGTTCTGTTTGAAGGTACAATTTATTCTGCCTTTCTTTTTTACAAAAATATGATTGTATGATCGTACAATCAAAATACAAAAAATGATTTGACTGACACAATTTACATTGTCAGCAAATTATTTTAAAACAAAATAAAAATAAAATACGCATACGCATGTGGCGTCATTATGATAAAAATGACTTGACTGACATAAAATGTATTGTCAGCAAGTTAGAAAATAAAATAACTGTTTTGTTGTGTCGTTAACTTACATAAGTATTATTAATATGTTTCAGTTAAATTTAATATTAGTTTTATTGCTTTAATGAATTTTTTATTCTTCTTATTATTTTTTTTTTTTTTGTTTTTCTATAATTTATTTCTTTTTGTTATATAATAATATTATAACTAGGGGCCCCTGTTGTGTAATTATATTTCAAGTTGAAGTCAAATTTAAAGTTTTTAAAAAAACAGTAATTTACGTACTGACATAGACTTTGCACGATATAGCAGAAACCACTCGTGTTTAATAAAAAGTTTCGTGGTTAGTAAGTTTTATTTAGGACACATACATACACGTCCCTCATATACTGCTTCGTTTCCGATATATTCCCTATAGTAAGAAGCCTTTAGTGATAAGATTACTAAAAATAAAAAGTTTTGTCATTAAAGAGGTACGTATATATATACCTACATAATACATAATTTTAATAAAAACTATATTATTACTGCAAATAAAAAAAATTTAGAACCAGAATTCAAGTGACCTACTATATCAAAATAAATTTGCTAGTCATATGAACAATTCAACTGATTTTTTTTGCTTTTGCTTTTTTATATTTTTTATTTGAGATGAATTTGTTTCTTTGTTTTTCTTTTAGCATATGTACATAGATTCATTCGCAAGTATATAATATAAAATATAATAACTGATTTGTTTACTTTTCTTTATTATTTTTATAAGATCTCACTTATGCATAATGTATTTGCTGAATAATAAAATCGGATGTGTACAAAATGTTCAACTGTGTGCGCATTTTTGTTTTATATATAATCTTATATATTATATATATTAGAAGTTCATTAAGGAATAGGAGAATCGAAATAAAACAAAAAGGTGTCTACTGCGCAGGACCTTAAATGCTTGTCAATTATAATTATAGATAGGTACTCTAACTCTACTATATAAAAATAAATTTGCTAGTCATATGAACAATTTAACTGATTTTTTTTGCTTTTGCTTTTGCTTTTTTATATTTTTTATTTGAGATGAATTTGTTTCTTTGTTTTTTTTTTGGCATATCTACATAGATTCATTCGCAAGTACATAATATAAAATATAATAACTGATTTGTTTACTTTTGTTTATTATTTTCATAAGATCTCACTTATGCATAATGTATTTGCTGAATAATAAAATCGGATGTGTAAAAATGTTCAACTTTGTGCGCATTTTTGTTTTATATATAATCTTATATATTATATATATTAGAAGTTCATTAAGGAATAGGAGAATCGAAATAAAATAAAAAGGTGTCTACTGCGCAGGACCTTAAATGCTTGTCAATTATAATTATAGATAGGTACTCTAACTTTACTATATAAAAATAAATTTGGTAGTCATATGAACATTTCAACTGATTTTTTTTGTTTTTGCTTTTTTATATTTTTTATTTGAGATGAATTTGTTTCTCTGTTTTTTTTTAGCATATGTACATAGATTCATTCGCAAGTACATAATATAAAATATAATAACTGATTTGTTTACTTTTCTTTATTATTTTCATAAGATCTCACTTATGCATAATGTATTTGCTGAATAATAAAATCGGATGTGTACAAAATGTTCAACTGTGTGCGCATTTTTGTTTTATATATAATCTTATATATTATATATATTAGAAGTTCATTAAGGAATAGGAGAATCGAAATAAAATAAAAAGGTGTCTACTGCGCAGGTCCTTAAATGCTTGTCAATTATAATTATAGATAGGTACTCTAACTCTACTATATAAAAATGAATTTGCTAGTCATATGAACAATTCAATTGATTTTTTTTGTTTTTGCTTTTTTATATTTTTTATTTGAAATGAATTTATTTCTTTGTTTTTATTTGGCATATGTACATAGATTCATTTGCAAGTACATAATATAAATTATAATAACTGATTTGTTTGCTTTTGTTTATTACTTTCATAAGATCTCACTTATGCATAATGTATTTGCTGAATAATAAAATCATATGGTTACAAAATTTTCAACTGTGTGGGCATTTTTGTTTTATATACAATCTTATATATTATATTTATTAGAAGTTCATTAAGGAGTAGGAGAATCGAAATAAAATAAAAAGGTGTCTACTGCGCAGGACCTTAAATGCTTGTCAATTATAATTATAGATAGGTACTCTAACTCTACTATATAAAAATAAATTTGGTAGTCATATGAACAATTCAACTGATTTTTTTTGTTTTTGCTTTTTTATATTTGTTATTTGAGATGAATTTGTTTCTTTGTTTTTTTTTTTTTGGCATATGTACATAGATTCATTCGCAAGTACATAATATAAAATATAATAACTGATTTGTTTGCTTTTGTTTATTATTTTAATAAGTTCTCACTTATGCATAATGTATTTGCTGAATAATAAGACCTTATGTATACAAAATGTTCAACTGTGTGCGCATTTTTGTTTTATATATAATCTTATATATTATATATATTAGAAGTTCATTAAGGAGTAGGAGAATCGAAATAAAATAAAAAGGTGTCTACTGCGCAAGACCTTAAATGCTTGTCAATTATAATTATAGATAATAAAAATATTTTGATTACCAGTTTTGAAAAATTTATTATTGTAAGAATTTCATTTCTATTATTCTTATTATGTTTTTATTTTGTTTTCTTTTTTCTGATTTTGTTTAATAAATATGTGTACCAAATAAAGTGTATATATATACAATATTGGAAAAACTGTGTGAAATTTACTTGTTTATTAAAGGTTCAAATCAAAATATTAAAAATTATTTTTGATTACAATTATTAAACTTAATTAACTTTTAGTTTATTTTTTATACAAAAGTAAATTTTTATTTATTTCTTTCTTTTTTTTCTTGTATTAAGTTTTGATGCACTAATTATAAGTTATGTAAATAAATGCACTAATTATAAGTTATATAAATCTACAACACCAAGAACATCAAGATTTTTCTGGGTAAGTTAATTATTGTCTTTGTTAATATTGAGATTAGACAAATATAAATCACAAGTTTTATTTTGTTTATTTTTTTTTTTTGTATACACTTCTGGAAGTATTACCAATAATTCGTTCAATTTAAATTTTTTGTTTTCAAGTATACAAAAAATATTTATAATATATTCGTAAGATCTTACAGGTATTATTATACACAAGATTTTTTGTTTTTTGTTTTCCTTTTTATTTATTTTTTTTTACCGCGTAAAGTTAGTATTTAGGTTTTTTAATGAACTATTGTAATGATAATTACTAATTAAATTTATAAACACTTGTTATAATTTACAATAAATGCTTTTAATTTTCTAATTAAAATAAAGTTCTTATTTTTTAATTTTAATAATTTATTGTAATTTTATTATTACTGAGGAAGTAGCTAGTTCTATATATATCTGGGAAGTAGCTAGTTCTTAATATAGCATTAAAAATGTGAGTTAAGAATTTTATACTGCAATACGGAAGTTCCTTTACCATTTTGCCTGTGATACCATCATACCCAGGAGCCTTCTTATCTGACACAGATTTTTTTATAATTTCCTGTATTTCCTTTATCCGGACTTTCTTTATCGGTAAATCCATTTGATAAGGCACTTCAAGGTAGTTTTCAATCTTGTTGTTTTCGTCGGTTGAAATTACTGGTGGATACGGTACAAACACTTTTTGTAAATGTGATGCAAAAAGTTCTGCTTTCTCACCATCGCTTCTGGCCCAATTACCATTTGATTTCCTTAGTGGAGGTATAATTTGTTGTGGCCGTTTCAGTTTTCTTGTTGCTTTCCACAGTGAGTAGTCATTAAGATCGGTATATGTTAGTCTTTCAAGGTAATTCTTCAACGAACTTTCTCTGGTTTTATTTAACAAAAATTTAAGTTTGATTGTACGGTTTAACCTGGCTTTGATTTCTGGGGATCTAGTTTGTTGCCAATATTTCCTAAGGTTTCTTTTTTCCATGATTTTGGATTTTATTTCAGGTGGAGAAATAACATATTTTCGGATGTTTCCTTGTGTCGGAGTTGATGACATTGCTGCTTCAATCATGGTTATATTTAGGTTTATTATAGCTTCATTGATATCTTGGGGGTTTTTCAGTCCTATATTTAGGGAAGTTTTCATTTCAATTTCCTTTCTATAATTATCCCAGTTAGTTTTCCTTGTATGTAACCGTTGTTCATTTTGAGTTATTACTACTTTGGATGAGGCAGAGATAATGATAGGCGTATGATTTTGTGGATTTATGTACATATTTTTAAATTTAATTTTTTGCATTTCAATTTAGGTATAAATATACATATATACATACTCATATCCACATGCCGTTTGTCTTGTGGCTAACGTAAATACGTCTACCTGTCCGAACTTTGCAAACGGATTCTACAAAACAATATTTGAATAATAAAAATAATCGACTTCCGTTTCACCGAATGTAGGTGAATATAATAATTTCTTGAAAAACAACAATTTTTTTTAAACGAAGTTTAAATAATAATAGAGTTATAAAAATTTATTAATTAATAAAAATTAAAACCTAAAAAACTTATTGCTTATTTCTTTTAAAATTACTAACAACTTTAGAAAACGGATGTCATTGTTGTATTTTTGAAGGAGTACCTGGTCGGCTACGGCTTTTCCAAATAATTTCTTGAAAAAGCAACTACATATTATTTTTTAAGTTTAATTATAATAAAGTTATAAAACATAATAAATTGGCTAATATAAATTAAATGTAAAATAAAAATCTGTCAAAACAAAACGGAAAATCTCTCAGAATTTATATATGAATCTCTATTAAAATTTCTCAAAATTTTAGAAAACGTATGTCATTATTTTATATATGAGGGTACCTTAAATACAATTTTCAGTTACATAAAAACTTTTTTAAATATTCCTGATAGGTGATAGAGGTTGTATGGCTGCTACCCGAACCACTCAGATTATTGGAAATCGGTAAAGGTTATGTTTACTCATTATATTTGTAATAGGTGTTGGGAGCTGCCCGAACCACTCAAAATGTGATTGCTTCGATTGAAAAACGGTAATAGACGTATTTATTTCTTTTTGAAGCAGAACCAGAGTACAAATTTTAAGCTCTGTAACACTTTTGGTTTTGAATATATTTGTGATAGGTGCTGGGAGTTGTATGACAGATGCCCCGCTGGAATTTTAAAAAACCGGTAGGCCTATAACCTTGCCCTCTATTGCAGTAATATAGCAGTAATATACTCTGAAAATTTCATCCAAATCGATTCAGTAGTTTTCGAGTCTATAAATAACATAAAGACAGACATAAATACAGACATAAATACAGACATAAAAAATTTAATTTTTATATATATATAGATAGATAGTTGTACATACGTATAAATGAATATCAATTCCATTGTTTCTAATGTAATAACCATAACTAAAAGCAAAGCAGGCAATAATTAAGGTAAGAATATGAAAACTTTTTTAAAATAAATTTTTTTTTTGTTTTTTTTTTTTTTTTTTAAAACTTTGGAGGAACCCAAAACTGAGATAAAAAATATGATAACATGAAAATCAAATTAATTTATAAAAATGATTATCATTAATTTTAGTTTACCAAAGGAAAATATTGAGCATTTTTTTTTTATTGTTATTAATTTTGAAGAACAATACTAAGAAAACAAAAAAAACTAACTTAACATAATTTTCTTATTTTTTGTCGTAGAATCTGAATTTTTCATTAAAAAAATACCCCTTCCCTTTTGAAAATCTCGATTTCGCCCAATTTCGGCGATTTTTGATCTTAAAAATCCGATTAGCGGTCCTTTCCGAAAGTTGAAAATATTACCAATCGATATAGCACCCTCGATTTATTTAACAAACTTTTTTCTAAATTTTAAAATAACGGCTCCTTCCCCTCTTAAAAAGCTGATACGCATGCCATGGAACACCCGGTATATTAATATACAAATTGTATCATAGATCTAAGTCTACATTTATTCAATGTCATGACATTCGCTTACAGAGACTGTATGTGTGAAAAAAGAGACAAAAATAAGATAATATTCTTTAGTACATAACAATTCTTTTAAATAAATGAGAATGAAAAATGACATTTGCCTATGTATTTGCCTGAGATATTAGATTTTGTTCTTTTTTTTTTTGTATTTCTTTTCAACCAATTTCAGCGCGCTGTGAAGTAATTTTATAAATTTGGCAGATATTTTTATGTTTCAGCAAAGTTTGAGAGCATTAAATATAAATAAAAAAATATAAATTTAATATCAAAAAAAAGTTTTTATATAAAAAAGTAATTATATAAAAAAATATTACATAAAATATATTTTAAAATTTAAAAAATTGTTGTTTAAAGAATAATGGTGAAAAAAATTGTGATGATTCAAAATAACTTGTTATGTGTTTTACTCTCTTTTGAAAGGTGTAAATATTTTTTTTTCAAATGGCAAGGTCTTTTTTAAATCAATTTTTCTATAATAAAACATTAAAGTATATAATATTTTTTTTTTACTATTCGATCTAAAAACTACAAAATTTTAGTTTCTTTTTAGAACAAAACTCGAAAAAAATTATATTTTTTCAGTTATAAGACTTAAAAAATCTGGTCCTTATTTTTCCTATGTTGGCCTGTATAAATAGGGTCAAAATGAGAATCCTCTCTGCAGTGTCATGACTTAATGTGTCAGTGTCATGAATATATGTAGACTTAGCATAGATACATTAAAATATTACGAATAATATACAAAAGAGAGATACAAAAAAAAAATACAAACAAAATCATAAAAAAAATGTTTAGAATTATGTTAATATACACCCAAACACACAGTGACGTCATGAAAAAACGAAAATCTAAAATAACTCCCTCCCCTGATAACTTTTTGTAACTTTTCGAAATTTGGAATTTTTTCCTATATCACGGCCCTAAGCTCTACCTTTGTGGAAAATTTCAAGTCTCCAGGTCAACTGGAAGTGGGAAATACTTTACGCACATGAACATACATTCAATTTTATATATAGTATATAGATATAGATTAAAAATCATTTTATTGTGCCGTTTCACAGAAAAATTCTTTTCTTTTGCTCGGCCGGGTATGTACCGGAGGGTTTCTTCTAGTAATTTTATATTAACTTACCAGTGTCTGTTTTTTTGGTACTTATATGGCACTTATTTTTATTATATATTTATTTGGTACGTAGATAGGTTGGAATTTTTTTTGTTAATATTAAAACCAAACGCAAAAAGAAAAAAAATAAATTCGTTTAAAAAATTTAAAGATGAAGTTCTGAAATTTTGCACAGTTACTCATGATGAAAAAAGCAACCGGACGCGGTACTTTACAAAGTTATCAAATGAGATGTTCGGGTTGCTGCCGTACAACTACCAGTACGTCTCAGGCATATTTGAAAATATTACAGGCTTAAAAATTTACGCTTAGATACTCTTTAACAAATAAAGAAATACGCTTTTTACCCCGAACTAGTCCAATTTTTGAAACGCTACCCATTTCAAAAATTTGGACCGGTTAGGGGTACTGCCGAACAACTCAGGCATATTTCAATAACCAATTGTGTTACAAGCATGAAAATTTACACTTAGTAACTCTTTCACAAATAAAGAATTACGACTTCTACCGATTTCAAAATTCTGGACTGGTTCGAGTAGGTGCCGTAGAACTCCTAGGACGTCTCAGGAAAACCAATTGTGTTATAGACAGAAGAGTTTACACTTATATACTTCTTTCTGAAATTATAATACCTATGGTTTCACTTAAAACTAAAAAGTATAAAGTAAAATGATAATGTAAAAATAAAAATTTTTAAAATATACTTTTATCGAAACCAAACTAGCTCTCTAAAAAGTAGAAAATAAAACTATTGGTGGATGTTGAGCATCTAGAACTACCATAAGATAAAACACAAAAGTATATAATGAATCTTGCTGGAATATTGTTAATGGATATTCCAGCATTGATTCTGGATATTGTTAATGAATACCGTTTTTAGTATTCTATCAATTTATTACTGATTTCTTTAATCGTGTTTACAAATTATCCTTTTTTTTTTTGTTTTGCATGCTTGTGTTAAGCATTTCCTGACCCAATTCTCTCCTTACTAACACATTCTTCATTTATTTATTTATTTCTTTATAACATGTTTAATTCAAACAGTTACAAGATGTTCTTAATCTAAATACAATTTACAATTTATACTAAATAAAATTAACGATTACATAAAATTATTTATTACTTAAGTTTTACAATTATCATTTATTCATAAAACAAATGGTTAATTAATATATAGTCTAAGGAGAAAAAAGTATGTTAGTGGTAAATGTATAAAAATAGTAGACTTAAGGTAGATGTTGAATTAAAGGTTTTTTGATTAATTCTTTAGAGAGTAAGAGATCAATATGATCTTTGTGATTATTAATAGTTATATACATTCTATTAATAGGTTCATTTTTCCCATAATTAGTTCTGTGAAAGATAGTTCTGTGAAAAATATTAGGGTTACGGAAACGAGTGTTAGTATTTAAGTATGAATTAATAAAAGCTCTAAGGGGAGGCCTGTGAATTTCTTCATTAAGAATCTGTATGAGGAACATAACATCTGCAACAGTCCTTCTAGACTCTAAGGTGTTCATATTTAAAAGTTTTAATCTATCAATGTAAGGTGGAAGTAAAAACGTATTGGACCAAGGTAAGTTACGGATTGCGAATATAAGAAATTTCTTTTGAATTGATTCAATTCTATTTATATGATTTTGGTAGTGAGGTGACCAAATTTGACTCGCGTATTCCAAGTTAGACCGTACAAGGGAAATATATAAGGATTTAAGAACGTAAGTAGCCTTGTTTATAATCGAGTCGCAGTGTGGTTTAAATGAGAGTTTGTTTTCAAAGAGAACTCCTTCCTTGAATTCAGAAACTTTACGAATAAAATTGTTATTAAGAGAGTATCTTATTACTAATGAATTGGAAGAGTGAGTATAGCTCACTAAGGCGCATTTGGGAATATTAAGGGAAAGATTGTTGTAATTGCACCAGTTAGTAAAAAAGTCTAAATATTCTTATAGAAGGTGAGAATCAAAGGTTGAACTAATTTTTTTACGGATTTTCATGTCATCAGCGTAAATAGAGATTACGGAATATTTGATGATGGAAGCTACATCATTAATAGAGGTTATAAAAAATAAAGGACCAAGGTGGCTGCTACCAGAATTGGAAACGAAGGCATCAGTGGTAATTGATCTAAAGTATACACTATAAGTTCTATCTCTTAAGTATGATGAAACCCAATTCATGAATAAAGGTGGAAACCCTAATTTTTTTAGTTTGAACAAAATTATATCATGTGGTGAAAGATCAAAAGCTTGGGATAAATCAGTGCAGATAGCATCAGCTTGCGATCCACTCTCCATTGTATTAATTAGATCAGTGGTTGTTCCAATTAAGTTTGTAGTGTGTAATAGTAGATCTTTTTTTCATAAAGCCATGTTGATTAACAACTAATCTATCAGCAAAACAGTTATATATTGAGTCATATAAAATTAGTTCAAACACCTTTGGTATAGAAGAAAGCTTAGCAATAGGACGGTAGTTAGTAACTTCATTTTTACAGTCTTTTTTTATGTACCGGACGAATAAAGGAACTCTTCCAAATATTTGGGAATACTCCTGACATTACGGAGTTATAAAACAAGGTGGATATGATAAATAGGTTGAGCATTTCCTTAGAATAATTTCAGGAATATTGTCAGGATCCGGAAACGTGTCCCTATCCAATTTATCAAGATAGGTTTTAATTTTATCCGTTAAAAAATCTAAAGGAAACTTAGAAATTTTAGGTAAATTCGGGATATGATCAAATTGAGAAGAATCAGAGTGAAATTATTAATATTGTATGAACTGAAGAAAAAGTCTTTCAAATAGCCGGCTATAGTTTCAGGTGTATTAGAATTTTGATTTTGATAGGACATAGATTTTGGGAATTGATCAGATTTACGTTTAGGCTTTATAAATTTCCAGAAATTTTTGGAGTCATGTTTTATCTGAAAAGGTAGGTTTGAAATATAATTATTATAGCTAATATTATAAAACCGCTTAAAGGTATTAAAATGATGAACAAAACTACAATGATTTTCTTCAGTTTTATGTTTAAGATATTTAACCCAAGCTGTGCTCTTTTTATTTCTCAGAGATCTCAAATAATGATTCAGCCAATGAGAGCTTGAATTAGCAGATTTCTGATTTTGATAAGAGGGACATATAATTCAAAGCCCTGCAATAATATATTATAAAAATTATTTGAAGTTAATTGATGTCTGTATTCAATATAAAGGTATCAAAATTTATCTGACTGAGGTAATCATTTAGAGCCCCAAAATTAGATTTAAAGAAGTAATATTTATGTAGATTGTTCTGCATCGGAGCAGTAAGGCTATTATGGGAGTAGATAAAAATGATAGGAGGATGGTAATTTTCAATTACAACTAATGGACTATTCGCTTCACAAGTAAAAGAATCGAACCAATTTGTAGAAAATATTAAGTCTAGAAACCTGATGAAGAGAATTAGAAGTAAGCTCATCTATAACAGTAATGTCAGCATAAGAAGTGATATTTTGCGGGATAAGATATGTATCTTCATCATGATATGACCATTCATTAAGGGTTATCACGTGCTTGTATTCTTTTTTGAATAAAATTAAAAATATAATAATAAATGTTCATGTTTAATTAATGAAAAAAAATCTTTCTTCATAACAGATTATTAAAATCTTTCGATATAACATATGGAGATGTTTTTGTTTTTTTTTTTACAATTTATCAAATAAATAAACTACTTTTAATAAGAAGATACTTATTCTTCCAAGCACTGTGATGACCTTGTACATGGCACTCCTAGTCATATGCAAAATAATAATAATAATGAGAATGACGACACCACGCGTGCGCGGCAAGGGAGGGGTAATTGGTCGTTGGGACATTAATATTATTATTAATAATATTTAAATTTGATTAAATTTACTTATTATTATTAGTACAGAACAATTCAGATTAATGTTGTTTATATACACATGTAATATTGAATTCAAATTTGATTGTTTTTATAATTTGACCTAGATATTATGATCAATAAATATAATTAATAAATAATTCAATGTGATTGATAAATATTAAATTAATTATTATTTTTAATATTATTATTTTATTAAATATATACAGGTATGCAATATGTATGTATATATATATATTCACAATTCTTTGTTATTTTTATAAGGAAGGGAAATATTATGTAATATGTTGCTTCAAATAAAGTGAAATATGAAAATATCTGTGTGAGTTGTATAAAAAATTTAAATCTATATTTGAGTGTTGTTCAAAAACCAAATATAAAATTCGTAATAATATATGTTTAATAATGATTGCCTTACAAGAAGGCATCGTATAAACACTATTCAGACTATACTTCACAATATCATTTCCGTAATAATTCGCCTTCTTCAATTTTCATTTACATAATGTAATATTCAATCTTAAAAACAGTTATTAATGGATAAAGTTGAAGCAATGCTGATAATTAAGTTACAATAAAACTTTATATTATATAATCTATGAAAAGTTTTCCACGCATTACCACAAAATCTCAAAACCAAATATTTTATTTATTTCCAGGCTAAACTTTCGTAACTCCACACATTTGTGTTGCTGTATAAGGTAATCTTAAAGCCCATCTAAATATATGGAATTGAGTTATGGGGTGCAGCTAGTAATTCTAACATCGAAATCCTTGAAAGGTTTCAAGCCAAAGCTCGTCGTGCAATTGTCAACGCCCCTTGGTAAGTCAGGATTTAAGTATAAGAAAGGATCTAAACATATGCTCCGTGAAAGAGGTGATGACAAAGACCAGCAAAAGATTCCACGAAAGATTGCAACTCCCTGAACCTGCTGAATACCGTCCATATAAAAAGACTAAAAGGCCTCAAGCCTGAAGATCTTGTAAGTAGATTCTAAAACTAAAGTCAAATTCATATTATATTTCGTTTTCTTGTTCTGTTTATGTGGAAGCGTGTCAAAAAAAAAAATAATTAAAAGTAATAAAACAAAACGATTTAAAATTTTCCATAATCTATTAAAAACAAAAGAATTGACTGTACCAAATTAGATTACAAACCAAAATTTCCAAAATCGTTTTAGTTGTTTAGAATGTTTAAATTTAAAATTTTGTAATTGAAAATAACAAATTTACAGGGTGATTCAAGGTTTTAATTAATTAAATATATATTATAAACATTATCAAATAAACATAATAAATGTAAAATTAAGCAATGAAATCAACAAATGAAAACAAAAATGAAAATATGGAAATTTTAATTATTAAATTTCCATGTTCTTTTCTGTAAGTAACTGTAGAGTCATAAATATTTAATATTAAAAAAATTTATAAATATTAGTATTAATTTTTGATATAAGGATTCAATTCAGTGGAAAAAATGGAGATTGAAATTATTACGATATTTATTACTATTGGATATATATAGATAAAAAAAGATTGAAATTATTACGATATTTATTACTATTGGAATTAGTGCTGGTGTTATGCAAATAGATGTCCGAGGCAAAGGGAATTTTTCATTCAAATAATGGGAGTCTAATCGCAGCTGATGGGCGTCTAATCATCTTGTAAATCATCTTTGATGGTACTATGTTTATCTATTTCTACTGAAAATTCTTGATCTGTGCTGAAGTTCTGTTGAGAAATGAGAAATTGTTGTTAGAAAGTCCTTTAGTTCCTGTGCTATTGATGATTCTATTCTTTTACTGGCTATATTTATTGATAATATTATTATTGAATTCATGATCAAAATTGTGTTGAATGAATTCTAGATGATTGTATCTATTTGAGTTATTACTGCGGGGGAAGCTTCAGTAGTATTGTCGTCGATTTTTGTACATAAATCATCAAAACCTTGAGTGTTGGTTACTCTATTTAATTTAATTCTATTCTTTCCTTTTAATTTATTTCATTTTTTGTTTTTTATTTTTTTATATCCTTTATATTTGTTCAGCTGGTAACTCTGCTATGTTATTTGATTTTTGCATTAAGTGAAATTTCAAAATATTATTACCTTAATTAATTCTAAATAATCATGAATGAGCAAAGTGATTAGCTTCAGTTCAACCTGGAATCAAAGTTTTAAATTCATTTTAATAATTTAAAACAAATCATTACGAATTTTTAACTTCTTTTGCTTCATCGGAAATCGAACCTGGGACCTTTCGATTGATAAACAGACGCTATACCTACTGCGTCATCCAGCGGGTATAATCAACCAATAGGAATCCCTGGTTAGATTATAATATCAAAATTTCAAATGAAAACTTATTTAGTTTATAGAAATAAAAAAAAAAATTATAACTTCAAAAAAGTTTTTAATTTAATCACTAAAATAAAATTATGCTATTGACGAAATTTTCACTATGAAATTTTTTTAAGTTAATATAATAAAAGAAATAATAAAAGAAAAATATATTTTTAATTTTAATTAAATTTATTTTGTAGGACTTCCATCATCAAGTACGGTAATGTAATATTTTTATTTCATAAATGTAAGGCTAGGATTTAACGAGATGGTAAAAAAATAGAAATAGGTAAAAATAGAAATGATTGTTAAAAAAATTAAATTGTAAGTAAAATACCTTCAGTCAAATTTATTAAACGCGCAGTAGAAAATGACGATTTGCGCAACAAAAAAGATTTTGGCTCTTCTGAGGGATATGTTGTATCCGCGTAGGACCTAATGACTATACTTCAAGGATACCTGGTGTTCCTAGCTGTCCAAAAATATATATATATTTAATGGCTTACTTCTTAATTTACTTCTTATCCTTTCGGGATAAAAAGTACATTTGAAAGTATCCTTGTTGTTCCGATGTTTTTGTATATAAGCCGTTATATCTGTTGATCTATTAGATATATATATATATACATTTTATCTAGGAAGATAACGGTACTATAAATGATATTTTAACATTTATTTAATGATAATTATAAAATATTTGAAAAAAAAAACAATCTTTCTTTTAGAATCCAAATTCCTCAAGATTTTACTATAAAACCCCACAATATTTATATACCTTTATAGGTCTCTCTTTTTTCTATAACTCATAAATACATTCTTAATGTATCTATCAGTGCAGTGTACTTCGACGATAAGTTAAACTGCATTATAAATAAATCAAATTCCTTGCTGGGGTTTATAAAGCGTTGCTCTAAAGAATTCCCTGATCCCTATATTTTAAAATCTCTATACACAACATTGATTCGACCTAACTTGGAGTATGCTAGCCAGGTATGGTCTCCATTCTATGATGTTCATATACGAAGAATTGAAATCATTGAAAAGAAGTTTTTAAGATTTGCACTACGTAATCTTCCTTGGGAAGATCCGATTCGATTGCTAGCTCACGAACACCGTCTAAATTTAATTCATCTCATCACCCTGCAGAAAAGAAGAGAAATTGCTGATGTAACCTTTGTTGTTGAAATTGTTAAAGGTAACATTATTTCTCCACCTATTTTTAATAAAATTTTCATTAACAATAATTCTCGATTTAGATCCGTTAATCTTTTCACCCTGGTTCATCATAGAACTAATTATGGTCGATTTGAACCCATTAATAGAATGTTAATAATGGGAAATAAATACAAGGCCGTAATTGACTTCTGTCATTCAAAGGCTGTATTAAAAAAACAACTGCACCAATACACAAACTAAACAACTCTCACCCCTACACCTTAAACCGTCATTTAACTTTTATATCTTTTTTTTGTAACTTTTTAAAATTTATAAATTTGTAAAATTTGTAATGTATATTTAAGTAAATATTAATTTGTAACTGCTTGATTTAAGTTTGAAATAAATAAATAAATCAATCAAATAGTTTAGACGATATAAGCATTTATTAAAAAGTTTTGTTTTTTTTCCCTTTTTATATATAAAACTAGAATATGCCTTTTACGAAATAACAATCTTCTGAAGTAAATGTTAAACCAGCTTGTGACCAAATCACTGAACCTTCTGGAAAAAGAGAATATGTATATTGCTTTTTCTAGAAATTTTAGAAACCGGTGCCAAATTTGTGCTAATCCTTCTAAAAAATAGGGGATATATCCCTTTTCCAGAAGTATTACAAAACGATTAAAAATTTTTGTTTCACCTTCTGGAGAAAGCGGACATTCTGCTATCTTTCTTGAAATTGTAGAAAAGCATTTCAAATTTGTATCCTTCTGAAAAAGGGGATAACCCCTACAAGCCTTATTGATTTAAATAACATTATCCCCCAAGCTTTTAAAACCAATTTTGAGGCCTTTTGAATAATGTAATAATAATGAATAACATAATTCACCGTAACTTTCGTCTAAATTTTCCGATGCTACAGATTTATTTACTATTAAACTAATCCTTTTCAGAAAGTGATGTTTGTGTTTTTATTCTTTTAGTACAAGTTTAATTTATTTACGGTAATTTTTTTTATTTACTGTGAATTTAAATTATTTAATAAGAGGATGGATTTTTATATTGCGCTTAATATATTACTGAGCAAAAAGATATTTTACTGCGGATTTAAATTGTTAACTGTGGAAAGTTTTTTTTATTTATTTAACTGAATTTTATTTACTAAGTTTTTAATTTTTTGCTTGTAAATTTAATTATTTATCAATTTTCTGCTATATCAACTAATAAAATATGGAAACTACCACTACTATCAGGAGCTTAACATCCTTAGGTAGTAGCGTGTTTCCATTTTATTTAAGTTATGTACAAAATTATATGCTCTCAACACATTTCATAAAACTTTATTATTTTATCAATAATGAAAGAAACGAAAAGGATTCAAATCCGTACCTTCTTTTTATTAGTCAGAGCCACTATACACGATTACAACCTGTGTCGCCCTGCATTCATTTAGTTTTGCTCTACAAATTATAGCAACAATCGAAAATATATTTGGAAAATAGAGTTATTTAGTGATCTCCTGTAAGTTTTTTCTTTTAAAAAAACGAATATTTTTAAATAAATATTCTAAACTTAGCATTAAATTAAATATCAGACATATATTTATTTGAAAATTTGTACACAAAAATTTATTTAAATATTCGTTCAACAACAAAACATACAATTGATAAACACCAACCAAGACCAATAACTATCCAAATAAAATACAAATCTTTAAATGAAAGTGGTTTCATGTCATCCTCAAATGTTACATCTGGTTTACCAACAATTCTGCCTTCAACACTTTCCGTTACAACCATTTCCATCCATTGTTTCAGTAATCCATTTCCTTGAATCCTCATGATATACTCGTCTAGTCTTTCACGATTCAATATGTGTGATTTCAGTTGTAATTTCCTGTAAAAAGTTTCAAAACAAATTTCACTTTGCCCAAAGAAATTTTCCACACCATAAAATTTTTGCAATTTTGTTAAAAATATCCAGGAATCGGTTGGTGTTGGATATGCATATGATGTGTTCAACGGTGTTCTGTGTTTTTCGAATTCCCCTTTTGAAGTATTTAACATAATGTCCCTATATTTTTTATTAGGATCAAATTTTTCCACAACTTCATCATACGTAACACTTGATATCATAATTTTCAAGTTTAGAGCCTTACAATCTTCAAAATTCTTTGGTGCTGGTAAATATAAAGGATCAACTAGGAATGTTGTTAAAAAAGCTAAATACAAATTTGTTATCATGAAACCAAATAAAATTATAATTAAATTAAAAATTCTCATTTTCCATTTGTTTTCAGTGTAAAAATCGTTAAATTGTTGATAAATTAATTTTTTCAATGCATTGAAATATGATTTGTTCCAATCTCTCTTTTTGAAGGATACTAAAATTATTATATTTTCAATGAAACCCAAATAAATTATAGTTACAAATAATAAAATCCAAGTTCCTCCATCAAATGGTAAAGTAAAATATAAATTTTTTTTAATTATATTTGCTTTCAAAGGAAAAGCTATACAATTTGTATAGATTCCAAAAGGATAAACGTTCAATTCATTGAAATCGATAGCATACAGTAGCAAATCAAGGGGTTGATTTAGATTAAATATGAGAGTTATAAATTGTTTTGTGGATAAATTATCGTAATCTTCGTAAATTATTGGTTGATAGAGGGAGGCATTCACAACTTTTGCAAAAATTTCACCTGAATGATAGAAAGGTCCACCATATTTTTTAACTCCTTTTCTGTAAATAGAAATTAAAAATTTTGGATTACCTACTCCACTTAGCAACTCTATAAGCAAAATCTCTAAAATTAAATTATTAAAACTATACAAATTAAAAGATAATGTCAGAAAAATAACCTGTCAATGTATGTAACTGTTCTTGGCGGAGAATGTATTACTGTTGTTCTAATTTTATATCCGTGAAGATTTCTGGAGGTATCAGGATAAAGAATGCCATCAAAACTCTGTTTAAATTCAAATAGTTCCATTTGTGGTTCTGGAAATGGACGAGTTCTATAAGTTATTAAAACAGTGGATTTCTTAGTCATAGTTTTAAATATTAATAAATAATTCAGCATTCCATTCAAGAAACAAAAATGCATCACATTGTTTTTGAAAAAATTTTCTATTTCATATTTTGTATAGAAATGTGTTGTGTAGACAATAAATAAAATTTTTGTATGACGATTTTTTATTAAAATTTTTGCAACTTCTTTTAATGAAATGTTTAGCTGATTATGTGATATTAGACTTATTAATAAGAACCTTGAATTAATCACATCAGAAACGTTAAAAGGTTTTAAATTAAAACTTGAGTTTAAAATTGACATAACCATTAAATCAGTTTGTTCTAAGATTTCGCTTTGTAATTTGTTCATTTCTGATCGGATTGTCATGTTGTTTTCAAAATATGTTACAGATGTTCTTAACTCAGCATCTTGTTCAATAATTTTTTTAATAATATTAATTTCATTTTCTGATTTTGTTATTTGAATATTGAAAATAATAATTAATATTTGTGATATATTAAATACATTTTTTGTTATTATTACAACCATGGTAGAATTTGAATTTAAAATATTTAGATTGTTTCTTTAATACTTTAAAACGTAAAATGTGAGTTTCGATTAATATTTCAGAAGTAATTTGGCTTCGTATCATGATAGAATAAAGTTTATTAAATATTTGCCAACTTGTAATTTGGAATTAATTATTGATCATATCATTAAAAGTCAAGAAGTAATGTTAATAATTTCGATTAAACTTTTTTAATTTACTAGTAGTGTTTATTTCAAATAAAATTTCATTTAACATTTTTGAACGACCAAGGACTATAATTAATTAGGTAAATATTGAAAATAATCATTGTTACTCATGTTATGAATTATATGTATATCTTGATAATTAAAAAAAAAACTAAGTACTTTAATGATATTGTTTTCTTGCTTTAAATTTTTGAATTCTTTGAACCAATTTTAATTTTAATTAGAAAGAAAATGGTTTGATCAACGAAGAATAAGATTTGTTGAAATAAACCTAATGCTTGATACTTATTTTGACGATTTTGATAAGATAGTGTGTATATTTATTACCAGGGGCCCGTGTTGGGTAATTATAATTCAGGTATTCAAGTTAAAATTAAATTTAAAGTTTTGAAAAGTGCAGGGATTTGCATGGACTTCAGAGCCGGTGGTTCCGTATGTGCAAACGGCATAGGGCGCATAGGGCGCCGAATTTTAGGGCGGAAAATTATAAATTTTTCAGAAGTTTTTGTTGTCTACAAAATATAGAAAGTTAAAAATAAATACACAAATAATGCTATATGAGAGCATTGTTTTAACTATACCGGGAGTTCCAGAGCATCCGTATCAGCTTTTTAAAAGAGGAAGGAGCCATTATTTTAAAATTTAAAAAAAAGTTTGTTAACTAAATCGAGAGTGCTCTATCGATTGGTGGTATTTTCAGCTTCCGGAAAGGACCAAAAATCGGTTTTTTAGGTAAAAAATCGCCGAAATTGGCCAAAATCGAGATTTTCAAATAAGAAGGGGTACTTTTTTATGCAGATTCGGATTTAATCTTTTTGTTTTCTCCATTGCTATTAAATATATTTAGTAGTCCTCTACCAGGAGGGCCGGGTCATTTGTTACCGAAGTTTCCGTCTCCGCCTTACTAAATCGAATCATTCACGCCCGTCGAAAACATTGTTTCCTCCCGCACGATTCCTAAACTGATCGATTACTTTGATAATGCGCAAAGTTCTCGCATTCACCCGCTCTCGTTAGCTTTGCAAAAGCAAGTTACCAGGGGGCACCCGGTAGGTACTCTTCCGTGGCCTAATCGGTTAGAGCACAGAAATGTGTTTGAATTACGATGTGGTAATCACGGGTTCGATGCAACAACTTGCAGAAAAATGTGGGATCGTTTTCAACGTAGGCGCAGATAAAGCTATCAAAGTGGTCTTCTACAGTAGGCCAATCCACTACTTAGACAGTACAAACAGATTAAAAATCAAATTAGACATTGCCTTGGAATACCTATGCTCCCAAGAGGAGTATGGAGAAAATAAAAAAAAGGTGAGGTGTTGAAGAGGTAGAGTTGTCAATGTTTTACTTACAATGTCGGCAGGTTTAATAATTTTTTAATTAGGTCTAGGAACGAAAAAACCTAATTAAAGTAATATACCATATACGATATCAATATACATATAGATTGTATACAAACAAATAATTATCGCAAGATAGGAATTATAGCATGCGAAAATTATTTATAAAGAACAATCTATCACTAGGAGCAAAATGAGAAAACTGCGTTCCATTCATTCATAAATTATATTTTTACATATATCAACTATATCAACTGGGGCCATAAGTGTGGAAAATTTTATGTCTGCGCCTTTCGCATCCTTGATATATATATATATATATATTTTTTAACACCATGATTTTATTACAACTATCTTATATATTACAAATATGCAAGAAGCATTTCAAGACAACAAGATTAACACGCTGGGTGGCGCAGTAGGTAGTAGCCAGGATATAATAAATCCATCATTGGGATATAATAAATGACTAAAAATAATTGAGAGATATATTATAACCTGGTAACAAATTAAATACAATGAAAATATTCTATTTAAAAAAGCTTAGTTACTGACAATAGTAATAGTTTTTCACATTTAATGAAGAGATTTAGTAACTTGTTAGATAAATACTTGAAATATTGTAGAAATTCTAGTGTCAAATTGCATTACCGTACTTAATTAAGGACGAAAAGGTGATTCTACCTAAGTTACTGTCAAGAGCGTAGAAAAAAAAAACAGTAAAAATTTATGTAAAAATGAAAAATAATTTGTGAGGGATGATTCCACTAAATCATCATCCATAACAATAATTTAATACTATTTAATACTTACAATATTACTTAATTGACTCTTTGCTAGTAATTTAATTTGAAAAGAAAATATAAAAGTAAAGGTATAACAGAAAATGTGATGATACATTGCATAGTAAATATTTTATTACTTTGAATGACTTTAGAATCTGTTTAAAAGATCTTGAGTACTGTACTGTCTCAATCTTCTTAACTGGTCTGTGCTTAGCAAATGGCCCACAATTTTTTTTGAGTGAACCTGTAGTCTTTCGTGGTACCTTTTGCTAGTTTTTGTTACCATTTCTTTAACGGAGTATATGTTTAAATCTTTCCTTATGTTGGAGTTTCTGATATACCATGGTGCGTTGACCACCTCACGAAAAACTTTGGCCTGCAACCTTTCCAGAATCTCGATGTTAAACTGCTGGTTGTTCCCCATAGCTCGGTTCCATATGTCCAGATGGGCATTAAGATTGCTTTATAAAGCATCACCTTCTTCTCCACTGGTACCCGTGATGACCATCCCATAAGACAAGCATATTCCTGAACTTGGTTCTAAGGTGCTTATTTCTGTTTAGGATGTGCTCTTTCCAAATTAATCTACGTGTCAGATGCAAGCCTAGGTACCTTACTGAATCATCTTCAGGTATAACCCTGTTGTTCAAGGTTACCGGCGAACATGTGCTTCTTTTGTTGGTGAATGTAATATGAACTGATTTGGACTCATTTGTTTTTATTCTCCAGATTTTTAGCCATTGTTAAATTTTGTTTAGTGGTACTTGAAGGTACTGCAATGCCATCTTTTGATCTTTATTTGAGGATAGTATTGCAGTATCATCTGCAAATGTGGAGAACATCGTGGGTTCGCTCATAGGAATATCTGCAGTGTATATTAAGTACAACATCGGGCCAATCACGCTGTCTTGAGGTACTCCTGAATTTATATCTTTTGGTAAAGTGCATTCTGCTCCATATTTAACCATAAATTTTCTATTTTCAAGGTAAGATCTTAGAATTAAATAGTAATGATAAAGTAAAACAGTTTTCAGTTTGTGGAGCAGACCTTCATGACATACCTTAACGAACGCTTGTGTTACGTCGAGAAATTACTAAAAGAAAGAAATTTTATTCACCATGCGATTGACTTGCTCTATGGTAGAGTGATTTTGCCTGAAACCAAATTGGTGGCACGGGATCAAGTTTTTTGATAGGAGGACTAGTTTGAGTTTATTCATAAAATTTTTTTAAAAATGTTTAGATATAATTGGAAGTAAGTTTATCGGTTTACATGATTGGACCATGTTTAAGTCCTTCCTTGGTTTTCCGAATAAAATGATTTGGGCTATTTTCCACTGGTCGGGAAAAAAGCAGTTTCTTAGAATTGCGTTGGAAATATAAGTCATGAGTGCTTATCCCTTGTGAGGTAACTTTTGGAGTAACTTACCCGTTATTTTGTCGTGATCCGAAGATTTCTTTACATTTAGTTCTTTTTTTATTGTTTTTGACACCTCACAAGTACTAAGTTTTTTTATTGGAACATCTAACTGCAGTACGATACGTCTAGGAATTTTACTATTTCATCATTTTCTGCTTCGGTGATTTTACGTTCATATGGGTTGAAGGTTTTTTGAAGTTAATCAGCAAATGTCATCGCTTTTTCTTTGTCCGATCTCCTTCATCATCATCTGTTGGTTCTACAGCTCGGGGCGAGCCTTAACCTCGTCCACAACTTTCCTCCATTCTGCTCTATCTTGTGCAACTGTCCTCCATCCGTTAACTCCAATCTTTCGACAGTTGTCCTCGACTTCGTCCAGCCATCGTGATCTTGGTCTACCTCTTGCTCTTGTATTGTACGGTACTGCGTCTAATATTCTTTTAGGTATCCTTTGATCATTCATCCTCACCACATGACCTGCCCATCTTAGTCTTTGTGCCTTAATAAACTTAACAATATTGTGTCCTTTAATTAGTGCTTCTAGCTCCTCGTTTGATCTGATTTGGTATTCACCATCGTCATTTATTTACTTTACTGGTTAAAATTTTTGACCTGAAAAGGCCTTTGTGTGCGTAGAAACATTTTTGTGCTGCTAATTCTATCATTAATTGTCAGATGCATGTCATTTTTATTATTTATTAAGGCACCTAGATTTATAAAACTGTTTACTTCTTCAAAGTTATGATCATTTATTGTTATATTTTGGGCGGATCGTCTTGTTTCCATCTTTATATATTTGGTCTTAGCCTCGTTAATTTTTAATCCTACAGTAGAAGCTTCTTTTTCTAGAGTCAGAAATATTTATTTCAATTCGTCAAAGGATGTTGCTACAATAGCAATATCGTCAGCATTCGCACTTATTATAGATGATTTTATGAGTATGTGTCCGCCTCTGTCTAAATCTTTTATTGCCTGGTGAAGCATTAGATTGAAAATTGTTGTTGACAGGGCATCACCTTGTCTTCAATTTTCTTGGGATTCCCATGTTATTAAATACAGCTTCTACCATATCTCTTTTTATTGAGTCAAAAGGCTGGCGGAAGTCAATCATTAATAGGTGGAGATTTTTGTTGTACTCATAGCATTTTTCCATGCTATGCCTCAGTAGAAATATTTGATCGGTAGTAGATCTATTTGGTCTAAATATTTTGATTATAATTTGATATTCTCCTAGAATATTTTCGGCGATACGTCTTAATCTGTTAATCTGCTAATTTATAATATTGGAGAGAGTCTTGTACGCTGTGTTTAATAATGTGATACCTCTTTAGTTGGCGCAGTCAAGTTTATTTCCCTTTTTGTGGATGGGGCCAATAATACCTTTTTCCCATTTGCTTGGCAGAGTTTCTGTATCCCATATTGTACATATTAAACTATGGTAGCTTGGAGATGAACATTTCACCTGCATTTTTAAACGTTTCTTCTACAATGCCATCTTCTCCTGGGGCTTTGTTATTTTTCATTTGTAGAATTGCATTTTCTACTTCATATATGGTTGGTATTCCTTCATCTGTATATTCTGAAATCGTAATGTTGCTATTTATAGGTATCACAGTTTCCAATTCCACAGATTGTTCAATATTTAATAATTCGTCAAAATATTCTCTCCATCTTTCTAGTATATCTTTCTCTTCACTCAGTATTACTTTATTTTTGTTGTAACAATTACTTAGTCTGGGTTGGAATTCATTGTTAATTGTTTTTATCTTCCTGTAGAATCGTCTTATTTTATTTTCGTCAAAGTCCGTACATATTTGTTCTACTTTCTTTCTTAGGGCGTCCTTTTTTTATTAATTATCTTTTTTGCATATTTTCTTAAGCTATTGTATACTTGTCTGTTATTTCTTGTGTTTCTCTTTAATAACTTATTTCTTGCGTCATTTTTCTTTTGGATCGCTATTTTACAATCATTGTCGTACCATTCTTCATTTCGTCTTATTTGTGCTACACCTATTATTTCACTCGTTGCTTCGTTAAGTATTTGCTCCATTTTGTTCCAGTTGTCCTTAATATCTGTAGTTGTGTCACCAATTTCTTGTAGTTCTTGTATCAGGTTCTCTGAGTTTTTCTATATTCTATTTCTTCTTTCTAGTTTCATTATGTTTGAGATTTTTTGTCTTAATTTCTTCGTCAGCTGCGTCTTCAATTGGAGCATATGTACATGTGTCATATTATTAAATCGTCCTTTTAGTTTTAGTGTGCATATTCTCTCATTTATTGGTAAGAAGCCTAAAAACTATCTTTTGTATTTTTCGATATCATAAAGCCTGTTCCGGCATACCCGCTTCTGTTTTGCATACCGCTGTAGTATAGAGTAAAATTTTTCTTGCCAATTTTTCCGGCCTCTTTCCATCTTATTTCTTGTAGTGCCAGAATACTTAGCTTATAGCGATTTATTTCTGTAGCTATTTCTTGCATTTTTCCAGCTTGTAGCATTGTCATTATATTCCAAGCTCCGATATAAATATCGTGTTTTACAAAATCAGTTTCCAAATTTCGTCGCCAGGGTCGTTCGAGGTTCCGATAATATCCTATCGGTTCAGTTCAGGAGCGGTTCAGGAGCGGGTTACTAGCATAGCATCCAACCTTGCTTCTATACCCCAAGGGAAGGATTTAGCGCTCTTGCAATTTTCGCCTAAATACGTAACGGTTGCTACTTATTTAGTTACCAGTGGTCACCGCGTGGAGGTAAAGCAAGAACTTGACTAGGAATTCAACAGTTACAACACTGGATTAGCAACCGGTCAGAGTCTATCCTGTTGATCCTTACCCAGACCACCTGCCCAATGCCCTTGATATATGAAATGAATGGTACAAAGACACTATTTTACTGCATTATCAATGCCTTTATATCTTCTAGCCAAGTCACACGATGATTTTTCCGGAATATATCGAATTACAATCTTTTATTACATTTTGTTTTTGTTTTGTGTATATATATTTTTTTTGATACAAAAAAATATATATGATATTCTGAAAAATTTAATACCAAAAATTAAATACAAACACAATCAAAGGTTTTGCTCAGATAAAAAAAAATTATAATCCTGCTACAATTAACATGCGATTTGAATTTCGTCTTAAAAATTTTACTGTATCCACCAGTCTTATTTTCATAGTTCAATGATTTGCTTCAATGATTCGGTCAAATTAAAGCTTCATTATAGACAATATTTTTTATTTTATTTCCTGGAGTTAAAATAAAAATATTTTTTTTTTTTACTTAGTCTCGAGCAAGCTACATAAAATTGCCCATAGGAGAAGCACGGCACTCCTAGATCAATTCCTGCTACATTTAAAGTTTTCCCTTGGGCTTTATTTGCAGTTATTGCGAAGCATATTTTTATTGGAAATTGAAGCCGTTTAAATTGGAAAGGGTAGTCAGATGGAATTAATTGTATTCTAGAAATAAAACAATAACTTCCAACAGAGCATCCTGAAATTATTGTGGCTTCGATAACATATGGTCTTAAAAAACGTACTTGGAGTCTAGTTCCATTACACAAATGTGGTGGATTTAAGTTTCTAAGCAACATAATGTGTATTCCAACTTTTAGCTTAAATTTGTGGAGAGGTAATCCAGAAGCTTGAAGGGACTACCATCATCATCATCATTTAAAGGTGTATCGACAGACTCCTATATTATTAAAGTACAACTACATAATAGGAGTTTCCGCTAATTGCATTTTTTTGTCAAAAAGCATTCTAATGTGTGTTCAGCATATTGCCCAAACCCGTTCTAAATGGATTTTTTTTGTTCTGAATTTTTTTGAGAACAATTGGATTAATTCCTACTTAATTAATAGGGACTACAACGTTTTATTTAGATCCGCTACTTCTGAACCTGTTGAAGCTTACTCTGGCGTTCCACAAGGCAGCCATTTAGGTTCGCTTCTCTTTATTATTTTCATTAATGATGTTACTTCCGTCATTAAGCATAGTAAAATTACTATTTATGCAGATGACATGAAAATTTATAAAAAATTACATCAGCAAGGGACACATCCCTTCTTCAACAAGACTTAAACTCTTTTTTAAATTGGTGTAAACAATCTGACCTTAAATATTAATAAATGTGCTTTAATGACTTTTTCTCGCTCTTCTGAATCATTAATGGTTTATTGTACTTTTGAAAATAAATCTATTGAACGAGTCTCATACTTTAAAGACCTTGGTGTTCTCTTTGACAATAAATTGTGTTTCAAACAACATTCAAATGTCATAATTATTAAATCTAACTCCATGCTAGGCTTCGTCAAAAGACTTTCTAAAGAATTCAACGACTCGTACGTCCTTAAATCACTTTTTACGTCCCTTGTTCAACCAAATCTTGAATATGCCAGTCAAGTGTGGTCACTTCTTTACCTTAATCATATCCAAAGAATTGAAGCTACAAAAAAAAGTGTTTTGAGATTCGCGCTGCGTAATTTACACTGGTCAAATCCAGTTATTCTGCCACCTTATAAGAACCGGTTAAAGTTATTGGATCTTAAATCATTAGAATCCAGAAGGGAGGTTGTTGATATCATATTCATTATTAAAGTTTTAAATAATGAAAGTGATCCTCCTTATGTTAGAGATATGACCCACTTACATATTAACAGCAGCATAATATGTAAGCATAAATAAATAAATAAATAAATATTCTTAGTTACCTACCTGTTAATGAAATTTTTTTTTTTTATGAATAAAATAAAAATTCGTGTATCTATTAAAAATAAATGAAAATAAAAAAATTTACTGCAAAAAAGCACGAAGTGTGGGGACAAAATAGCTCATAGCTTCTGGTCCCAGTATAGCCGTTCGAGGATTTTTTTTTGAAGGAACTTAATTTTTTTTGATTATGTAAAAAAAAAAATATTTTAAGACTTTTGATATTGAATTATAAGTTTAAAAAGAAATAAAAAATAGTAGTATAAAATTTCATTTTATTTCTTAAAAAATCCATTAGTTTGTGTAAAAATGTATATATCAAAAAATAACAATAAACAAATAAAAAAAGCCCAAAGTCCCGGCGTCCCAAGTGTCGGGACTGAATACCTTGAAAATAAAAATAAAAGTTACAAAAAAAAAAAAAAATACCTTGCATTTTTTTTGTTTTTTTGTCATCAGTACATAAGCCCTTAAATGTGATGAAGACAATAGGTACGAAGTCCAAGGAATTGAGGCCGAAACTCTATATCACGTATTTAAATTGTCTTTTTCTGAAAAAATGTTATTAATAATTATTATACATAATTTTAAAAAAAATTTAGGATTGGTCCGACGGTCTGAAAGTCGGGAACAAAGACCAAGCCCCCTCATTTATTGGAGTAAACGCATGCGCCACAGTAATTTTTTTAAATATGGAATTTTGTCCATGTGTAATTTTGTCCTATGTAATTTTGTCTTGTGTAATTTTGTCATGTAACCGATGTGACCAGATGTGACTATGTGAGTAACACTGTATATATGAATATATTATCTTATATATTAATACGCTTAAACGTCTGTTAAACCAGAGACTATAGTAGAGACGTCGAATTGCGAACAAAATATCATGTATTTTTTTTTTTCTAAGTATCAGTTTTCAAAATTATTTAACAATGTCCAAGGATTTCTACCAATTTATTAAAAGGTAGTTGTCCATGTTGAAAAAGAAGATAATTGTAGCCTGTATAAATTTAAGTAAAATAAAATTGTTATTTTTAGCTTATACCACTTATACAAAAATATCATTATTCTTATAAAATCTTGTGTATATGAATATGTATATGTATGTTTAATTTGAATGATAGGTCAGATTTCAATTATTATTCTGTCATTCTATTGTTTGATATTTTCAATTAACTACGAGAGTAATAATATATTAAATAATATAAAAAAAAAACAAAAAAAAAGGACAATATGAAAGATTGGACAATAACTTGCTGCATTAATTTTTGTAAATTACAAAAATCAAGATGTGGAGGAAGAAAATTTTTTTGGATTTCCAAGAATTGCTACTGCTAGGTATGTACCTACTATGAAATCATGATTTGGGGAACAATTTTTGAATATACCTACATAAAATACTTTGTAAAAATTTTTTACTGTTTACCGACAGTTATACCTGGTTATACCGTTGTATTTACTTATTTATATATTACATATATGTATTTACATTATTGTTTCTATCAAAAACAAAGTGCGTCAATTATTATTTTAGAATTCATAGAATTAGATTGAGATACCTATTAATTAATTTTTTTATAATCAAAATAGGCACAATTTGTGGAAAAAAATTTGTACACCATATATGAAGCAAAAGAAAAGGCCTTTTATCTGTTCACGTCATTTTAAAAGCACCGACTTTACAAGAAGTGGAAATTTGAAAAAAAGTGCTGTACCTATTCTAATTCAGAACCCATTGGACGTAGAGGTTGATACAACAAAAAATTGTAGTTTTGGTGATGAGGAGGACAATACCAACTCTAGTGGGTCTTTGTGGGAGTTTAATAATAATAACGCTTTAAGAAATTATAGTAGGAAAGAGCCAACATTCGATTCTGATTTTACTGCAGATCAATTGAATGATGATTCCAAATACTATCTACCATCGCATACTGATAATACGGAAAGTATTTGCTCATTAAAGTGTAGTCAAAAATTAGATTTTATCAAAAAAAAAATTCTGAACTTCAGCTTATCATAGACGCCCTTAAAAAGAAATTAATTTTAGCTCACAAGCAATTAAATATAAGATCTCGAACAGCACGTAAATTTAAAACCAAAACCTTAGCTTTAAAAAAACCAAAAAAAAATCTTGAAAATTATATCAATGAATCTCTGGCAAATGAAAACTCCAAAAATTTTGCAAAATTAATTTTGAACACGTCAAGGCAATATAATGACGTTCAAAAGTGGTTAGCTCAAGGGATATATTTCAAAAGTGCTGCTTCTTATAATTTTATGAGGGACAATTTAAAACTAAATTTACCCCATAAAGCCTCACTATATAACTGGATGCCTATAAAATCTTTAGAAGCAGGTTGTCAGTCCACTGTTTTAGATACAATAAAAGATTATTTAAATAATTTCACTACAATAGAGAATGAAGTTGTGCTGATGTTTGACGAAATGGCTATACAAGAAAATTTTGTATATAACGAAGTCCTTGATCAAATTGATGGTTTCGTTGATTACGGTAACGGTGAAAGATTTGATTTTGCTGCAAAACACGTATGTGTATTTTTAATTCGAAGTATCTTAGGTAAGTTCAAAATACCTTTGTTTTATATTATATCTGGTAATGCTTGTTCAAGAGAGATTTTAAAAAAAAATATTTTCAAATGCATCGATGTTTGTGATAACTTAGGTTTAAATATAAGAATAATTACTTGTGATCAAAGCACCACGAATACAAATTTGTATTCGGTGCTAAATCCATCATCAAATTTCGTCTACAAAGAAAAAATTATTCATTTAAGTTTCGATGTGCCACATATAATCAAATCATTCAGGAATAGATTAATTGCATATGATTTAAATACTCCTGATGGTTTGGTTAGTTGGTCCATTATTAGAACGCTTTATACTTATGATTCCGTAAACGTTACTCGTTTGTGCCCTAAGCTTTCTGAAACTCATATAAGACCTAACAGTTTCCAAAAAATGACAGTAAAACTAGCTACTCAAATTTTTTCTAGAAGCGTTGCTGCTGGAATTGAAGTATTGATACAAAGAAATGTATATAGTGAATATAATAAGCAAACTGCTAGTAATACAGCTAAATTTTTTCATTAAAATTAATTTATTCTAATAAATATTCAAATTGTGAAGAAGATAATGATTTTATCTTGTGTATCCATTGGACAACCATTACTCAAAGTAATGTAGAGACTAAACATTTTGATGATGACAATCAAAAACACAATGTAGGTGTTTTAGTGAGTAAAAATCTCACACTCCATTAGGCTATGTCATGGCTTTTTATAGTCTTTTCGAAGATTTTCACCTTCAAAGAGAAAAACAAAAAAAAAAAAATATATTCCTTAAATTTATAATGCATACGTACATTAATTTTTTTAATTCATTTCTAAAGTTAGAATACGTTTTTAGTGTAGATGTGTTATATATTTTTGTTTTTCAGAAAGGAATTTTTTTTATTTAAACATACTGCGAAGCGTTAGAAAAAGTAAGTCAGTAAAGTAATTTTTTCAAGATTACGTTTCACGGAAATTAGTAACTAATAATTTAGTAATAAAGGAAAGTATTTTTAGTCAAAAGTACTTTTTTCACGTTACAAAATTATAAACTTTTTGATATAGATGCGAAATGTTATAAACGTAATCAGAGATTAATACCTAATACTGCTTTACAACAAAATTTCTAAACTGTGAACAAAATTCAACTCATTTTATTTGGATGCAAAACCAAAAAATATTCTTTTTTCAAATTTTTTCTAACTCAACCATACAAATAAAATTATATTATATATACATATATACATTATATATTTATATTTCATCATAAAATTATTTTTTTTTTCTTATACAATGAAAATATTTTTTACTAGGTATAGCCATTCATAATAACGCAGCTGAGAAGAAAAAAAAAAATTTTCGTGTTTTGTTTTTAACTCTATTGTCAATCGGTAACATGACACCTGGCGGATTTTGTGTCAGGAAGAAATAGAAGATAGAATATTTGACAATCTGTCATATCCCTAAAAAAAACAAAAAATTGCCGGGTTTAAACAATAATATTAAATTGTAATATAATCAAATTGCAATTAAATTAAATATTACTGAGGAGCAAGAATCCTTTTCATTAATTTTGGAAAAACTTGGAGAAGTTGTAAATATATAACTATGTAATGTTAAGTTGTAGGATTTGTGCCAATAATTATCTTTACTTTTTGCTTTGGTTACATAAGAATATGTACTTACATATCGGAAATAAAAAGTGTTTATCTTTTAGTTTTACAACAAACTATTTTATTCTATATATTTAACTATATATATTTACTATTTTATTAAAAAGTAATTTACAATTAGTAATTAATTTCATAAAAAGAAAAGGAAATACTTTTATTTAATCAGACCAAAAGTTCTAGCTTTACTCATAAAATCTGTTGAAACATAACAACCTGTCATAACACATTCACCAGAATATTCATCTCTTCCATGTAAAACTATCCAATTATCAAATATGTATTGTGGCAGTACCAGCTTTTAATCTAAATTCAAATA
The DNA here is from genome assembly GCA_963942445.1 of Argyra leucocephala. Taxonomy (NCBI): domain Eukaryota; kingdom Metazoa; phylum Arthropoda; class Insecta; order Diptera; family Dolichopodidae; genus Argyra; species Argyra leucocephala. The sequence continues at coordinate 102,454,057 of OZ012678.1, forward strand.
TATTATTATCATCATTAACAATTTCAGTCAATTTCTTTAAGCTTTTACAATTTTTTTTAACTGTATTCAATTCAATTCTATTAAAATCACAATGATCATATAAATTAAAACGTATTTCTTTCGGTTGTTCTGTAATTGAATCGAATTGAATTATTGGTGCTAAATATTTATGATGTTTATCTTTATCGATATATTCGGCTGGTACATTAATTTTTGATAATATATCTAAAGATTCTGGATCTTCATATTGTAATTCTTGAATGACATTAAGTCCATCAACAAAAAATGATTTACCACCTTTACCATATCGAATATAATGAAATACTTGCAAACCAGCTGCGCCACAAAAATACATCTATATTTCACTATTCTGCATTTTCGTTCTCCTTTTTATCCTTTTAATCATCGTTTGTATCCCTAAAACAAAGAGAAGGTACCTATATAACAAATAAATATTTAACTCTTTAAAAGAAGCAATATATTTATTTCCAAAATTGATTGACTTTCGGTTTTCAAAAGTGTACAATTTTCTTGTTTACATTTTTGAAAACAACACACAAAATTTTTTAGCACGTTTTGTTGAAAGAAAACTTAATTAATTAAAATCCGTCTATTATTTAAATACTTACTTCTCCGCTTGATTTATTTCACATTTATTTTTTTTAAACTTTTTTTGGTATGCGCGCCATATACAAAGGAATCAGCTGCTAGTTCTTTATCTCCCTTTTCTTCCTACAAAAATTTCCGCTTGGTGCGTGAAAAGCACTTTCCCGATTGTCAATTCTGTTTTGAATTTTGAAAATTTTAATTTTATAAGAATAATAATTTTTATTATTTCATTATTTCATTTCGATACTGCTAGCGACATCTGTGCTATTTTTTCTCCAAATCGACGTCTCTATTATAGTCTCTGATAATAGCTTTGTTGAAATATTACGATATTACGTATTACAGCAAAAAAACTTACCGGTAAAACAAATAGTAAATTTAGAAAATATATTTTTTACCTTATGTTCAGAAATTCCAATAATTGAAATTTATTTATGTTATTAACAAATAATTCAAAAGTATAAATTCAAATGCGCAGTAGCATTGAGTAATTATTATATTGTGCATGGAGAATCATAAACCGAAATTTACGATCTGCTAAGAACAAGAAAAACAAAATATGTTGACATTATTATCAAGTTCCAATTTCCAATTCAATACACGGCAAATTTAGTACACATAAAAATTAAAAAAACTTTAAAAAAAAAATCACAGACTACCCTTACCTACATTAGAGACCCTACGGGATAATAATAATATAACAATAAAAACTGAAGAATAAGAGAAAAAGCATAATTATTGACTGTACCCCTAACTATAATAGTCATAAGGCGTCAATAAAAACTGAACAATAAGAAAAAAAGCATAATTATTGGCTTTACCCCTAAATATATAATAAATGGCCTATAGATTCGATATGATTTAACAAAGCCATAACCATATCATAATCTTCACTATAATGGTCATACCTAATCATACCAAAACGTCAAAACCAAAATTTAAAAGAAGTGAAATAAAAATATAAATTCTATAAATAAATGTTTTGTTTTTTTATTTTGAGTTTTGAAATAGTTAGGGCTATTATGATAATAAAAAAAACATAAAAAACGTATCCATGGCTATTTTAATGTGTTTTTAATGTGGGTGTGGTATTTTTTTTTTAAATGCATTTAATTTCATATCTATACTGCCAGCGACATCTGTTCGCCATATTTTGTTCAAATGAACGTCTCTATTAATAGTATTTGTGCGTTTCATAGGGAGCGTTTATAGGGAGCGTTTAGACATCAAATTTAGTTTCATGAAGGTTTTGTTTTACTTATTTTTATTACATTTACAAATTTTATTTCAATTACATCAAATTTTATTTCAAAAGTTTTAATTTCATATCTCAAAGATAAACAAATATTGTTGCAAAGTAGACTATATTTCGTCATGCAAAATCAACTTTCTAAACTTGCAAAATACGGAGATACGAATATGAGTTACGAGTACTAATAATAAATACTTATAAACAAATATAAATATACTCTGTAATTTCAGAACATTTGTGAAATATAAATATTTAAATAGTAAATCAATTATTCTAAGTATTATTTGTATTGATGAATAATAATAATAATATATAATACACATTTTTTGTAATTTTTAATGTATGTCTTTCAATATATTGGCATAATCTTATATATTAATACGCTTAAACGTCTGTTAAACTTTTCACAAAGCTTTTTTCAACTACATTAGACAACTTTATTAGAACTATTACGAATTACGATAGTGTGAAAAAATTTTTTTAAAGACATAACGCACAAAACGATAAAATCAAATAAAACCAAAAACAAATTAAAATTAAACTAAAAAAATTGAGCAATAGCATTGACTATATCTGATTATGTGAATTAATTTAAAAAAAAAAACTAAGTAGCAAAGACAAAACCCGAATTATCAGAATATAATTATTATATCGATTTATAAAAATAGCTTTGTTAAAATATTACGATATTACAGCAAAATGATCATTATAGATCGTAGTTAACTCATGATTGATCATTAACTTATGAAAAGAGATATCTATTATTAGAAAAAAAAAGTTCGAAATATCGTAATTCAAAAAAAAAAATCAAAATTTGACGTTTTCACATCAGCAATATTTTCGATTTTAAAAAATGTTGTTGTTATATTGTAATCATACGATTACTTTAAGTTTTGGTAATAAATATTTTAATGTCATTGTAGAATCGTTTAAGGTTGAAAATATTATTAATGATGGTGAAAAATAACTTATAATTATTATTGTAAGTAAATTGATATAAAAAGAATATAATATTTATAATATGTACAAGACAGACAAGACCAAAAATTTGATTGTAATTTGAGTGAAATATTTTTTCTTAGGAATCGACTACTGCAAGTGCGTCAGGACGAACTACCTCCTCAACTGCACCAACAACTTCAATAATAACTCATCATGTCGATCTAACAAAAAAACTAATACTAAATTAATATTAGTACAAGCTAGAAAAAACAAAAAACTACAATTAAATTATTAAGCAGAGTTTTGTATTAGAACTAGAAAATAAAAAGTTAGAATTATAGCAAAAATTAACTGAATATTTAATTTCAAAATTTTAAACTGTTTTAAACTAGAGTTGCCAGAAGGGAAAAGTTTAAAAAGAGAGTTTCTTCGGCAAAAAAGAGGACAAAAAGAGAAGGGTGTATATAAAATTAAAATATATATATATACAAAAAATATATTATACCAAATAATTAATATAATTTAATAAAAAAGACCCACATTTCGAAAGGGAAAACGACCTATAAAGCTGACCTGCAGATTTATATGTAGGATCAACTGTTAAAATAAATTAATAAATAAGACTTTATTTCATCAGTTGTTTTCTTCATAAAACCAGAACTCATAACATTAAAAATATTTTATATAAATTAATTATGTTTTATATTAATATTATATACTTTATATTAAACACAATATAAATTTATTTCAGCAACAAATCATAATATTTCAATTTTACAAGCATCTGTTTCATAATTTGTCGTTTGATTTGAGTTCATTACTTCTATTATAAATTTATTACCACATTTTATTTCATTGTAAAATTCTTTGCAGTTTGTATATTTATATATAATTGCATGTGACGACTAACACTGTCTATATTTAGACGTTTTCTCTCATAAAATCCTACATTTTTGCATTTGAAATAATAAATACATTTCAGATTTAAAGGTTTTTTCTTAAATTCATGGGAAGAAATATTTTTTTCAATCAAGATTTTTGACATTTTTGCTCTTTTTCTGTATAAAAATAATATAAATTCAGTTTAAGAGAAAAAGAAAGCAAAAAGAGATACGAAAGATCCAAACGAAGAAAGAGAATGAACAAAACGATCGTGTTGAAAAAAGAGTACATGTGCTCTTTAAAAGAAATATTCTGGCAACCCTATTTTAAACTTTATTGTATTTTTACTATGGCTATTATGAGACTTAAATATAAAGTGATATGAAATATTTTTTTGATTTTTAATTGTTTTAATAATTCTGAATTTATGTGATTTAATTCTTAATATATAAAAATATATGGTTAAATAAATTGCTCATATTTTATACAATTATAATATAACTAGTGGCCCCTGTTGAGTAATTATATTTCAAGTTGAAGTCAAATTTAAAGTTTTTAAAAAAACAATACTTTACGTACTGACATAGGCTTCGCACGATATAGCAGAAACCTTTTTGTTTAATAAAAAGTTTTGTGGTTAGTAAGTTTTATTTAGGAGCGTAAATACACGTGCTTGTCAATTATAATTATAGATATTTCACTAAAAACACAATTCTCTATTTCACAGTCATATGTTACTTCGTCTAGAGTACGATTTTTGATAGTGTTAGTGTAATATAAAATATTATGAAATGTTTGACTAAGTATTAAAACGTTAAACTATTTTTAAGATATTAAATAAAGTGAATTTTAGTTTTAAGTTTTTAAATTTAACTTATTTATTATGTAATAAGAAAATATGTAAAACATTGATTTTTTTTAAGAAAATAAATAAATAAAATAAATTGTTTCATTTATAATGTTAATGCTAGACCGGCGAATGTTACGCCGGGAATAGCTAGTACAATTAGAAGTTTATAAATACCTTTTCTCGCAAAATTCACTTTTTGAACAATACAAAAATGCGTGTCGAGCACTATTATTTAAAAAAAAAAAAAATAATGATATTCTATAACAAAGTCGGATGTCAAACTTTAATGAACATCATTTATACGTTATAAACAAAATTCAAAAAAACGTATAAACGCAGCCTTATATAAAAGTTTTCTTCAAAACTATTAGCGGTCAAAATTAATTTATAATAAATAAATAAATACCTAAATAAAAATTTAAAAAAAATAATTATAGATAGATCAAACAATATTGTAAATTACTAGCTATTCCCAGCGTAACATTCGCCGGTCTAGCATTAGCATTATAAATGAAACAATTTATTGTATTTATTGATTTTCTTTATTTTCTTAAAAAAATCAATGTTTTACAATTATAGTTTTAAGCTTTTCAACTTAACTTATTTATTATATAATAAAAAAAATATGTAAAACATTGATTTTTTTTAAGAAAATAAAGAAAATAAATAAATAAAATAAATTGTTTCATTTATAATACTAATGCTAGACCGGCGAATGTTACACCGGGAATAGCTTGTATATATATATTAATATAAAAATAGTATCATAGATTAATATTGTATATATTATGAACTAGCTTTGTAACCCGCAATAAATGACGGAAGCAAAATAAATTCTAGCATTTCTTTCCTTCATTAGAGTTTTCATTTCAAGTTTAAGAAAAATATGTATTTGCTTACTAATTTATTATACCTTTATTTTTTAATTACCATATAAACAGAATATTTGTAGTAAGGTGCAAAATTTTCTATTCCCTAAGGGCATTTACTCGATCATTTTAGCGACATCCTTTTTGCCAACATTGAAAATTTATCGTTTAATTCAGAATTAAGTTAATCCTGTTAACATTCAATAACATTCGCTGCGTAAGCTTAGCGTCAAAGTTTATAGCGAACAAATAATATTTTATAATGAGCCACAACTTTGAACGAAAACAATTTTAAAAACAAAAATAAATAAAACTGTAAATATAAAAAACAATAATATTGTAGGTACACATAATTTTTATTTTGATGAATAAAATAAAAACTCGTGTTGGAGAAAAATTAAAATAAAAAAATTTACTGCAAATAAATAGGTATTTACAAAACTGTTCATAACTTGTGAACCATTGTTTCGGTTATTTAAAATTCATTATCGAACTGTTCATGTTAAATTTCATACATAATTATTATTTATAACATACATTAAAAAGAAGAACAACAATCAATAGGTTTAACCGATACCTATATATACCTACTTACTATATTAAAAAAAATTCATCACTCTCTACAACATACATTTCTACACACTTGAAGAAAATAAATTTACCTAAAAATTATAAATTTACAAAGATAAGAAATAAAAAATAATAGTACAAAATATCATTTAATTTCTTTGAAAATGTATAGGTATATTTTTATGTGTAAATCAGCAGAACCAAATTCTAACCCCATAATACATGCTAAATATTATATACGACCATAAATTTATATATCATATAGATATATATATATATATATTTAAAAAATAAATAAAAATAAATAACAATTTTAACTCTTCATCGCATCACATTTCTGGTTAGAGTATATATACCTATAGTACTATACAGGCTATGCATACGGTAGCAAAACTACAATCATTATCATAACAACAACAAAAAATCAACAAAAAAAAATATATGGAGATACATATGCATATTGTGTAAATTTTAAGTAATAAGAATAACCTTTAAGTGCATTATGTTTTTTTTTGTGTTAAATGCTGTTTGCCTTTTGGTTATTATACCATATTAAACTATTGATAAAATTTCTATTAGTCCTTATTATTTGCGAAGAAGACTAACATTAAATTAAAAAAATATATTTCATGCAATGGTATTTTTTCCTGCAAAGGTTCAGCATGGTAGACAGGGGTTAAAAAAAGAGCAACAACGCAATTTGTATACATATTGAAATTTGTATATGTGTTGGAGTATTCCGTCGGACTTACAAACATCCAGATAAATGCAGAAAATTTTATATATAATAATATACAAAAGAAAGATACAAAAAAAAATCTTAAAAAAAATGTTTAGAATTATGTTTATGTACCCCCAAACACATATTACGAATTGTGACGTCATGAAAAAAAAAGAAAATCTAAAATAACTCCCTCCTCTGATAACTTTTTGGAACTTTTTCCTACGCAACTACCCTAAACTCTACCTTTGTGGAAAATTTCAAGTCTCCAGGTCAACAACAACTTAAAAACTTTAAAGACTATATGGTATTAAATATTTTCATTTTTCTAAAGATGAAAATATAGTGAAGACTTGAAAAAAAAAGTGCCAAAGAAAATATAATTTTAACTAGGGGCCCCCGTTGAGTAATTATATTTCAAGTTGAAGTCAAATTTAAAGTTTTTAAAAAAACAGTAATTTACTAACTGACATAGACTTCGCACGATAAAGCAGAAACCACTCGTGTTTAATAAAAAGTTTTGTGTTTAGTAAATTTTATTTAGGACACATAAATACACGTCCCTCATATACTGCTTCGTTTCCGATATATTCCCTATAGTAAGTGGCATTTAGTGGATAAAATTACTAAAAATAAAAAATTTTGTCATAAAAGAGGTATGCATATATATACCTACATAATACATAATTTTAATAAAAACTATATTATTACTACAAATATCCAAAATTTAGAGACAGTTACTTAAAAAGATAAAAATGAAGAATTCAAGTGATTTGTTTTTTTGTTGTTTTTATATTTTTTATTTTAGATGAATTTTTTTTTTTTGTTTTTTTTTGGCATATGTACATAGATTCATTTGCAAGTCCATATGTAAATTTTAATAACTGATTTTTTTGCTTTTGTTTATTATTTTCATAAGATCTCACTTATACATAATGTATTTGCTGAATAATAAAATCATATGAGTAAAAAATGTTCAACTGTGTGCGCATTTTTCTTTTATATATACATCTTATATCACATCTCAGAAGTTCATTAAGGAGTAGGAGAATCGAAATAAAATGAAAAGGTGTCTACTGCGCAGGACCTTAAATGCTTGTCAATTATAATTATAGATGATTAACATATAGTACAATAAAAATTGGCGGTTAGTTATGAATGTTATGTATTCAAAAAAAAATAATAAAATATTGCCTGGTACCTATATACATATTATGTACATAAAAATAAAAAAATTGATTTAAAAGTTTAAATCAAAAATTTTCTATTTACATTTATTATTGTACATCTAATAAATGCTGTTTCTTCTACTGCAAATGTACATATACTATATACTTTGTATTTATATATGAGTGAAGTAGATTTATGTAGATACGTAATTTCATAAAAGTAAAAAAAAATAATTTTGGTCAAAATTGTAGGTATATAAATATGTATGGATTATGTATGAATGTAATTCTGAAATTTAGCTCACAATTCTGGAAGAGAATTAATAAAATTTGGGTCTATATTTTCATTAACCAAAACCGTGTTTATTTATAAATTAAGAATATTTTTGGTAAATTGAAAAAATAATATAAAGTTAAAATGCTCGTCAATTATAATTATTGATAGCTACTTTGACTCTATTATGTAAAGATGAAATTGCCCGTCATATGCATTTGTTTTGTTTTTGTATTTTTTTTTGTTTTTGTTTTTTTATATTTTTGTTTGTTTTTGTTTTTTATTTTAATAAGAACTCACGAATAATGTATTTGGTGAATAATAAAACCATATGATTAAAAAATTTTCAACTGTGTGAGCATTATTGTTTTATATACAACTATTATATTAGAAGTTCAATAAGGATAATTATAGATACTCTAACTCTACTATATAAAAATGAATTTGCTAGTCATATGAACAATTCAACTGATTTTTTTTGTTTTTGCTTTTTTATATTTTTTATTTGAGATGAATTTATTTCTTTGTTTTTATTTGGCATATGTAAACAGATTCATTTGCAAGTACATAATATAAAATATAATAACTGATTTGTTTGCTTTTGTTTATTACTTTCATAAGATCTCACTTATGCATAATGTATTTGCTGAATAATGAAATCATATGAGTACAAAATTTTCAAATGTTTTTGTTTTATATACAATCTTATATATTATATATTAGAAGTTCATTAAGGATAAGGAGTAGGAGAATCGAAATAAAATAAAAAGGTGTCTACTGCGCAGGACCTTAAATGCTTGTCAATTATAATTATAGATAGGTACTCTAACTCTACTATATGAAAAGAAATTTGCTAGTCATATGAACAATTCAATTGATTTTTTTTGTTTTTGCTTTTTTATATTTTTTATTTGAGATGAATTTGTTTCTTTGTTTTTTGTTGGCATATGTACATAGATTCATTCGCAAGTACATAATATAAAATATAATAACTGATTTGTTTACTTTTGTTTATTATTTTCATAAGATCTCACTTATGCATAACGTATTTGCTGAATAATAAAATCATATGAGTACAAAATTTTCAACTGTGTGCGCATTTTTGTTTTATATACAATCTTATATATTATATATATTAGAAATTCATTAAGGAGTAGGATAATCGAAATAAAATAAAAAGGACCTTAAATGCTTGTCAATTATAATTATAGATGTAAAAACGTTTTATATTTGTTAAAAGCATCTTAAGGCCGAGGATTATGTGAGAAAATTACAACACGAACTGTTAAATTAACCTTCGAAAAGTTGTAAAAAATTAAAGGTAGAAGCACACAGAGTCGGCGATAGAAGCACTCTATTTACCTTTTCAAAAAGGAATATTATTAAGTATCAGTTCAATAAAAATGATGTTCAACGATATGAAAGAGAATTACGAGATTTTATATATATATTAACTTATAGGTAACACAGTTATTAACAATATACTTATTTGACACATAATTTTTTCAAATAACTTTTGTTTTGTTAGATTGAATCAGGATCCTTTAGAAATCTCTTTTGGAATAATTAGAACAAAAGGGGGATTGCATGATCATCCAAGTGCGCTTAAGTTCAAATATAGATTACGCAGCTTTCCACACGGAAAGGAATAATATCAGATGCAGCTAATATTGAAGCAGGCAAAGAAAAAAGCGTTCAAATGAATAAAATTCTCCTTTATGTGGAGAAGTAAATAATTTCAATGACGAGGCTGAGTTTGATGCTACGGTGATTACATGTGATTTATTGGCATCTCTATTAGATGTTCAAATTCCGATGAACAAGAATCAGCCCAACGATTTGCAGGAAATGCGTGACCAGTACGATGCTTTAGAATACTTTGCTGGATATATTATATTAAAGATATTTAAATTGAAATTACCAGAAATAGTCACTCAATATTCAGATGAAATATGTGGATATACCTGGACGGATCATATCAACGAAGGAGGACTCCAAAAACCAAATAATATTTTTATTCTAAAATTAAATAAATTAGAAAATAGTTTTAATAAATATAATGGAAATAAATTTTTAGTTAGTAAAAGTGATATAAAAAAATGATTATATGCATTTGAAAATGTTGATTTACATACAGAAATTAAAACACTTTTTTTATAAATGTAAAATGTATTTTAGTATAAGAATTTTAAATTAAAATATTGGTTGTAATTTAGCTAGACATAAAAGAAAGTTAAATAAAACAATAAATTAAATTTATGCAAAATAATAAGGAATACCTGTTTTTCAATTCTGAAATTTGAATACAATTTCAAATCTTATCATACTTTAATTAGCAATTGTTTTGAAATCTCAAAATAAATTACAAAACAAATTAATTGAAAAATATCTATTTGAACATTTTTACATAGTAAAATTAATTTTTAAAAGTATAATTGGAAGCTTGTTGCTTATAATGTTATACGCAAAAATATAAACAATAATATTTTTGTCTTTGAATGACTTCACAATTGTAGAAAGAGACAACAACATACATGTGCAATATATAAACTTATTAATTCTTTATACCATGGTGGTAAATAAAAAAATATTTTTTGTACACTGCAAAAAAATTGGTATTAATAAACGTAATCAAACATTAGAAGTATTTTGTGTAGTGCAAAACTTTACAAAAAACTAAAAAAAATAACGTAAATTTTTATTATTTAAACTAGCTGAATATAAATCAAAAACTAAAGTTTAATGCATTGGTGTTCATCTTTAAATTAAAGTATGATATCTTCCCCAAATATCTACGAAGAAATTTGAATTTAGTGGTAGGAGGATACCGCTACTTAAGAAATGCTGGAGACTTTGGACTGCCATTATATAGAAGATAGAGGGTCCAAAAAAACATAATGCACAAATGAGTGTCTCTCTTCAGCTTTCTCGAGGAGCAAATTAAAAATGAAATGAATTTATTTATTTTTAAAAAAAAAATTTCAGAATTCTTAAATGTTTAAACTTATATTATAAATTTTTATATGTCAAAAAAAAAAAAAGTTTTTTGAAAAGTAATAAATGAATTAAACTAAACTAAAACATTTTTAGCCTAAAAACTGCGTACTGAAAATTGTAACCAAAAATTTTTGATTATTTATAGTGTAAATTTTATATTATATAAATTTTATAAGTCAAGATAAATAAAAAATCCTTTGAATATTTTTATTATTTATTTATTTAGATAGTGCGCAACTTATTTCCAAACAGAACAATATTTGTTAAGCTATAATTTTTAAAATTATAATTAAAATAATCCACTTATTTCAAATATTATTTACATAATGTAGTACTTTTAATTAATAAATCAAACAAAATTAGATTCCAAGAAATCATTCGAAATATGCATACTAATAAATTAATTATTTAAACGGTTTATTTAATTACACTCAACCATTTAATTACAGTTCCAATGATCTTTAAAAAAAATCAAAACATAATTATATTCAAGTTTCACGACAATACAAAAAAAAAAAAATATATAAAAATACTTAGCTTTAATTTAGTTTTTTTTTTTTTTTAAAGTAACAAAAATTTTACAGATTCTAAATTTTGAAAATACAAAAAATTAAATTTAACAAATAAATTAATGAAATAAAAATTGAAAGAAAAAAGTTAGCAAGAAGTTAGAAGTCTGAGAGAAATTAAAATTTAGTTAATAAATAATTCGGTTCGAGAATTGTCAAATTGAAATAACCAATTTATAAGGTTTTTAGAAAATGATGAAAAGCAACGTTCCAATTTTAAACTTTCAGGGAGGCTGTCAAAAATTCTTGGTTAATGTTTTATGCATTCTAAATAGGTTGGTAATCGGATATTGCCGTCTCTTTATATTCAATAGAGCGTCTGTCACGATCAATGAACATATCAAGTAACATTGACAAGTATTATTGTCAAGTAACAAGGAAAACATGAAAAATTTTCCTTTCAACTATAGATGATCATTAACTTCTCCAATTGTTTAAGAGGAATCGATGGAAAGCATGTGAGAATTCAGCGCCCTTATAACACTGGATCACTTTTTTATAATTATAAAGGATATAGCATTGTACTCATGCCCGTTGTGAACGCAAATTACGAATTTATTTATTGCAATGTTGGTACAAATGGAAGAATATCTGATGGAGGTGTAATTGAGTATACACTCACAATTGAGTATGGTTTTAATAACGATCTGGCAAATAACCTATTCAAAATACCATCTCCAAAGTGTCCTAAAAATTATTATTCGGAGCTCCCATCTTATATCTAATACACAAGATGAACGGCTTGGTGAGTAAAAAAGCAAGAATAATTGAATAGTAAATTACACCACAAAAATATTAAAATTTTAGCAAGTTCTTGGTGCTGAATACTTAAAATATTTCAAATATTTACACCAAATAGTGACGGTTATTTCCAAGTTGAGCTATATACTCTAAAAGAAACTTCAATTACTGGCAATTTTTAAAAAGGCTTCATAATCTTGTCATTTCAAATAAACACACAAACTTATAGACAAAAGTACAAAAACACAAACAAAACAAAAATCAGATCAGATCATACTCTTCAAAAATAATATAATAAATGTTAATTCATTTGTTTCTGCTATTTAAAAAAAATATATACACTAAAACACGGTTAGTCATTCGCTAAATTTCAGTAATATTTCTGAAAATTAGCGAATAACCGTTGTGTGACTATAGGCGTAGTCAAAAAAAAAAATTGCATCTTTATAAACAAAATCAAATTCTATAAAATATCTTTCATATAACAATTTTAAACTTTATTTTATTCATAAATAGCAATTCTGTTATGCAATCACAAAATATACTTTTATTATTATTATTATTGATTCTTTATTTAGTATAATTTTACTATTCTTAGCAACTAGTTTATAAAATTTTATATTGTTTTTTTAAAAATTATTTTTAACATAATTAATAATAGTTTTTTTAAAGATATTCAAATTGTTTTCAAATTTTAATTCATTTGGTAAATTATTATACAAATTTAATCCGTTATATAGTAACATATTCTTGGTTTTTTCATTGCTAAAGTAATTAAGTCTAAAATTAAATATATTTCTTAAATTATAATGATGAATGTCCCCATTATACACCAATCTATTGCACAGGTATTCAGGATATAAGTTATTCTTCATTTTGAAAACAATTATTAGTACTTTCATACAAATTCTTTGGTACACCGACATCCAACCAGGGTTTCATGCATAAAACTTATTGCAGTATATTTGTTAAACTTTAAAATTATTCTCATTGCACGATTCTGTAGTTTCTGTAATCTGCTTATATCATCTTGCGATGATATAAATATAATAGTTGAACAATATTCAAAATGCGGCTTTATCATGACGTTAAAAATTTTTGTAGCATTCATATACGACGTTCTACACCTGATTTTAGAAAAGAAGTATATCTTCTTGGCAATTTGTTTTTCTAAATAGTTTATGTGGCTCTTAAAATTCATTTTATTATCCAAGATTATTCCTAAATACTTCATTTCATTCACTTCTTTAATCATTATATTATCCATTTTCATTTCAACACTTTCATTGCAATTAATTTTCATAAATTTAGTTTTTTTGGTATTTAATTTGAGTTTGCTTTGCTTTAACCAACAACAAAGTTTATCCAGTTCATCATTTATTACATTGCTATATTCATTTATATTATTACCAGATACATACCACAGGGCTTCATCCGCAAACAAAACTAACTTGGACTTTTGAAAAATTTTAGACATATCATTTACAAAAATTAAGAACAATAGTACACCCAAAATACTGCCTTGCGGCACCCCTAACTATACTTCAATTGGGGTCGATATAGCATTACCAACTTACTTACTTGTAATAAAGAACAGAAAAAGACACATTTATATATTTATAAATCCGTGACTACAAACGTTTTTGACTATAAACGAATTAAAATCTATTTTATAATACACAAGAGCACGATTAGTGAAGGCACACTTTTCGTAGTTTTTCGTGTGCTTCGTTTTTTTTTTTATTCAATCAATCAGTGATGATGCAGGTCGTGGCGATCAAAATCAATTTTTATTTTATGTGTATATTTTGGGTAAACAATTTTTATAAGATATTAGCTGAGTTGGTTAAAGCATCATTTAATATCAGAAATTTTTGTCGATTCTCTTTTGAGTCAAATTCTTTTTATTTATTTTTATATTTATCACATTTGGTTTTTTGCACTTTTAGTAGGAAAAAAACATAATTTGTAGGATAATATTATTAATATAGTTCTAAACAAATTTTAGTAAGTTCGATTCTCTATTAATTCAATTTTTTTTTTGTATTAAAAAATTTTTTTTTTTTTATTGTGTTATAATATTAATTTTTATAATATAAATAACAAAAAAACATTTTTTTAAAAAAAAAAAAGTAATTTTTAATTATTATTCTCTTCTCAATGATTTCAACAAAATAAGAAACCGTTTAGTTTTAAAAAAATCTAAACCTACAAATTATGTATACTTATTACTTATCCATACATGGAATGTATTCACAGTTGACAGTTTTGACTTACTTGGTTTTGACACTATGATGTATCATGTAGATGTATGCATATAATATAACATATTATACCAATTAGCATTTATCCTACCTACATGTATACTCAAACAGCTAAAATGTAGGCACAATAAATATAATATAATTTGTATTGTATTTTGGTTAGGAAGTCTTATTAGTATGTTGGTGAAATGTTATGTATATCGAACCTATCTTAAAATTTTGTTGTTCAAATTTATTTTACAGGTTTTATAACATTTAGTTATAATAAAAAAGAAACATATCTTAATTTATGCCTAAAAAGTAACTAATAAAAAAAAAGTTTTAAATAGGTACCTTTTTTTATTTAAATAAACAATGAAATAAACTTTTTATTTCGTTTAAATTATATTTAATTATATTTATATTAAGTTTGTTTTTAAATGTAAAAAGTTTTGAAAAAGTTATTAAAATATCTTACATACATGGTTTTCACAACTGTACTCTGTCGTTTTCTTCACTTGTAGTTTATAGGCAAAAGGGTAGAGAGGCAAAAACAAAGCTCCGGCCTTTTTTATGAATACCAAATCGATCCTATTTCTGGTATTTTTTTACAAACATATAGTAACATTAAAGTTGAGAATTTTTTTCACTCTGAGAATTTTTTTATCAGCAGAAGAATTTATTATTATTTTGAATTTTGTTTGGCTACGCAGTTCCGGAAGAAATGTATGAAAAAAAAATAATAATGATAAAAATGAATGAAAAAATATGATGAATTTTTTTAAAGGGGTTTTAGGTTTATTTTTAATTTTTTTTTATTACAAGACAATTTTAGCTATTTGGATATTATTATAATATTTATGCTTGTATAAGTATAAATATTAAATAATAATAAAATAAATAAAAATTTGAAAATGATTTTGTACAGGAACAGGATATATTATATATATATTATTCTGCATTTATCTGGATGTTTGTAAGTTCGACAGAACGCTCCAACACCTACACAAATTGCATATGTATACAAATGCATATATATACAAATAGCTTTGGTGCTTTTTTTTAACCCCTGTCTACCATGCTGAACCTTTGCAGGAAAAATTGATTGCATGAACTATATTTTTTTAATTTAATGTGTTCTTCGAAAATAATAAGGAAAAATAAAAAATAATGATAATAATATAAATAAAACAAACAATTTTTTTGATTTATAATAATAAGGACTAATAGAAATTTAATCAATAGTTTAATATGGTATAATAACCAAAAGGCAAACAGCATTTTTTTTTTTTTTGTTTTTTATACTCTACAGTAACTTAGGTAGAATCACCTTTTCGTGCTTAATTAAGTACGGTACTGCAATTTTACACTACAATCTACAATATTTCGAGTATTTATTTAACAAATTACTGGCTTATCAACTCATTAAATGTGGAAAAAACTACTGCTATTGTCAGGAACTAAGCCTTCTTAAATAGAATAGTTTCATTTATTTAATTTGTTACCGGATCATACTCTCAATTAGTTTTTGCCATTTATTATATCCCAATGACAAAGGGTACTGGACCAGGTCGAAAAATCCATAAAGCATTTTTTTTTTTTTTTTTGCTTCATCAGGAATTACAAAACAACACAAAAAAAACATAATTTAACACAAAAAAAAACATAATTCACTCAAAGGTTATTCTTATTACTTAAAATTATACACAATAATGTACATGTGTATCAGCATATTTGTATTGTATAATATTATACATTATACTACTTTATTGCTTATACCTTTTATTTTTGTCATTATTGTGTGCGTAACTCACTTCACTCAAAAAAAATTATTTTTGTTTTTTTTTTTTGTTTTTTTTTATTATTTGCTGTATCTGTATTCTGTATGTTCTGTATGCTCCATTCCAAAAATATTATTTTATTTTCAGTGTTAAGTGTTCGCTGTTCACTTCACTGTTCAGGTTCACTGTTCAATCAATAGAACTTGATAGAAGAAGAGTAGGATAATAAACTCTACTTCTACGTCGGATAATAAAACATTGCTTTTTTTAAATTGAAAATTATTGATGAAAATGTTTTTGTATTTTTTGTAAATTTTACCAATTTAGATACAAAATTTTGAATATTTTTTTAAAAATAACACAGTACCATAATAACAGTTTATTCATATAGCAAAATAAGATCCCTATACAGTATACAAAAGACAAAATTTATATGAAAATAAGATCCCATTTTTAAATTTGCTCTCCAAGAGGCCACAATAACGCTAATACGGTATAATTTATACTAAATGGAACCTAACTAACGAATTATAACTAAATGGAAGTGAGTACGAGTATACCATACAAAAATACAAACATTTTATACAAATTTGTTGGTATGGTACTTCTTTTTCTGTTATATAAAAAAAAAAAGATTAGTGTTAGGCCAATATAGCTTTTTTAAATAGAAAATTAGTAAAATCTGTATGAATAAAATAAAAGGAATCAAAATCAATCTTAATAATAAAATAATGTAAAATTAAAAATTTTTTAAATATACTTTTATCGAAGCCACACTAGCTCCTCAAAAAGTAGAAAATAAAACTAGTGGTGGATGTTGAGCATCTAGAACTACTATAAGATAAAACACAAAAGTATATAATGAATCTTGCTGGAATATTGTTAATGGACATTTTTAATATTTGCCGCTTGAAAAAAATCACGAATATTAAAAGAACATCACAAAGCGTTTCCAAATTCCCGTTAACAATATTCCAGCAAGATTCATTATATACTTTTGTGTTTTATCTTATAGTAGTTCTAGATGCTCAACATCCACCACTAGTTTTATTTTCTACTTTTTGAGGAGCTAGTTTGGCTTCGATAAAAGTATATTTTAAAAATTTTTAATTTTACATTATTTTATTTTATACTTTTTAGTTTTAAGTGAAAACTATAGGTATTATAATTTCATAAAGAGTATATAAGTGTAAACTCTTCTGTCTATAACACAATTGAGTTTCAAAATATGCCTCAGACGTGCTAGAAGTTGTTCAGCAGTAACCCGAACCAGTCCAAATTTTTGAAATCGGTAGAAAGCGTATTTCTTTATTTGTAAAAGTGGATCTAAGTTTAAATTTTCATGCCTGTAACACAATTGGTTTTCAAATATGCCTGAGACGTGCTAGGAGTTGTTCCGCAGCAACCCGAACCAGTCCACATTTTCGAAATCGGTAACAGTCGTATTTCTTTATTTGTGAAAAAGTATCTAAGTGTAAATTTTCATGCCTGTATTACAATTGGTTTTCAAATATGCTGAGACGTGCTAAGAGTTGCTTGGCAGCAACCCGAACCAGTCCGCATTTTCGAAATCGGTAACAGTCGTATTTCTTTATTTGTGAAAAAGTATCTAAGTGTAAATTTTCATGCCTGTAATACAATTGGTTTTCAAATATGCCTGAGACGTGGTAGGAGTTGCTCGGCAGCAACCCGAATGAGTCCACATTTTCGAAATCGATATCAGTAGTATTTCTTTTTTTGTGATAAAGTATCTAAGTGTAAATTTTCATGCCTGTATTACAATTGGTTTTCAAATATGCCTGAGACGTGCTAGGAGTTGTTCGGGAGCAACCCGCCCAGTCCACATTTTCGAAATAGTTAACCGTCGTATTTCTTTATTTGTGAAAAAGAATCTAAGTGTAAATTTTCATGCCTGTAATACAATTGGTTTTCAAATATGCCTGAGACGTGGTAGGAGTTGCTCGGCAGCAACCAGAATAAGTCCACATTTTCGAAATCGGTAACAGTAGTATTTCTTTTTTTGTGAAAAAGTATCTAAGTGTAAATTTTCATGCCTGTATTACAATTGGTTTTCAAATATGCCTGAGACGTGCTAGGAGTTGTTCGGCAGCAACCCGACCCAGTCCACATTTTCGAAATAGTCAACCGTCTTATTTCTTTATTTGTGAAAAAGAATCTAAGTGTAATTTTCATGCCTGTAATACAATTGGTTTTCAAATATGCCTGAGACGTGGTAGGAGTTGCTCGGCAGCAACCCGAATGAGTCCACATTTTCGAAATCGGTAACAGTAGTATTTCTTTTTTTGTGAAAAAGTATATAAGTGTAAGTTGTCATGCCTGTTTTACAATTGATTTTCAAATATGCCTGAGACGTGCCAGGAGTTGTTCGGCAGCAATCCGACCCAGTCCACATTTTCGAAATAGTTAACAGTCGTGTTTCTTTATTTGTGGAAAAGAGTGTAAGTGTAAATTTTCATGCCGTAATACAATTGGTTTTCCAATATGCCTGAGACGTGGTAGGAGTTGCTCGGCAGCAGCCCGAATGAGTCCACATTTTTGAAATAGCTAACAGTCGTATTTCTTTATTTGTGAAAAAGAATCTAAGTGTAAATTTTCATGCCTGTAATACAATTGGTTTTCAAATATGCTTGAAACGTGCTAGGAGTTGTTCGGCAGCAACCCGAACCAGTCCACATTTTCGAAATCGGTAACAGTCGTATTTCTTTATTTATGAAAAAGTATCTAAGTGTAAATTTACATGTCTGTAATACAATTAGTTTTCAAATATGCTGAAACGTGCTAAGAGTTGTTCGGCAGCAACCCGAACCAGTCCACATTTTCGAAATCGGTAACAGATGTATTTCTTTATTTGTGAAAAAGTATCTAAATGTAAATTTTCATGCCTGTAATACAATTGGTTTTCAAATATGCCTGAGACGTGGTAGTAGTTGCTCGGCAGCAACCCGAATGAGTCCACATTTTCGAAATCGGTAACAGTAGTATTTCTTTTTTTGTGAAAAAGTATATAAGTGTAAATTTTCATGCCTGTATTACAATTGGTTTTCAAATATGCCTGAGACGTGCTAGGAGTTGTTCGGCAGCAATCCGACCCAGTCCACATTTTCGAAATAGTTAACAGTCGAGTTTCTTTATTTGTGAAAAAGAATGTAAGTGTAAATTTTCATGCCGTAATATAATTGGTTTTCAAATATGCCTGAGACGTGGTAGGAGTTGTTCGGCAGCAAACC
This sequence comes from Argyra leucocephala, assembly GCA_963942445.1. Lineage (NCBI taxonomy): Eukaryota > Metazoa > Arthropoda > Insecta > Diptera > Dolichopodidae > Argyra > Argyra leucocephala. The sequence goes on from OZ012678.1 coordinate 102,473,774, forward strand.
GAATGAGTCCACATTTTCGAAATCGGTAACAGTCGTATTTCTTTTTATGTGAAAAAGTATCTAAGTGTAAATATTCATGCCTGTAATACAATTGGTTTTCAAATATGCCTGAGACGTGCAAGGAGTTGCTCGGCAGCAACCCGAATGAGTCCACATTTTCGAAATAGTTAACAGTCTTATTTCTTTATTTGTGAAAAAGAATATAAGTGTAAATTTTCATGCTTGTAATACAATTGGTTTTCAAATATGCTTGAGACGTGCTAGGAGTTGTTCGGCAGCAACCCGAACCAGTCCACATTTTTGAAATCGGTAACATTCGTATTTCTTTATTTATGAAAAATTATCTAAGTGTAAATTTTCATGTCTGTAATACAATTGGTTTTCAAATATGTTGAAACGTGCTAAGAGTTGTTCGGCAGCAACCCGAACCAGTCCACATTTTCGAAATCGGTAACAGTTGTATTTCTTTATTTGTGAAAAAGTATCTAAGCGTAAATTTTCATGCCTCTAATACAATTGGTTTTCAAACATACCTGAGACGTGCTAGGAGTTGTTCGGCAGCAACCAGACTCATTCCACATTTTCGAAATAGTTAACAGTCGAATTTCTTTATTTGTGAAAAAGTATCTAAGTGTAAATTTTCATGCCTGTAATACAATTGGTTTTCAAACATGCCTGAGACGTGCTAGGAGTTGTTCGGCAGCAACCCGACTCAGTCCACATTTTCGAAATAGTTAACAGTCGTATTTCTTTATTTGTGAAAAAGTATCTGAGTGTAAATTTTCATGCCTGTAATACAATTGGTTTTCAAGTATGCCTGAGATGTGCTGGAGTTGTTCGGCAGCAACCCGACCCAATCCACATTTTCGAAATAGTTAACAGTCGTATTTCTTTATTTGGGAAAAAGTATCTAAGTGTAAATTTTCATGCCTGTATTACAATTGGTGTTCAAATATGCTGAAACGTGTTAAGAGTTGTTCGGCAGCAACTCGACTCAGTCCACATTTTCGAAATAGTTAACAGTCGTATTTCTTTATTTGTGAAAAAGTATCTGAGTGTAAATTTTCATGCCTGTAATGCAATTGGTTTTCAAGTATGCCTGAGATGTGCTGGAGTTGTTCGGCAGCAACCCGACTCAGTCCACATTTTCGAAATAGTTAACAGTCGTATTTCTTTATTTGTGAAAAAGTATCTAAGTGTAAATTTTCCTGTAATACAATTGGTTTTCAAATATGCCTGAGACGTGCTAGGAGTTGTTCGGCAGCAACCCGAACAAGTCCACATTTTCAAAATAGTTAACAGTCGTATTTCTTTATTTGTAAAAAAGAATCTCAGTGTAAATTTTCATTCCTGTAATACAATTGGTTTTCAAATATGCCTGAGACGTGGTAGGAGTTGTTCGGCAGCAACCCGAACCTATCATTTGAAAGCTTTGTAAGGTACCGTGTCCGGTTGCTTTTTTCATCATTAAGTTTTTTAAACCAAATTAATTTTTTTCTTTTTGCGTTTGGTTTTCATATTAACAAAAAAATTCTAACCTACCTACCATATATACATATAGACACTGGCAAGTTAATATAAAAGTATATAAAAATAACAATGTTTTTTCAATTTAAACTTTATTACCGTATTCTATTATTACACAGAAAAGTATTGTTGTTAAAATATTTGAAAAAAAAACAATAATTATTCATGTTTCTGAAATATTGAAAATGTAGCAGTAGTTTGTAATATATGAATATATGAAATTTTCAAGAAGTACTAACACTAGCAATCAAAATAATTTCCATTAAAAAGAGAGAAAATATATTGAACGAATATATTCATCTATTAATAATATACATGTGTATCAGCATATTTGAATTGTATAATATTATACATTACCTGTTTATACCTTTTATTTTTGTCATTATTGTGTGTGTAACTAACTTCACTCAAAAAAATTTATTTTTTTAAGGAAGGGTGTGGTTTAGTAGGTAAGAATCCTAAATACAGTGTCAAGCTACGGGGCTCATTGTATCTTTCTGAAGCCTACGAAAAATAAAAAAAAAAAAAATTGGCAAAGTTTTGACTACAAAAAAAATATTTCTTTTATGTGTTTTAGAAAATTAAAAAGTGATATAAACATTTAAGTACTTTAATTTCGGAATAAAGAAACTAATGAAAGAAAAAAAGAAACTACGATTTATTTTGCTTCCGTCATTTATGACGGGTTACAAAACTAGTTATTAAATATGTAGGTATGTTTTTAGTTTAGATTTTTGTGTTTTAAGGTAGTTATATACATACATACGCATGCACACACAATATAAGGTTTAACTTATTTGTATTTATATTATATAGTAACTAGCTGGTAAATTAATTTAACATCTCAGTTACACGTAGTCTAAAAACAGGTAATATTTACTATTTAAAAAATTAAAACATGCATATGAATGCATTTAAAATATTTTTTTTAAATTTAAAAAGAAAAGGATAAGATACATATTATAATGTATGAGTACAGTTATCTAGATTTTGTAAATTTTAAGAATTTAGTCTAACACTCTAATATTAACTCTGAATATACGTGATGGAAAAAAATGAATGACATGTTATAATTGAATTTATTTGAAGGGATTTTAGGTTATTTTTTTTCTTGTTACATAACAATTTTTTTTTAGTTATTTTAATATTATTCATATAAATAATATTATTAGCAAAGAATATCCATAATAAGAAAGTTCACTGGAAGTCAAGACATTTTTACTAACACATTTACAAAAAAAAAACCATTAGTTAAAGAAGCAAAGAACTATTGTAAATATTTTCTTATGTAAGAAGTTGTGAGAAAGAAAGAGTGCGATACAAACCATTTAAAGAACAAATTCATTTTTTGCAATGTAATTTTAAATAGCCCACGGAGATTTTTGTTTATTTATTTAGCCCACTAGAGATTTTTCATGTGTTCAGTCGTCTAAAATTTTGTGTACGAATTTTTTTAAATAAACGTATTAAATTTATTAGGGTGTGAGAATAAATAAATTTGAATGATTGAATTTTTCCAGGTACCTACGTAAAATAATATTGGTTTCAAAAACATGTTATTCCTTAAACATCATATTGTTTTCTTTTATTGGCTTATAAGGGAAGTCCATTTTTTTTATTCATGTATTTTCAATATACACATTTTTTAAGGTATTGAAACATGTAGTTAAAAGGAAAATGAAGCCGTTGTTTTTATGAATGACTCGATGCGTTTTTAGTTTCTGAAAAATTAAATTTTGCATTTTAATCATCAATAAACTAATATATAAGTAACTACTCTAAACTACTATAAATAAGTAATATAATGCATTTAGGTAACTGGTAATTTTATAAATAGGTAGAAATTTGAATATTAATAATATGAACATTACAAATTTGAATAAATAATATTTTTTATTGCTATGCATTTTAAAAAAAAATTAGTAGGTATATAAGAGAGTACTTAGAAAAAAATAAATGCAGAGTATATATGAAAATTAAGCAGTGTATGTTATATTTAAAAATAAATCAACTCTAACGCTTAAAAAAAGTTTTTATGAAAACTATTCTATATACAATTTTTTAAAAACGTTTAGAAAATGAGAAAACAAACATTATCGTGTTAAGTGTTTGGTGTGTGGTACTGAAAAAAACGTTCATTCATTTTTTCCCTTTGTATTTTGAATTTTTATCTCTCTCTCACAAATTAAATTCTTATGACTATCTATTTCTTACAATATTGGAAATCGACTGGGAAAATGGTGACCAACACATTGACAAATTATAAAATTTTATTCCAGTGAACCTTCTTTTAATGGATATTCTTTGTTATTAGCACAAATATAATAATAATAGACTATATAATAATATAATATTTTTAGCACAAATAAATAACTATATGTTATTTATATGTGTTATTAGTATGTAACATTATTAAAAAAACAAAACAAAAACCTTTCTTGTTGTTCCATATACCGCTTATACTCAAAAATAATCTCCTTTTATTCAAGAATAAAAACAAAAACAAAAAATATGGAATTCAACAAAACCTTTTGCGCATAAATTTTATTTTTCTGTTTCCTCTTTGAAAATTATTTCAAATGAGAAAAATATCTACTAACTCATATAAAACCTTTATTCGTTTACACAAAAGGAATACTTGATACAAAATATAGTGTGAAAGCGAGGATTTCGTTAGGTAGAAACCACAGGAATACAGATGTGAAAACACTCATACATTGTATATGGATATTATTATAACTTTATGATAAAACTGAAAATACATTTAAAAAAAAAACTAGGAGCATAATTATATATTTATTAAAATCTACATAAAAAATCATCTAAACGACGGCCAATAATCAAACTAAAATTTAAAGTACATACTTCAATTGAAAAATAGTAAAATATTAGGTTTATTCAGTAACCTGTTCCAGATAGTTCTATATGAATACGAATAGTCATACGTTTGATAATTTCTTTAATGTCATTGGTCATAGTCATTTGAAAATACATAATTTAAGTATGTTTAATTTATAGATTGAAAAAGTACGGTTCAAATCTGAACCATCTTAACAACCGATGTTCATTATTATTTTTTAAAATGATAGATATTTAAAAGGAAAATAAGCCAAATTATATATTTCTTTAAATTTTTTTAATTTTTAATTAGAAATTTCCATTTAAAATTTCACACCATTGTAAGACATTTTAACATACCTACAAAATTTTTTTTTTTTAAATAAATTATAATTTACGTATACGGTTGTTTTCTAATACCTTGAACAGAATGAGCACAGCTATCACGCAGTCATCGCGCAGAAATACTACTTTGAAAGTTGAAACATATGAAAACATATGCAAATGCAGAGAATTTGACATGTTATAAATACATGTTAAAACATTTGACATGTTTAAAATATCTGAAAACAATGTATAGAATAATAATATTAATAGCAAACCACAAAAAAATAAAAATTGCTCAAAGTGCTAAGTTAATCCTTATAAAATTAGCTCTTTTATTTATAAAATAAAAAAAATATCATATATAGAATGAAAATTATTTTATAAGAATTTATTAGACATCAATTTTCAGTAAGTCTTGCATATGCAATATCAATCAATAAATCACAAGGTCAAACATTTCAAAGAGTCGGAATTCATCTCCCTCAACCTACCTTCACCCATGGTCAGCTCTACACAATCCACTGCTCTAAAAATTAAAATTCTAGCAAGGACCAAGACAGGGGAAAACTACTGACAATGTTGCATACCAGGAGGTTGACAATATGACAATGTTGCATACCAGGTCTAGAATACTTCATTTTATCCAATTGTTTCCTATATGATGAATTTTAAAACTTACTCATAATAATTGGGAAGCGGTACTAACCCATGTATGATTAATGGTTTAATAAAATTATCGGAAACTATTTTTTATTAACACTCCAGCACAAGTTTTCCCAATTAACGCGAACAATCAATTAATTGGTTAATAATATCAGTTATGGTAAAGGGTTTCGATGGTTTTTGGGTTAGAGTTCCACATAGCTAAGTTCCTACGTGAGTGGTCTGCTTAGTATTTGTCAAGGCTTTCTCCTTCCTTCGAGAAATAAAAAAATAATAAAAACAAATAATTAAATTTTACGAAAAGTTTAATGCTATCTGATATTTTATTTTATTTTAAAATTAATATTAACATAAAATTTTGCACATTTTTTATTTTTTTGTGGTTTGTTATTAATATTACTATTATATATATTGTTGTCAGATACTTTCAATGTGTTAAATGTATAATTGTATTAAAAATCATTTTATTGTGCCGTTTCACAGAAAAATTCCTTTCTATTGCTCGGCCGGGTATATACCCGGTGGTTTATTATAGTCTAGGTATATTATAACACACAAGAGCACGATTTTGAAGGCATACATTTCGTTATTTTTAATGTGCTTCTTTTTTTTTTTCATTCAATAAATCGGCGATGACACAGGCTGTGGCGATCAAAATCAATTTTTGTTTTATCTACAATATAATACACAAGAGCACGATTTTCAAGGCACATTTTTCGTGGTTTTTCGTGTGTGTTTTTTTTGATTTTTTATTCAATAAATTTTTTTTGTCGATTCTCTTTTGGGTCAAATTATTTTTATTTTCTTTATTTATCGCATTCGGTTTCTTGCACTTTTAGTAGGGTAATATTATTAATATAGATTTTAATATCACAAATTTTTGTTAGTTCGATTCTCTATTAATTCAAAAAAAAAATTGTTTTTTAAAAAAATACTTTTTTTTTATTATTATGTATTATAATAATAATTCTTATAATATAATATAATGAATAACAAAAAACAATATTTTTTTAATAAAAATAAAAGTAATTTTTAATTATTATTCTCTTCTCAATTATTTCAACAAAATACGAAAACTTTTAGTTTAATATAAATCTAAGCATACAAATTATATGTATACTTATTACTTATCCATACATGGAATGTATTCACATTTGACAGATTTGACACTATGATGCATCATGTAGATGTATGCATATAATATTATACATTAACATTTACCCTACCTACCTGTAGGTACAATAAATATAATATAACTTGTACTGTATTTTGGTTAGGAAGTCTTATTAGTATATTTGTGAAATGTTATTTTTATCGAAATAATGTTAAAATTTCATTGTTCAATTTTATTTTACAGATTTTATAATATTTCATTTTAATAAAAAAAGAAAAATATCTTAATTTATGACTAAAAAGTAATTAATAAAAAAAACAGTTTTAAATAGGTCCCTTTTTTTATTTAAATAAACATTAAAATAAACTTTTTATTTCGTTTAAATTATATTTAATTATATTTATATTAAATTTATCTTTTAAATGTAAAAAGTTTTGAAAAAGTTATTAAAATATCTTACATAAATTCATTGTATATGTAAGCTCTTTGATCTATATAGATCCGGATCAGTAAAAAGCCACAGCTGTATATTATTATAACTTTATGATAAAACTGACAATTTATCTGTATATAATTCTTCGACGGTGCCAGCATGTACCGTTATAATTTTTTGTTTTAAAGAGAAATCTTTTAAAGAGTTTCTGTTTTATGCATACATTTTGTTTTTAACATAAGTGTAGAAGAAAATTTGCAATCAAATTGGAAGAGATTTTTTTTTATTTTTCTTTCTTACACCTCATCAAGAATACTTTTAATATAGGAGAAAACAAAAATTAAACTTTACCAAATTGATTTAAATGAAATGGGATATATACTGTACAAGAACAATAGAATACTATAAATGTATTCTGTAAATCTTGTATACTGTATACATTTTTTGTTATTTTTTTTTTGTTGTTTTTCTTCTTAATACATCATAGTAGCAAAGAATATTCTATAATAAGTAGATATGCATGGGGAAGTCAAGATTCTATTTACAAAAAAAAAACTTAGATAAAGAAACAAAAAACTTAGATAAAGAAGAATATTCTTATGTAATAAGTTGTGAGAAAGAAAAAGTGCGATATAAATCATTTAAAAAACAACTTAATTTTTGCAATGTAATTTTAAATAGCCCACAGGAGAAGAGATTTTTCATGTGGATGGTCGTCTGAAATTTTGTGTTCGATTTTTTAAAAAATTAACATTAAATTTATGAAAGTAAAGAAATTTTGAATGATTGATATTTTACAGGTACCTACATAACATAATATTGGTTTCAAAAACTTATGTTATTTCTTAAACATCATATTATTTTCTTTTATTGTCTTATAAGGGAAGTAAAAAAATTTTTTTATTTCAAATAGATTATAATTGGTATTGAAGTAAATGGTATTTCAGGTATTGAACCAGGTAGTTAAAGAGAATACCAAGAACCAATCGTTTTTTTTATGAATGGCTCGATGCATTTTTATTTCCTTAAAAATTAAATTTTGCCATTTAATAATCAATGATAATTTATTAATTATTAATAATATTAGAATTTATAATGTGAATATTTCATTTGAATAAATAATGTTTTTTATTGCTATGCATTTTTCTGTGTAAATTTTGATAACTAAGAATAAATACAACATTATTTCTTTGAGACAAAAAAGTCGTTGGATAACTTTTTTACAACTTTGTGTTTTGAATTTTTATTTCTCTCTCACAAATTAAATTCTTATTACTCTCTATTTTTTTCAATATTGGTAATCGACTAGAAAAATGGTAAACAGCAAATGAGAGGAAAAATCACGTGATCATAAAATTCTGCGCGAATAGTTAAAATAAACAAACAAAAGTAGCCATACGCAAAATTTGCATAAATTTATCCAAATTTTTTTATGTCAAAAATTAAGTGATTTTTAGGTTATGAGATTTTTTTAAATTTGAATTAATTTTGTAATTTTCTGAAATTTTTTGTAAAATTATTGAATGTTTTTGTTGGAAAAAATTAAATTAAATAATTTTTCGTGGTTTTGGTCTTTTTGTCGGTAAAAAGTTATATATAAATAAGTTTTCAGGTTATGTATACAACTTTTTATTTATTTTAGGTATACTACTTTTTATATTATCTATTGACATTTAAAACAACAACAAAAATTTGGCAGTTTTACAAATTTTTGTAAATAGAAATTTAATTTGCAAAAATTTATTTAAGAGATACCTCTGAAAAAACTCAAAAATTTGTAAAGAGAGTGCGAATAAAAAAGTGAACATACAGGAATTTGGATAAATTTATATAAATTTATATAAATTTGCGAGTTAACATACAGACCAATTGTTTTTGTTTTATGGATACATTTCTTTAATTACAGATAAATAATAAATGTGCCTATGCAATATATTAATATATCTATTGATATTTGATATTTTAGTCTTTTGTATTTTAAAATTAAAAAAAACAGTAATTCTTAATTTTTTGGTTTTGCTAATTTCTAAAAAAAATAAACAGTAGTTAATAAATATATCTTCTAATAAAGTACACTTATATATGTGTATATTTATATCTGTATTCTATATATATACTGTTTGATATTGTACCAGTTTATATTTTAACATAACAAAAAATATTGGAACTACACCATGCGCTTTTAAGAGACGCCAGTTTCCCGTCCGAGCTGCTTTTGCGATGACCATCAACAAAGCGCAAGGTCAAACTCTCAATACAGTTGATGTTTTACTTGATTAACCAGTTTTTCCACATGGACAACTATATGTCGGGATGTCGCGCACTGGGAATAGAAATCATTTGAAAATCGTAACCGAAGAGAATAGAATTGTTAGAAATATAGTTTTTAATGAAATATTAGTTGATTTCAATCTATGAACATAGTCTGTCTGCTAATCTACTAATTCAACTAAAGTATTATTACTAAAATATTATTGATAGGGGAATTTTGGATTTTGATAATTTATAATGTAATACAACCTAGAATGCTCTAATTTTGATTTTTCACTATATATAACGGCAGGAAAAAGTTACGTAGTAACGGTTATTTAACTAGTTTAAAATAAAAACGAGGAGCAAAATTATATATTTATTATCATCTACATAAAAAACCATCTGACGGCCAATAATCAAACTAAAATTTAAAGTACATACAAGAAACATAGTAAAATAGGCTTATTCAGTAACCTGTTCCAGATAGATGAATATGAATAGTCATCCGTTGAATAATTTCTTTAATGAAAATTATATTCTAAAATTAGAATTTCTTTAAAATTATAGATATTTAAAAGTAGACTAAGCAAAATTATATATATTTTTTAAATTTTTTTAAATTTTTAATTAGAAATTTCAGTTTAAAATTTCACCCCATGTAAGACATTTTAACATACCTACAACAAATTTTTTTTTAAATAAATTATTATTTACGTATTCGGTTGTTTTCTAAGTGACGAAGATATAAATTTTTGAGAAATTTAAGAGAATTTTGAGTTTAAAGTTAAGTTTAAAACGTGACGTCAGAGCTCTCTCTTGTATAAATTTTTGCAAATAAAATTTCTATTTGTAAAATTTTGTAAAAAATTGCTGTCAAATTTTTGCTGTTATTTTAAATGTCTAGCAAATATTTCTTATTTGAATATAAAAAAAAGTAGTATACCTAACCCGAAACTTATTTATATAGTTTTTACTGACAAAAAGACCAAAACCAAGAAATATTATTTAATTTTTTTTAAACAAAAACATTCATTAATTCTACAAAAAATTTCAGAAAATTACTAATTAATTCAAATCTAGAAAAATCTCATAACCTAAAAATCAGTTATTTTTGATTTGTTGGACATTTAAAACAAAAATTTTACAGCAAGTTTTTACAAATAGAAATTTTTGAGACTCAGAGCTGTTTAAAGTCACGTTTTAAAGTCAAAATTCTCTTAAATTTCTCAAAAATTTGTAAAGAGCATGCAAATCAAAAATTAAATAAACAGGAGTTTGGATAAATTTCCGCAAATTTATATAAATCTACGAGTTAACATACAAACTTACTACAACTATTAACTTTTTTACCAGCACGACTGAGAAGTAGTTATGTGTAGTTATGTGTGAAATTACTTTCCGAAGTCTTTACTAAGAAGGAGTTACAGAACTGGTGAGAAGGAAGGCTTCCCGCACTCATTATTAAGAAGTAGTTATGGAACTGGTTCGAAGGAACTACTTCACGAACTCATTATGAGTAACAAGTTACGGAACTAGTGAGAAGGAATTATTTAATTTTAAAATAGGTTTAGTAGATCTGTAAAAAGATAAAAGAAAAAATCTGAAAGTAAAAATTTTTTTTAAAAAATAAAATACAATTTATTTTTAGTTTTTAAAAAAATATATTTATATTCAAAGATTATGTTGTTTTTCAATTTTTTGTTTATTAAAGATTAAAGTTATGTTATAAAGTTATTACATTAAATATTAACATTTGGAAAATTTATATTGGGCCCTATCGTGGTAAGCGTAAAAGTAAGTAAAACGGCAAAGGTTTAAATTTGGTATCGTGATTACAGCAAGTCATAAAAACTGTAAACGTTAAATGTCAACTTTTCGAAACTAATTTTTTTCATATCGTAGATCCCGCGCTGTTACCGTTTGTAGAACAAAGTTTAACCGCGAAAATTAGTGTACGTTTGAAAAATTATAGTTTGTAAAATGTAAATATTTGTTATGTATTTTAATTAATTTATTCATTAATTATACATTAAAAAAAAAAATAGAAGAAATGCAACGGCATAATTTAGAAACAGAAAAGACTACTTTAGAAAAAATAAAATTAAAAAGAAAAATAGTTGAACTGCAACTGTTAAAATACAACAAGAATTTAGTAGATTCTCCTGATGAAGATTTGTGATAAAAATATTTTTAATTAGTTGATTAGCGATGAAGGCATTTAAGATTTTCTTTTTTTTTTTAATCATAAAGACTTACTTTATTTATGCTTAAGTATCTTATTTTTTTATTATATTATTATATTTATTATTGAGTTTTACCATTGATTAATAATACTATAAAAATAGACATTTTCAAACAAAACTAACAACAGCAAATTTTCAACTCTCTTTTTCAGTATTCCCTTCATTGTATATGTTTTCCCCCGTTTATCAATGTGTTAGTGCATTTTTTATTTTCTATTTGAATTTTTAAATTTTTGAACGTTTTATACGACTTATTCTCTAAATAATTTGTATGTGTTCAGTTTCTCTATACTGTTCTTGAATGTATATTATTGTTTTTAACTTTTTTTTATTTGAATTTGTATAATTTGAAGTTTTTTTGAATTGATAGGTACCAAAATTTCAAATTGGATAGCATTTTTATCGAGTAGTCTTTTAAGAAATTTTTTTTTTTATTTTTCTCTCTATACATTGTAATAAAAAGATTTATATAATTGTTGATATGGTGCATGTATATTATTTGTAATAATAAATTATAAAATTATAATATAATTTTATAATGTTTAGAAAACAATAATACTTTTCTTTTTTTAATTGAATAATTTTCAAAAATAAAACAATTTCAAAAAATTCAAATAATAGTGAACATTCATTCACGTTATGATTATACGTGATATATGATATATTCATACATACATAGGTACATATATATATAAATTTACAAATGTAATCAAACTTTTATTTTTAAAAGACGTTATTTGGTTATTTCAATATGTGGATATGTATGTATGCATGGATTTTCAAATTATAACAGAATTTAAAAACATTTGAAAAACTCATCATTAATTTTTGTAAAATTTATAAAAAATCTTAAAGGTAGAGTAAATTGAAATGTATATTTAATATGGAATAAAGGTCGAGTTTCCTTTCACTAATCATTTGTATTTATTTTGCAAATATCGATATTTCGGAAGCAACTTACTTCCTTCATCAGTGCTTTGCGACTAATTAATATTCACACTAATCCTTACATATAATTATATAATTTGAACCATTAATAATATGCTCATTTTGTTAACAATAGTAATTCCTTAATAGTGCTACCTAATCTACAGTGTTTTATTTATTAATTTTTTTTTTTTTTTTATTATATTTAAACTAGTCTTACGTAATAACCCTTATTCTAGTATTTATGATCTTAATTCTACCTGAACCTGATTTTTCATTTTAAAGTAATCTAAATAATGGTGAGAATCCTCTCTGTACTACCTACATCATTATTAAGTCTATTATTTACAGGTTCTCTAGATATTGCCAGACTTTCATACATATCTGGTTTATTATTTTTTTTTATACTTCTTTTATTAATTTTAAACTATTCTTATTTATATGATGGTCTTCTTCAACTATCTGCTGACCTAAAATTCGTGTAGTTTCTTTTCCTCGCAATTGTGCTTCCCTCATATGTTCCTGGAATCTAACTGTAATTAACCTCTTGGATTGTCCTATGAAAGTTTTTGTGCAATCTTGGCATGATATTTTGTATATACCACTTACTTCTTCTATACTCTTCTTATCTTTAGCTGATCCTAACAGATTACATAATTTGAGATTTCTGTAGTGACTACATTTATGTTGTATTTCTTAAATATATAGCTAAATTTTTTTTGTATGCGGAATGTGTTACACAAATTCGTTTTGGCTTCTCCATATTTTTGTTTTGGTCAAATAAAGTTGAGAGATTTTCCATTTCAGTTCTATGGATTTTCTTTTTTATTGTTTTCTCAATATTTTCTTTCATAAATCCATTTACTTCTGCTGTGTTTTCAATATAAAATTTTTCCTTTTTGAAGTTTTCCTCTGATAAAGGTGTGGTCAGTAGTCTGTTAATCATTGTATGATATGCTGCCATCTTTTGTCCATGGGGGTGGTTTTAATCGGAAGTTATAGTTCTTTTAGTTGTCGTAATTTTCCTATAGATATCAAAATTTATTTTTCTTTCCCTTCTAATTAATTTGATATCTAGGAACGGAATTTCACCATTTTTTTCATTTTCCATTGTGAAAGTTATGTTGTTATGGATGTTATTGAGTTTAACAAGTAAACTTTCCATTTTGGTTTTTTCCCCTACTGCGATAATATCATCTACATATCGCATATCTACATTTTTGAAATTAGAAAGAATCCCTTGCCAGATTCAGTAAGAAGAGTAGAAAAAATTCTAAAAGAATGTAAGGGTAGCATAGAAAAGATAACAAACTTAAGAATGCCGAACCCTTCATTGCCTAGAATTAGATGCCAACCAAAAATTCACAAAGATGGAAATGAAATGAGGGAAATAATTGCAGATTCCAACTCACCAACATACAACATAGCAAAATGGTTAGTAGCAGAGCTCAAAAACATAGGAAAAGAAATGAGCACAAGAGCGATAAAAAATACAGCTGAACTGATCGAAACAAAAAAGGATACCGTAATAGGGGAAAATGAAGAGCTAGTATCATTTGATGTCAAATCACTTTTCCCTAGCATACCAGTTAAAGAAGTCATTATAAAACTAGAGGAATGGCTCAAAAAAATAGATGATTCGAGGGAATGGAAACAAAAAACCAAATGCTGCATAAAATTAGCCGCCCTTTGTATGAATGAAAACTATTTCAGGTTTAGAAAATTATTACAAAACTTCAACAGGCACAGCTATGGGAAATCCACTTTCCCCTATATTGAGCGAATTCTTCATGAATTTTATAGAAGAAAGGATAGTAGAAGAAGGAATTATGCCCAGGATCTGGATGCGATATGTAGATGATATTATCGCAGTAGGGGAAAAAACCAAAATGGAAATTTTACTTGTTAAACTAAATAACATCCATAACAACATAACTTTCATAATGGAAAATGAAAAAAAATGGTGAAATTCCGTTCCTAGATATCAAATTAAATAGAAGGGAAGGAAAAATAAATTTTGATATCTATAGGAAAATTACGACAACTAAAAGAGCTATAACTTCCGATTCAAACCACCCCCATGGACAAAAGATGGCAGCATATCATACAATGATTAACAGACTATGTATGAAAGTCTGGCAATATCTAGAGAACCTGTAAACAACAGACTTAATAATGATGTAGGTAGTACAGAGAGGATTCTCACCATTATTTAGATTACTTGAAAATTAAAAATCAGGTTCAGGTAGAATTAAGATCATAAATACTAGAATAAGGGTTATTACGTAAGACTAGTTTAAATATAATAAAAAAAAAAAAATTAATAAATAAAACACTGTAGATTAGGTAGCACTATTAAGGAATTACTATTGTTAACAAAATGAGCATATTATTAAGGGTTCAAATTATATAATTATATGTAAGGATTAGAGTAAATATTAATTAGTCGCAAAGCACTGATGAAGGAAGTAAGTTGCTTCCGAAATATCGATATTTGCAAAATAAATACAAATGATTAGTGAAAGGAAACTCGACTTTTATTCCATAAATCTAAATATATTACTAAAAACAAATCTGATTATCAAAAATAATTATATTTAATATGTTTTTTGTTGCAGTAAGCACACAATTTATTTATAAGATAACTCCACAAAATCGGGTCGACCACAAAATGTATCGAATTTATTTCAATGAAGTTTGATTTATAAATCGAATTGAAAAAAAAATGGTTTATCAAAAATATTCTAATATTTATTTCACTACGATAACAAAATATCAGCAATCCTACAACTTAAACTATACTTATATTAAAATTATTTCTTTGTAAACAATATTTCGGTCGCCTTTTCTGCTTTTCTGATGAAGTATAAGCAAATACGTTCCTTGTTGTATTCTTGAAATAAAGATATGTTCGCCTTTTCCACAATCAATTGAAATTTGTACTTAAATGAAATGAGGATGCCAAGTTCTTATTCTTAATCTAGTACCGTAGTTTTGGCTTCTTCAAGTTTCGTAGAAGCAATATTGAAGCTACTACTTTTAATTCCAATTGATGAGGAGGATCAACTTCATTTTCATCGATAACTGTATCTATCGATTTGTACACATGGTACCCCTGGAATACTCTGCAGTATTTTCCGATTAATAAAACGAATCGTCACATTTTTGTGGCTAATTCACATAGCCACTTCACATAGTCATGTAAAAATTGTATACTGATTCCTAAATTCGAAAATAATCAGTCGTAATTCTTTATTTGTGAAAGAGCATCTAAATGTAAATTTTCATGCCTGTAACACTATTGGTTTTTGAAATATTCCTGAAACGTACGTGCTAGGAGTTGTACGGCAGCAATCCGAACCAGTCCAAATTTTCGAAATCAGTGGCAGTCGTAATTCTTTAATTGTGAAAGAGTATCCAAGTGTAAATTTTCATGTCTGTAACACTATTGGTTTTTGGAATATTCCTGAAACGTACGTGCTAGGAGTTGTACGGCAGCAACTCGAACCAGTCCAAATTTTCGAAATCAGTTGCAGTCGTAATTCTTTATTTGTGAAAGAGTATCCAAGTGTAAATTTCCATGCCTGTAACACTATTGGTTTTTGAAATATTGCTGAGACGTACGTGCTAGGAGTTGTACGGCAGCAACTCGAACCTGTTATCTGATGGCTTTGTAAAGTACCGCGTCCGGTACCTTATTTGACCATGAATAACTGTGCAAAATCAGAACTCTGTCTTTAAAACTGTGGGCATTTATAGCGAACAAACAAACAAACAAACAAACTTTTCCTTTTATAAGTTAAAGCTTGCAACGCACAATTTTACAATGGTATTTTTCAAATTCAGAATTTTCTACTTTGTCATTATTTTCATAACAAGAGCATTAAATATCAATATCCAATGGCTTGTCATGATTTACACCAGCTTTGAAAATATATTGTTGTTGTAAATAAAATTCATCAAATTCGTAATATATTTGTAAAAATATTTGCAACTTATTATTATTTATATTGCAACTTATTATTATTTAAATATTTGCAAGTTTACATATTACTCACTACAGAAGGTTTACTTTATTACTCATTATTATATGGAAAAAATTAAAATTACAATTATTTTGTTTTCGTAGCTGCATATTTGCATATGTAATTAATTGAAAAGCTAAAACAGCTAAGATATTTTGCAAAGTACTGGGACTGATATGAGTATTTCCAGTTTTGGACAATATTTTTGATGAGCATTTTTCTCTTTGGCAACAATTTTCTTAATTCTATCTCAGTTAATAATTTCATAAAATGTACCAATTATGGCGAGTATTTATAACGAAAATACATCCTCAAATTGTGAAACAGATCACAACAATTATTTGGACATTGATGCCAATGATTTGGCTGATGAAGATTTTATTATTGAAAATTGTCCTGAAGAAATGAGAAGGAAAATGTTTTAGCTTCAACTTCAAATACATTTCAATTACATAGTAAAGCAATTAGTAATTTTGAAGAATTAGCAATTAGATATTTTGCTGGATTTTGCACATAAAAATTGTCAAATTGCCATACATGTGCATTATATTATTTTTAAAAAATTAACACAAGATTTGAAAACGAAATTTAAATAGCTATTCATAATGAATTATTAGAGATGAAATAATTGAACGTAGGTATATAAGTACGTACATATGAACCTAAAAACTGATTTGAATTGAATTTAAAATTTAGAATTGTATTTAAAACATCTTTAACAAAAATTTAATTCTATGGATTTGTAAATTTATATATGTATGTATGTATGAATATATATTAGAAAACATAACGGGAATGAATGCTCACTATTATTTGAATTTTTTGAAATTGTTTTATTTTTGAAAATTATTCAATTAAAAAAAGAAAAATATTTTTGTTTTCTAAACATTATAAAATTATATTATAATTTTATAATTTATTATTACAAATAATATACATGCACAATATAAACAATTATAAAAATCCTTTTATTACAATGTATTGAGAGAAAAAGAAAAACAAAATTTTTCTTAAAAGACTACTCGATAAAAATGCTATCCAATTTGAAATTTTGGTACCTATCAATTCAAAGAAAATTCAAATTATACAAATTCAAATAACAAAACGTTAAAAACAATAATATGCATTCGAGAACAGTATAGAGAAACTGAACACATACAAATTATTTAGAGAATATAAAGTCGTATAAAACGTTAAAAAATTTAAAAATTCAAATTGAAAATAAAGAATGCACGAACACATTGAATATACGGGAGAAAATATATATAATGAAGAGAATTTTGAAAAAGTGAGTTGAAAATTTTCTGTTGTATGAAAATATCTATTTTTATAGTTTATTAATCAATGGTTTTACTTAAATATTCTATTTTTGGAACAAGAAAATAATATGCAAATTTTAAATTTCATTTAAAATAGCTACAATTAGCCTTCTAATTTCTACAGCTTCACTATTATAAGTTGATATATCGGTATTTTCATTTTTATCGGTATTTTTTTTCATTTCATTTTCTTCCTAGTCCATCTTTCACCAGAATTTTCATCCAATAATTCGTCTAATAAATTTATTATGACGGTATAAATTTTTTATTTAATTGTTCTAATAACTAATACAATTATATTAATTTATCTAACATATGTACTTTTGACAACCGTCAATTAAATTTCGAAAATTTTCGATTTTAAATTATTCACGCGGTAACTACGGTTGAAGGCAAACGTAAGGTGTATAATTATTACTGCGCGGTCACCGCATCACACGGTAACCACGATAAGCCCCATTATGTTTTTTTTCAATTTTTTGTTTTAGGTTTGTTTTTTAAAATACTTATTAAAATCCTTTATACTTGCGAGTCTAAAAGTTTTTCTAATATGGAAGTTGTAATCAGTCTCCACTTCCTTATTATGTTGAATTGCTTCTAAAATTTTAAAAAATACCGTTTCACAATTTATCAAAAAAATAAATAAATAACTCAATTGTAGAATTGAAGTTTAAAATTAAGTAAAACATTTAATAAAATAAAATGAATAAAAAAATTAATATTGTTCTCATACCTACCTACTTACCTTCAAATTTTATTTTTTCTTCTCCACTTCCTTCAAATTTTATGGTTTTTTTCAGCCTTACAGTTTTTCAAAAAAATTTTTTTAAAGTTATTTTTTTCACCAAAATTTGTGTTAATTTATATAAAAATATTTAAGAACATATCACAGAAAAAAATGAAAAATTAAAATTTCAATATCACAAGATATCACTATAACATCTATGTAGTATTAACTTTTAAATAATACTTGACTAATACTGATTATTTAAACTCAAAAATTTCAAATTGAAAACATAATACTGCTAGACGATACAAGAATTCTAGCGCCGACAGTAAATAAACTGTTTTGCATTACTTTTTTCAAAAAAGTTATCGGGGAAAGTAGTTCTTAATAGAAAAAATATATAAGAATTTCTAACCGTTTGTGTATCAGTTTTCTAACTAGTTCCTTTGAAGTAGCTCTAGAACTAGTTCTGGGTAACCATTCACTTCTCGATTTCCCACTGGGTTGCGTTTGAATTTGAAATCCAATATTTCACTAAAAATGATTCATAAATAAATATTAACTAGAAGAAATCCCCGGGTACATACCTGGCCGACCAAAAGAAAGTAATTTTTCTGTGAAACGGCACAATAAAATGATTTTTAATACAATTATACATTTGACAACTTGAAAGTATCTGACAACAATATATAGAATAGTAATATTAATAGCAAATCACAAAAAAGTAAAAAATGTTCAAAATTTTAAGTTAACATTAATTTTAAAATAAAATAAAAAAAATATCAGAAAGCATTAAACTTTTTTTGTAAGATTAAATTGTTTTTATTATTTTTTTATTTTCTGAGGGGAGGAGAAAGCCTCAAAAATGACTAAGCAGACCGCGCACGTAGGTATATAGGTATGTGGAATTCTAACCCAAAACCACCGAAACCCTTTACCATAACTGATATTATTAATCGATTAATTGATTGTTCGCGTTTATTGGGAAAACATGTGCAGGAGTGTTGTTAAAAAATAGTTTCCGATGATTTTATTAAACCATCAATCATACCTATGGGTTAGTACCGTTTCCCAATTATTATGAATGAGTTTTAAAATTCATCATATACGAAACAATTGGATTAAATGAAGTATTCTAGACCTGGTATGCAACATTGTCATATGGTCAACCACCTGGTATGCAACATTGTCAGTTACAGTGTCGTTGTCAATAGTTTTCCCTGTCTTGGTCCTATTAGAATTTTAATTTTTAGAGCAGTGGATTGTGTAGAGCTGACCATGGGTGAAGAAAGGTTGAGGGAGATAAATTCCGACTCTTTGAAATGTTTGACATTGTGATTTATTTATTGATATTGTATATGCAAGACTTACTTGAAATTGATGTCTAATAAATTCTTATAAAATAATTTTCCTTCTATATGTGATATTTTTTTTATTTTATAAATAAAAGAGTTGATTTCATAAAGATTAACTTAAAACTTTGAGCAATTTTTATTTTTTTGTGGATTGCTATTAATATTATTATTAGATACTTTAAACATGCCAAAGGTTCAAAATTTTTCTGATTTGATTATTCATGTACTCAAATTAAAAAAAATATACCTACAAATATACTGCACAAAAAAATTCGGACAAAACAAATCAATTTAGAACTATTTTAAACAATCTACTTAACAAAGATTAGGAAAATACGTATTAGGAGAACAAAAATTGATTTATAATACACAATTCGACCAGACAGCTTAGGCTAGGTCTTAAACATATATTTTTACATCTTAAATTAATTAGTATATAATGTTAATCTTAATCTAAACTACTTTTTTTTATCTTTTTCATCTTTTATTAAATCAAATATAAATATTCTCTATACTTAAGATCATGTTACTATTAGATTTAATAATAAAATTGAACTTTATCTTATATAAATATTTGAATAAGATTATAATTATAACAAAATTTGTATTTTACTCGTTTGAAATAATAAAGAGAAAAAAAAAAAAGATCAGAGCACCTTTAGGGCAAAAATGTTCAATTAACGGAAACTACTGAACACAACAAATTTTTTTACTCTAGATCGTTCTAGATCGTTCTTGAACAGTTTATTGAATAAACCTAAAATGTTCCTGAAAAATTAACAATTTAGCGAATTTTTTTATTGTGGTACTTAAAATTTTAGTTTTCTATTTGCCGACAGATAGATTTTTATGTAAATTTAAGGAAATATTATATTTTTTTTCTTATAAAAAAAATAATCGTCACAAAATAATTGTTTTAAGAAAATGCAATCAGTACTTCAAATTACTTCGAAATAATATTAAAAAGGGATACAACTAATGAAATCATATAGATATACCTCAGATTTGCTATACGGTTTAATGGAAAATAAGCTTCATTATGAATAATTGTATCCATCATTTCAATTTATCCTTGGTAGGTAAATACAATATTTTATTTTCGAATTGATTCTACTTAGAAAACAACAGTATACGTAAATAATAATTTATTTAAAAAAAAAAAAATTTGTAGATATGTTAAAATGTCTTACATGGGATGGGGTAAAACTTTAAATTGAAATTTCTAATTAAAAATTAAAAAAATTAAAAAAATATATAATTTTGCTTATAGTCTCCTTTTTAATATCTATCATTTTAAAAAATAATAATGAATGTCGGTTGTTACATGGTTCAGATTTGAACCGTACGATTTAAATCTATAAATTAAACATAAAGACTATGTCATTAAAGAAATTATTAAACGCATGACTATTCATATAGAACTATCTGGAACGGTTACTGAATAAACCTAATATTTTACTATTTTAATCTTTCAATTGAAGTAGTAGTAAAAAATTTTAGTTTGATTATTGGTCGGCAGATGTTTTTTTATGTAAATTTTAATAAATATATAATTTTGCTCCTGGTTTTTTTTTAAAATAAATTTTTTTTAAAATAACTTTTTCAAAACTTTTTACATTTAAAAAAAAAATTTAATATTAATATAATTAAATATAATTAAATAGAATTTAAGCGAAATGAAAAGTTTATTGTATTGTTTATTTAAATAAAAAAAGGTACCTATTTAAAACTTTTTTTTATTATTTACTTTTTAATCATAAATTAAAATATGTTTCTTTTTTATTAAAACTAAATATTATAAAACCTGTAAAATAAATTTGATCTATAAAATTTTAACATAGGTTCGATATACATAACATTTCACTAATTTACTAATAAGATTTCCTAACCAAAATACAGTACAAATTATATGTATTATATTTATTGTGCGTACCTACGTTTTAGCTGTTTTAGTATACATATTATATAGGTAGAATAAATGCTAATTGCTATATTATATGCATACATCTATATGATACATCATACTGTCAAAACTGTCAACTGAGAATACATTTCATGTTTGGATAAGTAGTAAGTATATATAATTTGTATGCTTAGATTTATTTCAAACTAATTGGTTTCGTACTTTGTTGAAATATTTGAGAAGAGAATATAACAATTAAAAATTACTTTTTTTTATTCTTTTTTATTCTTTTTTTTATTAAAAAAATAATTTTTTTGTTATTAATTATATTATATTATAAAAATCTATAATTATAATTGACAAGCATTTAAGGACCTGCGCAGTAGACACCTTTTTATTTTATTTCGATTCTCCAATATATAAGATTGTATATAAAACAAAAATGCGCACACAGTTGAAAATTTTGTACTCATAAGATTTTATTATTCAGCAAATACATTATGCATATGTGAAATCTTATTAAAATAATAAACAAAAGCAAGCAAATCAGTTATTATAATTTATATATTTACTTGCAAATGAATCTATGTACATATGCCAAAAAAAAAAACAAAAAAACAAATTCATCTAAAATAACAAATATAAAAACAACAAAAAAACAAATCACTTGAATTCTTCCTTTTTATCTTTTTAAGTAACTGTCTCTAAATTTTGGATATTTGTAGTAATAATATAGTTTTTATTAAAATTATGTATTATGTAGGTATATATATACATACCTCTTTAATGACAAAATTTTTTATTTTTAGTAATTTTATACACTAAATGCCACTTACTATAGGGAATATATCGGAAACGAAGCAATATATGAGAGACGTGTATTTATGTGTCCTAAATAAAAAAAAAAACTTACTAACCACAAAACTTTTTATTAAACACGAGTGATTTCTGCTATATCGTGCGAAGTCTATGTCAGTACGTAAATCACTGTTTTTTTTTTAAAACTTTAAATTTGACTTCAACTTGAAATATAATTACTCAACAGGGACCCCTAGTCTATAATTATAATTGACAAGCATTTAAGGTCCTGCGCAGTAGACACCTTTTTATTTTATTTTGAATGTCCTACTCCTTAAGTCCTTAATGAACTTCTAATATATGTAATATATAAGATTGTATATAAAATAATAATGCGCACACAGTTGAAAATTTTTTACTCATATGATTTTATAATTCAGCAAATACATTATGCCAAATAAAAACAAAGAAACAAATTCATCTCAAATAAAAAATATAAAAAAGCAAAAACAAAAAAAAATCATTTGAATTGTACATATGACTAGCAAATTCATTTTTATATAATAGAGTTAGAGTATCTATAATTATCCTTAATGAACTTCTAATATAACAGTTGTATATAAAACAAAAATGCGCACACAGTTGAAAATTGTTTACTCATATGATTTTATTATTCAGCAAATACATTATGCATATGTGAGATCTTATTACAATAATAAACAAAAGCAAACAAATCAGTTATTATAATTTACATTATATACTTGCAAATGCCAAATAAAAACAAAAAATACTATGCCAAATAAAAACAAAAAAACAAATCGATCTTAAATAAAAAATAATCTCTACTCTCCATAATAAACTCTTAATATATAATAAGTAAGCTGTATATAAAACAATAATGCGCAGTTGAAATTTTTTAAATCATATGGGTTTGGGGCTTATGATTGAAAACGAAAACGTTCAATCGTTTTCCGAATATCACTGACGTTTGTCATTTGGTATGATAGAAAACGAAAACGGAAAACGTTAATTTCGAAAATAATTTTTCATATGATTGAAAACGATCGGAAAACGTTTGTAGTGCAAAAATCAAACGTTCAGTTGTGTTGAACGTTTGTATGGAAAAAGTTTATAAACATAAACAAAATGCAAGTAGTTTTTTTTATATATAACTAATTTAAGTGTTTATATTTGTATTTTTGTAAATAAAAAATTAGAATATAAACTTAGAAATTACTTTATTTATATTTATTTGTAAAATAAAACATTTAATTTGTAAATACAAATAAATACATATAAAATACAAAAAAAAGTGAAATTTTAATCTGTAATGCATCTAAAAAAAATTCTTTTCTATATAAAGAAGAAGAATTGTTTGTTTCTTTTTTTTTAGTTTTTAAATTTTTTTTTTTCTTTATTTTTCTATATTTAACTATTTTTTTCAATTTATAATTTATGACACTACACTCTACTCTACACTATTCTTTTTTGTTTTGTTGCTTTATAGAAATTTATGTAATTGTTTATTAAATTTTATTTGAATTTTTAATTATAATTTTGTTTAATAAACTTTTTGTATAAACTGCGAAGGAGTATAAATATAAAAATAAATCAAAATAAACAGAAACACAACCACAAAAAATTGAAACATATGTTTTTGACAACTGTCAGTTAAGTTTCGAAAATCTGCGAAAATGTTTTTATTCACACGTCTTCAATCATATCAAAATGCGAAGAAGGTGATAGTGATGATCGTTTCGTTTCGTTTTCCGTTTCGTTTTCAATCATAAGCCCCATTATATCCTTGTAAATGAATCTATTTACATATGTCAAATAAAAACAAAGAAACAAATTCATCTCAAATAAAAAATATAAAAAAGCAAAAACAAAAAAAAATCAGTTGAAATGTTCATATGACTAGCAAATTCATTTTTATATAGTAGAGTTAGAGTATCTATAATTATCCTTAATGAACTTCTAATATAATAGTTGTATATAAAACAAAAATGCGCCTGCAGTTGAAATTTTTTTACTCCTATGATTTTATTATTCAGCAAATACATTATGCAAGTTATTAAATCGTTATCTACTTTAGTATAAAAAAAAATTTTATTTAAATTTTTTTATACAATTTATTTAATACAGATTTAATATTAAAAAAAGAACAAAATTATTGCTATATTTTATGTAATTACGCTATTGGTTGTTAATCAAGACTAACTTTTATTTTTATGTATCAAAATTTATTTCTATAAAAATATTTTTACGAATTCCAATTGGTAGACGCTAGGTCAGCATTTTTGTGGGAATAATAATTTCTTACTGTTTCCACGATTTCATCATTATGTTTTATAATTAAGTTGTAGTGAAATTTGATACGCCTACTATAATTATGTTGAGTGCCGTTACTTGACACACCGATAACTTGCATATCTGAGATCTTATTGAAATAATAAACAAAAGCAAACAAATCAGTTATTATAATTAACATTATATACTTGCAAATGAATCTATGGACATATGCCAAATAAAAACAAAGAAAAAAATTCATCTCAAATAAAAAATATAAAAAAGCAAAAACAAAAAAAATCAGTTGAATTGTTCATATGACTAGCAAATTCATTTTTATATAGTAGAGTTAGAGTATCTATAATTATCCTTAATGAACTTCTAATATAATAGTTGTATATAAAACAAAAATGCGCACACAGTTGAAAATTTTTTACTCCTATGATTTTATTATTCAGCAAATACATTATGCATATGTGAGATCTTATTAAAATAATAAACAAAAGAAAACAAATCAGTTATTATAATTACTTGCAATTACATATTATGTCAAATAAAAACAAAAAAACAAATTCATCTCAAATAAAAAATAATCTCTCCTCTCCATAATAAACTCTTAATATATAATAAATAAGCTGTATATAAAACAATAATGTGCACACAGTTGAAATTTTTTTAATCATATGAGTTTATTATTCACCAAATACATTATTCGTGAGTTCTTATTAAAATAAAAAACAAAAACAAAAAAAAATACAAAAACAAAAAAAATTCCGTTGAATTCTTCATATGATGGGCAATTTCATCTTTACATAATAGAGTCAAAGTAGCTATCTATAACTATAATTGACAAGCATTTAAGGACCTGCGCAGTAGACATCTTTTCATTTTAATTCTCTTCTCCATAATGAACTCTTAATATATAATAAGTAAGTTGTAAATAAAACAATAATGTGCACCCAGTTGAAATTTTTTTTAATCATATGGTTTTATTATTCGCCAAATACATTAAGGAACAGGTAGAAACGAAACAGAAAATGAGAAGTAAGGTATTTATGTTTTTTTAACGAAAACATACTAATTCCAAATCTATTCATTAAAACATGAGTGTTTTCTGCTTTGTAATGAGAAGTCTATGTCAATACGTAAATTACTGTTTTTTTAAAAACTTTAAATTTGATTTCAACTTGAAATATAATTACTCAACAGGGGCCCCTAGTTAATATTATAATACATAATAATAAAAAAATATTTTTTAATAAAAAAAAACAAATTTGAATTAATAGAGAATCGAACTCACAAAAATTTGTGATATTAAAACCTATATTAATAATATTATCCGACTAATTATGTTTTTTTCCTTAATTCATGATCATTTTCCTTCATAAATAAATTTCAATTTTTCAAAAAAATATTCCTATTGGGAAAAAGTCGTAAATTGTGTTTTGTTTTTGCACAGTCATATTTGATTTGTTTCAGTAAAAATACTATCATTGCATTAGAATACAATAATATACATATATGTATTTATTTTCTCAATGGATGTATTCATTGTGTATCTTATTATTCTTTATTATGTAAATTTACAATATAACAAATTAGTATTGAGAATGAAACGGTTACAATATAAATAATTTTTAATGTGCCGTTGAAAATTTTCAACATTTTATGAAAAATTTAACATATTTTTTGGCGGATTCTAATAATTACCGTTTGGGGTTCCCAACTTATTTTTTGGTAGAAACATTTCAAATGTGGTACGTGATTTATCTGTATATTATTAATTTGTGGTACTAGGTACTGTCTTCTAATATTGTCATTTTTCTCAAACTATAACAGCCAATTATATTCATAGGAACTGTTTGTAAGTGTGAAATATGAAGGAATTTAAACAAAATACAAAAATCGTGTACACGGCTTACTATTTTCTATGTACTTTTTAAATATTTATTTAAAATTAGAATTACTTTGTGTAATGAGATTATTAGAAATATTAGAATGACTTTGTGTAATGAGCTCAAAGAGACTTGTTGTTTTATTTTTAACCATCCTGAGAATTTATATATATATATACCTACAATCTATATATATATATACTATTTTTGTTTTTGGTCTGAGGACATGGATACCGTATATGTTTCTTTAGTTACATACTTAGTTTGGTTACATGTTACATTTACATGTTTGATAAACGTGTTACCGTACTTAGTTTGCACATAACAATCGTATCATCAAATAGATGTTTATGTAGCTTATGAAACTGTTCTCTAAGATTAAAAATAACAGTTGATACTTTTTTGGCTTTATTTCAATACATTCGGCTTTATTTTCATTATACATTTGAAATAAAGCCGAAATCATGAATTTTTTGACAATTGAGAATATGAATTTTCCAGAATATTTATAATATTTATACTGTATATGCGGTAATAGCGTACGCGGCAAACATACGGCCGTATACACGTCCCGCCAGTGGCCGTTAACTTATTAAAATAATAAAACTAATTATCTACGGTATTATGGCTCACTTCGCTAGAAGAGGGTGAATTAGGCTAGATTTTAGACTTGGGTTAAAAATCAGGGTATTCCACTTTTCTAAAATATTTATATGTATGTATATATTTAAGTTACACACAGAAATGGTTTTTATAAATATTTGAATACTTATGTAGGTCTTTGAAAAAGCTTTATTTATTTTTTTTTTTTTAATAAAATAACACGGAACACAAAAATATTATTTCGGTTTTATTTAAAATGTGTTTTGAAATAAAGTCATTTGGCATTATTTCTTTCGGCTTTATTTAAGGTAACCTCATCAACGAAAAATATTTTTTTTTATATTACTCATCGTATTTTTTTTTATTTTTTTGTTTTTTTTTTTTTTTTTGTTTTGCTTAATGTAGATATCTTAATTTTTGAAAAAACAACCGAACCAATGCGTTTTGTAAGTAATTAATGTAAACTTTATTCAAAAACTATTTCTTTTTAAGTTTTCAATCTTTCTTGCACTGAACTGATTATATGAAATCCAATTTAAGAAAACTCAAAATATACGTTATATCTAAATCCTAATATAATAATAATTAAAATTATAAAAAGCCAAGTAAAACACAATTCCTTATTTTAATTTATGTAAATTTTATATTTTAGTTCACAACCTTCTAGTTTGCACTTTAAAATACAAGAGAATAATATAATATTATTTTCTTATTAATTACAATTTTTTAACGTATCTTTCTTATTAGAGTTCAATTTATTACCTTAAATATAAAACAAATCTAATTTAATATGATATATGCCAAAACATATGTTGTATCTTTGTATAACAGAATAAAATAAAAACTTGACTCGAAATAATTACTCAAAATAAATATCACTGAAGACTGTTATAATCGAATTTATAGAATTGTATTGGAGAATTAAATGTCAAAGTGACAAATTAATTCAAATAAAAAGTAAGTTAATACAACAAGAAGATTAACAAAAAGCCAAGTACATAAGTAATATTTTTAAGTAAATAAAATTAATATATAAATATAATAATAATGAAAAATAATGATAAAATCCTTTTGATTGTAGGTTACAAAATAATGCCGATGAACATCGCTGGCTGATGCTGATGCTGATTCTGCAATTTTAGGTGAGTGTTTTATTTGTAATATACATAATTTAATGAACTCAAGCGAATTATTTGCGTTTCCTTTTGAATGCTGGTTGGAGGTGCACCCATGCCACCATGTCGGAACATTCAAGTTCCCCCTGGCAGTATGTAGAAATGCCAATAAGAATATTGCTATGTTGGTATATCTATATTATAATACACCAAAGCACGATTAGTGAAGGCACACTTATCGTGGCTTTTCGTGTGCTTCGTTTATTTTTTCCTTCAATCAATCGGCGATGATGCAGGCTGTGGCGATCAAAATCAATTTTTATTTTATCTATGTTATAATACACAAGAGCACGATTTTGAAGACACACTTTTCGTCGTTTTTCGTGTGCATCGTTTTTTTGTTTTCATTCAATCAATCAGTGATGATGCAGCTCGTGGCGATCAAAATCAATTTTTATTTTATGTGTATATTTTGGGTAAACAATTTTTATAAGATATTAGCTGAGTTGGTTAAAGCATCATTTAATATCAGAAATTTTTGTCGATTCTCTTTTGAGTCAAATTCTTTTTATTTATTTTTTTATTTATCGCATTTGGTAAATAAAATCATCGTACAACATTTGAAATGTTTCTACCAAAAAATAAGTTGGGAACCCCAAACGGTAATTATTAGAATCCGCCAAAACATATGTTAAATTTTTCATAAAATGTTGAAAATTTTCAACGGCACATTAAAAATTATTTATATTGTAACCGTTTCATTCTCAATACTAATTTGTTATATTGTAAATTTACATAATAAAGAATAATAAGATACACAATGAATACATCCATTGAGAAAATAAATACATATATGTATATTATTGTATTCTAATGCAATGGTAGTATTTTTACTGAAACAAATCAAATATGACTCTGCAAAAACAAAACACAATTTACGAATTTTTCCCAATAGGAATACTTTTTTGAAAAATTTAAATTTATTTATGAAGTAAAATGATCATGAATACAAGGAAGGTGCTAGTTTCATGTGAAATATTTTTTATAAATTTGATTTAATTGATCAATGATTTGTTTAGCTTACAAATAAAAATTCGAATATTAAAAATTTGTTAATTTTTATATATTTTAGCAAAGGGGAAAAGCCGAGTTGAAGCTTGAACATTTAATTTAAACTGATTTGACTTCAATTCGGCATAAAAAACCTTTTTTGGTTAAAATTAATTTACATTTCTGTTTAACAAAATAAACATATTTATAACAAATATTTACAAAATAAACTTAACAAAAATAAAATTTACCAAAATTCAATTTAACAAATAATAAAATCAATTATGAAATATTTAAACAAACAAAAACATAAAAAAAATATAATGTATTTACATCAACTCTGGTGTTATCCGAATATGAAAATATGTTTACTATTAAAATATTTAAAAGAAAGGGTTGTGCTTTTTTTAGATTAATAATTTTTACTTTTTTATTTTGGCTGTCTATTTTCTTTTTGGTTTTCTTCATTCAGTAGTTTCTCTTTCACCCACTTGGAATTTTTTTTTAATAAGAGAAGAATCATTAACTCCAAAAATTTTATTTTATGGTCATGGCATTCTTCACTTTTGGAACACCATTGAAGATATTTGGTTGACTTTTTTGTAGCTTCTAAGCAAATAAACATAGTATTTTTGAAAAGATTTTTTTTATAATAATTTTCGGAGAAATAGTCGTCAAATATTCTCATATGAAATTTTGCTAAATCAAAAATTTGGTCTGCAGGAGCTTTTAAATGAAAAATATCTGAATCTGTGTTGTAGTTTTTTTTTGAAAAATAAATTGTTCAGATTCAAGAGCTAGAATTTCATTAGATTTTTTTAAAAATGAATTTTCGCAGGTTTTACAAGAATATTTTTTTAACAATTTAAAAATAATGTAGCCACAAATGTATCCCTCAGAATTACATAAAATATTATTGTTATTTGAGGATTTATCATTACTGCTATTTTCATTTTCTTCATTTATTATTATAGCAGTTACTCTTTCCTTAATTGCATAAAAAGGATCACTTGAATCCAAATTTAAATCGCCTTGCTCAGAAATAATATTTTGATAATCTTTACGTAAGGAGTCTGAGTCATCTGCTTCACAATTAGAGTTTGAAAATTCACTATTAATGAGTTTAACTGAAATTATTTTGGCTAAAACTTTGTTTAATTCCATCACTGATGGATTAATGTTACAACCATTTCTGTAACGAATTGAAGCAAATAAATTTGCTATTACATGTTGATTAAGTCTAGATAATAATAAGTAAAAACAATCAGAATTACTATAATTAGCAAAAATATCTTTGCTTAGTTGAATTATTGCATTTAAACTTTGCACCATTCCACTGATGCAATATATTTTTTGTGACGTAGTTGGAATTATGTTTTTGAAGTATTCTACCATCTCAACTAAATATTCGGAGATATTGTTATTTGCTTGTAGAGCTGAACTATAAGGATTTTTATCGTGAAGTACTCGGCTATTCAGACAATCAAACAACCTATCTATTTTAGAAATAAATTCAGCAGTGGATAAAGCACAACTCCTTCTTGTTACAAATTTTTTAATTTCAACCAAGGTTCTGATCGCGGCAGCAACAGATTTGCTGAATACCTGAGAAGCTAAGCGCACGTTCATTCTTTCGAAACTTGTTTTTTCGAAAGTCTTGGCCACATTTTTTTGTATTACTACATTCGAAGAGGTATAAAGACCGAATTATTTTAAATGAAACTTCACCGTCTTTGGTTTGAGGATCATATCTTAGGATAGTATTTCGTAGAGACTTCACTAAATGTATTGGAGCAAAAATTGTGAATATTTTTTTTCAGATTCATTGAAATTATAAAAAAAATATGGTGGTTATTATTAACTCCTAATAAACTAAAACATTTCCTATTATTAGTGCCTTGATCACATATTACCGCGCGAATATTGAGATCTAAGCCAAAAGCTGCTTTTAAATTTAAATACAATATTTCCTGAAGATCTTTTCCACAAATACCTTTTTCTGTCGTATAATAACTAAATACGTATTTCCAATTTGATACTTGGTTATCAAATTGGAAATACGTATTTTATGGATTTTATGCATACTCTTAATAAAAGCACATATACATATTTAGCAATGGCTCCAGTTCTTTTGGAACCTTAATCTAAGAAACCTGTAATCTTATCTAATACGCTGTTATAATTTAAATCTTTTCGAATGGGAATTTCATCAATTATCAGAACAGCTTCTTTGGAGATTTGGTTCATTTTATTGAAAATATTGCGTAATTCTTCGATATTTTTTTCGTGAAAAGCTATATTCAAATATTTTATAGGAAACCGTCGATTTAGAGAAGACTAATGTGGCAAATTAAGTTTTACTGAATTACGCAAAAAGTTGTATCCTTTAGGAGAATTGAAATGAATGTTCAAGGCAAGTTCTTCTTCTTCATTCGACCACTTTTTTTTTCTTTAAAATTTATTTTAAGCAAAGTTTATGAATAAATTTCTAATTTGGATTGGTCAATTAAATTAGTAACAGATAAAAGTTTTAATTTTTCCCTCAATTTTTTATTTTCGTACATTAATGTTTGATATGAATGAAGCCGATTTTAAATATTAATTTAATAATATTTGAATTTTATTTAACCGTTTTTCCAAATTTGTACATTTTTTTTTGTGGTACGATTCATTTTTTTGAAATTTTAGGCAATTGTTGCAAAAATTGGTTTCCAGTAAAATAATTGGAGATAATGTGCGATCTATATCAATGGGATCTGTTAAATATTTACATCTTGAATAAGTTTTAACGGGAAGTTTAAGAATTAGATCTGGGGAAGGTGGACTTTCAAGCTCGCTATACTCTTTAAACGCTAATACGTTTTTTTTAATACGCTGAGACTTATTTTTGAAACGTTCAATAGGTTCTAATTCGTCTGAAAAAGTGAAAATATTGGAGTCTTTTGTTAGTTGTGTAGTTTTATTATTATCTA
The DNA here is from genome assembly GCA_963942445.1 of Argyra leucocephala. Lineage (NCBI taxonomy): Eukaryota > Metazoa > Arthropoda > Insecta > Diptera > Dolichopodidae > Argyra > Argyra leucocephala. The sequence goes on from OZ012678.1 coordinate 102,506,150, forward strand.
AAAACAAAGTTGACATAGAATTTCTTTTAAGTTTTTTTTTTTGCAAAACACTTTTTACCGAAATGATCCTCACAGATGATATAATTTTTATCCGTTTCAAGATTTGAAATTTTGCATTTGTGAATCCACATATTAAATAAAAATTTTTCACGCGGAAATTTAAAAAACCGACCTCCATAGTTTCTCCTGTTGTTATCACGAACAGCACATTTTCGACCCGATTTACGATTATCGTTCATAAGTTTCAACATATTAATAAATCTTATAATATACCTAAGTATGTATATGGACGTGCCTTATCAATAGAAATTCTTTTTATACAAAATTATCCAATAGTTTTTTTTAAAAATAAATGTATGAACTTACCTGTTAAAAATCACGAACGCTTTTTAAAATATTTAAAAATATTTAGAACTAAAATTTTTATATGTGTCTATAAATGTACCAATAATATAAATGTATGTAAGTACCAAAATAAAAACATCTATCACATATCAAGCTCAAATCGGAACAGAATTAATTTTACGTATGCTTTGCAACAAAACAGCTCATATCTCATATCAAAACAACATCATTTATATATCTATATATTATATGTATGTATATAAATAATGAATAAAATTGTTCCCGCGTTTAAGAATTTAAAAATTTATATTAAAAGGTAAATAAAGAATATATAAATACAACAGAAACATAACTATACATTTGAAGAAAAAAAATTAGTATAAATAATAATAACATAGTATAATTGCATTTATAATCTATTCATATAAGAGAATGACAATAGTGTTAAAAACCATTTTTAAAAACCATATGGAAATTATATACATAAATATTATATATTATATGTTTTTATATAATGATAAAAATATTTATGTTGGCATATAATTTTTTATCCTAAAACTAGCTTAACGGTAATTATATACTTTTATATTAACTTTCCAGTGTCTATATGTATATATGGTAGGTAGGTTGGAATTTTTTGTTAATATGAAAACCAAACGCAAAAAGAAAAAAAAATAATTTTGTTTAAAAAACCTAATGATGAAAAAGGCAACCGGACACGGTACCTTACAAAGCTATCAACTGATAGGTTCGGGTTGCTGCCGAACAACTCCTACCACGTCTCAGGCATATTTGAAAACCAATTGTATTACAGGAATGAAAATTTACACTGAGATTCTTTTTTACAAATAAAGAAATACGACTGTTAACTATTTCGAAAATGTGGACTGAGTCGGGTTGCTGCCGAACAACTCCTAGCACGTCTCAAGCATATTTGAAAACCAATTGTATAACAGGCATGAAAGTTTACACTTAGATACTTTTTCACAAATAAAGAAATACAACTGTTACCGATTTCGAAAATGTGGACTGGTTCGGGTTGCTGCCGAACAACTCTTAGCACGTTTCAGCATATTTGAAAACCAATTGTAATACAGGCATGAACATTTACACTTAGATACTTTTTCACAAATAAAGAAATACGACTGTTAACTATTTCGAAAATGTGGATTGGGTTGGGTTGCTGCCGAACAACTCCAGCACATCGCAGGCATATTTGAAAACCAATTGTATTACAGGCATGAAAATTTACATTTAGATACTTTTTCACAAATAAAGAAATACATCTGTTACCGATTTCGAACATGTTGACTGGTTCGGGTTGCTGCCGAGCAACTCTTAGCACGTTTCAGCATATTTGAAAACCAATTGTATTACAGGCATGAAAATTTACACTTAGATACTTTTTCACAAATAAAGAAATACGACTGTTAACTATTTCGAAAATGTGGACTCATTCGGGTTGCTGCCGAGCAACTACTACCATGTCTCAGGCATATTTGAAAACCAATTGTATTACAGGCATGAAAATTTACACTTAGATTCTTTTTCACAAATAAAGAAATACGACTGTTAGGTATTTCAAAAATGTGGACTCTTTCGGGTTGCTGCCGAGCAACTCCTACCACGTCTCAGGCATATTTGAAAACCAATTGTATTATGGCATGAAAATTTACACTTACATTCTTTTTCACAAATAAAGAAACACGACTGTTAACTATTTCGAAAATGTGGACTGGGTCGGATTGCTGCAGAACAACTCCTAGCACGTCTCAGGCATATTTGAAAATCAATTGTAAAACAGGCATGAAAACTTACACTTATATACTTTTTCACAAAAAAAGAAATACTATTGTTACCGATTTCGAAAATGTGGACTCATTCGAGTTGCTGCCGAGCAACTCCTACGACGTCTCAGGCATATTTGAAAACCAATTGTATTACAGGCATGAAAATTTACACTTAGGTTCTTTTTCACAAAGAAAGAAATACGACTGTTAATTATTCCAAAAATGTGGACTGGGTCCGGTTGTTGCCGAACAACTCCTAGCACGTCTCAGGCATAGTTGAAAACCAATTGTATTACAGGCATGAAAATTTACACTTTGATACTTCTTCATAAATAAAGAAATACGACTGTTAACTATTTCAAAAATGTGGACTGGGTCCGGTTGCTGCCGTACAACTCCTAGCACATCTCAGGCATATTTGAAAACCTATTGTATTACAGGCATGAAAATTTACACTTAGATACTTTTTCACAAATAAAGAAATACGATTGTTACCGATTTCGCAAATGTGGACTGGTTCGGGTTGCTGCCGAACAACTCCTAACACGTCTCTGGCATATTTGAAAACCAATTGTAATACAGGCATGAAAATTTACACTTAGATAGTTTTTCACAAATAAAGAAATACAACTTTTACCGATTTCGGAAATGTGGACTGGTTCGGGTTGCTGCCGAACAACTCTTAGCACGTTTGAGCATATTTGAAAACCAATTGTAATACAAGCATGAAAACTTACACATAGATACTTTTTCACAAAAAAATAAATACTATTGTTACCGATTTCGAAAATGTGGACTCATTCGGGTTGCTGCCGAGCAACTCCTACGACGTCTCAGGCATATTTGAAAACTAATTGTATTACAGGCATGAAAATTTAAACTTAGATCCTCTTTTACAAATAAATAAATACGCTTTCTACCGATTTCAAAAATTTGGACTGGTTCGGGTTACTGCTGAACAACTTCTAGCACGTCTATGGCATATTTTGAAACTGAATTGTGTTATAGACAGAAGAGTTTACACTTATATACTCTTTATGAAATTATAATACCTATAGTTTTCACTTAAAACTAAAAAGTATAAAATAAAATAATGTAAAATTAAAAATTTTTAAAATATACTTTTATCGAAGGCAAACTAGCTCCTCAAAAAGTAGAAAATAGAACTAGTGGTGGATGTTGAGCATCTAGAACTACTATAAGATAAAACACAAAAGTATATAATGAATCTTGCTGGAATATTGTTAACGGGAATTTGGAAACGCTTTGTGATGTTCTTTTAATATTCGTGATTTTTTTCAAGCGGCAAATATTAAAAATAAATCTTCAAAAAAAATTGAATGAAAAAGTTGTCATCAATTTTTGTATGGTACAAAGAGTATATAAATTTAAGAATAAGAGGTCTCATCTGGGTATTCAATTTTTTCGATTTAGGTGCATACGGGCTGGTTAGATAATGAAACGAAGATAAAAATGTACATTATTTTATTTTTATTCTGGTTTTTATTTTATTTTTTTATTTTTGTTTGTATGTCAGTCCATGTATGTAGTTATGTACTTACTTACTTACTTGCTGGGCGCTACAGACCTAGAAGGTCCTGGGCCTGGCGCAAGATTGTCCTCTACTGATTTTTCTCACGAGCGGAATCTCTCCAGTTGGTGATTTGAAGTTTTTTCATATCTGCCGATACTTCATCTCTCCAACGAAGGTGTGGCCTCCCTCGACGACGCGCTCCCTGGGGCTTGGATTCGAAGAGTTTCCTAGCCGGAGCGTTTTGATCCATACGCTCTACATGGCCTAGCCAATGTAGCCGTCTTATTCTGACTTTTTTTAGCTAGGTTCATGTCGTTGAACAGCTGGTATAGTTCGGCATTGTATCTTCTTCTCCAAGCCCCATCGTCAGACACAGGACCATACATGCGACGAAGAATTTTTCTCTCAAAGATACCAAGTGCATGCTCGCTTGATTTTGGTAATGTCCACTATTCAGAACCATATAGCAGCACCGGAAGGATGAGCGTTTTGTATAATTGTGCCTTGGTATTTTGGGATAGAAGCTTTGAACCCAGTTGCTTTGACAAATCGGAGTAGCAACGGTTTGCAAGGGTAATTCTTCGCCTTACTTCAACATCGATGTTATTCGTGGAGTTGATGTTGGTTCCAAGGTAGATAAACTCCTGAACTACCTCAAAATTATATGAGCCGACAATGATGTTGTGTCCTATATGATGTTGTGAGGACATTTTATTTGTCGAGAGCATATATTTAGTTATATTCTCATTTATGAGAAGATACGCTTTACCTGCTTCCTCTTCAATCTGTGAAAAGGCTTCGATGACTGCTCGTCGTGATGTTCCGATAATATCGACGTCATCAGCGAAACCCAGGAGCTGCATTGATTTGTAAAATATAGTGCACTGTGTATTCACACCGGAACGTAGAACTAAATGCTCCAACACCAGATTAAAGAAATTACATGACAACGCATCGCCTTGTCGAAATCAGGAGCACATTTGAAATGAATCAGAAATGTGCCTCCCAATCACCGCAGCACACCGGGTGTTTTCCAGGGTCATTTTTGACAAACGGATAAGCTTGGCTGGGAAACCAAATTCCGACATTGATTCATAAAGCACTGATCGATCTATGCTGTCATAGGCAGATTTAAAATCGATAAAAAGATGGTGCGTATCGAGTTGAAATTCGAGGGCCTTCTCCAGGATCTGCCTCAATGCGAACACCTGGTCGGTGGTTGATTTGTCAGGACGGAAGCCGCACTGATAGTTTCCTATTACAGCATTAATGGGGCTTCAATCGTTCGCACAGAATATTGGAAAGGATCTTATACGCAACGTTTAATAGGAATATTCCTCTATAGTTGGCGCAGGACATGGAATCGCCCTTTCTGAATATTGGAGATATTGAACTTAAACTCCAGTCATCAGGCATGCTCTCCTCGATCCAGATTTGTTTGATGATTTGGTGCATGATTTCAATCATCACTTCACCTCCTGCCTTAAAAAGTTCAACTGGCAGGTTATCCAGCAGCTTTGTTGTTCTTTAATTTTCGGTTGGCTGCTTCCACTTCTGCAGGACTGGGTGTATTTGAATCTTTGGAGTTGACTGGGTTAAGGCGAGGCGTATCTGTGTTAGCTATGTTTGCGCCATTCAGCAGGTTCTTAAAATGCTGTTTCCATGTCTCTAATATCCCTTGCGTATCGGTTACTAAATTTCCCGAATCATCCCTCAGCGCGTGTGTACGGGGCTTGAAACCAGCTGCAAGCTGCTTGGCTTTTTTATAAAAGCTCCATACTTCGCCTCTGTGTCGGTTTGATTCTATATCCGAAAGTTGAGACTTTTCGAATAAACGTTTTTTACGCCTTAAAATTTTCTTCTCGTCTCTTCTTTTCGCTCTATGCTCTTCTTGCTCTGCTCTTGTTTTACGTTGCAGCGCTTTCCTGTAGGCCATTTTACTCTACCGTCTTTGCTAAACATTCATCGTCGTACCATGGGTTTCTCACGCGAGGTGTTTCAAAACCCACGGTATGTGTAGCAGCCATCGTGATGATGTTTGCGCATTGTTTTCATTTTTCGTTGACGGAGAGATTATGTTGTAGAGGTCTGGTATTGAGTATATCGCTTACTCGCTTTTTGTATTCTATGGCTATCTCAGGTATTTGAAGTCTTCCAATGTTAAACTTCCTATTTTGGCTGGTGCGTCCTTTTTTGACATTGGATATTCGTGCTCTGAACTGAGGCCACAACTGGGAAGTGGTCAGAGTCGATGTTAGCTCCTCGATAGGTACGTACATCCGACACACTGGTAACATGTCGGGCGTCAATCATTATGTGGTCAATTTGATTCGCTGTACGTTCATCCGGAGATAGCCAGGTAGCTTTGTGGATATTTTTATGGGGGAAATTTGTGCTACTTATAACCATATTACGAGCTACTGCAAAATCGATTGTTCGGTATCCATTATCTGTGGTGGTGGGGTGAAGACTATGGCTACCAACCGTTTTGCCGAAAATTCCTTCCTTACCGATTTTAGCATTGAAGTCTCCAAGCACGATTTTAGAATCGTACTCAGGACAGGACCCATATGTTTTATCTAGGATGTCGTAGAATTCATCCTTCGTGGAGTCCTCCGCTTCGTCGGTTGGTGCGTCTACACATATCAGGCTGATGTTGAAGAATTTGCCTTTGATACGGATGACGGCTAGACGTTCATTAACCGGTGTAAAATCAATGACGTTTCCTCTAAGCCGTTTTCCCACTACAAATCCGCATCATCCAAATATGTGATGTTTTTCGTGGCAGCTGTAATATATATCGCATGTTCGTTTTTTTAACATGCCAGATCCTTTCCATCGGATTTCCTGTATCTCAGTAATGTCTGATTTATACTGCGAGAGAATATTTTCAATTTTGTTAGATCTAGCTGGATGATAGAGTGCTCTTACATTCCTGCGCAGACCTGCGCAGTAGACATCTTTTCATTTTAATTCTCTTCTCCATAATGAACTCTTAATATATAATAAGTAAGTTGTAAATAAAACAATAATGTGCACCCAGTTGAAATTTTTTTTAATCATATGGTTTTATTATTCGCCAAATACATTAAGGAACAGGTAGAAACGAAACAGAAAATGAGAAGTAAGGTATTTATGTTTTTTTAACGAAAACATACTAATTCCAAATCTATTCATTAAAACATGAGTGTTTTCTGCTTTGTAATGAGAAGTCTATGTCAATACGTAAATTACTGTTTTTTTAAAAACTTTAAATTTGATTTCAACTTGAAATATAATTACTCAACAGGGGCCCCTAGTTAATATTATAATACATAATAATAAAAAAATATTTTTTAATAAAAAAAAACAAATTTGAAGTAATAGAGAATCGAACTCACAAAAATTTGTGATATTAAAACCTATATTAATAATATTATCCGACTAATTATGTTTTTTTCCTTAATTCATGATCATTTTACTTCATAAATAAATTTCGATTTTTCAAAAAAATATTCCTATTGGGAAAAAGTCGTAAATTGTGTTTTGTTTTTGCACAGTCATATTTGATTTGTTTCAGTAAAAATACTACCATTGCATTAGAATACAATAATATACATATATGTATTTATTTTCTCAATGGATGTATTCATTGTGTATCTTATTATTCTTTATTATGTAAATTTACAATATAACAAATTAGTATTGAGAATGAAACGGTTACAATATAAATAATTTTTAATGTGCCGTTGAAAATTTTCAACATTTTATGAAAAATTTAACATATGTTTTGGCGGATTCTAATAATTACCGTTTGGGGTTCCCAACTTATTTTTTGGTAGAAACATTTCAAATGTTGTACGTGATTTATCTGTATATTTTTAATTTGTGGTACTAGGTACTGTCTTCTAATATTGTCATTTTTCTCAAACTATAACAGCCAATTATATTCATAGGAACTGTTTGTACGTGTGAAATATGAAGGAATTTAAACAAAATACAAAAATCGTGTACACGGCTTACTATTTTCTATGTACTTTTTAAATATTTATTTAAAATTAGAATTACTTTGTGTAATGAGATTATTAGAAATATTAGAATGACTTTGTGTAATGAGCTCAAAGAGACTTGTTGTTTTATTTTTAACCATCCTGAGAATTTATATATATATATACCTACAATCTATATATATATATACTATTTTTGTTTTTGGTCTGAGGACATGGATACCGTATATGTTTCTTTAGTTACATACTTAGTTTGGTTACATGTTACATTTACATGTTTGATAAACGTGTTACCGTACTTAGTTTGCACATAACAATCGTATCATCAAATAGATGTTTATGTAGCTTATGAAACTGTTCTCTAAGATTAAAAATAACAGTTGATACTTTTTTGGCTTTATTTCAATACATTCGGCTTTATTTTCATTATACATTTGAAATAAAGCAAAAACTCTGCAAAAACAAAACACAATTTACGACTTTTTCCCAATAGGAATACTTTTTTGAAAAATTTAAATTTATTTATGAAGTAAAATGATCATGAATACAAGGAAGGTGCTAGTTTCATGTGAAATATTTTTTATAAATTTGATTTAATTGATCAATGATTTGTTTAGCTTACAAATAAAAATTCGAATATTAAAAATTTGTTAATTTTTATATATTTTAGCAAAGGGGAAAAGCCGAGTTGAAGCTTGAACATTTAATTTAAACTGATTTGACTGCAATTCGGCATAAAAAACCTTTTTTGGTTAAAATTAATTTACATTTCTGTTTAACAAAATAAACATATTTATAACAAATATTTACAAAATAAACTTAACAAAAATAAAATTTACCAAAATTCAATTTAACAAATAATAAAATCAATTATGAAATATTTAAACAAACAAAAACATAAAAAAAATATAATGTATTTACATCAACTCTGGTGTTATCCGAATATGAAAATATGTTTACTATTAAAATATTTAAAAGAAAGGGTTGTGCTTTTTTTAGATTAATAATTTTTACTTTTTTATTTTGGCTGTCTATTTTCTTTTTGGTTTTCTTCATTCAGTAGTTTCTCTTTCACCCACTTGGAATTTTTTTTTAATAAGAGAAGAATCATTAACTCTAAAAATTTTATTTTATGGTCATGGCATTCTTCACTTTTGGAACACCATTGAAGATATTTGGTTGACTTTTTTGTAGCTTCTAAGCAAATAAACATAGTATTTTTGAAAAGATTTTTTTTATAATAATTTTCGGAGAAATAGTCGTCAAATATTCTCATATGAAATTTTGCTAAATCAAAAATTTGGTCTGCAGGAGCTTTTAAATGAAAAATATCTGAATCTGTGTTGTAGTTTTTTTTTGAAAAATAAATTGTTCAGATTCAAGAGCTAGAATTTCATTAGATTTTTTTAAAAATGAATTTTCGCAGGTTTTACAAGAATATTTTTTTAACAATTTAAATATAAAGTAGCCACAAATGTATCCCTCAGAATTACATAAAATATTATTGTTATTTGAGGATTTATCATTACTGCTATTTTCATTTTCTTCATTTATTATTATAGCAGTTACTCTTTCCTTAATTGCATAAAAAGGATCACTTGAATCCAAATTTAAATCGCCTTGCTCAGAAATAATATTTTGATAATCTTTACGTAAGGAGTCTGAGTCATCTGCTTCACAATTAGAGTTTGAAAATTCACTATTAATGAGTTTAACTGAAATTATTTTGGCTAAAACTTTGTTTAATTCCATCACTGATGGATTAATGTTACAACCATTTCTGTAACGAATTGAAGCAAATAAATTTGCTATTACATGTTGATTAAGTCTAGATAATAATAAGTAAAAACAATCAGAATTACTATAATTAGCAAAAATATCTTTGCTTAGTTGAATTATTGCATTTAAACTTTGCACCATTCCACTGATGCAATATATTTTTTGTGACGTAGTTGGAATTATGTTTTTGAAGTATTCTACCATCTCAACTAAATATTCGGAGATATTGTTATTTGCTTGTAGAGCTGAACTATAAGGATTTTTATCGTGAAGTACTCAGCTATTCAGACAATCAAACAACCTATCTATTTTAGAAATAAATTCAGCAGTGGATAAAGCACAACTCCTTCTTGTTACAAATTTTTTAATTTCAACCAAGGTTCTGATCGCGGCAGCAACAGATTTGCTGAATACCTGAGAAGCTAAGCGCACGTTCATTCTTTCGAAACTTGTTTTTTCGAAAGTCTTGGCCACATTTTTTTGTATTACTACATTCGAAGAGGTATAAAGACCGAATTATTTTAAATGAAACTTCACCGTCTTTGGTTTGAGGATCATATCTTAGGATAGTATTTCGTAGAGACTTCACTAAAGGTATTGGAGCAAAAATTGTGAATATTTTTTTTCAGATTCATTGAAATTATAAAAAAAATATGGTGGTTATTATTAACTCCTAATAAACTAAAACATTTCCTATTATTAGTGCCTTGATCACATATTACCGCGCGAATATTAAGATCTAAGCCAAAAGCTGCTTTTAAATTTAAATACAATATTTCCTGAAGATCTTTTCCACAAATACCTTTTTCTGTCGTATAATAACTATTTTATGGATTTTATGGATACTCTTAATAAAAACACATATACATATTTAGCAATGGCTCCAGTTCATTTGGAACCTTAATCTAAGAAACCTGTAATCTTATCTAATACGCTGTTATAATTTAAATCTTTTCGAATGGGAATTTCATCAATTATCAGAACAGCTTCTTTGGAGATTTGGTTCATTTTATTGAAAATATTGCGTAATTCTTCGATATTTTTTTCGTGAAAAGCTATATTCAAATATTTTATAGGAAACCGTCGATTTAGAGAAGACTAATGTGGCAAATTAAGTTTTACTGAATTACGCAAAAAGTTGTATCCTTTAGGAGAATTGAAATGAATGTTCAAGGCAAGTTCTTCTTCTTCATTCGACCACTTTTTTTTTCTTTAAAATTTATTTTAAGCAAAGTTTATGAATTAATTTCTAATTTGGATTGGTCAATTAAATTAGTAACAGATAAAAGTTTTAATTTTTCCCTCAATTTTTTATTTTTGTACATTAATGTTTGATATGAATGAAGCCGATTTTAAATATTAATTTAATAATATTTGAATTTTATATAACCGTTTTTCCAAATTTGTACATTTTTTTTTTGTGGTACGATTCATTTTTTTGAAATTTTAGGCAATTGTTGCAAAAATTGGTTTCCAGTAAAATAATTGGAGATAATGTGCGATCTATATCAATGGGATCTGTTAAATATTTACATCTTGAATAAGTTTTAACGGGAAGTTTAAGAATTAGATCTGGGGAAGGTGGACTTTCAAGCTCGCTATACTCTTTAAACGCTAATACGTTTTTTTTAATACGCTGAGACTTATTTTTGAAACGTTCAATAGGTTCTAATTCGTCTGAAAAAGTGAAAATATTGGAGTCTTTTGTTAGTTGTGTAGTTTTATTATTATCTAAAAACAAAGTTGACATAGAATTTCTTTTAAGTTTTTTTTTTTGCAAAACACTTTTTACCGAAATGATCCTCACAGATGATATAATTTTTATCCGTTTCAAGATTTGAAATTTTGCATTTGTGAATCCACATATTAAATAAAAATTTTTCACGCGGAAATTTAAAAAACCGACCTCCATAGTTTCTCCTGTTGTTATCACGAACAGCACATTTTCGACCCGATTTACGATTATCGTTCATAAGTTTCAACATATTAATAAATCTTATAATATACCTAAGTATGTATATGGACGTGCCTTATCAATAGAAATTCTTTTTATACAAAATTATCCAATAGTTTTTTTTAAAAATAAATGTATGAACTTACCTGTTAAAAATCACGAACGCTTTTTAAAATATTTAAAAATATTTAGAACTAAAATTTTTATATGTATCTATAAATGTACCAATAATATAAATGTATGTAAGTACCAAAATAAAAACATCTATCACATATCAAGCTCAAATCGGAACAGAATTAATTTTACGTATGCTTTGCAACAAAACAGCTCATATCTCATATCAAAACAACATCATTTATATATCTATATATTATATGTATGTATATAAATAATGAATAAAATTGTTCCCGCGTTTAAGAATTTAAAAATTTATATTAAAAGGTAAATAAAGAATATATAAATACAACAGAAACATAACTATACATTTGAAGAAAAAAAATTAGTATAAATAATAATAACATAGTATAATTGCATTTATAATCTATTCATATAAGAGAATGACAATAGTGTTAAAAACCATTTTTAAAAACCATATGGAAATTATATACATAAATATTATATATTATATGTTTTTATATAATGATAAAAATATTTATGTTGGCATATAATTTTTTATCCTAAAACTAGCTTAACGGTAATTATATACTTTTATATTAACTTTCCAGTGTCTATATGTATATATGGTAGGTAGGTTGGAATTTTTTGTTAATATGAAAACCAAACGCAAAAAGAAAAAAAAATAATTTTGTTTAAAAAACCTAATGATGAAAAAGGCAACCGGACACGGTACCTTACAAAGCTATCAAATGATAGGTTCGGGTTGCTGCCGAACAACTCCTACCACGTCTCAGGCATATTTGAAAACCAATTGTATTACAGGAATGAAAATTTACACTGAGATTCTTTTTTACAAATAAAGAAATACGACTGTTAACTATTTCGAAAATGTGGACTGAGTCGGGTTGCTGCCGAACAACTCCTAGCACGTCTCAAGCATATTTGAAAACCAATAGTATAACAGGCATGAAAGTTTACACTTAGATACTTTTTCACAAATAAAGAAATACAACTGTTACCGATTTCGAAAATGTGGACTGGTTCGGGTTGCTGCCGAACAACTCTTAGCACGTTTCAGCATATTTGAAAACCAATTGTAATACAGGCATGAACATTTACACTTAGATACTTTTTCATAAATAAAGAAATACGACTGTTAACTATTTCGAAAATGTGGATTGGGTTGGGTTGCTGCCGAACAACTCCAGCACATCTCAGGCATATTAGAAAACCAATTGTAATACAGGCACGAAAATTTACACTTAGATACTTTTTCACAAAAAAGAAATACTACTGTTAACGATTTCGAAAATGTGGACTCATTCGGGTTGCTGCCAAGCAACTCCTACAACGTCTCAGCATATTTTGTATTACAGGCATGAAAATTTACACTGAGATTCTTTTTCACAAATAAAGAAATACGACTGTTACCGATTTCGAAAATGTGGACTAATTCGAGTTGATGCCGAGCAACTCCTACCACGTCTCAGGCATATTTGAAAACCAATTGTATTACAGGCATACACGACTGTTGACTACTTCGAAAATGTGGACTGGGTCGGATTGCTGCCGAACAACTCCTAGCACGTCTCAGGCATATTTGAAAACCACTTAGATACTTTTTCATAAATAAAGAAAAAAGACTGTTAACTATTTCGAATATGTGGATTGGGTCGGGTTGCTGCCGAACAACTCCAGCACATCTCAGGCATATTTGAAAACCAATTGTATTACAGGCATGAAAATTTACACTTAGATACTTTTTCACAAATAAAGAAATACGACAGTTAACTGTTTTGAAAATGTGGACTGAGTCGGGTTAGCTGCCAAGCAACTCCTACAACGTCTCAGCATATTTTGTATTACAGGCATGAAAATTTACACTGAGATTCTTTTTCACAAATAAAGAAATACGACTGTTACCGATTTCGAAAATGTGGTCTGGTTCGGGTTGCTGCCGAACAACTCTTAGCACGTTTCAGCATATTTGAAAACCAATTGTAATACAGGCATGAAAATTTACACTTAGATACTTTTTCACAAATAAAGAAATACGACTGTTAACTATTTTGAAAATGTGGACTGAGTCGGGTTAGCTGCCAAGCAACTCCTACAACGTCTCAGCATATTTTGTATTACAGGCATGAAAATTTACACTGAGATTCTTTTTCACAAATAAAGAAATACGACTGTTACCGATTTCGAAAATGTGGACTAATTCGAGTTGATGCCGAGCAACTCCTACCACGTCTCAGGCATATTTGAAAACCAATTGTATTACAGGCATACACGACTGTTGACTACTTCGAAAATGTGGACTGGGTCGGATTGCTGCCGAACAACTCCTAGCACATCTCAGGCATATTAGAAAACCAATTGTATTACAGGCATGAAAATTTACACTTAGATACTTTTTCACAAATAAAGAAATACGACTGTTAACTATTTCGAAAATGTGGACTGAGTCGGGTTGCTGCCGAACAACTCTTAGCACGCTTCAGCATATTTGAAAACCAATTGTAATACAGGCACGAAAATTTACACTTAGATACTTTTTCACAAAAAAGAAATACTACTGTTAACGATTTCGAAAATGTGGACTCACTCGGGTTGCTGCCAAGCAACTCCTACAACGTCTCAGCATATTTTGTATTACAGTCATGAAAATTTACACTGAGATTCTTTTTCACAAATAAAGAAATACGACTGTTACCGGTTTCGAAAATGTGGACTAATTCGAGTTGATGCCGAGCAACTCCTAGCACGTCTCAGGCATATTTGAAAACCAATTGTATTACAGGCATGAAAATTTACACTTAGATACTTTTTCACAAATAAAGAAATACGACTTTTAACTATTTCGAAAATGTGGACTGAGTCGGGTTAGCTGCCGAACAACTCCTAACACGTCTCAGGCATATTTGAAAACCAATTGTATTACAGGCATACACGACTGTTGACTATTTCGAAAATGTGGACTGGGTCGGATTGCTGCCGAACAACTCCTACCACGTCTCAGGCATATTTGAAAACCAATTGTATTACAGGCATGAAAATTTACACTTAGATACTTTTTCACATATAAAGAAATACGACTGTTAACTAATTTGAAAATGTGGACTGAGTCGGGTTAGCTGCCGAACAACTCCTAGCACGTCTCAGGCATATTTGAAAACCAATTGTATTACAGGCATGAAAATTTACACTTAGATACTTTTTCACAAATAAAGAAATACGACAGTTAACTATTTCGAAAATGTGGACTGGGTCGGATTGCTGCCGAACAACTCCTAGCACGTCTCAGGCATATTTGAAAACCAATTGTATTACAGGCATGAAAATTTACACTTAGATACTTTTTCACAAATAAAGAAATACGACAGTTAACTATTTTGAAAATGTGGACTGAGTCGGGTTAGCTGCCAAGCAACTCCTACAACGTCTCAGGATATTTTGTATTACAGGCATGAAAATTTACACTGAGATTCTTTTTCACAAATAAAGAAATACGACTGTTACCGATTTCGAAAATGTGGACTAATTCGAGTTGATGCCGAGCAACTCCTACCACGTCTCAGGCATATTTGAAAACCAATTGTATTACAGGCATGAAAATTTACACTTAGATACTTTTTCACAAATAAAGAAATACGACTTTTAACTATTTCGAAAATGTGGACACAGTCGGGTTAGCTGCC
This sequence comes from Argyra leucocephala, assembly GCA_963942445.1. Taxonomy (NCBI): domain Eukaryota; kingdom Metazoa; phylum Arthropoda; class Insecta; order Diptera; family Dolichopodidae; genus Argyra; species Argyra leucocephala. Next base: position 102,521,353 of record OZ012678.1, read on the forward strand.
GAACAACTCCTAACACGTCTCAGGCATATTTGAAAACCAACTGTATTACTGGCATACAGGACTGTTGACTATTTCGAAAATGTGGACTGGGTCGGATTGCTGCCGAACAACTCCTAGCACGTCTCAGGCATATTTGAAAACCAATTGTATTACAGGCATGAAAATTTACTTTTAAATACTTTTTCACAAATAAAGAAATACGACTGTTAACTATTTTGAAAAAGTGGACTGAGTCGGGTTAGCTGCCGAACAACTCCTAATACGTCTCAGGCATATTTGAAAACCAATTGTATTACAGGCATACACGACTGTTGACTACTTCGAAAATGTGGACTGGGTCGGATTGCTGCCGAACAACTCCTAGCACGTCTCAGGCATATTTGAAACCAATTGTATTACAGGCATGAAAATTTACACTTAGATACTTTTTCATAAATAAAGAAATACGACTGTTAACTATTTCGAAAATGTGGATTGGTTCGGGTTGATGCCGAACAACTCCAGCGCATCTCAGGCATGTTTGAAAACCAATTGTATTACAGGCATGAAAATTTACACTTAGATACTTTTTCACAAATAAAGAAATACGACTGTTAACTATTTTGAAAATGTGGACTGAGTCGGGTTAGCTGCCGAACAACTCCTAACACGTCTCAGGCATATTTGAAAACCAATTGTATTACAGGCATACACGACTGTTGACTATTTCGAAAATGTGGACTGGGTCGGATTGCTGCCGAACAACTCCTAGCACGTCTCAGGCATATTTGAAAACCAATTGTATTACAGGCATGAATATTTACACTTAGATTCTTTTTCAGAAATAAAGAAATACGACGGTTTACTATTTCGAAAATGTAGACTGGGTCGGGTTGCTGCCGAACAACTCCTAGCACGTCTCAGGCATATTTGAAAACCAATTGTAATACAGGCCTGAAAATTTACACTGAGATTCTTTTTCACAAATAAAGAAATACGACTTTTAACTATTTCGAAAATGTGGACTCATTCGGGTTGCTGCCGAGCAACTCGTAACACGTGTCAGGCATATTTGCAAACCAATTGTATAACAGGCATGAAAATTTACACTTAGATACTTTTTCACAAATAAAGAAATACGACTGTTAACTATTTCGAAAATGTGGACTGGGTCGGATTGCTGCCGAACAACTAATAGCACGTCTCAGGAATATATGAAAAGCAATTGTATTACATGCATGAAAATTTACACTTAGATACTTTTTCACAAATAAAGAAATACGACTTTTAACTATTTCGAAAATGTGGACTTAGTCGGGTTAGCTGCCGAACAACTCCTAACACGTCTCAGGCATATTTGAAAACCAATTGTATTACAGGCATACACGACTGTTGACTATTTCGAAAATGTGGACTGGGTCGGATTGCTGCCGAAGAACTCCTAGCACGTCTCAGGCATATTTGAAAACCAATTGTATTACAGGCATGAAAATTTACACTTAGATACTTTTTCACAAATAAAGAAATACGACTTTTAACTATTTCGAAAATGTGGACTGAGTCGGGTTGCTGCCGAACAACTCCTAGCACGTCTCAGGCATATTTGAAAACCAATTGTATTACAGGCATGAAAATTTACACTTAGATACTTTTTCACAAATAAAGAAATACGACTGTTAACTATTTCGAAAATGTGGACTCATTCGGGTTGCTGCCGAGCAACTCCTAGCACGTCTCAGGCATATTTGAAAACCAATTGTATTACAGGCATGAAAATTTACACTTAGATACTTTTTACATAAAAAGAAATACGGCTGTTACCGATTTGGAAAATGTGGACTCATTCGGTTTGCTGCCGAGCAACTTCTACCAAGTCTCAGGCATATTTGAAAACCAATTGTATTACAGGCATGAAAATTTACACTTAGATTCTTTTTCACAAATAAAGAAACACGACTGTTAACTTTTTCGAAAATGTGGACTGGTTCGGATTGCTGCCGAACAACTCCTAGCACGTCTCAGGCATATTTGAAAACCAATTGTATTACAGGCATGAAAATTTACACTTAAATACTTTTTCATAAATAAAGAAATACGACTGTTACCGATTTCGAAAATGTGGACTGGTTCGGGTTGCTGCCGAACAACTCTTAGTACGTTTCAGAATATTTAAAAACCAATTGTATTACAGACATGAAAATTTACACTTAAATACTTTTTCATAAATAAAGAAATACGACTGTTACCGATTTCGAAAATGTGGACTGGTTCAGGTACCTGCCGAACAACTATTAGCACGTCTCAAGCATATTTGAATACCAATTGTATTACAGGCATGAAAATTTACACTTAGATTCTTTTTCACAAATAAAGAAATAAGACTGTTAACTATTTCGAAAATGTGGACTCATTCAAGTTTCTGCCGAGCAACTCCTAGCATGTCTCAGGCATATTTGAAAACTAATTGTATTACAGGCATGAAAATTTACACTTAGATACTTTTTCACATAAAAAGAAATACGGCTGTTACCGATTTCGAAAATGTGGACTCATTCGGTTTGCTGCCGAGCAACTCCTACCACGTCTCAGGCATATTTGAAAACCAATTGTATTACGGCATGAAAATTTACACTTACATTCTCTTTCACAAATAAAGAAACTCGACTGTTAACTATTTCGAAAATGTGGACTGGGTCGGATTGCTGCCGAACAACTCCTAGCACGTCTCAGGCATATTTGAAAACCAATTGTAATACAGGCATGAAAACTTACACTTACTTCACAAAAAAAGGAATACTACTTTTACCGATTTCGAAAATGTGGACTCATTCGGGTTGCTGCCGAGCAATTACTACCACGTCTCAGGCATATTTGAAAACCAATTGTATTACAGGCATGAAAATTTACACTTAGATTCTTTTTCACAAATAACGAAATACGACGGTTAACTATTTCGAAAATGTGGACTGGGTCGGATTGCTGCCGAACAACTCCAGCACATCTCAGGCATATTTGAAAACCAATTGTATTACAGGCATGAAAATTTACATTTAGATACTTTTTCACAAATAAAGAAATACATCTGTTACCGATTTCGAACATGTGGACTGGTTCGGGTTGCTGCCGAACAACTCTTAGCACGTCTCAGGCATATTTGAAAACCAATTGTATTACGGCATGAAAATTTACACTTACATTCTTTTTCACAAATAACGAAATACGACGGTTAACTATTTCGAAAATGTGGACTGGGTCGGATTGCTGCCGAACAACTCCAGCACATCTCAGGCATATTTGAAAACCAATTGTATTACAGGCATGAAAATTTACACTTAGATTCTTTTTCACAAATAAAGAAATACGACTGTTAGGTATTTCAAAAATGTGGACTCATTCGGGTTGCTGCCGAGCAACTCCTACCACGTCTCAGGCATATTTGAAAACCAATTGTATTATGGCATGAAAATTTACACTTACATTCTTTTTCACAAATAAAGAAACACGACTGTTAACTATTTCGAAAATGTAGACTGGGTCGGATTGCTGCCGAACAACTAATAGCACGTCTCAGGCATATTTGAAAACCAATTGTAATACAGGCATGAAAACTTACACTTACTTCACAAAAAAAGGAATACTACTTTTACCGATTTCGAAAATGTGGACTCATTCGGGTTGCTGCCGAGCAATTACTACCACGTCTCAGGCATATTTGAAAACCAATTGTATTACAGGCATGAAAATTTACACTTAGATTCTTTTTCACAAATAACGAAATACGACGGTTAACTATTTCGAAAATGTGGACTGGGTCGGATTGCTGCCGAACAACTCCAGCACATCTCAGGCATATTTGAAAACCAATTGTATTACAGGCATGAAAATTTACACTTAGATACTTTTTCACAAATAAAGAAATACGACTGTTAACTATTTCGAAAATGTCGACTCATTCGGGTTGCTGCCGAGCAACTACTACCATGTCTCAGGCATATTTGAAAACCAATTGTATTACAGGCATGAAAATTTACACTTAGATTCTTTTTCACAAATAACGAAATACGACGGTTAACTATTTCGAAAATGTGGACTGGGTCGGATTGCTGCCGAACAACTCCAGCACATCTCAGGCATATTTGAAAACCAATTGTATTACAGGCATGAAAATTTACACTTAGATTCTTTTTCACAAATAAAGAAATACGACTGTTAGGTATTTCAAAAATGTGGACTCATTCGGGTTGCTGCCGAGCAACTCCTACCACGTCTCAGGCATATTTGAAAACCAATTGTATTATGGCATGAAAATTTACACTTACATTCTTTTTCACAAATAAAGAAACACGACTGTTAACTATTTCGAAAATGTGGACTGGGTCGGATTTTTGCCGAACAACTCCTAGCACGTCTCAGGCATATTTGAAAACCAATTGTAATACAGGCATGAAAACTTACACTTACTTCACAAAAAAAGGAATACTACTTTTACCGATTTCGAAAATGTGGACTCATTCGGGTTGCTGCCGAGCAATTACTACCACGTCTCAGGCATATTTGAAAACCAATTGTATTACAGGCATGAAAATTTACACTTAGATTCTTTTTCACAAATAACGAAATACGACGGTTAACTATTTCGAAAATGTGGACTGGGTCGGATTGCTGCCGAACAACTCCAGCACATCTCAGGCATATTTGAAAACCAATTGTATTACAGGCATGAAAATTTACATTTAGATACTTTTTCACAAATAAAGAAATACATCTGTTACCGATTTCGAACATGTGGACTCATTCGGGTTGCTGCCGAGCAATTACTACCACGTCTCAGGCATATTTGAAAACCAATTGTATTACAGGCATGAAAATTTACACTTAGATTCTTTTTCACAAATAACGAAATACGACGGTTAACTATTTCGAAAATGTGGACTGGGTCGGATTGCTGCCGAACAACTCCAGCACATCTCAGGCATATTTGAAAACCAATTGTATTACAGGCATGAAAATTTACACTTAGATACTTTTTCACAAATAAAGAAATACGACTGTTAACTATTTCGAAAATGTCGACTCATTCGGGTTGCTGCCGAGCAACTACTACCATGTCTCAGGCATATTTGAAAACCAATTGTATTACAGGCATGAAAATTTACACTTAGATTCTTTTTCACAAATAACGAAATACGACGGTTAACTATTTCGAAAATGTGGACTGGGTCGGGTTCCTGCCGAACAACTCTTAGCACGTTTCAGCATATTTGAAAACCAATTGTATTACAGACATGAAAATTTACACTTAGATACTTTTTCATAAATAAAGAAATACGAGTGTTACCGATTTCGAAAATGTGGACTGGTTCGGGTTGCTGCCGAACAACTCCTAGCACGTCTCAAGCATATTTGAAAACCAATTGTATTACAGGCATGAAAATTTACACTTAGATTCTTTTTCACAAATAAAGAAATACGACTGTTAGGTATTTCAAAAATGTGGACTCATTCGGGTTGCTGCCGAGCAACTCCTACCACGTCTCAGGCATATTTGAAAACCAATTGTATTATGGCATGAAAATTTACACTTACATTCTTTTTCACAAATAAAGAAACACGACTGTTAACTATTTCGAAAATGTAGACTGGGTCGGATTGCTGCCGAACAACTAATAGCACGTCTCAGGAATATATGAAAAGCAATTGTATTACATGCATGAAAATTTACACTTAGATACTTTTTCACAAATAAAGAAATACGACTTTTAACTATTTCGAAAATGTGGACTTAGTCGGGTTAGCTGCCGAACAACTCCTAACACGTCTCAGGCATATTTGAAAACCAATTGTATTACAGGCATACACGACTGTTGACTATTTCGAAAATGTGGACTGGGTCGGATTGCTGCCGAACAACTCCTAGCACGTCTCAGGCATATTTGAAAACCAATTGTATTACAGGCATGAAAATTTACACTTAGATACTTTTTCACAAATAAAGAAATACGACTTTTAACTATCTCGAAAATGTGGACTGAGTCGGGTTGCTGCCGAACAACTCCTAGCACGTCTCAGGCATATTTGAAAACCAATTGTATTACAGGCATGAAAATTTACACTTAGATACTTTTTCACAAATAAAGAAATACGACTGTTAACTATTTCGAAAATGTGGACTCATTCGGGTTGCTGCCGAGCAACTCCTAGCACGTCTCAGGCATATTTGAAAACCAATTGTATTACAGGCATGAAAATTTACACTTAGATACTTTTTACATAAAAAGAAATACGGCTGTTACCGATTTGGAAAATGTGGACTCATTCGGTTTGCTGCCGAGCAACTTCTACCACGTCTCAGGCATATTTGAAAACCAATTGTATTACAGGCATGAAAATTTACACTTAGATTCTTTTTCACAAATAAAAAAACACGACTGTTAACTTTTTCGAAAATGTGGACTGGTTCGGATTGCTGCCGAACAACTCCTAGCACGTCTCAGGCATATTTGAAAACCAATTGTATTACAGGCATGAAAATTTACACTTAAATACTTTTTCATAAATAAAGAAATACGACTGTTACCGATTTCGAAAATGTGGACTGGTTCGGGTTGCTGCCGAACAACTCTTAGTACGTTTCAGAATATTTAAAAACCAATTGTATTACAGACATGAAAATTTACACTTAAATACTTTTTCATAAATAAAGAAATACGACTGTTACCGATTTCGAAAATGTGGACTGGTTCAGGTACCTGCCGAACAACTATTAGCACGTCTCAAGCATATTTGAATACCAATTGTATTACAGGCATGAAAATTTACACTTAGATTCTTTTTCACAAATAAAGAAATAAGACTGTTAACTATTTCGAAAATGTGGACTCATTCAAGTTTCTGCCGAGCAACTCCTAGCATGTCTCAGGCATATTTGAAAACTAATTGTATTACAGGCATGAAAATTTACACTTAGATACTTTTTCACATAAAAAGAAATACGGCTGTTACCGATTTCGAACATGTGGACTGGTTCGGGTTGCTGCCGAACAACTCTTAACACGTTTCAGCATATTTGAAAACCAATTGTATTACAGGCATGAAAATTTACACTTAGATACTTTTTCACAAATAAAGAAATACGACTGTTAACTATTTCGAAAATGTCGACTCATTCGGGTTGCTGCCGAGCAACTACTACCACGTCTCAGGCATATTTGAAAACCAATTGTATTACAGGCATGAAAATTTACACTTAGATCCTTTTTCACAAATAACGAAATACGACGGTTAACTATTTCGAAAATGTGGACTGGGTCGGATTGCTGCCGAACAACTCCAGCACATCTCAGGCATATTTGAAAACCAATTGTATTACAGGCATGAAAATTTACATTTAGATACTTTTTCACAAATAAAGAAATACATCTGTTACCGATTTCGAACATGTGGACTGGTTCGGGTTGCTGCCGAACAACTCTTAGCACGTTTCAGCATATTTGAAAACCAATTGTATTACAGGCATGAAAATTTACACTTACATTCTTTTTCACAAATAAAGAAACACGACTGTTAACTATTTCGAAAATGTGGACTGGGTCGGATTGCTGCAGAACAACTCCTAGCACGTCTCAGGCATATTTGAAAATCAATTGTAAAACAGGCATGAAAACTTACACTTATATACTTTTTCACAAAAAAAGAAATACTATTGTTACCGATTTCGAAAATGTGGACTCATTCGAGTTGCTGCCGAGCAACTCCTACGACGTCTCAGGCATATTTGAAAACCAATTGTATTACAGGCATGAAAATTTACACTTAGGTTCTTTTTCACAAAGAAAGAAATACGACTGTTAATTATTCCAAAAATGTGGACTGGGTCCGGTTGTTGCCGAACAACTCCTAGCACGTCTCAGGCATAGTTGAAAACCAATTGTATTACAGGCATGAAAATTTACACTTAGATACTTCTTCATAAATAAAGAAATACGACTGTTAACTATTTCAAAAATGTGGACTGGGTTCGGTTGCTGCCGTACAACTCCTAGCACATCTCAGGCATATTTGAAAACCTATTGTATTACAGGCATGAAAATTTACACTTAGATACTTTTTCACAAATAAAGAAATACGATTGTTACCGATTTCGAAAATGTGGACTGGTTCGGGTTGCTGCCGAACAACTCCTAACACGTCTCTGGCATATTTGAAAACCAATTGTAAAACAGGCATGAAAATTTACACTTAGATAGTTTTTCACAAATAAAGAAATAGAACTTTTACCGATTTCGGAAATGTGGACTGGTTCGGGTTGCTGCCGAACAACTCTTAGCACGTTTGAGCATATTTGAAAACCAATTGTAATACAGGCATGAAAACTTACACATAGATACTTTTTCACAAAAAAATAAATACTATTGTTACCGATTTCGAAAATGTGGACTCATTCGGGTTGCTGCCGAGCAACTCCTACGACGTCTCAGGCATATTTGAAAACTAATTCTATTACAGGCATGAAAATTTAAACTTAGATCCTCTTTTACAAATAAAGAAATACGCTTTCTACCGATTTCAAAAATTTGGACTGGTTCGGGTTACTGCTGAACAACTTCTAGCACGTCTATGGCATATTTTGAAACTGAATTGTGTTATAGACAGAAGAGTTTACACTTATATACTCTTTATGAAATTATAATACCTATAGTTTTCACTTAAAACTAAAAAGTATAAAATAAAATAATGTAAAATTAAAAATTTTTAAAATATACTTTTATCGAAGGCAAACTAGCTCATCAAAAAGTAGAAAATAGAACTAGTGGTGGATGTTGAGCATCTAGAACTACTATAAGATAAAACACAAAAGTATATAATGAATCTTGCTGGAATATTGTTAACGGGAATTTGGAAACGCTTTGTGATGTTCTTTTAATATTCGTGATTTTTTTCAAATATTAAAAATGTTCATTAACAATATTCCAGCAAGATTCATTATATACTTTTGTGTTTTATCTTATAGTAGTTCTAGATGCTCAACATCCACCACTAGTTTTATTTTCTACTTTTTAGGGAGCTAGTTTGGTTTCGATAAATGTATGTCTTAAAAATTTTTAATTTTACATTATTTTATTATGTATTTGTAACAATTTTTACCGTTTGGGGGTCCAATCTTCAAAAAAAATTGAATGAAAAAGTTGTCATCAATTTTTGTATGGTACAAAGAGTATATAAATTTAAGAATAAGAGGTCTCATCTGGGTATTCAATTTTTTCGATTTAGGTGCATACGGGCTGGTTAGATAATGAAACGAAGATAAAAATGTATATTATTTTATTTTTATTCTGGTTTTTATTTTATTTTTTTATTTTTGTTTGTATGTCAGTCCATGTATGTAGTTATGTACTTACTTACTTACTTGCTGGGCGCTACAGACCTAGAAGGTCCTGGGCCTGTCGCAAGATTGTCCTCTACTGATTTTTGTCACGAGCGGAATCTCTCCAGTTGGTGATTTGAAGTTTTTTCATATCTGCCGATACTTCATCTCTCCAACGAAGGTGTGGCCTCCCTCGACGACGCGCTCCCTGGGGCTTGGATTCGAAGAGTTTCCTAGCCGGAACGTTTTGATCCATACGCTCTACATGGCCTAGCCAATGTAGCCGTCTTATTCTGACTTTTTTTAGCTAGGTTCATGTCGTTGAACAGCTGGTATAGTTCGGCATTGTATCTTCTTCTCCAAGCCCCATCGTCAGACACAGGACCATACATGCGACGAAGAATTTTTCTCTCAAAGATACCAAGTGCATGCTCGCTTGATTTTGGTAATGTCCACTATTCAGAACCATATAGCAGCACCGGAAGGAAGAGCGTTTTGTATAATTGTGCCTTGGTATTTTGGGATAGAAGCTTTGAACCCAGTTGCTTTGACAAATCGGAGTAGCAACGGTTTGCAAGGGTAATTCTTCGCCTTACTTCAACATCGATGTTATTCGTGGAGTTGATGTTGGTTCCAAGGTAGATAAACTCCTGAACTACCTCAAAATTATATGAGCCGACAATGATGTTGTGTCCTATATGATGTTGTGAGGACATTTTATTTGTCGAGAGCATATATTTAGTTATATTCTCATTTATGAGAAGATACGCTTTACCTGCTTCCTCTTCAATCTGTGAAAAGGCTTCGATGACTGCTCGTCGTGATGTTCCGATAATATCGACGTCATCAGCGAAACCCAGGAGCTGCATTGATTTGTAAAATATAGTGCACTGTGTATTCACACCGGAACGTAGAACTAAATGCTCCAACACCAGATTAAAGAAATTACATGACAACGCATCGCCTTGTCGAAATGAGGAGCACATTTGAAATGAATCAGAAATGTGCCTCCCAATCACCGCAGCACACCGGGTGTTTTCCAGGGTCATTTTTAACAAACGGATAAGCTTGGCTGGGAAACCAAATTCCGACATTGATTCATAAAGCACTGATCGATCTATGCTGTCATAGGCAGATTTAAAATCGATAAAAAGATGGAGCGTATCGAGTTGAAATTCGAGGGCCTTCTCCAGGATCTGGCTCAATGCGAACACCTGGTCGGTGGTTGATTTGTCAGGACGGAAACCGCACTGATAGTTTCCTATTACAGCGTTAATAGGGCTTCAATCGTTCGCACAGAATATTGGAAAGGATCTTATACGCAACGTTTAACAGGGATATTCCTCTATAGTTGGCGCAGGACATGGAATCGCCCTTTCTGAATATTGGAGATATTGAACTTAAACTCCAGTCATCAGGCATGCTCTCCTCGATCCAGATTTGTTTGATGATTTGGTGCATGAATTCAATCATCACTTCACCTCCTGCCTTAAAAAGTTCAACTGGCAGGTTATCCAGCCACTTTGTTGTTCTTTAATTTTCGGTTGGCTGCTTCCACTTCTGCAGGACTGGGTGTATTTGAATCTTTGGAGTTGACTGGGTTAAGGCGAGGCGTATCTGTGTTAGCTATGTTTGCGCCATTCAGCAGGTTCTTAAAATGCTGTTTCCATGTCTCTAATATCCCTTGCGTATCGGTTACTAAATTTCCCGAATCATCCCTCAGCGCGTGTGTACGGGGCTTGAAACCAGCTGCAAGCTGCTTGGCTTTTTTATAAAAGCTCCATACTTCGCCTCTGTGTCGGTTTGATTCTATATCCGAAAGTTGAGACTTTTCGAATAAACGTTTTTTACGCCTTAAAATTTTCTTCTCGTCTCTTCTTTTCGCTCTATGCTCTTCTTGCTCTGCTCTTGTTTTACGTTGCAGCGCTTTCCTGTAGGCCATTTTTCTCTACCGTCTTTGCTAAACATTCATCGTCGTACCATGGGTTTCTCACGCGAGGTGTTTCAAAACCCACGGTATGTGTAGCAGCCATCGTGATGATGTTTGCGCATTGTTTCCATTTTTCGTTGACGGAGAGATTATGTTGTAGAGGTGTGGTATTGAGTATATCGCTTACTCGCTTTTTGTATGCTATGGCTATCTCAGGTATTTGAAGTCTTCCAATGTTAAACTTCCTATTTTGGCTGGTGCGTCCTTTTTTGACATTGGATATTCGTGCTCTGAACTGGGGCCACAACTGCGAAGTGGTCAGAGTCGATGTTAGCTCCTCGATAGGTACGTACATCCGACACACTGGTAACATGTCGGGCGTCAATCATAATGTGGTCAATTTGATTCGCTGTACGTTCATCCGGAGATAGCCAGGTAGCTTTGTGGATATTTTTATGGGGGAAATTTGTGCTACTTATAACCATATTACGAGCTACTGCAAAATCGATTGTTCGGTATCCATTATCTGTGGTGGTCGGGTGAAGACTATGGCTACCAACCGTTTTGCTGAAAATTCCTTCCTTACCGTTTTTAGCATTGAAGTCTTCAAGCACGATTTTAGAATCGTACTCAGGACAGGACCCATATGTTTTATTTAGGATGTCGTAGAATTCATCCTTCGTGGAGTCCTCCGCTTCGTCGGTTGGTGCGTCTACACATATTAGGCTGATGTTGAAGAATTTGCCTTTGATACGGATGACGGCTAGACGTTCATTAACCGGTGTAAAATCAATGACGTTTCCTCTAAGCCGTTTTCCCACTACAAATCCGCATCATCCAAATATGTGATGTTTTTCGTGGCAGCTGTAATATATATCGCATGTTCGTTTTTTTAACATGCCAGATCCTTTACATCCGATTTCCTGTATCTATGTAATGTCTGATTTATACTGCGAGAGAATATTTTCAATTTTGTTAGATGCAGCTGGATGATAGAGTGCTCTTACATTCCAACCGCAAATTCTTAAATCGGAGTCCTTTAAACGTTTGCTGGGTCTGTTTTCAATAATTTCGATCGTATCCGAGGCTTCAATGTAGTTATGTACATATGTAGAATATACAATGTATGAAAAAAATGTTTCCACTGATTAACCATCCATGTAGATATTTTTCAATATTTTGTCAAATCATTCATGTGTATTTTATTTTATCAATCATGTATGAATAAATATTTACGATATAGATACATGTACACATATCTCCTTAGAAAAAAAAGAACAAAAATGGATTTTTGTCTGTCTTATTTCTTCAAAAAATAAAAATACAAAAATTGAAATAGAATTATTATTTTCAACCGAACAAATTTTATTCTTATAGTATTATTATTTTTAGAATTTTTTCTAGATTCTGTGGTTCTATCATTGACTCTATTATTATAATATGTTAAACTGCATTTCTTAGTTCAATACATATTATTATTAGGTGTGTCTACATATGTATACATTCAAAATTCATACCAGGGTATACTGTAAAATATAATTATATTTCATAGAAAATTAGAAATAAATAAAAATGAGAATTTTGTTTTGCTGTTTTCTTCACCCCTTTTTCTCTTCCTCTATGGTGGGTCCTCAGGTCCACCAGGCGCGTAGTACAAAATTTTTCTTCAAAAATTTATATGAAATAAGACTTAACTATTAATTTATACATTCCTTGTTAGTACCTACATATTATTGGGAAAATAATTTGAAAAACATTTTAACTTAATTAAAAAAATTTTTTATCAATTAATATCAATTAATCAATTAATATGAAATTTGGAAGAAATTGCCAAAATCTTTAGTTGAATAATAAGTTCCTATTCAAAATATAATTTTTGTTTTGTTTTGAAATAAAAGAATTAGTATTCTCACTTTTTTTTAAGAAAACTAGTATCTTCATTACAAAACAGAATAATTTAAAATTTAAAAAAAATTTAAGTAGGTACCTATCTAATATTTTTAAATATGAAATTTTTTTCAATATGCAATTTTGTTTTATGTAATTTCGTCAATCATATGTAATTTTGCCCACTGTAATTTTGTCTTATGAAATTCTGTCCTATGTAATTTTGTTATATAACCAGAAAGTACATAGAACTTAAGCATACTGATTCATAGTTTTAAGATTAGAATGTGCATATGCAGACCACCCTTTTAATTAAAACTTGAAAAATCAATAACAGTCTAATAAGTACATACAAGAGAAGACATGGTACTGCAATAAATTTACACGAGTTTATTGAGTTTTATTTGTTTTACGAGTTTTATTTTGAAATACTATATAATATAATTTAACTATACATTATCCTTTCCTTCTAATTATTCTCCACATTGATGTTTAAACAATGTTAAATTATTTCCTGTTCCAACTAAATAGAATGACTAAGTCAATAATTCATTAATATTTTACTGATTTAATAGTTAATTAATTGGATATTGTGTAAATATTGTAAATTGATTAACAGAAACCTTTTTTCCATAATGCCATATTATAAAAGACTTAGAAAATCGATTAAAAATAGTATTTAATGTTCCAAAGCAGTATATAAAGGAAAATAAATAATTCTTTTAAATTTATCAAATTTGTCATAATTTTAAGTTTTATAATTAACAGTGTAACAATGAATATAAAATTAATTATTTTACATAATATATTTTTTATATTTTTTCATATTCAAATAGTAAAATCGGGAAGTGAAATAAATATTATTAAAAAAATTATTGAACAAGATGCTGAGCTAAGAACATCAGTGACATATTGTGAAAACAACATGACAATCCAATTCGAAATGAACAAATTACAAAAAGAAATTTTAGAACAAACTGATTTAATGGTTATATCAATTTTCAACTCAAGTTTTAATTTAAAACCTTTTAACGTTTCTGATACAATTAATTCAAGATTCTTAATAATAAGTCTAATATCAGATAACCAGCTAAACATTTCGTTAAAGCAAATTGCAAAAATTTTGATAAAAAATCGTCATACAAAAATCTTATTTATTGTCTACACAACACATTTCTATAAAAAATATGAAATAGAAAATTTTTTCAAAAACAATGTAATGCATTTTTGTTTCTTGAATGGAATGCTGAATTATTTATTAATATTTAAAAATATGACTAAGGAATCAAATGGCTTAATGACTTATAGAGCTCATCCATTTCCAGAACCGCAAATGGAAATATTTGAATTTAATCCAAGTTTTGATGACAGTCTTTATCCTGATACATCCAAAAATCTTCATGGATATATAATTAATACATTGATAGTTGAATCATCACCTAGAATAATTAAGTACATTAATAGGTAATTAAATTATTTAAAATTTCTATAAAATGTAAAAACAATAGTTTTAACATAATCTAATTGACTTTTAATAGGAGAGGAAATGAAAAATATGGAGGATATATATACCATGCTTTTGAAAACTTATTAAAGGTTGTTAATGCAAGTCTTAATCAACCTGTTTTGTCGACAGATTTTGAAAACTTAAATGAGCAACAAATAAAAGTCTATGCTTGTGATCTTAAAGATAATATTGATTTCACACCATTTGAAAGTAAATGTTCAGATGAAACTTATGTGACTTATCCTTTCGATATGTACGAAGGCTGTTTAATTTTTCCTTTGAAAGCTAATCAAATAAAGAAAAGTTTGTATTTCACATTACCGTTTCACAAAGAAACATGGCTTTTAATTGTAACAATGATTTTTTACTTCGGTTTTATTGAAAATACTTTATTATATATATTTTTTCGGAAAAAAAGTAAAAATGAATCGTACATAAATGCCATACGAAAATTAATTTATCAACAATTCGATGATTCATACAAGCAACATAAATGGAAAATGAGAGTTTTTAATTTGATTATAATTTTAACTGGTTTTATGATAACAAATTTATATTTGGCATTCTTAACAACATTTTTAGTCAATCCAATTTATTTACCATTACCTAAAAGTCGTGTTGACGTTAAAGAATTTGGTATTGACATAATGTTAACATATTTGGATTCTGAAAAAGTTATCAAAAACATGGATCCATATTATCAATTTCCGAATTTAATTAAAAAGGTATCTAAATTTACTTTTGAGAAACATAGACTACCACTTAATATTTCTTATGCATATACAGCACCGTCAGATTCTTGGAAATATTTATCAGAATTACAAAAATTTCTGAGTATTGAAACTTTTAAAAGAACTGAGATTTGTTTTAATTCCTTCTATCGATCTCTATATTTCAAATCACACATCTTAAATCATGATCAATTAGATCAATATATTATGAATATTCATGCGAATGGATTACTTGATCAATGGTCAAAAATGGTTGTAATGGAAAGTATTGAAGGAAAATTGGTTACTAAATTAAACGTACCATCTGATGTAGAAAAACCTTTATCATTGGAACATTTAAGTTTTCTTTGGTATATTATAATATTGGGTTGGACTTTAAGCACTATTTGTTTTATAATTGAAAAAATAAATTATAAATTACATAAAAAATTAATTAAATAATATAATATCATATAAATTAATAACATATATATGAGTAAATCGTATTTGGGAAGTCTCTAACATATTATTTTTTAAAGCTTTTAAAAACAAAAGCTGCGAAGAATAATTTCACAATACAAATTTCTGATCAGAGAACCATCAAAGAGAGCAAGAACATAAATTTGGTTTGGTTAGATGTTTGGCAGTTTACTTTTACCCTCAGATTTATTTTTTAAAATTTGCAAATTCCATATATCCAAATATTTAAAAAGTTCATACATGATAATTAAGCAATTTGCCAGTTGAAAGTAACTATAATCAAAATATGCATTGAAGCTTGTAATACACACAATGAATTTAAAATTTGGTTTAATAGTTCCGAAAATTGCAATTTGCATAGTTCGAAATAAAAAAAAAAAAAAACAATTTCAAAATAAAAAAAAACATGAAATTTCAAGAGAGAGAGATTAATTTTATGTATACAATTTTTTCGAAATGCATGTGATGGTGGTGATTATTTTTGTGTTACGAATTCTGCTAAAAAATTTCTGTTTATTGTTATTGTAATACTAATAAAATACTACGCTAACGCAGTAGCAGCAGCAGCAGGACATTGCGTTTTATTATATAAGATAATAAAAGAAAGCTGTATGTTTGTAACCATTTTTCGGAAGAACTACTGCACCAATTTTGACAAAAATTTATATATAAGCTTTGTGGCTTATGAGAATGGTTTATGTCAAGCTTGAACCCGGAAATGCAACTTAAGCCCCAAATCTTAAGCCCCAAATTTTTTTTTTTTTTTTTGTTTTTCTTTTCTAAATTTCTTTTTCTTTTGTAAATCTCTCATTAATTCATTATAATTTTTATTTTTGTTTTATTTTATTTTGTTTTTGTTGTTATTACCGTAATTTTCTCAGTGTTCTAACCTGCAGTGAATGACTTTGAGAATATTTCTACACTCAATAAGGTATTAAAAACTGTTGTGTGTAGATATTGGTCTCAGTTGCATTTATTACAGTGGTGGTACAAGTAAGCGGTAATGTAGGCCAAAAAGAAAAAAATTTAAAATTTAAAGGGAAAAAAGATTTTAAAAATTTAAATTATTTATTTTTTTTTTTTTTTAAGTTCTCTTTTTTTTTGTTTTGTTGATTTTTATTTTTGGATTACTTCTGTTAATTTTAATTTATTTACCTTTTCTCTTGTAAATTGTTCGCTATAATGTTTAAAATAGATTTTTGTAACATCCGCGGTCTATCAACGAATTTCCATTCCGTCGAAAGCCATCTACGGCTTCAAAATCCAGCAATTCTAGCACTAAGTGAAACACAAGTTGTGAATAATGATATTAATTTTAATGTCAATAATTATTCGCTTGTGCCACTTTTTATACCCCATAGAGGGATTGCTTTGTATATACGAAATGATGTAGCTTATAAGACACTTCAAAATTTTCAGTGTTCCAACCCAATTTATCAATATAATTGGATGAAAATACACGTCGATAAGCACACCATTCACTTCTGTTTTATTTACAGATCGCCTCAAGCGAACCAGCTAGAAACTGATATGCTTATAGAAAGTCTATCCAATCAGATAAACTCAATTCTGGAAACCACTCCCGAATCTGAGATTATTTTGGCGGGAGACTTTAATATTCATAACAGGGACTGACTTCACTTTTCTAGTCACAACAGTCCCGAAGGCAAACAAGTTGAACTTTTTCCCAACTTTTTCAACTTTTCTTAACTTGTCGAAAGCCCCACGAGGATACCAGGCCGACGTGACCAGAACGGACATCTCCTGGATTTATTCCTAACTACTCATCCAGAGAAATATTCAATCTCTGTTAACTGTCCGCTAGGTGGTTCCGACCACTGTCTTGTAAGCACAAGCTTCGAAGTAGACACAACAACCAGTTCTTCTAATTCTCTAGTTTAATGACCTCTGCAGCAAAGCTCTGAAATCCAAAGAAGAAGCTTATAAAAAATACAAGAATAATAAAACTGTTAGGAATAAATGTAAAAAAATTATCAATCAGCAAAAATTCCTGCACAACCAAAGGTTGAGACGAGAAACCTTTAATCTCCCTAACAACAGCAGGTCCCTCTGGACGTTTGCTAAAAGCGTAGGGCAAAATTTTTGCAAATCTTCATTTCCACCTATAATTGATAATAGTACATTTATATCAGATTCTGTTGGAAAAGCTAACCTTTTTGCAAAATTATTTGCAGCCAATTCCACACTTCCTAACACAGCCCAAAATCCGCCAACAATCCCTGTTGTTAATTCTTCGCTTGGAAGGATATACTTCAGAACAAGAGCTGTAGTAAAAGTCTTGAAGAATCTTTATATAAACAAATCTACCGGTCCCGATGGTATACCTGCGATTGTGCTGCGACACATTGCCTTCGCCATTTCTAAACCTCTGCGCAACTTATTCTATTTGTCCTTTTCTTCAGGAACTTACCCGTCCTATTGGAAAGTTGCCCAAGTTTATCCCATTCCTAAAAAAGGTGACAAAAGCAATCCTTCGAACTATAGGCCCATAGCTATTACTTCGATTATTTCCAAAATGATGGAAATCTTAATCAATCAAAAGTTGAAGAAATATCTTGATAGTAGAGGTATAATTCATGATAGTCAATACGGCTTTCGAGCTCAGCGTTCCACCGGTGATCTCATGGCATGCCTCTGCGAAAAGCTTAACACCAGTGTTCATCAATCCGGTGAAGCTGCTGTTGTAGCTCTGGATATATCTAAGGCTTTTGATCGAGTCTGGCATTCTGCTCTTATAGCAAAATGCAATGCTGTAGGCCTCGGTCCAACCTTCTAAATGGATTGAAAGCTTCCTCTTAAATCGATCTATCATAGCTTCAGTTGACGGTAGTTTTTCCGACCAACTTCAAATCAATGCTGGTGTTCCACAAGGCCTCGTTCTTTCACCCACCCTATTTCTCATTTTCATTAATGACCTTCTCAAATTAACTTTCAATCCAATCCATAGTTTTGCTGATGACAGCACTCTAGTAGCATCATATGATTTTCTTAAAACAAATAATGCTACAGCTTCAGCAGTCAACTCCAAAAGAACAATGATGGCTGGTGCACTCAATCACGACCTAGTCAAAATTGTCGACTGGGGTAGAGCAAACAGAGTCGAGTTTAACACTTCAAAAACTCAAAGCTGTCTTGTTAGTAACAAGCTAACAACATTCGAACCAATTCTCCGGCTTCAAAATTAAGTTATTCAGCGACTCAAAGACTTGAACATTCTCGGGATGCGAGTGAATCAAAATATGCACTGGAATGAGCATATTTTCGATATTGCGAAAAGCGCCGCCAAATGTTTGGGCTTTTTAAGCAAATATAATAATGCAAAGCTTATTTTTCATCTCGAGACCTCTTAAAAATCTATAAAGCATATATACGACCCAAGCTCGAGTATAACTCACATTTATGGGCAGGTGCACTAAAAACTGCTTTAAATTTTTTGGACAAAGTTCAAAACCGCGCCATTCGTCTTATAGGCGACATAAACGTGACCTCATCCCTTATACCACTTGGTCATCGTCGTATTGTTGGAGCAGTTTCTCTATTTTATAGATATCTGCTTGGTGTTGGCACTTGTTCCGAGGAACTAAAGTCACTTCTTCCTCCTCTCAAGAAACTCTGTCGCATAACACGAGAGGCATCAGGTGCACACCCTTTCACAGTGGAAATTCCGATATGGTTTAAGTCCGGCTATGGAAATTCTTTTATAGTAAGAACATCTCGATTGTGGAATCGCGTCCCAATCGGAGCATTCCCAATGAGAGAAGGATTTTTTATTTATGATTTACAGAGATTTAAGACGAATATTAACAACATTGTTCGCTCTTTCCCATAAAATTTTTCTTCTTCCTTTTTCTTTCCTTTCCTTTAACTATCCTTTCCTTTTTCAATTGGTCAACGGTACGCAAGTGCTTCAAAACTTAAAGCTCTCACACTGTGGTCAAAACCTAAATTTTGGCTATAATATAAAAAAAAAAAAAAAAACGAGATTTACTAATACAACCATCATTTTATTTCTGATTTATTAGAAATGAAGTGCAATTTTCATGTCTCAGACACAGTTTTGCCTGACCACCAAATGCTTTTTATTAGTTTCGATTCAAAGATAAAAAAGGCAAAAACAACAACCACAAAAATTATTTTAAATTATGATTTTTTTTTGTTGTTTTTTTTTCCATATAGTAGTAAATCATCGAAAGAGGCTTCAGGGACTACCTATTACCGGGGAAGGCAGTTTGAACGACTGTGGGACTTTAACCCACTAAAAACTCCTATCATTATTGCAACATTAAAACTAGTCTTATAGACTAACCATTAATTTACATTTAACTCAAAGAAACTAAGGTACCTTTGATCTACCAAAATCCAATAAGGTTTTAATAGATAAAAGGTTTTAACCTAACTCAAGTGGTTCGTTTTAGTCGCTTCAGAAAGTTTGATTGTCAATTAAGTTAGAAGCTTCGGTATTGACATGTTGGATCAGACGAGTCTTATGCCGTGCAGCGCATTTCATTATTTTGTCTTTTATAAATGAGATCTTCAGATCTCGATGAATATCGGCATGGCGAACATACCCCGGAGCATTGACTATGTTGCGCAGTACCTTATTTTAGAACGTTTGGATAGTTTGAATATGGATTTGTTTAGCACATCCCAATATTTGAAAACCGTATGCCCATACTGGCTTCAATATTTGATTATACATCAAAACTTTGTTATAGGTCGAGACCGTAGAACTCCGCTCAATCAACCAGTATATTTCTCTATATTTGAACTGGAATTCTTGTTTTTTGATTTTCACATGCTCTTTCTATTCCAATTTTGCATCCAAGGTCATGCCAAGATATGTAGCTTTAGTGTCGTATGGAATCACGACATCATTAATTTTAACTGAGAGAGGAGTTACTATGTTTTTATAGGTGAAGTTTACATGACTAGATTTCATTTAATTTAATTTTCCATTTTTTGCACCAGTTGGAAATTTTGTCATTAGCTTTTTGTAGTTTGTTTGTAGCTTTTTCTATAGTAGAACCAACTGCCATCAACGCTGTGTCATCTGCAAAGGTTGTTATTTTTATATTTTCTACTTCAGGTATATCACAGGTGTATAACAAATATAAAATTGGACCCAGTATACTACCTTGCGGTACTCCAGCTTTTATATCTCTTAGAGAGGAGTATTCATTCTCATTTTTAACGCGAAAAACTCTATTTGAGAGATATGATGAAAATAATTCAACATAATTGAGATAATAAATCTCTTATCTCGTTTGAGATAATAAATCTCTGCAACTTTCCATATACTAGGTACGTGTTTAAGCTTATATACCAAGAGTGTGAGAGCTTTCTTGGGTATATTTTTCATCACATTTCAAGTTATTAAATCAAAACCTGGGGCTTTATTTAATTTTAAGTTTTTGATTTCCTTAATTCCTTCTTTTCGACTTATTAAGGGAATATTTATGTTTTCATGGTTATTTATTTCATTTAGATCAATAACAGTGTTCATTTCATTGGGCTTAAAAATTTCAGCGGGATGATCTGCAAAAGTGTCAGCTTTTTATTTATCGCTCCTTGCCCATGAGCCATCATTTTTCCTCAGTGGTGCAGAATGCACAATAGACTTCTTCATTTTACTGATAGCTTTCTATAAAGAATAATTTGTTTCTTTAGTAGCTGTTAATAATTTTCTAGGTAATAATTCAGAGATGTAACATTCAATTTCTTTATTTCTCTCTTTAGCTCCTGACTTTTGTTATTAAGATCCGTTTTGCTGGATTAGTCACGCGTTTGTTGCCACCTCCTTCTCGCTTTTCGTTTCTCTTTAAACATGTGAAGGATATACACCGGATATCTAGGGCTGATTTTTTTAGATTTTTTTGTCTTAGTACTACTCCAAACTGCAAACTGGACAGCTTGCATAAGTTTTTCAGTAGCAGTTTCTAGTTGTTCCTCATTGTCTAATGTTACTCTTAAGTTAATTTTTTCTAGCAGAATCTTTTTGAAGCTTAACCAATCTGTAGGTGAGTTGGTTAAAAATGGTTTACTAGATTTTTTCACTATTGTTGTATTTAATTTTAGGATGACAGCAGAATGGTCGGAATTGAGGTCATAATTATCTTCTATAGATGTGAAATTAGTTGATACTTTTTTCATTATAAAAAAGTCTAACAGATCAGGAGTTTTGTTTATATCTGCAGGCCAATATGTTGGTTTTCCTGTTGAAAGAAATAAACAACCTGTTTCTCTCAGCGCCTCTCTCAGTTCTTTACCTCGAGTAAGGGTCATCCTGGAGCCCCATTCTAGATGCTTGGCATTGTAGTCACCTTCAAGAATAAATCTTTCACCTAATTTCATTAATAAGCTCTTGAACATATGTTTTTTAATAGAGTGATTATGCGCGTAATACAGTGCTCCTACGTTGATATTTTGCTTTGTGCACCTTATTTGTACGGCTGTGAGTTGCATTTCTGTACTTTGTATGTTACAATGTTCATGATGAGTAATAAGATCATTTTAATTAAATTATGATAACATTGGTAAGGCCGAGTTTTGGAATAATATTCCTAATATAAATTGCTTTGATGAGGTAGTTGATAAACTTAGTTCATTAGTTAAAGCAAATACAGTAGTAGTTCCTTGCAAGTTTCAAAATAATAAGCGCATCGAGATGACAGATACGAGAAAACATGAAAATTCGTGATTCCTTTTTAAAGTTTAAAAAAATATCCTAACGACAGTCATGTCAAAAGTAGGTATTTGCATTATAAAAGCAAACATTGTTTAGTAACGATCAAACCTCGAATTGCCAATGCATTAAAGTAATAAAGTATCAAAATAAAATCTATGATCAAAAACTGGAAATTGCTGATACAATGAATGACTTCTTTATCAACGTAACTAAAGAAATAATTACTTCAATAGAATGTATTGAATATGATTATCTCGACCATTTTCAATATAATGTAACTGTAATTTTAATCTATATCTGACTACAACAAAAGAAGGCAATGCAACAATAAAAAAAAAGTCCAGTCATGGGACTGGCGGTAGTAAGTGAAACAACATTTAAATGCAGATGATTGAGATTGAGATTGAGGCCTGAAGGTCGATTAAATTAGATAATTTTCATTATATTCTAAAAAAGATACAATAAGCTTATGGTAACTGAAGTAGGAAACAAAAATTTTGATTGGAATCTATGTAAATATCGTGTAAAAACCGCATCGATCGTTGTTTTATAAACAATATGGAAAATATTCAAATATAATATATAATATGCATGTTATAACAATGCAATATAAAAATTTAAAATATGTAATTTTTAATTGAATTTTTTACATATGTAGTTAGCTCTTGAAAAATTAAAGAAAAAAACTGGAAAAGCCTTATATATTAAAAGACTAAAAACAAAATCAAAAGTATTTTTTATGTGAACATCAATCACATTTTTATGTATTATTTTTAGAAATTTAAGATACATTATATATGTAATTTTTAATTTTAAAACTTTTCAACTTATAAAATAAAGAAAAGATAAAAAAAGGAAAAATTTAAGATATTTAATATAACAATACAATATATAAATTTAATATAAGTAATTCTTAATTCAATTTTTTAATTAAAGCTTTAATTATTAACTAAAAAGAAGATTAAAAGTATTTTAAAAAATAAAATTTTAATAATCAATCACTTTTTTATTTCTAAAAATTATAACTTTTACTAAACAGGTATATGCATACATATTATATAGGTACCAATAATTTTTTTTTTATATATGTATGTAGTCTCAGATAGGTAAAAAAATTTTTTTTTTATACTAAAATTAAAACAATAATTTTTTAAATAACTTAGCTCAATAATCAAACAAGCAAAATATCATTAGTTAAAATAGGTAAAATTTACATTTACTTATCGTATACCAAATTTATTATGAGAGAGAAAAGGTACAAAACAAATGTTTGCCTTTTGCTTTATACTGTAAAAAAATTTTGCGTTGCCATTATTCTTCTTTGGATGTTTGCGTACCCATTATTTATGAGGCAGGATGGAAAAAAATGCTTGTTCTAATTTAGTTTGTTCCCTTATACGATGATTAATTCTGATCTCTTATTATTTCAATCTTTACGTTTTAAACATTATTATTTTCTTATATATACCTATTAAAAGTATTAAATTATAATTACATTACAATATATAAAATATTATTAATATTTTTGTCAGTAATAATTTGGAGTTTCAACAAACATTATTATTTTTTATTAATTATATTAAATTATAGTAAACCTAAATATTTATTATATTGGTATACGATTATAAAATAATACCGAGGACAACATCTATTTACAAATCACAGAATTTAAAGAATATGATAACGCTCTTTTAGTTAGGTCTCCTAAAAATCTTATGCATAGTTGATATAACTTATAAAATAATATTGTTAAATATTTCACCAAAATTTTTGTCGAAAATTTTTTTCCAAATTATAAACTTTTTTTATTTAATTTCAGCCAACTTTTTCTGTTACTCTTTTTGTTTACTATATTTTTTCTTTTCTTGCACGTTAAATTCTTATTATCGTCTATTTCTTACAATTTTAGCAAATTTACATATGGATTTTATGCAAACAATGAATACATACATGAGTCCATAGGAATACTGCATGTTCTAATTGTGATGGATATTCTTTGATGAGAACTATGAGAAGAGAACAACTTCAAATGTTGTTTTTTGTTTTGTTGTTTGTATTTAAATGAGAGAAAAAAAATCATTTTTTGTTTTATTTTATTTCTGATCATTTTTTTTTACTTATTGTTCTTATTATTCTCTACTACGTGTATATTGTCTGTATGTAGCATGTGTGTATCTAAAAAACAGCAAAAAAATTACCTTAGTTTTTGTACCTATATTTAGAATGTATATGAATGTAAATATTAATAACATTAGTGACTCACAATCAGCGTGACGCGAGTTTATTATATTTTCCTCTATCAAATCGATTAGCGTGTTAATAGTAAGTTTCACTTACAAAAACTTAAATCTAGAGCTGCTGCAGCCTGCTATGACAATATTTCAAATATTTCAACTAAATTTATAATAAAGTTCGCTGAGCGATTAAATCCGGTTTTAGTTAAATTTATTAATTTATCTTATAAACAAATCAATTTCCAGACTGCTCAAAAACGGCAACAGTTGCACCCATTTTAAAGTGGCAATGCTACATATCGATCCAACTATCGTCCCATTTCAATTCTTAGTAGTTTCTCCAAAATTTTTGAAACAATTGTAAAAAATCGTTTAAATACTTTTATGGCAGCCAACAATATTTTAAGTGAACATCAATTTGGTTTTGAGAAAAATTCAAACACTACTGCTGCAACTTGTTTAAACTTAACAGATTTTATAAGTAAAAATATTGACTCTAACAAATATGTTGAATGCTTTTTACTAGACTTACAAAAAGCTTTCGATTGTGTGGACTATGAAATTTTTGCATAAGTTTATTAAACTAAATTTCACTATAGAACAAATTCAATTCCTTAGATCGTACCTCTTTGGTCGTAAGCGAAAAGTTCGAATAAGCAATAGTTTTAGTAGCTTAAAAACTATGATTAAAGGCATTCCACAAGGTTCTATATTAGGCCCAGATCTCTTCAAACTATACATCAATGGCATTTGCAAACTTAATTTTATAGGATGCTTACAGTTGTATGCTGAGTATTAAAATATGCTTCAGATAATGAAACTCATTTGAAAAATGCAATAGATAATGACATCCATGTAATTAACGAATGGTTATTAAAACATAGACTATTATTAATTATTAGCAAATCTAAATTATAACTATTTGATAACAAAAAATTTTATAATGCCAATTTTTATTTTAACAATGCACCTATAGAAATAGTCATACATTCAATTACTTAGGTTTAGTAATAGGCAAAAGTTTAAAGTGGAATGAACATATCAATCACTTAAATAAAAAAATTGCACCCTACGTTTTTATTCTAAAAAGGCTTCGGAATTTCCTTTCAGAAAAATCCCTATTTATCATTTATTCTTCCTACATCTTATCTAACATGATGTAATTAAATCCAATTTGGAGCGGTTCAGTTATCGTTTGACTCAAAAAAAAAGTCAAACGATAACTTTAAGTAAAATCGTAACGCCCAACAGCTTATGCAAGGGTCGTAAAAATTTATATTATATTTGCTTACAACAAAATTGTATTATCACAAAATCTGTATAAAATTATTTTTATTTTCAACTCTAATTGAATTTTCATTATTTTTGTAAATAATTTTGTTATAATTACTTCTTTTTAAAAAAAATTGTTTTTTTGTATAAATTTTAGATGTTTATATTTTTTAATGAAATAAATGGAAAAAAACAAACCAATACACATTTTGATAATTTATTATAAACCGTGACTTCCATATTGTAGAAAAAACTTTTTTCTAAAATGCATCATATTCCATATTGTACAAAAAAAAAATCTTACAATCTAGTCTATTCCATATTGTTTAATATAAGTTTCAAATGCGCAAAAAAAAGCAGAGCACGCATAGAAATGTAGGAAGAATAAAGAATTTTTCGATGCTTATTATTAACTTTTGGTATACAGTTTTTCATTTGACTGGATACTGGGATATGATCCACGCAAACATTTTTTTTTTGTTTCTTAACTTGTCTTTAGTACAATGGCTCTTAAGAGCAAACAAGAGGTCCAGCGTCGGCTCAAGGAGTTGGGGCCGAAACTCTATATAACCTGTTTAAATTGTATTTGTCTGAAAAAAAGTTATTAATAATTATTATAAATAATTTTTAAAAAATTTTCGGATTGGTCCGACGGTTCGAAAGTCGGAACCAAGGACCTTGAACAAAAAAAAAATTTCAAGGTCTTCGGTCCCGACCTCCGGACCGTCGAACCTATCCAAAAAAATTAATTTTTTTATAATAATTATTAAGAACCTTTTTTCAGAAAAATACAATTTAAACATGTGATATTAAGTTTCGACCCCAAATCGTCTGTTGTTCCCGAATCGGGCATTTGTACTGATGCCAAAAAAAATTTTAAGGTCTTAGGTCCGACTTCCGGACCGATGGACCTCTTGTTTGAATCGTACTAACTATTGCCAGTGTACTAAAGAATAGTTGAAAAAAATTGAGGGCTTTGTGAAACGGGACCCTGGTTTATTTTTGATAGAGGCGGCTCAATTTCTTGGATTTGGCCCACCTAGGGAATGTAGTTCTGGTATTCCTTCATTGATATTTATCATATCCAGTAAAATGAAAAGCAGGCAAATAAAATGCAGGCAAATGAAAAGCAGGCAAATGAAATTCAGGCAAATGAAATACAGGCAAATGAAATACAGGCAAATGAAAATACAGACAAATGAAATTACAGGCAAATGAAAAAACAGGCAAATGAAATGCAGTTAAATGAAATTCAGTCAAATGAAATCCAGGCATATGATAGTAATCCTAAATTTTATAGTTAATAAATTAAAAAAAAAATTAAAAACAAATCTGTGGTTTTACAACGAAAGATGATAACTGAAATTTTCTCGAATTTTACTTATGAATGCCACTTAATATAAAATTTTAAGCTCTTTCAAATAACATTTTTTTTAATAATATTAAGTAATTTATGAATTAAAAACTGATTAAGTAACAACATTCGTTGATAAATAATTTTATCAACTCTATTTAATTAAATTCATACCAAGTAACAGTCCGTTATTAAAAACTTTGATTTAAATAATTCTAGTCAATAAATTCATATCAAGAAGTTGTCCGTTATTAAAAATTTTGTTTTAAGAGAATTCTTCCTACCGTTATTAATTTCATTTTTATATCAACTCAAAATATTTTTTTTCATTTTGTCAACCAAACAAAAATTCATATTTAGAAATTGTCCGCTATAATTACAATTCTCGCATACAAACACACTTAATTTAATTTTATAAAAGAAAACACATACATTCCTGTAAATTAACAATAAAGAATAAACCAATTAAAGAGAAAAAACTGGTTTATCGCTGCAAAAAACTTTTAAAAAGGCTTTTGTTTTTTTTATCTTTTGTTATCGTTATTTTTGTTTTTCAAAATCTGTCTGCTAAAATTGTCCGCTTTTAAATTTTTTTGTCTCGGATTTTTTGTTAGAACTGCCTCGTCTGTGTAATTACTTATTAGTTATTACTTATGATATTATATAAATACTATTATGTATATTCTTTGCTGAAAATTTAAAAATATACCTACTTTACATATGTGTTTAAATTTTTTATTTAGAACCTTCGATTTGACAAAATATTGAAATATATCTACATGTATGGTTAATTCAAGGAAAAAAAATTTGTATACACTGTATATTATCACAGAAAAAAAAATGTACAGAAGCACAATTCCATATAAAATTTTTGTATGAAGATAAAATTAACGATTTTATAAGAAAATCAATACCTCCATTTTTCGTTCATTTACAAATTCACATATACATGTGCAATGCATATGAAATATGAATATAAAACGAAAAGACAGAACATAGACAAAATTTGAGGGAAGAAAAAATACCTTTATTTTCATTATCAGTTGTTAAAGATAAAGCAACGATTGAAATGTTTTTGTCCTTTTTTTTTATTTAATTAATCATTATTATTAATTGACGAATATAGACAAAAAGAAAACTAACAAAAATTGTTTTTTTTTTGTTATTATGATTTTGATTATATGATTATTAATGCCTCTATATTTCAAAAGCCCCGAAACTAATATTTGCTTCGTTAGAAAAGGATTTTATTTGTATGGAAAACGAAGATTTACAAAGATTTTCCTTACAAATAAATCTTTTTTTAACGAAACAAAAATTAGTTTCGAGGCTTTTTAAATATAGTGGCATTGTGATTATATGAATATAAAAAACACGAGCAAAATAAAATTTTGTTCTGATGCGTGGTTCTATTAAGTAATAAATTTTGTAATGTTGCAAAATAAAAAATACAGATCACAAGAACTGAGAAATAATTGGATTGAAATGGAATATACATAGAAAAAATATTGACTATAGTTACCCCTGTGCAATTGCACAGTAGTGGTTTTTTGTTTAATAAATTGCTCAGCACAAAAATTAAATTTTTCCAAGAGTCGTACCAATAGTCGGCAGTAAAATAAATATATTTTAATAAAGTAATAAAACTGCAAACACAGAATTGTTTATTTTTTTATATTTTTTAATCGGCTTTTTATTATTATTTTTAGTGATAATTTAAATTAAATAATTAAATTGTTCTCAGGTTTCCGTTCACTAATAATTTTTAATATTTGATTGCAAATATCGATATTTCGGAAGCAACACACTTCCTTCATCAGTGCTTGTGACTAACTGTATACATTAATTCATTTTTTCCCTTCTTATATCCTATTCCCTCCATACTAGATATCTATTTTACCAGTACTTTTTCAAAATTATTTTATTAATTTAAATAACGGTGAATATACATTCCCTAAATCATTATTCAATCTGTCATCTACCTGTACCCTCGAAACCAGGAACCATAGAATTTGATATCTACAGAAAAAACATTACTACCAACGAACCATCCCCACTGAGTCAAATCACCCACATGGACAAAAAATGGCAGCATACCATACGATGGTCAACAGATTGGTAACTTTACCATTATCAAAGGCTAACTTTGAAAAGGAAGGGCACTACATAAAAGACACGGCTAGGAAAAATGGATATAATGAAGAAATCATAGACCTAATGATAAGGAAGAAACTGCACCGCATCGAACGCAATAACATGACGAGTTTGTTTCAACAAAATAAGGATATCAAAAAACCTAGAAGGATTTGCGTAACGCACTCAACATTCACCGATAAGTTTAAGAAAATGTTCAAGAAACACAATCTGGAACTAGTAACAACTAGCAGAAGTCAAAAAATGAGCAGTATACTTGGAT
The DNA here is from genome assembly GCA_963942445.1 of Argyra leucocephala. Classification (NCBI taxonomy): domain Eukaryota; kingdom Metazoa; phylum Arthropoda; class Insecta; order Diptera; family Dolichopodidae; genus Argyra; species Argyra leucocephala. Next base: position 102,551,192 of record OZ012678.1, read on the forward strand.
CAGCAAAGGATAAAAAGGAGATGGAAGAAGTCAAAGGCATCTATAAAATATCATGCCACAACTATTCAAAAGTATATATAGGGCAATCAAAACGGTTAATTACGGTGAGATTCCAAGAACATTTAAGGGAAGCCGAATTAGCAAGAATAAGAGGTACTACGAATTTTAGGTCGGCAATTGCTAAACACATAATAGAGGAACACCATAAAATTGATAAAACCAATTTATCATCAATAAAGGAGCAACAAAACAAGCAAACTAGACACATATGAGAGTTTAGCAATTTCGAGGGTACAGGTAGATGATAGATTGAATAATGATTTAGGGAATGGATATTCACCGCTATTTAAATTAATAAAATAATTGGAAAAAGTACAGGTAAAATAGATAGCTAGTATGGAGGGAATAGGATATAAGAAGGGAAAAAATGAATTAATGTATACAGTTAGTCACAAGCACTGATGAAGGAAGTATGTTGCTTCCGAAATATCGATATTTGCAATCAAATATTAAAAATTATTAGTGAACGGAAACCTGACAACAATTTAATTATTTAATAACAGAATTGTTTATTTTACACATATATATATATATATATATATATATATAATTTTAAATGGGTAATTAAGTTGGGTATTTAAGTTATCAATGTTGAAATACCTATTTAAATTTTTATATCTGTAAAATAAATATTTATATTCAATAAAAACTAATCTTTATAATATACTATTACTGTATATTATTATATTACATTGGTGAATTTTTAAATAATACTCTTTAGGAAATATAAGATAGCCCTTAAAAGAGCAGTTTGTTTTATGCAGTCTGATGATATAATATTCCTATTGTAAAATTTTATGGTTTTTTGAAGCGAATGAACTTGGATTTTTTTCTTTTAATTTGTAATGTGTCTTGTACAATTTTTTTTGTTTAAGTTTTAATAATTTTTAACTTTTTATTACTACTTGTTTCTATTATGTACTACAGATTTTCTTTTTTTCTTGCGCTTTTTTTCTGATTGAACTCTTCTTTATTTAATATCTCGATAAACTATGTAGATTTCTTTCTTAATAAAATTAAAATTCTAAATTCTAGCATAATGTTTTTCAGATGATTTAGGCATACTCCGTCAGAAAACCAGCTATTAAATTTTTCACAATTTGTTGTTTCTTGTATGGAAATATCAACTATTTCGTTTTTAATTTTCGAAGTACATACAAGAATTTGATTTGAAAAACGTGTCCAAAGTTTTAACATGATACGAACAAACCTATGAAAAACAATTTTGGTTTAAACATTTATGACGAAGAATATAACAAAGAATTTTGAAAATATATTACAAACCTCAAAAACTAGTTCTGATGATACTTGTAGTGCAAATTTTCCATTAGTTTTATTTTCTACTTTTTAGGGGGCTAGTTTTGTTTCGATAAAAATATACTTCAAAAATTTTAAATTTTCTTTCAATATCAAATAAACAATTTTCTATAAAATAAAATATTTTCAAACAAAACATTATCACACAATGCGATTAATTGCAACACTGAATACAGTAATTTTAACTGCAACACTGAATACAGTAAATTTATTTACGTAAATTTAAAGTGATATTCCTAAAAAAATTGATATGCATATCAATATGATATTGATGGTGAATAATAATAAAGTTAAAAGCAAAAAAATATCAATTAACTAAGAATTTTACCTCTTTTCACCAAATTTAGCTTTTTTGTTGTTTTTGTTTTGTTAAAAATTATATTTACGTAAGCTGAGGAGTGCATTATCTAGTTAATAGAGTTCTTTGGTTAAGTTAAAAAAGCATAAAAAAGAATAAAGAAGAACAGATAAAAGTAAAATGATTAAAACAAAAAAATTTGAGAATCGCAAAAACTCTCTTTTAAATTACCAATACATATAAGGTGGAGCTATGCTTCTTTAATTTTTTCTGAAATTATATATATAATTTTCTGCATTTATTTGGATGTTTGTTAATCCGACGGAGTACTCCAACACATATATAAATTGCTTTGGTGCTCTTTTTTTAATCCCTGTCTACCATGCTGAACCTTTGCAGGAAAAAATACCATTGCATGTAATACATTTTTTTAATTTAATGCTAGTCTTCTTCGCAAATAATAAGGAAAGTAAAAAATAATAATAAAAATATAAATAAAAAAAAACAATTTTTTTGATTTATAATAATAAGGACTAATAGAAATTTTATCAATAGTTTAATATGGTATAATAAACAAAAGGCAAACAGCATTTAACACAAAAAAAACATAATGCACTTAAAGGTTGTTCTAATTAATTCTATTCTATGTTATTCTATTAACAAATAAATTGTACCGAAATTTATAAATCAAAATAAAATAATAAAAAAATCTTTAAATTTTAAGAGAAATAATATAATATTTATCAAAAATTTATTTGAAAGTGAAAAAAAATAATTGTTCAAATTTGAAAAAGAAAAATTTTATAAAAAAATTTATAAAGAATTAAGATTAAATTATTCTTATTTTATAGCAAAAATCAAGGGAAATAAAAAAGTAACAAAGATTATAGAAAATTTTTTTAATAATACGTGTTGTAATTTTTATTATAATTTTTACATAAGTTCTATGAACCGTTTTAGTAAAAAAAAAATATAAATAGATTTAAGATATAGACTAAACATATTTTGAATTGTGAAATAAATTTTATAGTAAAAATTTAGTATATCAATAAAAATCTCTGTAACTCCAAAATATTTAAAAAAATATATTTCACATTTATATTACATTTATAATATATGAAACATATTATAAATTTTATAAAAAATTTTTACTAAAACAAATTTTTATTAAAAAAAAAATATATTAAAAAAATTTTTTTTGCATAAAAACTATATTAGTCAAAATAGCCCTTCATAAATTCTTAAATTTATTTTAATCAACATTAAATTTTTGTGTTGCCTTCTCGAAATTCGGTCTAATCGTTCTTTAAAAACAAAGGTTCTATTAAGCTATTTTTAAAAATGAGTATAGCACTAGAGCAAGTAGAAAAACTCATAGAAGCGGTTATTACGCGAACCAAAAGTGACCTCTCAGGTCAGATTAACGATCTAGCCTCTTCTATTAAGAGCTTACAAATAACCCCACTGTGGAAAAATATGATGCAGTTTCAATCATACCCACAGCCGTGGAAAATCACACTAGCCTCGATTTAGTAAAATCCCTGCCGGAATTCAAAGGCGACCCAGTTACATATCCAGCATGGCGCTCAGCCGCATATTTCGCTATGAAATATTACACAGAAGGTTCCGAGAAATTATATATTGCTATTGGAATATTTTGAAACAAAATTACGGACTCTGCCAATGCCACCTTGTCCGCTTACAATACAGTTTTGAATTTCAAGGCAATTATTGCTCACCTCGATCAAACCTATTCGGACAAATGTCCAATTCATGCACTTGAAAATGAGTAAAGTATTCTCCGACAAGGGAACTTAACAATTAACGAATATTACGACATGGTCGATAAAAACTTAACCTTGATAATAAAAAACAAATCATGACCCATAGTGCAAATGAGGCACTAATAACACTCTCAATCATCGAGCAAGAGAAAATGCTCTAAGAGCTTTTATATCAGGTTTTCGTCGCCCGATGTGCGTCATTCTTTTTTCATTAATGGTTTAACTATAGAAGCGTAATCCTTGATAAACCTGCGGTAGTAGCCAGACAGGCCTAGAAAGGAGCGTAAAGCTCGTAAAGTTATCGGTGTTTTATAGTTGAGAATGTCTTGAATTTTTTTGGGTAGCAAAAATTAAAATTTTACAAGATTCTAACATGACTTATTAGGTTTTTATAAAAACTTGTTTTCCAGCGTTAGAGTATTTTGGTATAACAGTGAAATAGTCGAATATTTTCCTTTTAATTTTACTGATATGCTTATCATACAGATACGCATATTTCGTCTACTACTTGGCGACTTCTTTAGTTTTGTACTCGTTTTGTAGCCAAACAATAAAACAAAAAAAAACAAAAAAAAAGTAATAGAAAGAGATAAGTAGTAAGAGAAAGCCCTATCAATACAACAAACACCGCAACAACATATGCAACAACAGCAGGAAAAAACAAACTAAACACACAAACACAACCACAACAACCAATGGCAGCAACTCAACAACAACCTAGAAAGCAGAATCAACAACAAACAATTCAACCCAAGACACAAATACAAATACAAACAGAAAGCAAAAAACAACACCCTGAACAAAATCAGGAACAGAAACAAAACCAAGAAACACTAAAACCAAAAATAACAACCACAACAAGCAACAAAACAACAAGAACAAGAATCGACAAAAACTACACAAAAACAAACAAAAACAAACAAAAGAAAATACAGAAATAGAAGACACAAATACCAACTCCACTGTAATTGACCTCGAAAGAGCTCAAAATGTAGTAAGTTGGTCACAGCAAACAGAAGAATCATCAGATACAGATTCAAAAATTAAGCTAAAGATGGAAAAAAATTAAAAAACAAAAAAACAACCAAGAAAACTTTAGAAGAAGAAATTATAAAGCTGAACTCAACGGAATCCGAGTCACAAAAATATAACTAAAATATAAAAAGTAAGATAAATGGATCAACATCTAATTAATCCCATAACTCCCACACACTACAATAGCCCAGTAAGCAAATATGCAAAACAGCATGAAATCTTACAATGGCACATTCAAGGGTTTCATTGCAATTAATACTATATACCACTTCTCAGAGATATATATAACCCTATGATCATAGCGTTGCAGGAAACTAATGTACAAGGTCCTTATCAGCAGACAGCCCTCGGACAATTTGAGTGCCTCCTACTACCTACTCTTCATAGAGTTGGTGGCTTGGGTTTCCTATTGTCAGAGGACTAATATTTGTAGAGATAGTACTAAACACGACACTTCAGGAAGTTGCTATAGCGTTAACACTTCCAGGTGTAAAGAAACAGATCACCATACTAAGGCTCTATCTAGAGCATGATCTGGAGCTGCAATGCTGAATATCTTGCTGATAAGTATAATTCAATTACGACCGTACCCCAATCAAAATAATTCAACTTTAGATGCAAAGATTACAATAGATGTAACAACAGAAACACTGAGTCACTTTAAGGAAACCACACCAGTTTCGGTTTCGCACATTGAGTTTCCACATTGAGTTTCGGTTTCGAATCTAAGAAGAGCGGTTGATTAATTGATGGTGAATTTTTAATATTAAGGTAATCTATAGTGTGAGTTTTTTTTTTATTGAAAGCATTGAATTTAAATTAATGGTGAATGGAGTATTAAATGGAATTATTGGTTGATCCTACAAAAGAGAATCTATATTGATATAATTATATTTAATTATTCATTGTTGAAAAACAGTAAAACATAGTGTGATTTAATTGATTTCGAAAATACACAGTTTAATTTACATTGAAATATATTTTCATCTCATTATATACAAACAAACAATAATAAACAATAAAAAAAAATTTTTTTGAACATAAACATAGTATAATATATTGATAAAAGTTGAGCAATAGTGTACTAATTTTAAATTTAACAAATTTCCAAATTTAACAATTAAAGTATTTTTTTCCAATTTTAAAAATTAAAATAATAAATTAAATAATTACACAAGCACTAGTGTGATTTAATCGATTTCGAAAATACACAGTTTAATTTACATTGAAATATACTTTCATCTCATTATATACAAACAAACAATAATAAACAATAATTTTTTTTTTTTTTTTAACATAAACATAGTATAATATATTGATAAAAGTTGAGCAATAGTGTACTAATTTTAAATTTAACAAATTTCCAAATTTAACAATTAAAGTATTTTTTTCCATTTTTAAAAATTAAAATAATAAATTAAATAATTACACAAACACTTTGCTTACATTTGTTCATTGTTCATTAATCAAAATAAGTAATATTCAGCAACTGGTATTGCCAGTTTAATTGCAACAACTGGTATTGCCAATGAGGTAAATTGGTGTATTTGCATAAAACTATACTAGCGCCTATCAACGGTGAAAATTAAAAACTAAAATCAAAAATAGATGACGAGTGGATAAATGACAGAGTGTAGCCATTGCAGAAGCCAGATTCGTGGTGAATCTGGAATAAGTTGTTCAGGAGTATGTGGTAAAATATACCACACTACATTTAAATGTTCAGGCTTTTCAATCACTAGGCAAGTCGTTAGAAACAAATAGGAGAATAAAATTTATATGCGATGAATGCATTACATATATCCAAAACGTATTTTTGGTATTAAATGACGTTCGTGAAGCGGTCATCAGAAACAGTGATTACTTAAAAGAATATAAAAGAGATCTCGATGAGTCTATGCTGAAAAATGAAAAAGAAATAAAAGGATTATTAGAGGCTATTGAAACCAGATATGTAAATAGGCTAAATGCAATAAAGGTACATCAAGAAGCTGAAATTAAAAAAATGAGTAGTTTAACTGAAGTATTCAAAACACAAAGTGATAAGATTTCAGAAGATCTAAAGATCTTAAAAAATTAACAAATGGATTTTCAAAAAAGCGGTGTAAAGGAAAATAAAATATCCTTCGCAGAGATGGTGAAAAAGGATCCAGTGGTTGTTGTTGTACCAAAAATAAATCAAAAGGCAGATTTAACAAAGTCAGCAATTAAACGCCAAATTGATCCAATGAATTTTAAAGTAAGTGGAGTGTCAGAAAAAAGAAATGGTGCTGTTGCTATCTTTTGCGATTACTCGGAAGCAGTAGAGAGTTTTAAAACAGAAGCTGCAATGAAATTAAAGGATGAATATGAGATTATTGTACCAAGGGACAAAAATCCGAAAATATTAATTGTGGGTATTACTGAAGATTACAAGGGTGATGAAATAATAAAGAAAATTAAGCAACAGAACAATTTTATAATTAAAGAGGAGGTAAAATTTATTAGATCATACAGAACTAAGAGATATCAGGCATATAATGCTATAATTGAATTGGGATTGGATGATTTCAAAAGAGTGTTGGAGTTGGGTAATATTATTGTCGGATGGGATAAATGTAAAGTTTATGAAAATTATGATACTAGAATGTGCCACAAGTGTTTAGCTTTCGGGTACAACCTGGATAAATGTAAAACTTCGGACATAGTTTGCATAAAATGTGGGGAAAGTCACCATTCAAAAGACTGCGCAAATAAAGAATTGAAATGCATAAATTGTTGTAGAGCAAATGCAAATCTAGATTTAGAAATTGATATTAAACATAGTGTTTTTGATAAAACTTGTCTATCTCTATTGAGGAAAATCAAAGTTGAAAAAAGGAAAATGTTTGTAGAGCAACCAAAAAATAAAATTAGCAATGTCTTAAATGGAATATACCTTAATATTCAAGGCTTATCTAGTCATTTTGCAGCTTTAGAAGAAGTGGTGAAGAAATATAAATTTGATTTCGTTATTCTATGTGAGACTCATATCACAGATGATATTGAACAACACGAATATTACATTAAGGGATATAAAACTTTTACATGTTTATCAGATTCAAGGCACACAGGAGGTGTAATAATATATGTAAGAAATTGTTCCAAAGCAATAGAAATAAACTCGTTAAGTATAAGTAAACATTTATGGATTTTAAATATAAAGATTATCTAATTTAATCTTTATATTTAAAATCCATAAATGTTTACTTATACTTAACGAGTTTATTTCTATTGCTTTGGAACAATTTCTTACATATATTATTACACCTCCTGTTTCCAACATTTTGGAATATAATAGGTTTGTACAGATCAAATAAATTAGGAGTAAATGAATTTTGTATTAAATTAAGGGAATATTTAGAAATTAATGTAAATTTGGCTCAAAATTGTTTTATTGCTGGTGATTTCAATATAGATTTCAAAAATGAAAATAGTGAAAAGAGGCAAATACAACAACTATTCCAAGATTTTGGTATCCAGCAAATTATTAATGACTACACTAGGATAACTAATACAAGTGAAACTCTCATTGATTATCTACTAACGGATTATGTTTCTAACATTGAAGCACTAGTAAATAAAAACTTTTCTATTTCTGATGATCATGAGGCTATTAATATTAAAATAATGAATAATAACTACGTGAGAAAAGAAAGCATAATTAAATACGTCAAATTTGATAAAGCAAAATTTTTGACTGAACTAAATAATTGTGGGTTCACTAGCTTAATAAACTGGAGTAACTTAGATTTAACTGCTGAAAAATTTAGCAAGGATATAATAAATTCGATTGAGAAATTAACAACATCATTTATAACGAGAAGTAATACAGCAGAGTGGTATTGCAGGGAGTTAGAAGAAATGAAAAGAGTTAAGATTAGGTTGTACAACAGATACTCATTACTAAGAACAAGCGAGAGTTGGGAAGAATATAGGCTCGCAAGAAATATCTATAAAAGGAAATGTGTAGAAATTAGAAATAACTTTCTTAGAAATAAGATCAGAAAGCTATGTGGAAGCAAATAAAGAAATATGTGTTAGGAAAGAAAGAAAATTGCATAAATGAAAAAGAAATAAATATTGAAATTATTAATAATAACAAAGATTTAGTGGATAAATTAAATGAATATTTTGTCGATAGCGTTAATAAGCTAAATAGGAACATTCCACATATAAATTATAGTGATAGTATACAAGAAATAAATGAAATATTTAAGTTTAAGGAAATAAATGAATCTGAATTAGATAAAATTATGAAAAGTATGAATAGTAAAAATGATTTTAATGGAGTGAATATAAATATCATGCTAGAATCTAAGGAATTAATGTATCCTATCTTAACGAAAATTATTAATACCTCGTTGACGCAAGGAATGTTTCCGAAATCATGGAAGGAGTCCATAGTAGTGCCCGTAGAAAAAATTAAAAATGCAAAGATGGCATGTGATTTAAGACCTGTAAATATGTTACCAATGTATGAAAAAATTCTCGAAAAAGTTGTGTGCTTTCAGATGGAAGAATTTCTAACTACAAAAAATATTATCTGTGAAGAACAATCTGGTTTCAGAAAAGGTTTTTCAACTGAAACATCTTTAAATTGGATAATAAATGAATGGAAGAAAGAAACTGATTCTGGGAAAGTTATCATCGTGGTTTTTTTAGATTTAAAAAGGGCTTTCGAGACACTGGATCGAAAAATTTTAATAGAAAAAATGTATAAATACGGAATAAGAAGTCACTGAAAAGAAGTGGTTCGAAAGTTTCTTAAATGAAAGATTCCAAAAAACAAAAATAGGAGAGGATGTATCAGCCAAAAAACGAGTAGAACTAGGAGTTCCACAAGGATCCGTTTTGGGAGTAATGTTGTTTTTATTATACATAAATGACATAAAGGATAGTGTTGCCTTTTCTTCAGTGTCTTTGTTTGCGGATGACACATTAATTTACTTAGTAGGGGATAATTTGGTAGACTTAGAAAATAAATTGAACAGGAACCTAGAAACATTATATGAGTGGTTGTCAAAAAACAAATTAAAACTTAATGTAAGTAAAACAAAATGTATGGTGATAAATTCTCGAATAGAAAATTTAAATATAAATATTAATAATGAACGATTAGAGTGTGTTAGCAGTATTAAATATCTAGGAGTCATTTTAGATAAAGAGCTTAAATTTAATATGCATTCTGATAATATTTGTAAAAAAATTTCGAAAAAACTTGGTTTTTTGGCAAGAATCAGAAATAAAATATCACTAAAGTGTGCAATATTAATTTATAATGCAATTATCTTACCACTTTTTGAGTACTGTTCCTCGATTTTATCTATATGTAATACTGAATGCTTAAATAGATTGCAAGTACTTCAAAATAGAGCTATCAGAATTATATTAAAGTGTGACAGAAGAACACGAAGTAAGGATATGCTAAATAATTTGGAATGGATGAGCGTAAATCAAAGACTAAAATTTAATGCAATAATGTTCATATATAAGTTGAAATATGATAGGATGCCGCAATATTTACAAAAGAATATTAGATATGTAGGTGGTTATTACTTTCTAAGAAATAGGGGTGATTTCAGACTCCCATTATACAGGAGAACCACAACACAAAATAGTCTACTCTATAAGGGTACACAATCTTTTAATTTTTTACCCAATGCAGTTAAAAATTATATGGATATTTCAAGATTTAAAAGAAAATTAATTGATATTATAAAGAACAATGAGATAAAAAGTATTTAAATTTTATTTACTTTTGAAATTTTAAATAGTTAAAAATTAAAGTTTTATATACGAATGTTTAAAATTAAAACTTTCAATATTCCTTTAAATTTGTAAATTTTGTTTTAAATATGATGTTATAATAGTTTTTTATTGAACTAATAAAATTAAAAAAACAAAACAAAAACAAAAAAACAAAACCAGGTTTGGACGGGGTCACCTATGGCATGGTTAAACATGCTCCGGTAGAATTCCTCCAAAGACTGTGCAGGCTTTATAATAGCGTCTACAGCTCTGGCTAACTTCCACAAACGTGGAATCAAGCGAAGCTGATACCTATAGCGAAGCCGGAAATGGATCCACAAAGTCATTCAAGTTACAGATACATCTCATTCCTCCCTGTACTTTCTAAAATCATGGAAAAAATAATAGCCAAAAGACTAAACTGGCACACTGAAGAAAAATTATCGCCAGAAGTACAAGGTTTTAGAAGATTACAAGTGAAGCACTCGACAATAAAAAGAGTTGTGACCTTATCTCTTGTGATCTGGAGAAAGCTTTCGACAGAGTAAAAAGGGTAACAACTAATTGCTTGGAAATCGGGCAAGTTCATAATCAATTACATAAATAGTTTTTTAGTAAACAGAAAATACAAAATAAGGTTAATGGTTACCATTTCTCCACAAAACATTTACAAATAGGCATTCCTCAGGGCTCTCCTCTATCAGTAGTAATCTTCAACACTTATCGTCGCCTCAACACTATCGTCTCTTTTTCTCCATACGCCACTTTTTGACTTTTTAACTTAGGAGTTTTTCTGTAGATTTTCAAACTTTCTCTTTCTAATGCTATCATCAGAATTCTCCTATCTACTGTAGTTTTTGAGATATACAGTGTGAATTTTGCTCCATAAGCCACATTTATTCGTTTATTTAGTGCTTATTTGCTCCAAAAACCAATTTTTGAAGTTTTATGAAGCAACTTTTATATGAAAAAAACAGTGTTTGTATTGTTAATTCTCATTTGCTCCATATGCATTACCGTGCACTATGAGGCATACATAATCAGCATTATATTGAGAGCTTATTTGCTCCATATGTATTTAGTATTACCATAATATTTATATTTTCTATATCTATGAAGCAAACATTGAAAATTATTTTTGAATGCTTGTTTGCTCTATGGGTATACAAATTTGAATATATCTACACATACTTTAGTGTATGTATATGCAAATTTGAGTATAAATTATAATATAGATACGAACTTTTCTCAGTTCATCTATGGATTTTAATGTAAACGGGTGTATGTTTCCATCGTGGATTGTCATGCCTTCTTCTTCGATACCAAGTATTTCAAATGAAATTTTAGAGTAAGTATTTTTTTTTTTAACTTGAATTTTTAGAATGGAAAGCGATATATATTCGAGCTCTCGCTATGAAAATGAATGTCAAAAAAATATTTTTCTTGTAAGTATTATTTTCAATTATTTTTAAAGTTAGTTTATTCGTATTTATTTATTTTTTTTAAAACAAATGTAATTTCTTATACTACATATTTTATTTTTATAGCTGATGATTTAAATGGTTATCCTAACTATATACCTACTTTTGAAGTAATAGAAACAGATGCAACGAAAACAGGTTAGTATTATATATTAAATTTTAAATTGCAATTATTATCAAAACTTTTTCCTTTTTTTTAAAACAGTTTCCCCAAAGACAAATTCAGTGAGGGTTACTAGCAGTTATTTTAATTTAGAAACGAGAAATTTGTCATCAGATTTTTCACAATCAGGTAATAACTTTCTACTCTTCGTCCGATGATTTGCAATACACCTAATTTAATAATTCGATTTCTTATGTATAATGAATTTAGATGCCGATACACCTAAATTGTCAAAATATTTTAAAAAATTTGCGTGAAACTGGCGATAAATATATTAATCGAAAAGGTAAAATTATGGCTCCGCGAAAAATGAAACCGCCTGATGAAAATGTTGGCTCAACTATATTCAATGATTTCTGGTCACTCTCTGATGATGAGAAAAATCAATTTTATTTAAAATTTGTAAAGGAAGTTCCAGTTAACCCATACAGTCCCGGACCTAAATCCAGTTCACCCAGAGTCATAAAAATTTATACATAAAGTACTTTTAACTTAATTAAGAAAAAAAAATAACGTATTTGATATCAAATCCTGGAAAGGAGATATTACATGTTTCGAAAACGAAACTTAAGGATCAAACGATATAATTTTTCCAAAAAAAACATTTCTTCAAAAATCTACAATAAGAACTTCCTGAAATGAATAAATATCCTTACAAAAAAAAAAATAACAATTTATTTTATAAAAAAAACGAATTTTTTTGTTTTAACAAATTTTAATCTTAAAAAATTATCAGATCTTAGGCAAGCTGTGATATGGTAAAAAACATTTCGTATGCAAATTAACGCCACATTTGGTGCATGAAAAAACAATTTGATTTTTGCAGTGACGGCATCGAGCTCGTTTCTCGGTATGGATGATATTGTGATCCACACGGTCATATCTAATTGAAGTACCAGAGCTTTGTCAGCTCTCTCTTAGTGCTTTTCTTAAAGGTATTTTCGCGGATTTCACCAAGCACTCAACAAAAAAAAAATCGGAATTCAAGTTTGTGCTTTTTTCAACTTTTTTTAGTAAACAACGCAGTTTCCAAAAACCTTACCAGTTGCATAATGAGCAAGTGATGAAAGACAGCACATAAGTTTGTGTAATGTAAAGAAATTATCCAACGTAACGGTGTATTGGTTTCGATTTTATATTTTGCTAATAAGCGTAAAACTAAGTTTTCTCCTCCATATAGGGTAACATTAGGTCCACATAGGCTATCTTTCCTCTGAAGCTCCTCCATAAGGTATAAATGAGAATAAGTAGCCTTCGGCAGGATAAAAAGACCAGTACTTGAAGCCAAATCTAATAGGCTTAGATTTGTTGAACATTTTGCAGGAATGATGTCCAAAATAAGCAATCATTTGCTTATCTATAGATAAATTGTGAGAAAATATTCCAAATTGCATAAACCGTTTGTTCATAAATTCGTTCAAATATGTTTTTGGTATTATATTTCCAAGAATTAAAAAACAGGTACTAAGTTCTTGGCTTGTAAGCTACCTACTGACGCCGATTTTAGCGTGTCTTGCTATTGCGTTTCCAAGAATTCAAACTCAGGTATCAATTATCATCAAGCTATTAACGCCGATTTAGCATAACTTGTTATTTGATTTCCAAGTAGTCTATCGCAGAATACGAGGTCCGTAAAAAAAAGACAGTATTGGTATAATTATTGCTTAGAAGAGGAAAAAACAACAAAAAAGAATCTAGCATTTTTTTTTTATATGAAAATTTTTAGATATCGTTAAAACCTGATGTTTCGTTTTCGATACACTGCTTGAAAAAGTCACCCTGTAGCTACAAATTTTGTTGGATTAGTTTTATATTGTAATTAATTATTACTATGGATTTGAGCTAGTTTATTTAAAAGATTTCTTTTTATTTTTTTTTTTGTATTATTTTTTTTTACTTTAACAAGAATGAAAAAAAAACTCGAAATTTGGACTTTTCAATCCCTCCGCAAACATGCTTTTTGTTACGTTTCAAAAAAAAAAAAGGTAAATTAGATATTTGTTTTAAATTAAATAATAAATTTTAGTTTGATTTAAAATACACACCGGGTGACCACTATGCCGGAAAACGTCATATGTTTCGTTTTCGACACTCTGGGTTTATATGGGTTAAACGTTACAGAACATCATCCCAAACCAAATCGTTTACATATAACTTTTATTTGACTTTGAATGAAGAAATTCGTAGAGTATGTCGAACGTTCTTTGTTAATACTCTAGCAATAGAGTTTATTATAGTTTTAACAATTTATGTATATCTAATTCTAAAACACCTATTCCTCGTAAAAAGGGAAAACATAAGAAAACTTTTACCCCTGAGGAAAAGTTGGATGAAATTCGAAGCCACATACAAAATTTTCTTATAATGGATTCTCACTACTGCCGTACTGCCTCACTACAAGTGAAAGAAAATATCTAGAAGCAGGTTTATCGTTTTCCAAAATGTACAATTATTATGTGGAGGAACATCTATGCCATTAAAAATAAATATGTACCGAAAAATTTTTAATGAAGAGTTTAATTTGTCATTTTGGGTACCAAAAAAAGACTTATGTAATAAATGTGTTTTGTCCAAAATAAATTCCAATCCTACGCTTAATGAGATACACTCTAATGATTTACAAAAGGCAGAAAAAAATATGGCGAAGGCAGAAAGAGATTTGAGATCCAAATCACTGTATCATTTGCTTCGATTTGGAAAATGTTATTAATGTTCCAAAAGGTAATTCTTCCATATTTTTCTACAAACGAAAACTAAATTTATATAATTTAACTGCGACATCAATTATACCGGGAAAAGAAAAAATTACATACTGTGCCATATGGACGGAGGCACAAACTGGAAGAGGAGGAAACGATTTAGCTAACGCTCTAATAAAAATTTTGAGTAAAATTTGCTTCGATAATTCAAATTTGAAAAAAATTACTTTGTGGAGCGATAGTTGTATAGTACAAAATCGAAACAAAATTATGTCAACCGCCTTAAAATATTTTTTACAAAATTCTAATAATGTCGTTGAATTGATCCAAAAATTCTCTGAACCCGGCCACTCACTGTTACAAGAAGTTGACTGTGTGCATTCAGTGATAGAAAAATATTTAAAATATCTTGATATACATAGTCCTGTTCATTTATTAAAATTATTATTAAATTTAAATTCTCCTAAAACTAAATTAAAAAATTTTCAAATAGTACAAAAAGTTTGCGTATCATACACTGCACCTGCAACAAAATTAAATTATATTAAATTTCCCTTTTCAAAAACAAAAATTATTCGATATCATAAATCCGAACCTTTTCTAATCGAATATAAGGATTCTTTTTCAAATTTGGACTTTAAAAAAGTTAATATAAAAAAAGTAGCAAATAAAAAAGTTTTGGGTACACCTTTAAATCTATTTCTTTCTAAGTTCCCTGTTTTGCAGGAACGACCGATTTTGTCAAAAGAAAAAAAGAGAGGATTTAAAATCATTAATACCTTTCTTACCTCCAGTAGATCAAAACTATTTCAAAACAATATTAAAAATTAATTGAAATTTCTTCTGTTCAAAGGATCAATTCAAAAATATTATTTTACCATTATTGTGATAATATATCTTATATTTTGTAAAATACAAAAAATATGATAATATTATACTGAAAATAAGTTCATTTTCAGAAATTTTAGAAAATCAAAGCTGTGAAATTGCTATTATGTTTGTTTTTTAGTTTTAATTTTTTTAAATTTCATTCATAAAAATAAAATTGCTGAGAAAGGGCTGTTATGTTTATATTCTTATAATAAAATAATATAAGATGATATAAGTAATTAATTACAATTTAATATTGAATAAAAATTAAAATAAAAAACTAGATATTCTTGAGTTTCCTTAATAAATTTTTTTTAAGTATGTACAAAAATTTTTAATTTATTCTTCTCATATTAATCGTAATCGATCTTTATTCTGATGATTCAATGACTATTAGTTAATCATTTTTTTTAACAAATTTTCTTCATGTACTTGACAGTACCGTATATTTTAACCTAATAAACTTTTTATTCTTATATGTTCCATAGTAATAGGAG
The DNA here is from genome assembly GCA_963942445.1 of Argyra leucocephala. NCBI lineage: Eukaryota > Metazoa > Arthropoda > Insecta > Diptera > Dolichopodidae > Argyra > Argyra leucocephala. Next base: position 102,567,165 of record OZ012678.1, read on the forward strand.
CTTAATGTACGTTTGGTCCATAAGCACTGAGAAAACCATTCTTTTATCGATGTATGGTATGGAGCAAACTGTCCACTATGACTTCTACGATAAAATATCAAATATCTCGAAAAGTACTTGAATCACATACCTGAAATTTAGTATTTAGCTAGCTATAAATAATCAACAAATTCTAAGTAAAAATTTCGACTATAGTTTTTCGGACAATTTTTTTCCTTTGACGTTCAAACTTTCTTTTTCGATTATCTCGGAATACACTTTTTGTCGTATGGAGCAAAAGAGAACTGAGGCGTAGTTATATAAACAACCTCAGTACAAATTTAATAAACATACCCAACCTAAAACACCAAATCTATGCAGATAACATAATGCTATACACAAGAAAAAACACACATGAACAATGCAATACACTTTTAACTTCCTTCCAAACAATTGATAATTGGGCTGCGGCAAATGGTGGTAACTTGGCCCCAGATAAAACGCAAGCAATACATTTCTGTAGGAAAAAATTGTGGTAAGAAGCCCTCTAACAAAAGGTTCAATTCTGTCATACACCCATGCCAAAAAGGTAATAGCTACTTACGCGGCCCACCTTCGCCAGACAATCTGGAATTCATCCAATCGCTTTGCCAGTTCACACAACACTAACGCAAACATTCCAGGTTTAATAAACAATTCCCCAAGATCCCTAGGGGTCAAAATCACAAGAGTTGTCTTGGGATGTACACTCGCAACTCATAAACACCTCTTCACAAACATTCAACCTCCAATATGTTACTACTGTTCCGAAACACTAACAATAAAACATATAATTACAGAATGCAGTCACAATACAACCATAATTTCAAAATATAGCTTTACCCCTTTACAAGCGCTTCAAATACAAAATAAATCTCACTTCTCCTTAATAAAAGAGCTTCTCATACACAACAACATATGGGAAGACATTTAAAAAAAAAAATTTTTTTTTGTCATTGATCCATTTTCGAACCTATTATAATTGGTTCCATATTTTCGTTTCTTTTTCTTCTTAAGATAATATCTTATTATAAAAAGGAGAAGTAAAATTAAATTTTAAAATAATAAAATAAAAAGTGTTTTAAAGGCAGGATTTGCCCCTGTTTTTTTTTTATTGAAAACCAAATTAAATTAAAGTAAATTAGATATAAGTAAACTATAAGTAGCTTAAGTAGACTTTGTTATTATTAGATTAAAATAAACTTAGCTTAGTTCAAATGAATTAATTTTTAAATTATGAATTATGAATTTCTTTTTATTTTTTAACATTTGACAATAATAACCACATAAGATTAGATAGTAAGATAAATGAAATGATTATTTTTGTTTTTCATTCCTTATTGATTTTTGTTTATATGATTACTTTATTGAATAAGCTAGTTTATAAGATAAAGTAAATGTAAATTAGATAAAAAAAAAAAATTCTAAAAGGCCCACATCTCTAAAGGGAAAAGGACTTTAAGTTGGCTTGCAGATTTATCTGCAGGTTCACTGCTAAATAAATAAATAAATAAAAAGAAAAAATATAGTAAACAAAAAAGAGTACAAAAAAATTGGCTGAAATTAAATAAAAAAAAGTTAATAATTTTAAAAAAAATTTGTTGATATTGATTTCGAAAAAAAATTTTCGACAAAAATTTCGTTGAAATATTGAACAATATTATTTTCTGAATTATATCAACTATGCATGATTTTTAGGAGACCTAACTAAATCAGCGTTATCATATTCTTTAAATTCTGTGATTTGTAAAAAAATGTTGTCCTCAGTATTATTTTATAATCGTATCCCAATATAATAAATATTTAGGTTTACTATAATTTAATATAATTGATAAAAAATAATAATATTTATAGCTTTTACAAACAAATACAAGGAAGTATAATGAGAACGCAAATTTTTTTAAGTATAAAGCAAAAGACAAACATCTGTTTCGTGCCTTTTCTCTCTCATAATAAATTTGGTATACGATAAGTAAATGTAAATTTTACCTCTTTTAACTAATGATATTTTGCTTGGTTTGGTATTTCTTAAAAATTGTCTTATATATTCTTTGCATTCAACAAAGGTGAAATTTATATATGTGTATTGTGTACTAATAATGAAATATGGATATTTGATAAAGTTAAAATTTAGTTTCTCTTTAAATTCACTATATTTATTGACATTTCTATCGTGTAAAGAAGAAAAAAAAAACAAAGGAATATAAAAAAAATGTGTGTGATAGAAATCATTATCATTATATTTCAATAATTTTCAATTATTATTCAATTATATTTCAATTTCAATTATTTTCAATCATCATTATCATTAAATTTTTTTTGTGTTTTTAATTTGGTTTCTTTTATTAATCTCTTTCTTTTATTATATCTCTTTCTTTCACTAAGTGTACATTATACATTCCATACAAGTGTATTGCATTTGTTACATACATAATCATATGGGTTAGTTTAATTGAAAATAAAATGCAAGCATTATTTATTGAAGAAAACAAAATTTGAACCTATTCTATCACTGAGTTAAAAATCACTCTTCTCGCATATAAAAAAAGTTCAATTTCGATTTATGCATGGATTTATGTAACGCCTCTTCTATATACCAATTTATGCTTAGGCAGCGTTTACAGTTTACTCGTCAGACAAAATCTAATTTTATCGTAGATGATGTATATGACTGTATATTATTTTTCATTAAAAAATATTTTCACTAAAAAGTCGAAAATAAAATAAAGAAAAAAGATTTTTTTAGAAATATTTGCCTTCAATTTAAACGTACTAAAACTACCAAAATAAACTTTAGAATCGCAGCTTGATATAAGGTTTTCAAAGCAAGTAATGATTGTAATTACGGAAAAAGCAAATTAGCCGAAATTCTATGAAATCTTGATATGATTTCATTAAGAGATTTGGTAAAAAGAAGAAACAGCCTTTAAATTGGGCACAAGGAAAATATTTTCTAGCAGAAGCAGAAATTGTTTTTTCAAAATCAGTAACGACTCTTCTGGGATTGAGACAAATATTATTATTTCCCGCCAAAGAAAAAAGTTCATAAAAAAATGCATTATAAGATTCCTTAGATTTTGTGCTCATAAGGCAAGATATCAAAGGCAATAATTGACCATCAATTAATCCAACTATGGTAAAAAGTTGTCGGAAAATTGCTGGAACAATATAGAACATGCCATCCATTATCCAGCAACTGCACTCACCCAAAGTTTTTAAAGAATCCAGTGTCCACAAAATTATTTGTGCCTTGGGGATTTTGTGCCTTGGGGATTTTGATTTTGGGGATTTGCGACTCCCAATTAAAATTATGTATTAATAAAGTGAAGATAAAAATGATTTTTTTTTTTTTTATTATTTATTATTTTTGTTTTTATTTCATTGTTTAATTAATATATAATAACTGTTCTATAAACAAGAGATTTTTAATATATGTCAAAAAAAAAAAAATATACATAAAATAATTAAAGTGATATTTAAAAAAATATAGAAGAATAAATGAAAAATACAAATTTACATATTTTATATATTAAACAATTAACAAATTTAAGTAAGTAATTATTTTAATATAATTATAAGAACAGAAGAAAAAAAGAAACTTATAAAATTGTATTCAAAAATAAAGTTAGAGATTAAAATAAAATATCAATTAAACTTATAATATCTATTAAGAATTATAAAATAACGAAAAAGAAAAGTGTTCTACAAGACTAAGGCAAAAGATATTATATACTAAATTAAACAAACAATAAAAATAAAAGTTAAAAACACTCTATGCAAAAAGCATGCAGTAGCGAGTGTAGTTACAAAAAAAAAATTTGACCAAAATAAAATATAGAACCGAAAATAACGAAAATAACGAAAATAACGAATAAAAACCGAAAATAAGAGCTGATAAACTTATTAAAAATAACTAAAAATAAAAATCAATATCTTTTAAAAAAAAAAAAAAATTAAGTTTAAACATTGATTAATAATACTATAAAGATAAACATTTTAATACAACAGAAAATGTTCAGCTCTATTTTTCAAAATTCTCTTCATTATATATATTTTCCGGCGTATATTCAATGTGTTAGTGCATTCTTTATTTTCAATTTGAATTTTTAAATTTTTGAACGTTTTATACGACTTTATATTCTCTAAACAATTTGTATGTGTTCAGTTTCTCTATAGTGTTCTTGAATGTGTATTATTGTTTTTAACTTTTTGTTATTTGAATTTGTATTGGTAATTTGAATTTTTTTTGAATTGATATGTACAAAAATTTCAAATTGGATAACATTTTTATCGAGTAGTCTTTCAAGAAAAATTTTTTTTTTATTTTTCTCTCCATACATTGTAATAAAACGATTTTTATAATTGTTGATATTGTGCATGTATATTATTTGTAATAATAAATTATAAAATTACAATATGTTTAATACAAAAATATTTTTCTTTTTTTAATTGAATAATTTTCAAAAATAAAACAATTTCAAAAAATTCAAACAATAGTGAACATTCCTTCACGTTATGATTTCTAATATATATTCATACATACATACATTACATATATGTATAAATTTACAAATAGAATCAAATTTTTATTTTTAAAAGGCTTTTATTTGGTTATTTCAATATGTTGATATGTATGTACGAATGGGTTTTAAAATTATAACAGAATTTAAAAATATTTGAAAAACTCATAATTAATTTTTGTAAAATTAATAAAAAATCTTAACGTAGAGTAAATTGAAAAGTATATTTAATATGTTTTTTTGTTGCAGTAAGCATACTATTTATTTATAAGATAATTAAAGCTTGCAACGCACAATTTTACAATGGTATTTTTCAAATTCAGAACTTTCACTCACAACAGCAGGTTTACTTTATTACTCATTATTATATGGAAAAAATTAAGATTAGAATTATTTTGTTTTCGTAGCTGCATATTTGCATATGTAATTAATTGAAAAGCTAAAACAGCTAAGATTTCTTGCAAAGTACTGGAACTGATTTGGTATTTCCAGTTGGGTATTTCCAGTTTTGGACAATATTTTTGATGAACATTTTTCTCTTCGGAAACAATTTTCTAAATTATATCTCAGTTAATAATTTCATAAAATGTACCAGTTACCAAAATCATTTTTTATATAAATGAATTTCTAAAGGAAATAATTTATAAAGGAAAAGAACCATCTTACAGTATAAAAAGGGATTGTATAGATGGTGTGGAAGATTCAGATGGGGATAGAAAACAAAAACTAGCAACAGAAGCACATTTCTTTATGATTCAAGGTTTACATGAAAATTATAAGGGTTACAATTTATCCAAAAATAATTTGAAAAGAGAAACTTTAAAACCATTAATTTTTTTATCAATTTACTACTAAAATATTTTAAAAGGCTAACACAGATTAGTTCTAAAACTGTTGCACCTGCTTGGGGCTAATGCAGTACAAATCGAAATACTTATGAATTATTTGGTGTAAATAAGGTAGACCCTTTTGTTGTGATTTTGGAATGGAAATAAAATTTATGCTTTGTTTAATATGGCATCTTATAAAATCTGTCAGAAATTCTTTTATAAAACCCGATTTTGAAAACTGGAATAATGATATTATTAGCTTTCAACAATTTTACCTAAAGTTCATAGCCTGCATATTAATTCTAACACATTTGAAAAAATGTCAGTAAAATCAGCTTTTCAATTATTTAGTCATAGTACATATGCAGCTATAAAAGCAATAAATAACACCGATCGAATTTTTTTTAATTTATTGAGTAATAAAGCTAATCTGACTGTTGATTTTGATTTAAGAGTTAACTAGTTAATTGATTACTCAAATTCTTCAAATTTTAACACAAAAAATTAAAAATTACAACCGTTAAAAATTCTCCGTTTTTATTCTTAGAGGAATTGCTAGAATATCTAAAAAAAACAAAAATTAAAAGTACCAAAAAATTTTCCCAATGGCCCAAACAATAACTGCTGTATTATCTTTATCGAAAAATCAAATTGATAGAATATTAATTTCTTGATGACGCGCAGACTGAACCAAGATCCGTTAGAAAATATGTTTTCTCATATAAGATCTGCTGGTGATTATTGCAGAAATCCATCTGCACAACAAATTGGGAATATTTTTGCTAAGACGAGGCTAGTATTTATAACGAAAATACATCCTCAAATTGTGAAACAGATCACAACAATTATTTGGGCATTGATGCCCAATAAAAGAACTTTAGACGAATGTTCACCTGGAAGAATTAAAAGCGAATTAATTACGTTTAATTAAAAGAATGTTTATTTTTGTTTTCTCCATTTTGAATATATTTTTCATACATGTATAATGTATATGAAAATATTTTCAGTTATTTTTTAAAGCGCACGTGTTAAGTAAATGTATTGAATTATAAAAATTTTAAATAATAATTAAATTAAAAAATAAAATAACTATAAATATTTATAATAAATAAATATTAATAATTAAATTTTGATGAATTTTATTGAAAATTATTTCAAGTCCCTGAACCAGATATTATCTTCTTCTAAAAATTCTATTTTTATTCTTCTAAGCATTCGCCTTTCTTTCATATATGAACTCATATTTTCTTCTTCTTAACATTCGCTATTTATTCTTCTAAACATTCGTATTTTCTTCTCCCCGGGGAAGCTAATGCGATTCAATTTACGATTGTCGCGGCGATGTCAACCTTTTCATAATACTAATGAATCGCAGAAGAATAAAATATGAATTCGCGGCGAACAAATAAATTCTTCTAGGGCAGGGATGTCAACTAATTTTCCTATAAGATCTACTTCGCGCGGTAAAAATCCTCTGCGATCTACTTTTTCTAAAAATAAGAGTGAGAGGAGTAGGCAATATTTAGGGATCCAAATTTCACGATTTTTAAAATTTTAGATACTTATTTGAATTAAATAAAATAAAAATTATATGTCGATTATATTTATTAATAGTAATAATTAAAAACATTCACGAGCTTTACATATTTTTAAAAAAATATAATTGTATTTTTATTGATTATGATAATGTCGTCTGTTAAGAAGGAAACTGAAAAATACAAAAATATAATTATATTTTTACAACTAAAGTAACTTACATAAGAATAGGCAAAAAATCTATTTGAACTTCCTGATGGTACAATATTTGAATTACTTATTTTACATTGCATCGTGTCTATAATTCACATAATTTGGTGAATAATTACTCAGACCATTTCTCAAGCAGGATTCTAAATGTGCGTCCGTTAAATTAGTTCGGTATTTCGACTTTATTATTTTCATTTGTGAAAATGCTGATTTGCACAAATATGTCGAACCAAAACAGGCGTATAAATTTTCAGCACATTTTTTTAGATTCGGATATTTATCTTCTGCTAAATATTTCCAGAATTTATTTTCTTATTAAAAAAAATTCAAAAATATGAAATATTTTCAAATCCATTCCAAATCTACTTAGCAAATATCCAATCCTACAAAATGAATAAAATATAATAGAGCCATCCCTTATTTAATAGTTGCCGGAAAATATATATAATGAAGAGAATTTTGAAAAATAGAGCTGAACATTATCTTTATAGTATTATGAATCAATGGTTTAAATAAATACAAAAATTTACGTAACTATGCGTATTAAGTCATTTACTTGATCATGATTGAAATTAAAAAGCCAGAGTTTAACCAAATTGAGTAATTTAGAACCATAACAATTATTAGTTAAAGGTGGAGGTAGTAAATTATAAAGCCGAGGTGCAATTGCTAAAAATGAGCGTAAAAAGTGATGTACATTATGAGGGGGTATGATAGCTAATCTTCTGTTGTTGATTCTCAGATTATATATTTCAGTATACCTACTTCGTAAGTAAGCACTTCTATTGAAGAACACTTTGTGAACTCGGAAGTAAAAAAGATGCTTCAGAGGTGAAATATTCAAACATTGAAATAAAGGGAAGCTGCTTTCCCTACGATGCTTTTTTAAAATTAGTCTGATAACACATTTTTGTTGTATTAAAAAAGGATTAAGATAAATATTAAAAGTACCACCTCAATTACTAATTCCATATTTTAATTTAGAATTAAATTAACCATAGTATACAGACTTAAGCAGTTTGGAAGAACAGAACTGCTTAAGTTGAAAAAAGTGTCTAACAACTAAATGAAAACAGTTATTTAAAATTCGTGTATGAATTGACCAATCTAACTTAGAATCTATTGTAACCAGTGGCGGCTGGTGGTACAAAATTTTAGATGGGTTAAGTTAGCCATAGTTAGATAGCCATTTTAGATGGCATAGTTAGCTCATTTAAAAAAAAAAGCAAAAACAAATTGAGAAAAAGCATGAACTGGAATTCTGTGTCCAATATCCCTAACGTTAAGCATGTTTGGCAGACAAACGTCAGGCATTCGCACTTTTATTAAAATAAATTAAAAAAATATATAAAAATTCATTTAAAAACAGTTAAATTAAAAAAATATATAAATTGTTTATTGTTTGTTGTTATTTGTCAATTCATACAAACTAAAAAACCAAATTAAAGAAAAAAAATTATTTTTAAATCAAAAAAGCAATATTAAAGCAATAACTATTTTATTTAAATATGTATTCTGCACGATAATTTTTTTGCTTCGCGAACAAGTCCATTTGAATTACTTTATTATTAAAATTAACAATTTTTAATATGAATTCTTTTTCTATTGATAAAACTGCTAATGAATTTAAGAGATTTCTCCCACTACGATTGATTTTTTTTTCTTTATATTTTTGAGTGTACTAAAACATCTTTCCGACTCTGCATTTGTCACAGGTGTAGTCAAAACTATTTCGAACAATTTTTTGGTCTGATAAAATTTTAAATTATTTTCTTTAATTAATTTATACAATTCTAAGAGCGATTCTAATTTTTGAAATACATCAACCGAAATTATATCAAAACCCCGATTAGAAGTGCGAATTCCTTTTGTTGGATCTATATTACATTCTTGCGCGGAAATAATTTTTATATTATTTCGGAATAAATTTATTGAACAAGTGAATTTATGATGTTTTTAGATTAATTTCTTCTTAAAACAGAATCGAGTTCACTAGTATAAGAAACTAAACAAAGAAAAATTCCAGAATTGACTGAATTAACTTCTTGATTATGCCCTCTGAAAGCCAAATTATATGTGCCACAAAATTTTAAAATATAATTACTGTTGAGAACCATCCGATTTTTTTTAACTGTTTCGTTATGCCTGCGAATTGACGCAGCATAACCACTGTCAATAGCACTCATAATGTTTGTTGTGTTAAATTTTTAAAATCTAACATACATCTCAAGTGCTGACTTTCATGCTCTCATTTTTTTTTATGGACTCAGAGAGATGTTTTAAGTCTCGAGTTCAAACATTGTCGTTTCCAAATAAAACGCAATAAAACAAAATTATTAGTTTCTTAGTAAAACAATCTTTTTTAAAATTCCTTGTTGAGTTGCCTGTTTTATTTTCTAAGATCTTAATATTAGTTTTTTCAACTAATGTTCAAAATTTAAAAGGATGTTCCAATAAGTAATCTATATGATTCATTATTATTATTGAAGCATAAACAAACTATATATTAAATATAATATAATAATTAAAATTAAAAAATATATTTTTGTATATGAAATATGAAAATAATAACAAAAATCAAACCAAGCGTCCTCAATTACTCCGTTTTTATTTGCACTTTTGCATTTTTTATTTTTTTTATTTGAAAATTTTAAATTTAAAAAACACACCTTACTTTTGCAAATCTAAAATTTATATCGTACTACTTGACGCTTAAAATAAAAACAAATATTCTTAAATCATAATTTTCTTTAGAAAAAAATAATACAAAACTTCTCTTTTAATATTGTATAAGGAATAAGGATATAACCAGTGATTGTTATTATTTAAAATTCATCAAAGCATTACCAGCATTACCCATATGAACATACCATTTAAATTATGTATGTACATATTTATTATTACTAGCAACCAGATATTATGAAATTTTCTAAGAATAAAAAAATTGATAAAGAGTATTCTTTATTATTGACATAATAAAATGACATCAAACAAAACTCTTAATTTCTATTCTATTTCTTTTAAATATAATATTGGCTCACCACACCATACCCATGCGACTATACATATTTCACTTACATAATAATTAATAATATATATCATTCCACAATACATAAATAATATTTAGAATAATATAATACGATAGAAATTTAATTGCATTTATATACTTTTTAAACTTTACTATACAAATTAAAATCTGCCCACCTTAGAACATTTTGCCATCAATATTCATCAATTTTAAAAACAAAAAAAACTCATGTGTATAACAACACTAACGAACACTACAATACACTAACACTACACGAAAGGAATACTTTGCATGCTAGCATTCTGTATAATAAAAAGAAAAAGAAATAAAGTAACAAAAAATGTATGTGTATGCAAATGCAAATGCTTAATCTACGGGCAAAATTATTTCAGCCCAACTAGTTACATTGAAAACAAAAACAAATGATAATTTCATTTTTCAAAAACCAATGTATTTTTTGGGCGGGTAGCGGTTAGACCATGAATGTTTTTATACATGTTTGTCAGTATAAATTTTTATTTTTGTAAATTTAGTATTAAGAGTTATTTATACATGTTTGTCGGTATGTAGATTGTTTTTATTTGTTTATGAATTTCGGTACATATATATGTTCGGCGATGAATATTTATTTGTAGAAGAATAAGAAAAAATAAAAACTATAAGAGTAATATGTATGGAAATTCTAAATAATAAAAATAAAATAATTTCACAGAAAAATTTAGTATGTTTAGTTTGTTGATTTTAGAATTATAAGACAGTTTTTGAGATTTTTCGATGCCTGAGTTATACATTTCGTTAAAATTACATAATTTCTGAGTAAGAAGAGAATTATTATGAGGAAGAGGAAATTTTCTACATTTAGCACAGTGATACAAAATATTATCACACATAGGAATAAAGCTACCTAAACTGAAAAACATAATTTTAGTGTTTTATCACTTAATAATAATTTGTGATAGCAAAAGCAGCGAAGTAATAATTAATATTACACACATTTTGAAAAAATGACTTATTATTGTAAGATAGACTAACATCATCAGCAAAGGCAACCCTTAATTTTTTGAAGAAGAACAGAATTAAAGAAGATTAAAAATAATGTAGGACCCAGAACAGATCCTTGAGGTACACCCAAAAAAATACTTTTAAGATCACTGATGGTGTCATCAATTTTAACTTTCTGAGTTCGACCCGTTATATACGAAGAAAGTAAATCAAAAAAATTACCTCGAAAGCCAGCTTTATACAATTTGTCTAATAGGATTTTATGATCCACAGTATCAAATGCTTTTTTAATATCAATAAATAACGCAGCACTTTTTAGTTTATTATTAAGAGCTTCATAAATACGCGAACAAAAAGTTAGAAGTGCATCTTCAGTAGATCTGCCACTACGAAAACCAAATTGCTTACAACTTAAAAAGTTAGTAAGATCTAAAAATTGCATATTTCTTTTTTATCACTTTTTCAAATATTTTAGAGAAAGAACTTAAAATGGAAATGGGGCGATAGTTATCTGAGCAATTTTTATCTCCTTTCTTGAAAATAAGCAATTTTTAGAGCATTAGGAAAAATTCCAATTTCAACACAGCAATTAAAAATATGAGCTAGAACATCCACTATATTAAGACTAATTTTTTTTAAAACAAAATTTGAAATACCTAGCGTATCGAAATTAGAATTATTTAATTTCATTATCAGTTTATGAAGTTCAAGTGAATTTATTTCTTCAAAGTAACAACTTTGCTGCTGCCAAACATCTTCAACTATATTCAGCTGGTTACTGTCACATATCTCAGAACTAAATTCTGTAGTAAGATTACTCATATCTGTGAGTTTTTCATTAAACTGGTTTGCAATAACTTTTTTATCACATACAAGAGAATCACGAATAGATAGAGAAGTATTACTATTCTGTCTATTGAATTACTAGAATTTTTATTTCGATTAAATAAATTGTTTACAACTTTCCATTCATTTTTTGCGTTGCCTTTGGCATTTGACAATTGTTTTATGTAAAATTCTTCTTTAATTTCCTGAATTTTTTTCCTGAGAAGTCTTGAGAATTTTAAATATTTTCTTTTTAGGGTAGAATTATTGGGAAACTTTACTTGTTGCATGATTTAAGTAATTTTTTTTTCAATGAGTTTAAGTAGACTCGAATTCATCCATGGCTTTAAAGGCAGCAAGTTTTTTTCTTTTTTGCATCGTAACAGTGGAAGAGTTCAGATAATATTTCAGCTTGCTTATAAATAAATCGAAGCCTATTGAGGGCTTTAATTCAACAAAAATATCATCCCAGGTCTCAAATCTGAGCTTAGAATTAAGTTCCACAAAATTTATTTTTGAGTAAAAAAATATATCAGAGTTTAGATTATTTCTATGCCTAGGTGAAAAATTTGAATTCCGAAGTATTAGGTAGTACATTGAATGATCTAAAATGCCTGGATCTATACAAGAGCTATGCAAATCTATGTCACTGGATAACATAAGTCTAACAAAAATGTGGTCAATACAAGTAGATGATATATTGGAAACCCATGTAGGACAGTTAATACATAAGACCAAAGCTAGACATTAAGTTTAAATAGGCTATAGCATTATTCGATTCAGATAAGATATCCAAGTTAATATCGCCTAAAATTATAAATTATGAGCTCGTTCAGAGATTAAAAAAGTTATAACTCATCCAAGAAAACATCGAATTTAATACCATTAAATCTATAAATACAAACAAAACTAAATTTACAACTTCCAACTACACAATTGATTTTGAGAACATCTGCACTCCTAAATGAGAGATTATTTGTACTACACTTAATATTATTTTTTGCAAAAATAAAAATACCACCAGCAGCATCTGAATTGTTGCAGCAAAAATATTGATCATACCCAGAAATACAATAAAGTAATCATAGATCCATGTCTCAGTTAAAAAAATAAAATCTGGCTTATTCGACAATTAATTCAGATAAATAATGAGAGCATCAAAATTAGCACGCATACTGCGAATGTTTTGATTAATTAAAGAAAAACAATTAGTCAAAACGGGGTTTTGGAAAACACTTTCACAAAAATCATTACTAAATTACAACAAGGAACACTATTATCAACAAACATAACATTACCATCATTATTATTATTATAGCCAATACTCCTTCTTTTAGAATTCAACCTATTATTAAAAAAAAGGCCAAAGATTATCAAAAGTAGTATGATTTTCATCTAGCCCTAGTTTTAATTTGGCATTAGCTCGCACACAGTTAATACATTTAATTACTCGTTCTTTAACACACTCCTTTGTGTGACTATCACCTAGACACTTGGAGCAAACTCCCACCCTTTTACAATCCGATGACTTATGGTTGAAACGTTTGCGACAAAAAATAAGAAAATTATGTTAAATGATTTTTTTTTTGTTTTCTTAGTATTTATCTTCAAAATTAATAACAATAAAACAAAAATGCTCAATATTTTCCTTTGGTAAACTAAAATTAATGATAATCATTTTTACAAATTAATTTGATTTTCATGTTATCATATTTTTTATCTCAGTTTTGGGTTCCTACAAAGTTTAAACAAAAAAAAAAAAAAAACAAAACATAAAAAAAAACAAAACAAAAAAAAAAAAAATTTTTCTTTAAAAAAGTTTCTTATTTTTTGATGTAGAATCCGAATTTGCATTAAAAAGTACCCCTTCCCATTTGAAAATCTCGATTTCGGCCAATTTCGGCTATTTTTGATCTTAAAAAACCGATTAGCGGTCCTTTCCGAAAGTTGAAAATATTACCAATCGATAGAGCACCCTCGATTTAGTTAACAAACTTTTTTCTAAATTTTAAAATAACGGCTCCTTCCCCTCTTAAAAAGCTGATACGCATGCTCTGGAACACTCGGCATATATGAGAATATTTTTAAAATAAAACCAAACAATTATTATCGAACTTAATGAAATAGTTTGAAAATTTATATTTATCGTATTTATTTCATAATAAAATAGGTTCGAGAAGTTTTTAAAAATCGAATTTATTTCATTTTGTATTTGATTTAGAATATTTCATTATGAAATAACTTCGATAAATTAAAAATCAAATAAAGTCGAAAAAAAATCAAACTTATTTATTGAATTTATTTCACTTTCAAATTATCGAAGTTATTTCAATCGAACAACAAAAAAAAAACAAAAATAATTTGATATGAAGACACAAAAATAAAAGGATGAAGTATGCCTTTATAACATGTAGATTAGGGCTTCCAATCCCGAGATATTGAGGTTTTTTACAATCCCGAGATCCCGGGATTATGTTATAGAAATCCCGGGATTCACATACTTAACGTAGTTTTATCAAATAGTATGAGAATTCTAATCTTCTTTCAAAATAATATTTTTGAAAGAAAAGTACATTTAAAATTTTAATGTTAAATCAGAATTATTGTCAAGTAAGCCATGACTATTTTTGTTGCTATAGCAGCGAAACTGTAGAAATTTTAAATTTCAATAATTACTTTCAAAATATTAATATTTTAACTGTTTTCGAATTTGTGAACATAAAGTTAAAGTAGTCGAATTAACAAAGTGAAAATAGTATTTAAAATAAAATATAGTTTTGTATTCTTTGTGCAATTAATTGGTAAATATTATATTGAAAAGGTAATGCGATATGATTAATATTTTTTGAATTAATATTTTATATTTACAGTGCTTTCTTCAGTGTTAAATTAAAATATTGTTTACTATTTCTAAATTAATCGTATTATCGTATTTCTAAATTGCATTTCAATACCCTGTAAGTAAGTATATTGAAAAAATTATGTTAGTTGAATGCGGTATTTTTAATTAATCTTATTTTATATTTTTTACATTCTTTATTAAAATGGCTGTCTACAAAGAAGATTTCACAGGAAGTAATTCAGCAGTATGGAAACATTTCCTACGCGATGAAAAAGGTGAGACTGCAATGTGTAAGGTGAGCGATTGCAAAAAAGTTTTAAAAAATTGATGGTGGAACGACAAGAGGTCTACACACTAACTTATTTTCGATACACAAAATCCAACTAAAGAATAAAAACGATTCTGATGTCGCAAGTACATCAGGTGAACTTCCGAAGAAAAAACCTACAACATTAACTAATTTTTTTCCTGCATTGGAGCATCAGCAAAAATCGTTTCCTGCAACCCTGTCACGTTTAACTGCACTAGATGGGATCTCACCTTATTACGACCGATATCGCTATTAGCTTTACGTTGAAGAAACTGGAAGATGCGGATCCTATTATTAGTCAAAAACTGTTTACAGCCTTAACTATTCGATTGAAGCAACGTCGTACGGATTTAAGCGGACTTTTGTATTATCTACATAATGGCTTGAATGGAATCTCTCACTCCGACAAAAAATTCATTAAGGTACCAACACCAACTAAGTGCCGTAAATTAATTGCAGATCTTCTTGAAAGATTGAATGCAACTTCCATAACAGCATGTTCTACAATAGAAGTTGATGAATTTCAAGATGTTTCTGTGCAGGAGGAAATTGCTGAAGTTATTTCTGTACAACCGTTAAATATAGCCGAAGAAATTAATAAAGCAATAAATGATGGCATGCCACGTCCACAAGTGATACCACATCGATGCGAATCGTTAGTCTCCAAACTTCAAAAAGAGATGGCTCTATTTGAAAATGGCGGCTCAAATGGCGATTATTTGAGGCGTGCATATAAACATTTAAAAACGATAAAACCAACCAGCATCGAGTCAGAAAGAGCCTTTTCTTCTGCAGGTTTATTTTGTCATAAACTACGAAGTTCTTTGGCGATAAGGTTCTAGACGAGCTCTGTTTCCTCAGATGCCACTTCCAACAACAAAAAAATACTCAATTAAGAATTTTAATATGAAATACTTAATATATGAATTTAATAATTACTATATATGTTAATAATAATTTAAATAAAAGGATTAATTATATACTTTTATATTAACTTGCCAGTGTATGTTTATATATATATATGCATATATGTATATATGTATTAATGTATATATGTTTGGTAGGTAGGTTGGAATTTTTTTGTTAATATTAAAACCAAACGCAAAAAGAATAATTTTGTTTAAAAAATTTAAAGATAGAGTTCTGAAATTTTGAACTCACGATGAAAAAAGCAGCCGAACACGATACCTTACAAAGCTATCAAGTGACAGGTTTGGGTTGCTGCCGAACAACTCTTAGCACGTCTCAGGCATATTTGAAAACCAATTGTAATACAGGCATGAAAATTTACACTTAGATACTTTTTCACAAATAAATCAATACGACTGTTACCGATTTCGAAAATGTCGGCTGACTCGGGTTGCTGCCGAACAACTACTAGCCCGTCTCAGGCATATTTGAAAACCAATTGTATTACAAGCATGAAAATTTACACTTATATTCTTTTTCACAAATAAAGAAACACGACTGTTAACTTTTTCGAAAATGTGGACTGGTTCTGATTGCTGCCGAACAACTTCTAGCACGTCTCAGGCATATTTGAAAATCAATTGTGTTACAGGAATGAAAATTTACACTTAGATACTTTTTCATAAATAAAGAAATACGACTCTTACCGATTTCGAAAATGTGGGCTGGTTCGGGTTGCTGCCGAATAACTCCTAGCACGTCTCAGGCATATTTGAAAACCAATTGTAATACAGCCATGAAAATTTAAACTTAGATACTCTTTTACAAATAAAGAAATACGCTTTTTACCGATTTCAAAAATTTGGACTGGTTGGGGTTGCTGCCGAACAACTCCTAGCACGTCTCAGGCATATTTGAAAACCAATTGTATTACAGGCATGAAAATTTACAGTTAGATTATTTTTCACAAATAAAGAAATACGACGGTTAACTATTTCGAAAATGTGGACTGGGTCGGGTTGCTGCCGAACAACTCCTAGCACGTCTCAGGCATATTTGAAAACCAATTGTAATACAGGCAAGAAAATTTACACTTAGATACTTTATCACAAAAAAAGAAATACTACTGTTACCGATTTCGAAAATGTGGACTCATTCGGGTTGCTGCCCAGCCACTCCTACCACGTCTCAGGCATATTTGAAAACCAATTGTATTACAGGCATGAAAATTTACACTTAGATACTTTTCCACAAATAAAGAAATACAACTGATACCGATTTCGAAAATGTGGATTGGTTCGGGTTGCTGCCAAACAACTCTTAGCACGTCTCAGCATATTTGAAAACCAATTGTAATACAGGCATGAAAACTTACACTTAGATACGTTTTCACAAAAAAAGAAATACTATTGTTACCGATTTCGAAAATGTGGACTCATTCGGGTTGCTGACGAGCAATTCTTACCACGTCTCAGGCATATTTGAAAACCAATTGTATTACAGGCATGAAAATTTACACTTAGATACTTTTTCACAAATAAAGAAATACGACTGTTAATTATTTCGAAAATGTGGGCTGGGTCCGATTGCTGCCGAACAACTCCTAGCACGTCTCAGGCATAGTTGAAAACCAATTGTATTACAGGCATGAAAATTTACACTTAGATACTTCTTCATAATTAAAGAAATACGACTGTTACCGATTTCGAAAATGTGGACTGGTTCAGGTTGCTGCCGAACAGTTCCTAGCACGTCTCAGGCATATTTGAAAACCAATTGTATAACAGGCATGAAAATTTACACTTAGATTCTTTTTCACAAATAAAGAAATATGACTGATAACTATTTCGAAAATGTGGACTGGGTCGGGTTGCTGCCGAACAACTTCTAGCACGTCTCAGGCATAGTTGAAAACCAATTGTATTACAGGCATGAAAATTTACACTTAGATACTTCTTCATAAATAAAGAAATACGACTGTTACCGATTTCGAAAATGTGGGCTGGTTCGGGTTGCTGCCGAACAACTCTTAGCACGTCTCAGGCATATTTGAAAACCAATTGTAATACAGGCATGAAAATTTACACTTAGATACTTTTTCACAAATAAAGAAATACGACTCTTACCGATTTAGAAAATGTGGACTGGTTCGGGTTGCTGTCAAACAACTCTTAGCACGTCTCAGCGTATTTGAAAACCAATTGTAATACAGGCATGAAAATTTACACTTAGATACTTTTTAAAAAATAAAGAAATATGACTGTTACCGATTTCGAAAATGTGGACTGGTTCGGGTTGCTGCCGAACAACTCTTAGCACGTTTGAGCATATTTGAAAACCAATTGTATTACAGGCATGAAAATTTACACTTAGATACTTTTTCACAAATAAAGAAATACGACTGTTACCGATTTCGAAAATGTGGACTGGTTCGGTTTGTTGCCGAACAACTCTTAGCACGTTTGAGCATATTTGAAAACCAATTGTAATACAGGCATGAAAATTTAAACTTAGATACTCTTTTACAAATAAAGAAATACGCTTTCTACCGATTTCAAAAATTTGGACTGGTTCGGGTTACTGCTGAACAACTTCTAGCACGTCTCAGGCATATTTTGTAACTCAATTGTAATACAGGCATGAAAATTTACACTTAGATACTTTTTCACAAATAAAGAAATACAACTGTTACCGGTTTCGAAAATGTGGACTGGTTGGGGTTGCTGCCGAACAACTCTTAGAACGTTTGAGCATATTTGAAATCCAATTGTATTACAGGCATGAAAATTTACACTTAGATACTTTTTCACAAATAAAGAAATACGACTGTTACCGATTTCGAAAATGTGGACTGGTTCGGTTTGTTGCCGAACAACTCCTAGCACCTCTCAGGTATATTTGAAAACCAATTGTGTTACAGGCATGAAAATTTAAACTTAGATACTCTTTTACAAATAAAGAAATACGCTTTCTACCGATTTTAAAAATTTGGACTTGTTCGGGTTACTGCTGAACAACTTCTAGCACGTTTCAGGCATATTTTGAAACTCAACTGTGTTATAGACAGAAGAGTTTACACTTATATACTCTTTATGAAATTATAATACCTATAATTTTCACTTAAAACTAAAAAGTATAAAATAAAATAATGTAAAATTAAAAATTTTTAAAACATACTTTTATCGAAACCAAAATTATTATGAATAAAGTATTATGAATAATCAATGTATATAGTCATTGGCATTATATGCATATTTATAATATTTTTCATTCCCATAAAATTTTAAATTTCTCCCTCTACTTCCCTTTGAAAACGTGTTCCAATGTTTTAAAACCAAAGAATATCCATTAGTAAGAAGTCAAGATATTTTTACTAGCTCATTTACAAAAAAAAACCATTAAGTAAAGAAGCAAAGAACTATTGTAAATATTTTCTTTTGTAAGAAGTAGTGAGAAAGAAAGAGTGTGGTATAAGCCATTTACAAAACAACTTAATTTTTGCAATGTAATTTTTCATGTGTACGGTCGTCTGAATTTTTATAAAAATAAATGTATTAAATTTATTAGGGTATGAAATTAAATAAATTTTGAATGATTGATTTTTTACAGGTACCTACATAAAATAATATTGGTTTCAAAAACATATGTTATTTTTTAAATATCATATTATTTTCTTTTATTGGCTTACAAGGGAAGTAAATTTTTTTTTATTTCAAACAGATTATCATTCATGAATTTTCAACATACAAATTTTTCAGGTATTGAAACAGGTAGTTAAAAGAATACCAAGCGGTTTTTTTTATGAATGACTCGATGTCTTTTTAGTTTCAGAAAAATTAAATTGTGCATTTGAATCATCAATGAACTAATAATACATAATAGTATAAGTAATATAATGCGTTTAGGTACTGTTGATTTTATAAATAGGTAACAAATTTGGATATCAATAATATGAACATTTCAAATTTAAATAAATAATATTTCTTATTGTTTCATTTTTAAGTGTAGCGCGTCTGTAAATTTTGATAACTAAGAATAAATACAACACCTTTGTATTTTGAATTTTTATCTCTCTCTCACAAATTAAATTATTATTACTATCTATTTCTTATAATATTGGAAATCGACTGCAAAAATGATAACCAACACATTGACAAATTATAAAATTTTATTCCAGTGCACTTTTTTATTAATAAATATTCTTTGCTAAAACTGCAATTATTAAAATGAAATGAAATGATTTTCAAATTATCGTATTAGTAATAAATAAGTAAATAATATGTTTAAAACAGAAAAACTATAAAAAATAAATAGTTAGTAAATATGTGTTGATAATAATGTTAACAAAAAGCTAATTTTAAATTCAATAAGAAAATTGAAAAGAATCTATTCTACAAAACCATCAAAATATTAAGAAATGGCTGTTAAATATATAAAATCAAATCAACTGAGTTGAAATATTGAAAAACATATGTTCATTTTTGGCTGAATCTGACATTTAATAATTAACATGATAGAAAGAGAGAGCAATACCAAGCTGCCAATTTATGTTTTATATATGTATGACTTACATAATATATATGTTATGAAGTCCAGTGTTATTAAGTCCAATGTGATATTTTTGTTGTATATATTTATATTGGGAATATTGGGATACTTTTTTCCAAGATATTATTTTTAATTGGATATGCAAAATGTCAAAAAGGAAACAAAACGTCGCTCAAACCACATAAAGGCGTAACTAGAAAAAGTTAATTCCGAGTAAAACGCGGTTAAAATATTTTTATAATTTTTTTTTTAATTTTTTGCCATATTTTCAATTAAGTCGGGTTTTCTCAGTGCCTGTTGTTTTTAATAGTTTTTATATGATTATTTTTAGTATAGCCCTATTTACAGTATGCCATAATTTGCTTTTGAACAAAAGATAGTGCAGTTACGTCTTTCTGTAAAAATAAAAATTTGTGTTTCGTAGTACTAACAAAAAATAGTTAAAATTCGTTTTTCGGGAACTTTGTATTTCGGGAACACGCTTTGATGATAGACTATCGAATGATGTTTGTTTGTGGCTTCTTCTAAAAAATATATTATGTGGTTCTGATTTTAATACCATCATTTCAACAATTTTTGTCCAATTTATTTTTTTACCGTTATCAATGTTTCGAACATTTAAAACTCTGCTAACTTGTGAATATTGTTTAAAATTGAACATATTGTTAAAATTCCATTTCTTTCACAATATAAGGTTGTCTTTTTCGAGCTAAAGCAAGAATTGAAAGTGATTAACATGGTAGAAAGATGTCACCCACATTTAATATCGCTGTGGAAATATAGCTATGAGCAAAATAAACTTCGTTTTGGTTGTGATTATCTTCAATCTTTTTATTATCTTCATGCGAAGAAACCGATTGATGTGTTGGTTTACAGATTCATGTAATTGAAGATCTCGTTCTTTGTTCTGTCATGTTCAATACTGTCATCATTTTTATATTTTTGAAAAACTCACAAATTTTTCAGGCAAGGACAACTTATTAAAAAAAAATAATTTGCTTTTACAATCCGATGACTTATGGTTGAAACGTTTGCGACAAAAAATAAGAAAATTATGTTAAATGATTTTTTTTTTGTTTTTTTTTTGTTTTCTTCAAAATTAATAACAATAAAACAAAAATGCTCAATATTTTCCTTTGGTAAACTAAAATTAATGATAATCATTTTTACAAATTAATTTGATTTTCATGTTATCATATTTTTTATCTCACTTTTGGGTTCCTACAAAGTTTGAACAAAAAAAAAAAAAAAAACAAAACATAAAAAAAAACAAAACAAAAAAAAAAAAAAATTTTCTTTAAAAAAGTTTCTTATTTTTTGATGTAGAATCCGAATTTGCATTAAAAAGTACCCCTTCCCATTTGAAAATCTCGATTTCGGCCAATTTCGGCTATTTTTGATCTTAAAAAACCGATTAGCGGTCCTTCCCGAAAGTTGAAAATATTACCAATCGATAGAGCACCCTCGATTTAGTTAACAAACTTTTTTCTAAATTTTAAAATAACGGCTCCTTCCCCTCTTAAAAAGCTGATACGCATGCTCTGGAACACCCGGCATATATGAGAATATTTTTAAAATAAAACCAAACAATTATTATCGAACTTAATGAAATAGTTTGAAAATTTATATTTATCGTATTTATTTCATAATAAAATAGGTTCGAGAAGTTTTTAAAAATCGAATTTATTTCATTTTGTATTTGATTTCTAATATTTCATTATGAAATAACTTCGATAAATTAAAAATCAAATAAAGTCGAAAAAAAATCAAACTTATTTATTGAATTTATTTCACTTTCAAATTATCGAAGTTATTTCAATCGAACAACAAAAAAAAAACAAAAATAATTTGATATGAAGACACACAAATAAAAGGATGAAGTATGCCTTTATAACATGTAGATTAGGGCTTCCAATCCCGAGATATTGAGGTTTTTTACAATCCCGAGATCCCGGGATTATGTTATAGAAATCCCGGGATTCACATACTTAACGTAGTTTTATCAAATAGTATGAGAATTCTAATCTTCTTTCAAAATAATATTTTTGAAAGAAAAGTACATTTAAAATTTTAATGTTAAATCAGAATTATTGTCAAGTAAGCCATGACTATTTTTGTTGCTATAGCAGCGAAACTGTAGAAATTTTAAATTTCAATAATTACTTTCAAAATATTAATATTTTAACTGTTTTCGAATTTGTGAACATAAAGTTAAAGTAGTCGAATTAACAAAGTGAAAATAGTATTTAAAATAAAATATAGTTTTGTATTCTTTGTGCAATTAATTGGTAAATATTATATTGAAAAGGTAATGCGATATGATTAATATTTTTTGAATTAATATTTTATATTTACAGTGCTTTCTTCAGTGTTAAATTAAAATATTGTTTACTATTTCTAAATTAATCGTATTATCGTATTTCTAAATTGCATTTCAATACCCTGTAAGTAAGTATATTGAAAAAATTATGTTAGTTGAATGCGGTATTTTTAATTAATGTTATTTTATATTTTTTACATTCTTTATTAAAATGGCTGTCTACAAAGAAGATTTCACAGGAAGTAATTCAGCAGTATGGAAACATTTCCTACGCGATGAAAAAGGTGAGACTGCAATGTGTAAGGTGAGCGATTGCAAAAAAGTTTTAAGAAATTGATGGTGGAACGACAAGAGGTCTACACACTAACTTATTTTCGATACACAAAATCCAACTAAAGAATAAAAACGATTCTGATGTCGCAAGTACATCAGGTGAACTTCCGAAGAAAAAACCTACAACATTAACTAATTTTTTTCCTGCATTGGAGCATCAGCAAAAATCGTTTCCTGCAACCCTGTCACGTTTAACTGCACTAGATGGGATCTCACCTTATTACGACCGATATCGCTATTAGCTTTACGTTGAAGAAACTGGAAGATGCGGATCCTATTATTAGTCAAAAACTGTTTACAGCCTTAACTATTCGATTGAAGCAACGTCGTACGGATTTAAGCGGACTTTTGTATTATCTACATAATGGCTTGAATGGAATCTCTCACTCCGACAAAGAATTCATTAAGGTACCAACACCAACTAAGTGCCGTAAATTAATTGCAGATCTTCTTGAAAGATTGAATGCAACTTCTATAACAGCATGTTCTACAATAGAAGTTGATGAATTTCAAGATGTTTCTGTGCAGGAGGAAATTGCTGAAGTTATTTCTGTACAACCGTTAAATATAGCCGAAGAAATTAATAAAGCAATAAATGATGGCATGCCACGTCCACAAGTGATACCACATCGATGCGAATCGTTAGTCTCCAAACTTCAAAAAGAGATGGCTCTATTTGAAAATGGCGGCTCACATGGCGATTATTTGAAGCGTGCATATAAACATTTAAAAACGATAAAACCAACCAGCATCGAGTCAGAAAGAGCCTTTTCTTCTGCAGGTTTATTTTGTCATAAATTACGAAGTTCTTTGGCGATAAGGTTCTAGACGAGCTCTGTTTCCTCAGATGCCACTTCCAACAACAAAAAAATACTCAATTAAGAATTTTAATATGAATTACTTAATATATGAATTTAATAATTACTATATATGTTAATAATAATTTAAATAAAAGGATTAATTATATACTTTTATATTAACTTGCCAGTGTATGTTTATATATATATATGCATATATGTATATATGTATTAATGTATATATGTTTGGTAGGTAGGTTGGAATTTTTTTGTTAATATTAAAACCAAACGCAAAAAGAATAATTTTGTTTAAAAAATTTAAAGATAGAGTTCTGAAATTTTGCACTCACGATGAAAAAAGCAGCCGAACACGATACCTTACAAAGCTATCAAGTGACAGGTTTGGGTTGCTGCCGAACAACTCTTAGCACGTCTCAGGCATATTTGAAAACCAATTGTAATACAGGCATGAAAATTTACACTTAGATACTTTTTCACAAATAAATCAATACGACTGTTACCGATTTCGAAAATGTCGGCTGACTCGGGTTGCTGCCGAACAACTACTAGCCCGTCTCAGGCATATTTGAAAACCAATTGTATTACAAGCATGAAAATTTACACTTATATTCTTTTTCACAAATAAAGAAACACGACTGTTAACTTTTTCGAAAATGTGGACTGGTTCTGATTGCTGCCGAACAACTTCTAGCACGTCTCAGGCATATTTGAAAATCAATTGTGTTACAGGAATGAAAATTTACACTTAGATACTTTTTCATAAATAAAGAAATACGACTCTTACCGATTTCGAAAATGTGGGCTGGTTCGGGTTGCTGCCGAATAACTCCTAGCACGTCTCAGGCATATTTGAAAACCAATTGTAATACAGCCATGAAAATTTAAACTTAGATACTCTTTTACAAATAAAGAAATACGCTTTTTACCGATTTCAAAAATTTGGACTGGTTGGGGTTGCTGCCGAACAACTCCTAGCACGTCTCAGGCATATGTGAAAACCAATTGTATTACAGGTATGAAAATTTACAGTTAGAGTCTTTTTCACAAATAAAGAAATACGACGGTTAACTATTTCGAAAATGTGGACTGGGTCGGGTTGCTGCCGAACAACTCCTAGCACGTCTCAGGCATATTTGAAAACCAATTGTAATACAGGCAAGAAAATTTACACTTAGATACTTTATCACAAAAAAAGAAATACTACTGTTACCGATTTCGAAAATGTGGACTCATTCGGGTTGCTGCCCAGCCACTCCTACCACGTCTCAGGCATATTTGAAAACCAATTGTATTACAGGCATGAAAATTTACACTTAGATACTTTTCCACAAATAAAGAAATACAACTGATACCGATTTCGAAAATGTGGATTGGTTCGGGTTGCTGCCAAACAACTCTTAGCACGTCTCAGCATATTTGAAAACCAATTGTAATACAGGCATGAAAACTTACACTTAGATACGTTTTCACAAAAAAAGAAATACTATTGTTACCGATTTCGAAAATGTGGACTCATTCGGGTTGCTGACGAGCAATTCCTACCACGTCTCAGGCATATTTGAAAACCAATTGTATTACAGGCATGAAAATTTACACTTAGATACTTTTTCACAAATAAAGAAATACGACTGTTAATTATTTCGAAAATGTGGGCTGGGTCCGGTTGCTGCCGAACAACTCCTAGCACGTCTCAGGCATAGTTGAAAACCAATTGTATTACAGGCATGAAAATTTACACTTAGATACTTCTTCATAATTAAAGAAATACGACTGTTACCGATTTCGAAAATGTGGACTGGTTCAGGTTGCTGCCGAACAGTTCCTAGCACGTCTCAGGCATATTTGAAAACCAATTGTATAACAGGCATGAAAATTTACACTTAGATTCTTTTTCACAAATAAAGAAATATGACTGATAACTATTTCGAAAATGTGGACTGGGTCGGGTTGCTGCCGAACAACTTCTAGCACGTCTCAGGCATAGTTGAAAACCAATTGTATTACAGGCATGAAAATTTACACTTAGATACTTCTTCATAAATAAAGAAATACGACTGTTACCGATTTCGAAAATGTGGGCTGGTTCGGGTTGCTGCCGAACAACTCCTAGCACGTCTCAGGCATATTTGAAAACCAATTGTAATACAGGCATGAAAATTTACACTTAGATACTTTTTCACAAATAAAGAAATACGACTCTTACCGATTTAGAAAATGTGGACTGGTTCGGGTTGCTGTCAAACAACTCTTAGCACGTCTCAGCGTATTTGAAAACCAATTGTAATACAGGCATGAAAATTTACACTTAGATACTTTTTAAAAAATAAAGAAATATGACTGTTACCGATTTCGAAAATGTGGACTGGTTCGGGTTGCTGCCGAACAACTCTTAGCACGTTTGAGCATATTTGAAAACCAATTGTATTACAGGCATGAAAATTTACACTTAGATACTTTTTCACAAATAAAGAAATACGACTGTTACCGATTTCGAAAATGTGGACTGGTTCGGTTTGTTGCCGAACAACTCTTAGCACGTTTGAGCATATTTGAAAACCAATTGTAATACAGGCATGAAAATTTAAACTTAGATACTCTTTTACAAATAAAGAAATACGCTTTCTACCGATTTCAAAAATTTGGACTGGTTCGGGTTACTGCTGAACAACTTCTAGCACGTCTCAGGCATATTTTGAAACTCAATTGTAATACAGGCATGAAAATTTACACTTAGATACTTTTTCACAAATAAAGAAATACAACTGTTACCGGTTTCGAAAATGTGGACTGGTTGGGGTTGCTGCCGAACAACTCTTAGCACGTTTGAGCATATTTGAAAACCAATTGTATTACAGGCATGAAAATTTACACTTAGATACTTTTTCACAAATAAAGAAATACGACTGTTACCGATTTCGAAAATGTGGACTGGTTCGGTTTGTTGCCGAACAACTCCTAGCACCTCTCAGGTATATTTGAAAACCAATTGTGTTACAGGCATGAAAATTTAAACTTAGATACTCTTTTACAAATAAAGAAATACGCTTTCTACCGATTTTAAAAATTTGGACTTGTTCGGGTTACTGCTGAACAACTTCTAGCACGTTTCAGGCATATTTTGAAACTCAACTGTGTTATAGACAGAAGAGTTTACACTTATATACTCTTTATGAAATTATAATACCTATAATTTTCACTTAAAACTAAAAAGTATAAAATAAAATAATGTAAAATTAAAAATTTTTAAAACATACTTTTATCGAAACCAAAATTATTATGAATAAAGTATTATGAATAATCAATGTATATAGTCATTGGCATTATATGCATATTTATAATATTTTTCATTCCCATAAAATTTTAAATTTCTCCCTCTACTTCCCTTTGAAAACGTGTTCCAATGTTTTAAAACCAAAGAATATCCATTAGTAAGAAGTCAAGATATTTTTACTAGCTCATTTACAAAAAAAAACCATTAAGTAAAGAAGCAAAGAACTATTGTAAATATTTTCTTTTGTAAGAAGTAGTGAGAAAGAAAGAGTGTGGTATAAGCCATTTACAAAACAACTTAATTTTTGCAATGTAATTTTTCATGTGTACGGTCGTCTGAATTTTTATAAAAATAAATGTATTAAATTTATTAGGGTATGAAATTAAATAAATTTTGAATGATTGATTTTTTACAGGTACCTACATAAAATAATATTGGTTTCAAAAACATATGTTATTTTTTAAATATCATATTATTTTCTTTTATTGGCTTACAAGGGAAGTAAATTTTTTTTTATTTCAAACAGATTATCATTCATGAATTTTCAACATACAAATTTTTCAGGTATTGAAACAGGTAGTTAAAAGAATACCAAGCGGTTTTTTTTATGAATGACTCGATGTCTTTTTAGTTTCAGAAAAATTAAATTGTGCATTTGAATCATCAATGAACTAATAATACATAATAGTATAAGTAATATAATGCGTTTAGGTACTGTTGATTTTATAAATAGGTAACAAATTTGGATATTAATAATATGAACATTTCAAATTTAAATAAATAATATTTCTTATTGTTTCATTTTTAAGTGTAGCGCGTCTGTAAATTTTGATAACTAAGAATAAATACAACACCTTTGTATTTTGAATTTTTATCTCTCTCTCACAAATTAAATTATTATTACTATCTATTTCTTATAATATTGGAAATCGACTGCAAAAATGATAACCAACACATTGACAAATTATAAAATTTTATTCCAGTGCACTTTTTTATTAATAAATATTCTTTGCTAAAACTGCAATTATTAAAATGAAATGAAATGATTTTCAAATTATCGTATTAGTAATAAATAAGTAAATAATATGTTTAAAACAGAAAAACTATAAAAAATAAATAGTTAGTAAATATGTGTTGATAATAATGTTAACAAAAAGCTAATTTTAAATTCAATAAGAAAATTGAAAAGAATCTATTCTACAAAACCATCAAAATATTAAGAAATGGCTGTTAAATATATAAAATCAAATCAACTGAGTTGAAATATTGAAAAACATGTTCATTTTTGGCTGAATCTGACATTTAATAATTAACATGATAGAAAGAGAGAGCAATACCAAGCTGCCAATTTATATTTTATATATGTATGACTTACATAATATATATGTTATGAAGTCCAGTGTTATTAAGTCCAATGTGATATTTTTGTTGTATATATTTATATTGGGAATATTGGGATACTTTTTTCCAAGATATTATTTTTAATTGGATATGCAAAATGTCAAAAAGGAAACAAAACGTCGCTCAAACCACATAAAGGCGTAACTAGAAAAAGTTAATTCCGAGTAAAACGCGGTTAAAATATTTTTATAATTTTTTTTTTAATTTTTTGCCATATTTTCAATTAAGTCGGGTTTTCTCAGTGCCTGTTGTTTTTAATAGTTTTTATATGATTATTTTTAGTATAGCCCTATTTACAGTATGCCATAATTTGCTTTTGAACAAAAGATAGTGCAGTTACGTCTTTCTGTAAAAATAAAAATTTGTGTTTCGTAGTACTAACAAAAAATAGTTAAAATTCGTTTTTCGGGAACTTTGTATTTCGGGAACACGCTTTGATGATAGACTATCGAATGATGTTTGTTTGTGGCTTCTTCTAAAAAATATATTATGTGGTTCTGATTTTAATACCATCATTTCAACAATTTTTGTCCAATTTATTTTTTACCGTTATCAATTTTTCGAACATTTAAAACTCTGCTAACTTGTGAATATTGTTTAAAATTGAACATATTGTTAAAATTCCATTTCTTTCACAATATAAGGTTGTCTTTTTCGAGCTAAAGCAAGAATTGAAAGTGATTAACATGGTAGAAAGATGTCACCCACATTTAATATCGCTGTGGAAATATAGCTATGAGCAAAATAAACTTCGTTTTGGTTGTGATTATCTTCAATCTTTTTATTATCTTCATGCGAAGAAACCGATTGATGTGTTGGTTTACAGATTCATGTAATTGAAGATCTCGTTCTTTGTTCTGTCATGTTCAATACTGTCATCATTTTTATATTTTTGAAAAACTCACAAATTTTTCAGGCAAGGACAACTTATTAAAAAAAAATAATTTGCAGACAAGAACCTTCGTCCCCAAATTTGGTAATGTATTTTTTCTCCTGGAGGAAACCTCTTCGTTTTTTCACATGAAACGTACCGAGCTATGTATTCGCTTTGTTTCCCATAGCTACTTCTCTGGAGCAGCCTTCCACAACAAAATGATGTTTTAATGATTGTTCTAATATGTCCTTCGTCTCATATTCTAATTCCCAATGCGGATCTTTGACAGTATCATCAGAATCAAAATCATTATCATTGATTTTTCTCTCATTAGAAGTATCCATAACTTAATCGTTATGTGTTTTATTATGAAAATTTTCAGAGTTTTCGTTGCTATCATGGCATTTGTTCAAATCAGTACTTCAATTTACATCCAGTACTGTTGACTAGCTCACTCAAAGATGAACTAGCCTTATTTTCTTTATTTTCTTCATATTTTACCGGACATTTATTTTTAATCACTAATTGGTATTAATTGGACCCAGCTGAAGTTTTTTTAAGAACCATATCTACCATCGTTCTTCCTCGAGTCATGGTTTGGTATTACAATAAAACTAATCTTACAGTAGAAAAAAAAAACAATAATAAAAAAATTATAAGACACACTTGCAATAATAAGTGTATAAATCTTTAAACGACAAAAAGACGTAAATGTCTTACGCCGTTCTGTGGTTTACACTTTTAGATTAAGAGTGATATACGCCTCAATTAAAAATCGATATATTTTCAAAGCTAATAGAAATGTAATTATGTCGTTTTGTCAGAAGATAAAACATGTTAAGACACGTTCATTGCAAATCTTATCTCAATAAGTGGAAATTTGCAGTTACGCCTTTCTATTGTTTGAGCGACGAAAAGGAATGCTTTTTTTAATGAATATGTTCAAATAAATTATTGTCAAATCAACCAATAATAAATATAAGCCTATTGAATTAATAATTTGAAACTTTGATTTATATTAATTGAACGAAATTTATATTGCCAATTATAATAAAAACCGAAAAATTTCATATTGTATAGTGGTAGTCGGACGGTTAGAAATAAAAAATGTTGAATTTTAATTAATTAGAGTTCAATGTGAGCATAGATACCGGGTGTACCAGTGCATGCGTATCAGCTTTTTAAGAGAGGAAGGAACCGTTATTTTAAAGTTAAAAAAAAGTTTGTTAACTAAATCTAGGCTTCTTTATTGATTGGTAATATTTTCACTTTCAGGGAAAAACCGCAAATCGGTTTTTAAGACGAAAAATCGACGAAATTGGCCGAAATCGAGATTTTCAAATGGGAAAGGTTTTTTTTATACAAATTCGGATAAGAAACTTTAGTAAAGTAAATTTTTTTTTTTTGTTTAAACATTGTAGGAATCCAAAACTAAGAACTAAATTCTTTCGTTAACCGAACCTCTAAACTATGGAACACTCT
Source organism: Argyra leucocephala (assembly GCA_963942445.1). Taxonomy (NCBI): domain Eukaryota; kingdom Metazoa; phylum Arthropoda; class Insecta; order Diptera; family Dolichopodidae; genus Argyra; species Argyra leucocephala. The sequence goes on from OZ012678.1 coordinate 102,598,242, forward strand.
ACCACCTCACGTGTTCCCCCAAAAATACAACTTGGAAGTTTTCAAAAAACGAGTGAATCAATTTCTGTTAAGTTGCCTGTAAACCTGTGTTACTATTTCATTTCTATTTCTCATCTATTCTCTTCTTATTTTCCGTATATGTTATTTATTTATTTCTTTTATACTTTCTTTTATTCTATAGCTAACTGGTTAAAATTTTTGCGAAAGCAGCTCGGGTGTTAATCACATTATTTTGGCCATAAAAAAAAAAAAAAAGATAAAAAATATGATAACTTGAAAAACAAATTTATTTATAAAAATGATTATCATTAATTTTAGTTTGCAAAAGGAAAATATTTAGCATTTTTGTTTTTTTTGCTATTAATTTTAAAGAAAAATACTAAGAAAACAAAAAAAAATCATTTAACATAAATTTCTTTTTTTTTGTCGTAGAATCTGAAATAGCATTAAAAACTACCCCTTCTCATTTAACATCTCGATTTCGGCCAATTTCGGCGATTTTTTATCTTAAAAAACCGATTTGCGGTCCTTCCCGGAAGTTTAAAATATCACCAATCGATAGAGCACCCCCGATTTAGTTAACAAACTTTTTTAAAATTTAAAATAACGCCTCTTTTTCTCCTCGTAAAAAGCTGATATGCATGATCTGGACACCCGGTATACACACATATTCTTGAAGTGCACCACTGTACTTCAACCTAAGTGCATGTGAGTTTGTGCGGTGTATTTAATTACAAAAACAAAAACTTTAAAATTCTAAAATTAAAATAAAAAAGCGATACACAAAACAATTAAAATAGTGCTTTAAAAAAAAAAAAAAAAATTAATAATTAATCTAAATTCAGTGTCAATAACAATATTATTACATTTTTTTAATTATAAAATTATTAAAACGGAAAATTATAATTACAATAATTGCATTAAACAAAAATATTTAGCTAAAATTAACAATAGCCAAAATTTAGATTTTATTTCATTCTCTCCTATTATTCTATTATATTATAAATGTTGTTAACTGTTCGTCTTAGCTGACAATAGTTAAATCATGACGCGCACGTACATACTCGTTCTTGTTCAAACCGTATCAATATATAATAGTCTTAACCCACAAAATTTTTTTTTATTTTGTTTCTCTTTTCCAACTTTCTTTTTCCTTTTTAAATCTTCTCAATAATTTTTATGTTTTTATTTTTATTGTTATTACCGTAATTTTCTCATTGTTCTAACCTGCAGTGAATGTCTCTGAGAATATTTCTACGCTCAATAAGGTATTAAAAACTGTTGTGTGTAGATATTGATCTCAGTTGCATTCATTGCAGGGGTGGTATAAGTAAGTGGTAAAGTGGGCCAAAAAATTTAAAATTTAAAGGGAAAAAAGATTTTAAAAACCTTAATTATTTATTTTATTTTTTTTTGTTTTTTTTTCATTACTTCTGTTAATTTTAATTTATTTACCTTTTCTCTTTGTAAATTGTTAGCTATAATGTTTAAGATAGTTGTTTGTAACATCCGCGGTCTATCAACGAATTTCTGTTCCGTCGAAAGCCATCTACGGCTTCAAAATCCAGCAATTTTAGCACTAAGTGAAACACAAGTTGTGAATAATGATATTAAATTTAATATCAACAATTATTCGCTTGTGCCACTTTTTATATTATACCCCATAGAGGGATTGCTGTGTATATACGAAATGATGTAGCTTAAAGACACTTCAAAATTTTGAGTGCTCCAACCCAATTTATCAATATAATTGGATGAAAATACACGTCGATAAGCGCATCATTCACTTCTGTTTTATTTACAGATCGCCTCAAGCGAACCAGCTGGAAACTGATATGCTTATAGAAAGCCTATCCAATCAGATAAACTCAATTCTGGAAACCAATCCCGAATCTGAGATTGTTTTGACGGGAGACTGTAATATTCATAATAGGGACTGGCTTCACTTTTCAGAGTCACAACAGTCCCGAAGGCAGACAAGTTGAACTTTTTCCCAACTTCTTCAACTTTTCTTAACTTGTCGAAAGCCCCACGAGGATACCAGGCCGACGTGACCAGAACGGACATCTCCTGGATTTATTCCTAACTACTCATCCGGAGAAATATTCAATCTCTGTTAACTCTCCGCTAGGTGGTTCCGACCACTGTGTTGTGCACAAGCTTCGAAGTAGGCACAACAACCAGCTCTAATAATTCTCCCAAAAGACTAGTTTGGCATTATGACCAAGCTGACTGGGAAGGCTTCAACAACTTTTTAAATGCATCGAACTTTTTTTTTTTTTTTTTTAAATTGGGGAGTTCGAAGTAGCCGCGACCTCTTAAGATCTATTGTTCTTCCTCGTCCATTTCAGAATTGTAGGTCTATGTCCTTGATGAAAGCTATTATTGCCTTGATGTCAAGGTCAGAATCAGGCGATTTGTATCCCTGGAAGTGTTTATATCTTTTTCGAGCTACAGAGTCGCAATCAAAAAGAATATGGGAGGAGGACTCCTCCTCTTCTAAGCAGAATCTGCATCTATCTGTGCTCGATCTACCAATCTTGAAGAGATGCTTATTAAGTGGGCCATAACCTGTGATGAACCATGTCAGCATTCTGACGTTGAGTCTAGTCTCCCTGATTATCTGCTTCAATCCATGAATATTTAGCTTGAAAAAGAATTTGGACTGCGTAAGTCCTTGACAGCTATCCCATATGTTCTGGGTTTCCTTTGACTCCCACTTGGAAACAATTCCTTGTAGGTAGGCGTTTGAACGAGCAATACTTGGCTCTGGTCCCAAGAAGTGACTCTTCGCACCTGTTCTTGCAAGGACATCTGCCTCTTCATTGCCCTGTATTCCTTCATGTCCAGGAGTCCACATAAGAGTAACTCTGTTTCGTTCGGCTAGCTTTATTAAGCTTTTGTAGCAGCTATAAATAAGCTTTGATTTAAAAATTGGGGAAGCCAGAGCTTTTAAAACAGCTTGGCTATCTGAGATTATGTATATGTTGGCACCTCTGTGCCCCTTTTACTGCACTGTAATGCCGATACCTCGATGGCATAGGTTTCAGCTTGAAAGACAGTGGGATATATGCCAAGTGCCGCGGTAAACCTGAACCTTGGTCCAAATACCCCGGCACCGGTTTTCTCCCCGATTTTTGAGCCATCAGTATACCATACTGAAGCTCTTGGAGGTAAGGCTCTTATTAAACCTTCGACTTCTTCTCTTTTGGGTATTAGTACAGTGAAGTTCCTGCGACAATCAATTGCCTTTGTCATATGGTCTGACATTGCAATTGCTTCGGTTCCCAGTTTAGTTTTCTGCAGGATCATGCTATGTCCTGGTCTTTTGTGTTTGAAATTGTTTGTTAGATGCATTCTTGTTGCTGTCATTCCTGCCGTCTTCATCAAGTATAGATGAATCCGTGGGAGTTCTAGAATTTTATCTAGAGCTAAAGTTGAGCACGTTTTGAATGCCCTAGTAGTCCCAAGACATGCTATTCTTTGTATTTTTGTAAGCTTATTACATCCTTTCGTCTGTTCTATTTTTGGCCACCATACAAATGTCGCGTAAGATATTATAGGTCTTATTATAGACTTGTAGAGCCATACAGTCATCTATGGAGACAATCCACATGTTTTTCTAAAGATATTTTGACATGCAAAAAATGCCATGTTAGCTTTTTTGTTTATGTAATCTATGTGAGGATTCCATGACAGCTTACTGTCAAGTATTATTCCTAGGTGTTTTGTTTCCTTTACCATTTCGATAGCAACTCCGTCCAATAAAGGCGGTTGGTAGTTTACTTTTCTTCGATATGTAAAAAGGATGTTGTTTATTTTGTGTGGATTAATACTCAGACCCACGTTTTTGCACCATTTGTGCACTATGATTACAGCAAATTGCATTAGTTCCGCAATTGTGTTCTTGAATTTGCCTCTGACTAGTAAGATTAGATCGTCAGCGTAACTGATACAGGAGATACCTTCCTTGTTTAGAATGGCCAGTAGTTGGTCCATAACTATTAGCCACAGCAGTGGCGAAATTACACCTCCTTGGGGAAATCCCCTTGTTGGTGCTATTGTTAGGGACTCGTTATTTAGTCTTGCGGTTATTCTTCTACTTTTGAGCATGTTAAGTAGCCACTCTATAGTAATGGAATCAAATTTTTTTTATTTTAATTTCAAAACCGCGGCTTGTTGGATTATATTATAGTTGGTGTTGTCAAATGCACCCTGTATATCAACAAATATGCAAGACAACAGCTCTTTGTCCCGAAGCGTATCTTCGATTTCATAAATGAGCTGATGTAATGCTGTCTCTGTTGATTTCCCTGCTTGATATGCGGCTGATTCACATTCAAGGGAAATTTCTTAAGAAATTTGGATTTTATGTGTAAGTCTAATACTTTTTCCATGGTTTTAAGAACGAGAACGAATGACATTAGACTTATTGGCCTATAAGATTTCACTCTGTATCCTGTCTTCGTTGCACCTGGTTTGGGAATAAAAACTACCCTCGTTTCTCGCCATACACTTGGGATGTATCCTAGGCAATAGCTTGCCCGAAATAATTTTATTAAGTAAGGAAGTAGTATATCTATGCCTTGCTGTAAAAAGATTGGGTATATATCATCCTCACCCGGAGATTTATATGGAGAAAAGGAGCTGACCACCCAGCGTATTGCTCCTGGTGTAAAGATTTTTTCCGTTTGTTTGTAGGCTCGTTGTGGAATCATGTAGGACCTAGCATCCTGTATTCCGTAATGTTCGTGACCTGGTTCAATAATAATAGATTGTGGGAAGTGTGCCTGAAGTAGGTACTTCAGAGTTTCTTTACCCGATACCGTGAGGTCACCATTTGGCTTCCTTATAGAACCTAATGGGTTCTTGTGGTCCAGAGATAGAGATTTTTGGAGCCGGCATGCTGCAGGCAGTTTGTCCACCTTGCAACATAGCTCTTTCCAGCTTGCTCGCTTGCTCTTTCTTATTTCTTTATTATATTCAGTGAGAGCCCTTCGATAGGATGACCAATCTCTAGTCGAGCTGGTCCTGTTGAACAGTTTTCTTACTGTTCTCCTCTTGGTCTCTAAATCATGGTTCCACCAGGGAACATCTCTTTTGCCTCTGATCTTGACTAGAGGTGAACTTATATTATAGGCATTAATTATTGCCTTAGTTGTTTCTGTGGCAGCACTCTCTAAATCCGTGATATCGAATATATTGAGTTGTGCACTTGATAGGTTGTCTGTTAGGTTACTTAAGAACTCAGACCACCTTGTGTTTTTAGGGATTCTTTTTTGGATCTCAACACTTTCTGATTTTCCTATATCAAACCGTATATATCTGTGGTCTGATAATGACGGAATCTTTGAGACGTGCCAGTTGGATATACTCCTGCTGGTGTCTATATCAGAAAGTGTAATGTCTAGGACCTCTTCCCTGGTTGACGTGACGAACGTTGGCTCGTCACCTACATTATTAATGTTAATATTATTTGTTTGGCAGAACTCGAGCAGGCGATCTCCTCTCTCCTTAATATCTGTGCTGCCCCACACAACATGATGCGCGTTGGCATCGCAACCTATTAAGAATTTCATGTTCACTTTTTTGCATTCATGAAGGTATTCTTGTAGGAGTTTTAGCAAGCGTCTTGCTCTTTTGTTTCTTTTTGGGGGCGGGAAGACCGTGTTTTTTAAGATTTTTCCCTGATTTCCCTGGTTTTTGCGCACCCGAGATTCGCGGTTTGTCAGTTTTTACGGTTGAGAAGATTCCTCCTTCTCATCTCTGTTTGCTGCTTGTTGGACACCCGATGTTCCAGGGTGACTCTGTTCTGATGGGGATTGGTATTCGTCTTTCCCATCTTCCACATTGGTCCGTACAGGATCTTTTTTCTGTCTAAAATAGACGAAACCAAAGAGCCAGTTTACGCGGAATTTTTGAAGTTCCAGTACTTCGGAAGTCCGTTGGTCTAAGGCCATGATTAGTTAGAGATAGTCATTTTCCATGTCTTTCTTTGAATATACTTGTATATCCGCACCCCTTAGCTCTTTGTTTAGTACCATTAGCCGCCTAATGATCTTTTCGTTACTTTCACTCAAGCAGACGTAAAAAAGGTTGAGCTTCGGCACGTCAGACTCGTCAACCACCTTGAGGTCCGCATTTTCTCATGGTTTTAATTTGGGAACGGTCTCGCGAACCCACGAAGCGGTTTCTTCGTCCGCGCACCCGACAATGACGTGTCGGTTTCTTGGCCTACAGCTTAAAAATGTTGGGCAAATACCGTCAATTGGTAGGTCAGTGATCGTGTCCATTATATTGACTTGTATCTGGTCAACATTTTCTACCGAAAATTTGGTATTTGGAAATCCTGAAGGAATTATTGCCAGATTGATGGCCCTCACCACATCGCTGTACTTTTGGGTAATGGGCTTATTTTTGGCTTTGGCCCCATCCGTAGATGGTTTTTCTTTTTTTGAAGCGTTACCTTTTGCTGACACCTCGTCAGATCGATTTCTCTTTAACGGAGGTCGATCTCTTATTTTGAATTGGCACAGTTTTAGGGCTTCTTCTTGTGAGCAGCCCTGAAGAAATAAATGCCGTAATCTTTTTTTTTGCAGCACCGTTTAGGTCTGAATACTGCTTTACATTAAGATCATTCATACGATCTCATAGGTCCGCTGTTGTAGAAGTTTAATTTAAATAAAAAACAAAAGAAAAGAAAAATGAAGTGCAATTTATGTAACAATAAAGTTGAAAGTTTCGATCTGAACATTACCTGCATGAATTGCAAAAACATATTTCATGGAAAGTGCGTCAAGATTGACAAAAGAGAAATTGAATTCCTCTCAAAAAGTAAACAAGGATACAAGTGCAGTAGCTGTATGAGTATTAGGCGAAAATCAGTAAATGAGATGCCTATTACTCCAGCAACCAGCTGTGCTCCAATAATAACATTGCAAAATTCAGCAATAGCAATTCTCAATAACAACAACAACAGCAACATTTCAACCAATCTCTCACCTATAAAACGAACAGCGGTAAATATTCTCTCTTCAACAAACACAAATGAGAATATTCCTGAGAATATTACGTTACAAATGCTGTATAAAGAAATAATTAAAATTCAGCAAATAATAAATGTTGAATTAATGAAAAAAATAACTAACTTGGAAGAGAGGAATGATGTTCTCTCTAATAATGTTATTAAATTAGAATCACGGATTAATGTTTTAGAGCAGAGAGAATTAAATAATTCTGTTGACATTGTTGGTGTACATGCAGTTGATAATATTAATGCGGAAGAAAAAGTTATCAAACTAATTACTGAAGGTGTTGGTGTTAACATTAATGCAAGTGATTTGGAGACTTGTTTTGTAAAAAAAATTAGGCAAGAGAATAATGCGGCAGCACTAAATATAATAAGTGTTAAATTTACTAATTCATCAACAAAGAGAATAATTCAAGAGAAAATACGTAAAAATAAAATTAGACTGGATGCAATTTTTGGAGATATAAGCGACAACAACAACAGGAAAATATTTGTAATTGATGCTCTTACTGCTTTTAATAGATCATTGCTCAAAAAGACGAATTCATTTAAAACAGAGAATAAATGTAAGTACGTATGGGTACGTAATTCAAAAATTTTTATTAGAAAAAAAGAAGGTGATAAAGCTTTTAATATAAAAAGTCCAGAGGACTTGTTAAAAATTTAATTCATTTGTATTTATTTTTTAAATCAATTTATATTTAAAATTTTTTATATGGTTAATTCCATTATGGAAGATATATATCCTCTTCATAGTCAAAATAATAATAGTTTTTCTTCTTCAACTTCTAATAATTTTAATTGTTTGTGCATAGATCATAACAGTGGTGACCTCCATTCAGGCTTTTCTGTGGTACACCAAAACATTCGTCTTAGGAAAAATTTTGATGTATTTCTCTCTCATCTTGTTTCATGTGATCATTTACCTGATCTTATATTTTTATCTGAAATTTGGATATTTGATTATGAAATTTCAGATTACATTATTCCAAACTATACATTTGCTGCAACTTGTAATGATTCTTATTCAGCTGGTGGAGTTGCAGTATTTTACAGAAGTGACGTTGAATATACAATAACTAAGTTTAACTTAAATAGCATTGATTTAATTTGTTTAAATTGTTGTATTTCGGGTACACGTTATTTTTTTGTTGGTGTTTATAGATTTCATAAAGTCAGTATTAATGAATTTTTGGAAGAATTTTCTGGGTTTTTAGAAAATCTAACATGTAAAAATACCATTCTTGTAGGCGATTTCAATATTAATCTGCTTTCTGAAAATGGTAATTCGGATAATTTCCTCTCTACTCTGGCGTCGTTTGGCTTTACTTCTTTAGTGTTTCAACCTACTCGGGAAACGGAGTGCTCAAGAACTTGTATCGATCACATCTTTTTAAGACTACATAGAAATAATCCTATTAAATATAAAACTGCTATATTTGATCTTATAATAACTGATCACGCTCTAACATTCATTCAGTTTTCTAAAGACATACCAAAAAGACATATATCAAATTATAATGTAGTTCAAAAAATAAATTTTACTTCTTTGCAGGATGAACTAACTTTTGAGTCGTGGGATGAAGTATATAGTTCGCCTGATCCTTCTACCGCTTTCGATTTATTCCTTACTAAATTTAAAAGTCATATTTCAAATTTCAGTATAGTAATAAATCAAAACTCAAGCAAACTGAAACGACTAAAACCGTGGATGAGTCAGAAGTTATTGCGAAAAAGTAAAAATCAAAATCAAATTAGAATTCGTCTATTAAAATATCCAAATTGCACTAGACTCAAAGTGTATTATGTCATAAAAAGTGTCATATTGTCATAAAAAATAGTAGTGAGCTTGTTTCTGATCCTTTAGATGTTGCTAATTTATTTAATAATTACTTTTATACAATAACAAATTCACTAGTAGATAATTCTCCTTATGTTGTGCCATCATGTAATTGTAGTAACTATATCGTTCCAGAATCATCTCAACAACAAAGTTTTTTCTTTCTTCCTTTTTCTTTGACAGAACTACACAAAATTATAATGTCTTTAAAATCTTCATCTTCTTCTTCCTTTGATAACATTTCAAATAATATTCTAAAAAATATTTCTTTTCAAATTGTTGATGTTCTATGTTATATTTTTAATTTCAGTATACAGAATGGTATTTTTCCACATGCTCTAAAAACAGCTGTTGTTATACCTTTCCATAAAAAAGGAGATACTTTATTATTCAACAATTATAGGCCTATTTCTTTATTATCAGTTTTTTAAAAAATTTTTGAAAAAGGCATTAAGTTTAGAATCATAAAATATTTGAATAACATCAGCTTTTTCAGCGAATTTCAATATGGGTTTAGAAGTGGTAAATCAACTGAAGATGCCTTATTAAAATTATGTAGTGAGCTCTACAAGTCCTTAAATGATTCTGAAATTCCGGCTGCTTTATATATAGATATCACAAAAGCTTTTTGTGGACATTGTGGACCATACCTTATTATTAAACAAATTGTTTAAAGCTGGATTTAGAGGTTTAGTTCATACCTTAAAGATCGGATGCAAATAGTAAAAATTTCAAATATATACAGTTCCGAAAAAGTGATAAATATCGGAGTTCCTCAAGGCTCTGTGCTAGGTCCAATACTTTTTTTAATTTATGTCAATTCACTTTTTGCTCAAGCGTTTAAAGGAAAAATTACTGCTTTTGCTGATGATACAGCTCTATCCTATTCAAATGTAAATTATTTTAATACTTTTACTGATATAAATTTTGATTTGGATATATTAAGGCAATGGTTCAAAATGCATAAACTAATAATAAGTAACAAAACCTAAATTTATGTTTTTTAATCTGTCAGGAAAAGTGTGTGAAAGTATTTCTGTAAAATATCACTCTCCTAAGTGCTTAAAATTTAGTTTATCTAATTTATGTGTAAATGATGTGTCTGGTATTTTGTTTAATGAGAACCATAACTGCTCAGAAGATTGTTTCTATGTTGAACGTGTGGATAGCTTCAAATATTTAGGTATCTCGTTAGATGCTAGACTAAACTGGAAAGATCACACGTCCTATCTAAAAAGATACCTGAATAAAACAGTTAGGCAACTGTATCATCTAAGTTTATATTGTTCTTTCTCTGTTTTAAAACTTTTTTACAATGGCTTGATTAAGTCTAAACTTCAATATGGTCTGTGTTGTTGGGGTGGTACCCATTATAATAAAATTGAGCCTTTGTTAATTAAACAAAAACATTGTGTACGTATTATTTGTAAGGCCAGTTGTAGAACTCCCAGTTTTTATTTTTTCAAAAATCTAAAAATTCTTCCATTAAGACATCTATACTATTTTAAGGTACTTAAACTATTTTTTTCAAAATCGGGCTATAATAATTCGAGATTGTTGGTGGATCACAATTTGCGTGTAAATAATAGAAATGTTGTAAATGTACACAAAGTTAAAAAATCTCATTTTCGTCACTTTTTTACTGCAACTGCACCTCAGCTGTTTAATAAGTTACCTGAATCCTTTAGAACCGAGAGAATACAAATTAGATTTATAAAACAAATAAAATCCTGGCTCTTTTCATTTTCTCATACACAAATTGAATCAATATTAATACCCATAATTTAAACTTACTTTTTATCTATTTTCTTATTTCCTATTTATTATTTTATTTTTTTTATTTTTGTTATTTCTAATGGCTTTTATTCAGATCGTAATTCATTGTACTATCCTATATTTTATTTTATTTTTTATTAAAAACTTCAAATCTTTTTATATTTTACATTTAAATTAAATTCATTCTTCTACAATTAAATAAAACATTATATCAAATAATTCTACACTAATTTTATATTGTTTTTCCCCATTAATACTATTACACCTGTTATTTTAATAAAGTAAGACATTCGTCTCTTGCACTATGGCAATAGAATGTCTTTAAATATTTCATTCAGAACTTGAAGCTTAAAATTGACTAATTAAGGATATAATATTTACAAATTTTTTGATTTTTTTATATTTTCTTATATGTATATATATTTGTAGTTTATAATAATTGTATTAATCTTTTACCATAATACATATATACTGTACATTTGTGAACAATTATTAATTCTTAATTCATAATTCAAATGTATTTTTTTTTTATAGTATATAAATTACATGTTATTTAGTATAAGTTAAAAATGTAATCTGAAATATTTTAAATACTAATTTTTAATTTGAATTAATTATTAATTTGATTAAGGATACATTGTACAAAAAATGAATTTAATTTGTATGTATTCAAAATTTGTTACTAGCTTTGTAATTCTGTTGAAATAAAGACTATTTTTATTATTTTATTACTATTTTTTTTATTATTTTTTAAGTAGAAGCAGTCTCAAAGTTAGGCAAATCAGGGCCTTGAGTGTGCACAGTGTCTACGACTGTGGTCCGACTCTATTGATGATGGAGCCTCTTGGGCTTCAGTCTTCTGACTCCGAAAAATTTTAATTTGTCTGAGGCCTCCACGCCTCGTCGTTATTTTTTTTGTTATTTTCTGGTGCGTTCAAAGGAGCACCACCCTTGTTTATTTTTATTTCTTGAATATCCATGCAAGAATTTATTTACATTGAGGAATAGAGGTCGACCACCGCAGAGCCTCTTACAGTGGCAAGGCTTATTTAAACCGGAGGTCACCAGGTATCCGGAATTCCGTCTTATCGACCAAATTTTTTACACCTCTGGTAATTCAGCCCTCAGCAGATATGTCTCACCTTGGCTTGGGGTTAAGGTTAGGGACTGATTAAGGATTGGGGTTAACCGTTACCTTATGCCCTGTTCGCACTAGTTATTTAGCTACATTTTAGAATGCATTGCCCGATTGCCACCTCGTGGAGGTATAACTAACACTTGAGTTGTCTTGGATGAGAATCGCTATTGCTTTAACTCCTCCAAGCCAACCCCTGGCAATCCAATGCATCGAACTGGTCGTTGTGTTTCCAATATAAAAATGTCGACTTTGCTGCAGAGGTGATTACCAAAAGGATTATTAGGATATTAGGAATGAAAACCTTCATTTCAAAGAGCCTTAAAAGTATAAAACGAAATCCCTCCGGTTGGTTTAATGACCTCTGTAGCAAAGTTATGAAATCCAAAGATGAAGCTTATAAAAAATACAAGAATAATAAAACTGTCAACACGTATGAGAGTTATAAAGTGGTTAGGAATAAATGTAAAAAAAATATCAATCAGCAAAAATTCCTGCACAACCAAAGGTTGAGACGAGAAATCCTTAATCTCCTTAACAACAGCAGGTCATTCTGGACATTTGCTAGCAACGTTGGGCAAAATTTTTGCCAATCTTCATTTCCACCAATGATTGATAATATTACTATTATATCAGATTTTGTTGGAAAAGATAATATTTTTGCAAAATTATTTGTAGCCAATTCCACACTCTCTAATACAGCATAAAATCCTCCAGCAATCCTCATTCGGAAGGATTTACTTCAGATCAGAACAAGAGCTGTAGTAAAAGTCTTAAAGAATGTCGATATAAAAAAATCTACCGGTCCCGATGGTATACCTGCGATTGTGCTGCGACACATTGCCTTCGCCATTTCTAAACCTCTGCGCAACTTATTCTATTTGTGCTTTTCTTCAGGAACTTACCCGTCCTATTGGAAAGTTTCCCAAGTTTATCCTATTCCTAAAAAAGGTGCCAAAGTAATCCTTCGAATTATAGGCCCATAGCTATTACTTCCATTCTTTCCAAAACGATGGAAATCTTAATCAATCAAAAGTTGAAGAAATATCTTGATAGTAGAGGTACAATTCATGATAGTCAATATGGATTTCGAGCTCAGCGTTCCACAGGTGATCTCATGACATGTCTCAGCGAAAAGCTCAACACCAGTCTTCATCAATCGGTTGAAGCTGCTGTTGTAGCTCTGTAGATCTGAAAATCGGTCTATCATAGTTTCAGTTAACGGTACTTTTTCTGACCAACTTCAAATCAATGCTGGTGTTCTGTCCTTTCACCCACCCTATTTCTCATTTTCATTAATGACCTTCTCAAATTAACTTTCAATCCAATCATAGTTTTGCTGATGACAGTACTCTAGTAGCATCATATGATTTTCTTAAAACAACTAATGCTACAGCTTCAGCAGTCAACTAGAAAAGAACAATGATGGCTGTTGCAATCAATCACGACCTAGCCATAATTGTCGACTGGGGTAGAGCGGTTTATTCGTAGGGGTGGTGTTATTCGTTTTATTGTATTTCACTAAAAATTTAAATAAAGAAGAATATCCTTTGCCTTGGTCTTTATTTAGGAGTGAGTCATTTTTAGTTTTGTAGATTTTGATGCTTTCAGCTGAATCTGGTTTCCTAGAATCTCTAATGTAATTTACCATTACAATGTCTTCTTTCGAAATGCTACGATTCTCCTGATGATGTGTTCTTTGGATCGGAACTCTGTTGAGTTCTTCTTTTTAGCCAGTTCTGCGTCTTTCAGGTGTTCATTGAGTCGTGTTTGCATGTTTCTCCTACCTGTCACTCTAACGTCGGAAAAATTATTTCAAATACCAACAATAAAATAAATAAAAATGTTTTTATTCAACACCCTACCTGTGCTATTTCATTGGATAATAAACAACCATGCAGCTGCGAGAAACATCAAATTGTTACCTGTACGAATAAAATAAATAAGACAATTTTAGATTTCTTTCCTCAGTCGAGTACAAAACACTGAAGAAGTCTGCAAGTAGTAGATAAGTGAAATTAAAAGGAAAATATTCGACTGTTTTCACTGTTATACCAAAATTTTACTCTAACGCTGGAGAACAAGTTTTTATAAAAACTATAGATGGGTAACTTCAATGTTTTTTAACTTAACGCCAATTATCTGCGGCGGTTGAAAGTAAAGTTACTATTTCATTTTTAAACCAGCAGGTGGCAGGGAAATCTCATTTTGTTTTTCTTTTTACTTGAAAAGTAAATTTTATTTTTTTTAAATAAATGAAACAAGATAAAAACTATAATAAATTTTTACATTTATTTATTTTTTTTTGCTTTGAACAATGTTTTTTATAATACAGTGCAGTATTTTTTTTGAATATTATCCTGATGACTAGTTTTTTTAATTTTTCCAGTAAGATGCCTATTAATAATATTACAGTAGTTATCTATTAACAGTTTAGTAGAATAATTTAAAAACTGAGAAATAATTTTATCACTATGTTCTACACAAACTTCATTAAAATGTAATAACTTAATAATAGTTTGTTTTTAAAAAAAATCACATACATTGCTTTTTAAACAAATATTTTCAACATTACTTCTAAAAAATCTATTTTTTAAAATAAAATTATTAATAAATTGTGCATGAGGGTAAATTAATGGTATTTTTTTGTAAATTCTCTAGCAATTAACACTCATGCAAATTTGAAGTTTCGTCTGTAAAAATAATTTTTTTACAATTTTTACAATGTTTTGCTTTTTTATTAAATTTTTTAACAATATTTATTTTTAATATAAGCAGAAAGTTGCTTTTCTATTTTCATATCTTCTTTACATAAATTTAAAGAAAAAAGATATGCTGACTCTGAATTTAAATTTGCATTTGATTCTAAGTTTACTAAATTTAAGCATTGTAACTGTTCATGCATTACAGATTTTGAACAAACAAAATTTTTAAAATCATCAAACAATTGAATACTATTTTCATTCATACAATTTGAACCAACAGAATGACATGAATTAATATTATTTAAAAGAAGAGTCTTAAAATTAAAAGTAAATTGTATACTGTTGGGATTAAAATTTCTATAATTTAGAGATCTTTCTGAACCAAAAAAATTTTCTATAGAATCTTGATTAAAATTCCTCAGATATATTTAATATTGCGCAATTGCAGTCTTTTTGTAATTTCTTTAAAGTTATTTTTCTGGTAGTACATGCTGTTCAAAATTTGAATTGCTTCTTCGTTCCAAAATTCCTCTTGGATTATTTTGAATGGGCCTCGTAACTCCTTCCCACGTTGGGGTTTTGAAACATAACCATTCATCGAATCAAAAGCCTGCCTAGAAATAATATACAAGCAGCAGTCTCTTCAGCAGTTTCTCCCAAACAGGGATTAATGGATCCACTGTCCTTATCTAAAAAAAATATAATTATGAGTTATTACTACATTATATAAGATAATTTTTTTTCATTTAATTCTACTAAGACCTGCATGATAAAAATTAAATTGAATTAATTCTACTAAGTAAAATACGGCTTACTTAATTTAATTATATATAACATCACATTCGCTACAGTTTGGCTTAGGATTTGTACACAATGGGTTACCTTAATTTTTTTTATTTTGTGCTCCAAAACATGTTGCTCAATTAATTTGTTCAATAACTTAAAGTCAATAACGGTTGAAGTTTTTAAGTCGTATTCAAACAGCTTTAAAATATGTTGCCATTTAGCCACTTTTCCGATTCCATCTATTTTAAAATGCAAAGTTTTTATGAGTTTAACACTGTACTTCAACCTAAGTGCATGTGAATTTGTGCGGAGTAATTAATAAAAAAAAAGAAAAATTTAAAATTTAAAATTCTAAAATTAAAATGAAAAAGAGATAAACAAAAACAATTAAAATAGTGCTTTAAATAAACAAGAAAAAAAAAATTATTAATATTTAATCTAAATTCAGTGTCAATAACAATATAATTATTAAAACGGAAAATTAAATTATAATAATTGCATTAATCAAAATATTTATCTAAAATTAACAATAGCCAAAACTTAAATTTTATTCCATTCTCTCCTATTATTCTATTATTTTATAAATGTTGTTAACTCTTCGTCTTAGCTGACAATAGCAAATCATGACGCGCACGTACATAACATACTCGTTCTTGTTCAAATTCAAACCGTATCCAATACGTATATCCGTATCCAATACAAATATATCTTAAGCCCCAAATTTTTTTTTTTTTTTTTGTTTTTCTTTTCTAAATTTCTTTTGCTTTTGTAAATCTCTCATTAATTCATTATAATTTTTATTTTTGTTTTATTTTATTTTGTTTTTGTTGTTATTACCGTAATTTTCTCAGTGTTCTAACCTGCAGTGAATGTCTTTGAGAATATTTCTACACTCAATAAGGTATTAAAAACTGTTGTGTGTAGATATTGGTCTCAGTTGCATTCATTACAGGGGTGGTACAAGTAAGTGGTAATGTGGGCCAAAAAGAAAAAGATTTAAAATTTAAAGGGAAAAAAGATTTTAAAAATTTAAATTATTTATTTATTTTTTTTTTAAGTTATCTTTTTTGTTTTTGTTTTGTTGTTTTTTTTTTTTGGATTACTTCTGTTAATTTTAATTTATTTACCTTTTCTCTTGTAAATTGTTCGCTATAATGTTTAAGATAGATTTTTGTAACATCCGCGGTCTATCAACGAATTTCCATTCCGTCGAAAGCCATCTACGGCTTCAAAATCCAGCAATTCTAGCACTAAGTGAAACACAAGTTGTGAATAATGATATTAATTTTAATATCTATAATTATTCGCTTGTGCCACTTTTTATACCCCATAGAGGGATTGCTTTGTATATACGAAATGATGTAGCTTATAAGACACTTCAAAATTTTGAGTGCTCCAACCCAATTTATCAATATAATTGGATGAAAATACACGTCGATAAGCGCATCATTCACTTCTGTTTTATTTACAGACCGCCTCAAGCGACCCAGCTAGAAACTGATATGCTTATAGAAAGTCTATCCAATCAGATAAACTCAATTTTGGAAACCACTCCCGAATCTGAGATTGTTTTGGCGGGAGACTTTAATATTCATAACAGGGACTTTTCTAGTCACAACAGTCCCGAAGGCAAACCCTTTGAACTTTTTTCCAACTTTCTCAACCTTTCTCAACTTGTCAAAAGCCCTACGAGGATACCAGACCGACGCGACCAGAACGGACATCTCCTGGATTTATTCCTAACTACCCATCCAGAGAAATATTCAATCTCTGTTAACGCTAGGTGGTTCCGACCACTGTCTTGTAAGCACAAACTTCGAAGTAGGCACAACAACTAGTTCTTCTAATTCTCCCAAAAGACTAGTTTGGCATTAGGACCAAGCTAACTGGGAGGGCTTCAACAACTTTTTAAATGCATCGAACTGGTCGTTGTGTTTCCAATATAAAAATGTCGACTTTGCTGCAGAGGTGATTACCAAAAGGATTCTATTAGGATTGAAAATCTTCATTCCAAATAGCCTTAAAAGTATAAAACGAAATCCCTGAGGCTGGTTTAATGACCTCTGCGGCAAAGCTCTGAAATCCAAAGAAGAAGCTTATAAAAAATACAAGAATAATAAAACTGTCAACACATATGAGAGTTATAAAGTGGTTAGGAATAAATGTAAAAAAAATATCAATCAGCAAAAATTCCTGCACAATCAAAGGTTGAGACGGGAAATCTTTAATCTCCCTAACAATAAAAGGTCCTTCTGGACGTTTGCTAAAAGCGTCGGGCAAAATTTTTGCAAATCTTCATTTCCACCTATGATGGATAATAGTACAATTATATCAGATTCTGTTGGAAAAGCTAACCTTTTTGCAAAATTATTTGCAGCCAATTCCACACTTCCTAATACAGCCCAAAATCCGCCAACAATCCCTGTTGTTAATTCTTCGCTTGGAAGGATATACTTCAGAACAAGAGCTGTAGTAAAAGTCTTGAAGAATGTCGATATAAAAAAATCTACCGGTCCCAATGGTATACCTGCGATTGTGCCTTCGCCATTTCTAAACCTCTGCGCAACTTATTCTATATGTCCTTTTCTTCAGGAACTTACCCGTCTTATTGGAAAGTTGCCCAAGTTTATGCTATTCCTAAAAAAGGTGACAAAAGCAATCCTTCGAACTATAGGCCCATAGCTATTACTTCCATTATTTCCAAAACGATGGAAATCTTAATCAATCAAAAGTTGAAGAAATATCTTGATAGTAGAGGTATAATTCATGATAGTCAATACGGCTTTCGAGCTCAGCGTTCCACCGGTGATCTCATGAAATGCCTCTGCGAAAAACTTAACACCAGTCTTCATCAATCTGGTGAAGCTGCTGTTGTAGCTCTGGATATATCTAAGGCTTTTGATCGAGTCTGGCATTCTGCTCTTATAGTAAAATGAAATGCTGTAGGCCTTGGTCCAACCTTTTCTAAATGGATTGAAAGCTTTCTCTTAAATCGATCTATCATAGTTTCAGTTGACGGTAGTTTTTCCGACCAACTTCAAATCAATGCTGGTGTTCCACAAGGCTCCGTCCTTTCACCCACCCTATTTCTCATTTTCATTAATGACCTTCTCGAATCAACTTTCAATCCAATCCATAGTTTTGCTGATGACAGCACTCTAGTAGCATCATATGATTTTCTTAAAAGAAATAATGCTACAGCTTCAGCAGTCAACTCCAAAATAACAATGATGGCTGGTGCACTCAATTACGACCTAGCCAAAATTGTCGACTGGGGTAGAGCAAACAGAGTCGAGTTTAACACTTCAAAAACTCAAAGCTGTCTTGTTAGTAACAAGCTAACAACATTCGAACCAATTCTCCGGCTTCAAAATGAAGTTATTCAGCGACTCAAATACTTGAACATTCTCGGGATGCGAGTGAATCAAAATATGCACTGGAATGAGCATATTTTCGATATTGCGAAAAGCGCCGCCAAATGTTTGGGCTTTTTAAGCAAATATAATAATGCAAAGCTTATTTTTCATCTCGAGACCTCTTAAAAATCTATAAAGCATATATACGACCCGAGCTCGAGTATAACTCACATTTATGGGCAGGTGCACCAAAAACTGCTTTAAAGTTTTTGGACAAAGTTCAAAACCGCGCCATTCGTCTTATAGGCGAGATAAACGTGACTTCATCCCTCATACCACTTGGTCATCGTCGTATTGTTGGAGCACTTTCTCTATTTTATAGATATCTACTTGGTGTTGTTACTTGTTCCGAGGAACTAAAGTCACTTCCTCCTCTCAAGCAATTCTGTCGCATAACACGAGAGGCATCAAGTGCACACCCTTTCACAGTGGAAATTCCGAGATGGTTTAAGTCCGGCTATGGAAATTCTTTTATAGTAAGAACATCTCGATTGTGGAATCGCGTCCCAATCGAAGCATTCCCAATGAGAGAAGGATTTTTTATTTATGATTTACAGAGATTTAAGACGAATATTAACAACATTGTTCGCTCTTTCCCACAAAACTTTTCTTCCTTTTTCTTTCCTTTCCTTTAACTATCCTTTCCTTTTTCAAATGGTCAACGGTACGCAAGTGCTAAAAGGTTCAAAACCTAAGTTTTGGCTATAATATAAAAAAAAAAAAAAAAGTAAATAATTCCTCGAAGTAAAAATTTACTACTGGTGCCAACTTTCGGGTGAAAGTACAGTTCATTTTGACAATCACTAAATTTTATTCGAAGTTGACATACTGTGATCGTGAGTATGTATCCTAAAATATTAACAAGCGTTAAAATTTACTTAACTAATTGTACTATACGTAAGCATGAACCGTTCCTACTAGTATAAATAAAATAATTATTATTTTCAAATAAACATAGCATTTAATTAAATATGACTCATACATATATATCTATTGTTTGAAATTATGTGCAGAACAATTTATTTGATTTTTCAAAAAACAACAAAAAATAAAATCGATAAAAACCAACCAAGTCCAATGACTATCCAAATAAAATACAAATCTTTAAATGAAAGTGGTTTCATATCATCCTCAAATGTTACATTTGGTTTGCCAACAATTCTACCTTCAACACTTTCGGTTACAACCATTTCCATCCATTGTTTAAGTAATCCATTCCCTTGAATTCTCATAATATGCTCGTCTAGTCTTTCACGATTCAATATATGGGAGTTCACTTGTAATCTCCTGTAAAACATTCCAAAACAAAATTCACTTTGTTCATATATTTTGTTAACACCATAAAATTTTTGTAATTTTGATAAAAATATCCAGGAATCGGTTGGCGTTGGATATGCATATGATGTGTTCAACGGTGTTCTGTGTTTTTCGAATTCTTCTTTTGAAGTATTTAACATAATGTCCCCATATTTTTTATTAGGATCAAAATGCTTCGCAATTTCATCATACATAACACTTGATACCATTATTTTTAGTTTTAAAGACTTGCAATTCTCAAGATTTTTTGGTGCTGGTAAATATAAAGGATTAACTAGAAATGTTGTTAGAAATGCTAAATACATATTTGTTATCATAAAACCAAATAAAATTATAATTAAATTAAAAAGTCTCATTTTCCATTTATTTTCATTGTAAAAATCGTTAAATTGTTGATAAATTAATTTTTTCAATGCATTGAAATATGATTTGTTCCAATCTCTCTTATTGAATAATAACCAAATTATTATATTTTCAATGAAACCCAAATAAATTATAAATACAAATAATAAAATCCAAGTTGCTCCATCAAATGGTAAAGTAAAATATAATTTTTTTTTCATTATGTTTGCTTTTAATGGAAAAATTATACAAGTAGTATGCATTCCAAAAGGATAAACGTTACATTTATTGAAACCGACAGCATATAACATCAAATCAAGAGGTTTATTTAGGTTAAACATGAGAGTGATAAATTGCTTTATGGATAAATTACTGTAGTTCTCGTAAATTATTGGTTGGTAAAGGCTTGCATTCACAGCTTTTGCGAAAACTTCACCTGAATGATAGAAAGGTCCACCATATCTTTTAACTCCTTTTCTGCAAATAAAAGTTAAAAACTATATTCCAGCAACTCTACAAATAAATTCTTACAAATAAATTGGTAAAACTTATCAAATTAAACTTTTTGGTAAATTGGTAAAACTTACAGTTAAATTGGTAAAAATTATCAAATAACATTGCAAAAACAAAAATACCTGTCAATATATGTGATTGTTCGTGGCGGTGAATGTATTACTATTGTTCTAATTTTATATCCATGAAGATTTCTGGATGTATCAGGATAAAGAATATCATCATAATTCTGATTAAATTCAAATATTTCCATTTGTGGTTCTGGAAATGGACGAGCTCTAAAAGTCATTAAAGTATTCGATTTCATATTCATACTTTTAAATATTACTAAATAATTCAGCATTCCATTCAAGAAACAAAAATTCATCACATTGTTTTTGAAAAAAATTTCTATTTCATATTTTGTATAGAAATGTGTTGTGTAGACAATAAATAAAATTTTTGTATGACGATTTTTTATTAAAATTTCTGCAACTTGTTTTAATGAAACGCTTAGCTGGTTATCTGATATTAGACTTATTAATAAAAATCTTGAATTAATTGTATCCGATAGGTTAAAAGGTTTTAAATTTAAACTTGAGTTTAAAATTGACATAACCATTAAATCAGTTTGTTCTAAAATTTCCCTTTGTAATTTGTTCATTTCGGATTGGATTGTCATGTTGTTCTCAAAATATGTCACTGATGTTCTTAACTCAGCATCTTGTTCAACAATTTTTTCAATAATATTTATTTCATTTTTTGATTTAATAACTTTTACATGAAAACTTATAATAAATATTTTTATTATATTAAGTTTGCCCATAACTTTGACGCTATAAAACTTATTTAAAGATAATCCAATTATTATAAATATGTAATACAATTATTTTGTATTACTTTCCAATCTCAAGTGTGACTTTTACTTGATATTCGATTATTTTTATAGTTGGTGTACTTATGCATGTGTATTTTAAATTTTTTACATAATTAGTAATTACATAATTAATAATAATGAAATTGACAAAATCAAAGTATAGTGAACATTATTTATTTACAACAAGTAAATTATGTTAGTGTTGTTCCAATCAAAATATGTAGTTTGAGAAGGCTTTATTTATTATAGTTAATTGTTGTTTAAGCTTTATAACTCCTCATTACCCAAAGTAACATAATTGGTAGAACCAGGAATAAATACGATTTAATGATGCGATAAGTAAGGAGTTCAAATGCCATGAGTTTAAAACAAAAATATATTATATATTTTAATATAAAATATTCAATTGAATTTCATAAACAATATGTGTATTAATCACATGTTCATTATAATATTTTATTTATTATTTTATTTTATTATTTTTATTTTATTTATTTACTTTGTTTAAATTAAACAAATTACAAGATTTTTACAAATATAATTTTAACATAATTAATAAGAAAAAAAAAATTTAAAAAGGTAGAAAAACTAGTGAATCAAATAACATAAAAATTTGTAAATTATAATAAAAAGATTAACAATATTCAAAAAGTTTTAAAATTTATTTTGTGTAGATATTAGTATGAGTTGGTTGGATTATCATGGTTAGAGTTTTATTTAGTAAATTGGATTAGTTAAGAGAAAAAAAATTGATTACTAAAACGAATTATTAGTTTGGTGGCATACATACAAACGCTTCCTTCGCGCATCTTTTGAGAGGGTTAATCAATTACATCCTTGTACTTATTGTCAATAATCATCATTCGATGGATAGGTTTATTTTTAATTATTATATATCATTACTTATCACATAAAGAATAATAATATTTAATAAAATTACATTACTATTATTAAAATCATACAATCAAAAGAAGTTTAAATTTATCCATTAACTTGTTCAATTTATGCAACCCATATTACGTTAATTATTATTTACTTTTTATTAATATAAATATGGATAAAAAGTATCAATGAATTGTTGTTACATAAAGAAACATCTTTAACAAAATAATGTTTTTTGCTAATTCAAATTCATTGTTAATATAAAACTATACCTATATCAAAATAAGGTGATTATTGAACTTAATTGCACGTGTAATAATTATCTGTGTTTGCCTTTGTGATTTTATTAATTATTATCTGTGATCTTGTCTTTTTTCGTGGATTTGAAATTATTGATATAATGAACCATTTTAATAATAATACTAATAATAATAATAATAATACTAATAATAATAATACTAAAAATAATAATAATAATAATAATAATAATAATAATAATAATAATAATAATAGTAATAATAATAATAATAATAATAATAATTTAAATGTGAAAAAAGGTCCGAAAAAAAAATTTAAAAAATTTTCTATACCAACACTATTTTCACATGAAGTTGTCAATAATAAGCCTTTTCTTTTTGAGAAAGAAAAACTAAAACGTGTCAGAAAATGTTGTATCGAGAAGCGTGTTTCCAAAAATCCTGTTTTCAAGTTGTTTAAATTTCCAGCAGATAGAAATAAATGCAATGAGTGCATTCAAGCTTGCAATTTCGGTGATGAATTTGTTACAAAAAGTAAATACGTTTGTGAAAAACATTTTTTTTAAACAGCTCGCAACTTAAAAAAAAAAACTTATAAAAAGAGCAATTCCATATGTGAAAAGTCCTGATCCAATTTGTGTGTACAATTTTTCAGATTTGCTAGATAATGATGAACTTTTAAATTTTAAAAGTTTGCATCTTTCTGAGTCAAATACCGGCTCTTTAGTTGTGGTTAAAAAACCAGGTTATGCAGGCTTTATAGAATCTGAAAAAAGTGAACTCAGCCTATCTGATCTAAAATATTTGAACACTCCAACAAAGAAAACTTGTTTAAGTTATTTAAAAACCTTTTCTAATTGCAAAAATTGTTCGAAAAAAATAAAAAAAAAATAGTTTATTATATAAAACATATGGTGTTCTTTTAAAAAAATTGAAAAATTCGTACAAAGAAATATCTGAGTTAAAAAACAAATTAAAAATTTTTCAAAAGAAACCTGTAGAAGCAGTAATTGATGAGTTAGATTACGTAAGTGAAAATCCGAAAGAATTTTGCAAAATGCTTCTGAGCCAAAGATATAATGATACAGAATAGTCACTCAAGCAAAGTGTTCAGTCGTGACTTCATTAGGAACCTAAAAAATAAAAAGGAATAAAATATTTAAATATTCAATCATAATATTAATACTAACATTATCAATATTGTTGTGATCTACAAAGCTGTTCATTCAAGTGAAGCTTTCCAACCTAAAAAATAAAGTACAAATAAAACTATTTAGATAAGAAAAAAAACTATACTGTACTGCGAAACGACTTGATGTTCCAGTGAATCCATTATTCCTCATTCCCTCGTTGGACAGGATTTAAATTATATTCTTATTTTTATAAGAATGTAAATAATAATAATAATTATTATTTACATTCTTATAAAAAAAAATTACCGAGGATTACGATTGGTAGAAAACAAGAAGACAACGGCACGGACATTTGAGAAGAAAGATTATAAATGGATATTGGAAAAAAAACCAAGCATTCTTGTATTATCGGTGATCGTGTGCGGATGAATTATATTTAGAAGACAGAAATCAAAAGAAGAAAATTATAAAATTCATTAATTTTTAAATCTTTAACGTATGTGAAAAATACGAAATAATAATTTATTACTTTGATAAATAATTTTAAAAGGAATTTTTGATGTATAAAAAAAAACAGCTTACAGTTCTTAAAATTAAATATTATGTTTTCTCATAGTTTGTAATAAATAAAAGGGTTGCGAAATAAAATTTGTTTAATTTATAAAAAATTGTGCCTTTAAATTTTTAATGGAATAAATTTACATAGTGAATAAATCGTGACAATTTATTTGAAAAGGCCATAAAGTAGAATGCAAAATTAAGAAAAATACACAAAGGAATGTCGTGCAAAATATTAAAATTTAAATCGAACTCATGTTACAACTATATGAAAGAAGTTTTAAATTTTCAATTACCTTCTAAGACTTCGATTTTCAGGTGGGGTCTTGTAAAACACTTAGAACCTGGTTTTAATCCATCAATTTTGAATAACTTAAAATTAGAAATATCAAAAATGGATCACCCGATTCTGCACTCAAATCTGGATTACTCGATTCTGCACTCAAAAAAGCAGGCTTAAAGCGATCAATAGAAACTTTATCAATTTTATTTTTTATCTTTACCTTGAAATACTTTTAATACGCTCTACAACTTCGTATGGTCCATTGGAGACAGGTTGCAACGGTGTCCTGACCGTGTCGTTTCTGACAAAGATGTGAGTCGCGTTATGGAGAGAATTGTGTATAAAAACTTTCTGGTGCGAGTGATCAGAGATTTCGGTGGGTTTCAAATGCTCGAACGTTTGCCTTAAGTCTCTTATGAAATCGTGTTCGGAAATATTTGGCGTCGAAGTAACAAAAAATTCGCCAGGTAAACGCAAAGTTGTACCGACAACCAATTCGGCGGGTGTTGCTTTTAAATCTTCTTTGAAGCAAGACCTTAACCCAAGCATAACTAGAGGCAGCTCATCGAACCATTTATCCGTCAGTTTGGCCTTTAACGGCACTTTAAGGGTACGATGCCAACGTTCGATAATGCCGTTATTTTGGCGGATGATAAGACGTTGTTTTTAGGTGTTTGCATCCGAGAAGGTTACTTAATTGTGAAAAAAGATGGGACTCAAATTGACGTCAACCTTTCCTGTAGTTAGGCCAAATGAAACGGTCATGTGCCAGCTTCTGGGTGGTTCTAAGTCCCGAATGTGACAACCCATGCAATTGGTTGATCACCAATTTCCGAAACTTTTTCGTAACATAGGGACGAATGGCCCTAGTGGAGTATTCGTGAACTCAGGTTTTAATAACCTTAATTCTAAGGAGGTGTCTTTTTTCTCCAGCAGTTCCTTCAGCTCAGCGTCGGATTTTTTGTCGCGCGGTAACTGGTCGTAGTTTATTGACGTATGCACAATTTCTTGAATTCGGGATAGCGCGTCTGGTACTATATTTTCTACTCCTTTAATATGCCTAATATCAGTCAAAATTGGGCTATTAAATCGAGCTGTCTACATAGGCGCCGCGAGGCTTTTTCAGACCTCGGGTGAAACACGTGTTATTGGCTTGTGGTCTGTGGAAATAGCAAAGCATCTTCCTTCGAGATGACACTTGAAATACTTGTTTTCTTCGTAAATCGCAGTTAGTTTGCGGTCATAAGCGCTATAGTTTTTCTGAGGTTCTGTGAATTTTCTTGAGAAAAACTGGTGGTTCACGCTGATTGCTACTAACTTGGTGCAATGCCACCCCCATGACAAAATTGGATGCGTCCACACTAAGGGTTAGGCGAGCATCTTTGATTGGATGGGCCAAAAGTGTGGTACAGACATTTCTTAAAATTTTCGAAAGCAGCTGACGCTTCGTCAGTCCAGAGTAAGGGTGTTTTGTCATTCTTTATGTTTCCCGTGATCAGTTTCTGGAGTTTGTCTTGGATCGTGATGGCGTGTGGAATGAACCTCCTGTAGAAGTTGGTCATGGCGATGAACCTTCGCATCTTTTTGGCCAACTTCGGTTTAGGGAAGTTAATGATTGCTTCGACCTTCGTTTTGAGTGGCATAACTCCATGACGGTTTACCGAATGTCCCAGGAATTCGACTTCCGATTCTTCCGATCTTCCGAATTTGCACTTCGCTGAGTTGATTTTTAGTCCATGCTCCGAGAGGCGAGTGAAAACTTCGCGAAGGTGTTTTATTTGATCGTCTTCGTTTTCGGATGCTATGAATATATCGTCAATGTAGGCGACGACGTGGTCAAGCCCGCGTTAACCCTCGTCTATGAGCCGTTGGAAGGTTTGGGCGGCATTTGAGAGGCCACAACGTCATCCTCGTGAACTCGTATAATCCAAAAGGCGTTATGATAGCGGTTTTTGGGATATCTATCGGTTCAATTTTTACCTGGTGAAAGGCTTTTCTAAGATCAATAATCGAAAAAATAGTTTTGCCTAGTAAATTCAAAACAAAGTCCTGGATGTGGGGCACCGAGTACTTGTCCGGAACAGTAACAGAGTTAAGGCGCCGATAATCCTAACAAGGTCTCCACTCGCCATTCTTCTTCGCAACCATGTGCAAAGGCGAACACCAATTGCTCATCGATGGTCTACAAATACCTTGTTCTAACAAATTTTCGAACTCGCTCTTTGCAATGGCATACTTCTCATTGGAGAGACGTCTAGGCTTAGACGTCACTGGCTCGCCGTTAGTTACAATATGGTGTGTTATATTGGATTTTGTAGGCGATATATTGATCTGTCCGTCAACTAAAGTTTTGAAATCTTTTAGGATTGCAGAAAACTTACAACCGTGATTAATCAGAGTTAAATGGCAACCCGAAGTTTTTGCAATCTTACAATTGCGAGCTAGTTTAGTTGTACCGTCAATTAAACGCTTTTGTTTAAGATCGACCAACAAGTTAAAAGTAGTCAAAAAATCTGCACCTAAAATTGACGTTGTGACATCCCCGATCATGAAATTCCAAGTAAAATCCCTATGTATCTCAAGAGAAATTGTTTTTTTGATAACGCCGTGTGTAGGTATTTGCGAACCGTTAGCCGCGGAAAGGTTAATTGGAAAAATTCTAGCACCTTTTGGTCTTTGGTGCGATTTTGAAATTACGGAGATATCCGCTCCAGTATCAATTAAGAATTTTATCTTAGTGGTTGGGTCGAGGAGAAATAGTCTTCGTGTATTGTCGTCGGTTCGTGACTTCTTAATTCTAAGCCGACCATTTAGTTTTCCGATTAAACTTACACCACGTTTTAAAATTGCGTGCTTTATCACCGAATATGTAACGGAAGAAATACTGATGAAATTTTTGTTTTGATCTTGAATGAGAACGAGATGAAAAAGGAGTTCCGTCGCGTCTTCGAAAAGGATTCTTAACACGTGTGTCAAAACGT